>OZ038373.1:58902489-60357299 GCA_964036015.1 Leptarthrus brevirostris | reverse complement strand
AGTGCATTTTGTGAAGTCGGTTCAATTTTTTTTTTAAATACTATTTTATTACAAACAGAAATTATAAAGGAACTCTTCCATATCTCGAAGAACAGCGTAAAGTTAACGGCAATATCGGACGCGTTTCAACTGAAGGACCCGTTATACCACACTGTAGATGGATAATTATCGGTTTTCTTATTCATATTAGAAAAAGGTAAGAGGGTCACTATGCAAGTTATTGCGAACACTATCAAGGTATTCCATGTATAACGATGAAAACAACGCCAAAAAGTTGTCATAAAAATCCACGAAATCACAGTAAGCTGATGTGTCTCTACAGCATTAGTAGAATTTCCATAGACCATTTTTTTATTCTTAAGGCCCCGAAGTTCTCTATCATACCACGAGGGAGAAGCAGGATGATCTCGACAGCTTGAGTGGTACATATGAGTTAAACAGATTCTAAATCCTACTATAAAACACGGATACGCATTCCTCGATATCTTTATTATAAAATAGAGATGGAAAATCGATTAAGAAGATTCTATCTGCAAGATCAGAGAAGTCCGCCCTTTTAAAATCAAAAACGAACTTATCCAAATTGGGATCAGCAGAATTAGAACCATCGTAGCAGAAAGAAATGAAAATGGGTGGTGTAAACTGTCAATAGGGAATAAGATACGAGAAACCGATTCGACTATAGTGTTACTCGAATCATAAGAAGAGATAAGATCTAACTGCCTTCCAATAGAGTTCCTTACATCACTCATTTGGTGTAAACCAGAGGAGGAGATGGCGTCAAGAAAATTAGAGTATTTGGCAGCAACACAATTTAAGGGAAGGTAGTCGTCGTCATCAGTTGAATACCCACTGAACGTTGGGTAAATTAAAGTCACCAAGAAGGATGATTTCGTCCTCCGGATTCGTCATGTTATTAATAAAATCTAAGCTAACAATTAAAATGTCGAAAAGACTACGACCGTGGGAATCAACTCAATTTGTTAAGTTTGGAAAGATATAACAACAGAGCAGGAAAATGTTCATCTTTACCAGAGAGATCTTAAGAGCTATGCGTTCAATTGCAAGTCTGTCGGAAAAAGTAAGTATATCAAGCAAACTGCAATCCAAATGCGATTTGCAAGCAACCACCGCCACCACGATCCATGTAGTCAGAGTATCTATCCCTACAAAATATTTGATAGGGCTCGTCAAGAATATCCGCGTCATTAAAACCGTGATGAAGCCAGGTTTCGGTCAGAGCGACGACGTCGTAACAACAGGCAAGAAAAGCCTGAAATAATTTGCTTGTCCTTGTTTTTAGGAAAAGCCAAGACAGGTTGGAGGAACATCTACAGATAGTTATATGACTCGTATTTTCTTTCAACACGCAGAAGAGGTTGCTGAAATACCCGGAGTCAACCTAGAATTAGTCATGCTACAATATGGCAACAAGACTTCATATTGTGTTCATCCATGGCCCAAACAGTATTGAGAGCTCGGAAATAGCTATCGGCCTGTTAATTGAAGATGCGCAAGAAAACAGCAACAAAGGTATCCGAAAATACAAACAACAATTTTCACGAAAGTTTTCAAGAAAACTAGCACTAGAAAATGCATACCGAAGATTGTTAGTTTCGTCTGATCCCGACTTCCTGATACATATAACTGGATTAAGGAAATTGTTTGCGAAGAAATCAGTAGAAATGTGTCCTTCAGTTCTAGATTTATTTGACGAACCAGAATGTGTATTTGGTGACCGAAATGTTTTGTTCATATCGAATGTACATTTTCAAGAATTAAAATTTAATTTTTTATTCACATGATAGTTATTCCATGAATTATACTCCAAAATAAATATATATCATCTTTTCTAACATAGTTAAGACTTTCTAGGTTTTGTCCGACTTTTATCAATTTCTCGCCTATTGTGTGGGGATACAAAAAACTCGAATACTAATGATCCGATTGTATTAGCTCTTTTTAAAATGTTCCTAATAACAGGGGCTATCACCAAACGTACCCGTATTTCTTTTATTTTGAATTTTTCTAACAAATTTGAATATTGTTAAAGTAAAACATTTATTTAAAAAATCGTATCGCAAAATTTTCGGGGAAAATGAAAAAAAAATCAAAAACGGCTGCGCTTAACTTTAGAGTCACTCCATACAAAATAAGAAAATTTCTTTCTTTTAAAATCTAAATGAACTAGGTCCGAGATTTTCATCCCACCAGGTGGGCACACATTTTTATAGGACCTGTACGACGGAAACGATTCCCGGTGGCGGATTCGATTCTCATAGTGGAACCGGTTCCATTGATGGAATCGATTCCTATTTGGAAACGGGTACTCGCCTGGAAACGGGTACCCAATTGGAAATAAATTTTTGGTAGGAATCGATTCCTACCCGGTCGGGTGGGTACCCGGGTTGCCGGGTTATCCGATTCCAACTGAGAGCTCTAGTTTGGATCCGGTAAACTCTGAATATATGTTGATTACTTCTGTTGTGCCTGTTCAACTTATATCTGGTGAAACAGGCTCTCCAACTACGCTTGCTTGACGAAATCCTCGCCCATCCTTGCCAATATATTGTCGCCCGTTTAAACTACAGATGGCTTAAGAAACCGGGGAACTGACCAAATATGAAGCTCAAAATTTTCAAGCTCAGATTAACTCTCCTAAACCAATTAAGATTGAAATGGAGCAAGAGTGTGTTGTAAAGCATTATTTAAAATCGACAATGATAGACGGTAAAACGGTTCAGGCCCTAACCAATCCTAGCTCTGCCGAGCGCTGCTACGTATGTGGAGCAACATGCATGGATCAGGCTTACCAAGTGCATATTTCCTCTAAATTAAAACTAAGCTAAACGGCAAGTGGGCAAGGAAATAGTAACATTCGAAAAACGCCGCATATAAAAGAAATTTTGGGAGATACTTGGATTGCAAGTAGACAATAGAATTAACCCTTCTAACTCAGAAGGCGCACTTCTCAGGCCGGAGCCTAGCATCAGTTCACCTTTTACCCAGAATATTCTGGGTTATGTCAATATATTGAGGGTAATGAGGCTCCTACACCAACATGCGAAAAACATAAATAATCAAAACTGGACTACGAACAACATAACAATCAGGAGTGCACAGAGAACAGAGATCGGTTTAGAGAATAGGTCGAATAAAGGGCACATATTCACTGCTCTACACATGCGACTTATGGGCACGTACATACCATCGTTAGACCCAGAGTGAACGACATGTAGTAAAGGCAGTCTTTTAAAGCTATGTGTATGTCTATAAGAAACCTTACCTGCGAGGGTACGAGAATCTATGTTCGAGTTCAAAAGCTGGTGAATAAAGACCAGGTCAGCAACTCTACGTTGTACCACTAAAGAGTGCATACGGAGTAAGGCTTAATGGATCATTCCACGAGGTCTCTTAGTGCGAACCTAACAAAGTTCCACTGTACCGACTCGATGCGTCTAGAATGAACAGCGTAGCAAGGTGACTAAACCTGAGCTGCATACTCGAGAATTGGTCTAAACAAAGAAAAATATAAGTGATTTAAGGTCTGCCGATCAGAAAACTCCTTTGACCACCGCTTGACATAACCCAGAACCGAATTACTCCTAGACACAATATAGTTTATGTGCAGATTGAAATCGAACCTTTTGTTTAGCTTTATACCAAGATCAGTAACGGACTGCACGTGATGGATAGTAGTATCCACAAAGGTAGACGAGCTGACGCAAGAGAAAATCTTCATATCGTCTGCATTGATTAAGACTTTGGAGTGTTTAATCAGGGGGACCATGTCGTCAATAGCAAGCATAAACAGCAGTGGACCAAGATGGCTTCCCTGAGGTACACCAGAAGAAGCCCTAACGACTCTAGATAAAGTGTTACGAAAAGATACTCGATATGTCCTATCTTTTAAGTAAGATGGAGATCCAGTCGATCATTTAATGTGGGAAACCAAACTTTCTAAGTTGTAGCAGTAGAGGGAGTTTATCAAATGCCTTGCTGAAGTCGGTGTACACGCAGTCGGTCTGGAGACCCTGCTGAAAGGCAGAGATTATGTGGGAGGTAAATTCAATCAGGTTAGTTATCGTCGATCTACCAGGCAGGAAGCCATGTTAATTAAACGAGATTACGCCCATACACGGCCGCACAAGAAGTGAAAATACAACAGATTCGAATAACTTGGGTATAATTTAAAAAAAAGTTTTAATGAGCATTTTTAACGGATTTAAAAAAAAAGGTGGTTTTCAATTCGACTTTGTTTTTTTTTTGTATGTTTGTTACGCGATCATTCCGCCAATTATGAATTGACTTTGATGATTATTTTTTGTTTGGTAGGTCATACTTCAGAGGTGGTCCCATGTCCAAGCAATTTTTGGTTGGGTTGGGGTGGGGGTGGTGGTGAAACCTAACTTTGTAACGCGTGTACCAATTTGGATAATTCTTTTTTTGTTGCACAGAGGATGATCCCCTATTGCTAATATGAGAAAAAAATTTGGTCTAGGGTGGGGGAGGGGGGAATGGTAGTCTAGCTTCCTAACGCGTGGACCGATTTGAACGTAACGGACTGCTGTTAAATATAGTATGATCCCCCATTGCTTATAGGAGGATAATTTGGTTCTATGGTGGGGCAGGGGAATGGGAGGGCGAAAGGTAGTCTAATTTCGTTACGCTTCGATAAATTTCGATGATTCTTTGTCTGTTGGGTCGAGTATGTGCCCCAATTGATACCGCGAGAAAAAAAATTTTGGTTGGAGGGGGTGGGGGAAGGTGGGGAGGGGGTTGAACCTAACTTTTTAACGAGTGGACCGATTTGGATGGTTCTTTTTTTGTTGTACAGAGTAGAAGACACTAAAAAGTGAAAAATAAAATAGTTTAAATTGAACCGACTTCACAAAAAGCACTTAAAGCCATAAAATAATTTTTAATTTGATATCTATTACGAAATTTTGAAGTCGGTGCAAATTAAAGAAACAAAACAACTACCCAACCATAATCGAAGATACTATATAAATTTACGTAAACGTTTCTGCTCAAGGGATCATAAAAAAGGACGATTAAATACTTGTGTTGTAGTTTGGTTTATTTCTTTAATTTACACCGACTTCAAAATGTCGTAATAGATATAAAATTAAAAATTATTTTATGCTTTTTAGTGCATTTTGTGAAGTCGGTTCAATTTTTTTTTTAAATACTATTTTATTACAAACAGAAATTATAAAGGAACTCTTCCATATCTCGAAGAACAGCGTAAAGTTAACGGCAATATCGGACGCGTTTCAACTGAAGGACCCGTTATACCACACTGTAGATGGATAATTATCGGTTTTCTTATTCATATTAGAAAAAGGTAAGAGGGTCACTATGCAAGTTATTGCGAACACTATCAAGGTATTCCATGTATAACGATGAAAACAACGCCAAAAAGTTGTCATAAAAATCCACGAAATCACAGTAAGCTGATGTGTCTCTACAGCATTAGTAGAATTTCCATAGACCATTTTTTTATTCTTAAGGCCCCGAAGTTCTCTATCATACCACGAGGGAGAAGCAGGATGATCTCGACAGCTTGAGTGGTACATATGAGTTAAACAGATTCTAAATCCTACTATAAAACACGGATACGCATTCGTCGATATCTTTATTATAAAATAGAGATGGAAAATCGATTAAGAAGATTCTATCTGCAAGATCAGAGAAGTCCGCCCTTTTAAAATCAAAAACGAACTTATCAAAATTGGGATCAGCAGAATTAGAACCATCGTAGCAGAAAGAAATGAAAATGGGTGGTGTAAACTGTCAATAGGGAATAAGATACGAGAAACCGATTCGACTATAGTGTTACTCGAATCATAAGAAGAGATAAGATCTAACTGCCTTCCAATAGAGTTCCTTACATCACTCATTTGGTGTAAACCAGAGGAGGAGATGGCGTCAAGAAAATTAGAGTATTTGGCAGCAACACAATTTAAGGGAAGGTAGTCGTCGTCATCAGTTGAATACCCACTGAACGTTGGGTAAATTAAAGTCACCAAGAAGGATGATTTCGTCCTCCGGATTCGTCATGTTATTAATAAAATCTAAGCTAACAATTAAAATGTCGAAAAGACTACGACCGTGGGAATCAACTCAATTTGTTAAGTTTGGAAAGATATAACAACAGAGCAGGAAAATGTTCATCTTTACCAGAGAGATCTTAAGAGCTATGCGTTCAATTGCAAGTCTGTCGGAAAAAGTAAGTATATCAAGCAAACTGCAATCCAAATGCGATTTGCAAGCAACCACCGCCACCACGATCCATGTAGTCAGAGTATCTATCCCTACAAAATATTTGATAGGGCTCGTCAAGAATATCCGCGTCATTAAAACCGTGATGAAGCCAGGTTTCGGTCAGAGCGACGACGTCGTAACAACAGGCAAGAAAAGCCTGAAATAATTTGCTTGTCCTTGTTTTTAGGAAAAGCCAAGACAGGTTGGAGGAACATCTACAGATAGTTATATGACTCGTATTTTCTTTCAACACGCAGAAGAGGTTGCTGAAATACCCGGAGTCAACCTAGAATTAGTCATGCTACAATATGGCAACAAGACTTCATATTGTGTTCATCCATGGCCCAAACAGTATTGAGAGCTCGGAAATAGCTATCGGCCTGTTAATTGAAGATGCGCAAGAAAACAGCAACAAAGGTATCCGAAAATACAAACAACAATTTTCACGAAAGTTTTCAAGAAAACTAGCACTAGAAAATGCATACCGAAGATTGTTAGTTTCGTCTGATCCCGACTTCCTGATACATATAACTGGATTAAGGAAATTGTTTGCGAAGAAATCAGTAGAAATGTGTCCTTCAGTTCTAGATTTATTTGACGAACCAGAATGTGTATTTGGTGACCGAAATGTTTTGTTCATATCGAATGTACATTTTCAAGAATTAAAATTTAATTTTTTATTCACATGATAGTTATTCCATGAATTATACTCCAAAATAAATATATATCATCTTTTCTAACATAGTTAAGACTTTCTAGGTTTTGTCCGACTTTTATCAATTTCTCGCCTATTGTGTGGGGATACAAAAAACTCGAATACTAATGATCCGATTGTATTAGCTCTTTTTAAAATGTTCCTAATAACAGGGGCTATCACCAAACGTACCCGTATTTCTTTTATTTTGAATTTTTCTAACAAATTTGAATATTGTTAAAGTAAAACATTTATTTAAAAAATCGTATCGCAAAATTTTCGGGGAAAATGAAAAAAAAATCAAAAACGGCTGCGCTTAACTTTAGAGTCACTCCATACAAAATAAGAAAATTTCTTTCTTTTAAAATCTAAATGAACTAGGTCCGAGATTTTCATCCCACCAGGTGGGCACACATTTTTATAGGACCTGTACGACGGAAACGATTCCCGGTGGCGGATTCGATTCTCATAGTGGAACCGGTTCCATTGATGGAATCGATTCCTATTTGGAAACGGGTACTCGCCTGGAAACGGGTACCCAATTGGAAATAAATTTTTGGTAGGAATCGATTCCTACCCGGTCGGGTGGGTACCCGGGTTGCCGGGTTATCCGATTCCAACTGAGAGCTCTAGTTTGGATCCGGTAAACTCTGAATATATGTTGATTACTTCTGTTGTGCCTGTTCAACTTATATCTGGTGAAACAGGCTCTCCAACTACGCTTGCTTGACGAAATCCTCGCCCATCCTTGCCAATATATTGTCGCCCGTTTAAACTACAGATGGCTTAAGAAACCGGGGAACTGACCAAATATGAAGCTCAAAATTTTCAAGCTCAGATTAACTCTCCTAAACCAATTAAGATTGAAATGGAGCAAGAGTGTGTTGTAAAGCATTATTTAAAATCGACAATGATAGACGGTAAAACGGTTCAGGCCCTAACCAATCCTAGCTCTGCCGAGCGCTGCTACGTATGTGGAGCAACATGCATGGATCAGGCTTACCAAGTGCATATTTCCTCTAAATTAAAACTAAGCTAAACGGCAAGTGGGCAAGGAAATAGTAACATTCGAAAAACGCCGCATATAAAAGAAATTTTGGGAGATACTTGGATTGCAAGTAGACAATAGAATTAACCCTTCTAACTCAGAAGGCGCACTTCTCAGGCCGGAGCCTAGCATCAGTTCACCTTTTACCCAGAATATTCTGGGTTATGTCAATATATTGAGGGTAATGAGGCTCCTACACCAACATGCGAAAAACATAAATAATCAAAACTGGACTACGAACAACATAACAATCAGGAGTGCACAGAGAACAGAGATCGGTTTAGAGAATAGGTCGAATAAAGGGCACATATTCACTGCTCTACACATGCGACTTATGGGCACGTACATACCATCGTTAGACCCAGAGTGAACGACATGTAGTAAAGGCAGTCTTTTAAAGCTATGTGTATGTCTATAAGAAACCTTACCTGCGAGGGTACGAGAATCTATGTTCGAGTTCAAAAGCTGGTGAATAAAGACCAGGTCAGCAACTCTACGTTGTACCACTAAAGAGTGCATACGGAGTAAGGCTTAATGGATCATTCCACGAGGTCTCTTAGTGCGAACCTAACAAAGTTCCACTGTACCGACTCGATGCGTCTAGAATGAACAGCGTAGCAAGGTGACTAAACCTGAGCTGCATACTCGAGAATTGGTCTAAACAAAGAAAAATATAAGTGATTTAAGGTCTGCCGATCAGAAAACTCCTTTGACCACCGCTTGACATAACCCAGAACCGAATTACTCCTAGACACAATATAGTTTATGTGCAGATTGAAATCGAACCTTTTGTTTAGCTTTATACCAAGATCAGTAACGGACTGCACGTGATGGATAGTAGTATCCACAAAGGTAGACGAGCTGACGCAAGAGAAAATCTTCATATCGTCTGCATTGATTAAGACTTTGGAGTGTTTAATCAGGGGGACCATGTCGTCAATAGCAAGCATAAACAGCAGTGGACCAAGATGGCTTCCCTGAGGTACACCAGAAGAAGCCCTAACGACTCTAGATAAAGTGTTACGAAAAGATACTCGATATGTCCTATCTTTTAAGTAAGATGGAGATCCAGTCGATCATTTAATGTGGGAAACCAAACTTTCTAAGTTGTAGCAGTAGAGGGAGTTTATCAAATGCCTTGCTGAAGTCGGTGTACACGCAGTCGGTCTGGAGACCCTGCTGAAAGGCAGAGATTATGTGGGAGGTAAATTCAATCAGGTTAGTTATCGTCGATCTACCAGGCAGGAAGCCATGTTAATTAAACGAGATTACGCCCATACACGGCCGCACAAGAAGTGAAAATACAACAGATTCGAATAACTTGGGTATAATTTAAAAAAAAGTTTTAATGAGCATTTTTAACGGATTTAAAAAAAAAGGTGGTTTTCAATTCGACTTTGTTTTTTTTTTGTATGTTTGTTACGCGATCATTCCGCCAATTATGAATTGACTTTGATGATTATTTTTTGTTTGGTAGGTCATACTTCAGAGGTGGTCCCATGTCCAAGCAATTTTTGGTTGGGTTGGGGTGGGGGTGGTGGTGAAACCTAACTTTGTAACGCGTGTACCAATTTGGATAATTCTTTTTTTGTTGCACAGAGGATGATCCCCTATTGCTAATATGAGAAAAAAATTTGGTCTAGGGTGGGGGAGGGGGGAATGGTAGTCTAGCTTCCTAACGCGTGGACCGATTTGAACGTAACGGACTGCTGTTAAATATAGTATGATCCCCCATTGCTTATAGGAGGATAATTTGGTTCTATGGTGGGGCAGGGGAATGGGAGGGCGAAAGGTAGTCTAATTTCGTTACGCTTCGATAAATTTCGATGATTCTTTGTCTGTTGGGTCGAGTATGTGCCCCAATTGATACCGCGAGAAAAAAAATTTTGGTTGGAGGGGGTGGGGGAAGGTGGGGAGGGGGTTGAACCTAACTTTTTAACGAGTGGACCGATTTGGATGGTTCTTTTTTTGTTGTACAGAGTAGAAGACACTAAAAAGTGAAAAATAAAATAGTTTAAATTGAACCGACTTCACAAAAAGCACTTAAAGCCATAAAATAATTTTTAATTTGATATCTATTACGAAATTTTGAAGTCGGTGCAAATTAAAGAAACAAAACAACTACCCAACCATAATCGAAGATACTATATAAATTTACGTAAACGTTTCTGCTCAAGGGATCATAAAAAAGGACGATTAAATACTTGTGTTGTAGTTTGGTTTATTTCTTTAATTTACACCGACTTCAAAATGTCGTAATAGATATAAAATTAAAAATTATTTTATGCTTTTTAGTGCATTTTGTGAAGTCGGTTCAATTTTTTTTTTAAATACTATTTTATTACAAACAGAAATTATAAAGGAACTCTTCCATATCTCGAAGAACAGCGTAAAGTTAACGGCAATATCGGACGCGTTTCAACTGAAGGACCCGTTATACCACACTGTAGATGGATAATTATCGGTTTTCTTATTCATATTAGAAAAAGGTAAGAGGGTCACTATGCAAGTTATTGCGAACACTATCAAGGTATTCCATGTATAACGATGAAAACAACGCCAAAAAGTTGTCATAAAAATCCACGAAATCACAGTAAGCTGATGTGTCTCTACAGCATTAGTAGAATTTCCATAGACCATTTTTTTATTCTTAAGGCCCCGAAGTTCTCTATCATACCACGAGGGAGAAGCAGGATGATCTCGACAGCTTGAGTGGTACATATGAGTTAAACAGATTCTAAATCCTACTATAAAACACGGATACGCATTCGTCGATATCTTTATTATAAAATAGAGATGGAAAATCGATTAAGAAGATTCTATCTGCAAGATCAGAGAAGTCCGCCCTTTTAAAATCAAAAACGAACTTATCCAAATTGGGATCAGCAGAATTAGAACCATCGTAGCAGAAAGAAATGAAAATGGGTGGTGTAAACTGTCAATAGGGAATAAGATACGAGAAACCGATTCGACTATAGTGTTACTCGAATCATAAGAAGAGATAAGATCTAACTGCCTTCCAATAGAGTTCCTTACATCACTCATTTGGTGTAAACCAGAGGAGGAGATGGCGTCAAGAAAATTAGAGTATTTGGCAGCAACACAATTTAAGGGAAGGTAGTCGTCGTCATCAGTTGAATACCCACTGAACGTTGGGTAAATTAAAGTCACCAAGAAGGATGATTTCGTCCTCCGGATTCGTCATGTTATTAATAAAATCTAAGCTAACAATTAAAATGTCGAAAAGACTACGACCGTGGGAATCAACTCAATTTGTTAAGTTTGGAAAGATATAACAACAGAGCAGGAAAATGTTCATCTTTACCAGAGAGATCTTAAGAGCTATGCGTTCAATTGCAAGTCTGTCGGAAAAAGTAAGTATATCAAGCAAACTGCAATCCAAATGCGATTTGCAAGCAACCACCGCCACCACGATCCATGTAGTCAGAGTATCTATCCCTACAAAATATTTGATAGGGCTCGTCAAGAATATCCGCGTCATTAAAACCGTGATGAAGCCAGGTTTCGGTCAGAGCGACGACGTCGTAACAACAGGCAAGAAAAGCCTGAAATAATTTGCTTGTCCTTGTTTTTAGGAAAAGCCAAGACAGGTTGGAGGAACATCTACAGATAGTTATATGACTCGTATTTTCTTTCAACACGCAGAAGAGGTTGCTGAAATACCCGGAGTCAACCTAGAATTAGTCATGCTACAATATGGCAACAAGACTTCATATTGTGTTCATCCATGGCCCAAACAGTATTGAGAGCTCGGAAATAGCTATCGGCCTGTTAATTGAAGATGCGCAAGAAAACAGCAACAAAGGTATCCGAAAATACAAACAACAATTTTCACGAAAGTTTTCAAGAAAACTAGCACTAGAAAATGCATACCGAAGATTGTTAGTTTCGTCTGATCCCGACTTCCTGATACATATAACTGGATTAAGGAAATTGTTTGCGAAGAAATCAGTAGAAATGTGTCCTTCAGTTCTAGATTTATTTGACGAACCAGAATGTGTATTTGGTGACCGAAATGTTTTGTTCATATCGAATGTACATTTTCAAGAATTAAAATTTAATTTTTTATTCACATGATAGTTATTCCATGAATTATACTCCAAAATAAATATATATCATCTTTTCTAACATAGTTAAGACTTTCTAGGTTTTGTCCGACTTTTATCAATTTCTCGCCTATTGTGTGGGGATACAAAAAACTCGAATACTAATGATCCGATTGTATTAGCTCTTTTTAAAATGTTCCTAATAACAGGGGCTATCACCAAACGTACCCGTATTTCTTTTATTTTGAATTTTTCTAACAAATTTGAATATTGTTAAAGTAAAACATTTATTTAAAAAATCGTATCGCAAAATTTTCGGGGAAAATGAAAAAAAAATCAAAAACGGCTGCGCTTAACTTTAGAGTCACTCCATACAAAATAAGAAAATTTCTTTCTTTTAAAATCTAAATGAACTAGGTCCGAGATTTTCATCCCACCAGGTGGGCACACATTTTTATAGGACCTGTACGACGGAAACGATTCCCGGTGGCGGATTCGATTCTCATAGTGGAACCGGTTCCATTGATGGAATCGATTCCTATTTGGAAACGGGTACTCGCCTGGAAACGGGTACCCAATTGGAAATAAATTTTTGGTAGGAATCGATTCCTACCCGGTCGGGTGGGTACCCGGGTTGCCGGGTTATCCGATTCCAACTGAGAGCTCTAGTTTGGATCCGGTAAACTCTGAATATATGTTGATTACTTCTGTTGTGCCTGTTCAACTTATATCTGGTGAAACAGGCTCTCCAACTACGCTTGCTTGACGAAATCCTCGCCCATCCTTGCCAATATATTGTCGCCCGTTTAAACTACAGATGGCTTAAGAAACCGGGGAACTGACCAAATATGAAGCTCAAAATTTTCAAGCTCAGATTAACTCTCCTAAACCAATTAAGATTGAAATGGAGCAAGAGTGTGTTGTAAAGCATTATTTAAAATCGACAATGATAGACGGTAAAACGGTTCAGGCCCTAACCAATCCTAGCTCTGCCGAGCGCTGCTACGTATGTGGAGCAACATGCATGGATCAGGCTTACCAAGTGCATATTTCCTCTAAATTAAAACTAAGCTAAACGGCAAGTGGGCAAGGAAATAGTAACATTCGAAAAACGCCGCATATAAAAGAAATTTTGGGAGATACTTGGATTGCAAGTAGACAATAGAATTAACCCTTCTAACTCAGAAGGCGCACTTCTCAGGCCGGAGCCTAGCATCAGTTCACCTTTTACCCAGAATATTCTGGGTTATGTCAATATATTGAGGGTAATGAGGCTCCTACACCAACATGCGAAAAACATAAATAATCAAAACTGGACTACGAACAACATAACAATCAGGAGTGCACAGAGAACAGAGATCGGTTTAGAGAATAGGTCGAATAAAGGGCACATATTCACTGCTCTACACATGCGACTTATGGGCACGTACATACCATCGTTAGACCCAGAGTGAACGACATGTAGTAAATGCAGTCTTTTAAAGCTATGTGTATGTCTATAAGAAACCTTACCTGCGAGGGTACGAGAATCTATGTTCGAGTTCAAAAGCTGGTGAATAAAGACCAGGTCAGCAACTCTACGTTGTACCACTAAAGAGTGCATACGGAGTAAGGCTTAATGGATCATTCCACGAGGTCTCTTAGTGCGAACCTAACAAAGTTCCACTGTACCGACTCGATGCGTCTAGAATGAACAGCGTAGCAAGGTGACTAAACCTGAGCTGCATACTCGAGAATTGGTCTAAACAAAGAAAAATATAAGTGATTTAAGGTCTGCCGATCAGAAAACTCCTTTGACCACCGCTTGACATAACCCAGAACCGAATTACTCCTAGACACAATATAGTTTATGTGCAGATTGAAATCGAACCTTTTGTTTAGCTTTATACCAAGATCAGTAACGGACTGCACGTGATGGATAGTAGTATCCACAAAGGTAGACGAGCTGACGCAAGAGAAAATCTTCATATCGTCTGCATTGATTAAGACTTTGGAGTGTTTAATCAGGGGGACCATGTCGTCAATAGCAAGCATAAACAGCAGTGGACCAAGATGGCTTCCCTGAGGTACACCAGAAGAAGCCCTAACGACTCTAGATAAAGTGTTACGAAAAGATACTCGATATGTCCTATCTTTTAAGTAAGATGGAGATCCAGTCGATCATTTAATGTGGGAAACCAAACTTTCTAAGTTGTAGCAGTAGAGGGAGTTTATCAAATGCCTTGCTGAAGTCGGTGTACACGCAGTCGGTCTGGAGACCCTGCTGAAAGGCAGAGATTATGTGGGAGGTAAATTCAATCAGGTTAGTTATCGTCGATCTACCAGGCAGGAAGCCATGTTAATTAAACGAGATTACGCCCATACACGGCCGCACAAGAAGTGAAAATACAACAGATTCGAATAACTTGGGTATGCAGGAAAATTTCGCGATTGTCCTATAATTTAAAAAAAAGTTTTAATGAGCATTTTTAACGGATTTAAAAAAAAAGGTGGTTTTCAATTCGACTTTGTTTTTTTTTTGTATGTTTGTTACGCGATCATTCCGCCAATTATGAATTGACTTTGATGATTATTTTTTGTTTGGTAGGTCATACTTCAGAGGTGGTCCCATGTCCAAGCAATTTTTGGTTGGGTTGGGGTGGGGGTGGTGGTGAAACCTAACTTTGTAACGCGTGTACCAATTTGGATAATTCTTTTTTTGTTGCACAGAGGATGATCCCCTATTGCTAATATGAGAAAAAAATTTGGTCTAGGGTGGGGGAGGGGGGAATGGTAGTCTAGCTTCCTAACGCGTGGACCGATTTGAACGTAACGGACTGCTGTTAAATATAGTATGATCCCCCATTGCTTATAGGAGGATAATTTGGTTCTATGGTGGGGCAGGGGAATGGGAGGGCGAAAGGTAGTCTAATTTCGTTACGCTTCGATAAATTTCGATGATTCTTTGTCTGTTGGGTCGAGTATGTGCCCCAATTGATACCGCGAGAAAAAAAATTTTGGTTGGAGGGGGTGGGGGAAGGTGGGGAGGGGGTTGAACCTAACTTTTTAACGAGTGGACCGATTTGGATGGTTCTTTTTTTGTTGTACAGAGTAGAAGACACTAAAAAGTGAAAAATAAAATAGTTTAAATTGAACCGACTTCACAAAAAGCACTTAAAGCCATAAAATAATTTTTAATTTGATATCTATTACGAAATTTTGAAGTCGGTGCAAATTAAAGAAACAAAACAACTACCCAACCATAATCGAAGATACTATATAAATTTACGTAAACGTTTCTGCTCAAGGGATCATAAAAAAGGACGATTAAATACTTGTGTTGTAGTTTGGTTTATTTCTTTAATTTACACCGACTTCAAAATGTCGTAATAGATATAAAATTAAAAATTATTTTATGCTTTTTAGTGCATTTTGTGAAGTCGGTTCAATTTTTTTTTTAAATACTATTTTATTACAAACAGAAATTATAAAGGAACTCTTCCATATCTCGAAGAACAGCGTAAAGTTAACGGCAATATCGGACGCGTTTCAACTGAAGGACCCGTTATACCACACTGTAGATGGATAATTATCGGTTTTCTTATTCATATTAGAAAAAGGTAAGAGGGTCACTATGCAAGTTATTGCGAACACTATCAAGGTATTCCATGTATAACGATGAAAACAACGCCAAAAAGTTGTCATAAAAATCCACGAAATCACAGTAAGCTGATGTGTCTCTACAGCATTAGTAGAATTTCCATAGACCATTTTTTTATTCTTAAGGCCCCGAAGTTCTCTATCATACCACGAGGGAGAAGCAGGATGATCTCGACAGCTTGAGTGGTACATATGAGTTAAACAGATTCTAAATCCTACTATAAAACACGGATACGCATTCGTCGATATCTTTATTATAAAATAGAGATGGAAAATCGATTAAGAAGATTCTATCTGCAAGATCAGAGAAGTCCGCCCTTTTAAAATCAAAAACGAACTTATCCAAATTGGGATCAGCAGAATTAGAACCATCGTAGCAGAAAGAAATGAAAATGGGTGGTGTAAACTGTCAATAGGGAATAAGATACGAGAAACCGATTCGACTATAGTGTTACTCGAATCATAAGAAGAGATAAGATCTAACTGCCTTCCAATAGAGTTCCTTACATCACTCATTTGGTGTAAACCAGAGGAGGAGATGGCGTCAAGAAAATTAGAGTATTTGGCAGCAACACAATTTAAGGGAAGGTAGTCGTCGTCATCAGTTGAATACCCACTGAACGTTGGGTAAATTAAAGTCACCAAGAAGGATGATTTCGTCCTCCGGATTCGTCATGTTATTAATAAAATCTAAGCTAACAATTAAAATGTCGAAAAGACTACGACCGTGGGAATCAACTCAATTTGTTAAGTTTGGAAAGATATAACAACAGAGCAGGAAAATGTTCATCTTTACCAGAGAGATCTTAAGAGCTATGCGTTCAATTGCAAGTCTGTCGGAAAAAGTAAGTATATCAAGCAAACTGCAATCCAAATGCGATTTGCAAGCAACCACCGCCACCACGATCCATGTAGTCAGAGTATCTATCCCTACAAAATATTTGATAGGGCTCGTCAAGAATATCCGCGTCATTAAAACCGTGATGAAGCCAGGTTTCGGTCAGAGCGACGACGTCGTAACAACAGGCAAGAAAAGCCTGAAATAATTTGCTTGTCCTTGTTTTTAGGAAAAGCCAAGACAGGTTGGAGGAACATCTACAGATAGTTATATGACTCGTATTTTCTTTCAACACGCAGAAGAGGTTGCTGAAATACCCGGAGTCAACCTAGAATTAGTCTTGCTACAATATGGCAACAAGACTTCATATTGTGTTCATCCATGGCCCAAACAGTATTGAGAGCTCGGAAATAGCTATCGGCCTGTTAATTGAAGATGCGCAAGAAAACAGCAACAAAGGTATCCGAAAATACAAACAACAATTTTCACGAAAGTTTTCAAGAAAACTAGCACTAGAAAATGCATACCGAAGATTGTTAGTTTCGTCTGATCCCGACTTCCTGATACATATAACTGGATTAAGGAAATTGTTTGCGAAGAAATCAGTAGAAATGTGTCCTTCAGTTCTAGATTTATTTGACGAACCAGAATGTGTATTTGGTGACCGAAATGTTTTGTTCATATCGAATGTACATTTTCAAGAATTAAAATTTAATTTTTTATTCACATGATAGTTATTCCATGAATTATACTCCAAAATAAATATATATCATCTTTTCTAACATAGTTAAGACTTTCTAGGTTTTGTCCGACTTTTATCAATTTCTCGCCTATTGTGTGGGGATACAAAAAACTCGAATACTAATGATCCGATTGTATTAGCTCTTTTTAAAATGTTCCTAATAACAGGGGCTATCACCAAACGTACCCGTATTTCTTTTATTTTGAATTTTTCTAACAAATTTGAATATTGTTAAAGTAAAACATTTATTTAAAAAATCGTATCGCAAAATTTTCGGGGAAAATGAAAAAAAAATCAAAAACGGCTGCGCTTAACTTTAGAGTCACTCCATACAAAATAAGAAAATTTCTTTCTTTTAAAATCTAAATGAACTAGGTCCGAGATTTTCATCCCACCAGGTGGGCACACATTTTTATAGGACCTGTACGACGGAACTTATGACTTTGATAATTCAACTTTTATCATTATTTTAGAAATTATGAAAAACGTCAATGGTTCTAATGATTTTTCAAGTAGAAAAAAAACATAAACTTGTATAGCAGAAGTTTTAAAATAAATTTGTTGACAACATAATTTATTCAATCCATAGAATTTACAATGAATATAGGAAAATTTCTGTAAATGTTAATTTTACAGCCTTTCAAGTTTTAATCAGAGGAAGTAGAATCAATTTTGATTACAAAAATTGATTAAATTTAATATCAAATATGAATTTACAGTTTTACTTGATTTTTTCTCTAATTGGTTAAGTATGTACATAACAGTATCTTTTCCTTTTCAAAAATCCGACAAAAGAATCATTCGCTCATTTAACTTAAATCAGCTGCATATTGCCTAATAGAATTGTTTAATTGATCCCATCTGAATATTCTTAAAATTAAGTTGAATGAGAATAAAATGTGGGAATGGAGTTTAAAGGATCCTTAAAATTTAAAAGGTATAGAATTATTAAAACTAATCCATATGCATAATACTAAAATTTGCGAGCTCAAAAGGCAAAAGTTTTATTTCCAATTTGATTTTAGAAACATGAAGAACCATATAAATTTAAAAATTAAATCAAAAATCAGCAAATGCAAATATGATATCTTAATTTAGATGAATGTTATTCAAATAAAAAAAACACTTCTAGAAGAGCGATGCTTTGCGATGGGTCACTCATCTTCAAGATTAGGCATCACATGATTAAACCGAATGTAAATTATCTTTTAATTATCACAAAAATTCTTATCAATTTATAAAATTCCGTTTGCAATCGGATTTTAATGTAAATTAGGATAACCTTGGTATCTTCTTGCCATTAATAGTATCCAAAAGCAAGAATCATCGGTGACCGCGCTTATCTTTCAAATAAGTAAGTGGTAAAAAACTGCATAAATTACTTCGTCGCCTGCGATTATAACAAAGAATACTATAGTTTGAGAATTATCGCTTAATCCGTCTTTTCTGTAAGTAACTATTAAAAATGACAGTATTAGGTTTTGTCAAATAAATGCGATAGATGCGATAAGATGCTTTTTTGATATTAACTTGTTTTTACATTTTGCTATTTTTTTAAACAATTAAGTAATTATAATTTAATTCACTCAGAAACTGCAAAATTATTTTAAATTATTCAAATTCTTCAATTTGAAATAGGAAACTTTAGCTTAAGTTTATCGCAAAATTAAATTTTTTTTACATTCAAATTCAATTTTATTAACACAATGTGCAAAATAAGACATTAATCTTTTGCTAGCATAAGTAATGCATAAAGTAATTCTACTGTAAAGAACAATAATGAATAATAAATGATATGAGAAATCACATAAATATTATAACAATTTACGATAGTATTTATATAAATCAAGAAACTTAAAACTAAACTAAAGCTAAAGCCAATAATATAGTTTTTTTAAAAAAAGTTGAACCAACTTCACAAACAACGCTAAAAGCATAAAATGATTTTTAATCTTATATCTATTACGACATTTTGAAATCAGTGCAAATTAAACAAACAAAACAACAACCTTACCACAATTGAAGATAATACATAAAATTAACTGAACGTTTCAGGTCACCGGATATCATAAGTAAGGGCGATTAAATACTTTTGCTATAGTTGTTTGCTTTGTTTGATTTGCATCGACTTCAAAATGTCGTAATAGGTATAAAATTAAAAATTATTTTATGCTTTTTAGCGCTTTTTGTGAAGTCGGTTCAACTCTTTTTAAAAACTATTTTATTTTTCCTTTTTCAGTGTCTTCTACTCTGTACAACAAAAAAAAAAACCATCCAAATCGGTCCACGCATTAAAAAAGTTAGGTTCAACCCCCTACTCTTACCCCATCACATCAAAATTTTTTTCTCGTGGTATCAATCAGAGAACATACTCTACCCAACAGAAAAGGAATCATCGAATTCGGTCCACGAGTAACAAAGTTAGACTACCCCCCCCCCCACCCTAGGCCACATTTTTTCGCCTATTAGCAATGGTAGATTATACTCAACAACAAAACACGAACCATCCAAATCGGTCCACGCGTTACAAAGTTAGGTTTCACCCCAACCCCACCAAAAATTTGTTTGCATGGTGCCAATCGGTGAAGATACTCTACCCAGCAGCAGAGTCTAGACCAGTATAAATTATGTCCCCGTACGAAATCGGTGGGATAAGAAGAGTTTGAGCTAGCCTCAAATGGGTGGATTGATTGGTTTAAAAATCTGAGGTCAAAAGCCTGCGCAGCCCACCATAAATTTTATGTATAACCGAGTTCATATGGTCAGACCAGTCAAAAAAAAATAAAAATAACCGAGTTCATATGGTCAGACCAGTCAAATGTGTTATTCATAATTATGCCCAAATTTTTACCCTTCTCCACGTAAGGAATGAGTTAAGCATAATAGGAGGAAAATCAGAGGTATCAATGCTTTGCTCAGAAATAACAGTGCTACAGTTTTTCTGTAAGTTTAGAGTTAGGCCGTTTCTTACTGTCTACAGATGTGCATCAGCCAGCTCCTCGTTCATACAGGCCAGGCGTTTTCAATTAGCCCATGGCGCCTATGCAGATAAAGCTGTACATCGTCAGCGTACTTATGTGTAAAAGGAATAGTGTTTAAAATTTATTTGAATATCATTGATGAATATCGAGAAGAGGATTGGGCCCAATAATCTCGACTCTTTGAACTCTTCCAGAGAGATAGCTGGAAAATAAAATTATTGCTTCCTTCGAAAATCCAAACGCAGACGGAAATCAATTGCAGTTTTCGCTCTAACGTTTTTGGGGACCGGGACAACTCCGGCTACCTTCCAGATTTGAGGAAAATATGATGTTATGATGTTTGTTTCGTTCAAGAATTCATTTAAATTCAAAATAATAATCAAATGTTTTTCTTATTATGTGTTAGGCTGCGGTTTCACTGCAAGTGATATTTGATCGATGAATTATTGTTTGAGCCCGACTGATGATTTTAATTTCAGTGGTTGACTGACACTAGGAATGAAATAAATATAAGGGGCTTTTTGTATATTGCAGAGCTATATTTGTACATTTTTTATTATTATTTTTTTAATAAAATATGTCTTGAAACATCGGAGAAAAAATTGATTACGGTTTATTAAAAGGCTTATTAAAAAAATTAAGAAAAAACATTTTACGCTTTTTTGGTAGTATACCCTTACTTTAAAAGACAATTAAATATTCGCAGCGTTACGGATCTACAGAGTGATTTCGAAACGCGCGCACTGGCGTATTCAACAGGTAAGACGATTTTCTTTTATTTTATTTTAAACAGTATACACATAACACAAAAATAATAACAATAAAATAAAGCTATTATATCCTTAAACAATCTTAAAAAAAGTTTTCGAAAAGCAATTTTAACAGTCTTAATAATTATTAAAATTTTTTTTATACGAACTCGTCTTCCTAAAAGTGCTGTGCCAATGGAAATCGTGTCCTTGAATTTAAATGAGGTATTTATATTAGTGGGCCTTTTATGTATATTTATTTTCCAAATATTTATTAGTTTACCTTAAATTATCCTCAATGTCAAGATATCAATATAGCGATTCTGGTAGGCAATTTGTTCGCTTAATTTGATGAGGGCTTTTTTTTTTTTTTTTTTTTTTTGCGGGAGAGGTGAAAATCTTCCAAAAGACACCAGACAGCCCGTGCCCTCCGGTAGTGTGAGATTCTTACTCACTAAAAACACCTCTCTGGGGATTAGCCGAAACAGACCACATAACCGGGTCCCTTTTCGTCCCCTCCCAGTCACCCTTAGTGGGGGCAACTGATTATCCAGTTATCCCACTGTCGCCACTAACCTCGGTTTCCTGGGTCACTGCTAGAATTCTAGCCTATCTGCACAAATCCATGATTTCCTACCGTCTCCAGTGTTCCTTCTTGGTCCATGCGTTAGTTACATCATTTACCCCTTCACTGTCTACGACATTGAAGGGTTCCAGGCCGTAACGCTTTAGTCCTGAGCCAGGACAAGGAACCCCCTCCGGATTAATCGCAGCTAACCCTACGGAGGGCAGATCTGCATAAATGCATATTTTCCCACCGTTTCCAGTGTTCCTTTTTGGTCCATGCGTTAGTTACGACCTTCATCCATTCTCTGCCTACGGCATTGAAGGGTTCCAGGCCGTAACGCTTTAGTCCTGAGCCAGGACAAGAAACCCCCTCCGGATTAACCGCAGTTAACCCTTTGGTAGGCAGATCTGCATCTTCTCCTAGTGTGCGTATCGCGGAGATAGCCAACTCGTTAGAGTCTCCCGTCTCTGCACCGCCGCACCTAAAGAAGTGCTAGTTGCTATTATGCCAATGGCACCCTTCTCCAGGACTGCTACAGCAGTTTCAGCCGGTGGAAGCGAGCCAGCCTGCATAGCCGCCACAGTTCCTTCGAAAGGTAATTCTCCCAAAACTGCTACTGTTGTGTTGTGGGTACCGTGGGTATAGCCAACCTGTTGGGGTCTCCCATACAATCCACCTCCACTACCACAGAAGCGTCCGAGGAAAACGCCATTCGCGACCCAATTACCCCTGGGCCCTGCAGAGGGGACGCAACACTGCAGACTCTCTTGGAGTTAGGGGGATTTTTCAAGAGGTTATCTCCTCCCGCATTAGTTACTTGGCTACATTCTAGGATGCATTGCCCGGTTGCTACCACTTGGAGGTGTAACTAACACTTGAGAATATCCAGATGAGGATCACCGTATCCTAGAAGGCTTCAACTCGTCCGTCCATTCTCCAGCAACCTTGATGAGGGCTTAGTGAACCGATAAACATTTAAAACGAAAATGAGGATTCTAAAAGATTGCCACATTAAAAAAAAATTATTAGTGTTTTTATTGATGAATTTGAGTTTTTTAAGTCAATCTTTCTAATATCATGCTTTTGAATGAATTGCATCGCTATACTTCGGGTGGCCAGCAAAATCACTCTACAAACTATAAGTTTCTCCTGTTATTTGTAAATTTGTATGCAAAGGGTTATTATATAAGTTGTAAAAATTTTAACTAATTTTAAATCACAAATCCTTTAAAGCAAGATACAATAGATCCGGAAGGAGAGGACATTCCCGATACTATGGAAGCTCCTTTTACAACTTCAACTTCCTTTGTACAGGACCTACTTCAATAGACCTAGAAGGACAGCAAATTCTCAATACAATAGAAAGTGATATCCGTTATATGTGCACCACCTTATACCTCCGCCTCTGTACAGGGAACTTCTAAATCCCAAATTGAGAATACGAGAAATATTGTTTTGCCTTACACTAAGTGTATAAAAATGCTTAAAATTAAAGAAAGGAAAATTCGCAGTTTGATGCAAAAATTTACCAGCCAACAAGAAAAAGTAGTAAACTTACAATTGTTACATATTTTAAGGGAAAAAATTCAATATCATCACATATTTTTAATTGCCTGGAAAAAAAGGGAATGGAAATATCTAAGAGCTTTTTTAATAGGGAAGTATAAGTTAATTTTTGTTGTAACTAGGAAACTAAAACTATCTTAGCTAACTTATTTCTACTTTGTTGGCTGTCGTCGGAAAAAAGTGCAGCATCGGCTGAGTTCCCAGGGTCTGTGCAATATTAGTAAAGCTTACTACAGTTATAAAGAATTTCAAGGTCTGGTCTGGCCTGTTGTGTCCTGAACGTGTGAAAAAGCGACCGGAATGCGAATAAAATCATCATCAGCTGGAGGTTGTTTCGAAAAAGGAAAATCTGGGTGATGGCGATGGCGTTTCATTTGTTTTAGGAGGTGTGTTTTCCTTAGTGATGTCCTGTTCTATGTCTTCTTGTTGGATGATTACTTTTGTTTTTGTTGTATTTTTAGATACATATGAATTTCGAGAGTAGCAATAAAATGAGTACGGTTCCAATGATGGAAATAGTCCATATGTTGTCCATTTATGCGATTCTTTTTCAGTTCTTAAGAGTTGAATCTGATAAGTATTTTTCCCGTGAAGTTCCTTCATCGGTTTAAGTGACAGCAGCTCTTTGTGATCTTTTCTTAATGGTAAGGCTTTGAGCATTGGCAATGCCTTAGACTTTAATGACTGTCCCTCTATGGTTATTGAGATGTTATGATATTTAATAAGAAATGGCCCTGCCAGTTCATGGATTGTGCCTTCGATATCAATGGTATTAGTAAATTGGTTCAGTTATGAAATTTCTTGATCGATTTCTTCTATAGTGGGAACATGGTGATTGTTGATAGTGGTGGATGAAAAGTTGAGACTCCTTATTAAATTGGGTGTGCAAGTGCTGTTATTGATATCCAATAAATTACCTTGACTACAAATTGACAATTTATTGTGAATTTTACAGTCCTTATTTATGCCGTAAATTCTGTCTTTATACTGTAAAACTTTTGAATATGGAATTTTCATGATAACATTTTTTATTTTTATTGGCCTTATTAACAATTTTTTATAGATTGCGTTAGTCGTCACAGGAATGTTAACAATATAAAGAAGAATGGAGTTAATTCTAACAATTCTAACATTTGAAAACTCTAAAGCCTCTTCTGTTGTTGAATATGGTAATTGTTCCTTATCTAGAGTTTCTGTAGCTATTTCTATTTCACTTTTTGATAACATCATAGAATTGATTATGCCTGCTTTAGCCCAATGTATTGCATACCTTATATAAGTCAATTTTTCTTTTATTAATCTAAGTTTATACTGCAAGGTTTCATCTTTAACCTAGTATGTGGTCTTCCCTAACTACTTTTATAAGTTCATTTGTAATTTTTGTAATATTGTTAACTCTTTCATTGTGCAATTTATTGATGATGACTTGTCTGTTGTTATTTTCCATAACTTTATTTATTTTATTTTGTATTACAATTAAATATTCGTGGTCTGGGTTACTATTTCCAAGCATTTCCGATGAAGTCAAGTGATCTTTTTTCATTGTGTGGTCTAATATTTGCTAATAAATCTTGTATGTGGGAAAGTTCATGTTAAAGAAATGGGTATAGGTCGCTTGTTATTTGGTCATCAATGATTAGAAGGTTATAGGAAATGAATTTATCGTAAAGGTCGAGATCAATTACATGAATAAGTTTAAAGTTACCGTTTTGAATTAATTTCTTATATTACTCTTGTGGACAGTTTTTCCAGACTTTGTTTTGACTGTAGTGTGTCTGTTTCCCTAACTTCTTCTTGTTTATTGTGTATTACAAAATCGAGTTTTTTCGAATTGTTGATATGGTACTCGTGGAATTAGACCGTAGAATAATTCTACAGGTTTTATCAGGGGTTGATTATTGGGTTGTTGGGGTTTCTTTCGTACTTATTCTCTTGATAGATTCTAGAGTTTCTTACAAGATTTTTTATTTTCCGGTTCATTTTCAGAAATTAGTATTTCTCAGCAATTTGCATTTTATTTTCGTCAGCACTGCGGAGTGCTCGTCGGTGTGTTGCTAAATAAATTCTACAAGTATTTGTGTAAAACGAATTCTATAGTTTTTGAAATTTTGCGGGTATATTGTTTGGATTTGTCACATGATGTTTTCCTGGATTTGAATCGGAATACTGAGGTTGAATAATTATATGTCTAGTATCAAGGGCGGATTTAGGGGGGGGGGGGCACAGGGGCACGTGCCCCCAGACGGTCACAACCGACCATTCAAAAAACACAAAGAGATTAATTAGGTCCCGCTGCAGAGTTCAGCATGTCTAGGAGTTACAGGAGCCATGCGCACATGCCCCACGGCAGCTATGGAGGCCCTACTAGACCTCCCCCTTTACATCTACATCTAAAGAAGGAGGTTGCCTCAAGCGCAATAAGGCTGACTGGCGCCAATCTCCTCACAGCAGGGAACTGGTCTGGTCATAGGAAAATTCTTGAAGAATTCAAGGGTGATCTGGTGATCAACTCAATAACAGATATTATGCCGAAGAGGCATAACTTTGACATACCATTCAAGCTGATCCTTGAGAGCAAAGATTATTGGCTTAGTAATAGACATATCTTTGAACTGGGATCTCTGGTTTGGTACACGGATGGATCCAAGATGGAAGACAGAACGGGCATCGGGGTCTTCGGACCAAGATCAAGGATATATAAATCGCTTGGTTCTACACCAACCATCTTCCAAGCAGAGATACATGCCATCGAAATCTGCGCACGCGAAATTGCCAATAGAGGTATACGCGGTGCTAAAATATACATTATGTCTGATAGTCAGGCGGCACTTAAGGCTTTAGGATCCTACACCTTTGAGTCTAAAATCGTCTGGGACTGTCTCACTGCTCTCAAAGAACTGGCCCGGAGCAACAGCATCACGCTGGAATAGGTACCAGGGCACGAGGGCATCGAGGGCAACGAGAAGGCGGATTACCTAGCAAAAAAAGGTGCGGATTCTCAGTTTATTGGACCGGAGCCATTCTGCGGCTACTCTAAAAGCCGAATAGCAATGCGCATCCGGTCATGGGAGGACGACTGTAAGCACTCACACTGGATAAATATCACAGGGTCAAGACAAGCAAAGAGGTTTATAACCTACTCAAAACAGAAAACGAAGGAGCTGCTCTCACTCAGCAGACCAGATTTAAGGCTGATAACAGGACTTTTAACTGGTCACTGTCACCTGGGCTACCACCTAAAAAAGTTAGGACTGGCTGATGATGACACCTGTCGTTTCTGTCTAGAAGAGAAAGAGACTGCGGAACATATCCTCTGTCACTGTGAGGCCCTCGGCCGCATGAGGCTTAGACACCTTGGTGGGGCTTTCCCATCACCGACAGACATAGCCAAGATAGCCCTCAGAAAAATTTTGGGTCTGATAAAGGAACTAAAAATTGACGGGGCGGCCTAATACTGAACCTGGATCAGGTCACAAAAGATCAAATTGGTCGCAGTGACTAAAGGATGCGGAAAGTCCTTGATCCAATCCCTTAATAATAATAATAGGTCCCGCTATAATTAGGTTTGTTTCATTTTGTGTACACATACGTAGGCGGGAATTATCGTGAGTTGCAAAAACTCCGTAATCTGGGTGGGAATGATTTTTCTTTAAACTCGTCGTAGCGCCTAAATTCTTACTAATATGAAAAAATATTTCGCTCTACTTGAAGTAAACAGAACAATTTTTCTACTGAAGTAAAAATATCCACACCCTATTTAAGAAAATAACAGTAAGCCTAAAAACGCGGAAATGTTCGGAAGTGGAATTTTAAAGAAAATACGAGCGCCAGACCATGGTCGGAGCATGACTTTCTGCTTGCGTTTTGGATGAAAATTTTGTTTGAGGCTAAATTTCACCTTTAATCAAAGATTTCTTATTATTTCGGGATCAGGATGCGCGAAAAGGGTAATAAAAATGCCATTAGTGCTGTATCCTGCAATATGTGATTTGAAAAATAAGTAAAGGTAAGGTGACGCCTTGCATTATCTTCTATCGATGTGGGTAGCCTATAATAGGGTTGAGAAGGGATGGAGCTCAACGTAAAGTGTCGAGGAGAGCGATATTTCTCCACCTTACGCCGACTAAAGACATTCTTCGCAGCAGGATGACAGAATATCGTTTGAATGGACTGGCTTTAATGCATATCCTTCCAGACATTGCGTCAATTGTGAACGCCACATAAGTACTTGATATCTTCAGCAGAAAACATAAAAACTATCATTATTAAACATGTAATTTTTCATTATTTTCATTATTAAACCTTAATTACAAATATATTTCTTATAGTTATTGTTGCATGTCATTATTTTACAATAATCCCTTGGCCCTTGTGCCCCTCCCAGAAAAAATTCCTGGATCCGCCCCTGTCTAGTATGGTCTGGAAAGTGATTTTGAATTTGGTAATTGTTTTCGTCCCCCCTTTTCAGGATTAATTGATTTCGATAAACATTAAGTGGCATCTCTACTGAAGGTATTAAATTGTGAGAAGAACGTTCGTCGCTGTGTTGTGTCATGGTCATGTAGGTTAGGTTAGGTTAAAGTGGCTGCCTAAGAAGGCACACTTAGGCCTAAGAGGCCCTTTGTGCTACCACGTTGAGGCCTGAAATTTACAACCCCATAAAATTACCTAAGGAATAGGAGGGTTCTGTCCCCTGTACACCGAACCAGTTTTTGTATCTAGTGGAACTAGTTCACGGGAAGTCAAAATTATTTTGACTGGGTTGTGAAGGATGTTCAATGTTCATCCTTAGTTCATCGTCGGGAACCATTGTGAACTCCCGATAAATCAAGTCAGGTTTTTGACATCTGTGGAGCCTAGCTCGGTTAGCTCTTTGAAGTAGGGGGAGCCCAAAAGCCGGTTCCTACGGTTGGCTAGGGCCGAGCAGCTACCGAGGAGGTGAAGTATGGTTTCCTCGTCCTCCTCGTCGTGGCAACTCCTACAGAAGTCGTTTGAGGGCACGCCCAGCCTATCAACGTGTCTACCTACGAGGCAGTGACCCGTGATTACGGCTACTGTAGTGCTAATTTGTTTGCGTCCGAGTAGGATAAGCCCTCTTGACCGCTTAAGGTTAAGCTTTGGCCATATCTGTCGGGTAATCAGGCAGGTGTGTTCTTCTTGCCAGTTATTATTAGCAATCTTGAGAGCCTCCTGTGACAGCTCCATTTTGCATGTAGCTAACGGTTTACCCGGCTGGTGGTTAATGTCCGAATCAGGACGTGTGGTACCGATTCTAGGTAGTTCGTCGGCTCTGTAATTGCCCGCTCATGTAATTTCCTTCTTCTTTTTGGGGGAGGCTGGACAATGCGTCAGAAATTACGTTACCTAACTTTGTAACGTGTGGTCCGATTTCTATGGTTCTTTTTCTGTTGTATTGCGTGTAATCTCCCCTTGCTAATAGGAGATTAATTTGATTCTATTGCGAGGGGTGGGGATGGAGGGGGGAGTAGTCTAACTTCGTAACACGTGGACCGATTTAGATAATTTTTTTTTCTGTTGGGTGGAGTAGGCTCCCTGGTTGATACCACGAGAGAAAAAATTTTGGTGTGGTTGGGATGGGCGAAGGGGGATGGAACCTAACTTTGTAACGCGTGGACCGATTTGGATGGTTCTTTTGCTGTTGTACAGTATGTGATCCCCCATTGCTAATAGGAGAATCATTTGGTCCTATGGTGGTGGTGGGGGAAGGGGAGGGGCAGTAACTTCGTAACGCGTGCACCGATTTCTATGATTCTTTTAGTTAAATGGGGGCGGGGTAGGGGGTTAAACCTAACTTTTTAACGCGTGGACCGTTTTGGATGGTTCTTTCTTCGTTGTTTAGAGTAAAAGACACTAAAAAGTAAAAAATAAAATAGTTTTAAAAAAAAGTTGAACCAACTTCACAAAAAGCGCTAAAAAGCATAAAATAATTTTTAATTTCATATCTATTACGACATTTTGAAGTTGAACAAATAAAATAACTACAGAACCACAATTGAAGATAATACATACATAATACTACCTGAACGTTGCAGCTCACGGGATCATAAGAAATGACGATTAAATACTTTTGTTGTAGTTGTTTGGTTTGTTTGATTTGCACCGACTTCAAAATGTCGTAATAGATATAAAATTAAAAATTATTTTATGCTTTTTAGCGCTTTTTGTGAGGTCGGTTCAACTTTTTTTAAGACTATTTTATGTTTAGTGTTCTTGATATGAACATAATAGGTTTGTCCTCCTAATACTGCGCCAATGACGTAGTCTTAAGCGTCTTGGGTACGGGGATGTTGAATATTGGTGAATTTTTTCGGGTTGGCTTGGATAGCGTGATGAGATATTACAAAGCCGAAAAACTCAACTTCTTCTTTGAAGAATTCACTCTTATCTAATTGCACTTTCATGTTAGCCTTTACTAGTGTAATAGAACTCTTTTGTTCCTTGTTAAAATGAGTAAGTCTGGATGTTACACCTTGGCATCTGATGGTGATGCAGCGGATCTTAAACCACTACACACAAAAATTCTGAAAGGGAAAGTTTGTTATTAAGGTAACTAAATAAAACACTTTGTTTGTTCCCACTTAAATCAGAACTCACTTTAGTCTTTATTGCTGATGATATTTATACAGAAAAGTTGCGTAATCATTTCTATCGTAAATCTATATACTCATTACATTATGAATATAATTTAATTGCCTACGCTTACAAAATATTTGATTAGTAAAAAGTTCATTGATCGGCATTTATGCAGTGGGTGAACTCGGAAACTTGATACTTCTCTGAGTGCACTCACCTTATAATGCTGATCAGGTGTCTAGAAAATTGTTTTGTGAAATAATTATTTTCTTCGCTTAGATGTTTTACTTAATTTAAGAATACAAGATTTTACATCCTGCCCCGCGTTGAACCCTGGTTCAAATTTGGTGGATTTGGTTGATATGTTGCCTTGGGCTAGGTGTAGGTCGTGGCTTCGTCTTGCAGCTCTTAGATCCATGTTTCCAGACTAGGTATATGCCAACAAGTAGTGTCGCACAGAGTGCAAGGTAGCTGATTGAAAATTGGTGTATGGTGTTATTTTGGATTCGCTCAGGTAAGCGATCGAGCTTCAGATTTGTGATGCGTTCATGTAACTCCAGCAACTCATTTAATTGAGGGTGATAGGCAGTGACGTGTTTGGTAGTTAGTGGTGACCTTGCTGCAGTTTCGTGGTCCATTGATACGCCCATGACCGTGTAAGATGATTTGATGTCAGTTGTGAATAGATGATGTCCATGAGGGTCAATTTTTAATAATCCAGTTTTATTTATTGTTTTGGAGAACATTTGGTTGTTACATACAACATTATTCGAAGTATTGCCATTAACTGCAAACATCCATTGATTGGCGTTAGTTAATTGTGACCAAATGATGATATATCGGATGTATTTGTTTGCAAAGGTGTGTTTTTTCTTCTATCGTAGTACATGTCGAAAGTTTAAATTCTGTGATTGGATAAAAACGATCTCGATGTTGCGATATTACCAAGAAGCGAGCGTGAGGTTGTATAGCGACGAACGAATTATTAATTCAAACCGGGATGGGATTAGAGGGATCTTAATTTGAAATATAACATAATCTTGAGTGACTCTGCCCTTTACGTTCATCAATTTGTATAATTCCAAGATGTTGTCTTGATGAGTTGGTAGTCTAAGTGTTGATTGTACATACGGCTTGCTGCAACTGGCTGGGTGTTACCAAGAGAGGATTTATTCTTCCGTGATTTGTGTCAGTGATAACATCAATTATTAAGGCTTGTATGTGTTGCAGATTTGTGGTGACTAGGCTCATCTGTAATGCTAGCGACATTAATTGTCGATGTGCTCCTATTGTACTTTTCTGCTCATCAAGTTGATTTAGACGATTCGTTATTTGAATGATGTAGTCATCTAAGGAGTCGAATTTTTGTTTGACTGCTGCTTGATCCTTTCTGACGACTATTAACAGTTGAATCAATAACCGAAGTTTGGTTTTTTAATAAGGTCATCAGGTGTTCTTCATTATTGTTAATGAATTGTATTGTTTTCGATATCTCCTCTGCATATTGCTGGTCAAGTACTCTGAACAGAGCAACATTTCCCACTATATTGAATGCTTCACGATTCTGTCGACCCGGATTTGGATTTAACTGTGTTTACCTCATTTTGAAGATGTTCAAATTGAGATATGATTTGTTGACATGCGCTCTTGGGTGTGAATTGGTCGCAAAGAGTTTTGAGTGCCTTGGTTCCATTTTCCAGCTCCATCCAATATGGGTGTCGGTTGTAATAAACAATTAGGTTCCAGTGCGATGTTATTAGGTTTGTAGCTCCAAGATCCTCGAAGTGTATGCCTAATTGTGGCTTGAATTGAGTGATTTCGATCAGTTCACTTCTAACAAATGGAACCATGCAGACAATTAATAATAACGTAAGAAGAGATGTTCCCAATGAAGTCCTTGTTCTTTTCGTTGGCATTTAAGGAGATGGTTTTACAATGTCTGGATGGATCATCGGTTGGTCATTTGTGCAAGTTTAGGCGGTGTGCCTTGTATCTTGTTTCTGTATGGCCATCTTACGGTGTTTCCCTTTCATTGTCAATGTCTTTCTCCAGAGGGAGTGGAGCCAACTAATGTATGGGTCTTCGAAATATTCCTGTAGCGGTGCGCACGTCTACCAATCGTGCATAACCACATTTTCCTTTATGAATCTCTACAATTCTGCCTAGTGGCCAGGTGTATTTTCTTCCTTTAAGATGACCAGCATACCTAGTTTTGCATTCGGTGATTGGTGCTTCCACTTACTCAGATACTGTAATTCGTTTAGATATTCTAGCGACCAACGTTTCCAAAATTGTTGTTTTATATCATGAACTAATTCCCATCTCTTCAGCAGTTTAGTCTTTAATGGTTTTGCTTGCTAATCAATTGGTGCTGTCAATGGTCCTCCTATCAATAAGTGTCCAGGTGTTACCGAGATCGTTAGGATCAGAAGATAGGGGAGTTAGTGGGCGAGAATTGAGAATTGCCTTCTCATCAATTAGAGAGATGTTTGGCTGATTTTACGGCAGCCTCCCACAAGCCGCCAAATTGAGGAGAGCACGGGGGAATAAAATGGAAGTTGATTCCCTTCTGGCTGCACATGAAAGTAATTTTTTCTTGCCCTTGTTGAGAATGGATCACCTCAGTAAATTTTTCTAGCTGATTTCTTGCGACTATAAAATTGGTGGCGTTATCGCAGTATAAGTTGCGGCAATGTCCACGTCTGCTTATGAAACGTTTTAATGCTCCGATAAACGCTTCTGTTGTAAGATCACTCACAACCTTGAGGTGGACAGCTTTGGTTGCGAAGCAGCAGAATATTGCCACATACGCCTTATGTGGTCGTTTTCCTTTGACTTTAAAATGAATCCAGATGGGTCCACAAAAGTCGACCCCACTTTTGATAAAGGGTCGTGCTGTCTGAACTCTGGCTGCTGGTAGATTGCCCGTTATTTGTGTCATCAATTTGGGCCTGTTCCTAGCGCATTGAATACAATGTTGAACTATTGAACGCGCAACACTCTTTCCCTTTATGGGCCAAAAACGTTGTCGAATTGCTGATAGAAGTCCTTGTGGTCCTGTGTGATAGTTCTCATTGTGATAATCTGACATGATGAGCTTCGTTAGTTCGTGCGAATGTGGCAGTAGCATTGGATATTTCGAGTCGTACGTAAGTTCAGAATCCTCAAGTCGTCCTCTGACTCGTATGATGCCTTTGAGGTCCAGGAAGGGTGCCTGCGTGGCTAGTGGGCTTGATTTGGATACTTCTTTGTATCACAGAAGACAAAGAATGTCTTCTTGAAATTCCCTTTGTTGCATTAGTTTGATGATATTGAAAAGAGCTTCATCTAGTTCTGAAGCAGTTAGCGTTGATGTCGTCGATGAAGTTGTTGATTATCTGTGCTTGGATCTGGACCTTGAGACGAATCTTAAAACGTAACCAGTTACTCGTTTAAGTCTTTGAAATGAATTTTTATGATCAATTACTTCGATGAAATGTACATTATTGTCTTCATCTTTCGCTATAGTTATAGAGAGTGCTGCTCGTTTTCTTTCCAGATCACATTCAGACACTTTGGTGTAGGGTGCCATATCTCTTCGGTCCCATGTAAGAAAAGTGGTCCATAAAACCAGAGATTACAGGAACTTAATTTTTCCGGTGATAGGCCTCTGGAGAGTATATCCGCTGGATTGCCTTCTGATTTAAAATGTCTCTATTATTGGGGAAGAGAAATTGTTTGAATCGCAGCTATTATGTTGCTTACAAAGGTCTGATAAGAGGTAGATGTAGAGTTGATCCAATCTAATACGATTTCTGAGTCACACCAGAGATAACTTGCTGCTTGTCAATCCTAACCTTCGCAAAGCAATCTCCTTTGACTCTCCCAAAGTCTTTGGATCTTCTAAAACTGGAAGCCCAACCATAAATCGCCCATCTGGATTTGTTTTTATTGTTTGATTTTATATTTCTTCGCACTGTTTTTCTGCCAATGTTATAGATGTTCCTTGAGTTTCATCAGAATCTTCTATCTGTCAAAATTTCTTCAATAGAGACTCTATATCCATTTTATCAGTGCAAACTCCGCACATTGCTGTGGACTCTGTAGTCTGCTTTAGCCTTCCAGTAAGAACCCAGCCGAGGACCGTATTTGGAAGTGTGTGTAAATCTTGTCCTAGCTTGATTTGCCTAATAGATAATAACTACATGAGGAATTCAAAACCTAAGAGAAGGTCAATTTGATCAGGCTTGCAGAAGGCGGGGTCAGCCAGTTGAATATTCATTCATTTTGTAAATTTATCTTGGAAGATTACAATCATGGTGTTTCCTCTCGAAGACCTGGGGAATGGTCCCATGAAGTCCACACTGATGGTTTCCCACGGTTCGATGCTCTTTGTCATATACATTTCGCCGGCCGTTTTTTGTTGAAGGGGTTTATGGCGGAGACACGAGTCGCAGCTTCTTACATACTGGGCTATGTCACGAAACAAACCTGGCCAGTAGTAATTTTTGGCTATGTGGTTGATTGTCTAGTTGACCCCTCCATGTCCTGCGGTGGGGTCGTCGTGATTCTCTTTCAGGACTCTTGTTCGGTCTATTTTTGGCACACACATTTTCCAGGGGTTACTAGTGTCGTCATCTTTCAAATGCGTAGTCGGGATAGTCGGAGGGTTTATTTTGTACTTCCTGGAATTTTCTGCTGTACCAGCTGCAACCGTCTTGTGCAGCTTCTAGAGATGAGAGTTTTGCGGTATCGGGGAGTGGTTGTCTAGATAGAGCATCTGCTACAATGTTCCATTTCCCACGTCGGTATCGGATCTCGTAGTCGAACTGTTGGAGCTCTATGGCCCATCTCGCCAGTCGGCCTGAGGGGTTTTCGATCGAATTCAGCCACTTAAGGGCTTGGTGGTCGGTGATAATTATGAAACGGTACCCCTCTAAGTACGGGCGCATTTTTCGGATTCCCCAGACGATCGCTAGGCACTCCTTTTCGGTCACGGAGTATCTTTGTTCGACGTCGGACATCGTCCGGCTGGCAAAAGCTATTACTCGTTCCTCTCCATCTACTTCCTGTGATATTACGGCCCCTAGGCCATCTTTACTGGCGTCAGTTTGTAAGATGAATGGCCTAGTAAAATCTGGACATGTCAGTACGGGGGCTTGGGTCAGGCGTTGTTTGAGCTCTTGGAATGCTCTTTCCTGTTCTTTTCCCCAATGCCATTTCTGGTTTTTGCGGAGAAGTTTGGTGAGTGGGGCGCTGATGGTAGAGGAGTCTGGTACGAAACGCCTGTACCATCATGCAATGCCGATGAATTGTGCGTGTATCACACTGACTCTCTGGGTCTGTCTGGATACACTTCCGTGAGATCACGTGGCCGAGATATGTCAAACTTTCCTTGAAAAATTCACATTTTTCGGGGTTTATCTTGAGGTTTGCTTCGATGAGCCGGTCGAATACCATTTGAAGTTTGTCTATGTGTTCCTCAAGAGATCGTCCCACTACGACTATGTCGTCGAGGTAGGCAAACGCAAATGGCTCTATTTCGGGTCCGATGACTCGGTCTAGAGTTCTTTGAAACGTAGCGGGGGCTGAATGTAATCCAAATGGCATGACCTTCCACTAGAAGAGTCCCCGGCCTGGTACGGTGAACGCGGTATATCTCGGTATTGATAATCTCTTGCATGGCGGGGTTACGCGGGTAGTACCTTTGTTTCACAGGTCGGTCAGCCTTCATCAATATTCGGTGCTCGGTGAGTTTTTTCAGACCGGTCAGGGATTCGAAGCGGGGAATTTGTTTGGTTAGGAAAATCGTGATTTGGTCCTCGTCTCTGAGAGCGAGATTGGCGGGGATATCGATACGGTAACTGGAGGATTTTTCTTCTTTTTCCAGGTTTATATTATCTGGACCAGGGTATATTTCCTCCCCCCATAGCCTCATACTTAACTCACACTGGTCCAACAAATCTATGCCGAGTATCATCATTTCATCGAGTCTCGGCATAAGAGAAAAGGTGTGGTGTATGGTCCGGTTTTGGATTTCGAGAGTAAGATCGTATTTGCGCTGTATAATGACCTCGCTTCCATCGGCTAGAGCTGTGACTAGTCGGCATAGCTGTGCTCTTATTCCGATGTCTTTGGCGAGTTTTTGAACTTCTTGTCCAATGAATGATCGGCCGGCGCCGGTGTCTATCAAAGCCTGGAATTCTCTGTCAGCGATTCTTATCGGTAGAAAGTGTCGGTTCTATTTTGGGTGTTGGGGTGCAAGGAGACCTCCTCTGTGCACCCTTCTCTCGTTTCCCCGACGGTAGTCGGTCTCAGTTTTTGGTGTACGGGCTAAATCGGCCTGTCGCTCGGTACATCGGCAGTCGCGGGTGAAGATCCCTTGTTTTCCACATTGCGAGCAAAATAAGACTGACTGATTTCGGCAATGTTGTCCCTGCTCGGGCGCCAATTTTGTAACGTATTTTCCGGTAGTGGGGAGGGTCGCTGGCTCTTTCCAAGAGATAAGCTCGCCGGATCCAGGGTCAAGGGCTTCTGGAAAGAAACTCACCAATTCCTCACTACAAACACTAGTACAAGAGATAGAACGAGTGTGTCACCAGGGAGGCACGCTAGTGACAGAGAGCTAGATAGCCGGGGAGGCAAGCCAGCCATATGAGTGTCTTGTACCAGGGATGCACGCTAGTGCAAGAGATAAAACGAGTGTGTCACCAGGGAGGCACGCTAATGACAGAGAGCTAGATAGCTAGATGAGTGTCTTGTACCAGGGAGGCACGCTAGTTCAAGAGATAGAGCGAGATATATTAAGGTTTATACACTAATCTTACCCACCACCAGTGGATCCAAATCTGGTCCAATACAACTTGTTGTAGCAGACACCTTGTCCGGCGGCCCCTCAGCCGCCCACTGCACCGGCGGCAACCGTCACGGAAGGTAAATACTTCTGTTGCATAAAGCTGATCGGACTTCCGGAATCCAAAAGTGTAGGCAAAATACAGTCGAAGGTCACCTGGGGATCATAGCCAAAAGCATACCTAATATTGAACTCAAAATTGTTAGCTGAGTAAACATATTCCTCGGGCTCGTGCGTCTCGTTCGTCTTGGGTTCTCCAACTAGATCATCAGCACATAGCAAAACTGAAGCTTGTTCTACACAATTGATCGTCCTGCGGACTATCTTGCCACATCGGAAACAGGAACCCTTATCCCTTCTTGGTTGTGAACACTGCGCACTACCATGTCCATATTTGTTACAGTTGAAGCACTTCATTTTACCGCAAGAAAATTTCGGCTTGCGTACTTGTTGTTGATCGCACTTTTCCTTAGTTTTACCATAATTATAATTATAGAATTAACCCTTCTAACACAGAAGGCGCACTTCCTTGGCAGGAGCCCAGAATCAATTCACCTATTCCATCAAATTGATGAAATGGAGCTCCCACACCAGCATGCAGAGGAAGAAACAAGAAAAAAAGGAACAGGAAGAAAACAAGCAAGGAAACCCCGCACGCAACATGCAAACAGAGAGTCACGGGAGCACAGAAAACAGAACATGCATTAACAGCCCTACATAAACGGTTAATAGGTTCATGCATGCCATAATTAGTTCTCGATGGTTCAACATGCAGTAAAGGCAGTCTTCGAAGGTTATGTTGCGATTGTCTGAAGGGAACCTTTCTAATAAGCACACCTGAGTCAATATTGGAGTTCAAGAGCTGGTGAATAAAGACCAAGTCAGCAACCCTGCGCCTTTTATCAAGCGAGTGCAAGCCAATCAACCGGAGGTGGTCGGTGTAGGGCGGGAGTCTAAGCGGATCGTCCCATGGGAGCTCTCTTAACGCAAATCTAAGAAAATTACGCTGCACCGATTCGATACGCTTGGAATGAACAGCGTAGTAGGGCGACAAGACCTGAGATGCATACTCAAGAATAGGTCTAACTAAGGAGCAGTATAAATGAATCAAGGTTGGTATATCCGAGAACTCTCTAGACCAACGCTTAACAAAGCCCAAGATTAAACCGCCTCTGGACACGACATAGTTAATATGCAGAGTAAAGTCAATTCTTCTATCGAGTTTTACCCCAAGGTCAGTTACGGAGAGCACACGACGAAGACCATTCCCCGCAAAGTTGTAATCCGAAACTTGTGGATTTGCGCTCCTAGAAAAAGTCATAGCCTCACATTTCTCAAAATTGAGGTGTAAGCCGTTATGCTCGCACCACTCACGAAACGTATCTAAGTCCCTTTAAATAAGGGCGGCATCACAACCATCTTTAACATAGGAGAAGATCTTCATGTCATCAGCGTAGATTAGAATACTAGAGTACGAGATCAGACGGACAATGTCGCCAATGGCAAGAACGAATAATAAAGGGCCAAGATGACTGCCCTGCGGTACACCAGATAAGGCCCTGAAGATTCTAGAGGAAGCGCCACAGAGTGATACTCGATATGACCTGCCTCTTAGATAGGAAGAGATCCAGTCAAGACGAACAGGGGGGAAACACAGCTTCCCGAGTTTAAATAAAATAACGGAGTGAGGGAGTTTATCAAAGGCTTTACTGAAATCCGTGTATATGTAGTCAGTTTGCATGCCACGCTGGAAGCCAGAAATAACGTGGGAGGTAAATTCTAGTAAGTTAGTAGTCGTTGATCTACCGGGCAAAAACCCATGCTGACTGGGAGAGATTAAGCCAATACAACGATCTATAAGCTGCGATTACACTATTGATTCAAATAATTTAGGTATGCAAGATAACTTCGCGATTAGTCTATAATTTGATATAATATTCTTGTGGCCCTTTTTATGAACAGGGACTATAAAAGAGGACTTCCACAAAGCAGGAAATTTACCAGCCTGAAGGGACCTATTGAAGAGAATCGCTAATGGAGTAAGAAGGGCAGCGGAACAGGATTTGACGAAGGCTGGAGGGATACCGTCAGGACCAGAGGAAAAGTCCGATTTAAGTTCATTGATTTTTTCCAAAATAAGATCCCGTGATATAAACGGCAAGAAATCGGATGAAGTGGGACGATCCAGAATATGATCAAAATTACTCACACAAGGCTCAAAGTTATCCGAAGAAAAGGCACTCTCAAAAAATGAAGCAAAATTGTTTGCTATGTCGGACACGTTATTACTAGAAGACCCCTCATACCACATCGTAGATGGATAGTTGCATGAGTTCTTTTTCATATTGATGAATTTAAAGAAATCGCGAGGGTTATTATACATATTATTGCGAACACTAACAAGGTATTTCTTATAGAGCGAGGAGTATAGTGCCTTAAAGCTGTCATAACAGGACACAAAGTTAGAATACGCTATTGCGCTATTACAACAGAGAAGTTCGATCTCCTATAGTCATAAGCATGATGTTCAAAATTGGGATCCACAATACTAGTACCATCGTAACAGAAAGAGACAAAGATGGGGGGATGAAAATTATCAATAGGAGATAATTGATCAGAGGCTAATTCGACTATAGTGTTAGTCGAATCAGAAGAAAACACAAGATCCAACTGCCTTACCATAGAGTTCTTAACATCACTGATTTGGTGCAAACCAGAGGAAGAATTGGTGTCAAGAAATTTAGAAACCATAGGTGTGGGATAACAAGAGGGAAGGAAGTCATCGTGCTCGCAGTTAGGTACCCATGAAATATTGGGTAAATTAAAGTCACCAAGAAGAGGAATTTCATCTTCAGGGTTCGTCATATTATGGATGAAGTCTAAACTAAGGGTTAGAATATCGTAAAGAGTGCGCCCTTCATTATCAACGAAGTTTGTCAGGTTAGGGGGAATATAGCAGCAGAGCAAAAAGACATTGAGCTTAGGACCAATAGTTCAACAGAGAGTGAACCAATATGCGAACCAATAGTTCAACAGAGAGTGAATCAGAGAAGGAAGGAACTTCAACTAAGCTGCAGTTAAAGTCCGACCTGCAGGCAACCAGAACTCCACCACCCCGACACAGAGATTCCGAATGTCTGTCCCTACGAAAAATCTGATAGGAGTCATGAAGAATCTCCGCATCGCAAAAACCATGATGAAGCCAAGTCTCAGTCAGCATGATAACATCGTAGCAACAAGCAAGAGATGCTTGAAATATATGGTTTGTTTTAGTTCTTAGTCCCCTTACATTCTGATAGTAAAGGGACAGCGTACTTAGTTTTTTGAAGCATTAGCTATTGCTCTGTCATGGGTACCGTTCGAAAACCTACATCGAGGCACAAATTCGTGTGCGATGCAATTCTTAGACCAGAAGTCCGGAGAAGAAATAATATCGAACAGAGCCTGGGGAGTCGTCAGCTTAAAAGACGAAAGATATCCCTGAGACAGGCGAGAATTAAGACGCTGACAACGTAGAGGTACAGAGTTATCAATCATGGACCTCCTTCTCACATAATTTAAGACGTCATCAACAGAGGTAGAAGGATCGAGCCGTGAAACAAAAAACAATCTAGGGATTGGGGCAGTCCTCAGAGTGAAGTCCGTGCTCTGTGCTAGGTCAAAAGACCCAACCAGAGGTGCATCCTGTTGAGAAAGAAGATCGGCTGGCAAGGCCGAACTGGCGGCATCAGTAACAGAGCTCAAAGCAGCTCCGGATGTACTAGGTACACCAATAGCAGGTTCAGGGGTCGACCGGTCACCAAGGGTCACACGGACACGGTCCTTAGCAATAACCCGCTTCCGGCGTCTGGTATTGCAATTGCGGCTATGGTTCGATGCAGAGGGGGGAGGGTCAGGGGCGACGGATACTACGGGGAACACAGACGAAACTGAAGAGACCTCGGCCGGATGGGCTGAAGCTTTATCCCCTCCGCTTGACTTGATTTTTTCATATTTCTGCAGAGCTCTCTTCAACTCTTCAATATTGTTTGCGACGCAGAGGATTAGCTTATTTACTGTAGAATCGTTTGTGCCATTGATAATATAATAAATTACATCACTTTCATTCACATCCGCTAATGAACCAATACCAAATAATATTGCTGATAAGTTTCGTCAGATTTTTTCTTACGTTTTCGTAGTTCGCTGTGAATTTCTGCACTAGATATTTTCCTGTCGAATTCTCCTATCAGCAATTGCTTTAAGTCATTCCACGATGATATGGTGATTGGCTGCAAGAATAGTTTTGCGGTTCCCGTTAGCAAACGGGATGCATAGATGAAGCGTGATTTTTGGTCCCATCCCAACAAATCGGCTGTTTCTTCAAATTGTTGCACACATTTTATAATTTTATAATTATCTTCTCCACTAAATGTTGCTAGGGATTCTTCAATGTCCCTGAAGTTAAAATGTGGTCTTACGCTGATAGTCTCATCTGCCCCAGATAATTCCTGTAATTTCTTCTTTATTTCTAAAATTTCTTGTTTTTTTCTTTAATTTTTCCCGTAGGGCCTCCAATTCAATATCCAAATTTTCGTATTCAATCTCTGGATTCGTGTCTGCTGTACACCTGCCGTTAGAAGGCCCAGATAAACTAGCCAGAAGCACTGTTCTCAGAAAATATTTTTCAAGTTGATCTGCAGACAGGTCTCGTATTGCATCTTCCAAATGTAATTTCAGTGTTGCTTTATTTCCTGTGGTCTGGATGACCATCTGGTCGAGTTTTTCCATCAATTGTGCCGCCGTGGCTCTTTCCAAAAAAGATGTGATCCGTAAATCCATGCGAGAAATGTTGCAATATGCAGCCAAAATAAATTCAAAAAAATATCGAACCACAAAGTCGATGGTCTTTAGGAAGTGAAATATTCAAAATTTTTCGGGATGGCTAAAAATGACCAAGATTTTTATTGATGCACCTATGCACGTGTTTTCTGCCACACTTTCACACTGGTTGCCTATGACCAATTCAGACTCCTAATTTTTCCTCGAGAACACCAACAAAACTAAATAAATTCGGCGTAGCACTTAATTGAACTTATTCAATTTTTTAATCATATTATTTCACCTTTCCAAATATACTTCGGATCAATCCCACTTCTGAAATTTGTAGGAATATGTAAAATCAAAAGACTACTACATGCGCATAAGGGGTTATATATACTCAGAAGTCCCAAAAAACGCGATTTTTCAAGAATTTTTCGTGAGAAGACCTTTTATTTTATTAAAGTAAAAATATGTACACATATTCCGTAAACTTTTAATAGTATTTAATTTAAATTTTTTATTTTAAAAATAATTATAGATATAGCTGATCTCCGGGAGCACCTCTAAATAAAATAAAATATATTCTTTGAAATCGTTTCCTACAATGTTGAGCTCCGACAATATTCAATATTTTGACCAAGCGTGTCCTAAAATAGAAGACAGATTTTATTGCCAGGAAACATCTCAGCAAAAAGAAACCAACAAATCCGCTTGTGTAGGAAAGTTGATGGACAATCAACAAGCGTATTGCATCTTGAAATACATTGAAAACATTCATTCAATCATTCAACCTAAACCGAACTATATCTTACTTCTAAGCACATAACAATTAGGGGAGTCAGCTTATACAAAAATCTGTTGCCAACGATTCTTATTTCTGGCGTTACCCAATGGCTCCCACAGTCATGTCATACGTATGCAGTGCAGTGATTCTATCATTCATGTGTTCTCTCCCGAAACGAAAGTAGATACAAAATTAAATATCCAAAAACTGAATTTGACTGACTACATCAATGGTCGCTTACTTTTGTTTCCCTTGGGTTGAGCCGTCACAGGCGTGAACGTATTTGGAGATATGAGAGAAAACACTAGAGACAATAGAACGAATTTGGACGCTTGGCTTTCGTGAAGAAAATTTTTCTCATTGTGAATTTCATTCTATGGTTTTCTGAGGCCTGTGAAATTTTGAAAATTTGTTCCCTCTGGATAATGAATAGTTGTTTCCGAATAAATTCTTCCTGCTGAAACCGAATCCTGGCTCAGAAATGCTCTATCACATTAGGTTTTTGAGACATTTTAACCTTAAAGTGCAAAAACACTGTTTTTGACATATTTGAGGTTATGATTTTTTTCTTTTTCAAAAAACCATGTATGGGCACCTTATTAAAGTGACCATGAAATTTGCGTATACCGAGAAATTCATGAACATGAAAATTTCAAAATGCGGTATCTCGGCCAAAAAAAGGTATATGAGTAAACTCAAAAAAGAAAAAAAAAAATGGCGGTGCTACATAACCTTAAATATGTCAAAAACAGTGTTTTTGCACTTTTAGGTTAAAATATCGCAAAAACCTGATGTGATAGACCAATTCTGAGCCCGTATTCGGTTTAGCGGAAAAAAATTACCTCGGAAACAACTATTCATTGTATAGGGGCCTGTATTATTATTGGATTTGTATTTAAATTTAAAAGAATTGGCGACTATCCTTGGCTTTTGATTTTGAGTATATTAATTGGATTGTTTGACTGGTTATAACACTAACACTGACACTTATTGACGACTTGGCTATTGTTTTGCGGACGTTCTGCACTTGTGTCCTTTAACAACTTCTGCTGTCTTTATTTTGGATGTTGATTTTTGTCCCTGTTTTTTTATACGATGAAGCCAAAGGCCTAGGGGACAACCTTTTGATGCGTAAGCATGGTTTTGGCCGGAAGGTAATTTAGGGTAAGGGAAGTGAGGAAACTTGAATGTCTTCATTTTGCATTGCTGCGAGCTAGACAATAGACCAGAGACAAAGTGAATTATTTTAATTTCTTAATAAAAACTCACGGGGAGACCTCCTCTCGAACCCCGGACCCATGACATGGTAGTGGTGTCGCTCAACGAATTGATCCAATTCAATCCAATCAAAAGTTTTGATTGCAGCAAATTTGTATTTTTTATGGTTTGTTTATTTAATTAATTATATACTCCCAGAATTTGGTTTATTTTTTTCAGATTAACTGTTATATAAATATATATTGAATTTCATATTTTTTTTATTATTATCTATAACAATGTAAACTTCTTCTAATCAATAGTGGATAAATGAAGAAGTAGGGAACGATGTGCGATCAGTGTCTGTAAGTGAAGCTGCAGAATTTGCCGTAATCAACTTCCCATACGTCTCTTTAAGTTTCCGAAAAACGAAGTGAATCGTACTTTCTGGATTTCGAAATCCAAATTACCTCCAGATGTTGACGTAAACAAGGCTGTAATTTGCAACTTATGCTTTGAAAATAAATATTTTAAAAATAAATTTTTAAAATCAAACGCCATTCTCACTATGCACCAAGTTCTTCATATGTTTTTCAGGATGAAAGTAATTGTCAGGGTGATTTTTCGACCTCTAATTTAGAAAATATAAATAATGAGTCTAGTGAAAACACACCCTTTTTAAGATTCAATTGTCCTCAAAAGCAGAATCTGTGGCAATATATAAACGATTCATTTAATAATGTATGCGATGACAATGTAAATAAAGACATTTTACTTCATGAATCTGTAAATCTTAGTGATAAAGATTCTAATATACAGGAATTCTGTAATAATTATCTGAAAAAAGAACAAAACGAATTATATTACAGAAGAAAATATTCTGAGTCTTTGAAACTTTATAGAAAACAGTTAGAAAAAACGAAAATGCAGAGGCAAAAGATTAAAAGAAATTAAATTTCACTTAAAAGACAAACTATGAGAAAAACACAGCTTTGTAAAATAAGAAAGATTGTATTGCAGTTGAAAAATTTTTTGAAAATATACCTGATATTTCCACAAACTGAAAAATATTCTGCAAAATGTTGCTTAAGAGAAATACTCTTTGGAAAGAAGATAAAAAATACATCGCACAAAGTATAAATTTTTACTATGCAAAGGCATACAACTATATGAGACAAGACCTCCAATTGAATTTGCCATCAAAATCTTTTTTGTTCAGATGGGCTCCAGTAAAATTTCTGAAACTTGGAATAAACAGTAGGTACTTTGATTGTTTCTTTGAGTGAAATTGTTGACAGTTTTGATGAAAAAAGGGGAGAGGAAATTTTATTGTACGACGAGGTATCTATTAAAAGGGACTTACAGGATAATTTGCAACGAAGATATCCAAGGATTTGTTGATGATGGCTCAGAGAAACAGTCGGAGTTATGTAAACAGATTTAAGTTTACGTGTGCGCGGCCTGCACTCCAATTGGAAATTTCGTATAAGCTACATAATATGCTTTCTGTTCAGGATTTCAGGCAGATAAATTGAAAACAAAAATTCAAGATAATAAAGAGGTAGCTTTCGCAAAATGACTTAAATCAAAATTAAGTTTGATATTTTTATGGTTATATAATATTCAAATTTTACCAACAAAATAAGTGTTCCCAATGTGAGACTTTATTGAAAGAAGAAATATTAAATGCTACTAATAGCACGACAAAAGTCTTAAGCTTAAAGCACCAACTGATGAATTTTTTGCATTGACAAATTTCCATACTGAAATTTTCGCTAATTATTTTAGCAAAGATTCACATTTGCCTAATATAAGAAAAGCAATATTCGATTTATGTATTAATGCAACAAATGCATGTGAAAATTTTAGGACTTGGTTCGAAAAATCTAATGGTTGTTTTCAACATAGAAAGTATTTCCTTAAGTTTCTACTTTTAATCTTAATAAGGAAGAATAGTAAATGGCTCGCGGAACAGTTAAGTTCCAAACATAATTCATCACATAGCTCGGCAAAATTAAAAATAATGAAATCTTATATGGTAAATTTTCTTTCAATGATTTCATTACTTTTTATCAGTACCAACATTTTGATTTCAAAAGTTCGCATATTAAATATTGGCATACATTTATTTCTCTTCCTTTATTCTCATTAATACATTTGTTAGTTTTCATCTCTATTCCTCATTTGTATAATATTCGGAGAGCAGACAAATCCTCTTATAGAAAGAAGAAGAGTCATTTCGTCGACAAGTTTTTCTTAAGCATGTCTTCTCTGTATACTTTGTGCTTAGTGATCTTACTAATTAATTAATTCTTACTGAAACATCAGTAAGATCGAATTGCGGCTACAATAATCACACACCATCCTCATTCACTATTAAAACTGCCAGGTCGAAATCAACGGCATTACTTACCAAGCCAACCCGCATATTGGATTGGATGAAACCCACATCTACCCATCTATGTTCAACGATATCCAGCCAAACAAAACAAATGAAAAACTACATCTACAGAAACTAAAAAGGTTCTAATTTGAAAACAGAAAAGCTTTAGAGACCCTTCAAACAGAAACCACAAAAAGGGTTAACTACACGTGGATTTCATTCGCAATCCTCGGATTAGCCGGCATTATCATCAGAGATCATGTACCGCTCTCGCAACAGAAACACAGTAAGGGCGGAAGAGTTACGATCAGATAATATTACACATATTCAAATTCTAAGTACATCACTGTCATTGCCCCAATACTTGCATTTTCTGTAAAAAGCTTCATTGCATCTATCCCACATATTCAGCAACATAACAGGAAACCGTCCAGACGATTTACCAAGAAACTTCGGATAAAGTTCCGATTAAGGGACACGCCCAAATCGGATCAAAATTTTTTTTACGAAATTACCTTGGTTAGTGATGAAATTTCCCCAAGGGATTTTACCCGCAAATGCCCCATAACAATTTTATGGGGGTTCAAAGGTTTATCCATTTTAGACCTTTTTTCCCGGTAAAACGGCCTTAAAGGCTTATGACGCGAACTTTTTTATGAATTTCGATAAAACACTACAAAATAAAACGAAAATAATAAATAAATTTTTTTGATATCTGGTTTAGATTTCAAGATATTCGATCTTGAAATTTTAATAACACATCACTTGTCAAAACGGCCGAACTTAAAGATAGCGCGAATTTTTTTATTAAATTTTCTGGGAGGAAGAGGTGTATAAATAAGTCTTTTAGTTCTTTTATTAACTTGCGGGGAGTGGGGGCTGCCCCCCCCCACCCCGCAAAACAATATATTTCCAATTTGTTAATAAATCTTCTTAAATATTCGATCTTGAAATTTTAGTGACACATAACTTCACGACTTGTCAAAATGGCCGAACTCAAAGGTAGCGCGAACTTTATTAACTTACGTCCCCCCCCCCACCCTGCAGAGGCATATATTTCATGGGTAGTCAATAAAACACCTAAAAGCCTAATTAATACACCTCTTTTGACAAGTTGTGAAGTGATGTGTTTTTAAAATTTTAAGATCGAATATCTCCAAAACTAAGCCAGATATCAAAAAAATTCATTGTCAAATCGGCGTGCCACGGAAACTAAAATCTCCCCAAACTTTGAACCCCCGTAAAATTTTTATAGGGCACTTGCGGGTAAAATCCTTTTGAGGTTCTTTATGTCCCATCAAGGTCAACAAATCGCCAAAATTTCATCGCGATCGAAACTTCGTCCGCAGATAAGTTATGATAGCGCTTTCCTTAAAACTGTATTTAGATTATAAGTCAGTCTTTTGTTGAACTTTAAATTGGAGAGTCAATAAATTCAAATAATCAATTGAAATCCTTTTAATTTAGTATGAATTATTATTACTTTTTTAACTAACGTTTGCTTGAGATATATAATTCGCGAAAGAAGAGCTTTAAATCGCTTCCAACCCTATTCTCTTTCTGTCAAATTTGGTCGCACCGTCAAATTTCGGAAAGGTTTTCTTAGCAGAACTACGTGAATGTGGAACATTTAACCATCTGATGTTTTCCCCATCTTATGAGCTCGAAAGTTTTACGCAAGGCGTATGTCATCACCACATATACATATCGTGCCAAGGAGTGAGTAGCTGTTCACCTTTAAGACCGTATCCGTAATGTCCAATCAATTTGTAAATCGGGGCGACAGATTAATTGTTTTTAATAATTAATGTAATTTAATTAATACCAACCTACCTATTCTGAAGATGTAAACATACGTTCAGCACCCGAATCCAACGTAGGATTTGGAAAGCTCGTAAGGTATAATGCAACGTGGACTTGTGGAGTTTTAATTTTAATGCAAATTTTACAGCACTCACAACCAAATAACATTGACGGCGCTGTAGGAAAATGAGGAAACTCCTCGTGATTCGGTTGGATGCATCTATTTATCATTTAAACAAATTGGGTTGACAGAATACTAAAATGGAAAAAAATCAATTCTGATCCTGTTGTATTCGATCTACAAATGAATTTAAAGAAGAACATGAAAAAAAACTCTCAAATCCGCTTTCAAAAAGAATTTGCTGCAATGATTGTGGTATATATGTGGAATGAAGTCGACTTGCCGCGACGGGCAACGCAAAGTCGAACTTATTGCAGTGAACGTGTTTCAGCCTTTAACAGCACTAACTGAAACAATTGGCAGGTTTCATAGTAATATAGAAAATTAATATGACAGGGAATTCCTACACATCAGCAGCCATATTCCGTAAAATAACTGGTAACTTAGTACTGGTGCAGAGTACATAAGTGGGGTAGCGGTATGCAGAACAAAGAACTGGAATCCCGGAAACCGGCGTATTATAACCTAACAAGTTCTGTGGGAGAATTCACATATAAATTCATCGCCTAACAAAAACGTAAGGAATAAAATAGTTTTTAAAAAAAAGTTGAACCGACTTCACAAAAAGCGCTAAAAAGCATATAATAATTTTTAATTTTATATCTATTACGACATTTTGAAGTCGGTGCAAATCAAACAACTACAACAAAAATATTTAATCGTCATTTCTTATGATCCCGTAAGCTGAAACGTTCAGGTAGTATTATGTATTATTTTCAATAGTAGTTGTTTTATTTGTTTAATTTGCACCGACTTCAAAATGTCGTAATAGATATAAAATTAAAAATTATTTTATGCTTTTTAGCGATTTTTGTGAAGTCGGTTCAACTTTTTTTTAAAAACTATTTTATTTTTCACTTTTTAGTGTCTTCGACTCTCTACAACGAAGAAAGAACCATCCAAATCGGACCAAGCGTTAAAAGTTAGTTTTAACCCCCTACCCCACCCCCATTCCACTCAATCAAGGAACATACTCTACCGAACAGAAAAGGAATCATCGAAATCGGTCCACGCGTTACGAAGTTACTACCCCTCCCCCTCCCCCACCTTCACCATAGGACCAAATTATTCTCCTATTAGCAATGGGGGATCACACTCTATACAACAGCAAAAGAACCATCCAAATCGGTCCACGTGTTACAAAGTTAGGTTCCATCCTCCTCCTCCCGCTCCCCCACCCCAGCAAAATTTGTTTTCTCGTAGAAGCTAGGATCATATTCTACTCAATAGAAGAAGAATTATCCAAATCGGTCCACGCGTTACGAAGTTAGACTACCCCACCCACACCTTTCACCATAGGACCAAATTATTTTCCTATTAGCAATGGGGGATCATACTCTATACAACAGAAAAAGAACCGTCGAAATCGGACCACGCGTTACAAAGTTAGGTTCCACCCCCACCCCCACCCCACTCCGCCCCAAATTTTTTTTCTCCTGGTATCAACAACGGAACATACTCTATCGAACAAAAAAAGAACCATCCAAATCGGACCACGCGTTACAAAGTTGGGTTTCACCCCCACCCCCACCCTACCAAAAAGTTTTTTGACATGGTACCAATCGGGGAACATACTCTATCCAACAAAAAAAGAATCATCAAAATCGGTCGACGCGTTACGAAGTTATGCCCGGTCAGACATAAAAAAAAAAAAAAAAAAAAAAAAATACGCCTCGAACTTAGAACCTCTTTGTTTTTGGCAAGTCGGTTAAAAAGGGAAGCCGGCAGGGAAAATGTTCCCTTGGTCGAAGGTTATCCCAGTTCCGGATGCGAAATTTGTTTTCATGGAATTAAAACCCGTCTAAGCAACAGATTTTTCCTTAAAAAACTCTTCAGGCAACTTAGGAAATTATTTCTGCAGCGACCGCCACCGTTGCTTCGCCTTGTTGGCGCACGTATATCGGCTGCGGAGAGCGGCATAAAAGGGAGACTTGGGAAAGGCTATTGACCAACCGAAACCAGCCATAAGCCTGCAACCTGCTGGGATATCCAGGCCGGTTGAATCCCTGCGAAACCAAAGGACTACAACTAATACCGACAATTTGTATTCTGGCCAGAATTAGGTTCGGGATCAGAATTAGGTTCATCAGCTCGAAAGGCTTGCATGTCACAGAAGGAAGAGAGAAAGCAAGTAGGAGTTTTCGAATCCATGGACAAGATCCCTAAATCAAAATAAAAAAAAAGGTTAAAACCGCTGAGACAGATCCGACTACGCCGATCAAAATCGCATGTGCAGACGTCTTCCCCGGGGGAACCCCACAATTAACGACAGGAATATCGATTAGGACAAGATAAGGCCTGAGTAGTTGACCATAATTGCCAGACCTTTTTTTTTTGTTAGTATTTAGGAATTGCAGGAACACATGTCGCAGCCGCCGTCACAAATGCATTTGGGACCAGCGGTAAGTACCACCAATTTATGTTCATGAATTAATATAGCTAAATACGTTGACATAATGCGTGTTTTAGAATTTCTAACTGGCAGTTCATTTTCTTAGCCTTATGGATATTTAGTCAATTGCTAATCCAAAGCAGTCGGCATAACGGCAAAAACAATTGAAGCATGATTTAAAATTTTTTTCATATATACTAGTATTTAAATTAAGGAATTTCAAAGGCCAGTATAATTTTGTTTAGTCTAGTTCAATCTAATACTTAGGTAAGTTAAATTAAGTAATGGAATTATGGGAGACGAGTTTAAGTTTTAAAATAGCGTGCCATTTTCATACTAGCCTTAGTAACGTTGTTTTTTTTTTTTTAAATTCTGAGTATATTTAATTATCTGACGCCCGTTAGTAATAGGCTCGGACGGTAGATTGACCTATCAGGGATTAGATAAAGGGAACAATTGAGTAAATGAGGAATATTGGAATGTTAATACAATAAGTTGGAACCTTGGTGTTAATGAATTTAAGAAAACACCTTGAATCTAAAATAAATTATATGATCTGTGGATCAGGGTAGCACTTGGCCGGATCAACACACCATGAAAGAACTGAGGGATCATGCTTCCCCAAGGAACCTGGCGCTCAGGGCGCCGTAGGCAAGGCGGCACCCAAGCATAGTAGTTATGAAACGACCTCCGAACTTATGAAAACATCGTGGGACTCCAAGAGGCCCTCAGTGTTACAGCTAGTCTATACCGATTTGGATGATTCTTTTTTGTTTGTTACAATATGTTCCGCTATTGATACTACATTTAAAATGTTGGACCTAAGGAGGGGACTGGCGAAACCTAATTTTGTAATGCTTGGATTGCTTTGGGTGTTTTTTTATAGAATATTTTGCAATATTGGTAGTAGTGGTATAGTAGATAGTAGATTTAAATAATTCTTTCTTTCTGTACAGAGCATCTTGCTCCAATTGAATCAAAAAGTTTAGTATTTACCGTATTACCTATTTACCTTACCTTTATTACCTAGCTTCATAACGTGTGAACCAATTTTGATGATTTTGCTTCTGTTGTACATTATACGCTTCCTAATCGGTGCTATGGCAAAAACTAGGTACCTATGTAGAGTGGAAAGGAATGGGGAGGAGGAAGCAGTCGTATAGATTGAATATTTCTCGTTGTATTTAGATGGTTGTTGTACTTATTTGTTTAATTTGTACCGTTTTCAAAATATCGTACTATACATAAAATTAAATTATTTTTGGCGCTTCTTGTGAAACTTAACTATTTTTAAAAACTATTAAGTCCATCAAGAGACCGCCGATTAACTGATTGCTGTCGGTTGTATTAAAAACCATGACTTACCTTCGGATTAGAAATGGCAGATTTAGCTTTTGTCAGACCATGTAACCTTCCAGTCTTCGATAGGTCAGTATTTGTGAGTTTGTCTACTGCTCTTTACGCACTAAAATATTTTTAGCGGAAAGCGCTGGCTGTACAACGATCCCCGTGCTGTCCAAACACCGACATCTTTATCCAACTCTATGGCGGCTTGGTTTGGATTATTTATGTTGCCTGATGTCGATAGTCTAGCTGTTGCACTATTGTCATTATCAAAAGGCTCGTACGTCTTTCACGTTTTGAAGAAGAAAACACTTCCTGAATTCCTTTTCGAAGTCTTACGAAGTCTTATCCTCAGCAGTTTGAGGTCATGTAATAAGGAAACTTGATGCTCTTTCGGCAATTCTACGTCATACTTTCTTATTTTTTTTAAATATCAGCTTTACATCACAAAATATAAAAGATTTGCAGTTAACCCCCGCAAAAGATGTTAATTGCTTAAAATTAAATATCCTGCTCTCCGCCCAAGCGTCACAGAATTTGACTGCTTCTTCAGAATTATAATAATTGACCACTATACTACTATATACTATATAACTATAATAATTGACCAATTTCAGCAATTTATGAACTTCGTCTGGAAGACAGGAAATTTGGAAATTTTGGTGACCACTTAACTCGAATTGCTGCAATTTTTGATTTTACCTCGGAAATATCTTCACAAAATTTTCTGATGAATTCAGATATATTCACAGATAATGACAACTCTCAAGTTTGCAACTTTATACCAACATCACATTTATTCAATTCAAGTCAATTACAGTCCCTAGCCAAATTATAACGACCACTTAATTTTCTTCAAAGAAGCCTGTGCTAATTTTTATTAAAAAGGAGCTGTTTATTAGAAAAATGTTTAGTTATTAATTTATTCTGTAAGGATTTAGCAATTGTATTGGTAGAAATAGGAAATTGAATTCCGACGTGTATGTGGAAAACAGTGGCGAAAAAATGAAGGACCTACAAGTAGGGGTTTACTTAAATTTCTATTGAAAAATATCGAAAATCTAGTACTAAGGTATTTCTGTTTATGCATTATTTAACAACATGTGATACTTTAAAGTTTCGTTTTTGCGAAATTTTGAAAAATAATGGGAGTTGCGTTCAAATTACTGAATGAAATTTTTACTCTACCGGTAAAATTTTGGCAACAAAAATAACCATTTCTATAGTAAAATTGTCCGCTGAATCCGAAAATCATAGTAGTTTTGCGAGCTCGGGTCTGGTTTTCGAGAGACAAGCCATGTAGGCCAGAAGTAAAAGTGTAATTTTGTATGATAGCATTCCAAAGTTTTTTTTCCCTAAAAGTAGAGACTACCACAAACATTTTAAGGGGGCACGTCAATTTTCCGCGCCGCTTTTTTAATGAATTTCAAGAATTTTTAGCTTAGCAATCAATAAAAGGATTGATCTTTAAAGAAAAACTGTTATACATTTTTTAGATTTAATTCGACAAATTTCATTTATTTTTCAACAATATTCAGCAAAAAATCAACAACTTACACAAATCAATCAACAAATTTTAAATTAAATTCAAATTTATTTCAAATATACTTCAACGGGTTTTTCAAAATTAAATCAACAATTTTTAAATTTAATTCAACATTTCTTCTAATTAAAGATCAACGTATTTTAAGAAATAAATCGAACAATCTCAAAGTTAACTCTAGAAATTTAATTTTGTTTTAAATTAATTCAAGAAATTCACGAATTATTAGGCTAATAGTCACTCTGCAACGGCTGTATTTAAATTTTTTATGTGGAGTGCAAAATTGAAGGAGTGATAGGAAGGTCAATATTTCACTTTAATTGATGCTATTTCAAGCTCGGTTATTTTTGCGACTCCGATTAACGTGACAAATAGTTACAGTGTGCTATCGTGATGAACAACTACAGTGTGTAATTGAAAATGAGTTCGAGTTCAAGCAATGAACGTGCGAATAAATCACAAAACAGATCTGTTACATTCAAGCGCGCCACAATTTCACAAAAGGAAATTTTTATCAGAGTTGTGGAAGAAGAAGGAAATACCTTGGCTGAAGCTGCCGATATTGCCGGCATTAATCGCAGTATTGCTAGGAGCATTATGAGAAGATATAGGTGAGATGGACAGGTATTAATGCAGCGACCATGTGGTGGAAGGAGACCGAAGGAATTGACGGATGAAGTTTTACGTGGCATTGACGCGCTAATAGACTAGGTATCAAATTAAAATCAATCCAGCGTCGCCTACAGCAAAAAAATATACAGTTAAGCTTATTGAGTATTCCAAATGCTTTACTTGAGTATAAAATAACTCTAAAAATTGGAAGAGTTCAAGTTGACCGCATGAATGCGCCCCAAACGAACGGGGTTTTTTGAATTCAATAAACAGCGAAAGTTGCATATTTGTTGACGAAAGGGGCTTTAATTTGCATCTTCGGCGTACAAAAACGAGATCAAGAAGAAATACACGTGCCAATATAAGTTTACGCTGGTACTACAGTAAATTCTGAGAGATCTTGTATTCTTTTACGTGATTTTTTTGAAAAGCTGGATGAGAATGAAAGCATGCGAAACGTACTGGTAATTATGGATAATGCAGCAATTCATAAAACGAAGGAAGTCAGAAATACTTTTTCCGCAAGTTATTATTCTCAAAAACTTCTGCCACCATATTCCCCCCCTCTTAAATCCGATTGAAAATGTATTTTCGAAAGTCAAAAATTACTCCAGACACAGTTTGAGTTCCCAAGCAAGATAAGTGGATATCATTAACGACAGCCTCGATGTTATCACTCAAATTTGATTGCAAATTTGAATATAGCAGCCACAGGGCGGCCATTTACTTAATAATATTGGTGAATTATTTTAATAGAATAACGAATACGTTGAACTTTATCTAGAAGAAATGTTGAATTAAATTTAAAAATTGTTGATTTAATTTTGAAAAAAAATCTAAAAAATCTAAAGCTAAAATAAAAAAAAAAATCTATAGCTAAAATTCCCCTCTCCTTGACTCCCCTCCCACTTCAAAGTTCGGTGACTTCTGCTGTTCCCGACTGAACAATGCTCCTGGTTCCCAGGATTGGTAACGTACGATTCATCTGTAAGAAGATATGACACGAAGTTTTACAGTGTATGAGAATGCGAATCTTTTGACATGGGCATTATGACAAAATTGCGAACACTTAAAGTTAACATAGCGTTTTATTTCAAAAAATGTCGCTTTCAAGCGTGGAAAAAATAGAAAGAATTGAGAAATCGAAAGAAGCCAATGTCAAACGACGCGGAATTTGTTAATTTTTTAAATAAAAATAAAATAAAAGAGAAAATCGAATTATTCTATATTGAGATATCTTGGCAACAGCCTGGAAAAAACATGATTCGAGAAAAACGTGTTAAAAGTTTTGGAATCAATTTAAACTGTATTAATTTGCTCGGACCGCGCTTCCTATAACTAAGCCATTTATGCGAAATATATTTGAAAATATGGGAAAGAAAATGATTTTTTGAGCCGTCAATATTGCCGTGTCCATTAAGGTATTATATGATACATTAGCACCACTAGTTTAGGCTACGGACAAAAGCATCTGAAAAAATCTATTACTTTGTGTTTTTTTCTTCAAAAAACTTTAATAACAACCATTTAAATTATAATATGTCTATATCTATTTAAAAAAAACTAAAACAATGTAAAAATCGATTTCTTTAAATAATTGGCATTTTAAGATGTAATATTTTGTTTATTTAGATTTGGTTTTTTAATGTTTTAAGTTTGTATATTCTAAAAATAAAAAGTCACTTAAAATTACAAAGTAATAAAATAATGAAAGTTCAATTATAATACCAAGCTTTTTGGATCTTCCGCGAATTTTCCAAAATATCATTCTTAAATTTGGGATTGTTTTCAAGGACCCCATTTTCTATGTACGATGAGCGTACACGCCGCAAGGTAAATAAAGACATTTCGTTGATGCTTGCGTTACAGAGCTGTCATAGAGATATGAAATAACTTTTCTGTAGCCGGAAAGAATATCTTAGCCCTCTTCAGCACTTCAACAAAATCGAATTCAGTTAAGGATTCTTTTTATCATGCCAAACGTTATATCATATTTCCGCATCATCGATAATATTTGCAATACTGTAATACTCAAAGGATCCTTGCAGCAGCTTATTTTTAAATTCATTAAATGTCACTTTCAACATTGCCTGGCAAAAGTACTAATGTGTTGCACGAAAAGCGTAAATAAAAAAACATGATTAACTTTTTCACGAGACATCATCATTGTTTTTCCTTATCAATACACATAGTAAAATCGTAGGGAGACCGCGTAGTAATTTAATAGATATCCGTATTTAACCATATTTTCAACCGTATTTTACCAAAATAATATTTGGAATTACGCTCATAATTCAAATGACCATATAGTGTCGCGAACGTCAACCACAAAATGAGAGAAAATACTGTTGGTTGACGCATTTGTTGTTTAAAGGAGCAGTTCGAAGCAATTAATTGTCATTGTATATATTATGAAATCTCTTTTAAAATTTTTTTTTTATTTATATTGGTCGTACCTAGAAGCTGGGGGAGGGGAGGGGGCAGTTGCCCAAAGATTGTAATAGTTCTAAAATGAAACATTAAAATAATGTGCTCGTTTTCACCTTTTAGTTTATGTGTCACATATGTTACTCGAAAAACGTTTTTCATATTACAAAGCAACTTCAACAGTTGCAGAGGTACTGTGATCTTCAGAAAGGAAACAAAATCATCTAAATCTGACAACACGTAACCAAGTTAATTACAGCTGCCCTTTCATGGCCTCACCTTAGATACAAAATTTGTCACACGGGCATGGCCATCCTAATCGGCCCAGGCATTGCGAAGTAAGATTTAAAATCTACCTCACCAAAAAAATTGTTGGTGTTGTACGAATCGGGAAACGTATTCTACCCAACAAAAAAAGACTCATCATGGATTTTAAGGACACTGGTTAACAAAGATTTGTTGCTTAGATGTTATTTCACAGGTTACTTTCCATGTTGAACCGTCGTACAACAGAACAGATTTTACGTTGGATTCGAAGCTCCGGAATTTTGTGCGCCTTGAGATTTTATTATTGCGCAATATCTCAACAAGAGTATTAAATGCAACTCGAGCCTTTTTGATGCAAGCCTGTACATCAACTTCAGCTCTCCCGTCTGCTGCAACTATACTTCCGAGGTAGCAAAATCTATCCACTTGTTCTATTTGCTGCTCTTCAAGATAAATTTCATGTTGTCTCCTGAAGTCCAAGCTTATAAATTTGGTCTTAACAGGATCTGATCTTTGACCATCTATACATAACAACTACGTGACTCGTCTTGCTGGATAGGAGGCATACATCGTCGACCTGGCGATGCGTGAGATGGTGAAGCATCCTTTGAGTCGTATATATATGAAGACACTTAAAAGTAAAAAATAAACTAGCTTTTTTAAAACAAAGTTGAAACGGTTTCCCTTTTTGTGAAATCGGTTCAACTATTTTTTTAAAAGCTATATTATTTGTTACGTTTATGTTCAAATTTAAAAAAAATTATTGAAAATATAAAAATAATGCAAAAATGTATTTCTTTTTATTTCGAAGAATGTTTTTTTATTTATTAAATGTTTTTTCAAAGAAAACTTTTTATAAATAAAATTGTAGCCCTAGCCCGGTTAAGAAGTTAAGTTGACTCCCAAAATTCTTCGAGGAGCAGCCGACCTTCTGGGATAGGATAGGTAGGTTTGTAACCCGCTTATCTGAAATAACCAACGTACACACGAAACGTCTAGTAAGCAGCGTTAAATGACCCATTATAAAATCAATATTTTGGGATTAAACGAAACTAAATGGAAAGGAAGTGCAGAGTTTACATCACCCACATCTGCAACCGTGCTGCTATACTCTGCCGGGAAGAATTACGCACACCCCGCATGGCAGGTTTCTGCTTGTTGCTAACCCAGTTTGTCCGCCAATATCCGACCGAACAATCATCGCCTGATGCCGCACTAATATCTCAACAATTGAATGCTATGCGCCGACCGAGCAATCGGATATAACAACTAAGGAGGCTTTCTATGAGCTCCTTGGCGACATACGTGATAAGGCTCATAAAGGTGATATCAAAATAGTCATGGGAGATCTCAACTCTAAGATTGTTTCTAACAACATGAACCTGGAATATGTAATGGGGAAATTTGGACTCGGAAACAGAAAACTATATGGGGAGTTTTTTGTTGAATTTTGTAACTCGCTGCAACTTGACCGCGGTGCATCTTTATTGAAACACAAAAAATGCCATCAAACATCCTGGGTTTCCCCAGATGGCAGAACTTAGAATTATATTGACCATAATGCTGTTTCAAAAAGCTGGAGAAAGTGTCTAATCGACCACGTAACATCTAATATGCCACGGCTCAATGTGCAGAGGCTTGACTCCATCGAGAAAAATTGGCAAAGGGCGATGGAACTTTTTGTGAGCTTTGGCACAGAACAGTGAAGATCTATATAAGCTTACCAAGGAACTGGCTGAAAGAGATACCAATGGATCCGTTCACGTCAGGGAGGGACATCAGAAGAGAGAGACAGAGAATATTTCGTTGAAGTCCTAAACAGCACTTTTGGACCGTAGAATACCTCCGAGAACTCCGTAGAACTCCGACAAATTAGACTTCGCTGACGCAATTAAATCGATGGACCTCGGTAAGACTCCAGGGAATGATGGGGTAACAGTGGAACTACTTAAGGCGAATTGGGATTATATTCTTCTTCCCGTAAAACCGAGATCTATCCCACTGAATGGTCGACAGGCGTAATAATTATGCAGATGCCCAAAAAAGGCGACTTGAGGAGTTGTAGCAACTGAGGAAATACCTGCCTTTTAACTACAGTCTTCTTATTCATGGCAAAAATCATCTTAATGCGAATCAAAAAAATTGTGGAACACACTCTAAATGATGAACGGGCAGGCTTTCGTGAGGGTTTCTCCAGCAGCGATCACATCAACACCCTACGAATTATTAACGAGCAATCCGCCAAATGGAGGTTCCCTTTACAGTTAAGGTTCAAGATTTTGAGAACGGTAAAAGATTTTTGATCGTTTTAAGTTTCCTTTGAAATAGAACACATTGGCCACTATTTTATACCTAAAAATAAAAAAAATAATAGCGCAATTTTTCAAGATATTTTCCTTTGAAATGGAAAAATTAAGTTTTTCTCGAAAATTTCATCTTAAAAATCGCTATATACAACAAAAAAAAAAGGGTCAGCCAAGTTGGCCATGTTTAAAGAAGTAAGGTTTCACCCCCACTCCCACCCCTATCCTACCAAAAACATTTTTAATATGGTACCCAACAGGGAACGTACTCTACCAAAAAAAAAAAAAAAAGACTCATCAAAATGGGTCTACGTGTTACGAAATTATGCCCGGTCACACATTAAAATGCACCCCTGACTGTAGTGTTTGGACGTGTTTCACTATTTTGTTTACTAATATTTTATTGCATGGGTTGTGGGAGCCTCATTCACCTCAATATATGTTATATTCTGGTGAATAGGTCAATTGATTCCAGGCTTCTGCCTGTGAAGTGCGCCTTCTGAGTTAGAAGGGTTAATTCGATTAAAAATAATTTTACGAAGCATTCTGCGCCGTACATGAATGTACGCCGTAGCCCATGCCATTTTCTCGACACTCCATTTTCTACTTAAAATCTTCGTTTTGTATGTCCATAAAAACTCCAGCCACGATGGACTGAAGTGTGTATTGCGTCATCAAGTGGCACAGCCATAAGGGACTTGTGCTTAAGAACCAAATAAAGCCGGTTTTTTCACCAGCATCGTCGCTATCCAGTATCATGCACTCCATGTATGTACTTAGCCAGAAAACCAGTCAAACAAGATTTTGTTGGTGGCTCTCCGCCGTACCATGAAGTGGGGAAATAATTCTGGGCCTCGCTAAAGGTATAAAAGCGAGCATCCAGAAGCTGAATTAGAGCATTTGTACCAGGAAAGTGGTCAAGTTTAGGTCTCATAGTGCTGTGGAATAATAAGATAAAACTCATGCTCCTTTACACAAATAAGCCGTAGTTGATTCTAGAAGTCGATCTTACAATTTTTTGTGGTGTATTTCTGTCAGGCTATCCCTTCTGTGGTGTATTCCTACTGACTTTCTGTGGTGCATTCCCGTTGTTGTTCATCCGTTTCCTTAGACTTTCTGTGGTGTATCCCGTTTCTACCGATACTCTCTGGTATATTCCTGTTGGTCATCCGTTTCCTTAGATTTTCTGTGGTATATTCTTGTCAGTCTATCCCGTTCCGAAATATGCACATCTTGTTCTAAGTATAAGTAACTAAATGCCGCTTGAAAGAAGAAGCACCATACAATTGACAACGGGATTAACCTGTCACAAGTACAACCGTCCGTACCACACCGTCCCTCTGTCTTTCATCAGAGCTTCCAGTAGTTCCTTCCCCACATACCCGTCATCAAAGTAGTCCTTTGTAAGAAGGAATAGAGAATATACAGAGGAAAATCCTGAATAAAAAAAATAATTTTATTTTGTAAATGATTCTTTTCAATTATTAATGCCTTTGACAACTCCAGAGTTCCCGGCAGCCCCCTCTTTTGGGATTTTATAAGAAGAGATGTCGAACTTATAAATTCTCGTTTAAAAAAACAAAACAAAATATGATAAAAAATCATACAAAAAAATTTTTCTTCTTGCACAGTTTAAATCTTAATAATATTCCAGTTGCTTTTGAAAAAAATCAATTTTTACATTGTTTTAGTTTTTTAACATAATAAATGTAAAATGAAGCCGAAATATGAACATATTATACTAAAACATTTTGTAATTAAGTTTTGTACAAAATAGAAGGACCTAACCCTTTGAATCCCACACATTTCTTTTTAGATTATAGGTTGTCAAGGTTGTAAATTTTCTGAAAAATTGCAAAAAAATCCTTTTATTACAGCTTTTTTTGCCCCTGGCAACTAAACTAGTGGCGCTATTGTGGCATGTAGTACCTTAGAATTGTTGGAAGCTCGCAGAATAGTACATTATTTTGATTTTTTGCATTTATTTCGAAAACCAGACCTAATTCAGCAAAACTACTATAATTTTCGGCTTCAGCGGAAAATTTTACTATAGCAATTGTACTTGTCGCAATAAAATGTTGCAAAAATTTGTAGACTAGTGTAATTTGGCCAGGAACTTAAATAAAGTATTGCTTAATATCTTTTACATGTATTTGGAAGAAAATTACATATGCAATAGTATTGCGGTCGATGGTCACCATATATCTTTTCTTGAAACATATCCTATATCACTCTCGGAATTAAGATGAATCTTATGACACTTTATTTATTAAAATCCACTCAGCCGTTTAAACATTACGAGGAAATACAAAATCCCGCAAAGTCAGAAACACACAAGAAACATAACCCATGTTTTAAAGTCGGGTAAAAATTAACATAAATGTAGTTTCAATGTAGGTGAGTTGTCGATGGAGTAAGTGATAACGTGTCGGCCTACTAATCCGGAGGTCGCAGGTTCGAATTCCCCCGGCGACTGACAACAGATTACGATAAAAGGTCAGGGGGTTGCAGAGAAAATGTCAGTGGTTCGAAATCCACTTTAAATTGTAGGTCCACTTGCGATCGTTGCTTCGAATCGGGTAAAGTTCTTCTCCCGCCCCATTTCACACAAGGGGTTAAGGGAACTAGAGCTTGAGAGAGATTTATGTTAGTTAGTTTTTGCTCATCCCAACGTTAATTAATATTCCATTGAATACATGTTCCCGAAAGTGGTTCACATAGCCCTAAATAATGAAATTAATATTTGTGAAATTGCTTTAAATGAATTTTATGAAGTAACCATAGCGTCTGGGGTATTCCGTACTTCTTCAAAAAAATTTTAATTATGAAAAAATTGTTATAAATTAGACTTTTAGTGACTTTTTGCAAAAATAGCTTCCACTGTGTAACTGTGAACTGGGAGTCCCTGGTTAACATGCATAATTAATGTTACAAATTTCAGAGTAAAACTTCGTCAAAGCCCGATGGTCTCTACTCCAGTATTTCACGGCCTCATTTAAATTCAAGTCGATTGTGAACTTCTCAGAATAGCTCACATCGCGGTGAACCGATGAAGCGACAAATCGAATAAGATAGCTTCACTTGTTCTAGCATTAAAGTGTAGGCCACAATTAGCTCCATGAACTGTGAAACTTATTCCCGAAGTTCCAGGGACGGAAAGTGTTTGTAGAATTTATTAGATGAGCTAAGTGAATTGGAAGAATTTTAGCGAGGGAGTTTATTGAGCGTCGGGGACACTGCAGGCGCTGAGGGCAAGTAAAGCAGCACCAACTACCAAGTTGATGGCAAACAAATTTGTTTACGAGGAGTTCTATTTGTTCGGTCGCTTAAAGTGATTTAATGAAATTGAACTGAACTTTTTTTTTCTTTCAGCATTAAATGCATTGAAGGTCATTACGCTGTATTCGAATAAGTTAATAAATTAAATGAATAAAAATGTTCATACCTTTTAATTTTATGTACGAGTATATACAATGAGCACTCATTATATCGCGGGCAGATGTTGAGAATCTACACAACTACATAATCACCTGCAGCTATATTCCCGAGGTTTTGCTAAAATTTCTACCCGATAGCGGGATATGAAGCGCTCTGTAAGAAATGGCGAAGCGCTTACTTAGAAGCTCGATGTGCTCCCTATCCGTATGATGGTTCACTTCGTTTTAACATTACATGTCCGCAGAAGTAAGCGTTCCCATGTAATTTAACTTCGAGCGGAAGTTAAGCGCTTCAGGAGAAAGCAAAGGAAGCGACTAAAGTGTTGTTCTTCGCTCTGTCTTCTTTTAAGGGGACATTTACATCAGTTGGACCAAAATTTCATGATTTTTTGAGACCGTATATCTCGTGAATGAACAATGCTAATCAACTGAACTTTTTTTTATTATTTTTGTACATTTTTTTTATTATTATTTTAACATTTGCTACGTCGCCGATTCATCCCCCCCAAGTCCAACCCCCCCTCCGCGACGTCGAAGATTGGCGTTCTCGGCGGACACGTCGTGTTCTCGGCAGATTTCCTGGGTACACACGTGACCTAAAAACAAAAAAGTCAACATTGTTTTAAAGTTTATACCATAATGCGTGGTATAGACGTTTGGCAAGCCAAAATTCCAATAAAAAACAAAATGGCGGCCATTTGAAAAAAAACCTCGTTTTCTGGTCATTTTTTTGGTACTATTTTTTTATTAACTTTAACTTTTAACTTTTTTTATTTAACTTTATTAAAAACAATCAAAATAAAAAATTGAGGTCTATACCACAATGACATGTGAAATGAATAATTAGAACGCTTTTGTGAAAAATCGCAGTAGCCGTTTGCTCAGAAACGCTGCCGAGAGGAAAAAATGTGACAAGCTGAGATATTTGGCTTTAAACATTTCAGTCGACTTCGCTTTCGCTTAGAAAGCAGTTGGGCGCTCGACGGGAGGCACGCCTCTTTAATGACCTGTAACTCGGAAACTACTCAAGATATCAATTTGGAATTTCGGTACATTATTTTTGATCGATATATCCATCGATTAAGCCAATAATAAAAAATTTATTTTTTGGTCCCAACTGATGTAAATGTCCCCTTAAGGCGCTTAAGTAGCGCTCGGAGCTAAATAACACAGGACCGCTTGCTTCTGCGGACATGCAATGTTAAAACATAATGAACCATAGTAAGCGCATCGAGCTTCTAAGTAAGCGCTTAGCCATTTCTTGTAGAGCGCTTCGTATACTACTATATACAAAACTTTAGTAATATTCCTTTTTAAAAGTAAATTAAGTACCTTCACTGAAATACACTTGAAGAAAAAGTCAATTTAACTTTGTGCACGAACTTTGCAACTTCACCTGCAAAATAAAATTAAAAATGTTTCTTTCAAAGCGAGGAAAGTAAGACAACACTAACAGTTACGCATTCCACGAAAAACTTCTCAATACAAAATGTCTCTTCAAGTATGCTTCTCAAAGCAGTGAGAACGAAGCGCTTCTTCTACGCTTCAATTGGAACCGCTTGTTATATTTCCCGCTGGGCGATTAGTACGATTGAGCCTTGTGATACAGTGGTTTCACACTAAGTATCTTACATTTACACTCTCCCAGAATAAGCGAAAACTTTTCCAACATTACTAGTGCCTTTTAATGAGCTATAGATTTCCGTCATACAAACAGTAGAACCAGTTTTAATTAAATTAAATAATTATGTTAAGTAATATGTTATCTTTTCATTTTTGACATCAGGCTTTATATTTAACAAAAAATATAAAATTGATGTTTGAAAACTCTAAGGTATGTGATTTGGGGAGTTAGCTACAGTTTCCTTTTAAAATTTCCCTAATCGTTTTATTAATGATCCAAGAACCAGTACCTAAAAGAAATACAGCCATTGCGATACGAAAGCATTTTTAACGATTGTTAGCGATATTCTTAGAGTATAGAACTCTAAGGAGAGGCCTTAAAGCCAAAAGACCACGGCACTTTTCTTGATGTAGTTGAATCGTTGAGTTGTGTTTGTTTTCGTAATGGCAGTAGTAAAACAGGGCGAAAATAAGTTGGAGGTTTAATTTGAACCCTAATTAATAATCTATCATGAAATTTTTTTTAAATAAAATATGTTCTAGTTATATTTTTTTAGATTAATTTAATTATTTTAAGAATACTTACTAAAATATTGTATTAAATATTTTCTAAAACGAAGTTCATCTTCTCTTTTAGCCAAAACAGTTAGAACTATTTTAAATAAACTTGTATGCTTTTTTGCGGGAACCACCACGTGGTGTACATGTATGTAATTATGATTATGATAATAAATAACTAAATAATTATATCTATGAATTAAGCTTGAACTATCTACAAGGCATGTACCTCATTTAGTCCCCATGGTCATTTAGCTTCTCTAGGTTCAATGAATGTTGCTTATAGGTTACATACCTTTAAATAAACCTAAGTTATAAAATTTCTGCGGTATGGAGCATTTAATGAAGTCTTCATTAAGATGGCCTTCGCAGACGTTACTACTATCGCCAATGGGAGTGTAATCGCTTCTTCCAATTGCCTCAAGCCATTGCAAGTAAATTGCTTTCTCTTTTGGCAATCTTTATCACAAAATTAAATAGAAAATTGTAAATATGTTAATCATGGTGTTAAGTGTCCATTTGTAAAACTGATATGACTACCGCCACTGGGTGAGCGAAGCAGAAGCCGAAAATGCGATCTTGGAAAGTGTAAACAAACTAAGAACCCCAAGAAAACTTCACTTTTCTTTACTTTCCGTTCCTGTTGTTCAGAACTAACAAAACAATATTTTAATCAATAACTTCTCTGAAAAACGATATCCCGCATGTACAACGCCGATTTCTTGCACAACACAAAACCGCGCACTTCAATTCAAAAATGTCACTATTAAAATACACTGTCTACACTTTAAAAAGTTCAAAGTTTTTAGCTTTAAAGTTTGCTAATATATTACATTAAATTAGATAGTAGAAAACACTCGCAACTTTATATATAATTACAAAATAAAATTGTTAAATCATCGGACAATTCACGGTAATCACTTTGACTGTTCGCAAATTAATGAGAAGAGCTCTCCCTCCTCACCTCGCCTAAAAGAAAAATGCCGATCACATGTACACGGTTTACAAATAAGGGCTTTTCGTGTTGTTATATATTCTAAGGCGATATTGCATTTTTAAAGTAAATGTCATTTCCTATGTGTCATTCCTAACCAACTAACTACTACAACTCCAAAATGGAACATAGTTATTGTTAATAAAACGCTCTTATTCACGGCACAATAAACATTAAAACTTTATTGGATTAACCAGATTTATATACAAATTTCTTATACCTAAATTGCAAATTGTAGAAATGTATAAAAATGCAAAAGAAAACAACCAAATAAGAAAACAATTAAGTGAATGAACATTGCCGGAATGCTAAGTGGCATAAAAAGGTGAATCAGATTGCATGATTTGTATGAAATTATGTTCGTTGACTCTTGCTTTAAATGATAAAAATATAACTTTTTATTTTTTTATTTATGCATTCTCCCGCCTCGGAGTGTTCAGTACAGGTACCTTCAACATTATACTGGATTGTTCTTGCGGCCTTGGTCTACTTGGTTCCGGTTGATGTAAGTTAATAATCATGTTCCATCTACGCTTCCGCTATAAGTAATAGAATCCGAGAATAATTATAATTTTCATTAGAGAGCATACGCCAACATAGTGATGCAGGTCATGCTTGTTGAAGTAGTTTATATATATAGGATTGGACTAGGTTGAATTTAGGGAAATCCCTTCAGTTGTGGGGCCTCAGATCCTAGTACTTATTTATTCCTAAAAATTGTCTAGATACATTTTGTATTTTTTTATTAAGACATCAAATATTTATTTTTTATAATATTTATTTTTATTTAACTGTTTTGATCTTTCTAGTTCAAACAATCTGGTTAGACTATGTTCAGGCTACCCGCTGAAAAGGGATACTGGTTACGCGCAAATTAAAGAATTTATTGCTGATAAGATAAGTTTTTATTCATTTCAGTCTTTAACACTTGCACTTTTAATATTTCACTTTTAAATTCACTCAAATTCTTAATTTAGCACTTAACTACCTTATTGCTACACTTATAATTAATTGCTGAAAGAATTTGAATACGTTCATTAACTTAAAATATATATCTTAAAATAATTCGAACAGTCAGGTTCTGAATTATTTCTTAACAAGTGTTTAATTAATGTGATATAATTGCGAACAGCCAGGTTCTGCAATTATATTGACAATTTATTGGGAATAATACTTATTCGAGCAGCCAGGCTCTGAATAAGTATTGGGAAGATATTAGTGGGAACACAAAACGAACTTCTGTATTTATTCGAGCAGCCAGGCTCTGAATAAATATGTTAATAAATGTTAATAGGCAACACAATAATTTATTCGAGCAGCCAGGCTCTGAATAAATTGTTACAAATAGGTTAGTTTACACAAAGTAAATATAATCGAGTAGCCAGGCTCTGATAACATTTTTATATTTCTTATAACTAGATAAAATATTCGAACAGCCAGGTTCTGAATATTTTTTAAGTATATTTTTATTTCTACTCACCAAACTCGCTAGATTTCAAAAGAGAAAGAGCCCATGTGCATGCAGCTCTTTTATAGTTTGAATTCAAACGGTTTATACAAAAATATCGAATTTGGTTGAAATCGAGAGATAGTCGCCATGTTAATTAGCATTCGATATTTTTCGCCATGTTGAATCAAAGAATTCAAATTTTAACTATGGTGTTGGCGGGAAACTTTTTACTTTAAAGATTTATAAATTGACGTTAAAGTTTAAGGTTTATTATTAATATATTAAATGAGATCATTTAATATATACTTAGTTGTTGGTTACACGGATTATATCCAAAACGAATATTAATTCCGTGTAACCAAGTTGCTCTTGCCAAATATCAGCTGTTTTGACAGACTGTCAGGGATATTTGGCTGATCAGGTAACACTTTGGATTTGTTATGTTTATTAAATTTGTTTATTTTTAGGTTGCGTCGCAACATTCTCCCGCCCGAAATTAAAAAGATATGTATTTGTAAACATAATTCATTTTAAATTAAACCATATAACTTCTAAATTATTCAAAATTTGATACCTTCATTGGTGTAGAGTTCAGCTGTGTCCTTGTTGGCGTTTCGTATGACTTCTTGAAGATCCTTGTTGAGAATTTTGTTGGCTCCGACGAAGATAGTTCCGCAGTCCGAGTAGATATGGCTGCAGAGTCCTCGTCGTCCGATGAATCTTCTGAATGCTGCAATAAAAGCTGTGGAAGTTAGATCAGAAACTGCTTCTATGTGAATTGCCTTGGTTGAAAGACAGATGAAAATGCAAAAATATCCTTTGTATATCTTTGCTCCGCGATGCTTGGACATTTTCATGTCGATGGGACCAGCAAAATCGACTCCACAATTGTTGAATGGATGATCCTGATTAACCCTCGGTGCTGGAAGATCGCTCATGAGTTGCGTTTGCGTTTTCCCACGATGTCTAATGCATGTGACGCATTTTGATATTCGAAATCTTACTGAATTTCGTCCATCGATGATCCAATATTTGCTTCGTAAAGAGTTTAATGTTAGCTGTGTACCTCCATGCAAGCTTCGTTTGTGGTGTATATCTATTAAAAGGTTAGAGAAATGATTAGATTTAGGTAGAATAATAGGATGCTGTTGATTAAACGAAATTGATGCGTTGGTTAAACGGCCTCCAACTCGAAGAATACCATCTGAAGATAAATACGGACTCAATTCCTTTATCCGACTGTGACTAGAAATTTCCTTCTTCCAGGATAATTGTTTGATATCATCATGGAACTCGGCTGATTGTACTATCCTGATGAGTCGTGCCTCTACTTCTTGAATTTCTTCCGCGGTTAGTGGTCCAGTCCTTCTCCTTTTCTTGCAATTTTGACTAAACCGAAGACACCAGCATAACACTCTAGTAAGACGATGATATGATGAAAAGCGTGCGATGATTTCTTGTGCATTATGGTTGGTTGCTATCAGAGTCTTTGTTCTTAATTCTTCTTCCAGTTGTTCCTTTGGCGCCTCCCATGTAACTGTTGGCCATGTAGACTGGTCATCCCTTAGCCAGGTTGGTCCATGAAACCATAATTCGTTGTTGACTAGTGCTGTTGGGCTTATTCCTCTGGATTCGCAATCGGCGGGATTTTCTTTAGATGGGATGTGATGCCATGAATTCAGTTGACCATGGTCCTGGATTTCAGCTAATCTGTTGGCTATAAATGTCTTCCATCTGCTGGGGTGTCCTTTAATCCAACTGAGGGTGATTTTGGAATCCGTCCAGGAGTAGCTCGGTATGTTGGTTATGTCCCTTCGAACTGAATTTATCACTTTGCTCAAAAGGACTGCAGCACATAGTCCTTACCTAGGTAAAGAAATAGTCTTAATAGGTGCTACGCTTGATTTTGAAGTTAATAAATGAGTATGAATTTGACCATTTTCTCCGATGATTCTGATATAAATAACTGCTGCGTATGCTTGCATGGAGGCGTCACAGAATCCGTGAAGTTGATAATTTTGATGAGTAGATTTTAAGTTGATCCAGCGGGGAATCCTTATTGTTTGTATGATGGGAATGCTTTCCTTGAAGTATTTCCATTCGTAGACAAGCTCAGATGGAACAGGTTCATCCCATGTAAGACCAGAAAGCCAAAGTTTCTGAATCATGATTTTTGCTGCTATGACTGCTGGGGCTAGCCAACCTAGGGGATCAAAGAGTTGTGAGATTTCTGATAATACCTTTCGCTTGGTAAGAATTCCGTGCGTTTCTCGAATGTTGGTTTTAAAGCTGAATTCATCTGTTGAAGGATGCCAGTGAATTCCTAATGCCTTAATCCTTTCTTCGTCTTCAAAGGAAAGTGGAAAGTTGATTTCGGGGTCTTCGGGTGGTATATTTTCCAGTATTTTCGGATGATTACTTGTCCATTTGCGTAGTTTAAAACCGCCGCCTTTGAGTAAGTTGGTAAGCTCTTCCTGAATAAGTATAGCCTCTTCAATGGCGTCTGCTCCAGTCAGGACGTCGTCTACGTACGAATTTTCCATGATGATTCTAGATGCTCGTGGATACTTGTGTTGATCATCTCTTGCAAGCTGTTGCAATGTCCTGATGGCAAGAAATGGTGCAGAAGCTGTTCCAAAGGTGACTGTAGTCATTGCGAATTCTTGTAGTGCATTATTCGAACTATCTCTCCAAATAATTCGTTGATACTGCTGATCGTCTTCATGAAGATGTATCATTCTATACATCTTTTCGATGTCGGCTGATAAGGAATATTTGTAGCTCCTCCATTTGAGTAACGTTGCTAATAAAGTTGGTTGAAGAGTTGGACCTATAAAGAGTTGCTCATTAAGAGACTTACCATTTGAAGATTTGGCGGATGCGTCGAAGACCACCCGAAGTTTTGTTGTGCTGCTTTCCTTGAAGACGGCGTGATGAGGCATATAAAAGTGTTTTATAGCTTCCGAATATGCTTCATTTGATTTGTTGATTGCTTTCATGTGATTGAGAGTGTGATATTCTTTGATGACACGTGAGTAGTCCTCATGTAGTTGTGGATTAGTTGAGAATTTTTTCTCCAGTTGCATAAATCGTTTGATGGCCATGTTGCGTGAATTCCCCAAGATTGGCGGTTGTTGTTCCTTAAACGGTAAGCGAACTTCATATGTTCCATCTGGCCTTCTTTTGTGTGTTTGGATGTAAAATTCCTCGCACTTGATTTCATCTGAAGTCCAAGTTCTAGTTTTGGGTATGTCTTCCCATTCCCAAAATTTCCTAAGCTGATTTTCTAGCTGTAGGAAGTTGTCCTCGATGTTGAGGGTGAAAACTGATTTCGGTTGATCTGCGTTATTCGTTGTTCCGAATAAAATCCATCCCAATGATGTATTTTGTGCTGTAGGTGATCCTGGTTGTGTATGTTTCTTGATTCCGTCTAGAAGTATGTTTGCGTACATATACTTCTGCTCCTGGAAGTAAGTCAACCTTTCCTGGTTGGGTGAATGTAGGGTCTGCTAATTAGAGTCCTTTGATGTGTCCCCATGCATGATGTTGTAACCTGTTTGGAGGTAAAACGTCGGTGATGTGTTTCAAAACAAGCTATGAATGAAGCTGGAATAAAGTGTTATTGAGCGATTTTAGAGTAAATTCTACAGCCCTTGTGGCTGTAGCCGTTTTAGTTTTTCCAAGTCAGTTAATTTGAACTTCTGTAAAATTTCCTTTTAACTGAAGTTTTTGATATGCTTGTTCGGAGATTATATTCACTTGTGATCCAGGATCGATGAGGGCTCGTAAAACCAGCGATTGCCCTGATGTGCTTTCAACTTTTACAAGTGCGGTGGCTAATAGTGCTTGAAATCTGCAAGCGTTGATCTGTGTGTTCACAGATGTACTTTCTGTGTTAGACGATGTAGGAACGATGCTGCTGTCGATCCCCTTATGTGCGAGCTGTACGCAAATAAGGGGGGTGCCGGAATTAAAAATGCCCAATCAAAGTTCAAAATTCAAAACGTTTATTAGAAAATTCAAACAAGATTCAATAAATATTTCAATATAAACACTTAATCCTAATTATCACAGTCAATTCAATAAATAATTCAATAAATAATAATTCAATACTTCAATAAATATAAATAATTCAATAAATTCAACAAGTAAATAAAATCAAAAAGAATCCACAGTTAAATCGATGCCGGTTTGGTGCCTTCCTGAAAAAAGAAGAAGAGAGATTTATAAAAATGCAATTCAAAATTAAGTTTTAGAATTGAAAAATAGAATTAATTTTCTATTTTAATAAAATGCAGAATTAAGTTTCTGCAGGAAAAATACAGAAATGCAGAATTAAGTTTCTGCAGGAAAAATACAGAAATGCAGAATTAAGTTTCTGCGGGAAAAATTACAGAAGTAAGTTTCTGCAATAATATTTACAGAAGTAAGTTTCTGTGGTAGGATTTGCAGAAGTAAGTTTCTGCGACAGGATTTTTACAGAAGTAAGTTTCTGTGGTAGGATTTGCAGAATTAAGTTTCTGCGACAGGAAATTTTCAAATTAAGTTCTGAAAATCACGGGTGGGATTGTTTCAGTTTGAATACTGAACAAGGAATGAGGTGGCATACTGAAAATCTCGCCGGTTTATATAGCTCCAGGTTAGCGGATTAAAACTCTTTTCATTCATGAGTTCGCCTGGTAGTACTATTTCACTTTAATGTTAATGTCATTCACAATGGAAATGTAAAGTGACATTTGTACAAGTGAAAGATGACAGCTGATTTGGTGGCAGAAATTCTGGTAGGTTTTTATTTTGTGAAATAATTATTAAATTTATTAATTTCTTGTTTGTTTCAGCTGACAAATTTTGTTGGAGGGATGTTTGGAGCAGATTAGGGACTTAATATGTACTTCCCGTGCATTTAGATAAGTATTTCAAATTTTAACCCAAAGTTTTGTTTACTTTGTGGGTTGTTTATACTTGCAGGTTGAAAAATTTATAAGACGAGGAAAGGAGCGCTTAGGAAGTAGCAGGAGGACAACGGGGGATTGTTTCATGAGTATAATTTTAATGAAATTAAACTTCCATTAACTATTTCTCTTTTCAGACAATAACTTTGGAGGGACTGAACATCCTCCCGCCTCCAACAAAATTAAATATTGAAAAATATGTTTATGTATGATATGTGTGTATACTGGAGTAAATAAACTTACGTTTTTTTGATGGAAGATGTGGTACTTTCCTTTCCTCCTTACCATTTTCATGGAAACCTTTCCAGGAAGATCCCAGCGGAAAAATTTTCGTGATTTCCTGATGCATTCCCATGGGTTTTTTGTTTGTTTTAGTAATTGTATTACTATGGGAGTTGCCTCAATTAGTGGTTCCAAATCTTGTGGGATGCCTGTGTCGTCCATTGGTGGATCCTGGAACTGGATAGGTGGCTCGATGATGTCCGTAGTACCTGGGTAATTCACTGCTGGGGTGACTGGTGGTGTTGGCGGGATACCTTGTGTTGATACTTTTGGTGTTGATGTCAGTTGTACAGTTGGTTTTGGTAATGCCTGAGGTTGTATGTTGACCTGAGGTGCTGGGAATAGTGTCCTGATGATGTTGTTGTTAACGTCAGGGCATGTTAAAGTTGTAGAAACTGGTCTAGGCCTAGTTGGAACGCGTATTCCTGGGAGGAACTGGACCGGTCTCGGTTTAAAGATAAAATCTTTATTGTTTGAAGACAAAGTTTTTTGTAATTTTCTTACTGGGGATGACAACCTTTGACTTTCAAAGGGTCTGTGTTTCGTCCTGATTGGTGACGAGTGAGGTTTGACGAACACTGATTTCAACCGTCGCCCTGTTCTTTTTGGTCCAGTGGCAGTTGTGATCCCCTTTTTCATCTTTTCCTTTGCCGAGACACCCGGCTTGGTTGGAGTCCCTTTTATGGGGGAAACTGGCGCAGGAATATCAGTCATTTTGTCCAGCAGATCCCATAATTCCCTTTTCGGGGTATTTGGTGGAGTTGTTAGTGAGTCCAGGGAATCGGAATTGAATATCTCCAACAATTCTTCCATTTCGCAAAATAATAAAAATTTAAAAAAAATAAAAACTCAAAAAAAATACACTTTTGGCGCGCACTTAATTCAACTTTCAAAACTGAAGTGAATTTTGGCGGGTTTTGGATTCGTTTATATTCAAAATAAACGGGAATTTTCAAAAATTTAGTGTGGCCAAGAGAGTCAATGTGTAAGGGAGAGTGGTTTATTATTGTTGGGATATGTCGGAGAAAGGGAGAGGACAGACCTTGGCGATAGGGCGAATTAAAATATTTTTTGACGTTTTAATTGTTACTGCTCGTACCAAATTGTTATGACCAGTATGAATCTCAATTATTCGACCTAATGGCCAATGTCCTATTGGTACTTGATCTTCTTTTATTAATACGAGAGTGTCTATTTTCAAATTCTCCTTTTGGGTTTGCCATTTTTGTCGTTGTTGTAGAGTGTGAAGATAATCTCTTGACCACTGCTTCCAAAAATTGTGAGAGAGCCACTGGATATATTGCCATCTCTTTAAAGGATGTTGGTTGGGATCTAGTGGGGGAGGTTCTAATACAGATAGGTTATGTCTGCCTGTCAGGAAGTGACCAGGGGTAAGGACATTGTAGTCTGTGGCATCAATAGAGAGCGGAGAGAGTGGTCTAGCATTTAAACATGCTTCTATTTGAACTAATACTGTATATAATTCTTCGTATGTGAGTTTTGTGTTTCTGATAGTTTTATACAGATGGCGTTTTGTGGATTTAACTCCAGATTCCCATAATCCTCCGAAGTGAGGCGCTGCGCTGCAGGAGGGTTAAAGTGCCAAGTTATGCCTTGGTTAGCAAGTTCGGTCGCTAGATCGACTTCAATTGCTTTAATAGTTTTTTCTAGGTTAGTTTGTAAAAGTCGATTAGCTCCTACGAAATTTGTGCCTCGGTCCGAATAAATGTGAGCGCAAAAACCTCTCCGGCCTATAAGTCGTTTTAGAGCGGCTATAAAGGCTGGAGTAGATAAGTCCGAGACCAGTTCAATATGTATTGCTTTAGTAACTAAACAAATGAATAAACAAATATATGCTTTTGTAATTTTTGCCCCTCTTAGTGATGAAGTTTTCATGTCGATTGGGCCTGCATAATCGACGCCAGTGTGTTGGAAGGGTAAGGAAGTGTTGACTCTAGCAGCTGGGAGAGAACTCATTAATTGAGAGGAGGGTTTGGCATTGAATCGAAAACACGTAATACATTTATGTATGCGATATCTAATTGTATTGCGGGAATTAAGTAGCCAATAAGAATTACGTAGTGTGTTTAATACAATTTGAGTGCCTCCGTGCAGAGTGTAATTGTGAATATGATCGATAAGGATATGAGTAACATGATGTTTATTAGGAAGGATTATAGGATGTTTTAGGTTATAATTTAAATGTGCTTCTGTCAGCCGACCTCCTACACGTAGGATATTCTCAGAGTCTAGTATTGGATTGAGTGACAGAATTCGACTTTTTTTAGGAAGGGGCAGATTTTTTTGCAAACATGTAATTTCGGTAGAAAAAATTATGTGTTGGAGAGTTTTTATTAGGCATCGTTCTGCCTTTTTGAGTTCGGAGACTGATAAATACCGAGTAGTTGGGTGTTGTTTGCGCATGCTGTTTAAAAATCTAAGGCAGTATGCGGTTATACGAATAGTTTTCTGGAATGATGAGTATTTGGTAAGTAAAAGTATGTGTTCGTTGATTAAATAAGTGAGTGTTTTCGATTTTTTACACTCTAATGCAGTTTGAATATTTGTGTTTTGTTGAGACCAAAATTCCTCATCTTTATGTAACCAGTCTGGTCCGTTCCACCATGTTGAAGTCGTTAATAGTGCTTTTGGTAGAATTCCTCGTGAGGCTATGTCTGCAGGATTTTGTTTCGATGGAACGTGTTTCCAAATTGCATTTGGTATGTTCTCGTGTATTTCGGAGACACGATTGGCTACGAATGTTTTCCAAGTTGATGGATGTTTCCGCAACCATGCCAGAGCTATGTTAGAGTCTGTCCAGGCTGTCACTTTGATTTCTTTGAGCTCTAAATCGATTGTGACTTGTTTTATCAGTCGAGAGAGTAAAACAGCGCCACATAACTCTAGACGAGGCAACGAAACTGGTTTGATAGGAGCGACTTTGGTTTTTGCTGTAATTAGTTGAACTTTGGAATTGTTGTTTTCATGTATTTTTAAATATAGTACAGCTGAGTAAGCGTTATTGGAAGCATCGCAAAAACCGTGTAGCTCTATCTCTTTTATACTAGGCTCATATCCGAACCATCTTGGAATTTGAATATCTTGCAATGTATTCAGTTGAGCTTTGAAATTACTCCATTCTCTTGTAATTTCATTAGGTACTATGTCATCCCAATCACATTTTGTAAGCCAGAGTTTTTGTATTAAAATTTTGGCTGTTATTATACATGGTGCCAGCCATCCTAATGGATCGAAGAGAGATGAGACTTCAGAGAGTATTATTCGTTTTGTGTACGCATTAGTTGATTCAGGAATTTTAACTTTAAAGGAGAAATGATCGGTCGTTGGATACCACCGAATGCCGAGAGTTTTAATGGATTCGTGTTCTGAGAATTCTAAGTTCGTTTTTAGCTCTCGGTGTTCAAGGGGTATTCTGTCTAGCAAATCGGGATGGTTGGCAGTCCATTTTCTCAAATTAAAATTTCCTTTGTGTAAAGCCTCGATAAGCTCCTGTTGAAGTCGTTGAGCTTCATTGAGGTTATGGGCACCGGTAACCAAATCGTCTACGTAAAAATCTTTCATTATACTCTCTGCTGCGAGTGGGTAGTTGTTAGCTTCATCCTTTGCTAACTGCTGTAAAGTTTTAATGGCGAGGTATGGAGCTGGTGCGGTTCCGAATGTGACTGTTGTCAGAGCGTAGTCCTTTAATTCTTCATTTGGAGTATTTCTCCAGATTATTCTTTGGAAATTCTGGTGTTTAGGTGCCATTTGGATCATCCTATACATTTTTTCAATGTCAGCTGTGAATGCGTATTTATATAATCGCCATCGTAATAGGGTAGTCCAAAGAGTTGGTTGTATAGTTGGTCCAATTAGCAATTGCTCATTTAGAGACCTTCCATTTGACGTGCGTGCTGAAGCGTTGAACACAATTCGTAGTTTTGTTGTTGTACTCTCTTTGAGTACTGCGTGGTGTGGTAAGTAGTAAAAAGGGAAATTGGAATTGTAGTTGTTTTCTGTTTGTAATTGTGTAGGGGGAATTAATTTCATGTGTCCAAGCTCCGCGTATTCATTAATACAAGTTCTATATAGATTATATAGCTCTGGATTAGATGAGAGTTTTTTCTCTATTTGTAGAAATTGCCTGACTGCCATATTTCTTGATTGACCGAGCTGCGGTGCAGTTTGCTCCTTGAATGGTAATTGTACTTCGTATTTTCCGCAGGGCAAACGAGTTGTTGTTTTTTCATAGAGTTTTTCACATAGCTGATCTTCTGGTGAATTTTTAGAGCTAATGTGACACTCTTCGATTTCCCAAAATCGTTTTAACTGATTATCCAACTCAGTTGTTGTCGTGAGGATATTCTTTGTTTCTGGGATTGCTCCCATTAAAATCCATCCTAGCTTTGTATTTTGAGCTGTAGGTGTGTTGAAAGTTCCCCTTTTGATTCCATTTATTATAATGTTGGCATAAATGTCAGCTCCGAGAAGAATGTCGATCTCTGCTGGAGTTGAAAAAGTGGGGTCAGCCAGAGGAAGGTTTTGTATGTGTCTCCAATTTGAGACTTTAATTGTTTGAGCTGGTAGTAAGTCGGTGATTTTTTCGATTATCAACATGTTAACCTTCATTTTAAAATTCGAGTGTAGTGAATTGATGCTGACTGTCGTTTGTTTTGAGCTTGTATTAGTAGGAGTTGTGCCAAGCCCAATTAGTTGATGATTTGTTGGTAATCCTTTGAGCTGTAATCGTTTACAGGCTCTTTCTGTTATAATGGATACTTGTGATCCAGAGTCTATTAATGCTCGAAAGGTCATTGTAGTGCCAGATGGGGCAGTAATATTTATTAGAGCTGTAGAGAGTAAAGCTCTTTTAGTATTAGAAGTAAAAAAATTTTGAACTTGTTGTTCATTAGCTTCGTTAGTGGATGGAGACCTATGTGTTGTCTCCATTTTTGATTTTTGAGTGGATTCGGTGGTTGAATTGGTATTTGAACAGTTTTGTTCATAGTGAAGCAAAGAATTGTGATTTTTGCCACAGTGGTAACATTTTTTGTTACTAGGACATTGTAAAGTTGTATGGTTGGACGAGAGACAATTTTTGCACAAGTGTTTGTTAGTAACAATTTCATGTCGTTGTCGAATGCTTAAATTTCTAAATGTAGGACAATGGAAAATTATATGGTTTCCTCTGCAATGGCAGCACGAGGTTTTTATATTCTTAGGCGAATATGGTTTTTGAATCGGAGCTGAACTCTTGCTTTTGTTTAAGAGTCCATATGTTGGTTTAGGGGGAATGTTTTTCTTTCCTTCGGTTAGAGCCTCAAGCATTCTAAATCTCGTTTCGAGAAATGTAGTGAATTCTGTATAAGTTGGGAGTTCAGTATTGTTTCGTAACTCTTGTTCCCAATGATAATGTGTCTCTTGTGGTAATTTCTGGATTAATATGTGGATCAAGATGGCGTCCCATTTGTCCACTGGTAATTCGAGAGCTTGTAACTCATGAATACATTCCTCAGTTTTATCCAAAAATGATTTAATACTGGTGGATGTCTCAGTTTTAATTTGAGACTGGCTTAGGAGATCCTTCAATTGCTGATTTACGAGAGATCGTTTATTATTATATCTCTTCGTGAGAAGTTCCCATGCCTTGTCATAATTGCTCTCAATTATGTCAAATTGTCGCAGAAGTCTTTCTGCTTCCCCAGAGACATTTGCTTTTAAATAATGCAATTTTTGGACTTTGCTCAGATTTTTATCTAAATGTATTAGGGCGGAGAATAAATCATGGAAAGATCTCCATGTTTTGTAGTTGCCATCGAACTTGGGTATGGGAATAGGTGGTAGCCTGATTGAATTTGACTGTGATGGATTATTTGACGGATTAGTTTCGGGAGAACTATTGCTCTTAATGTACTCTTTAAGCCCATCATTAAGGTCAGTTAAGAGATCAAAATATGCCTCTTCAGTGATTTCGTATATATTTTCGGAGTTGTATTTGTTCTCCTTTGCATCTGTGTATGCCCATATATCGATATGGTTTGCAGAGAACTGTTCCACAACTCTTTAATAAAGGCGAGACGGGCTTCAAAATAGCCCTGGTTTCGTCTACTTTTACCGGCCTTTTTATGGTTGATGGCGGCTTTGTTTATTTGTTCCTTTAAAGCATACTGCTTAGTAAGGATTTTTTCGAGTGAGGACATTTTGAACTTAGGGCAAATCCGGCTCGAAGGACCAATGTGCGAGCTGTACGCAAATAAGGGGGGTGCCGGAATTAAAAATGCCCAATCAAAGTTCAAAATTCAAAACGTTTATTAGAAAATTCAAACAAGATTCAATAAATATTTCAATATAAACACTTAATCCTAAATATCACAGTCAATTCAATAAATAATTCAATAAATAATAATTCAATACTTCAATAAATATAAATAATTCAATAAATTCAACAAGTAAATAAAATCAAAAAGAATCCACAGTTAAATCGATGCTGGTTTGGTGCCTTCCTGAAAAAAGAAGAAGAGAGATTTATAAAAATGCAATTCAAAATTAAGTTTTTGAATTGAAAAATAGAATTAATTTTCTATTTTAATAAAATAATAAAATGCAGAATTAAGTTTCTGCAGGAAAAATACAGAAATGCAGAATTAAGTTTCTGCAGGAAAAATACAGAAATGCAGAATTAAGTTTCTGCGGGAAAAATTACAGAAGTAAGTTTCTGCAATAATATTTACAGAAGTAAGTTTCTGTGGTAGGATTTGCAGAAGTAAGTTTCTGCGACAGGATTTTTACAGAAGTAAGTTTCTGTGGTAGGATTTGCAGAATTAAGTTTCTGCGACAGGAAATTTTCAAATTAAGTTCTGAAAATCACGGGTGGGATTGTTTCAGTTTGAATACTGAACAAGGAATGAGGTGCCATACTGAAAATCTCGCCGGTTTATATAGCTCCAGGTTAGCGGATTAAAACTCTTTTCATTCATGAGTTCGCCTGGTAGTACTATTTCACTTTAATGTTAATGTCATTCACAATGGAAATGTAAAGTGACATTTGTACAAGTGAAAGATGACAGCTGATTTGGTGGCAGAAATTCTGGTAGGTTTTTATTTTGTGAAATAATTATTAAATTTATTAATTTCTTGTTTGTTTCAGCTGACAAATTTTGTTGGAGGGATGTTTGGAGCAGATTAGGGACTTAATATGTACTTCCCGTGCATTTAGATAAGTATTTCAAATTTTAACCCAAAGTTGTGTTTACTTTGTGGGTTGTTTATACTTGCAGGTTGAAAAATTTATAAGACGAGGAAAGGAGCGCTTAGGAAGTAGCAGGAGGACAACGGCGGATTGTTTCATGAGTATAATTTTAATGAAATTAAACTTCCATTAACTATTTCTCTTTTCAGACAATAACTTTGGAGGGACTGAACACCTTATGTTGAGTGTTGTGTAATGAACCTTGATGAGATGATGAGTTTGTGCTCTTTGATCTAATGTTGTCAGAATGTAGAAGAGAATGATGTTTCTTGCCGCACTTGCAGCACTTGTGCTTACTTTTGCACTCTGAAGTTGTGTGATTTGCTCCTAAGCAGTTGTAGCACAAGTTGTTTTTTGATGTGATGTTGCGTCTTTGAGCCATATCCATCTTGTGAAAATTGGAGCATTTGTAAAGACTATGCTTGTCGTTGCATATTGGACAGATTGTAGATTGTAGAGAATGGTGAGTTAAAGTTGTTGTGTTGCCTGAAGGTGAGCGTAGAGGTTTTATTGATCGAGTTCCCATGATTGCTTCCAGTGTTCGATAACGAGCTTCTAAGAAGTCCATGAATTTTTGCAAAGTTGGCAATTCCTGTGTGTTCCCAAGCGTCTGTTCCCAGAGGTTGTGTGTTTCTGATGGTAAACGTTGAACCATCATGTGGATGATTATGGTGTCCCATTGATGAATAGATACACCCAATGCTTGCAATTCATTCAGTCGATCTAAAGTGTTGTCCATTAGTTTCTTGATTCCTTCCGCTGTCTCAGCACGAACTGGAAATTGATTGCACAATTCCTTGAGATGATTGTTGACCAGGATTCTTTTGTTGTTGTATCGTTTTTGTAGTAATTCCCACGCTGGCTGATAGTTTTCTGCGATTGTGGTGAATTTGTTGATTAGGCGTTCTGCTTCGCCGCATAGACTCGCCTTTAAATAATGGAGCTTTTGTACAGCTGGAATCCTCGCATCATGATGAATAAGTGATGTGAATAAATCATAAAAAGCCCTCCAGTTTGAGTAGTTTCCATCAAATTTGGGTAGATTTATCCTTGGTAGTTGTATATCTGATTTCACTTCTGGCTTCACTTCTGTAGGCTCTTGAACTGGCTGTTTTTCCTTAAGAAGATCTTGAAGTTCACTTAAATTGTTGAAGTACGCTTCCTCTGTCACTGCATATATGTCGTTCTTGATATATTCGTGATCTTTACTTAGTTCGCAATCCATGGAGAAGATTTCCTGGTGATTGTTTGAAAATGTGTCAAAAAAATCCTTTACTTCTGTGATCCTAGCTTGAAGATAGCTTGGCGTTCTTCTAGCCTCTCCTGTTTTCTTGAAGTTGACGATTGCCTGAGACACTTGCTTTGATATTGTCACTTGTTTTTTCAATAACACTTCCATTGTCACGCTTTTTCACCTTTAGATACAATGTTCACTAAGTTTTTTTTACGTTTTCACGAATGTTCACTAAGTTTTTTAAATTTTCACGAATGTTCACTAAGTTTTCACAAAAATTGTCACTAATTAGACTTCAATGTTTTAAAAACTTAAATCTTTCTCAGCAATATCCGGCTCGAAGGACCAATGTTCAGGCTACCCGCTGAAAAGGGATACTGGTTACGCGCAAATTAAAGAATTTATTGCTGATAAGATAAGTTTTTATTCATTTCAGTCTTTAACACTTGCACTTTTAATATTTCACTTTTAAATTCACTCAAATTCTTAATTTAGCACTTAACTACCTTATTGCTACACTTATAATTAATTGCTGAAAGAATTTGAATACGTTCATTAACTTAAAATATATATCTTAAAATAATTCGAACAGTCAGGTTCTGAATTATTTCTTAACAAGTGTTTAATTAATGTGATATAATTGCGAACAGCCAGGTTCTGCAATTATATTGACAATTTATTGGGAATAATACTTATTCGAGCAGCCAGGCTCTGAATAAGTATTGGGAAGATATAAGTGGGAACACAAAACGAACTTCTGTATTTATTCGAGCAGCCAGGCTCTGAATAAATATGTTAATAAATGTTAATAGGCAACACAATAATTTATTCGAGCAGCCAGGCTCTGAATAAATTGTTACAAATAGGTTAGTTTACACAAAGTAAATATAATCGAGCACCCAGGCTCTGATAACATTTTTATATTTCTTATAACTAGATAAAATATTTTTTAAGTATATTTTTATTTTTACTCACCAAACTCGCTGAATACTAGATTTCAAAAGAGAAAGAGCCCATGTGCATGCAGCTCTTTTATAGTTTGAATTCAAACGGTTTATACAAAAATATCGAATTTGGTTGAAATCGAGAGATAGTCGCCATGTTAATTAGCATTCGATATTTTTCGCCATGTTGAATCAAAGAATTCAAATTTTAACTATGATGTTGGCGGGAAACTTTTTACTTTAAAGATTTATAAATTGACGTTAAAGTTTAAGGTTTATTATTAATATATTAAATGAGATCATTTAATATATACTTAGTTCTTGGTTACACGGATTATATCCAAAACGAATATTAATTCCGTGTAACCAAATTGCTCTTGCCAAATATCAGCTGTTTTGACAGACTGTCAGGGATATTTGGCTGATCAGGTAAAACTTTGGATTTGTTATGTTTATTAAATTTGTTTATTTTTAGGTGGCGTCGCAACAGACTAAATATCTATTTAAAATTTTCTTGTATCCTACTTTACAATTAATACATAGATTGTTTGTTCATAATTTGTATAGAAAAAGTATTTTATTTTCAATTATTGAATGATTATTATATTTTTTAAAGTGTTTGTGTTTCACACTATTCAACATTTATCAAAGTGTACAGGTTGACTAAAATGTATTTGACAGTTATTTTATCTGTACAGTCTGCTTGAATATTATTTTAGTTGAATTTAAAAAAAATTGTATTAATAATATAATTAAACTTATGAAATTTTAATTAAAACTTAAGTTTTTAGCTACTGCTACGTTTGTTTGTAAACTATGATATATATTGGATATTTCAGATTGTTGTTTTAGTGCATGCAATCCAACAGCCAGATATTGCGTTGAAGGTTCGATGTATATAAACGTACTGTTTTGTTGAACAGTAATTACGATTAATTTATACCTACCACCTGTATAAATAATCCGAATGTCAAATAGTACATAGATAATAATTATGTTGAGCTGCCATTTTCTGGGACTTTTAGATTTAATGACAGATGTTCCTTTATGATTATGAATTGCTCACGAAGTTGTTTTGGTGTAAGTAACAATGTATTCAACCATCCATGTTTCCTTTGTATTTCGCAAGAGGTAAGCCCGGGAATATTTGTAGGAAATATTCTTGTTAAAGCGTTCGGTAATAAATTTACTATCGGTATTTTAAATATTAGTTTTAAATTAAAACTTTCGCCAAGCCCCAAGCAAATATTATGATATCATCCCCCTTTCGACAACTGAGTTAATTTCACAAAAAAATGAGTGGGAAAAAATTAAGACTTGTCCTCAAGGATAGTAATAAAACAGACAAAACTAGTACAGATAAGTAACAGAGTACATTAATAACAGATTAAGATTTCTAGAGCCCCAAATCAGATTAGCAGATTATATAAATGAGGAAGAGAGTGAAAGAATTATGGAGATCTGCAGAGAATTAAATATTATATTTTATTTATTAGTAAGCAAACTTACTCACACGCAAGCAATTAAACATACCATACTTCTTAAAGCAAATCAAAGTTCCATAAATCAAAGGATGTATCACCTACCCGATACAAAGAAAGCAATAATCCAGGATCAAGTAAAAGAGAGCAAAAGTCCTTGGAATTCTACACTAACAGTACATTACAGTAGATGACGCGTTTCCTCTGCCTCGCGTTGAAAACATCCTAGACCAACTTGGTCACGCTCGCTATTTTACTACTTAAGACTTATACAGCGGGTATCACCAGGTCCTCGTGGATTCAAAAGACTGTGCTAAAATTGCTTTTAGTACAATTTTGGGTCATTATGAATTTCAGCGAATGCCGTTCGGGTTAACTGGTGCACCAGCAGCGTTCGTTAATGAACTACGTCTTGTCAGGTTTATAAGGCTTGAAATGCTTTGTATATTTAGACGACATAGTAATATATGAAAAAAATTAAGAAGATCATAACGAGAAACTTTTAAGTGTTTTCAGGAAGCTGCGTGAGAATAACCAAAAATTTCAAGCTGAAAATGCCAATTTCTAAGAAAACAGGTTGTTTAACTTGGACATATCTGCTCTTCAGAAGGACCCCATCCTTCTAAAGTTGAATGTGTACAGAAATTTCCGACTCCTAGAACTATTAGACAACTTCCATCATTTTGGGGTTTCGCTAATTACTATCGGAAATTTATACAACAATTTTCTTGGAAAGCAGAGCCTCTTAACAAATAATTAAAAAAAAAAAATAAAGTTCAAGTGGTCTGAAAAATGCGAAATTGCTTTCCGTGAACTTAAGACGGCGTTAACAAATCCTCCCTTATTAAAGTACCCAGATTTTTCTAAGCTCTTTATTTTAAAAACTGACGCGAATGGAGAAGCTCTTGGGGCAGTAGCCTCGCAAGATGACCAGCCAATTGCCTATGCTAGTAGAGTGCTGAATAAAGTGGAAAGGAATTACTCAATAAACAAAAGGGAGTTACTAGCAGTGGTATGGGTAGCCCGAAATTTTCCTTGTTACCTATATGGAAAGAAATGTACAATTTACACATATCACAAACCGCTTAAAGGTGTATTTAACGTAAAGGATCCCACGTCCCGCCTGGTTAGATTCCATCATAGCTTAGATTAGGTTAAAGTGGCTGCCTAAGAAGGCACACTTAGGTCTAAGAGGCCCTTTGTGCAACCACGTTGGGGCTTGAAAATTTACAACCCCATAAAATTACCTAAGGAATAGGAGGGTTCTGTCCCCTGTACACCGAACCAGTTCCTGTATCTAGTGGAACTAGTTCACGGGAAGTCAAAATTATTTTGACTGGATTGTGAAGGATGCTCATCCTTAGTTCGCCGTCGGGAACCATTTTGAACTCCCGATAAATCCAGTCAGGTTTTTGACATCTATGGAGCCTAGCTCAGTTAGCTCTTTGAAGTAGGGGGAGCCCAAAAGCCGGTTCTTACGGTTGGCTAGGGCCGGGCAGCTACCGAGGAGGTGAAGTATGGTTTCCTCTTCCTCCTCGTCGTGGCAACTCCTACAGAAGTCGTTTGAGGGCACGACCAGCCTATAGGCGTGTCTACCTATGAGGCAGTGACCCGTGATTACGGCTACTGTGGTGCTAATTTGTTTGCGTCCGAGTAGGATAAGCCCTCTTGACCGCTTAAGGAAAGAGCTTTGGGCATATCTGTCGGGTAATCAGGCAGGTGTGTTCTTCTTGCCAGTCATTATTAGCAATCTTGAGAGCCTCCTGTGAGAGCTCCGTTTTGCATATAGCTAGCGGTTTACCCGGCTGGTGGTTAATGTCCGAATCAGGACGTTTGGTGCCGATTCTAGCTAGTTCGTCGGCTCTGCAATTGCCCGGAATATCACTATGTCCAGGCACCCAGATGAGCCGTACTTCCAGGTGCTCAGCTATGTCATTTAGTGTTAAGCGACATATTATGATCGTTTTAGAGGTTGTGTATACTCCCGAAAGGAATTTAATAGCTGCCTGACTATCTGTGAAAATACATACATTTCCTGTAGGTAGCGCTAGTTGATTCAGGGGGTCCACAGCTACTTTTACAGCCATGATTTCTGCTTGAAACACGCTGCAGTAGTCAGGTAAGCGAATTGAGACATCGAGGTGTAAGTGTTCCGAGAATATTCCACCACCCACTTTGCCATCCAATTTGGAGCCGTCAGTGTAGAGATGCACTGAGTTCTCTCATTGGGGAGGACCTTTCTCCCACTCCGATCTGGTGGGAAAGAAGGAATCAAATTTTGCTCCAAAGAAAGGCTTGGGCGAGGTGTAGTCGATATTGCTGGCAGTTCTATTGTGCAATATTTTGGAGTGACCGAAATGAGTTCGCTTCCAGGTCTGGATTGAGTTAAGCCTAGTGGCGGCTGACGATGCGGTTTGCTTACCTAAGAGATCCAACGGTAGAAGGTTTAGAATAGTGTTCAGGGCTTTGGAAGGTGTGGTTCTCAGGGCACCTGATATCAGCAGTGCTGCCATCCTCTGAACTTTGTCCATTGCTTTGAGCGGCCACCAGACAATCACCCCATACATGAGTATAGGCCGTATGACACTTGTATAAAGAGACACTTGTAATGCGTGGTTCCATACCCCATCTTTTCCCTATAGCCTTCTTACACGAGTACAGCGCTACTGTGGCTTTCCGTACTCTTTCTTGGATGTTAGGCTTCCAGGTAAGTTTTCTATCTAGGACTAAACCTAGATACTTAACCTGGTTACACAGTTCCAGCCTAACCCCGTCTAGTGTAGGACAATTAATAGGAGGTGTTTTATGCCCCCGAGAGAAGAGTATTAACTCTGTTTTGTTAGGGTTTATACCTAGACCACACCTATCACTCCATGATGAAGTCTTGGAGAGGACGTGTTGTAAAACCTCAGCCAGTCTTTTGGGGTGCTTTCCTGAACATACCAGGGCAATATCATCGGGGTAGGCAATAACCTTGTGACCGGATAACTCCAGGTCTATGAGCAACTCATTTAGAGTTAAGTTCCATAAGAGTGGTGAAAGGATTCCTCCCTGAGGGGTGCCTCTAGTCACCACTTTGATGAGAGGGTCGTCGATTTCAAGCCTCCTCAAGGATGCCATTTTCGCGTCTGATTTGATATTGTTAAAAGCACCCTCAATATCAAGGAAGGCTACAAGTGAATATTGCTTCTGTAGTAGCGAATGCTCTATGATTGTGGTAAGTTCGTGTAGGGCTGTCTCTACGGACTTACCTTTAGTATAAGCATGTTGCGAGAGAGACAACCTGGAATGATTGATTGTCTCTTTAATGTAGATATCTAGGAGTCTTTCCAAGGTTTTGAGCAGAAAGGAGGAGAGATTAATGGGCCTAAAATCATTGGGCTTATAATGTGAGGCTTTTCCTACCTTAGGGATAAAGACCACCTTCACCTTCGTCCATAAGAATGGAATATAGGTGAGGTTAAGGCAAGCCTCGTAGATGACCATTAGCCACGGAATAAGTATCTCGGAGGCTAGTTATAGTTCAGCTGGGATGATGTTATTCAATCCCGGTGATTTCTTGTATCAAGTATCTTGTGGACCAGTTCATGGTCGCTTGGAGTATCCGGCAGCTCTACTCTTCTGTTCGTAGTACAACCCGGAAAGTGAGTGTTTACAAGTAGCTCCAGCGACTCAAGACTGGATGAAGTCCAACTACCATCACTCCTGGTCAGGAGGCCAGGGGTGATGGGCGTTGTTGAGAGGATTTTCCGCAAACGACTCGCTTCAGAGGAGCTTTCAATTTTATTACAGAATCCCTCCCATGAGGATCGTTTTACTTTCCTAATCAGTTTCTTAAATTGTTTGAGGCATTCTTTATAAGAAGTCCAGACATTTGTTTTTTTCTGTTGGTTAAAAAGTTTGCGACACTTCTTTCTTAGGGTCATGATCTCACTGGACCACCACGGAGGTTTGGGCTTGCCTCTAGGGACCCTGTCGGGGCAGGAAATTTGTGTCGCCTCATTACACGCAAGCGTCAAAGTGTCCACCACCTTGTCTAGGGTTTGTATACTGTCAATTACGGGTGGACCTGTAGTAGGCAGACTATTACTGAGGACCCTCCTGTAGAGGTGCCAGTTTGTCCTTAGCCTGTTCTTATAGGGAGGGCACATCATCTTGTGAAGTGTTATTCCAAATTCAATACAGGCATGGTCGGAGAAGGATGGTTCCTTGGATACCTTCCACTCCGTTATTAAGTGGGCGGATTGTTCTGAGACTAAGGTAATGTCTAGAACTTCCCGCCTAATTGAGTTAGTAAAATTGGGTTCTGCACCCATATTACAAATCTGGAGGTTAGTTCCGAGAATAAAATCAAAAAGTAACTCACCCCTTTCGTTGACGTCCGAGCTGCCCCAGACTATATGATGAGCGTTGGCGTCTGCTCCGATCACCAGCGTCTTCCTTTGTTGTTAGATTCCATCATAAGTTTCTAATTTTGACTACTAAATTGAGTACAATTTCTGGTTTATTGGTGCTTGGTCCTGCCACAATGGTATATCATGAGTGATGGCGTTTGTGAAAGTTAGCCGATCACCTTTGAGGAAAAAGATATCATTATACTCGTGATATCGCTTGTTTTTCCTCCGCGCTCAGATTTACGTTCAGGCTGAGCTCTTCGTCTAACCTGACGAGACGCGGGTTAATATTTGGGTCTTCATACTCCGGGAATAAATATTTGATATGCTGTAAAGTGGCCATTTTTTCGGCGCTAGAAATATTTTTTGATCTTTATTTTTATTTTTTATTTTACCCCTACTTATTTTATTCAAATCATACATATGTTTATCTTTATTTTTATTTTCACACTTACTTATTTTATTTAATTCACATTTAATTCTAATTGACTATGGAGTTTTGGCTTCTGAACCGCCGTAAACTGCCATATTTGAGGCGAACTCGCTATCGTCTTCTAATGGGCTCTTTCGTCGTGGTTTACTTACTGTGAAAGTTGATTTTGGAGCTTTCGTAGATACCGTCCCTGTGGTGAGCTCGCTTCTATTGTCGACGTATTTCGAAGTTTTATTTTGAGAGGGCGTGGGAGCTGATGGGTTTTTACCATCGTAATTCCTTCTGTCAAGGTGAGCTCCGTCGACGTTTGCTTTCATATGGTTTCCTTTCCTTTGGTTCGTTTGTTTCCTTTTATTTCCTTGGTGCGTGGGAGCTAGTGGTTTCGTGTCACCGTAATTCCTGCTTTTCAGGTGAGCGTCCTCAACTCGTTCTCCGTTTTTTGGGGTTTCCTGATTATTTATTTTCTCGTAATCCTGTTTTAGTTGGACGACGGTGTAGTTGTGGACAGGGATTAGATGCAGACTTATGGTAGTCAGAACAACTTGTTAATTGTATGTGTTGAGAACTCCAACAGGCACTGCTTTTTAACTAGCGGGGAGTAGACCATTCGCTAAGAAGACTCCTTGATCTATCTCTTTCGACAGACAACGCATCTCCTCCTGCAGCTGCAAAGGAATCTCGACTATGATCTGTGACCTAGCAGGTATGCATACAGGCTCTTTCAGCTGTATCTGTTGCTACCTCATCTCGCAGGTCAAATCATTCTCAGTCGGACTGTCCATCCCGCATTCCGGTGTTCGGCGCTCATTGTTCTCCTCTTGAGAAACTTTTGAAGTACCACAGATCGGCCTGTCTGGGTTCTGCGCTATCTGTTCGGGTATTCATTTTGCCCATTTCCTCAGAACACGGGTTATCCAAAGCAGCTGTCAATGGAACAACAAACTCCTCAGGGTTGTTTTCCGTTCGAGGGAATCGCAATGACTTATTCGGGCCCCCAACGTTACAATTCTTTGCTAGGAAGTCATTTCCCAGCAAGTCATCGTCGGAAAGTCCGGGTAGGTTTTTTATAACCTGAAAATTGCAGGGAATGTTATTCCTTAATGTGAAATTGCCCTGGCATGTTCCCAGCGTCTTTTCGGTATCAAAAGGTGTTTGTAATGTATATGTTTCTCCGGTATTTATATCATCGGGATTTTTAACTACTTTCTTTTTTATAATACTAGCCTCAGCCCCAGGATCTACTACAAGTTTGATATTGCCGCTCAGGCTAATATCGAACGGAAGGCTAACTGTAGAGATTCAGGGTTTGGGCGGCTGAGGTGACTTTGTTAAAACTTTTAGTTATTAGTGTCGATCCGGGGTCTTTTCAGTCGACTGCTCGTCATTTCCCTGGCTCTTGGAGTCCCATTTTTGTTTCTGGCGGCATTCCCCTATGGAATGGCCGCGACGGTTGCAGAATTTGCATTTAAGTTTTACATTGAAAACCCGTCTTTCAGGGAGCCTTGTCTGGTTACTCGGGCCCGGAACCTGGCGATTGTTCCTACAATCGCGAAAATCATGTCCGTATATTTCGCAGTTAGAGGAGAAGGGCGTGTTTTTACGCTTCATAAAGTCAGCGTAAGTGAGACATCTTCGCTGGCAGAAACTACGTGCGATGTTTGACCTTGACTGGTCAAGGTTCTGGCGGCGGTCACCATATCGGAAGTCGATTCGTGGGGAGACGAGGTTTGAGGTGGAGTCTGTCGGCGGAAATTCTGTGGTGGCGGTGGTCTGTACAACGTTTGCTGTGTAAAGTTTCGAGCAGGTGTATATGGGGTTCTATGGCAGTCGGGTCCGTAGCGACCGGGGTAGTTGAACCTTGTTCTACAACAACCGGGGCAAGAAAGCCTTGGGTTATTGTGGTTTGTGTGAACTGGGCGCCCTGCTGCAGTTTCTCCATGTCGAGTGCTTTATGTGACAGCTCCTCGAGCGTGCCGTCGGTAACGGTGAGGAGATATTGGCATAGGTGCGGACTCGTAACCCCGTTGCGGATTGCGTTTTTTGCGAAGTCCTCCAGCTGCGTTGTAACAGCAGTGGCCGTAGCTCCGTATTTGGTTTGTGCGGCCTCTTGACAGAGGGCCAGAAACTGTTTCACTCTAGCCGTAAAGTCGGTGAGCGTTTCGCAGGGGTTTTGGTGAGCTATTATGAGCCTATTTACCAGTTCCTGGTAAGTTTCTCTGGGAAGGTATGCCGCGTTTAATCTGGCTTCGACTTCTTGGAAGGTTGTCATTACAGCTGAGGCCAACAGTTTGTATGCTCCTCCACGGAGTCTTGTGGGGAGGATCTTTAGGAAAGCGTCTTGCTCCTCGTCAGAAAGACACTGTTTGGTCTGGCGGCAGCAACTTAGTAATGTTTGCAACTCTGAACCGAGATGCGGGTCTGGCTCACCTGAAAAAATGGGCATAATTTGCGCAGTTAATTTGACAACTTTTGCATAATCAGTTGCCATAGTGCAGTTCTGATTCGAGTCGGTGGCGGGCGATTCTAGTGCGAGAAACTGATTTAGACCTTGTTTTAGATTAATTTCTTGCAGGTAGTCTTGTAATGATTGTCTGAGGTGTTCCTCAGTTGGGCTTTCTAAATCGTTTTCTGTATTGTTCTCAGTAGGGAGTATGCGCGAGAATCCGTCTAGCTTGGCTTGAAAAGTGCGGCTTCCTTTTGAAAACGCTCTAGATCTTTTAATCTTTCCTCGCTGGACTTTGTAGTCCGGTTTTCGAGAAGGTTAGAATAAAGAGCCGCTAGGAATTCAGATTCTCGCGCGGACTCGTACAAATTATTAAAATTATTTTTATGGCTTACTTGGGTTTGACTTGGTCTTTGGATGACAGTCCCGCTTCTGAGGGTGAGTCCTTCTGAACTTAGTCCAGGTTGTCCTGGTATGATCTGGTGTTCACTGACCTGAGTTTGGTCCGTGAATACTGATTACTGGGAACCCTGGCGAGGTCTTGCTTGAGGCTCCGGGCATTCTGGAGATTCCTCAGTGGTGTCCTCCAATGTCAGCAAGGTTGCGAGGAGTTCTGCTGTCGACTCGCCGATGGGTGATAGTACGGGGATGGAGTGGTTGTCGTCCGACATAAACCACTGCTAGAAACTGGGGTATTGCAACGGGGGCTTTCGGTTTTCTTTACTTCCCTTGATTATCGTCTACTAGAGTTGTGTTGGAGAAAAGGGGGGGCTTGTACCTGCTTCACCGATTCCCATTTCCAACCTGTTACTGGTGATGTGTCGATTGATGATGTTAGTTGTTGTCGTCTTCTTCGGGCTGGAACGGAGCCCACACAGTTCTAGCGGTGGGGCTGGCTTGTACTTTGTGGAGGCGTTGGGGTGGCTCCTCAGGGCTATTGGCTACCTGGGAGTGCTAAAGGGTACCCCTTTTGTTCGACGTAGGAAAGAGGCTTTTAAAGCTGTTACGTTTAAATAAAACACGCCATCCCTATCCTACCGGCTGCGCCAATTTTTTGTTATATGCAATGGGCCTTTACATAGGGTAGTGGTGATATTACTTGCACCCGGGGCTGGTTGACATAAAAGAGAAACTTCACTAATCTTCTCCGTTTAAGTAATTTAACTCACAGTATATTTTCTTAATTAAAACACACTACTGAATCTGTGTTTCCTTAACTAAGTAGTTAAACGCACAGTATATTTTCTTACTTTAAACGCGCTACTAAATCTTTGTTTCCTTAACTAAGTAATTTAACGCACAGGTTATTTTCTTAATTAAAACACACTACTAAATCTTTGTTTCCTTTTTACTTGTTCTGACTTAAATACGTTATACATAATAATCTCTTTTGGCTTGTGGAATGGCGCTAGATATCCCTCTAATATGGCGATCTTCTTTACCCAAAATTGGTCATTTATTAAATAAACTACGGCGAACTTAGTTAATTTATCTATAATCGTAATAAAGGTTTACTTTTTATAATGGAAGGTATCCCAATGAATAATTTCAATTTTATTCCTTGGTGTTTCAGTTATTTGTAATTTTGGTTTTACTGGATTCCGATCATATTTAATTGCCTGAAATTTTTCGCAACTATTAATAACCATTTGTATTTGTTCTTGTAATTTTGGATAATAGATTTTATCTTTCAGAGTTTTATATGTTACATTGATTCCGCTATGAAGAGATTCTTTGGTATGGTATAACGTTCTTGTTCTTCACTCTCTATTTTTCTTGCTCTTTTGGTGGCTTTCATAAATTTTATTCGTTGATCCCCTGAAAATAAAACTTTGTTGTAATCGGTGTCTTCCACTTCAGAATAGATCCCGATACCGCCTGATTTTATGTGCTTTCTAAGTATCTCAGTGATTACTTCTTCTTTGCCTTGAGGATTGATTTCTATAATTCTTCTTCCATGTATTGTTTCTACCTCCTTAACTGGATTATATGTAAAAATAATCTGTGTTTTATATTTGTTCACGATTTCTTCCTTAACACCTATGTGGTCCAACAGTTGTTCGCTTACCGAATGTATAGTATCTGATAGGTCCATATGGGATTCACTGATATTTCTATCATTAATTTTTGGGCTTTCTTCAAGTCTGCTGAGAAAATCCGCAACTCTATTTTCTTTCCCTTGAAGGTACTCAATTTCGAAGTTATACTCTTGTAACTTTAAAATCCACCGTTGATTACGCCGAGAGAACTCTTTACCTTTATATTTTCAATTTAGATATTTAATCGGGGCATGATCCGTAACAATTTTAAATTTTCGACCATATAAATAGGGTCTAAAATAAGTTACAGAATACACGGTTGCTAAGAATTCTTTGTCCGTTGCACTATAATTTTTTTAATGATTATTTAATGTTTGTGATACATAACAGATTGGATGATCGTCTTGGGAAAGAACGGCTCCAATTGCGTAATCACTAGCATCCGTTGTAACGACAAATAATTTTTCGTAGTTAGGAAATTTTAATATAATATGAGATATTAATAATAATTTTAGTTCTTCAAACGCTTGAATGTACTGTGGATCTTTAGTGTTTATCCTCGTATTTTTCTTTAAATATTTGATTAGGGGATACGCTACTTTAGCATAATCTTTGACTCTTTTCAATTGTTTCTCCGTTTTTTTGTTCAGATTCGGTTTGATATCCTGCTTTGTTAACACATGCCCTATGAAATATGTTTCTTAATTCATGAAGCTGCATGAAGCTTGCATTTTTAAATTATGTTCCGCTAATCGTTTGAATACTCGTAGCTTTTCTATTGAATTAAGATGTTCTTCCAAGGTAGTTGAAAATATAAGTATGTCGTCTAAGGAAACGACGCATATTTTATTGATAAACTCCCTTAATATTTCATTTATTAATCTTTGAAAGATAGCCGGGGCATTCTTAAGTCCGAACGGCATCCTAACAAATTCATAGAGACCTAAGGGCGATACAAATGCTGTTTTATGTATATCTTTATCAGCCACTAAAATTTGATGGTACCCTTTTGCTAGGTCTTAGGAGCTAAAGTATTGGGCCTTACCCAATTTATCCAAAAAAATTCGATGTTTGGCAATGGGTACTGTACAATCCTTTGATTGTATGAAACAAGTTGATATCCGGATTATAAGTTCTGGTTCAAATAAAAACACTCAGCAATTTGCACTTATAATTTCACGTCTATATTAAATATTCAAATCGCATTACATACTTTGTATTTTAAAAACAATAAATCGAATTTAATGTAAATTTCTATTAATCGCTCGCGTGGTCGAACTGTGAGGTGTTGATCGGTCGATAACCAGAGTCAGAATCACTGAGAAAAGGTAGCGGACCCCAATAGATGCAATCTAGCTGGAGATTATCAACCGTTGATTTGGTGATGCATTTCTGCTGATGTCATCGAGATGACGAAAATGTTCTGTGGCAATATGTGCTACTCGATCACTTCTCATCTGTAAAGAATTGCGTTAATAAATCAATTATTACCGTAAGCTTTGCTTTGATTTGCTGAGAGAATGGACAATTCTCGACATTCTGGGCCGCCTTGAAGCACTCAGTACCATAGTGCTTCAACTAGTGTTTGGATTATTATTTCGATAAACGGCTGCTAAAGATGCATACTGACGACTGGCAGAACACGGCTAACCACAATGACATCCAGTACAACATATAAATTCAATTCAATAACACACAAAAATTGTCCCTTTGGTTTTTTTTCGCTTTAAATTCTGCTTCTTACATTGATTATAAACACTTTAATCACATTAATTTAGTTCATTCGTTAGTAATCTCGTTATCTATTATTGGTAATAAACAAAGTTTTGTTACTGGTCTTTACAAAATCGTTGTCGCTGTTTGAACTAACGCGACTCGCACTAAACCGTCTGTACCCGGATAAGTCTCTAACACACGCGCAAGAGGCCACCTCGTAGGGGGTAAACGTTCATCTCTCACTAGGACTAAATGCCCAGTACAAATATTTGGCTGCTTATTAGCCCACTTGGGCCTTTCTTGTAATCGGCGCATGTACTCGTCGCTCCATCGTTTCCAAAAATGTTGAATGAGTGACTGCAAATGTCTCCAACGGCTGAGTAGACGTGGTTTAACGTCCAGTAAGCATTCTTCGGGATGCGCTAGCAGAGAATCTCCGACGAGAAAGTGCCCCGGTGTTAAGGCAGACAAGTCATTGGGATTGAAGGACATGGGACTGAGAGGTCTGGAGTTAAGACAGGCCTCTATTTGTGCAAGAGCTGTTGACAACTCTTCATAGGTTAGAACTTCATTTCCCATTATTCTTTTGAGGTGATTTTTCGTGGACTTCACTCCCGCTTCTCAAAGACCACCGAAGTGGGGTGACGCAGGGGGAATGAAATGCCATTGCACTCCTTGAGCTTCGTAGATACGTGCTGTGTTCTGATGACATTTTTTATATCTGAGTCCAATTTTGATTTAGCTCCCACGAATGTAGTGCCGCAATCCGTATAAACGTGAGAACAAAAACCTCTCCGTGCTATAAACCTTTTAAAACATGCAATAAAGGTATCAGAAGATTGATCCGAGACCACCTCAAGATGAATCGCTTTAGTGCACAAGCATATAAAAATAGATATATACCCTTTATATGATTTTCTGCCCCTACCCCTGGAACATAAAATATTGAACGGGCCAGCGTAGTCGATGCCGGTATGAAGAAAAGGACGGGTTGGATTTGTTCTCGCTTCCGGTAGACTTCCCATCAATTGAGATGAGGCTGTGGCGTTGTGTCGATAGCAGGTGACACAACGATGTATGTGTTTCCGTACTATGTTTCGTATGTTAAGAATCCAATATCGCTTACGAAGATATGCCGTAACCAACTGTGGTCGACCGTGAAGAGTTGTACTGTGAGCAACTCTAATCAGCAAAGTTGAAAGATGATGAGTGGCGGGTAATAATAACTGTTGCTTTTCTGTAAATGTAAGAGGGGAATTCTGTAAGCGACCACCGACACGTAGTAACCCATCGTCCGTTATAAAGGGGCATAGCTTAGCCAAGCGAGATGTTGGAGATACATGTCCATATTGTTTTAGGGTAGATAGTTCATTTGAAAACTCAACTGCTTGAACTTGTCGTATCCAATAGTGAGCTGCTTCTTAGATCTCACTTGTTTTAAGCCACTCAAATCTCCTTTCTTTAGATTTAGACTGACAGTTTCGCACAAACCTAAAACACCAAGCTGTAACTCTGAAGAGACGACGAAGAGATGAAAAATTGTCAATGTCTAAAAGACCAGCTTCCACGGTTCCGACGTGAGAGACGGTAGATCTTAATTCCTCTGACGTGTTATAGTCTCTAATAATGCGCCCCGAGCCCCATGGGCTTTGATTGTCGTAGAGAAACTCAGGTCCTTTCCACCATAGTGAACTGGATAGTAAATCATTAGGAAATAATCCTGGAGATCCTATGTCAGCTCTATTGTTTTTTGACGCTACATAACGCCAAATATTTGAATTGCACTTCAAAGAATCTGCGCGACACGATTACAAACAAAAGGCTTCCAACGTCTTGGTTCTCCTCGTATCCATGCGAGTGTAATTTGTGAATCCGTCCACGCGTAAACAGGAATATCAGAAAGTTGCAATTGTTCTTGTACTTGGAAAATAAGACTGCTAAGCATAACTGCTCCGCATAACTCAAGTCGGGGTAAGGTTACGGGTTTTAGAGGTGATACCTTTGACTTTGAAGTTATTAACTTAATTTTAATAATGCCAGCTTGATCTTGGACTCGGAGAAAAACAACAGCAGCATATGCACTATTCGACGCATCGCAGAAACCGTGAAGCTGATATGACTGGTTAGTTGGTGTTGTGCCAATCCACCGTGTTATTTTTACTTCCTCTAAAGCAGGCAATTCATTCTTATACTGCTGCCATATTTTATTGAGTGCTTCAGGAATTTGGTCATCCCATTGCAGGCCGATAATCCAAAGCTGCTGAATTATAAGTTTCGCTTTAATAATAACTGGTGTAACAAAACCAATGGGGTCGAACAGCTTTGCGATTTGTGATAGAAGGGATCTTTTCGTCGGCAAGCTGTCCGAAACGTCTATAGATACTTTAAATGTTAGTATATCATTTGCTGGAAACCATCGCAAACCCAGCGTTTTAACCGAATCTTTTTCATCTAGACTGAGGGGTAAGTTAATCTCTCGTTGTTCTGGAGGAACGTTAGCTAGTACCTCTGAGTAGTTGCTTGCCCATTTAGATAGCTGAAATCCGCCTGACCTTAAAAGCTTCAGAAGTTGTGACTGAATTACTAAAGCATCATTGACGTTGTCAGCTCCGGATATGACGTCGTCTACATAAAAATCATTTTCTAAGATTGTTGCTGCTAGAGGGTAATTATTTCGTTCTAAAGTTGCTAATGTCCTTAAGCATTTAATTGCCAGATACGGGGCACTGGCTGTGCCGAAAGTTACAGTATTCAGATTATAATCTTTTATAGGCTCTGTTGGATGACTTCTCCATACAATGCGTTGATACTGGTGGTCGGATGGAGCTAAACGAATTTGTCGATACATCTTGGTTATATCGGCGCTGAAACCAACTTTATGCTTTCTCCACCTCATTAATAACGCATGAAGATCTGATTGTAGTTTAGGGCCTACTAATAGGATGTCGTTTAGAGACTTTCCATCGGAGCTTCTCTGAGATGCATTGAAGACAACTCGAACGTGAATAGTGGAACTCTCCTTTATCACTGCGTGATGAGGCATGTAATAACATGTATATATTGAGTTATTTTCTTCCTTTGAAATTTTATGTTCTGCTTCTGGCTTGGTGCATAAAGCCATGTGACCTAACGAAACATACTCGTTTAAACATTTGTAAAACTCTGACCATAGATCTGGATTTTTAATAAAGCGTTTCTCCAGTTGTATTAGACGAGAGATAGCCACATCGCGAGAGCGCCCAAACGTGACAGGAATGGTGGACTCGCTGGAAAAAGGAAGTTTAACTTCAAAACGACCATCTGGTAGTCTTATGTAACTCTTTTCGAAGAATTTTTCGCATTCTAATTCTTCTGCGGTGCACGGATCCTTTTCGGGACGCTCTTCTATTTCCCAAAATCTTTTTATTAAATTTTCAATATCCACGCAACTATGGAAATTTACGACTACTTGGGGATTTAAAAGAGTTGCTTTGGAAATTTTGCCAAATAAAATCCAACCTAGATGGGTATGTTGAGCCGTGGGAGTGTAGATCTATTTGTCCTGGAATATTATATGATGGGTCAGCAAGATTAAGGTGCCGTATATGAACCCATTCATTTTGATGTTTCAGGAGTCGAGGAGTTAACAATCCTGTAATGGATTTTAGTACTAACGCATTGACCTCCATTGTAAAGTTTTCATTATAACAAGATCGTAACATAAGATTGGTTTGGCTTTTGCAATAACTGGCTGATTTAGATCCTAACCCAGATACTTGTGCAGAGACTTTTGTACGGTTAAGCTGTAGCAACTGTGCTGCTCTTTCTGTAATAAAGGAGCTCTGGGACCCGGTATCTATTAAAGCGCGTAATAAATGTGATCCTGTTTTTGTTTCAATCTTCACAATGGCTGTAGACAACAAAATGTCTGGGGTCGACCTTGTAGTGTCACACATGAGGGAAATTTGATCTGCCCTGACTAATTTGGATGCACCACTTGTCGAAGTATTATTAGGGCCTTCACATGATTGAGATGTTCCAGCTGAAGAGGACGGGATAGAAGAGTCATGAAGGAGTGAGTGGTGGCGTTTTCCGCAAAAGTGGCACGATTTAGGACTGGTGCAGCCTTTAGTATAATGACTGTATGCAAGGCAGTTTTTACAAATTGGCCTTTTAGAAACAAACTCTAATCTCGTTTTGGCATTCATTTTTAAAAACTGTGAACAAGTTCGGATTGCGTGATCTTTTGAACATATAGGACAGCTGGTTTTCTTTGAAGTGTGGAAATTACGAGTTTCGTGTTTGTGGAGAGATCGATGCGATGACTGTTTAGTTGATGATAATAATTCTACGCTTTCGTCGTTGTGATGGACTTTTTCCAGACTTCTAAATCGTACTTCGAGGAAATTAAGAAACGTCGTGAGTTTTGGTAGCTCTTGTACTTGATCTAAGGATTGCTCCCAAGCTAACTGAGTATGCTTCGGAAGTTTCTGCGCTAGTATGAAGAAAATAATAGCGTCCCAGGTTTTTACCTGTAAGCCTAGACTTTGTAACGCATGAGTACATTCATTTGTAATATCAATTAACTTCTTTAACCCTTCGGAGTTTTCAAATTTGAGACTTTGTTGCGATGTTAGAATTCGCAGGTGAGTATCAACTAACACACGTCTATTATCGTATCTCCCGACAGTGATTTTCCAAGCTGAATCATAGTTTTGATCAGAAACACTTAAATGACGAATAAGCTTATCTGCCTCTCCTTCTAGGCTAGTTTTCAAGTAGTGCATTTTCTGAACCCTTGAAATGGCCTGATTTTCATGAACGAGGGACCGAAATAAGTCATAAAATGAACTCCACGTTTCATAAGAGCGGATTTCATTATCGTTTTGATGAGAAGTTGATTGATTTAAATTGATGGATTCTGACCCGGGCGAACTCGAATCCAGGGATTGTAAAACGTCTTTTATTCCTCCAACAAAATCATAATATAGTTCTTGTGTTTTATCATACACTTCCTTTTTAAAGTATTCGTGTTGTTCAGCGTCAATATCATCGATTTGGCACATAATTTGTATGTGCAGATCACTAAAGTTTGTCCATGCTGCTTGAGCACCTTCCATTTTGGTTTGCAAATATCCTTTCGTTATACGATCTTTACTAGCTTTCTTGTAATTTCTTTTTATATATTCGAGTTCTTTCGCGAAAACTTTCTGTTTTTTCATTAAATCATTTACACTCATTTTAATTTGTGGTACTGATAATTAAGTACAAATAAAATAAATATATTTTACTAATGATGTTAAAGAGTTTTGCAAATTATCTCAAGAAAATAGTATTAGTAGAAAATTAAGAGTCACTTACGGCACTTGATGTTTACGGTTATTAATGAAACCGCTATGTATACCTACTGGCAAATTTTATGTCATGTGGTTAGCACGTGTAAAATCACTTACATACTGGCAAAATTTATGTCATGTGGTTAGCACGTGTAAAATCACTGTAATCCCTTTTTCCGTAGCTTGATACAGGTATGCTGAAGATAACAGGTGTAAATCGCTGATCCGGCTCGAAGGACCAAATGTACAATCCTTTGATTGTATGAAACAAGTTGATATCCGGATTATAAGTTCTGGTTCAAATAAAAACACTCAGCAATTTGCACTTATAATTTCACGTCAATATTAAATATTCAAATCGCATTACATACTTTGTATTTTAAAAACAATAAATCGAATTTAATGTAAATTTCTATTAATCGCTCGCGTGGTCGAACTGTGAGGTGTTGATCGGTCGATAACCAGAGTCAGAATCACTGAGAAAAGGTAGCGGACCCCAATAGATGCAATCTAGCTGGAGATTATCAACCGTTGATTTGGTGATGCATTTCTGCTGATGTCATCGAGATGACGAAAATGTTCTGTGGCAATATGTGCTACTCGATCACTTCTCATCTGTAAAGAATTGCGTTAATAAATCAATTATTACCGTAAGCTTTGCTTTGATTTGCTGAGAGAATGGACAATTCTCGACAGGTACTTATCGTCTATGGTGATTTGATTTAATTTTCGATAGTCTACCACTAGCCGATATTTTGGGATTCCCGAATTATCCTTCTTTTTTGGAACTACAAATATTGGCGAGGAATATTTACTATTACTTTTTCTTATGATTCCCTGTTTCTCCATTTCTTCTAATTGCCTTTCTTTAATTCCTTTTCGTGTTGGGGTGGATAGCGGAGAAGTTTTGAGTTTACTTGTTCCGTAGTTGTGGTCCTAATTTCATGGACTATGCTTTTGGTATTTGTTAACTGATCCCCCTCTTTAAATATTAACATTTTATATTTTCCTAGCAGTTTTAAGACTCCTGTTTTTTCTTCCGTCTTTAATTTATATTCCCTAGATCCCTTTCCTCTAACATATTGACTTCTTCTTGGAGTATTTTGTTAAGAAATGATTTTTTTGCGTGATTAGTTAACATAATCTCTTGATTCGCTATATCGATTGTTTTTACATTCTTTTCTACCCAATCCATTCCAATTAAGAATATGACTTCATTTTCATTCAAATTTATTTTTACCCATTTCATTCTTGCATTTTCCGGTTGCTGAAACTCTTCTGGGCATCTGGTTTTGACCAACTCCGTATCATTTCGGACTTCCCCCTCGATAGTATTAATTTGTATATTTCTTTCCCCTAAACCTTCATAGTTCTTGAATTTAGTAAACTTACTGTGGACCCAGTATCCACTAAAGCAACGTACTTTTTGTTATGTATAGTTAAAATGATATATATTTTTTTATTTTCCGCAGCTAATTGATAAAAAACCGAGATTCTCCTAACTGATTTACGTCTTGTCTAGTATTAATAACATCAACGTCAACATCCATTGGTTGAACTTGATTGCCGTTGTTATTATTTTGTGTTCTATTTCTCCATTGTGCACTGTAGTTATTAAAATTTCTTCTATTCTGTCCAAAATTATTGTTAAAGCTATTATTTCGAAACTGAACGGAATTGTTATGATTATTATTACTGAATTGGCCCGAATTACTATTAAAATTTCCTACTAAATGGTACTAAATGGTTATGGTTTTGTCTAAAACTATGATTCGTTCTTGATACGTTCTGTCTTTGTGGGTATTTTTCTTTAATTGTCTGATTAGATTTTGCCCAGCATATTTATTCATAATCATTCTGATTTTCTCTAAACGAAATTTATCGTACCATTCGGCTGCTAGAGCCCCTGCTGTAATTTCCTGTATTTTCAACACTAAAACACTACTCGAATTGTTAACGATTTGTGTTTGATAATTACTAAAAGTAGCACTTTCTGCTATATCACTGACTATAATTCTAATTTTGTCCAATAAATCAATAATATAACTTACTTTGAGTGTAGAAATTTCTTGTATTACCTTGATCCTTCGACGGTTTGTACTGCAATTTTTGGTTTCGCTTTGCACTCTTCCCATGTTCTTGGTGGCGCCGTGTCTAAGTAGTACTTCGCTGGACCCAAAATCTTCTCATTATAGATTATGGCATATACACTGTGGGCTTGGTGTCCATGTTCGGCTAATACTCTATTTACAGTTGTAATAAATGCTGGTAAGGTTCCTGATTGTCCCTCGAAAGCTGGTAAATATCGGATTTCTTTTTCGATCCTATGCCTTAAAGATGTTTGTTGAGTCTGTCTGCTTAATATGTCTGTAAGGAGGACCAGACATTGTTCTACTGCATTTGGTTGTAATTGCGGCTGTTCTTGTGGTTGCCCATGTTGATGAGCCATCATTCTGTTATAGTCGATCACTCTATTTCGTTGATTTTGTCTTCTCTCCAGTATGCTTTTTGTGTTTGTTGAGTAATGGTTTGATGGATGATGGACGCTTGATTTGTAATTGACAATTAATTACTTAGTTTTGCACACTTTTGGTAGTATTGATTCGTATCATTGGATTCCAACTCTACAGAGAGGAATCCTACCGACTGCGCCACTTAAGTTGTTCACTTCCCGTGTTGAGAGAAAAAATATATCAATCTTTTAAAGAGAATCGATTTCATAGGGAATTCACTCAATATAAACCACCGAACCTTTTATAATCACAACTTTATTAATTAGTACTTCACTTGGTGATATTACAAATTTACTTAAATTCCGATTTCGTAGGATCGCGACAGACTCTTCTTAAGCTCTAACTTACATTTTCTTCCTCAAGAAATGAAATACTTTTTATGCAACGTTACTTGATATCTTTTTAACAGGTAAACATATTAATGTTGGAAAAAGAATTATAATTATGTGTGAATTACAAAATTGTGAGAAAGCTTTTTGTCGGTATACAATTATACTATGAGAACGTAGATTATTTAATTTTACCACGCCATGGGTTTTTCTTTATGTTTTATTTTATATGAGTCTGGTATATTTGTCAACTCATGTTTTTCAAGAATCATATCAATGTATATAACTCGCGTGGTTAGTGATGTAAACTGTACTTTTCAAATTGAAAAAAATCTTAAACGTACATATACATAACAATTGTCTCAAAAATTTTAATTATTATAAAAATTACTATGAATATTTATTTATTACCCCTACGCTTTCACAATTTGAATCAATTCTTCTCCATACAGGAATCATGTTTGTGATAATCCTGTTCATCGGAGTGATCAACATAGTCAAAGCAACAGCGCATGCACCCTTTAATAATTTCACCTAAAACTTTACTCGATATATCTAGAGATTTGCAAGGGTAACCCTTAGCTCATAATCGACTTTCATTTGCTAAATCAAATTATCAAGGTACGGTACATTGAACACGATGGAGACATGTATATGAGAATTAGGGCTTCACGGCACCGAGACAAGACCGAGACTTCGGCAAATCTCGGTCTTTGTATCGTCAAGGTGAAGACGATCTTGCTCTCGTCGCCATCTCGGCGAGATAAAGGCCAGTCTCGGTCCGATCTCGCTCTTAGAAAGATAAAAAAAAAGGAATTTCGGTGTTATAACAGGGAGCGAGGACAAGTGATATATCTATGTATATATGCATTTTCTTCATATTGGGGATAAAGCGCAAATATCTGAGGAAGGAAATAATGTAGAAAGTAGTGATTGAGGAGAGCACAATTGACATTTTTCGGAGCCACATAAAAGCTGAAACAACTAAAAGAATTGTCCACAATAAAATGATAAAAACTAATATATCGTCCACTCTCGTCACCTCAATCTCGCTCTCGGTATCGCACTGTTACCAATGATATTGGTCTCGCTGCCGGTCTCGGTATCGTGTCGATACCGATACCGGCAGCGAGAATTATCTCGAGTATCGTGAAACCCTAATGAGAATTAATCTTCCCCTTCTGGATGATGAAGAATATATCATGAACAGAGTGCATTTAATACTAACTCGTGTCCGAGAACACATTGCTATCCTAGATTAAGAAGCAAGTATCCTTTTAAATGGTACTCGAGAAACTCACCACATCGCACTAAGAAATGAAGAATTTCATGAATGTTGCACGAAGTTCAATTCTAAACTATATTTGAGCTCAGAAACAAGCTAAGGCAATAAGAACCCTATGTGGGAACTGTCTTTTCAGTTAATTACATGTCCCTTCCCAAGTACCCAACTCGTGCACTTACAGATTTATAGAGAAAACCTTTGAGTTTTCAGTAAACATAGTTCGTAGAAATGCTTCGCTGTTCAATTTTCAGACTCCTTGTTCTCTATTAGCCCATTGCGAGAAGATTACCACCCACAAGGAGATTAACGGCACTGAAATAGTATTGTTAAACCAATATTGCAAATATTCTCTCGGCACTGTCGAAATCCCCTATGAAGGTAACGCTGAGAATACCCTACCGTTCCATCAACTTGAACCAGTACCTGTAGCAGATTCCGAAACTCTGCAAAAATTTCTCAACAACACACTGTTCTCCAACAAGGCTTTAACAAAACAACCTACGATTGTACCGTTGCTCAAAACACACCATAGTTACGACAACGCCGTAAGATCAAGTAACAAGGCAATAGAGGATTTTGAAGCCGAACTGGTTGAATCGGAAAGGGATAGGAAAACCCAACTGCAAACTACTCAAACGCATGTAAACAGCGGTGCTTTAATATTACTTGTTATATTAGCTCTTATTCTTCTAATATTATTATTCCTACGTAAAAACCAAAACCAAACGAATTTTCATAGTAGCCTGCAAACAGGAAGTGAAAAATTAGAAAGTCAACCTACTAGCGTAACTCCCTCCGAGTCCCCAAACTGTATCCCAACACTAGCATCTGCAAAGATTGACGGATCAAAAGACGAAAATTTAATCCAAAACTTAAACTGCCAATTACCTAAACTAGTAATTCCTACCCCACCTCCTTTACCACAAGTTGTAATTGAAAATGAACACCCGAAAACCTCCTGTTGTTATTCCGGCACCCCTTTTTTTGTGAGCAAATGGAGCAAGTGGACAAAAATGTTAACAAGAGAAAATCGTTTTAAAAAGCAAAATGTTTCAGTGCTCCAAAGCCACCATACATCATAAAAAAAGCTGTTAAAGCTAGAAGAACAGAAGACTATTTCAACGCCCGAATTGCTCTTCTTAGTGACGTTTGAAAACAGTTTTCTAAAAACTATATAGAAATATGGGAAACGTCTGTTAATGAGGACAATAAATACATTACAGAGAATATGTACGAAATGAAGAAATATATTTCGACCTACTAGCAACCCTCAACGCAGAACTTGAGGAATGCAATGTAAAAGTACGTCAACTACTTGAGTAGAACTACCACCCATAGCCATTCCAAAATTTAATGGCAATTATAAAATATGGAAATCATTTGACCATCTATTCTCTTCATTAATTGACTCCGACAACAAACTTAGCAAAGCGGAAAAATCGCACTACTTGAAAACAAACATTTTTGGAGAAGTAGACCGACATCTCCGACAATTTGAAATAATAGATTCCACAGGGCCTGGGAGTTACTCACCAAACAATATAATAATAAACGAACTGTCATTAACTACCAACTAAAAAGTCCCCTAAATCAAGCTCAAATAAGAGCAGAATCTTCCGTGACAATCAAAACATTTTAGATCAAACAGAGGAATGTGTTCAATGGGGACGTCATTTTAATCCACATACTTATTCAAAAATTACCACAAGAAACACTTAAATTATCAACTTTCCTATAGAATAGATTCAGAACCTTAGAAGCATTACACGACAGTAAGAAACTGATCACATCTAAACCAGCATACGGGCTCTTGAATAAAAGCAAGAACTCGACACCCGAACACAAGGGCTACATATATTTGATGTTGAGCAAACCAATGCTATACCATTGCCCTTCATTTCGAACTCTTTCCACTCAACAGCGACACGAATTCGCTACCAACAAACGTTTTTTAAATTGCTCAAGTAACAAAAATTGTTATCATTGCAAAAGAGGTCACAGCACCTTACTTCATTTTAAGCGACCGCCTTTAAATCAATTAAAACCAAGCCAAGCTTTCACATAGAATGACAATGGGGAATCAAGACAAGTTACTTAAGGATACCCAACCGATAACGAACTAATTTTACTTGGCACAACACTTACCAATCCAGCGTTAAAGCGAGCAATAGTAACGCTGAACTCCTTGCACTCCAACTTCCAAACTAAAGTCAATGTTTCAGAGACAAAGAACATGATTACAACTGTGCTTTCCAGCCATACCAACACCGAATTGGACGATAAATTTAAACAATTATTTTGGGAACTCTAGGAATGCATCACCAATTTAAAATTGTTATCAGAAGACAATTCTACAACGAAACAACAAAACGCCTACCCTCCGGAAAATATGAGGTCCATTTACCTGTCAAGGAACACAATACACCACAGCTTGGACAATCGAGAAATAGAGCAGTCGAACAATTTTTGTAAATAGCGAAAAAATTTTACAATAATCCAAAGTTGCATAAATTATACAAAACTTGTATTGACAAATACGCTCAACTCGGACAGGAGAACAAACGCAACATGATAATTCTCCTTTTTATTATTTGCCTCACCACGCCGTGCTCAAAGAAAGCACAACTACTAAGCTACGAGTTGATTCAACGCATCAGCACGTATTTCGAATAGTAGACCGTTGAATGAACAATTGCTAGTCGGACCAACAATACAGCCAACGCTGTGTACTACTGTACTGAGATGGCGACTTTACAAATTCGTACTTACAGCAGACATTGAGAAACTGTACAGGATGATCCAAATGACACAGAAGCATCAAAACTACCATAGAATAATCTGGAGAAATGCGCCAAATGAAGAAATCACCCACCTAATCACCACGTAAGAGATTTTTACGTTTTACGTATGATTTAGTTGGAGGAGCACATAACCTCACCGAAGCACAAACACTATAACAAGGACTGATCGAAGTACTGGCTGAAGGAATATTTAATCTACGTAAATGGACTGCCAACCACCATGATCTTTTAAAAAATATACTACCAGAACACCGAGAGTTGAAAACAAATTTAAACTTTTCCAAAAATGAGTCCATCAAAAGTTTCGGGATTAGATGGTATACGACAACAGAACATCTTTCATTTAAAGTCAATATATACTTTTTCGAATTTTTTGACCAGACTTTCCCCATAAGTTTTTGTTGTCACCTATTGATGAGATGGCATGAGTCTTACTCTCAAGTTTTTTTAACATAAATAAATGCACTCAATGTTTCTGATACACAAACCAAGTGTTTATATTACGTCATCCTATCTCACTAATTTAATAAATGTGAAAGTTTGGATGCTTGCTAGTCAATCACGCTTTAACGGTTGAACAGATTTCGATGAATTATCGTGAATAGATAGTTTATGTTCTGGTCTAATACATAGGCTACTTTTTGTACTCGAAACATTCATTGTTCCCTAGCGAACAACCATCGCATGATGAAATGTTTTACAATGAAAGTATTGTACAAAATTATGCTGACGTCTAAACATATTACAAATGTCAGCAGAATACAACCGTCTCCCTCTTGCAATTATTTTCGACGGGACAACTTTTCATCAGTTTCCACATTCTTTACTTTCAGTACATAATAAATATTCTTAACGTGAAATACTCAATTTATAAATCCAATCTTTATCAACAACTAAGCATATACACATGTAATACTTTTTTTCATCCCGGCAATCGATTTCTTCCCGGGCGAAGTTGGGTCACAAACTACCTTAGTTAATAAAATATTACAGATATCTTATAGAATAATTAAATAGATTGAGTTTGTATTTGCTTACATCAATAACACTATTGCAATAATTAATACGAAGCCTCTATTTTAGGACCGAAAGAAGTTGCATTTATATTTCAAGACGATAAAGCAAGTATTCGTATAGGTATTACTGCAGTTAAAAAGTAGAAACCTTTTCTCGTGCACTTGAAATACCGCATAAAGCTTCTTGATCATGACTGGGTGTTTGCTCAAAGTCACAAATATATTCCCTCAGTTTATGCGGAAAGAAATATAAAAACTATTGCATGATCCAGCCTGAACAGAGTTGCCAGATCGGGCGATTTCTCGCCGATTGGGCTACTTGAGCCATCAATTTGGCGACAAAATTTTCTTCTCAGTGACTAGGCACTTTTTGGGCGATTTTTTAATTCTTGCTCGGCGCTTTTGGGCTACAGACTGAATCAGATTACACACAGTTCATGTTGGCTAATTGAAATCACATAACCCGACGTGATAGTAGAAAAATTTTTCCTGTCCAGTCATCTCAAATTCTAATTTACCGCGAATAATTTTTTACTGAACTCCGAATGAGTCCAAACTGACGTTTAACGCAATGGCATTTTTTCCCTCAAAAGTATGCCGATACAAAATTCTGAAAAAGAAATTATAATAAATAAAAGTTTTTATGGCAATTTCCAGTTTCTTTAAATCTGAAATATGCTCATTTTTAATCACACCAATTGCACAAAGGCAGTTCTTGGTTTTTTTTTTGAAAAGGGGCATGCACGATTGAATAAATAATAATTTTCTTTTTCCTTTATATAAATATGGGTGAATTATTAAATACTTAATTAAAGGTATTTTTTTGTTTTTCACGACGTATCTACCAAAATTTTAAATTTGTGTTACTTGGATCTGTGACCTTTTTTTTGTGTGACACGGTTGTTTATTTACACTGACACAGTTTCTGCGTGTTTATTTTTTTCTCAGTGACCTTTTTTTGTGTGATTCAGTTGTTTATTTACTTATTCGTGAAATATTTTTTGCTTTGCACTAGAAATTACTATAATCTGGTGTAAATTCAACTATTTAACATTTTTATTATTAAAAATTTTTTGTGGCAATCTTTCCAAACGTAATGGCAATCTGCAAAGCGTGCTCTATTGAGTTACTTACCAATGGTGTGGCCTGTGATGGCATTTGTGGTGGTACTTTCCATGGTACTTGTCTGGAGCTCTCTACTGGTGGTCTTGCTACATGCAAGGATTGCTCCAATATAAAGCCCTGCCATGTTTTACGTCTTATGAAAGGAGTCGTTGCTACGCTTTCCACCGACCACCAGAGATAAGGTCAACGAGATATCTTCTAACTTGGCCGGATTGCAGATTTTGTCCGATGACTGCGCCGGTTTAAATTCAAAACTGGACAAGCTGATTAAAATCGCAGAGGCTTTGAGCAGTGACTCGTCGCTACTTTCTAACATGATTTATGTTATATCTTTGAAGTTAAGTGGGCTGGTGGTTTCCTTGGATGACCTTCGCTTAACGCAATCTACGTCTGGTTCATCATCGCCCTCCATCGGCCAGCCTGCTGGGTCAATTATGCCACTCATAGACAACATGTTAAGCAGGATCTAGATTCGTGATCTACAGCCATTGAAAGAAACTTTAAACTCATTGGCTCAGTTTCCTCTGATATAAGGTGTTTAACTTCAAAAGGCTCTCTTGACTCTTCTTTTCATCTGTCTGACGCCATTGCTGCTCCTTGGCGCAGCCTGCTCCAGATGTTGATGCTACTGTTGGTTTGATCGTGCACCAGATAACGAAAGGTACTGGTGTCGTCATCAATGTCTCTCCGCCAGTGTCATCCCAATCCACTTCCACCGCACCTACGATTAACAAATTTGGCACCACCTCGACTGTATTGGAATGGGAACAGAGACTCAAGAGACTAGGCAGCAAATACTCATCTTCATCAAACGACCATAAGGGTGCACCTCACAACGCCACCGTTTCCTGGGTACATAGCTTTTTTCCCCTGAATTTTGCATTCATCCCCGTTAGCTGCCTGAAGTAACAATTGGACGCAAGGAAAGTCAGCAACTTCAAAATCTCCATCCCGAACAAGTATGTGTGGCTCATCAGTAACCCCACCAGCAAAATCTTCACTCTCGGGACTATCGAAATTTCTAAGTGGACCAAGAAGTATGTAAAGTTTAACCCTAAGCCCTCTGTATCTAACCCTAAATTAAATACTAATAAACCAAATCCCACTAACTATCCCAGAGGTAATTCCAAACGTCCTTCTCCTTTTTCTAAATTTAGTATTCAGCCTAATGGTAGGATCCTTAGCACTAGTAATAACATAATCTCTCATCACTCGTCCGCACCTCTTACCTTTAGCCCTAAACCTAGTGATCCAAACTCCAATTGGCAATTCAAAATGGGTGCATTTCCAGACTTTAAACTAAGTACCCGAATCAAGTATCCTAACTTTATTTATTCTCACACCCTTAACCCCTCTGATCCACTTACAGCAAAGCCCTCGAACACATCCATCCCAGCCGACAACCCTATCACCACTGTCTCGAATTCTGTATATCCACCCAACCACGCAGTCCCGACTTCTTCCGTTTGCCCACCTAGCCACAAGCCATCATCTTCCGACTACTCCACCACCTCTGCTTCGATTTCCGTCTGTCCCACCCCTCCTCTGTATACATCAAACCTTGCACCCGATACTTCCTCCGCATGCCCACCTAATTGCAAGTCATCATCTTCTTTCACTATCGCCCCTTCTCAAACTTCTTCTACCTCCGCTAACCCGCCCCTTCCGCTAACCAAAACTCCTTCATCCGAACATAGCTCATTTTTAGATCCCCTAATCCCACCTACAGTTAAATTGACTTTGCGCTCTGCGGATTCCAACGATGGACGATACCTCGTACGTCTATTTCTAGCCTATTTGCACGACAATCCGAATTCCATATGAATTGATGGTAAAACCAGCACCAACGTCATGTTAAGTATACATCAAGAAGGCCTGCTCACAGACCCAACAGTCTTACATCTTACTTTTCACTAAGTACCATGAATCATTCAATATCCCTTCCCATAAGGTTTCACAAAATATATCCACCTATGCTGCGTACGTGAGTTCTTGCCGCATTTCCCATCTTCAAAAAAGTTGCAACTTTCGCTCCTAACACCCCCGCCTTCTCTATTTCTGACCTCCCCCCTAATGCACCTCCTCGGTCTACGAACAAGTACCTCTCCCCAGCAGCTTGTCAGTCTATTACCAGAACTTCAGAGGACTTCGCACAAAAACATCCAATATTTTCCTTAACTCCCAACAATTCCTGCACAATATCTTTGCCTTAACTGAAACCAATCTAACACCAGGAATTCTCGACAACGAACTATTCCCTCCAAACTATACCATTTTCCGTGTTGACGGTTATGTAGGCAACAATGACCCACCAGGCCGTGCTGCTCACAACCGTGACCGTATTCAATGGTCATTGTCTGAGGACTGTTCACACTTTGTCCCCCTGAACGCCTCTTCTGCGAAAGCAGCCGTTTTTATCGATCAGCTCTCTGTTTCTGGTCTCTTTCAAGTTAGTGGAGTCAGGAACTTTCTGGACAGACAATTAGACTTAATCTTTACCTCAGATCGGCTGTCGCGGAAAGCGAACATCTCCTCTCCTCCCTCGATCCTCACCATCCTCCCCTGTTCATAGTTTTCTCCTGCGAACACTCTCACGCCCTTTCAAGCTCCGAGACTTCTCTTTCCTTCAATTTCCGTAAAGGCGACTTTGAAAAATTAAATCACTTGCTCCTCAACTTCAACATTGGCACTATCCCTCAACATCTTCCAATAGACGTTGCTGTAGAAGCGTTTTATTCGGAAATACACTCTTGTATTACACAATCTATCCCTCTTCTTCCAAGTAAAAACTACTCCTCCTCCCCAGTTTGGTACGACAAAGAATTACGCTCTCCCTCAGCAGGAGGAATAAACGTTGGCAAACTTTTCTTCTGACCCAGACTGAGTCTGACTATTCTTCCTACTTGTCTGCTTACACCTCTTTTATTGAACGTTGTGATATCCTCTTCCATGAGTACCTACAACGGATGGAAACAAGCCTCATATCCCCAAGGGTTTTTATAACTTTATTAATTCTAAGAAGAAATCCAATGGCTACCCCTCCACCCTAAAGCTCGAGAATACCTCTTCATCTGATCCTCATGTTAACGCCAACCTCTTTGCACACTTCTTCAGTAAATATTTCAGTGGCAATTCCCTGCAACCTGACCTTAACTACTTTTCATTCTTGGACAAATGCACTCAAACGTCGTTTACATCTTTCGACCCTGACCCCGAACAAATGGCCGCCACTATTAGCGGGCTTGAGGATGACTTTCACCCCGGTCCTGACGGCATTCCGGCCATCGTTCTGAAAAAGTGTGCCATGCATCTAGTACAACCCCTTACTTTGCTTTTCCGCCTCTCGGTCACTCAAGGGGTTTTCCCTCAATTATGGGAAAACTCTTATATTATTCCCACATTCAAAAAAGGCTGCAAGAATGATGTATCCAACTACAGACCCATTGCTAAATTATCATCCATACCTAAACTATTCGGAAAATTGGTCTATGATTCCATGTTCTTCCACTGTTAGTCTATTTTCTCCCTCTCCCAGCATGGCTTCCGCAAAGGAAGATCTACAGCCACCAACCTTACCGAATTCGTCTCTAAAACACTATGTGCTTTGGAAAACGGTAAAGATATTGATGTTATCACCACAGATTTTAGTAAAGCTTTTGACAAGATCTCCCATAGCGTTAAACTTAATGGCTTAGGCTTCCCCTCGATTCGTCTCCTGGATTCAATCCTACCTCAACAACCGTCAGAACAATGTTCTTTCAGCTCATCCATTTCTCCAGAAAATTTTTTACCATGTTGTCTATATGCATATAAATATAAGGTATAAGCAGCTCTAAAAAAAGATAAAAAAGATAATATAATTATAGATAATCATGATCATCCCATTGTCGCTCGTTCCCCCGTCCCTCAGGGCAGCCACCTCGGTCCATTAATTTTCATCCTTACAATTAATGATGTTGATTGTGTCATCAAATACTCAGAGCTGTCCATTTATGCTGATGACATGAAAATAATTAAACATATCTCCTCCACAACCAAATCTCTTCTTCTCCAAAATGACCTCGATTCGTTCACCACATGGTGCATGAAAAACTTTCTTGAGCTCAATGTCTCCAAATGCCAGTCCATCTCTTATTCCCGCAAACGTCTTACCAGTCCCTATCGTTACCTCTTTGTGTGACCTAGGAATAATCTGTGATAGCGAACTAAATTTCCGTTCCTATATTGATAGCATAATTAAAAGAGCTAACTCCGAGCTTGGGTTTGTGAAGCGCTGGTCTAGAGAGTTCTTTAATCCTTATGTTTCTAAATCTCTCTATATTTCCTTCGTTAGACCTCTCCTTGAATATGCCAGCCAGGTTTGGTCACCCACGCAAACAACCCACATTAACAGAATTGAATCTGTCCAGCGTAGGTTCATTCGCTTTGCTCTACGTGATCTTCCATGGGTAGATAGATTCAACCTTCCACCTTATGAAGGCCGTCTGAAACTGATCGACTTACAACCCCTAAGTAAACGTCGTGATGTTTCCGACGTTCTCTTCATTCATCAGCTACTAGCTGGTGCCATAGACTGCCCTTCCCTCCTTTGACTTCCATCTGAGTAAATCATCCCTTCACAAAGCCTTATATCTTTATCCCGCCCATCTTGATCGCCTTTCCTAATTCTCCTTCCTCCCAGTTTATATTTATCATAATCATAGCTCATATTGTAGCTTACATTATCTGTTATGAATTATTGTTTATTTAAGTTTGTAGTATTTATTTTGTTATTTTGTATTTTTTATGTAATAGCTTGCATTAAGCTTAAATAAATATAATTTAACATATCTCCTCCACAACCGACTCTCTTCTTCTCCAAAATGACCTCGATTCGTTCACCACATGGTGCATGAAAAACTTTCTTGAGCTCAATGTATCCAAATGCCAGTTCATTTCTTATTCCCGCAAGCGTCTTACCACCACCCGGACAACCTACATGTTAACCGACGCACCAGTCCCTAGCGTTACCTCTTCGTGTGACCGAGGAATAATCTGTGATAGCGAACTAAATTTTCGTTCCCATATTGATAGCATAATTAACAGAGCTAACTCCGCGCTTGGGTTTGTGAAGCACTGGTCTAGAGAGTTCCTCAAACCTTATGTTTCCAAATCTTTTATATTTCCTTCGTTAGACCTCTCCTTTAATATGCCAGCCAGGTATGGTCACCTACGCAAACAACCCACATTAACAGAATTGAATCTGTCCAGCGTAGGTTCATTCTCTTTGCTCTACGTGATCTTCCGTGGGTAGACAGATTCAACCGTCCACCTTATGAAGACCGTCTGAAACTGATAGAATTTCAACCCCTAAGTAAACGTCGTGATGTTTCCAACGTTCTCTTCATTCATCAGCTAATAGCTGGTGCCATAGACTGCCCTTCAATCCTGCAGTCTTTACACATCTATACCAACCCTCGCAACCTTAGGTCCACTCCCCTTTTCCGACTCGACCGCCATCGCACGAACTACGGTCAACGCGAACCAATTACCAGGATGCTAAGAAAAGTCAACGACCTTGCCTCCTTTGACTTCCATCTGAGTAAATCATCCCTTTACAAAGCCCTATATCTTTATACTGCCCATCTTTATCGCCTTTCCTAATTCTCCTTCCCCCCAGTTTATATTTATCATAATCATAGCTCATTATCTGTTATGAATTATTGTTTATTTTAGTTTGTAGTATTTATTTTGTTATTTTGTATTTTTTATGTAACAGCTTGCATTAAGCTTAAATAAATAAATAAATAAATAATAAATATTACATTAAAATTGTAAAAACAAAAATTTGAAGATGGACTTGATTGATTATAAAATCAAAAGGCGATTTTTGGACTATTTCAAATAATGGCGCGGCGAAATTGGGCGACTTCAGCGCCACGGTTCGGCGCGTTTTGCTCCATACCGTTTGGCATCTCTGAACCTGAAGCTGTCTCATACTCATGCACTTTGGTTTGTTCTGGAGAAGCCTGAAATAAACTGATGGCGCTTTCAAGGCGAACGCAGCCATTTTTTGACAGTTCCATAAAACAATTGCAATGTTTCAATTGCAAGGTTGGGATAACTTCAAAATTAATTACAGGGGATGGAGACTTAGCTTAGGTTTTCTTTAAATAATATTATTTCTTATTATTTATTGAATTTAAGTAAAATTTCTAAATTAAATCAATATAATTGCCAGTTGCCACATTTTGATTTTTTACAGTGTCGAATGTAATTTTTTTGTAACTATCTCTTTTGCACTTATTGAACTTACGAATTGAACTTTTTAATTTTCGCGATATTAAATTATCTTCCGCATTTCACACCCTTCGAGCAATACCGTCGCGCTTCTTGACGTCTAATTCGTTAGAATTAACTTTTTGTACGAGTCAATTTGTGCAGCATGAATAATTGGCGAAAATTATGTAAATTCGCAAAAATTGGTCATTCTGCCAAATTTTCATAAAGTAACAAAACTTAAGGTAAATTCTCGCGTTAAACCGCTGTAAATGCAGTAAATTCATCTTCATGCTATAACCCCTTACATACATATAAGTTGCAAGAGTTTATTATGCAGATTTCATGAATTTCATGCAAAATTTTGGTTTTTTTTCGTTTTGCATAGTGTTGTGGTATCGCCAAGAATTCTGAATCTTGGCTAATTCATTAATTCTGCATTTTGAAAGGATTCTTCAATACAAGTCTGAATAAATTCATTACTTTTATTTCATTTCAGATTATAATTTTTAGTGGTATTCTCCACTGTCGCTCTCCAATGTGGGGAAGGTATCAGAAAATGTTTATTTGTTGCTTAACAAAGGTATTGGAATTGTTCATAATTGTTTTGTTAAAATTAAGAGGTTGATTTTTTTTCAATAAAATCTATTTTAAGCGGATGCTAACGGCTAAAAACCTTGGATTTACTATATTTCATTCAGCAAATATATTTTCTTTCACCATCTTGTATTTAAAAAAATATTGTACTTCTGAGCCGGACATATACAGAAAATTTGTCCTGTTTTACTTCTTCTTCTTTTGAGTAACACATTGCACAGATACTTCGTCTACTGCTAACTATAAGAGTTCTAGGCTATTTGATCTTCATCAAGCCCTAATGATTAAGAAAATTTGTCATTGACACAGATTTTTGTAGTGTGTTACGGTTTTAAAATTGAATCGTTTAGTGTTGTTTCTCCATATGTGTGTAAAATACCTCAACTGTTAATGCTGCTGAAAATTTTCTTTTCATGAAGAGCCGATATATAATATATCTCCGTAAAAGCCGATCTGGAATTTTACGAGTTTATAACTCGAGAATACACACTGTTAGGAATCTGTATTGAAGAAATATTATGTAAAAGAAAACCTCATATTGAATTTAATTCTGTAATTACCTTGAATGCATCAGGCGAGCATTGTCACCAAAATACACGCATTTATATAAAATGTTTATCACACCTTCCAACCATTAAATAATATTTCGTTCCTTTTCAAAAGTTGTCCTATCCCTCGAATTAAATATTAAGATATTAATGTTTTTTGTTTTAATTAGTATAAGTTGCGGAAATATGGATATTTATTTACAAAGTAAGTAGTTTTTTATTGTTTTTTTATTTTATTAATTTGAAAGACTCACTAAGTGTACCATAAACATGATGAATAAGACGAGTTTTGAAACGGAACGACTCATAAGTTAATCAATAAATTCAGTTGGATACAATAATGTCCATTCTTCTTATCAATCAACAAAATATTGAATAGAATCGGTGAAATAATTAGTATTCCAAAATAGATCTCGATTTATTTGGAATTAACTATTTCCCGGCTTAAAGCATAATAAAATGTCAAACTTTCGAATCAAATATTTCGGCGTTCTACAATCCCCAACTAATAAGGTATTCAAATTCCTATTGAGAGATATTTGTTTTATTTTGGACCATATACGTCTTCAAAGAAAGAAAATTTTCCATTTGGACGACGTGACAGGCACCTTCAGTAGAGACTGAAAACTTCACTTTTGTGAAAATTTATGAATTAAACCCTAGCTATTTTATTATGAAAAGCATAAAAGGGTATTAATTTATACGAATATGAAATAAAATTATTTTATTATTCTTCCGGAAGCGGTCGAATGTTCTTATGCTCATCAAAACTTCGTTTGGAGTTCCGAGAGTCTATATTCACGGAGTCTGGCAAAAACTATATAATACGGAGTGCGCTAGACAACTCTCCCTCTTTTTCTTTCTTTTTCGTTTTAGTTAGCTTCGTAATTGTTTGACAATAGTATGCCAAAAACGTCCACTTTATCTGCAAGGAAGGAGGACATTTTGGCATCGTCGAGTCGAGGTTGAGGAAACATTAAAAGAACAGCGGATGAAGGGACGTAATAGTGGTCCCAAGTTTGAGAGATAAGTTATATAATTTTATTGGTAACTATTTTTATTTTTTCTAAATGTGTTTGGCCAGTGTAGCCACACTCTCTGGTCTTTTTCAACCCAAATTACACTTTTTATTCTAAAACAAATTTTGTTTAATTGAAAAAGAAAAGAACCCGAACTATCTCGGGAGCTAACATAAGTCCCAAATTACACGAAAGGATTTTTATCCCATGATTGATTATAACCGGTTTTCTTTTAGGCGAGAGAAGTGAGATAACAAGAGGATCATCTGTGAGTGTTCACATCGCCAAAAAGAAATTACTCATACCATTTTTGCTTGCATTCCAGAAGTTGCAACTTTATTGAACAAAAGTTGGGATAAAATTCTAATTATATTGTAAACTTCGCAAAGTCAGAAGACTATAAATTCAAATTAAAGTTAAATAAACAAAAAATGTTGCCGTAAACAATGGCAACAAAACGCCCGTGAAAATACAATGACAACAACACCAGCGACGTAAACAGCTGTGATTCTGTCAATATAATTCTGTCATTAGTGATAGAATGCCTCTTATCAAACAAAAGAGGATGCTCTTTTACCATCTCAATGAGTTTTCCATTTTTTCTCAATTAATATAATAGTACTATATTGTTACCACTTTGTACAACAATGTTTATCTGGTAATTATCTCCCTCTAAACAAACAAAATAAACGTCAAATAACATAAGTGAACGTAACCCAAAATCTTATTTCGTGGCGTGCAGCAAATTGTAAATTTATTAACTTAACATGTTATAGAAATCCAATGACAACATTTTCAGCCACATACAGTTTTCAGCCTTGTGATTTAGCCTTAATGATCGAACAATAGCTGTGTTTTTTTTAATGAGCTATATAGATCTCCGCCATGTAAACTGCTGAACCAGTTCTTGATCTGGTTCACTATCCAGCTCAATGGAATTTAAGAAATTTCGCTTAAAAATAAAATGCTGCCAACTGCAATTTCAATGCAAGTGTCATTTTTGTGAATGCAAGATATGATGATAGAAATTAAAATGTTAGTTAAATCCAGAAACACAATTTTTTTCAATGCTTTTAAAATACATCTAATATTTTATCTCTTCTTGTTCACGATTAGGCTTTATCTTTGGCGTAAAATAGAAACTTAAAAATGCCTAAAAACTGACAAATAGTTTTATTTTAAAAATTTTCCTAATCGTTCTTTTAATAATCCGATGAACCAGTTCATTAAAAAAAACACGACTAATATCGACTACGAACAACTATCGACGTGGTATTTTATAGATATTTAGAAGGTACACTTTTTAAGCTAAGTTTGAATTATTAATTTAAGAAGTGCTGTGCATTTTGAGTATGGCTGAGTACTTATATGTTTTTAGAAGATTAATAATGAGTTCCATGAACTTTTTCCCTATTCACTTTTTCCCATTTCACAATTGAATTGTAATTAAAACTCCGGTGAGCTGTAAACGAGTAGGAACAATTTTTCATAATTTCTACATTTGAAGAGCGGATATTAAGTTACCCATAAGAAGGCAATAATCTTATAATAACCGTGTCTTATTTGCGGTTGTAAACCACAGCAATCAAGATGTCATCAAACGGTGTTTTCTTCAGATTTTTATTTCTTTTGATAATTTTTACGAGTTACTTTATTGGAGACCAATTTATAGGCAATAAATTAACGATTAAAGAAATATGCAAAGATTTAGTGTCCGTAATGATTTACTGCCCCGAATATTTAAAAAAAAAATTTATAGGAATTTTGGAACTTTAGTAATTAGCAAAATTCTGGAATAACTTTTTGTTTGAAATTTTTTAATCAAAATGTATTGAGGTTACGGCAGGTTCTAACTTGACTGTAAATTTAAAATAGTATTAAAATTGATTGTATTATCTAACCTACAACTTTATAAAAATCTTAATCATTAACTTTTTGTGTAGTTAATTTATTGATATTTTAATAATGAATTTTTAAAACCTGAAAATCAATGTTGCGATTAATGGTAATAAATTGTAAATAGACTACACACGATCCGCTTAAACTCAACTCAACTCAATACAATTGTTTAGAGTTAAATTATAATCTTTCGATTTTTGCTTTTAGCAAAAGTTAACGTCTTCTGATAATAAAAATTCTATGAATAAATACATGACCACAACGACGTTATAATCTCATGCCAAAAAGGATGACTTAATAAGTCTCTAATTATAAATTAGCAATCTTAAGATACTTAATGCCCCATTCATATTCAAATGATGTTCGGTACTGGAAGCTTACATCATACTTGGATCATCCCATAATTGGCCTAGAAAAAAAAATACCACAAAGTATCTAGTTTAGGGAAAATAAGAGAAAATTCTTATCTAAAATATGGCGTTAAATTCCCCCGATAATTGTAGTCCAACGATGATTTTAGAATGAAATCTAAAAGAATAAAATTTGTATTAGAATTTGTATAGGTTAGGTTAGGTTAGCTTTATTAATAATATTGTTAGAAATGGAAGAGATTAACACGTACCAAATCACAATTGTTAACGTAGTTAGTACACTGTCACAAAACTTGCACAAAACATGAAATACATTATTGTTTTTTTTTGTTAGTTTTCAAAGAAAGGTTTACTTACCAGACATATCAAAACAAACTTGCACAGCAACACGACTTGTCATTCGACGTTATTTTTTCATCTTTTCTTCGTTAAGTTCTGAGTTTTTTCACCACATTGAGCTTTCTATTAAATTGATGAAATGAAACAATAATACTGTCAAGCAAGACAGATATATTTGAAAGGGGAAAACATTCTAGAACTATTACCAAAAAAGGAGAAGTTAAAGATTTTAAATCAAACTTTCTTCCATATATGGAAAAATTTCTAGAATTCATGGCAAAATTGGGGAAATAAAACCGTAAGACAATAAGATCAGATTTTGAAATTTCAAAAAGGGCCTAGTCAAAGTTCGCTCGTGAAACCGCTTGGATTGAAATCATTAAACTTGCATCTTTGAAATCGGAAAGTTTTTTATACAAAATTTGAAATCTTATATTAACATTATCGAAATCAAAAGGGTGAAGAAATCTAAACATTTCGTGTTGTGGTGCAGTTTGAACGTAGAAACAATTAAATCAATAATTTTCGAGTGCTTTTCATTGAATTTGAAATCTTATTCATTTTGAATTTGTAAAAAACTTATATTGAATTCTAGTGAGTTAATTAAAGTACAATTTGATGTCAATTGAGTGTTCTTATTAACTTCAGAAGAAAACTTGTTAAAAAACATAATTGGTTCAGTGGATAGTGACTGAGACTGTGGAAGTGAAGGTTGTGAGTTCGAACCTCGGCGAGTACAAACAGTTTTTTTTTCTATATTTAACACCTTGGGATTAAATTACTCCAGAACGAAACGTTGTTGTGATTACATCCTGTTTATTTTTCAATTTTTTGTGCAAACGAACATTATGGTCCTTCGAGCCGGATAACGGGAAGTTATAGAACCCTAAGACAGTGAAAGTGATTATAGAAATCAATTACATTCGTGCGGAAATCTGGTGTGAAAAACTTTGTCTCGAAATCTTGAATTCGCGAACTCTTAGTGAGCAATTGTACTCAAAAACGGATCCAGACACTTGGAATTTAACACATCAAATATTCATCGCATTTTAATAGAATCCTCATCATTTCCTGAATAAAGGGGTTGCTGAAAGAAAAAGTCGGTAAGTTCCACAATTGATTTATTTATTTATCATCAAATATAATTTAATATGGAAGAGCAAGTTTTGTTACAATTGGCCCAAAAGGAAATTCTTGAAAAATTTATCACAAATTACAATAAAGACGGCAAAGATCGGCGAACACAAAAATATTATTACAAAAGAATCAACGATTTTCAAGAACTATGGAACGACGCCTTAACTCGACACCGCAATCTGCTTGTATTAAAATTTTCAGACCCTAATAAAGCGCAAGAGTTAGGTTATTTCAGAGACGACATATTCTCTCAAATGGAATCGTTTTTTGTAAAAAATTTTACGGCTATTGAAGAAAGACTCGAAAAGGAATATCCAATCTCGTCAAAGTCAACATTTACCGCATCGGAACAAGAAACGCAATCCAAGGTTGTAGCTGTGCGACAAAAGTGTGAAGATGCACTTAAATTGCCTAAAATATCATTGGAAAAGTTTTATGGAGATTATAAAAAATGGCCCGCATTCCACGATTTATTCAAGACTTTAGTTCATGAAAATGAGTCCCTTCACGGTGTGCAAAAACTGCAATATTTGAAGCTGCACCTTGGAGGTGAAGCTGAAAACCTACTTCGCCACTTTCAAGTCACCGAAAGCAATTATGAAACGGCTTGGAAGGTATTAAAAGATAGATATAATAACAAGCGAGTTCTGGTTAATACAGTATTAAAGGCATTGTTATCGCAAAATACAGTAGCGCACGAAACTCCACAAGGAATCAAAGGACTGCTTGATACAACTACAGAGTGCCTGCATGCTCTTGAGAATCTTGAGATTGATGTTAAAAATTGGGACGTCTTTTTAGTTTATTTGATAGTTCAGAGATTGCCTTCCGAAACTCACCAACTCTGGGAGCAAAGTTTGTCTTCTCGGAAAGATTTACCGTCTTGGGAGGAATTAAAAGAGTTTTTAAATTGTAGATTCCGTACGTTAGAAGCGATAACGAGTCGAAAGATCACTTCTAGTAAAGATTATCGAAACTCAATATCGAAACCAAAGCCCTCCACTCAAGCATTCGTCGCAGTATCTAGTGCAATTTGTTGTATTTGCGCTGGTGACCATAGCATAAGACAATGTAGTAATTTTGCATCAATGAGCACTAGTCAACGTTTACAAGTAGCTAAATCCAAAGGTTTATGTTTGAATTGCTTAGGCTTCGGTCATATGTTAGCGCGCTGTCCTAGTCAGCAACGATGCTTTCATTGTAAGCAACGTCATCATTCTTTGCTTCACAGGAACCAACAAGACAGCACAGCATCACGACCAGGTCGATTCATTAATCAAAGGTCGACTATTTCATCTGCTAGCAATGAACCAACAACTTCAGCAGCAATAAATAATTCGCAGACTCAGTCTTTTCTGTCAGCATCGTCTCCACCATTTAAACCCTACAGCCTAGAAGAATCCACATCTAAAGTCAATTCCTACGTCATCAGTGACTCATATCGAAATCGGGAGATTTTATTAGCTACAGCCTTAGTCAGACTAGTCGCACCATCAGGACAAGAACAAGTTGTCCGCGCATTAATTGATCAGGGATCACAGGCATCGTTTGTCTCCGAAGCAACTGTACAAGCTTTGCGTTTGCCTAAAGAAACCATTCGAGCGGAGGTCTCTGGTGTTGGCCAGACGAATGCTGGTCAGGTTACTGCTAGAGTTCATCTTATGTTGAAACCCCAAGATGACGATAAAATGACAGTCGAAGCAACAGGATTAGTTCTGAAGAAACTCACACATCTCTTGCCATCCCGCAAAATTCAAAATGCAGACTGGAAGCATTTACACCGTGTCAAGTTAGCTGATCCTTCATATTATGAGCCTGGAAAAGTAGATTTGTTATTAGGGGCAGACGTATATTCGCAAATAATTCAAGGTGGACTTATCAAAGGAAACATTGGAGAACCTATAGCACAACAAACATTGTTTGGATGGATCTTGTCTGGTGAGATAGTCAGCAGTCCTCGCAAGAAGATCAGTATCAGCAACTCCCATATTGTCGCCAACTTGGATAAGGAACTCACACGCTTTTGGGAGATTGAAGACCTGCCAACAAAAAAAATACTTAGTGAAGAAGAGAACAAATGTGAGGAGATATTTGCAAATACTCACCGACGTTTGAAAGATGGTCGATATGAAGTTGCTATTCCTTTTGTTGATTCTACGAAAACAAAATACTTAGGAAAATCACGCACTGGAGCAGTATCAAGATTAATCCAAATGGAATCGCGTTTCAAAAAGAACACAAGTCTCCAACTCGAATATGTAAAATGTTTAAAGGAATACTTAACACTTGGACACATGGAAGAACTACAAGAAAAAGAAAGATACATTGAACAAAATGAATTCACAGTATACAAACACACATACTTACCTCACCACGCCGTAACCAAGGACGACAGTGCGACGACAAAACTCAGAGTTGTTTTCGATGGATCGAAGAAGACGTCAAACGGAACATCATTGAACGACATAATGTTGAAAGGCCCTACAATTCAGGATGAATTGGCGTGCTTACTACTACGCTGGAGGAAGCACAAGATCGCATTTACGGCAGACATCGAAAAGATGTATCGCCAGATACGAGTGAGACCTGAGCATGCAGAATATCAACGCATTGTTTGGCGAGAATCAATGAATGAACCAATCAAGGACTACATGTTGTTAACAGTGACATTCGGAACGAGAAGTGCTCCTTATCTGGCCACGCGAGTGCTTCAACAGCTCGCCCTTGATGAAAAGGAGAGATACCCTATTGGCTCACAAGCAGTACTACAGGAATTTTATGTGGACGACCTACTTTCGGGAGCAGAGAACTTAGAAGAAGCGCAAGAAAAACAACAACAATTAACAGATTTATTAGCATCTGGAGGTTTCAATCTACGAAAGTGGGCTTCGAACTCTTCCAAGTTGTTGACAAATACGTCTGAAAGTCATCAAGAAAACAATGCATCGTTTCACATCAATGCATCCGACCAAATCAAGGCACTCGGTCTATACTGGAATCCTGTCAATGACAACTTATGCTACGCCATAAAATTTCCTGAACAACAAGGAATAGTTACTAAGCGCACTATATTGTCAGATGTCGCCAAATTATTTGATCCGCTGGGTTGGGTAGCACCATGCATCATCGTCGCCAAGATGTTAATTCAAAAATTGTGGTTGGAAAAGCTGGATTGGGATGAAACCGTTTCAGAAAATATCGAAATCGAATGGAGAAATTTTAGAGAAAAACTGAGAGAACTTGGAACAATAACGCTTCCCAGGTGGGTACATTTATCGAAATCTCACACTAATGTCGAAATCCATGGATTCTGCGATGCTTCCACGATGGCATATGCAGCAGCAACTTACATTTGCGTCATCGATGTGCAAGGAAATAAACGCGTCTCTCTATTATCTGCAAAAACAAAGGTTGCACCAATTCAAACCGTGTCGTTACCACGTTTGGAATTATGTGGGGCAGTCCTGCTTGCAAAGCTTCTTAAATATGTGACAGAATCTTTACAGCTATCAAACTACACCACATATGCTTGGACCGATTCTGAGATAGTTCTCGCTTGGCTAAAATCTCATCCATCCAAGTGGAAAACCTTCATTGCCAACAGGGTCTCGCACATCCATGAGCTAACAAGGGAAGCGATGTGGAGGCACGTACCATCAAAGGAAAATCCTGCTGACTGTGCAACCAGAGGGCTTCTACCATCTGAATTGAAAACGCAGTCGTTGTGGTGGAACGGACCGTCGTGGTTGGAGAAATCAAAATCGTCATGGCCCAAACAGAAGGACATACCAGCCACAAATTTAGAGACACGAAAGACGTTGGTGACTTGCACTCAAATCTCGTCGAACAAAATGGAAGCAAACTATTCATCACTCACGAAACTCACAAGAATCACCGCATATTGTTACCGCTTTAAATCGAAATTAAAAGGACTCATCAGGGCAACTGAACTGCACGAAGCACTCATGTTATGGCTAAGGAAGATACAAGCTGAACACTTTTCGGAAGAGACCACAGCCTTAAAGCACGGAAAAATTGTAAAAACCGGCCGTCTGATCAAGTTGACTCCATTTCTTCATTCAGATGGATTGCTTAGAGTGGGTGGAAGACTTAGATTTTCGGAACTGTCGTTTGATGAAAAATTTCCCATCATTCTTCCAGATAAATGTCATCTAACTACACTCATTCTGGATAAAATACATAAAGATACTATGCATGGCGGATCTCAGCTTATGATGAGAGTTCTAGCAAAGAAATATTGGCTTCTCAATGCCAGAAATGCTACTCGATTTCATGTGCATCGATGCGTAATATGCCAAAAACAGCGAGCTAAGGTTCAAACACAATTGATGGGTAATCTTCCGCGTCCCAGAGTAACCATGTCAAGACCCTTTGCTCATACAGGCATGGACTATTGTGGACCATTTGAAATCCGAAGAAATCGAGGTCGAGGTTCAAAAACGTACAAGGGCTACATATGTATATTCGTCTGCATGGCTGTCAAGGCCATCCATTTAGAAGTCGTGACAGACCTTAGTGCACAAGGTTTCGTAGCGGCATTTCGGCGATTCACCGCTCGGCGTGGACTATGCAGCGACATATATTGCGACTGTGGGACAAATTTTATTGGAGGCAATTCGATATTAACTAGACAAAGGCAACAAATGATCAATGAATTGGACAGCGAAATTGCAAGCATTATTGAAAACGAAGGCGTTAATTTTCATTTTAATCCTCCAGGATCACCTAATTTTGGCGGGTTGTGGGAAGCTGGCGTGAAGTCGACAAAATTTCACATGAAACGAATAATCGGAAATGCTACCCTAACATACGAAGAACTCAACACCGTTTTGACGCAAATTGAGGCATGTCTAAATTCACGTCCACTTTATGCAATGAGCAATGATCCAAGTGATACAACTGCACTGACACCTGCACACTTTCTGATTGGTGATATATTGCTAACACCACCTGAACCGTCCATTCTTGATGAAAATATCCGCAGGATAGATAGATGGCAATATATACAACATCTCTATCAATCATTTTGGAAAAAATGGAACTCGGAATATTTATGCCGACTTCAGCAACGCCCCAAGTGGATGCAAAAGCAGCAAAATCTAAGGGTTGGCGACTTGGTCATCATCAAACAAGAAAATCTACCACCGTCGCGTTGGCTCCTCGCAAGAGTGCTAGAAACGCATCCCGGTACGGATGGATTAGTGCGCGTCGTGACAGTAAAAACTAAAGACTCTATTCTCAAACGATCCGTCTCAAAAATATGTCGATTGCCAATCGAACCGGTCGTAATCGAGACACATGTCGGTCAAAACCGCGAATTCTGAAAACGACATCAATCATGATTTGCAATCCCGCGAAAAGTTGACAATTTATCTTGCTAAACAACAACAGAAATGCACAATGAACTCACAAAATCAAAACAAACCCAATCTCCTTTAATAGTCCACAGTACCGTATCCCAATGTCATTAATCCAATCAACATCCTTCTCAAAGTCAATGACCCGATGCTCCCATCCATTTGCTTATATTTTCAGAATCAAAAACAATTCAATGAAGGTCATCGAAATGAATAAAGCAGCTTGCACATCTGGGTCAAGGTGAATTAATATTGCGACCTGCGGTCCCAAGGCGGGGAGTATGTTCGGTACTGGAAGCTTACATCATACTTGGATCATCCCATAATTGGCCTAGAAAAAAAAAATACCACAAAGTATCTAGTTTAGGGAAAATAAGAGAAAATTCTTATCTAAAATATGGCGTTAAATTCCCCCGATAATTGTAGTCCAACGATGATTTTAGAATGAAATCTAAAAGAATAAAATTTGTATTAGAATTTGTATAGGTTAGGTTAGGTTAGCTTTATTAATAATATTGTTAGAAATGGAAGAGATTAACACGTACCAAATCACAGTTGTTAACGTAGTTAGTACACTGTCACAAAACTTGCACAAAACATGAAATACATTATTGTTTTTTTTTGTTAGTTTTCAAAGAAAGGTTTACTTACCAGACATATCAAAACAAACTTGCACAGCAACACGACTTGTCATTCGACGTTATTTTTTCATCTTTTCTTCGTTAAGTTCTGAGTTTTTTCACCACATTGAGCTTTCTATTAAATTGATGAAATGAAACAATAATACTGTCAAGCAAGACAGATATATTTGAAAGGGGAAAACATTCTAGAACTATTACCAAAAAAGGAGAAGTTAAAGATTTTAAATCAAACTTTCTTCCATATATGGAAAAATTTCTAGAATTCATGGCAAAATTGGGGAAATAAAACCGTAAGACAATAAGATCAGATTTTGAAATTTCAAAAAGGGCCTAGTCAAAGTTCGCTCGTGAAACCGCTTGGATTGAAATCATTAAACTTGCATCTTTGAAATCGGAAAGTTTTTTATACAAAATTTGAAATCTTATATTAACATTATCGAAATCAAAAGGGTGAAGAAATCTAAACATTTCGTGTTGTGGTGCAGTTTGAACGTAGAAACAATTAAATCAATAATTTTCGAGTGCTTTTCATTGAATTTGAAATCTTATTCATTTTGAATTTGTAAAAAACTTATATTGAATTCTAGTGAGTTAATTAAAGTACAATTTGATGTCAATTGAGTGTTCTTATTAACTTCAGAAGAAAACTTGTTAAAAAACATAATTGGTTCAGTGGATAGTGACTGAGACTGTGGAAGTGAAGGTTGTGAGTTCGAACCTCGGCGAGTACAAACAGTTTTTTTTCTATATTTAACACCTTGGGATTAAATTACTCCAGAACGAAACGTTGTTGTGATTACATCCTGTTTATTTTTCAATTTTTTGTGCAAACGAACATTATCTGAACAGTTATCTGCTTTTAGAAAGATATTTTAATTAAGGGGTGAGAACACCTTAGAAACAAATCGCAACTATGAATAATTAGTTTTTCATAACATATGCAACATTGTTATGCTTAAAATGTAATTTGTAGAATCCGACGCTAATAAAGCTCAAAAGTATATATATCGAAAAAAAACTACCGGGGTAAGCAAATTAAGACAAAGATTTATTCTCCATGAAGCTATTAAGGTTTGGCCGCTTTAGCTATCTGGAACTACCAAAAATCAGCGAGAGAATTGAATATTTGTGTAATTAATATTTTCAACATTACCTCCCCGAAGATTGCTTACTTTCACTGGATAAATTGGAGAGACCTTGGCAATCTAGATTAGAATAAACTAGTTCTATGACTGGACGTTTCCTCAACAATAACCTTAGGGTATATAACTAAAAGGAGAGGCTCAAAAGCAAAATAGACCTCTTTTTTCTTACACTATTCCATATGGAGTTGTAATGTTGAGTTGTGTTTATTTTCGTCATGGCAATAGTAAAACAGCGGCATTTCTAGAGAAGTACAATCAAATTTTTCGATTGTTTTACGTTTTAATAAATTTTTTGCTTTCTCGGGAATGTATATCACAAAATTTAAATAAATGTATTAAGCATTTTAATCCTGAATTTCAGTACTTAGTTTTCCTTTGTAAATTTACATGACAACCGCCACTGGGATAGCTAAGGAGATACAAAAAATGGTATCTTAGAAAATGTGAACAAACTAAGAACGCTAAGAAAGCTTCGCTTTTCTACACTTACGGTTCTTAGTCTATCGATGTAATTATATGAAGTTTAAGAGCTAAAAAATATTAATAATTCAAATAAATAAAAGCAAAACGTTGTCGACAACCACGTACTTTTATTTCACAATATTTATATTCAATTCCGACACGTGTTTCGATCTTGCGATCATTATCAAGGAGTGCTATCTTGCTAATGATCAGAAAGTATACAAATTGCATAGACACAGTGGACTAACGGTTTGAATTATTTTCAAATATATAGTTGCAGTACGGAGAATATGCCAAATCTAGCTGCTCATTTAACAAAGGTTTATTATTATAAATAGCTTTTTATAATTTCAAACGATTCTAAACGATCCATTTTTAAACCTTTATTGTCAATATGTAAAATTTTTAAATTGTTAATATCACAAGAGTGATTATTGTCAATAAAATGTTTAGCTAACATTGAATAATTTTTTTTATATGTGTATGAACGCATATGTTCATTAAATCTTGTTTTAAAATTTCTCCCTGCCTGATCAATGTAACTACACTCACAATAATCACATCAAATCTCGTACACCCCAGATTTTTTTTATCTATAACATTGAATAATAAATTTCTAATAGTTTTTTTATTATAAAAGGCCACATTAATGTTTAAGTCTCTTCTTAATATTTTTGCAATTTCGTAACTGACATTACCTATAAATGCTATTTTTATCCATTTTTTATCAATAACCTCTTTAGATATATGTAGGAACAATACTATTTAATAACATGTATTTTTTTTCTTTATAAGTTTGTCAATAATTATAGAATTATATCCATTATTAATAGCTATAGATTTTATACAGTCAACTTCTTTATTAAATTCTATTGAAGATAAAGGTGCTGACAACAATCTATTTACCATAGAGTGGAAAACAGGTAGCTTAATATTATAGGAGTGTTTTGAATTAGCTGGAATGACTATATCTGTACAAATCTGTGACGACTTTCTGCATATATATCGACGTTTAAAAGCAATCTTGTATTATCTTAAAAATGGAGGTTTACAGTAGAGCTCATTACTCTTAAAGCAGAGAAGATAGAAAGGTAATTCTTGGAGTAAAAGTTCTGAAATAATGGTCATTAGACAAAAAAGAGGAAATTATCCTAAAGTTAGTGTAACATCGATTTAATAGCATTTTTTGAGATACGATAAGATTACTTTTTAGCATCGATATGTCAAAGTTAAATTAATTGTTTACACGTTGAATGTTGATATCTACAAAATTTATCATATTATTTTTTTCTATTTCTAATGTGAAATTCATATTTTTATCCATTCTTGCACGGCTCCATTCCACAATATTAGTATGTCATCTACATATATAAACCAAAATTTTATTTTATCTTCTAGGATTAATTCCTCCAACCAAATCATGAAGGGGGGAGCTCTTCCCCATCGCCCATTTTTTCTACTACCTAAAATATTTTGAATTTCGGCAAATACGATACGTTTTCGTTGAGAGAAGGATTCCAAGTGTTAAATAAGCAAAAAAATATAATTTTGAACATTTTATGTGAAAACAAACAATTTGACCGTTCACAAAAAACCAAAAAAAATAATAACTATGATTTTTACAGAATGCTAGTCTTTGATTACCCTGTCAACACCTGTCGTATTTTTAAAAAACCTATAGCTAAGACACGCTAATTTCTTTAGTCTCTTCCTTAACAGCAGCACTAAAGTGTGCGGTTTTCTCTATCTTATTATCTAGACGAGTGATTCTCAATCTATTAACTTCACCGTATACTTTTAATAATTTAAAAAGTTTTCGGCGCACTAACAATCAGATAAATTTAAAAGTAAAATTCAACCCTCAGCCCCCTTCACCTGCTCCATCAACAACATTTTTGACATGGAACCAATCGGGAAACCTATGCTACTCAGCAAAAACAGAAGAATTCTCGCATTCCGGTTGTCAATAAGATTCTGTTTTAATATCTTATGAAACGGCGGCATAACGTAGTAAAATTGTTGTTCGCCGGTAATTTGACTTTCTGAAGACATTTGTTTAGAATTGCTTTGTGAAAGTAATTATGTATGGATATTCACAGAAATCGCGATAAACACAATAGATAAGCCACACCCTAAAAAAAGAGTCAAACAACTCCGCACAACTGGCTCTAGATTAGAACCCGCACGGGATCTAAGGAAGACGCCGCATTATACGACCGCGCAACACATGGAGAAGGACCGTAGAGAGGGAAGGTACCCAGCTAAACAAATCGTTGAAGGCGTTGCGCAGAACCTGACCAGGTGAAGAGTCGGTGTAGTAGACATACCTTAGAATATAAAACTGAAGGAAGCAGCCATGGCCTTGTACTCGTACGTGTTTATGCATTTTTTAACCGACTTCCCAAAAACAAATAGGTTCTAAGTTCGACGCGTTTTTTTTTTTTTTATGTCTGACCGGGCATAACTACGTAACGCGTCGACCGATTTTGATGATTCTTTTTTTGTTTGATAAAGTATGTTCACCGATTGGTACCATGTCAAAAAAACTTTGGGGGGGGGGGGGGGGAGGGGTAGTCTAACTTTGTAACGCGTGGACCGATTTGGATAATTCTTTTTCCATTGGGTAGAATATGATCCTTGGTTGATACTACAAGAAAACAAATGTTGGTGGAGTGGAGGTGGGGGTGGGTGGAACCTAACTTTGTAATACGTTGTCCGATTTGGATGGTTCTTTTGCTGTTGTATAGAGTGTGATCACCCATTGCTAATAGAAGAATAATTTGGCCCATGGTGGGGAGTTGGGTGGGGGGAGGAGTAGTCTAACTTCTTAACGCGTGGACCGATTTGGATAATTCTTTTTCTTTTGGGTAGAGTATGCTCCCTGGTTGATACTACGAGAAAAAAATTGTTGGTGTGGTTGGGGTGGGAGAAGAGGGGTGGAACCTAAGTTTGGAACGCTGTTGTTGTATAGAGTGTGATCCCCCATTGCTAATAGGAGAATAATTTGGTCCTGTGGTGGTGGTGGGGGATGGGGAGGGTTAGTAACTTCGTAACGAGTGGACCGATTTCGATGATTCCTTTTTTGTTCGGCAGAGTATAATCCTTGATTGATACCGTTAAAAAAAAGTTTAGCGGAATTGGGGTGGGGTAGGGGGTTAAAACTAACTTTTAACGCGTGAACCGATTTGGATGGTTCTTTCTTCGTTGTATAGAGTAGAAGACACTAAAAAGTGAAAAATAAAATAGTTTTTTAAAAAAAAGTTGAACCGACTTCACAAAAAGCGCTAAAAAGCATAAAATTATTTTAATTTTATATCTATTACGACATTTTGAAGTCGGTGCAAATTAAACAAATAAAACAACTACAGAACCACAATTGAAAATAATACATAACACTACCTGAACGTTTCAGCTTCCGGCATCATAAGAAATTACGATTAAATACTTTTGTTGTATTTGTTTGGTTTGTTTGATTTGCACCGACTTCAAAAAGTCGTAATAGATATAAAATTAAAAATTATTTTATGCTTTTTAGCGCTTTTTGTGAAGTCGGTCCAACTTTTTTTTTAACACTATTTTTCTTGTGAGCACGGTGAGGAACCGGCTGTGCAGGGTTCTCACCTTAGATTGACAGATGGCAAATTCAAATTGTAATCGCTAGCTAGTTCGGTCGATAGCATTCGAAATAAAAAGTGATTAGTGAAAAGTATAATAAAAATCAAGACTATATTAGTAGATTTTTTTTATACGATCTGGCCAAATCCTAGGGGACAACCCTTTGATGCGTTAGCATGGTTTTGGACGGAAGGGAATTAGGGTAAGGGAAGTGAGGAAACTTGAGTCTTGTTTTTGCATTGCTGCGAGCTAGACAACAGCCCAGGGACGGAGTGGATTATTTTTAATTTCTTAATTAAAGCTCACAGGGTCATCTGGTCTCGAACCCGGGACCCATGGCATGTTGGTCTTGCCGCTCAACGCATTGTTTTTAAAGACTTTGAGACAGTTTATAGACTTTAAAAGCCAGATTTTCATAATGAAGTGTGCAGCGCATTGTTGCAAAAAAAAATCGATGACGGGCTCGTGGAATATCTTTTTCAGGAAGTAACTAACATAAATATAGCTTTAACAGAATCTACTGAAATGTTGATAAATAAAAACAAAACGTTGTCGACAACCACGTACTTTTATTTCACAATATTTACACATTTATTTACATTTACATTTATTATATAAATATAGTGAAATAAAAGTACGTGGTTGTCGACAACGTTTTGTTTTTATTTATTAACATAAATTTCTATATTGACATGTTTCAGTTTAGATTAAATCATAAAAATTCTTAAGACAAAAAAAGGTAACTAACAGAATCAAAGTTTCTGTCCCATTCTCAGTTTGTTTACATTTTGAGGAATTAGAATTTCTGTGTCGCCTTATATGTCCAATGGCGGTCAGCCAAAATATATTTAAATTTCAAAACTTATGTTTGCCCCGTCCCACGCAATTTCGTTTCTTTACTACTACTATGATGAAAACTACCACTAAGGAACACTTCAACTACATGAAGAAAAATGCTTAATTTTCTGATCATAAGGGCACTTCCTTCAGTTCTATATTCTAAGAGACACACTGTGCCCCACAAGAGGTTAAAGAAATCAGAGAGATTCGCAGTGGCGGAACAGTGGTTGAGAATCACTGATCTAGACATTCCTTTCCAATTATGCTTTCGTTAACAGCAGCGATAGTTTCAGGTGTACGAACATTTCTTTTTTTTGTTGTTGGGCGTTGATCAGCAGGCTTTTTTTGTTCCGTTATTAAAAAAAGAACTGTTATAATTAGTTTGACAAGTGCCAGTCTTACTCTTTTTATGACTTTACAAAGAATTATTTCACAGTAGATTTATTTTTAAACCACAGGGGCCCTCATAAGTGAGGAAGGAATTTTCATTCTGCTGTTTAAGGAATTTTCATTCTACTGCGATTATTTCAGCTGGCAGCACAATTGCTCACAAATTGCTCATGCAATAAATAAACAAAATGTGCGCATTGAAAATTTTGATTCCTTTCAGTTGCAAGCAACTAACGCAGTGCGTCCGTCAAAAATAAGTAAATATTTCTGTATAAAACTTCTTAAAATCGAAGTTTTAAATTTATCAGAAATACATATGTATATAAATTACAGGGTTTGAGTGCTTTTTAAAATGTAAATTGAATGTGATACGATATATTGGGAATTTTCAGGTGCAATCGGTTTTTTTATAATTGATTTTGAAAGGCATGGGTATTATTGAACAATTAACTGCTGATAATAAGAAATAGCAAAATATAGTTACATTTAATTAAACACCAACAGCAATTTACAATATTTCAAGTAGGGCCGACCACGAGCACCCAATGAACGGATAGATAAGCAGTTTGTAGCGTTTTTATTTAATAATTGCCTTGCTCTATTGTCTTACCCCCACGCTTTTAGTTTACCGTTGCATGGAAGAAAAAATTTTCAGTTGTTTTTGCGACGCACAATTTTATTTCTATGCGAGACACAATGATACCAAAGATATTTTTTTACTTTTTAGTACATTTTGAATTTAAAGCTCTTCTTCTACCTCCTGTTTTTCTGCATTCCAAGAAGGTGTGTTGGGCGTCGTCCTTCTGTGAGTCGTCGTACTGGCAAGCTGGGCTTTCCGTGTTTACCATTTTATGGAGGTAAGTAGTTTACCTCTCAATGTTATAAAATTAATTAAAGCAGGTGATTTTTGTTGTAGAATACCTTATCATATCACCAAAGTTGAAAAGTTTAACGCCAACATTTACTTAAGGAGGTTACAGCTCCCGATCAGTTGGGGAAGATTTTATTCTTCAACAAGACAATGCATCTATTCACATATTATGGACCATAGGTGAATAGATGCAGTGTCCTTTTTTTCCATTTTTGCTCTGTGGATTTGTTCTTTGTCCGTTTGGCGGCGCTGGCTCCGATCTGGCGCACTGTGAGTGTTCATTTTTATTTTCTGCTTCTGTTTTTGTTTTTTCGTTTTCTTTTCGCATTTATTATTTACTGGTTTTACTCTCTGACTGTCTTTATTTTTGGTCACAATTGGCTTTTTTTTGTTTATTTATTTATTTTTATCTTCGTTGATTTCACCTAATTTTTTCTGGATTGCAGTCTTTTTTTCATTCTTGCTCTGTGGATCCAGTCTTTGTCCGTCTGACTGCACAGTCTCTGATCAGGCGCGCCATTGTTGTACGTGAGCGTTCGGTTTTCTTTTTTTGCTTCTGTCTTTGGTTTTTCGTTTCTGTTCGCATTTCTTATTTATCCTTTTCGGCTCTCCAGCTGTCTTAATCTTGGTCATTATTTGCTTTTATTTTTATTTAATTATTTATTCTTATTTTTGTTGGTCTGACTTTCTTTTTACCACCTGACCATTAATCCCTGTTACCTATTATATTTATTTTTATCTTTGTTGATTTGACTTTCATCTGACCATCTTTTTCTATATCTGTTTTTGGTTTTTTTTCGTCTCTGTTTGCGTTTCTTATTTATAGTCTTCGCTCTCCGTCTGTCTTCTTTGTGGTCACTGTTTTTTTTTTTATTTATTCATTTACTTTTATTTCTGTTGATTTGACCTTCATTTTACCGCTTGACCATTAATCCCTCTTACCTTCTTATTTATTTATTTTGTTTTATTATTTATTTTTTTATTATGTCTAAATGTGGGACTTGTGCGGGTGAGGTTGCAAGAGACCAAGTAGCCTGTAACGGTGTCTGCAGCTACTTGTTCCAGGCTACGTGTCTGAAACACGCAACTAGATCTCCCTGTTCTTACAGCAAGGGCTGCGGGAGCTTTCTCTATGCCTTTTGTTGCCCCTGATCTGTCTGATAACTGCTGACTCAGAGAGGCGAGACTTTACGTCTTGCGAGGCTGCCCTGTGCCCCTGGCTGTCCGGCTCGCGAAGGTTCTCGCGATACCCGTACGCCACTTGCAAGCCCTTGATGACCCCACCTTGTGGATCGAGTCTTTAAATGGCAACCCTCTTGATTGGGGGGCGCTCATCGCAGGCTGAAGCGGGTGACGATCCGCTTCCTCGTCCTGGTGCCATCGCACTCAAAGCTGCACAGCGACACAAATGCCTCTTTATGTTTAAGGTTTACCCGGATACTTCTGAGGGTGATATTGTTGATCACATATCTTCATGGGCTATTGATGATAGCCTGCAAACGGATAAACACCGTGAACGATCGTGATAGCCGTACATATAACGCTTTATTTAAGGTACTTCTCCCGGAGAACGCTTTTGCGGCAGTTATCTCCCCGTAAATATGGCCCTAAAATTCCATCGTACATGAGTTTATTCCGAGGACCCGAGTGATTCCCGCTTTGCTGCCAAAAAAACTTACGTGTCAGATGTCCATTTATTATGCTAACGTGACGATGTTATTGGTTGACCGCGACTTGATTATGTGCGGAGATCTCTGACTCTGAACTCTTTTGTCCTGAATTTCAAATCTTTCGCCGCGACCTTCGGAAGTTTAGTCTTGTGTTCGATTAGGAAGTGTATCTCGTGCTCAGCCCTGCACTGCACTTTTGATTATTTTGATTTGGTTATTTGATGTACTGACACATCCTTCTCTTTGGTAGGCGACTTCTTCTTCAATTTTAAACGGGCTGATATTTCCTCCACCAATATCTGACTCCTGTCTTGTGACTGGTCTAGGGTGCTTGGAGAAAGTGTTGTTAATTTGGCTGTGGGTGCCTTCTAATTTATCCTTTACGCTTGCCCTTCCAGAGTGGGATCGCCTCATTTGTTCCGTCCCTGTTTTGACGGTGCCTCTAGGCGTCTGAGAAGCTTGAAGGGTACGGACTGGAAGAAGTTATGTGTCCCAGGGAGTCACGAGGACTACATGGCCTACTCCGACCTTTGTCTTCGGCTTTCCGTTCTACTGCAGGTTTCATATTCTTAATTCTTATCTGACATGAGAACCACATTACGTAATGATCCTAAACAGTTCTGGAGGTTTATTAATTTGAAGCGAAACTGCGAAGCTTGTCCTTCGTTTTTTAGTTATTGTAATTTTATAAGTCCCGATCCTCTTAATATTGCTAATTTTTTTGTGGTTTTCTTCCTAACTGCTCTCTGTGATTCTGTCTGTGATATTTGAATTTGATGACGCTTTTTCTGCCGAACATTTGTCTAGTCTTTCGGACGACTACTCTGGTGGTCCAGATGGTATTCCTGCCTTTTCGTGAAGAAATGCCAGTTGTATATTGCTTGTATTCTCTGTTACTTATTCAACCTATCCTTGCATTCCGACCGCATGCCTGAGCTCTGGAGGACTTCTTCGATAATTCCTCTCAACAAGAAGGGCAATAAGTCCGATGTTTCTAATTAACGACCGATTGCTAATCTGTGTTATGTCGCGAAGGTTTTTGAGACCCTTGCCAATGATATACTTCGCTTTTACTGTAGGCCTTTTATGTGTTCTCTCAAGCATGGCTTTCTTAAGGATAAATCTGAAATTTGTTAATTACTCCCAAGGCAGGTCGATTGTTTGTTTACGGATTTCACCAAGGTTTTCGATAGGATCGACCATGGAATTCTGATCTACAAATTGTCTGTTTTCGGTTTTCCTTCCTGCTTCGTTGATTGGTTGTCCTCCTACATGTCAAGTCATACTCAACGTGTCCTATACCGCGGAGCACTTTCCGACCTTATCTTTGTTAGCTTAGGGTACCATCCTTGACCCGTTGATTTTCATCCTATATATCAATGATATTTCGCTCCTTCTGCCTAATGCTAAAACTCTGTGTTATGCGGGCGACTTCAAAATATTCCTCCCTGTTTCTCATGATTCCGATTGTAGTCTTGAATTTTGATCTGGCTCCGTTTTGTGATTGGTGTTCTCATAATCGCCTTCCCATGTCGGCAACTGCACCGTGATGCCTTTTTCACGCAGATCACGTCCTTTCCTTTTCCATTACTCTTTCAATGGTGTTTTCTTGGGCAGAGTTGATGCGGTTAGAGATCTGGACGTGGTTCTCAGCACTCGTCTTTTTTTTGACGATCATGTGGATTCTATCATCGGCAGGGCTAACTCGATGTTTGGTTTCATAAAAAAATGTTCCAGATAACTGAATGACCTAACCAGGCTTATTTACTGTAGTTTCGTTAGACACTTCAATTTTGGTCTCCCTATTTTGCTGTTCATATCGACCGCGTCGAGGCAGTGCAGCGCAGATTCCTCAGGCTTGCACTACGCGGACTTCCCTATAATGAACCTTTGATCACCAACTGTAACTTTCCCTTTGATTTCCCTTGACTCCCTTTAAAAGAGGCGCAATACTTTCAGAATAGTACTCATCTTAGACTTATTGCAGGGAACGATAAACTCACCTAAACTGCTAGGGCGCTTCCTGATGAGTCATGATTTTCTGCATGCTTCCAGCCACCGAGCACTATACGGCATGCAGGAGCCTATTATGGCGATGTCCCGCCTCTTCAATGAGCACTTCGCCGGATTCGACTAAGTTTTACGTCTAAGTTTAAATTTAATTTACTTTTTGAATTGTTTTCATTTTTAATTATAATGTTACTTATTTTATTCCCAACCTGTAGTACCCTTTTGTTCATGAATTTTTAATAAATCTTTAATAAGGGAAATATTTAATATAGCTTAACGAAAATTGAATTAGTATTTTGAGTTGGGCTTCATGAATTCCGAACCGAAGAACTGGAGATATTGATCGAAGAAATTTGGTATACATTTCGAGCAAATGAGTGCAGAAAGCAGGCCCACTTTCACTTTCTATATTTTTGTTTACTTACTTTTGATTCTGTAGAATTTCAGTATTTGTGTCTTAAGGTAATAAAACATAGAAAAAATGCAGTGAAATGTACATCTTTATTTATTGTGATACTGAAATGAGTGGCACGAACGCCACGCCATCGATGCGGGATTCGAGCCTCAGTCTCCTCATGAGTTTTAAAATAAAATTTATAAAAAAATCCACTCCGTCTCTGGGATGTTGTCTAACTCGCAGCAAAGCAAAAGCAAGGCATTCAAGTTCTCTCATTTCTCTTACCCTTATTCCCAGTGGAAGCATTGCTAACGCATCATAAGGTTGTCCGCTAGGATTTAGCGACATAAAAAAATAATTTACAATACGTTCGTAAAGATTTCATGCATGATTTACATGCATTTAGATAAAACCTCTTGAAAAGCACTTCACATATTTAAAACATATATCTGAATATAAATTAACGACAAACAATTTAATTAAATTTTGGGAGATTTATTCCTAATTTGTATCTTCATGTGAAAGCGATAGTATCTGAAGAGTATACAAACTTAATAAAACGAGATTTAACGTCCAAGTATAATTCATATAGTCCCACCGCTTTAAATTATTAGCTGGTAGCCATTAATAATTTCTCCGGTTTCGTGTAATTCGTAACACCGAAATTTTCATAATTTATGTGGAGCAATCACGTCATAAATCAAGGCAGTGCACATTCTAATTAAATATGAATTACACATAACGGGCTATTGTCATATCTGCAACTGCCGCAAATTGATTTTGATAGCATCCCCGCTCCGGCCAAAACAGTCGTTCGTGATAAGCACTCGTAAAACTTATGTACACACATAGCCTTCAGCATAGCTAATGTAACGCCTGAATATTTGGGCGCCTTTACCTTCACATAATTAATTTGATGTGATGTAAAGTGTCTGTTTGCCGAGAATTAATTTGTAAGTCACCATATAGCATGGTTTAGGGATTGCATTGATATTCGCCTAATAGGATTCTGTATACGCTCTCAACACAACACAAAAGAAATAATAAATTTCTGAGAAAATATTGTCGTTGCTAACTGAGATCGGATTTTAATACCTAAATTGTTACTTTTGTTCAAGCGTACACGTCGGCTTAATTAATTTGAAACAATCAAGTAAAATTTTAATTAAAAAAGAAACTTCAGCTTTCCCATTAAATTGAAATCAGCCGGATGCCTACACATACTCGAAACATGGAATTGCTTTATGGAAAGTGACAGCGAAAAGAAAGAATACCAAACAAGGCTACTGCAGAAAAGAACACATTGGAATTTTGATTAAGGTGAATTCGAAGCAAAGAATTTCAACCTTGCAAGTATGAATCCCTTGTGGTCGGCTCGATAAGACGCAGCAAATAAATTTCAACCAACCGCCGCTGTAACCCAACTAAGAAAGATTTCGCGAAAAGAAACACTGAAAAACATTCTATGGTAAAATAGTTTCAATCGGACCAAATTTGCAGGAATAAATTTAATAATCATCGATATCTCCTGAATTTATTATTCATCATGGTAACTGAGTCCTCCTCAGGAGCTCAATGCAAACCCTTTTGCGAAAGAAAATTATCGGAACCTTTACAATTGGAGTGAGAGAAGAATGAATACTGTTAACTGTCCCTCGCTGTAGTTTCCGTAACCCCTTGTGGGACAGGGGGCTGGAAAATAACTTCGATTCCAGACAACGATAGCAAGTGGACCTACAATTTTAGGTCGATTCCGAAACACCAACATTACTCTGCAACCTCCAATGCCCTTTGCATCGTAATCGCCAACAGAAACCAACAATGGGTCGGCGCCGGTGGGGTTCGAACCTCAGCATACGATTCAAGAAAGAAGCCGAATTCGACGACCGCGAAACAAACGGAGAAATATCATTGAGAAGATATGCAAATCCTAGCAATAGTTAGTTATTACAGAACCAGACCATGTGGAGGATGCGTCTAGTAGATGCCCTATGCTCAAGGGGAAATGAAATAATATACATATACACATATATTGAACTAGCCCGATTAATTCAAACAAGTCGGCGCTCTGGCTCCGCATTTCGTGGGCTTTTCAATGATTGAACCTGAAGTATATTGAGCCACTTTTTGTCATAAGTTAAAAATTGTAGGTATAATATTGAATAGGTTCTGATACTAATTATCATTTTTGTTTTTATTCATTTTTAATGGACAGGATGTCATAATTTAGAGCAAGTAAAATTAGCTAAAGTAGAAGCAACTACTTTTCCAAAAATCACTAATAATAATAATGACATAAATAAATTGAACTATGTATCTCATCTTAACTTTTTTAAGTAAGACATGTTTCGACAGCTGCTTCCTCCCAGCTATATACTAAATATTAAATGGATAAGACAGCTACAAAATTTAGGAGTAAACGATTGATAAGTGGCTAGTTAAGACACTTTTTGGGATCATAAGCCAGGAGGCCGAAACGACAAATCCTTTCGGAAAGACAAGAAAAATAGACTTTAAGAAACATAAGTAGTATCAAATAAAACGTGTCCCTAATATGAACATCGGGATAGATCTGCAGTTCGAGAAGGCTACGAATACGACATTCAATTAATATTGCTAAAAAAAAATCAGCAAATAATTTTTGCCTGGCCTAAAACTGAAACCAACCAACTAGTATAATTAAAAAAAAATTTTTCTCCCGAAGGCATCTAGCAGCTGAGAACAACTACAGAACCACAATTGAAATTAATATATAATACTACCTGAACGTTTCAGCTCACGGGATCATAAGAAAGGACGATTAAATACTTTTGTTGAAGTTGTTTGGTTTGTTTGATTTGCACGGACTTCAAAGTGTCGTAATAAATATAAAATTAAGAATTATTTTATGCTTTTTATCGCTTTTTGTGAAGTCGGCTCAACTTTTTTTTTAAAAACTATTTTTCGAACAACATTATCGTCTGTATTTTGCATTTCGAAGTTTTCCTTTACAGTACTATCGATCTCAACATAAAAATAAAGATGATTTTCGGTCCATGGTTTGGTTACTAATTTCATTTCACATAATTGTTTTGGACAAATCACATCACTACCTAATTATGTCCATTGTGTGACTGCCGTGTTTAGCTCACCTCTGTAAATCTATTTAATTTTAATCTATGTTTTTATCAAATTAAACTCGGCTAATTTAATTTCGTCGTGCTTTCGGATACTATTTAAATTTTTTAAAGTTATTATTGTTTCCTCTATCAAGGCCACGAGAATATAGGAAATAACGCTCTCAAAATTTAAAAATCCTTTTCTACTATTTTTTTTCCAGAAATTATTTCAAAGGATTTTCTTTCTGCAATGACTGCGATAATAAAGTTTTGCAGCCTGAAATTATCTTTCTTTTAAAAAACACATTTTTTCATTCCGATCATGTCATTGTAAGTGGTTTTGACTCTTTTCTGACTTCATCTGACAGTCCGAAGAACTTTCACTTTTCAGAAGATGGCTCGAGTTAATTTGATAAAAATTTCTTTTAGATCATAATGACCTTAACACGCTACGATTGGCACACTGACAAAGCAGGTATCATTTTTTGTTCGTGAGTATTCTTGCAGGAAAGGAGCAATGACCACGTTACGTACATCTTTCCTTATTTCTTTTCAAAAATAGCGTAAAATACTATAGTGGCCTTGAAAGAAGTTTAGAAAGATGAATTAATAAAAAAGGATAAATATTGTTTAGAATCATTATTATTAAATTTCTAGTCTAGTAACCTTTTTGCAGTTTTAGGATAAAACAACTCTTTAAGCATAAGCTGCAGACTTGACAAACGACACGTCAGGTACGTACTTCACTATGAAATTTATCAATATCTCAATTTTTTAATAAAATGTTGCATATTAATTGTCAAATAATCATTAGTTAGCATCTTGTAGGCTCAAATACTACTATAGAAAGATTTATGGAACTTGAGCTTCTACTTTTCTTTACACGTTGATTTTAATATTCCAAAGCTTTTAACTAAAAACCAAGATTCTTTGAAATACAACCTCTGTGGACTTAACCATCGTGTTTTTTTAAAGTTGAAAGTATAACTTAACATCTCGATTGCTATTTTTGAATTTATCGGCTAAGTTAATACAGTATCAACACCCATTTTATAGTCCAACGCAAAAAGGTTAGCTTTTCAAATTCTAATATGAAAGTCCCTCATAATGACTTTTTTTATTTGATCGATAATGAAAGCTGTGAATAAATATAACAATATTTTTGATAACCACAACTATGTTTTTCTATGTATAACTCGTCCGAAAAATTAAGTGTTAATTTACTTCCAACAACTTTTACTTTTCAATTGTTTTTTAGAAAAAATGCAACCATATTCGTTTAAGCCAGCGGTGGACCCTTTCTGGTATAACCTTTTTTGCAAAACTTAACGCGGGTTGACCTATATTCGGTACTCAAGTAAATGCAGTCAGTGATCAAAGTTGCAATTTTCATTGGATATGAATATTATTTATAGTTACATTGAATGCAAAGATAAAGCGCCAGGGGCATTAAATAAAGATTTAATGGATTGACATTCCTTGGAGCATCTAATTAGCGTACGCCACAGTCCACACCGGAAATGAAGCATTTCTCAAACGACATTTATGTTAATTTGCAAATACATTCACTTAAAATTGAGATTATAACCTTTTATGTAAAACAAAAGCTTGGAATTATTTTTATATTTATAGGGTAATAATACCTAATTTATAACACAAGCACCTTTGGACTCCCTTTTCGCTGCAAGGAAATCAGCATTAACCATATACGCTTATTCTACGAAGCCGAAGCGTCGAATAAATCCCGAACTGTCTATTAAAGCGATGTCATGTTATGAAATTTGACAAAAAATTCTAATAAAATAGTTTTAAAAAAATATGTTGAACCGACTTCACAAAAAGCGCTAAAAGATATATAACTATATTTAATTGTGTGTTTATTAAGACTTCTTAAAGTTTGTAACAGCTATCGCCGTTCCATGAATTAAAACAAAGAACGTTTTCACTATCCAGGGTAGCCACAAGACTGCTGCTAATAGAAGATAATAAGGGGAAATAATAATGAATGATAATGACCAATGAATTAAGTATTTGATTTTAAGATAAGAGAAAATGCAAATAATTATGTAGTTATGTTAGAAAAATGAATTTTGTAATTGAATAAACATACATCTTAGGAATAATTATATTAGTTAGGAATAGAAATATTAGTTTACTAGTTCGTCTGAAGTCAAACGTCGCCATAAGCTATCGTACTTAACAACACATATTCACACTCTTTATACTCTACTCACTGCCATACACATTCACTCTACACATTACTGAACTCGCATAACTCGCGCTTAGTCACGCTCTTGACAACACACACTCGTCACACTCTACATGCACATTCTTCATTACAATCAGTCACACTATTCACACACACAAGCGCATATACACGTCCGCCCTCATTTGCATCCATACACCTTTTACATGGCACAACCCAGAAACATTCTTATACACAGGGTCGTAACAGAAATGGAAGTACTCAACGCTGAGGCTGTTCGGTTCGTCATTGAAAGCAGCTACAATCTTCAGTATTGCAAGACGAATCTGCGATTTACATTTGTTATTATTATTATTTATTTCATTACACACTAACAACCCCAAGCAATACTATATATCATCATAGGCGTAATCATAGCGATATAAGGAAATGCAGCAAATGTGAACCACAGAGATGGTGCATATGGCAACGCTAACAGAAAAGGTCTTTTTCGAGCTTCGCGGAACAAGCTTTCGAGAAGATGGCGAGATCCGTGATGGGTCATGATTTTTGGGGAGACCGGATATTGAAGGAGAGACGATAGTGAGGCTGGCCAGCAAGGAGGTTGAAGAAAACCAAATTTTGGTATATATACCTAAAAGCGGAAAATTAAGAAAGCAAGTAAGAAGAAAAAGCAGTAAGGAAGCAAAACCGTGAAGTGTGAAAACAAGAGTGTGAAATTGTGAAAAGGAAAGGATTTAAACCACATCGAAAGGAAGGAATTAACTAGGATATACAGGTTAGAACAGAAAGAATAGGGTCAGGTAAATAGATAGTAGTAAAAAATAATTTTTTTTTTTTTATATATGATGATGCCAAAGCTCAGGGGATGCCCTATGATGCTTAAGCACAGCCTTGGCAGGAAAGGAATTAAGGATGAGGGAAATGGGTTAGGAGTTTGGGTGAAGGAGGTGTCGATGTACGCCCCGTTTGAAAGTTTCAGGCTGATTAGACGAGGGAAAAACAGAAGGTGGTAAACTGTTCCACATTCGTGTTGTTCTGCTTAGAAAAGATTCCCGAAATTTTACGGTACGTCCAAATTTGACCTGGAGAGTATAGGGGTGGGAGCGACTTGTTGATCTTGTATCGCGCGTTGTCATGAGTCTACAAGGAATCAGGCTAGCAATTTCGTTAGAACAACGGCCATGGAAATAACGATAGAAGAGTGAGAGACAACCGACATTCCGCCGATGCTCCAGAGAGTCAAGACCCTCAGAGATTGAGGGATCGCCAATAAGCTTAACAGCTTGACGCTGAACTTTGTCTAACGCGGACAGTGCGGTGTGTCCGGCCCCTGCCCAAATATGGGAATTATATTCAAGTCTAGGCCTAATGTGGGACTTGTAGATCAGCGCTAAGTCAGGTGGGGTGAAATATTTCTTACATCTCTGTAGAAAACCCAAACATTTCATCGCATTTTTAGCGATTGCAAATATATGATCAGTCCAGCTAAGATTGCTGGATATCTCGATACCCAAGATGTTAAGGGAGGGTGAATTGGGTATATTCACTCCGTCGACTGAAATGGGTTGGGGGTGAACTGGGCGTTTTTTAAGGGACATTAAACAGCATTGGGTTTTGGATGCATTAAACGTAACACGATTTGCTCTGCCCCAAGCAAGGACCTTGGAAATGTCGTTGTTTAATGATCTAAACATGCGTTCCCGATTGGCTTCTGTAGCATTTCCACGTGAGTTCATAAAAGAATCAAATGAGTACGCGAAATCAAGGGTGCTGTCGTCGGCGAAACTATGAATAGGATTGAATTAGCTTAGTTCGTAAGTAGGCTTAAGAAAAGAATTATGTATTAGTTCATAGGAGAAACCCTGTAATTCGACTATTTAGTAAAGTAAAATTTTTATACGAAATGGCTGCTTTTAAACTTGTTACAAGTTGATACAAATTAAACAAATAAAACAGATACCTGTATACATACATAGACGTCGGTGGAGTAAGTGATAACGTGTCGGCTACCAATACGGAGGTTCAAGGATCAATAGACAGCGATAAAAATGCCAGGGGGGTTGTATAGAAAATGTCCCGGAATCCACTTTAAATTGTAGGCTCACTTGCAATTGTTCTCTCGAATTGAATGAAGTTCTTCTCCCGCCACATGCCCCACAAGAGGATACGGGAACTAAAGATGTACATACAATCAAAATTATTTAAACTATACAAACATATATTAATCCTCCTTCCTAATGATCTCGCATTCTCAAATATTCTGGTAGTTTTATATGGTATAATTGATTGTGAATAAAATATAAAAACAGACATAAAATGAAATTAATTATTTTATACTTTTAATTGCTTTTTTGAATGTGGTTCAATTTTTTATTGTTTTTTTTCACTTTTTAGTGTTTTCCGATATGCTACTCGATTTGCTACACATTATAAACTTAGTCGCCAGTCCCTTTTCATACACTCACCCTAGATACAAATTTTATGGTAGTTCGGCAACGCACTCCATAATCTTATCTGTTAAAGAGAAACAAGCTCATCCAAGTCGCTCTCCGAGTTATCAAATGAGGCCCCCACCCCCACCCAAAAGTTTTTCTCATAGTTACACTTGGGAAACATAATCTAAACAAGAAGAAAAAATATATACAAATCGGTCTACGTTTAACGAAGTAAAATTTCTCCTCACGGCCTGATATCATCTACAAAATCTTCATCACGATTCACTTTAGGCAGCAGCCGTTGAGCAAGAAGCTCATAAATCATAATCAATACGTAGCATAAATCAATGTTTTTTACCTAAAAAGAAATAGTATAACTCTGTAAAATTAACTTCATTAAAAAATTAAATTCTTTCCCAGACACTTAAATTACATAGTCATCAGAATAAGTAGTTTCATTTAAATTAACTTTCCGTATTTTCTCACGAAATTGTAAAACGTAAAATTGCAAGCTTGCACTTATTTGTTCCCACAAGCCAAGAATGCAAGCTTGCACCCAATTTTTGTACATAGGTAGAATAAACAACAGTACATAGGTAGAGTAACAACATTTTTTGATTGACAAAGTCCATTTGTTCATGGTCCTTCGAGCAAAAGGAAAACTAACGGGACAAAGCCTAAAACTCCTATGTAAGGCTGCATAGGCGTAAGTTTTTTATCTCTTTCAAGTTTTCTTTTAAGGGGGTGGTACCGGTTATATGTAATTTTCAAAAAAAAAAAATTAAACGCGTTTTTCTTAAAATGAGGTTTTTTCAAATGGCGGACACTTAATCTCCGGATTGGCCAAACCGATTTAGGTCAAATTTGGTGTGATTGTTTCTTCACGTGTCCTGTGTGGTAATCTACCACAGTATAGGCCAAAAGTGAATACAACAAAATTTGACGAGCCAAACAAAGTTAAAAAAGAGGCGATTTTAACACAAATTTTTTCAAACAACCGCCATTTTTTTTTAATCATTTATTCAAATATTGTGGTAAATTAAAATGTAAAAAACCTTTCTCTTTAAAATGCCGTTTTTTTTTCTGTTTCAGATTCTTCATTCCTGAGTTTAACTATCCGCCATATTACGAGGTATTTTTTGAGATACCAACTTCAGCGCCCCATGTGAAAAAAATTGGCAAAAAACAGTTTTTTTTATCTTGAAAATATAATTAAAGTATAGGAAAAATTTGAAAATGATATATAATAAAGGAGCTGAGAAAAAAAATATTGAAAATTAGGCTGTTTTTTACCTTTATAACCGGTACTACCCCCTTAAGAAGTTAACAAAAGTACAGTTGCTGCAAGCCACTTACTGGAGCAAGCGACATTTCGTCATCACTCCAGTGAACAGCAGCAAAAGCAGTGCTTTTCGCTGCCCATTATACAAGCATAATCAACTGTTGGAGTCAGCAGCAGTAGCTACTGGACCTAGATAACCAAAGCTTGACCACGCAGTTCAAGCTTAAGAACCGTTTCTTTTCCAGATAACTATTCATAGCAGGTGTCGGTATGTCAACCTCCTGATTCCAGCAGTGAAAAGCAGCAACAACATCTGATACAATCCTTGCAATACAGATGTGCACGGGACAGAATATCAACTATTCAACACTGAACCCAAAGAAGTCAACGGTACCGACTACAGTATTAACCTCAGCTGGAAGCAGAACCATACAATCGTCATCATAAATCATCATCATAAATTCAACCGAACCTTTGGCGAAAGATAACATCAAGGTTACCTGAAGACAACTACATCGGTGCTGGTCTCCCAATTTTGGACACCAGCAAAATTTATTCAACCCAGCGGAAGCAGTAGCTCTAGTCTATTGCAGTGCACTCTGATTTATTTATTTAAGCTTAATACAAGCTATTACGCAAAATAAAATACAAAAATAAAAAATAAAATACAAGCTATAACTTAATACTAATTCAACAGACTATAATAAATGAATAATAAGAATAAATACATAAAAGGTATAAGCTACAATATGAGCTATATATATTGATTAATGGCAGAGGGCGTAAGGAAGAAGAATTAAAGTAGGCGATCAGGATCAAGATGGGCGGGGTCAAGATATAGGGCTTTGTGGAGTGATGATTTACTCATATGGAAGTCAAAAGAGGAAAGGTCGTTGACTTTTCGTAACATCCTGGTAATTGGCTCGCTTTGACCGTAGCTTGTGCGATGGCGGTCGAGTCGGAAAAGGGGAGTGGACCTAAGGTTACGGGGATTGGTATAGATGAGTAAAGATTGCAGGATGGAGGGGCAGTCTATGGCACCAGTTAATAATTGGTAAATGAAGAGAATGTCGGAAACATCACGACGTTTGCTTAGCGGTTGTAAGTCGATCAGTTTCAGACGGTTTTCATAGGGAGGAAGGTTGAATCTGTCAACCCACGGAAGATCGCGTAGAGCGAAGCGAATAAACCTACGCTGGACAGATTCAATCCTATTAATGTGAGTTGTTTGTGTAGGGGACCATACCTGGCTGGCATATTCAAGGAGAGGTCTAACGAAGGAGACGTAGAGAGATTTGGAAACATAAGGATTGGAGAACTCTCTAGACCAGCGCTTCACAAACCCTAGCGCGGAGTTAGCTCTGTTAATTATGCTGTCAATGTGGGAACGGAAATTGAGTTCACTACCACAGATTATTCCTAAGTCACACAAAGAGGTAACGATAGGGACTGGTACGTCGGTTAACATATAGACTCTCGGGGTGATGGTAAGACGCTTGCGGGAATAAGAGATGGACTGGCATTTGGAGACATTGAGCTCCAGAAAGTTTTTCATGCACCATGTGATGAATGAATCGAGGTCTTCTTGCAGGAGAAGAGAGTCGGTAGTGGAGGAGATATGTTTGATTATTTTCATGTCATCGGCATAGATGGACAACTCTGAGTGTTTGATGACACATTCAACATCATTTAGCAGTGCAGCAAAACCGCAAGCAGTGGCTGTATTCTATTGAATTGCAGCTCCATTACGCAGCAGCAGATTTTCTTTCCGCCAAACCGGTAGCAGTGGCTGCTCTATTGAAGTGCAGCTCCATTAAGTAGCGGTAGATTTAGTATCTGGTGGTACCAGAATTTTTTCAACTCAACTAGCAGAATTGGTTGCATTCTACTGAACTGCAGAAGTAAACATCGTATCTTTATTTTCCAAACCGTCAGCAAGTGGTGCATCGCTTCTATCACAGCAGCAAAAATAATAGCGGAAGGAGGAGATCTTACAATGGAATTAAATCGGGAATGAGATTCTGAAAATTTTAACAAATTATAGAAAAGATTCTGATTCTCACAAAGCAGAGTTGAACTTAAAGAAACGACTTCAAGACGTCAATGATAAGTGTGAAAAGTTTCACAAAAATAACGAAACGTTAGAACAAATAAAGGACTTCGACCCTATTCATGTCAACTTCCTCAGTAATTTCAATCAGAAAATTAAAAATACATATGAAATTACAAAGAGCACGATGGAAGAAAAATTAAGGGAGGTATCAACAAATCCACTCAGCAGCAAATCAAGTGAAACAGAAGGCCCTAAAACTGGAGCCATTCCTAAATCTCTGAAAAATGATAGAGTCTCAGAACGACACTTTGAAAATTATGCAAGAATACAAAAGCAACAAACAAACAAAGCACTTTTGCTGAGTTTCATAGAAAAAATTTAAAATGAAAAGTCAATGGCTTACCCGAAGGCATATTATGCTCATAAAATGCAAATGCTTAACAACTATTTGAACTCAATGGCATCTCATCGCATAGAAGTAATGTCTTACCTCACATTACACGAGGAAGACAATGAGTATCTTCTAATCAACGATTACTCAGCTCTTGAAGACTTATATCAAGAGACAGTTATCAAACTTCAAACAGCACATGATGCTTCAGTTAGACAGAGAGACCACACTATTTCTACTAATCAACCGCAACCTCAAAAAATTTAACTGCCACCATTGCAAGTCCCAAAATTTAATGGTGATTACAAGAATTGGAGCTCATTCCAAGATTTATTCAAGCAGCTAATCCATAACAATCCTGGATTGGGAAAGGCCCAAAAAATTTACTACTTAAAATCAAATCAAGTAGACGAAGCCAGTAAGATGCTGCAATACTGTTGCATGATACCAGTAAAGAATACCTGGGAGCTATTAAATATCTCAAGGTAAAAACCGAATACTGGGGACCAACTCTACTACATATCTTGATCCATAAATTGGACAAGGAGAGTCACAGGCACTACGAAGAGCGCTTGAAGAATCCAAAAGAAATACAATCTCTAGAAGAATTCTTTTCATTTCTTGAATTCAGGTTCCAGGCACTAGAAACAATAGGAAATAAGAATACTATCAACCAAAGAATTGCACGAAGTAGCCACGTCATACGTCAAAAACCAAATGGTAAGACTAAACCATTTCCTAACAAAGATAGTTATAAAAGAGCAATCATGAACAATCTTAAACGCAGAGAACACGTTAAAAACCATAAACTTTGTGTTAATTGTCTGCACCCAGAACACGACATTTAAGTTGAAAGAGCCGTAATACATGCAGGATCTGCAATAAGCGACATAACACGCTTATTCGCATCCGAATCAGGAACAACCACCTCCACCAATACTGATAAAAGGGAAGCAACTGCAGTTGGATCGCACTTAGCGCATGCCGAGTCAATGCCTACAAAAACTGAAGTGATGCTAGCTACAATAATGGTAAAGGTCGCCGCCACGAACGGAAGCCTCGTGACACTACGAGCATTGTTTGATCAAGGCGGCTCGCAGGCAACATTCGTATCAGAAAATGCAGCTCAACAGCTTGGATTAAAGAGGTTATCAGTAGTCATTATCATAAACGGCATAGGGAAAAAGTGCACAGAAACTGTACGCAGGTCTATCCAGCTTCCAGCTTCCAGACCGAGGTTTCCTTCCAAGTTTGAATGCAGAACAATATCGCTAATCTTGAAGAAACTCACCAATAACATTCCTGTACATCCAATTCACATACTGCCAACCAAGAAAAATAGATCTAATTATAGGAGATGTTCTATTTACCGGCATATTGCTCACCAATGTTATTAAGGGCCCGAAAGGAACCCCAATAGCCCAACATACGAAATTAGGGTGAATAATGTCGGGAAAGGTTCAGTCCAACAAAATAAGTTCTGAATCTATTCTTCGTACTGTAGCAAATATTAAAGATCAGCTTAGAATATTCTCGGAGATAGAAGAACTGCCAGCAGAGAAACACTTGTCTGACGATGATCAAAAATGTCAAGCACTGTATGAAAACACAGTTCGCCGACGAGAGGAGGTTTGTAGTACGTTTGCCCTTTAACGATGCATTGCAAGATCACCATATAGGTGAATCAAGACATAAGCTGTTGCCAGACTTCTTGGGCTAGAAAAGAAAGTTGAAAGAGACCCAGTCCTGGAAAGAGAATATAGAGTCTGTAAAGTATAGTTCAGGTCTTAGTTTGAATGATAAATTACTTACTGGGCCCACTTTACAACATGAACTGTTCGACATCATCTTACGCTGGCGAAAACACAAGTTTGCGTTCAAGGCGGACATTAAAAAAATGTACCGACAGATTGAAGTTGCTTAAATATGCAACAATTTCAGTGCATTTTATGGAGGAACTCACCACAAGAAACTATTAAAGAATATCAGTTAACCACAGTGACATACGAAACACAGTCAGCTCCATATTTAGCAGTGCGAACGCTACTGCAATTAGCACAAGACGAACGCATAAACTATTCAATAGCAGCAGCAATAACAAATCGTAACTTGCACCTATTTGTTCCCACAGACCAAGCTTGCACCCAATTTTTCTATATATGTATCTAGAATAAACTCTTAATAAAGACCAATTGAGTAACAACAGTTTTTGATTGACAAAGTCCATTTATTCAGCCGTCCTCCATTTCACTGCAGCCCCACTTTAACGTCGACCCATCGTAGTTATGAGTTACATTACTACCAATTGCGTGACATACTCTATACAATAGAAAAATACGTATCCGAATCGGTCGACGCATTATAAAGTTAAGTTCCACCCTATCCCCCAACCCCAAACTGCCAACAAATTGTTGACATCGTATCAATGGTATCACAATGTAAACAAAAAAAATAATCTCCATATATATATATATATATATATATATATATATATATATATATATATATATGTATCTACAGGTTACCCCTCCTCCACTCCCGGCATAGGTCCAAAAAATCTATGAATGCAACAACAAAAAAGATTCAACCAAATCTGATCATGCATTACAAAGTTAAGGACCGCTTTTTAACCGACTTCCCAAAAACAAAGCGGTTCTAAGTACGACGCGTATGTTTTTTTTTTTATGTCTGACCGGGCATAACTTTGTAACGCGTCGACTGATTTTGATGATTCTTTTTTTTTTGGGTAGAGTATGTTCACCGATTGCTACCATGTCAAAAAAATGTTTGGAAGGGTGGGGGTGGGGGATGGGGGTGAAACCTAACTTTGTAACGCGTGTGTCGATTTGGATGGTTCTTTTTTCTTTGTACAGAGTATGATCCCCCATTGCTAATAGGAGAAAAAAATTGGCCTAGGGTGGAGTGATGGAGGGGAGGGGGAGGGGTAGTCTTACTTTGTAACGAGTAGACCGATATGGATAATTCTTTTTCTGTTAGGTAGAGTATGTTTCGTGGTTGATACCAGAAGAACAAAAATTGGGGGGATGGGGGTAGGGGTTGGGGGTGGAACCTAACTTTGTAACGCGTGGTCCGATTTCGATGATTATTTTTCTGTTGTATAGAGTATGATCCCCCATTGCTAATAGGAGAATAAGTTGGTCCTATGGTGAAAGGTGTGGGTGGGTGGGGGGGGGGGAGGGGTAGTCTAACTTCTCAAAGCGTGGACCTATTTGGATAATTCGTTTTCTATTGGGTAGAATATGATCCTTGGTTGATACTACGAGAAAACAAATGTTGCTGCGGTGGTGGGGAGGGGAGTGTGGAACTTAACTTTGTACCACGTGGACCGATTTGGATGGTTCTTTTGCTGTTGTATAGAGTGTGATCCCCCATTGCTAATAGGAGAATAATTTGGTCCTATGGTGGTGGTGGGGGAGGGAGAGGGATAGTAACTTCGTAACTCGTGGACGGATTTCGATGATTCTTTTTCTGTTCGGTAGAGTATGTTCCTTGATTGATACCATGAGAAAAAAGTTTAGTGGAATGGGGGTGGGGTAGGGGGTTAAAACAAACTTTTAACGCGTGGACCGATTTGGATGGCTCTTTCTTCGGTGTATAAAGTCGGAGACACTAAAAAGTGAGAAATAAGATAGTTTTAAAAAAATGGCGCTTAAAAGCATAAAATAATTTTTAATTTTATATCTATTACGACATTTTGAAGTCGGTGCAAATTGAACAAATAAAACAACTACAGAACCACAATTGAAAATAATACATAATACTACCTAAACGTTTCAGCTTACGGGATCATAAGATATCACGATTAAATATTTTTGTTCTAGTTGTTTGTTTTGTTTTCTTATGAAAAAAATGTTTTTGAGTCTTCAAATTATTGGTTTTTTTACGTATTTCTCATTTTTGGTTAGCTTGATCGACCTTGGTTCCAAGTAACACGGCTTATCGAAGTCCTGTAGTATTTCAAAAATTCGTTGGTTCTACTTTGCCAATTTAAATGGTATTTTGCCTTTTGCAAAAACAGAGGATTAGAGTAGGGTGGCATGGAGGACGGGTATTGTCTGACTTCGTACTTTCTGCACCCATTTTATCTGACCTTGTAACTTACTTAAAAGCTCGACATTGGGAGGGGTTGTGGGGAGCCTACCTTCGAAACGTGTGGATCGATTTGTACGATTTTTTGTTGTTGTTGTTGTATACAGTATGGAAAGAATGGGATGAGGAGGGGTGAAGAATTATCTAAATCGATCAACGTGTTACGGATTTAACTTGTTGATCGATTTAAATAATTCTTCTTTTGTTGAATAAAGTAAGTTCCCCAACGAAACGTCAAAATTTTCATGGATGGGGCGGAACCTTACTTCGTAACGCGTAGATCGATTTGGATGATTGGACAAAGACCATAAAGAAAACCCAGTAATTTTGAGCATTATTCCTCAATATAATTATTTTTTCGAATTTTCTGACATATATTAGTAAAATGAAGAATATAATCAAATAAAAAACTTTCGAAATATTTACTGTAATTGTACAACCTTCTATGTTAGCATTGTTTTAGCCGTACATTTTTCTTTGACTTTTGCTTTTATATAATAAATGAACACTGGATCACTGGAGCTGAAATTTAAGCCTATATAGTTGGCAACCATAGTGTTAATGAATCGGTTTGGTCAAAAAAATTTATTCTTTTTAAGTGTCAAATATCCTACACTTCCAATAATATGCCGAACATGCATTATAAAGTCCCGAACTAAAGTTCCGAGAAAGACTCGAACAGTGATAGTTGACGAAAATTCGGCACCAATTAGCCTAGGAGAACATTTTTTGGAAAGCCCCACTACGGTAAAGAATATTTCATTAACAAATGAAAAAAATCTTTATTTTTGGTACATACGGGTTGAGAATGAGATTAAAATAGTTTACTAACTTTTTTTACAATTTTTCTTACTTTTTAACCAGACTGCATCCTTAATTTTAATCTAGACACTGACGAAGGTTATATACCCGTTCTTGCTTCGCATGCTAATATGATAGTGGGAAATATTACTATTTGATTAATACACTTTTTCTATAATTCTATTGGACACATTCATAACACAGGTGTGTTGTTCACACCTTCGAACTTATTTTTTTGAATACTAGCCAAAAGCATTTAAGAAAAATTTAACAGTACCTTTCTAATCTCTCTCTCGCTCTCTATTCCCGCAACTCCTCGTGGAACATTGGGGCGAGAGTCGAGTATTTACCGATTCGTGACAACGATCACAAGTGCGCATGCAATTTAAGTGGATTCCGAATCACCAACAATATACTGGACCTTCAGTGGCCTTTTTATCATAATCTGTTATCAGCTAAAGACAACCATGGGTCGCGCAACAGTTATAATTACTCGATGATTCGACTTCCTCTGATCTGGTCAATAATTAGTCATTCCTTTTGTCAAAGTAAAATCTTACCGACCCAAATTACTTTTTAATCAACAACCAATCACTTTACTATCTACAACCAATTACTTTACTGTCAAGAACAATTACAGTGAAAAATAAAATGCAGATTAATGTTACTGGTTCATTATTAACCAAAAGTTTTGGTTTCACTTGTATTTATTGCACTTGACAGAGAGATATTTTGTAAGGACTCTCAAAGCATCTAAAACATTAAGTTCTTTAAAAACAGTTGTAAAAATAAAATCCCGGAAATCGCTGCTTCATTTTGGTCTCTAATCAAGAAACTACAAATTCTCCGAGAGTAAAACTTTTATCACATAATAAGTTGCGAGCTTATTATACGTACTCTCTCTACTTCCCGTAACCGCTTGTAGGACACTGGGTGGGAGAAGAAATTTACCCAACCAACATTTTTCGGCAACCCCTTATGAAACAACCATGAGTCGCCGCTGGTATATATATATATATATATATATATATATATATATATATATACACATACTCAAAAAAGTCTCCGTACACACCCAATGGAGAAAACTAAATAAAAGTATTTTAAATCAAATAGTGAGAACAGAGTAAATAATAATAAAAAACACAATATTTGAGGTGTAAAAATAATGTATTATAAATAAAAAAAATAATTCATTATATTAAAGAAATAACAAAATAAAATCCAATTCAATCTAAAAAACAAGAACAAAAAAGTCTCCGTACACTAAAATTTATCCATGCCTTCTTAACAGCTAAAAGAATTCTAATAATTAGTAGGTCCACCTTTAGATGCAACTACTGCTTCCAGCCTACGAGGCATTGACTGAACAGGTTGTTTTGTTGTTTTACTTCAATTTTAGCCCATTCTTCGATCAATTTAGCGCGTAACTCAGCGATGCCTTTAACATTCTGATTACGAACTTGTTTTTTCAAATGATCCCATAAATGTTCAATGGGATTTAGGTCTGGCGACTGGGGATGACTATGGAGCTGCGCTGGGACGTTATATAATAACCACTCTCGAACTAAATGTGCTGTATGTTTGGGATCATTATCTTGTTGAAAACTATATGATCCCGCTAGACCTAACTTTTCCGCACTGGCATTTAAATTATTTTTCAGTATATCTAAATACTGAAGCGGTCCATTCTGGAATTAATAAATGTCAAATTACCAACCCCAGTCGCCGACATACACCCCCATAGCATCACGTTTCCTCCTCCATGCTTTACAGTAGGGCACACATTTTTTATATTCATGGCCTGGCCGGGTTTCCTCCAAACTTTTTTTTCAGGTTCAAAAATGTTCACCTTCGTCTCGTCAGTAAAAATTAAATTGTGCAACTACGTTTTTCACGCTTGAGACATTTATTATAGTAATTCAAGACATATAATTTAGGGTTTAGGTTCCTTGATTGATCTTTTAGTTTTTTAACATTTTTATTTTTGTACTTATAATATTCGGTGTACGGAGACTTTTTTTAGTGTGTGTATATGTTATATATATATATATATATATATATATATATATATATATATATATATATATATAAATATATATATATATATATGTATATATATATATATATATATATATATATATATATATATATATATATATAAATATATATATATATATATATATATATATATATATATATATATATATATATGCCAAAATGATTAGGGTAAGAGATCTCAACTAGACAAGCAGGGGGGGGGGGAATCTCAACTATTTGGGAGCTTCAGGGTGGTTCATAAATTTCGGGTTTTTATGGTATGCACATTTTTATCTTTTGATCTACTCAACATAGCGACATCAAGCAAACGCTTGAAAACTACTATCCCAATGATCTTTCCAAAACTTTTAACAATGTTGATCTAACTCCTACCATTACAGGTACATTAACTAATAAAATTGAAGAAAATGGTTTGCGATTACCTAAAGTTCAGCATTTTCCCAAATTTTCCCCGAAATTCATGCAATTAGTGCACCTCGTTTTTATTTTTATTAGATTGCCCATCTTTTTACCTTTCCAAAAAGGTGCAACATGTCCACGTACAGAAAATATGTAGAAATTTATACGTAGATATCCTATCGAAGAATATTATAAAAATCAACAAATTAAAGAAATTGAACTCAAATTAATTCTAAAATGCTTTTTTTTGAATTTAAAAATAATTACAATTAATCTTGATATGTTACAAAAGCCGTTCAAAATGTCCACCGATACTTTGGGTGCATGCCAACAACCTCCTCCTAAGGCATATTGTTGACTGGGCTTGAATAAACTTCATCCTTCATTGTTCCCTATAATCAAAAATCCATTGGGGTAAGGTCTGGAGATCCAGCAGGCCAAGGAATCGGTGCACCTCGTCCAATCCAGCGGTTAGGAAATTTTTCACTTAGTATTACCTTCACAATATTAGCCATATGTGCTGGTACTCCATCGTGTTGGTGAAACATTCCCCTAAGATTATCCATAGGGTTCTCCTCTATTAGATCTGGCAGTGTATTATCCAAAAAGTCCGCATAAATTTCACTATTAAGCACTTGCGGCAAAATGAATGGTCCTACCAAATGGTTGCCGATGATACCAGCCCAAATATTGACACTTAATCTCTGCTGGAATGAGGTCACGTTTGCCCTGTTCGGGTTAGTGATCGACCAGGTAGGGAGATTATGGAAGTTCGTGATATCATTCTTCCTGTTAAAATTGTGTGAGCGAGAATATATTTCTTAGCTCTCGGGAGCTATTTCCCTTTTAATCAAATTAATATAGGCGCAAATAAGTGTTGTTTAAATATTTCACAGCTCTTTCGATATTTGTTAAATGACATTTAAATCAAAATAATAATAATTCGTCTAGGCGGAAATATTTGTTGGGTAAATAATTCATAGATCTTTTGATCGCGTGTAGACGAATTAGCCCCGGTCAGGGCAGTAGTAGCCGTACGTATTCTGCTTCGTTTAAGGTGTTCATCCCGGAGAGCTTTTACACCGCGGCTGTCTCTCGGTAAATATGGCCCCCCGGCTCTATAGTCCGTGAGTTTGTTCCGAGAACTCGAGCATTTCCGGCTTCGCAGCCAAAAAACTTGCCTGTCGGGTCTCCTTCCACTACGCAAATGTGACCGGGTTGTGCTCTAAAACACCGCTGCTCTTCTCCTCTACCTCTGCGTGTGACACCGATGTAGTTTGCCTGACAGAGACTTGGCTGTGTGCCGGAATTTCTGACGCTGAATTATTTGGACCCGAGTTTCAGGTCTTTCGCCGAGATCGTCACCTTGACCCGTTCTCTCCTGTCGGCGGTGGTGTTCTGTGTGCAATCAGGGAGGGTATCTCGTGCTCGGTTGTTGACGTTTCTAATTCACGTGATTTGGAGCTCTTGTGCGTGGTCCTGCGACTTCCTGCCAGGAGACTGTTTGTTTTGGTTGTTTACATTCCTCCATCTGCAGTTTACGATTTGCTCACGGCGTCCTTGGAAAATTTGTGTGACTCTTTGCTTCCTACGGATGACATCATGATTTTTGGAGACTTCAATCTTCCCACCGTAGGTTGGGTGCATTCCCCCGACACTGATGGTCTTTCACCCTCTTTCACATCTGCTCCAACAAGCGCGTTGTCCTTTCTGGATTCCATGGCCTCTTATGGATTGGCTCAGTGTTGTGACATCGCTAATGATTCAGGTAGATTTTTGGACCTTGTGTTTTCATCTGACCCTGATAGTTTGATGGTGAAGAGATGCATGACTCCCTTGGTTCCAGAATCTCGTCACCACCCTTCGCTTTTGGTTGTCATGTGTTTTGATACTACTGACACTTGTCCTCCTTTACTCGCCGACTATTTTTTAAATTTCAGGCGGGCTGACTTCTTGGCCATTGATGAGTGGCTTACTTCTTGTGATTGGTCTGGCGTGCTGGGAGAGTGCGATGTCGATCTGGCTGTGGGCACTTTCTACGGTATTCTCTTTGCCTGTTTTATTGGTTGTGTTCCTATTGGCATCTCTAGGTCGGGATCCGCTAAGTTGTCTCGCCCATGGCTAGATGGTGCCTCACGTAATCTGAGGAACTTGAGAGGCAAAGCTTGGAGGAGGTTCTGTGCATCGGGTAGTCACGATGATTACCTAGCTTACTCTAATCTCAATCTCCAGTTTTCTGCGCGCGTGCAGGTCTCATATTCTGAATACCTTTCTAATGCGAGAGTCATGCTGCGTACTGACCCTAAACAGTTTTGGAGGCTTATTAACTCGAAGCGCAATTGTGAAGCTTATCCCTCCTCTCTGAGGTACCACGACTGTGAGAGTGACGATTCTCTAACAATTGCCAATCTCTTTGCGAACTTTTTTCGAACCTCCTTCTGTGATTCCACCTGTGATATCTCCGCTTCAGATTTTACCCATTTGACGCGGCTCCCGCCAACTTCCCTTGAGGCCAAGGACTTGGTATTTGACGAAGCACTTATTGCTGATCATCTTTCTAACTTGACTGGCGGCTTCTCGAGTGGTCCCGATGGTATCCCTGCTTCCTTTTTTAAGAGTTGCCGATCATCTCTTTCTCGTGTTCTTTGATATTTGGTCAATCTTTCTTTACATTCTGGCCGTTTTCCTGCGTTGTGGAAGTCTTCCTTTCTAATTCCACTCCATAAGAAGGGCTGTAAATCCGACATCTCTAACTATAGACCGATTGCCAACTTGTGCCATGTTGCGAAGGTTTTTGAGTCCCTCGTTAGTGACATACTTCGATTTCACTGTAGGCCTTTTTTACGATCTTTCCAGCATGGTTTTCTTAAAGGGAAATCGACGACTACTAACCTTCTTGAATTCATTAATTCATTCCATTGAGGCTGGCAAGCAGGTGGACTGTATATTTACTGATTTCAGTAAGGCCTTTGATAGGATCGATCATGCAATCTTGGTATATAAGCTGTCCCTTCTCGGTTTTCCTTCTTGTTTCGTTAATTGGTTGTCGTCTTACGTGACAGGTCGTACACAGCGTGTGTTGTTTCGTGGAGTCCTTTCCGACCTAATCCTTGTCACCACGGTGGTGCCTCAAGGTGGTATACTTGGACCACTCCTGTTTGTCATATATATCAACGATGTTTCGCTTATTTTGTCCAGTAGTAAAATTCTCTGTTATGCTGATGATGCTAAGATTTTCCGCACGGTTTCTCATGAGTTAGATGTTAATCTCCTGAACTCAGATTTGGCGGTGTTTAGCGACTGGTGTCTGCGTAACCGCCTTCCTTTAAATGTGAGCAAGTGCACCGTTATGAACTTTTCTCGTAGAAGACATCCTGTCCTCTCTGACTACTCCATCAGCGGCGTTGTCTTGGATAGGGTTATAATTTAGTTCAATATTTTAAAATACGCGTCAAAACCCCTCTTCTTTTCTAATCGCTTGCCTTTCACTTATGAGATTGTATGCATGGAAATCTCACACAAGCTTAAAATTGCCACGATTTTCTGAGCTTCATTCTTCTCCTTTAGTTAGTTCCTCGTAGGTAGTTACGCTATTGGCTCCACTGAAATCAGACCTCAGTGGTAAGAAAGAGAAATTAGTGGTCCACTGAATCTAGTCGTTTCTCTGTCAAAATTTTCATCGAACATGTTTTGACAGCGGCACTACTACAATAATCCGAAACTATTGACGCACTGAAGTTCCATTGAAATCGCTATAAGAACAAAACAGATGACGCACACATCGCTATTATAACAAGACAGATGGATGCTGTCAAAAGCTGCTAGAATACTTCCAAACTCGTGGCGCACTGAAGTCCCAGCTCATGTTGTTCATGTTGATGTGGTTCATATTTCAGAAAGTGTGACGTTTTGATGTACATTTGATCCCTATACCTCCCATATACTCACAGCGACCATACAACATGTAAAGCAAAAAGCACTTCGTTCGATCTGATACAACCATGTAACGTGAAAGGACAGTGAAAGCTCAAAGTTGCCTGAAAATGCAGAGTATGTAATTATCGGTGGTTCGGAATTCATCTTAAATAGTAGGTCGAATTACAGTCACTGTCGTGGAATTGTGTAAAGTACTTCTTCCTCCCTATAATCACTATGGGTTAGGAGAACTACATAGAGAAATAATTATTTAAATAAAATTTTTTTTTTAATATACTACATTTTTAAAACGAACTAAAAAGTATACATACATACATAACTCCATACAGATAGTCCTGAAAATTTGTGATAGTGAATTTTTAACAGCTATGAAAATACTTGAAAAGTTTTTAATGGGACGCATGCAATAGATAAATGATAGCAACTGTTGTATAAGTTTTCTCAATGAGAACTACTTTCTACACTACTTAATATTATCTATCTATTAAATTTTTCATTTTAAATCTTACAAGTATTTTTATAGCTGTCAAAAATTCACAATCACTTCGGAACTATCTGTATTTTATACTTTTTAGACCGTTTGTGGTGTATTACAATTTTTTTTTATTTAAATAATTATTTTCTAAATTTTAGACTTGTGTGAATAATTTAGTATTAGCCGTGTTTTTTGCACAAGATCAGATCTTATGATCCAAATCACGCTTCAACACGGAATCATAACAACAACTCAAGATCTGCATGGATATGCAGATCTTGGATCCGGATCTTTAGAGATCCGAAAATTAGTCACAAATTTGACCCATAGAGGGTTTGTTTTGGTTTGAGAAGTTTTTGTACGTGACTGTCATTTGATCTGAAATAACAAAAAATGGTGGACGCAAAATTGCAAGTAAAATGTAAATAATATATAATTATCATTAAATTCACTTAAAATCTGATGATGATAAAGGATATGGAGAAGCAAGTAACTGCATCCTCTTTGCATGCTTATGCAGCGAGGAAGGACGAATTTGTTCATGCACGAAAAAAAAATTCGCGATGCAGAATGTTTCGGAAGACTATTGTCTGAACTATCTGAATTTGAGGTACTTGAGAACAAAAAGAATAAATTGGTGTCTTCGTGGGTGTTATTTTCGCTATCCGACTATTCCAAATGCAACTAAATAATAAAAAAATTATATTTAAATGTCAGGACCGCTAATTATATTTAAATTTGGTACCTGAACACTTTCCTCTGCACTCCTCAATTGTAATTCGCTTTGAATTCGCTTTACCTTAATCTGTACAAAATGGCAGTTACAAGAAACAGCAGCTGTCAACTCGGTTAATAAATGAGCCACTCAGAAGACAAATCGATTAACTCCATTTTTAGTTTTTTCTTACTGTCAGAATATGTTGTCAAATTATTTTGAAAACAAAATCAGGAACTCAGTATATCGTATCTGAAATTGTGGAGTGACTGATTTATCAAGCTACTAGTTTTAATTTCCAAATAGAATTTTACAATAAAAGCATATATATTCAGACGGTAAGAACAAATTGAAAACGGAGTTAATCGATTTGTCTTCTGAGTGGCTCAAATATCAGTATAACCAACTTTTAAAATTAATTTTTTAGGAAGATCCAGATCGTTTTTTTGCATCGAGATCTGAATCTTCTGCAAAAACACGTAGCTATTATTGCATCGTCCTTACTTAAGAATCTATAACCATTCTACATCTTGAAGAGTCTGCCATATTAGACATAGAATGACGTCACTTTGTTTATTGTATTTTACTTGTCAAACCCTTTCATTTCATACCCATGCCAGGGTGGTTGAAAAGTAAAAGGTAATCCGCCATATTGGGTTTAGAATGACGTAATGTAGTTTATCGCATTCTACTCATCAAATCCCTTCCTTTGCTACCCACGGCTAAAGGGGTTGTAAAGAAAAAGGTAATCCACCATATTAAGGCGGATTACCTGACATCACAAAGTTTATCGTATTCTACTCATCTACCCTTTTCAATTGATATCCATGTTAAGGTGGCTGTTTAGAAAAGGGTAATCCGCCATTTTGGAGCGTCCGCTATATTGGATTTAGACTTACAACATAAAGCTAAACAGGAATGACAGTATCGCGTATATGTGCTGTAGGTGAGATCGGCATCTGAACGTATGCAGAAGTGTGAAAGTGGCGAAAGCTTTGAGTTACTGTCCCCTTATCGAAGTGTTTGCTTTTATTTTCAGAAGTGTCAAAGTTATAAGTTGTGTCGTGAAAGTTGTTTAAAAACTGGAATTCATCGTGGTGACTAGTGTTAATGATTGTTAATTATAGACTATTAAGTGTAAAAGTACTTTGTGGTATTTTATTGTTACCTTTTATGGTGTAAAGCTCCAGAGAAAATCAAAAATTTAGTGATGAAGTGTGCTATGTACTGCTGAAAAAATTATTGCCGCAGAGTGCGAGAAAAATCTTTTTTCAAGTAAGTATATGCTATAATTATAATCTCTAAAGTCTCTTTGCTTAAATTACTTCGATTATATTAAGCGAAAGTCATTTATAATATGAAATATTCACTATTTCCTTGGCTATAGAACTTTGTTTACCTTTGTAATCTAGCCAAATACAGAATGAGGGTTTGATAGGATGAATGGGGCTCCTTGATGAATGAATATAAGAGGGCGTAGTCCATATCATTGTATATCCCAAATCCTAGAGCCTCTTTGTACCTATAAACTATTAAGAATACATTTAATTTTTATTTTAAAGAAGAAGACTATTTTATTTTTATAGTTTTTACAATTTTATTTTTATTAATTTTAATACTTTCAGATCGGGAGATCTGGTTAGACTGAAATACTATTTCCTTTTTTTTATGTATCCTACTTTACATTTAACACAAAGATAGTTTGTTCAATATTGTCTCTGTATAAAGTACAGTATTTTATTGTCTATGAATAAATGATTATTATATATTTCAAAGTGTTTGTGTTTCACACTATTCAAAATTTATCGAATTGTACAGGTTGACTTAAATATATTTGACAGTACAGTCTGATTGGATATTAGTAAAGTGGATTTTAATAAAAATATTTTATTAATAATGTAATCAAACTTATGAAATTTAAATTTAAAATTAAAAATTAAATTTGTAGCTACTGCTACATACAGCTTTGCCCTTATTATCACTGTCGGCTCGCGGATAATTTTTTAGAAGGAGGCAGCACATATTTTCGATTTAAAACTTAACATATTTTGATTATAATTATGTAGATTTCCCAAAAAAAACATCACATCTAAAAATCCTAATTGATGTTTCAACAGAGTTTCATTGTTAAACCACTTTTTGAAGATCAGTGCAATAAATTACAATAGACAAAAAACAAGTCGCATATTTTAATTTATTTATCTAAATCACCTATGTCAACCTCCACGTGGTGGTCCCTGGAAACAAGGAAGCACTGTCTGTACTTCGATTATATTCAATAACAATGCTCACTTGGCTAAAAGAGAAGGTGGAACAGTTTAAATGCGTAAATTAGAGTAAATTTCAACGCGGTTCGCAATTGTTTTTCTAAATTGTGTTAGATCTTGTAATAATTAGAAAATCTATTTCATCTTCTTTGCGTACATTTTTAAATGTAATTTAATAATAAAATTTAAAATATAAATATTACTTAATTTTGAATTAATACAGTTTGTAATTATTCAAAAGATATATCAGTCCATCTTCAAAAAATCTCAAATTTGACTACTGTCATGGTCTACAAACACATAGAAAACTCTCAATTCTACAGAAAGGAAAATGCCGAAGTTTTCCTATCTTACTGCCATTCCTGCTTAGCTTTATGTTCTAAGGATTTAGAACAATATTAGAGACATTATGGTGCATTCAAGAAGTCAGTTAAATGCGTATTCTGAACACACAGTCGTTCAACAAGTTCAATGCCGATGTAAATGCATTGCATTCGCTCGATCAATTTGACAGTTGATGCAAATTAGTTGCGCATTTCTTGCATTTGGGAATTTTTAGCTGCCGACACATTTTTTTGTCGTATTATTTTAAAAGCGGCCTAAAATGGATTCGGACTACGACTAAAACTTTTATATCTTTTAGTTTATGTTGCAATTAATTCTTTACTCTACAGTAGGCTTTCTACTTTAAATGATGAATTATTCGAAAGCGATACAGAATTGGGTGAAAATTCAGAAATTCAGCTTCTTCTTTTAAAAAAGATGTTATCATTTCTCAAATTGCTGTTAAGAGAATAACTATAGGATTACAATACCAAATTCGATATTTCTAGAAACATTTTTAGACTGTATAGGCATCAACCAAGCAATCTTCTTCTTTTTGCATTTAATCGTTCATCCCAGTAGCCAGTTTTTAATTCATTTTGTATGCATTCGTATGTTTATAATGGCTGCCTTTGCATTTTTTGATTGATTGATTGATTAGATTTGAAGGTGTAAGGTTCTCAAGCGCCGCGGCCACTGGGGCCTATTGTGCTAACCCTCTTAACTCCTTATAGTAAGCCGGTCCCTCCGAAGAAGTTCAACAGCTCCCGCAGTTGACAGTCATTCAGCCCGCTCAGTACCAGGGTTGGTTTCCCGAATAGGCTAAATCTGCTCCTGGCTACTGCAGGGCATTCACATAGCACATGTGATGGGGTCTCATCCTCCTCCAGACAGAGTCTGCAGGTGGGGTCGACGGCTCTGCCTATCCTCACCAGGTGCTTCCTTAGCTGACAGTGGCCGGTAAGTAGGCCTGCCAGAGTTCTAACAGCCGACCTGCTCAGCTTGAGGGCTCCGGCCCTATAAAAGGGGTGTTAGACCCCTTCCTAGCAAGTTCGTCTGCTTTTTCATTTCCCGTGTAGCCCTGATGTCCCGGTATCTAGATCAAGCTTACTTGATTAGTTCTACACAGTGCGTCTAGGCTCCTTTGGTATTCCCACACCAGATTTGATCTGGTGGTAGATGAAGCAATTGCTTTGATTGCAGCTTGACTATCCGAGAAGATTGAGATCCTTTTGTTTTTATAGGCTCTTCTTATGTTCTCGTAAGTGCATGTCAGTATGGCGAAGATCTCAGCCTGGAATACCGTGGTATATATTCCCAGGGCCAATGATAAACTGAATCGAGGAGAGTGGCTCCAGACCCCTGCCCCAACACCTGATTCAGTCTTGGATCCATCCGTATACCATACTAGCTCCCCTGGACGGACAGCTGGAAGCGTCCAGGTCTCACGCTTTTCCACCCGTATTAAGGGTGGTTGAAATGGTGAGAGTCTTGCCGGTATCTGATCAGTTAGCATGGCCAACTCAGGTGTGGCTTCAAGAATCTCCCTTATTGTCGTGTGGCCCTTACCTATGTTTTCCCCGAGGAGACCGGCTCCCTCTAATTTGTAGGCCGCACACAGAGCCAGGCTTTCAACCTCTATATGAAGAGGTTTAATATTTAGCATGGTTTCGAGTGCAGCCGTCGGCGAGGTGCGCATGGCTCCAGTGATGCATAGGCAGGCCATACGTTGCAGTCTGCTAAGCTTAGTCCTTATCACATTAAGTTTTGCTCTGTGCCACCATGTAATCGCTCCATAAGTTATCATGAGCCTTACTACCGATGTGTAGATCCAGAGCATTGTTCTGGGTTTAAGTCCTTAGGTGGTCCCGCAGGCTCTACGGCATGCCCAGAAGGACTTCCGAGCTTTTTCCACAGTTATATCAAGGTGCAGGTTCCAGTATAGCTTGGAATCCAGGATCACCCCCAAGTACTTCACCTGATCCTTGAAGGGTAGCGCAGTGCCCAAGAAGGTCGGTTCAGGAAGGCCCGTCGTGTTCCTCTTCCTGGTGAACGGAACTACGACTGTTTTGTCAGGGTTGACTTTGAGGTCAACCTCATTGCACCAGGTTGCAACTACGTCTAGAGCCCCCTGGAGTTGTATCGTAATGTTGTTCCCCATATCGCTGGATGCCGCAACTACAATGTCACCTGCATAGCCCTGCGTGAAGAAGCCTCGCTCATCAAGGCGTACAAGTAGCTCATCGATCACAAGGCACCATAGGAGGGGTGACAGCACCCCACCCTGCGGACACCCTCTTGTGACGCAGCCCTGATCGTCCTATCGAAGAGACTCAAGGTAAGATCTCGAGACCTGATCAGCACATCTAAAAATGTATGCCTTTGCATACAGGTTGAAAATAAATGCGCATTTGACTGACTTCTTGAACGTGCCCTATATTGCATTGTCATCGGATCTTCATACGTATGCAAAATTTCAGCTCAATCGGATATCGGGAAGTTAGTTTAAAATCGATTGCAAAATTTGTACCGAACAGACAAACAGACAATGAAGCGAGTTAATGAAAACGTTTTAAAATAGATGATTAGTTTTTGTATGTCCAAGAAAACACGAGATATTATCACCTTTTATTAAAAAGATGCCAAAAACTTGTTTAAAAAAAATTGCATTTTGAAAGTTCTAATTCTCCCTTTAGCGGGTCTATTGCAATTAATAAAATCTTTAGATTGATAATGCAAAATTACTTTCACATATTCATTAGCGATTCAAATGAAAATCTCCTGTGAATATTTTATTTTCGGTATTACAAGGAATCTGTTAAACGAAAATATTTGGTTAAAAACCGAAATTCACCTTAATGAATTTTGCTTTCTGCACGAGTAATTTTCTCATTTGAAAACCCTGTAATTCAGATAACAGCATAAGCGTACCGAAATAGAAATTCTTTAATGCACCGCAACCATGCCAAAATACCCCGAAGCGTTCCTAATTATCATTTTCATGGTCCATTGCGCTAATTACCAGGGTTGTCTCCGTGTGATATTTAATATGGCGAGTCGAACAGCTTTATTTTGTTAAATTCTTTCCTCACCTGTAAGGCTAGTAGAGATGAACACAAAACCGCAGTCAAGTTTAGTTCACGCTTTTTTAGTTATTTTGGGCTCACCTGAAATACAATATTTTCGCCGTTCCGGTGAACGCTTTTTCATGTTTTTCACCGAAAAACGTTCAGTTTGACTTTTGCTCCAAACATTTTCTGCATGAGTAAATAAAGTGAGATGACGGCGAGCTCACTCAATCGACTGGAAATTAGTTGATTGACTTTTCATTAAATGTTTATAGTGAAATTAATTGGAAAAATGAAGGGTTACATTTGGATAAATGTTTGATCCCAGAGGAAAACCTAGTACCGTTACTTGGTTGGTGGTGACTCAATTGACACTTTAAAATGTTGGAGTTTCGATTTATAGGGATCGCATATAAAGTATCGGATATCCGTATTCGTACACTATCATACTATTAAAAATATTGAAAAAAACTAAATAAAAATAATTAAATATATGAAAAATTTCCAAACGAACCATTAAAACTCGAGGGGAGCAAGAAATATTAAAAGAATTTTAATTGACATGATCAGCGTTTCTTATAAAGAAAAGCTAATTATTTTTATTTAAAGTTTTTTCAATATTTTTTTTTTTGTATGATAGTGTATGATAATGTAAATTATTTTAAAAAGGTGAAATAAAGATTTCTTCGTAATAAAACACTTTGTTTTTACAAAATTTAATGTTGGCCAAGCAGCCGTTTATTTACAAGAATATACACTGTGTCTTCGTTGAGAGTTAAACCGAAAAGAAAGCAAGCACTCAAAAATGAACTGAACGGACCTGTTAACCTCACGATAACAGTACTGATTACAATGATAAGCAAGAGAATTGCAATATTACATGGAAAGATTTCAAAGTAGTTAAGTGCATATTAAACTAATACAAATATGAGGTACAGGTGCGGTAGAAACTAATTTCTCGGTATAATGTATTTTATATAAATTGAAATATTTGCTGAATTGTTAAGTGTTGTTTAACTTGTTGTGAGTTTAGTGATGATTTCCAACATTCCGCCCGCCTCGTAATGATACGACAAAGATCGCACTTTCTCCGCCCGCCTTGATCCATCTCGTTGCCCAATAAGTCAGTTGCCAGGATTATCTGTTAAAAGAGCAGTAGGTATGAGGTAAGTACTACCGAAAAACAAGGCGTTCGAAATAATAAGGAAGTAAGAAGTAGGGAAATTAGGATAGGTTATGTAACTAGTTAGTTGTGTTTGCAATAGGTAAAACGCAAAGTTTTGTTATTGGTCTAGTAAAACAGCCATCCTTATGTTTGAGTTTGACTACGCGAACATTGCCATCAGAACCTGGATATGTTTCCAGCACACGACCAAGAGCCCATTTAGATGGAGGAAGTCGCTCGTCCTTAACCAAAACAAGGTCATTAACCTTAACAGAAGTCTCTTTCTGGAACCATTTGTGACGAAGTTGAAGGGAATGCACATATTCTTTATACCATCTTTGCCAAATATGTTCGTACATTTGCTGAACGAGTTGCCATCTGTCGAGACGATTAATCGGAGTATCCTTAAATGATGGAGCGGGTGCCATAAAGAGATTTTCTCCCACGAGAAAATGGCCTGGAGTCAGGGCTGATATGTCTTCAGGATCGTCGGATAGAGCATAAAGGGGCCGGGAGTTTAGGCACGCCTCAATTTGTGTTACCAGGGTAAGCATCTCCTCCATTGTTAGATGGTGATCACTGACAACTCTTCTGAAATGATGTTTAAATGCTTTCACCCCTGCTTCCCACAACCCTCCAAAGTGAGGAGCGGAAGGTGGTATGAAATGCCAGGTTGTAGAATCCTGAAGGAGAACTTGTGCCACTTCTGAGTTCTTGATAAGCTGGTTAAAGTGTTTTGATAAAGTTCTATCCGCAGCGACAAAATTAGTAGCATTGTCGCTGTACAAATTAGCACACCTCCCACGTCGACTTATGAAACGTCTATACGCAGCGATGAAAGCATCGGCAGTTAAATCTGTTACGAGTTCTAAATGGCATGCTCGAGTAGAGAAGCAAATGAAGACAGCTACATACACTTTTATTGTCCTATGACCTCTTCCTTTCACTGGTTTGATGTTAAATGTTAAATAAAGCGTAATCTACCCCGCTATGTAAGAAGGGTTTTGATGGACGAACCCTTGTTGAAGGAAGTTCACCCATCAATTGTTTCTCTGTGGTCGCTTTGTGACGGTGACAAACGATGCATCCGTTAATGTATTGGCGAACTTTGCTCCGTCCACTAAGTACCCAGTACTTAGTGCGTACTCGATGTAGTGTAGCCTGAGCCCCGCCGTGTAGAGTTGTCTTATGAGCCTGAGCGATGACAAGCTGAGTAAAATGGCAATCTTTCGGTAATATGACGGGATATTTCTCCTCATAAGATAGGAATGATTGTTGTAGTCGTCCAGAGAGACGCAGCACACCATGGTTATCAAGAAAAGGATTCAATTTGAGCAGTTTGCTGCTTGAAGGTAGGGACCGTTTTGTTGCAATGCACTTAATGTTGTTTGTAAAGAAGCCTTGTTGAATAATTTTTATCCACCGCTGTAATGTTGCATTTATTTCATCGGAAGTTAATTGACCTTGCCTACGGTGACACTGTGAAGCCTTAGCATTATGATAAAATCGGAAGCAATACGCAGTAAATCGCAGCAACTTGTTGAGATCTGAGAATCGTAGAAGTATTTCATTGTTAAATTCTTCTTTTGTGCAGACTAACACAACAGCAGGACGTAATTCGTCTTCAATCGATGGAGGTGATGAACAAATTGGATTTCGAGGCCACTCCGAGGACCTTTTTTGTAGCCACGATGGTCCAGACCACCATAACGTACATTCTTGAAGTTGTCGTGCAGATATTCCACGAGTAGCACAGTCTGCAAGGTTATCGCTTGTAGGCACATGATGCCATGTAGCCTGAGGCAATTTACTATGAATGAGTGAGGTCCTGTTTGCGATGAAAACTTTCCACCTCGAAGGATGCTCCTGAAGCCAGGATAAAACAATCGTGGAATCCGTCACACGTGCACTGGTATGTTATCATTTGGCAAAATCGCTTGAATAGATTGAAGAAGTTCAGCAACAAGTGTAGCTCCGCAAAGTTCAAGACGAGGCAGCGAGATCGTTTTCAACGGACTAACTCGTGTTTTTGAAGCTACAAGTGATGTTTGGACGGCATCGAAATTATGGATGACACGTAGATAGACTGTTGCACTATATGCTAACAGCGATGCATCACAAAAGCCGTGCAATTCAAGTCCTATATGCGAATTAGTAATTCCTAACCACCTATCCAGTTTAATTGTCTTTAACGATTTGATATCTTCTCTGTAGCTTAGCCATATGTTTCGCAAATCATTCGGTAATTCGTCGTCCCATCCTAACTTGGCGAGCCACAACTTTTGTAAAAATATTTTTGATGAAATCGTTGTAGGCGACAACCAACCTTGAGGATCGTATATCCTGCTCACATCGGCAAGAATAGACCGTTTGGTATGTGTTCCAATATCAGGCAGGTCGATTTTACAATTGAAAGTATCAGTTGCAGGACACCATCCAATACCCAATGTCTTAATTTGCGTGTCATTCACAATTTTCGTTGTAACATTTTTATCAATCTCATCAACAGGAAGATTAGCTAGAAGTTCTGGAACGTTAGATAACCACTTGCGAAGTTTAAAACCACCGCATTGCAAGAGATGTCGCAATTCATTGCGAAGATAGATGCAAGTGTCAACATTAAAGGCACCAAAAAGGGCATCGTCAACATAGAAGTGTTCTCTTAGAATTTTAGCCGCCATTGGGAACTCTACTTCATGATCGTCAGCAAGCTGTCGGAAAACTCGACATGCTAGATATGGTGCGCTGACTGTGCCATATGTGACGGTAAGGAGTCGATACGTTGAAACTGGCTCAGACATTGAATTTCGCCACAAAATTCTTTGAAAGTCAATGTCTCGACGATCTACAAGTATCTGACGGTACATTTTCTCAGCATCAGCGGCTAGGACGAATGGGTATAAGCGCCATTTAAGGATTACAGCAAAGACGTCATTTTGAAGCTTCGGACCAATTTGTAGGATATCGTTAAGCGAAGTGCCGTTTGTGGTCTTCTGTGAAGCATTGAAGACTACCCTTAGCTTTGTCGTAGTGCTACTTGATTTCATTACGGCATGGTGAGGTAAATAATACGCATTGTCGGCTGCTTCTTCCCTTGCAGGTACCTTTTCCATATGATTTAACGTTAAATACTCAGACATAAATGCTTCATACTGTTTAAATAGGCCCTCATCTTTCCAAAGGCGACGTTCCATTCTATATAATGCAGCAAGAGCAGCACCTCGTGACTGGCCTAGTGAAGAAGGATCCGATTTAAACGGAAGGCGAACAACATACCGTCCTCCGACAGTGCGATAATGTGAAGCTACAAAGAAGTTCTCGCAATCTTCTTCGTCAGCAGTCATGCTAGATATAGTAGGAACTTCTTCCACTTCCCAGAATCTTTTTAAGAACGTGTAAATATCAGTAGATGAAGTAGTGGAGTGAAAACTATGGATAGCGATCGCCGTACACGGAGAACTGTCAATTGCTCCTGAAAGAATACAACCTAATGATGTCAATTGCGCTATTGGTGTCCCAGGAGGACCTCGTCGCACCTCATCTCCAAGCACTTTAGCGTAAATTTCAGCACCAAGAATCACATCGATCTGAGCGGGTTCGTGAAACTCAGGATCAGCTAATTCTAACCCAGTTATATGAGGCCATTCTTTTCTGAATATGTGTTTTGATGGTATGAGGTGTGTTAGAGACGGGAACACTAGAGATTGAATTGCGTAATTGACTGATGGACTTATAGACGAAATGATTTCATGTTTTACACAAGCTTTTGCTAACCCTGCATCGCAGCTTCCAATACCAGTTACGGATACGTGAACAGACCGTTTCGGTAGGTTTAATAGGTCTGCAAGAGACGATGATATAAAATTAGATTCTGAACCTTGGTCCAATAATGCTCGCACTCGAAGTACTCCATTGTGAGTAGATGGAATGAAAACAATTGCGGTAGCCAATAATATCGATGACCTTGAGTATTGAGTACCAGCTACGTGAGCACTAGCTGAAGTACTTGGACTACCAAAAGAAGGACTACCAGACGGTAATGCTAAGTTTGACGTAGGTTGATTAGAACTGAAGCACAATTTATGCAACATCGTATGGTGTTTCTAGTTGCAATTTTTACATCGATTAGCCGATAGACAGTTGAGTGCAGCATGACCTGGCTTAAGACAGTTATGACATATCTTCTTTTCGTTGACAAACTTAATGCGATCTTCGATTGATTTTGACCGAAATTGAGGGCAAAATAAAAGAGGATGTTTTGTCTGACATGAGATGCATCTTTTATATGAAGCTGAAAAATGACTACGTGAAAATGTTTTAAATGGTTGAGAACCAGGTGTTGACTTCCTTTCAGGATTATTGTTAATTGCGTCGAGCATGTGTACTCTTGCCTCTAGAAATTTTTGTGCGGACTCGAAAGTGGGTACATCAGTGGATGTTTTTAAGGATGCCTCCCAATCCTTGCGTGTATTTGAATCTAGTTTTGATGAAATAAAATAGACAAGCCAGTCATGCCATTCTTTTACCGGTCGCTCCATATTTTCCAAGGCACGAACGGTCTGAGTAAAGGAGTCTAGCACTCGTCGAAGTTCTAATGAAGTTTCAGAAGTCATGCCGCGTAAGTTTACTAAAGAGGCTAAATGAGCATTGACTAAGATACGAGTATTGTCATAGCGAGTAATCAGTATGTCCCATGCTGTATTATAATTAGAATTCGTAACTGATAAATGTTTTAAAAGCTTGGCAGCTTCACCTGTAACTGATGACTTCAGATAATGGAACTTTTGGATATCAGGCAATGACGCATTTTCGTGGATTAAGGAAACGTACATGTCATGAAATGATGACCAATCGGTATAAGATCCAGAAAAAGATGGAAGATTTATCTTCGGAAGCTTAAGAGCTGGCATTGAACCAGTAGATTTTGAATTAAGAAGTGACACTTCATAAGAGGGACGTACTTCAGCTAGCTCATCTTTAATCCAACTTAAGAATTCAACGTAGGCACATTCAGTCCGCGAAAAAACGTCATCTGAGAAATATTCATCGTCTGCCAACTCCTCAGAAGTAGCTTGCTCAGTTACCTTATCATGTATTTGCAGATACTGGGTCCAATAATTTTCTAATAATTGTAAACGCACATTTAAATAAGATTCGGTTCGCTTATCCTTTCCCGTCTTTTGAGTGTTCACTCTAAATTTTTCTATTCGTGCCGCGATAGCTAAAGCCTGATTTTTTAATTTGTCCATTTTATTTTCAGTTGCGGAACTATGAATTATATATATTTGTCTATTTACTATGTACGTTTTAAATGCAAATAAATATTATCACCTACGAATTCGCGAATACCGATACACTGCACTATAGTATTCTGTAAATAAGTTGTATTAACTGTTCACTAGAAATGAATGCAATTTACTTCAAACATTTTTTCAAAAAATTTTCAAATATGTCAATAAAATGTAAATTATACTTCTTTTTGTTGTTTATTTAATGTAGCAATGTTTTCAAAATTCATCATGCATTGAGAAGCGCATCAGCTTGCACTTTGCTCAGATATGAACATATGGCTTTGTTTTCACAAATGTGCGTATTAGATGTAATATGATTTGAGATAAGTAAGAAAAGGAACGGACTTACTTGTTTTTTATGAATACTTATCCGTTGTTGGATGATTAATGACGTCAATGTTGATACGCTATGTATGTGGTTGATTTTACGGAACTGTACGTTGACCCGTTAGTTCTTCCAAATATGATACACGTGGGATACTAAAATTTTTACAGCAAAATTTGCCCTATTTTATTATTGACGCAAATTTGTTCAATTGTATGCTTTCCCTTTTATGTTTATTTGATTGCAGGTATAAATACCTGGTAAATACTCGTGGTTCACTGGAATACAAAATCGTTTAATTTGCACAAGATATTAGAATTTGATTTCACAGGAAGCCCCGATAGCCACTATCAATGTTTAACTTTAATGTTTTCGCTTATAAAGTTCCACCTGTATATTTATCCGATAAGTCTCGCCGTTTTTAAATATTTCACCACACACTGCTTCGAAGGACCAAAATGATAATGTAAATTATTTTAAAAAGGTGAAATAAAGATTTCTTCGTAATAAAACACTTTGTTTTTACAAAATTTAATGTTGGCCAAGCAGCCGTTTATTTACAAGAATATACACTGTGTCTTCGTTGAGAGTTAAACCGAAAAGAAAGCAAGCACTCAAAAATGAACTGAACGGACCTGTTAACCTCACGATAACAGTACTGACTACAATGATAAGCAAGAGAATTGCAATATTACATGGAAAGATTTCAAAGTAGTTAAGTGCATATTAAACTAATACAAATATGAGGTACAGGTGCGGTAGAAACTAATTTCTCGGTATAATGTATTTTATATAAATTGAAATATTTGCTGAATCGTTAAGTGTTGTTTAACTTGTTGTGAGTTTAGTGATGATTTCCAACAGTGTACTAATACGGATACTGTTAATAAACTAAACCAATTTTTAGCAAACCGTTAACAAATCGCGTATGTCAACAATTTATAAACTTGTTTACAAAAAAAAAAATAACAATGGAGATAAATTTCAAGTTTTGTAGTTTATAATATTTTTTAATAGATACCAGATTATTGCGTATGTAAATAATAGTGCAACATGTGCAACAAATAAGTGGCAGAATTTCATTAGATATTCAGAACGTTATTATTATTTTAGCCGGAAATGTTTTTTCAGAATTACGAAATGGCAAATGTCAGAAGTATTAATACATGTAGTCGTAACTTTTAACTTTATATCGGCATTTTTCATTTTTTTAAATATTGAATTACACTGCTCCTGTAGACGATGTCCTCGCGGTCCTCCAAAAAAAGGTGTCTGGTGGTGAGAACGATATCTCCGGTTTGGATTATCCCAAATAAAAAAAGCCATAAAGTTTCTATTAGTGAATAGATAAATCTTGGTATTAATCGAAGGAATAGTCAAAATTTCGATTTTTCACAAAACGGCGGCTCCAAAAAGAAAAAATTCCGATTTTCGACCAACATTTTTTAGTTACATTGTTAAAAAAAATAGAAATATTTATAGGAAATCTTATTCCTTCGATCAATCCCTGAAGAATTTATCTGAGAAGATTGTGTTAAAATTTCAGACCGAGCCGTTTTTGAGAAATCGTGCTCACCGACTTGATATTTTCAGAGAATACATATACTCAAATATTATATACATTCCGAAAATGCAATAAAAAAATGGATTTTTTCAAATTTCTAACTGCGTATTACCACTTAAGGACGGCAAATGGACATTTTGTTGATAACAATGTGGTCGGAGAGTACACTCCGCGAAAAAATTATAAAAACAAACCTAAAACGTCATTTCACGTCAAAGCCCGCGCACAAGTACGAGAGCTCATATTATCTAAACATGCTACACTAGCTGTGTTTTTTAATGAGCTATATAGATCTAAGCCATACAAACTGCTGAACCAGTTCATGATCTAGTTCACTATCCCGCTCAAGGGAATTTAAGAAATTTCCCTTGAAAATAAAACGCTGCCAACTTCAATTTCAATAGAAATGTCATTTTTGTAAATGTGCAATATAAGGAAAGAAATTAAAATGTTTGTTAAATCCACAAACACAGTTTTTTTCAATGCGTTTTAAATATATTTAATATGTTATATCTTCTTGTTTACGATTGGGCTTTATCTTTGGCGTAAAATAGAAACTTAAAACGTCTAAAACTGACAAATATGTAACTTGGGAAGTGAGCTGCAGTTTTATTTTAAAAATTTCCCTAATCGTTCTTTTAATGATCTGATGAACCGGTCATTAAAAAAACACGGCTACTATTAGTCCAGTAGAATGCTGTAGAGCGAAATTAAAATTTCCCCTTATCGCGTCATTTCATGAAGATTGAACAAAAAGTCAGTGGAAAAAATTATAGAAACAAGCATCAGTTTGTTTGAAGTAATTCAGAATTTCATAGGTAGCAATTATGCCACGTGTTAAGATTTTGACTGCAGCAGAAAAGGGGAAAGGCACTGCTTACCACGACCTAAAGCTGAGTTTAAGAGAAACCGCAAAACGTCTGTCGAGGAGCGTAAAAGTGGTTCATAGTTTTCTAAAACTGAGGGAGGTCTATGAAGTAAAACAAAAATTGGCATAGCGGATACCGAAACTGAAGCAGAGGGACATCAGGGAAATTAAACACCAAGCAGTTAATAATTCTATCAGCCCATCTCAAATAAAGCGGGATTTGAAATTAGATATTTCCGTCCAGTGAATACAGCAAATTTTACATGACGACAAAAACTTGTCATACGAAAAAAGGAATGTAAACCTTCAACTTTTACCACGTCATAAAATAGCTCGACTTAGGTTTGCAGAGAAATATCAATTTTGGGATGAAGAGTGGAGAAAAGTTGTCTTTAGCGACGGAAAAAATTTTTGTTTGGACGGGCCTTATGGTTCCATAAAATATTTGGCGTGATAATCGACAAAAAAACAAGGCCTTGTTTCACGAAATTTTGGAGCAGGATCGCTGATGATATGGTGTGCCATTGGATATACTGGAAAGACTCCAATATGTACTATTACAACAAAAATGAATGCTGCTTATTATATAAACCTATTGGATTGTATATTGGCGAGTTCGGGCTATGATAATTTGGTCCTGATTACATATTCCAACAAGATAATGCGGCAATTCATTCTGCTAAACTGACGAAAGAGTTTTTGGCTGATCACAACAATCCTTTACTGGATTGGCCGGCATGTAGCCCGGATCCCAATCCGGTTGAAACCGTTTGGGAACTACTGGCTAATAATGTTTACAATAATTGACGTCAATTTGAATCAGTCAAAATCTAAGAGATCCTATAATCAGCTAATGGAATAAACTCGACCAAAAATATCTGCAAAGTTTAATTAATTCTTTGCCCAGGAGACTCCAACAGGTCATTTTGAACTCAGGTGGCAACACGAATTATTAAAATGTCTCTGATATTATAGATATTAAAATTATTTTTATGTGATACTAAATTCAATACTTTGAAAACCATAACCGTTTACTGAAATTTTCATTTTGTTTCTATAATTATTTCGTTCTTACATTTTTATGTTATAGGCAATTTTTTTAATAAACCATGGAATGAAATATTTCGAATGTACTTTTGTTTTTTAATAGCAATGACCTAAACATAGTGTTGGCAACTAGAATTTTCAATCATTTACTTAAAATAGTTCAATAAGAATAAGTCCAAATATTGAAGGTTTAATTTTTGTTTTCATAATTTTTTTGCGGAGTGTATTACGGTCATGAGTTACCAACTTCCTAACAGTGCGTATAAGACAGTGGAGATGACCACAGTACACTTATCTAATTTTAGCCACTTTTCCACTTACCAAGTTACGCCCTGTGGCCACAGAATTAATTTTGAATAAAAATTTAGAATATTTATTATTAACACACAATTAGTCTCTTCTAATGTCGGCCACGAGCTACTTCATTGTGTTCCATCTTCTTTCCCAATTTTTAAAGTTTTAGACGCTACATTGCTTTTACCGGAGACAAAAGGTATCTTTAAATAAGCTGTCCCTATTGATGATTTGATCAGAAATTGCATTCATCGCCTTAACGAAAACAATCTCTGGATTTAGCGCGACCAGCCAATTCGTTACCAGTAACGTTTTAAAAATCAACTGACTTGATTAGTCCCAAAATCAACTTTATTCCCTATCACATGCATTTCTCCCATGTACAAACCTCTAAATAGAGGAAACTAAGAATGTCAATTGATTTTTGATATGATAATCTTGTCAAGATAATTCTGATAAGCTATCATAAATTCAAATGTTTTCCCAGACTCCCTAGAGTCGGCAAGGCGAGGAATGAATAAATTTGTGGCTGCCGCAATATCTTCTCAGTATTGAGTTGCAAGTGCGTCTACTTGTATTCCCTCCTAAAGATGTTCTTATGTGGGTGAGACGAGTCAGCTATTTATTTTGCCCAAACATGGTATTAGATCTAAGTTAAGATAGCTCCCCAGACGGATGCAAACAATAAAGTGGCTCAATGTCCAACAGGCAGCAACAAAACAAAGAAAAGAGGTTTTTAACCCAACATTCATTGTCTTTGGTCATACTTTAGGGGTCATAAAGACCTATCAACTTGACATACACAGCATACATTCACTTGTTGATCGCAAAATGAAATCAGATATTTATCTGAGACAGTTTACTTTCCATTCAGTTATTACCATGGAAAAGCTGTTCACCTTAAAGTGTGTGACCAGTTGGTTAAGTTTTTTACAAAAACTTCATTTGTAATTCTTCAAGTAATTTTATATGGTCGGAAATTACAAATTTCTTTGTAAAAAAAAGTATCATGACAAGTAAAATTTCTTTGAAGCAATTCTAATTACAATCTTCATTACCCAGATATACCTACATAAAAAAAGGTTCACTGACCGCTCTGGTTTTATATCTTATGTAATCAATCACTGCTGCTGGTTATAAGGTAGTTTCCGTGCTTTTTTGCCTTTTAAGTCAAACTAATATTTTTATAAAAACTTCTCTAATCTTCTGAAAACCGAAGAAAGTCCGAAAGGTAAAGCAAAATTTGATACACAAAGCCTTCAAAGGCCTTCACCAAGCCAAACGTGTATAAATTAGAACAATTTTTTTAATGTACCTTTTTTTCTAAAGGTTTTAATGTAGGCTTTATGACTTATTACTCGTATTTTCTTTATGTGATAACAGTAAGTAATAATAACAGTAAGTTCTGAAAGTATGTATTGTTGTTAATGGCCATGTTTATGTGCAAATATTTTGCGGAACTAAATTAGAAAATATACATATAAACTTAGGCTGAAGTTGTTGATCTGTTTACTACTGTTTACTGCTTGGTTTACTGGAACCATGGCGTGGTGAACATGCCATTTGACCAATCGATCTAACTCCGTCTTCAATGCGATTGCAATTCTTGAAAAAATTAAGATTGACAATTTATTATATTTGAGTAACTAAACCAAGATTCGTTTGCTTTTGTAGGTTATTTATAAGGAAGCATGAGCATCATGTAGAAATGATTGCATTGGTTATGAATAGGTAATTAAACTATTCAAAGAACTTAGCTATGGTTTATGCGCATGCTAAAATAAATTTGTTCACCAAAAAATGTAAAATAATAATTTTTCAAAATAAATCAATGTATTTTATCTCTATCCACCTTTATTACATAACTAAATATATTTCGTATTATTATAATATTAACCGACGTTAGAAAAACAACGAGGTTCTAATTTCGACACGTAATTGATTGATAAATGATAACAATTTTGTATCTAGAGTGACTACGATGCTTCTCTGATTAAGATAATTCTCTCTTGCTGTATACAGAACGGGCACACAAGGGTCATGTTTTTTTATACGATGTGGCCAAATCCTAGGAAACAACGCTTTGATGCATTAGCATGGCTTTGGACGGGAGGGAATTAGGGTAAGGGAAGTGAGGAAACTTGAATGTTTTGTTTTTTGCATTGCTGCGGAGAGATCAGGTCTCGAACCCGGGACCCATGGCATAGTCGTGCGGCTCAACGAATTGATCCAACTGTTAAGAATTTTTTAAGGTGAAGGTATGAAAAGGTGACCGTCACTAATTTCGTAATATGTTGCCGGATTTGGATAATTCTGTTTCCATTTTTTAGAATACACTACCTCCGCAACTTTTAAATTGCTTTATTCTTACGAGCAGCATTCATCGCGACGTATATATGAAGACACTAAAAAGTGAAAAATAAAATAATTTGATCCTGCGCTGTGCTTTGGTCCTATTTCAGGTCAGCAGCAGAATTTGAGGAACGTAACCAGCGAAGCCAGAAGGAACTGAAGCTCGTTCAATCTTGAGGAGAATGGGGTTTACTACTCACCCATTATCTGGAAGAAAATCCTGAAACAGAAGCAATGCTGGTATAAGACGGAACGAGCCCAAAACATCCAAAGGAGCAACCTGGAAATCATTGGAAAATTATAATTATTTAATTTAGCGTCACGAAAAAGAAATTGTAAACATTTTAAATAACATAATGGAATGCGAAAATAGCCAGCGCATACACTCTTGCGGATTTCTAAAAGTATGAACTAGATTAAACAAATTTGGCAGTAAATAATCTAAGAGGGTATATAAAACACTTACCTGTATAGATTTATACTTACCTGTATAGTATGTTCACAATTCACTTCACTTAATTAGTCGTTTAACAATTTCCTTTACACGTTCTCTTCAAAATACACTGTATACACTTTACAAATTAGCACTTATCACTTCGCTGGTTAAAATACAACTAACTAACTACAGCTAGGCTGCTACTCAGCCCTATTTATAATACTTAGCTTTTTTTAAAAAGTTCAGCAGCTTAGTTCTAGCACTTTCCGTTTTTCATTTTCGCCACACAAAGTCACCACAAAAAAAACGAACAGGTAGTTTTATGTATTATCTGCAATTGTGGTTGGGTAGTTGATTTGTTTGTTTAATTTGCACCGAATTCAAAATTACGTAATAGATATAAAATTAAAAATTATTTTATGCTCTTTAACTCTTTTTGTGAAGTCGGTTCAACTTTTTTTTTTTAAACTATTTTATTAATTCACATTAAACCGATAAACCGTCGGTTTAAGAATTTAGCGAACGAAAAATATCCTCACTAATGTGCTAGTTAAGTTTACTACTATAAGATTCAATAAAAAAATTTCAACAGATTATTAAAACAAATAACAGGAACTTTAATATGATTCACAAATTAATGATGCAATTAGACTAACTCTCAACTGTATAACAATTTAACATTACAGCTATCTCTTCTTTAATTTCCCCGATTTGCAAAAACAAAGGTGTTTGAATTTTTACTTATAGATATTATGTCAGCATAATTCTATGGGAACATATTGTTTGATTTTTCATTACTTTAGATAATTAAGCTTAGCAAAGGAAATGGAAGGAAATGAGAAGTAGACAATATTATATTACATGTTGATTTATGCTGGATATGTAACTCGCGCTTAACAAGTGTCTTAAGGGAAGAATCAACCTTGAGGCCCTAGAAATTTACATATGATTTGCAGGCTTATATCTCGTGATTGCGTAAACCGATTTTAAAAAGAATTTCAGCATTTAAAAGAGCACACCTTTCTCATTCAAAATTATGTATGGTACATAGTTAAACATAATCATAAAAAATAAAATAAAATTTACACCTTAGCACTGCGCGTCACCAATCTCAAAGACTTTTCAAGTGACAACTTTGGGACTTTGCATGCTTACATATTATGTTTTGGTCATCAAAAATACCGGTTAGAATTAATTTTAAACCATTACGAGCAAAGTTATAAATAAACAAAATTTCACATTTGGTTTTGGTAAAAATTGAAAATTAAAAATTAATTTTACAACAAATGGATAAAAATTATTATAAACCCACCGGTATTACTAAAGACTAAGGTGGCCAGAACAAGTGGTGCAAATTTGAGCATAATCCATCCAGAGATCCATGAGTTGTGTAGCAGTAGCTACAAATTTAATTTTTAATTTGTAATAAAAATTTCATAAGTTTGATTATATTATTTCAATAAAATATTTTTTAAAAATCCACTTTAATAATATTCAATCAGACTGTACAGATAAAATAACTGTCAAATATATTTTAGTCAACCTGTACACTTCGATAAATTTTGAATAGTGTGAAACACAAACACTTTGAAAAATATAATAATCATTCATTCATTGACAATAAAATACTGCACTCTATACAGAGAAAGTTATAAACAAACTATCTATGTGTTAATTGTAAAGTAGGATACAAAAATTGTAAATAGAATCTTTAGTCTAGCCAGAACCACCAAAATGGGAACAAGTAAAACAAAAAGTTTCAAATAATAAAAAATAAGAAATATTTTTTCTTATTTCAAATTTAATGTATCTCAAGGTTTTCAGATATAAAAGGAAGTTCTAGGATTTAGGGCTCAGAGACTACGCCCCATTTAAATTAGGAGCTCCATAGTTCCAAACAACTTCAAGTTGCATGCAAGAGTGGATCCAGGGGTGGGTGGTAATGCCCCCCCCCCCCCCTGTGCATATGCCAACGGTAATTTTTCTCTGAATCTTCTGCTTAATTAGTTTTTCGATTCTCCTAAATGGACGAAGGAAACGGAATCCAAAAAAATTAAACGAAATCAATATTAAGCTGGGGTAAATTGAAAGTAGAAACCACTACCTAAGGAAAATTTTTTCGCACCTTCACATTATTTATTGAATTTTTTTCTACAATTAAGAATGGAGAGTATGTATATTTTTTATTAATTTTCAATTTAATCTTCTTACACATGCACCAGTTGTGCTATCTGTATTTTTCTTTTGGTAAAATTTTCTGTTTACAGAATTAAAATAGCATATTAAGCTTTTATTAAAATAATTGTGTTCTTAAACAATTATTAAAAATTTTAAAAATTTTACAAAAAAAATCATCAAATTGCCATGACTTTAAATTCGAAGTAATTGGACATTTAACAAAGGTTAAGGTCATGGCAATTTGATGATTTTTTATAAAAATTCAAAATTATGACTAAAGCGAAAGCACATTTCAACTGAGAGAACTGAGAATTCTCTGTTATATCACTCGTCTCATTTCGCGCGAAAGCACCTATTGTGTTTTCATTGTTTTGTGATGCGTGTTTATTGAAGTGCGTTAAAGAATTACAATAGTGTAAATTTAATTCTGTGAATATTTCAAATTTACAATAAATTCGTCATTCAACAATACAAAGTTGCAGAAGAATGGTAAGCGAGAATTTTTACACACATAGTGTTAAGCCTATGATGAGACTTAAACGAAGAAGGGGTGCCGGGTCAGTAATTGACAAGACCAATAAATTTTTCAATTCAATATGGTTTTTATTTATAAAAAATTGCCTTAAAACTAAATAAAAATTCAATAAATACTTCAAACAATAAATAATTCAATAAATAAAATAATAATAAAAGAAATAAATAAATAAAAATAATTCAAAGGAAGAAAAAGCAGGTGCCAGTGTTCTGTACGTTGATAGAAAAAGAACACCTGATGTACTTAAGCTATTTATTAATTCAATAATTCAATATTAGAGTTTGATTGTTAAGAATCCATGACGACCGGTACTCGACTGACTGAACACAAGAGCAGATCATTTAGTGCTGGCTTCTTTAGAGATAACGGGCGATGCAACATGATAACTTTGTGTAGGGTTGCCAGATAATCTCTGCTTCATCAGTGAAACTGATTATAGTATGATGATGATTGTTTACTACGGGACATAACATCTTTCTCTCCCCCGAGAAAGTTACTAGGGTTGAAAACGCTGTGGTTGTCGTCTTATCCTTGTTGAACGACGTTTTGTAGAGCTTGCAGTTAATGATGTATTGGGTCTGCTTCTCACATCGCTATTACTTTGTGTTTTCAGCTCTTCCTCGCCTCCTGAGACCGTTGGTGATGGTAATGGCTCTTCGGGATTGTCGATAGTGGGTTTTACAGTTTCCTGCAGCTCAGATGGCTTATCGTCGTTGCCTTTCTCTGGACCTGAAACTTGCGGCTTGTCTGTCAGTTTTGTTTGTCTATTGATTGTCGAGTCAATGTCAGTAATGTCATTGGACGGTAAATATTGCTTTTAGGTTGAGGTTAGTTCACAATTCGTTGGCCTTAATTGATCGATGTACCGCGTATGTTTTTCGTAATCGATTATAATATCATAAAGTCTGTTTCCTTTTCTTTTTATGACGATACCGAATTTCCATTTAACGCACCTATTATTATAAAATCGCGCTTGTACCTTATCACCGATTTCAAATTCACGAACACGAGTGTCTGATTGTCTGTATTTTTCACTCATTTCACTGCTTAAGTTCCGCTTAACAAGATCGATTTTGCTTCTAATACTTCTTTTGAACATTAATTCAGATGGACTCAGACCGGTTGTAGAATTGGGTACTTTCCGGTATTGCATTAAAAACCGACATAGCTTTTCATTCAAGTCACCGTTTTCATTCATCATTGTTCGGAGTCCTTGTTTGAAGGTTTGAACGTACCGTTCAGCTTGTCCATTGGAGGAAGGATGATATGGTGCGCAGAATTTTTGAATGATGCCGTTTGATCTTAGAAATAATCGAAATTCATCAGATGTAAACGATGTTGCATTATCTGAAACCAGCGTAAATGGTAGCCCAAATCTAGCGAAGATTTCACGCAAAATCTTAATCGTTGCTTTAGTTGTTGTTGATTTCGTTGGTGTTACTTCAATCCATTTGGTATACGCATCAACGACTATGAGGAAGTAATGCTCGTAAAATGGCCCGGCGTAATCTATGTGAATCCTTTGCCATGGAATGAATGGGAAGTCCCAGGGATGAGGAGAAGCCTTGCTTGGATTACTTTTCATTTTGCAGCAACTTGGACACTGGCGAGTTAACTTTTCGATATCGCTGTCTATTCCTCTCCACCATACATAACTACGTGCTAACGCTTTCATGCGTACTATACCGGTGTGGGCTTCGTGTAGCTGATCAAGTATCTGTTGCCGTAAAACCTTAGGAATCATCACTCGAATACCATTAAATACGCACCCCTTTTCGATCGAAAATTTATGTGCTGATTCATGATTCGGTAGGTCATCGCCACGTTGTATGGCACTGAAATAAGCTCTGCACTCTTCATCCTTCTTCGTTTCCCTTTGAATTTCTCTTAATGTGACCGGTAATCTCTCTATTTGAGAAATTTGAAAGATTGAGTTATCCTGTAAGTACTTGTCCTGTACTCTTTCTTGAGGGAACCTCGATAGAAAGTCGGCATTGGCATGGCTTTTGGTGTCTGGATACTTGATGTCGTAATCAAAACCAGACATAAAACTAGCATATCGGAGAAGACGTAACGCTGAGGTAGTTGGAAGTTCTTTGTTTTCGTTTAGAATTGCTGTTAGAGGCTTGTGGTCCGTTATCAGGGTTATTTTCCGTCCATAACAGCACTGAAAGAACTTTTTCAAACCCCAGTATATAGCCGTAGCCTCTTTGTCCAATTGGGAATAATTTCTTTCGGATTTGCTTAATGATCTTGATGCAAATGCCATAGGACGTTCTGTGCCATCATTCATTATGTGTGAAATTACTGCTCCAAGATTATGCGGAGAAGCGTGAGTTGCTAGAACTAAAGGAAGTTTTCCATCATATGGGACCAAGACCTGTGTACTGGTGATGTCTTTTCTCAATTGATTGAATACCTCTTTGCATTTATTTGTCCATATAAACTTTGTATCTTTTTGAAGAAGATTATGTAAGGGGGTTTAAGACGGCTTGCTTAGTTTGGTAGAAACTTCTGATAGTAATTTATCAGACCTAGAAATGTCCTTAACTCCTGCACATCTCTAGGACTTTTACACTTTGTAATAGCATCAATTTTCTCCGGTAAAGGTCGAATTCCCTCTTTATCGATTACATGTCCTTGGTAAACGATTGAGTTAAGTAGAAACTGGCATTTAGCTTTATTTAAATGTAAATCATAAGAGCGAACAGAGAACAGATCGAAGTCGTGTAAGAAGTTGAACGTAGGTTGCACCCTGAATAGTTATATCGACGAAAAAGCATGCAACTCCAGTTATATCTTGCAGGACCGAATCCATAAATCGTTGCCATCTTTTAGGTGCTGGCTTGATTCCAAACATCAATCGGTTGACCCTATAGTTTCCGCGATGCGTGCTGATTGCTTGCAACAAGGAACTCTCCTCGTCAACCTCCATGTGGAGATATGCCTGATGTAAATCAAGGGTTATAAAATATCTTCCCCCACTCATTTCAGAGAATATCTCTTCGATTCTTGGTATCGGATAGTTATCATCCTCGATTACCTTATTTACAGTCACTTTATAGTCTGCACAAAGTCGTATGCCCCCATTTTTTTACTACTGGTACTATCGGCGTCCCCCCTCGAAAAGATTATTTTCTCGATAATACCTGCTCTTTCAAGGCGATCCAGCTCAGCATCAATTTTGCCCCGCAAAGCGTATGGAACAGAACGGGCCCTCATGAAAATAGGCTCACACCTGCTCTGTAATTTCAATACACACTTGGGAATCTTTCCAATTTCTTGAGTAAAAATATCGTCGAATTCTGCTACTATTTTATTTAACCGCTTTTTACATTCATCTTCGGAAATATCGAAATATTTGAGCTGATGCAAGGAGTTTGTTTCAATTTTTAAACTTCGAATCCATTCTCTACCTAAGATTGAATCAACATTTTCGTGCAGTACATAAAGATTTCCTAAAATTGCTTTTGCAGCGTAATTAACTCTTACCTTTTCCATGCCAGCCGGTCGTATGATTTCACCCGTATAGGCTTTTAATTGCAGATTGGTTTGTTTTAATTCATAGTTGGGCCAATTCTGTTGAAATGTTTTAAGTGAAATGGTTGAAACAGCTGCGCCTGTATCGAACTCCATTTTGCAGTTTACACCATTGATCGTTATATTGATGAAAAATTTATCACTATTTAAGGAATTACAAATGTCAACAACATTTAGAAAACAATTATCAGAGTCAGAGTCAACCTTGCTGTCGTCATTTAAATTATCGAGCACGCGATGGTCAACGGCATTATTGCTAGATAAACAAACACTTTGGACATGACCCTTTCTATGACACTTAGCACATTTAAGATTTTTCTGTTTGCACTTATTTGCCATATGATCCCCTTTGCCACATTTGTAACATCGCCCTCGAAGTTGTTGTAATTTTTTGTATTGGGGCTTTGTTATTTGTTTTGAAAAACTTTGGCCTTTACTGCGATTGTTGTGATCCTTTTGTTTGTTTTTATTCTTGTCAATGTAGTACACATTTCTTTACTCTCCATTTTTGACGACTCTATAGATAGGGCCAATTTCACAGCACCTTCGAAGGTTTTGGATGCATCTTGTTGAAGAAGTCTTTCCCTTACATCATTGTCGCGGATTCCACGGACAAATTGCGAGCGAAGGTGTGTAGCGTTTGTGGACTTCTTGCAATTACCACACACGAAATTGCAATTCTTTGAAAGCTTTTTTAATTCTGCTTGAAAATATGCTATTGATTCACCTTCTTGCTGTATGCGTAATGAAAATTTGTGATGCTCGGCAATCTCACTTGGCGTAGGGCACAGATGTGCCTTTAAAAGTGATATCAACTCACTGTGTTTAAGGGACTTTGGAGGATCAGGCGCGGTTTGGCATGTAAGCGTATGATATAGTTTTGGCCCGAGACAATTTATTAATATTCGAACGCACTTTTTATCACCATCTTCTGTTGAGTTAGATAATTCACGTAACTCTAAGTAGTTCTCTAATCGCTGAATATATGAATCGAAGTTTTCATTTGTTTCGTCGAATGGCGTCAATTATAATCCACGAACGTCACCCTTTTGGCTATGATTCTGAATATTTGCATTTGAATTTTGTGCAATGGATGTTGGCAAATTTTGAAGAACGACGGAAAGTTTGCCTAAAACTTCACTTAATTTTGCTTCACTCATTTTAAATTATTGGATCGAAGTAATTCTTGTTTTCCAGGTGCAACTCTTTGTTGTATCGTTTGAATTTTCGTAAGAGATTGAATAAAGAATTATTGTAATGCGCGCACCAAAACAGAAATTGAATTGAATTGTATTTTTCTATTTTATAAAAAACAATTTATGCAAATGATAATTGAAAGCAAATTTATTATAACAGTATGTCGTTTTGAAAAACGTGGTGCATTGTCTCGTCTTGTACCGTAAATTGCACTGTGCGGTATTAATTTACCTCAAGTCCAGTATTGAAAATTTACCAAAAAGAGTCCTCGTCGCCAGTTGTTGTGTACGTTGATAGAAAAAGAACATCTGATGTACTTAAGCTATTTATAATTCAATAATTCAATATAAGAGTTTGATTGTTAAGAATCCATGACGACCGGTACTCGACTGACTGAACACAAGAGCAGATCATTTAGTGCTGGCTTCTCTAGAGATAACGGGCGATGCAACATGATAACTTTGTGTAGGGTTGCCAGATAATCTCTGCTTCATCAGTGAACCTGATTATAGTATGATGATGATTGTTTACTACGGGACATAACAGTTCTCTGTGAAAAGAAAAGAAAGAACGCGAGATTAGTTTCTGTACGATAATTATTTTGCTGAAAACAGCACTAAACAGTGGCCGCACCACGAAATTATGGACAGCACGAATTATAGCCGAAACAGCACCACAACTTAAAATGGGAATAGGAAAAATGAGGAAGGAAACAATTGCTGAAATGTAAAAATTATTACAAAGAAAATTAATGCAATGCTGAAATCAGCAATACCTTTAGAAAAAATAATTAATTAACTGCAGAGAAATCTCTAATAATAATGTCACCGAAAGCGGTTTAAGTCAAACTACTCGTTTGAGTTCTGAAAGCAGAATGATTTTTGCTTGCCGAGCGCACTCTATTTATATCATTCGAAAAGCATTGACTAAATGGAAAAAGTCACGTAGCTGCTTTTTGAATGATATTTCTGTGCGAGTGTTTGAGACAGGTGATGGCTGTCATAATATTTTGTGAAATGTTGCTGTGTCATCTTGTTTTGGGGAAAATTATTAAGCGGTAAGTTTGTTTTGATTTATAATTATGAGGATTTTAATTAATTTTATTAAATTATAGGAAATATACTGGAATAGTACAGGTAAGACAGATAATTTGATGTAAATAGTTTAATTTGTTTCTTTTTAGGTTGAGGATTCAACACATAGATTTACTTAACATGTTTGTGCCTGCATGCACCCCATTCTTCGACCGATTTTGATGATTCTTTTTTTGTTGGGTAGAGTATGTTCACCGATTGGTACCATGTCAAAAAAATTTTTGGTAGGGTGGGGGTGGAAGTGAAACCTAACTTTGTAACACGTGGACCGATTTGGATGGTTCTTTTTTTGTTATACAGAATATGATCCCCCATTACTAACAGGAGAAAAAAATGTGGTCTAGGCTGAGGGGAGGGGGGGGGGCAGTCTTACTTCGTAACGAGTGGACCGATTTGGATAATTTTTTTAGAGTATGCTCACTGGTTGATACCACGAGAAAAAAAATGTGGGGGGGAGGGGAAGAGTGCAACCTAACTTTGTACCGCGTGGACCGATTTAGATGGTTCTTTTGCTGTTGTATAGAGTATGCTTCCTCATTGCAAATAGAGGAATAATTTGTTCCAAGGTGGGGGGAGGAGTAGTCTAATTTCGTAACGCGTGGACTGATTTGGATAATTCTTTTTCTTTTGGGAAGAGTATGCTCCCTGGTTGATACCACGAGAAAAAAAATGTTGGTGGGGTTGAGGTGGGGTGGGGTAAGGCGGTGAAACCTAACTTTCTAACGCATGGGCCGATTTGGATGGTTCTTTTGCGGTTGTATAGAGTGTGATTTATATATCAGACTTGTGATCATCGAAATGATGTAATGATTTGTAGATGATGTTCATGTCTCCATATAGCTTTTTCAGTAAATCTATGTATTTCCGAAAGCCTATTTGCTACAAAGGTATGCCAGGTGTTGGGGTTTTTAGCAATCCATGCCAGCACGATTTCAGAATCGCACCACGTATGCCCTTTCGGAGGCATCGCAGAAGCCGTGAAGTTGAATCTCTTGCCTTGTGTGGTAGCTTATCCGCCGTGGTATTTTAATATCTTGCAAATGCTTTAATTCTGCTTCGAGTTTCTCTAAGAATTGGTTATGTCCGCAGGTTCATATGACCCAGCGCAAGATATTCTAAAAGAAATTTATTATATTCGGCCCCGTCATCAGCATTTCTTAAAATTTCTTAAACTTCTTTTCCATTTGTAGAAGACAAGCAACTTCTTTGTTTTTTGAAAAACCTAATGATCTTAAATTTTCCTTAAATGTTAAACGAACAATGTAACGTCCGTCTTGGTTGGTGTACAATGATCAGCTGAATGACTGGGAGGGATGTTGTCTCTATCTCCCAAAACTATTCTAGTTTTTGAGTTATCTTGGGTATTGAAAAAAAGCTTGGCAAATTATTCGTTTTCTGACGGGCAGTGGGGATGTTTCCAAATAAGATCCAGCCCAGTGTGTTATGTGATGTTGGTTGCCTTTGCTTAACAGCGTCTAAGATTATGTTTGTATAAACATCAGCTACAAAGATCAGATCAACTTGGCCAGGTTTATTAAAATTCGAGTCTGCTAGAGCTAAATATGTTTCCATACTTGGTTGTATTGATCTCTGGTAGTATTCCGTCTGGAAGTAAGGAGCTAAGTTTTGGCAGTACTAGTACCTCTGCTGGAAGGAAGGAGTTTTTGTAATATGGGAAAAGTATTTTGAAAATAACTTTGCTGGAGGATTTTGGTGTCTTAGCATCAGTGGCTCCTATAATTGTTGTTCTAATACATTCCTTAGGAGCTCTCTCTCTTAGAAGCTCTGGTTGACCAAATGTATTTAATACTCGCACGACTGCAGTTGGAAGTAAAACAATTGGGATTTTTATTTTATTATGAAGTGTTGTTACATGCTTGTCTTTTAAGATGTTTGGACTTGTAACTTCATAAGTTGTTTCAGGGGTTGGTGATTTTCTTTTTTTGTGCAGATTTTCAATTGCTACCGTGGAATTGTGTAAGAGGGTATAATACCTTTTATTATAATAAAAGCAAGTTTTATTGGATTTCTTGTGAGATAAGCAATTTATGAATAAAGCTTTCTTGAAAATGAATGAATTCCTCTCTTGCGCATTTAGTTTTTTGAACTCTGCACGTTGGTATAAATTGTGCTCCCTACCACAAAAGTTACATGTATTTTTGAATGTGGAGTAAAAAGACTTTTAACTTGTTTTGAGCTTCTTATACAATTAAGTACCTGATAGCGTTTTTCAAGAAACTTGGGCACCTCATCGGTTGTTGGCATTTCTGTGGGATTTGACAGGCTCTCTGCAAATAGCTGCAAGATTTCTGGATCGAGCTTTTTCATTATAATGCAAACAATTATTGTACCCCATTCTTCTGTATTCCAGTTAAGGTTATTCACCGCTTCTAAACAATCTCTCAGAGTATCATGAAGCATTATAATATCTTCTTGACATCTATATTCTATTTTCTTTATATCCATTATTGTGTTGATATATGTGGTAACAATTTTTCGGTTTTTCTCATATCTCGCTTAAATAATGTGTAAAGTCGTGATATAGTTATTGTTACTCAGCTGAAGGTGGCTTATCACCCTTCTGGCGTCACCCTCTAGGTGATAGACAAGATATTGCATCTCTTCGACGTTGTTTAAGCAGTGGTAACTGTGGATTATATTATTAAACATATCAATGAACGGTGTCCAGGTTTTATGGTCTCCTGCGAATTTTGGAATCTGCATTAGAGGAAATTTGGAAAACAATTTTCATTATGCTTGCCTCTAGGTAAGATAGAGGAGAAATGGTTGAGTGCGTCGGGTCACAGAGATTTGCTTGATTAATGGTTGCGGATGGCTGGTTTTGAAATGTGGCCGCAAAATCTAATGAAAATGTGCTTACACCTTTCTTAATTGTGGATGGAGAAACGGATCTGGTAGTGGTCAGAGGCGCTGTTAGAATTTTGACAGTATCGACTTTGTTGGCGTAGTCTTGTATTAACTGTAGCGATGTTTCAAATACCTTCTGGTTTTTCCATAAAGCTCTTGCGTAAAGTAAGAATGATCTTCATCTAAAGAAATTTTCAGATCATTGTGTATTTTGTCAAATTGTAACGAAGCATTTTGCTCCGTACATGAATTTACACCGTCGCCCATGTCATTTTCCGGACATTTCACTTTTTGTCCAAACTCTTCGTTGAACATGTCCATGAAAAACTCCAACGCTCCATGGCATGCAGGTGGGCATGACATAATCCAGAAATAGGAAAACAGAATTATTCCCTCTAGCTGCGTTGTCATGTTAAGTTCTTTGCACATCAACCCATAATCAGTTGGGTGTGTGCGTCTCCGTTGCAAATCGTTGGTTCAAGCAGTACAAAGACGCCACTCACAAATGTTCCAGTGAACGGGCATGAAAATGTGCGTGACGTCATCCGTCAGCCGAGTCATAGAGAACTTGTACACAGTAACCAGATATTCTGCTGGCAGCGTGGGTTTGTCAATGCATACATTGTTCTTCTCTGCACATCAACCCATAATCAGTTGGGTGTGTGCGTCTCCGTTGAATGAAATTGATTCATGATAAAAAGACAAAAAATAGTGGTGGGGAATAATTCTGGGCCTCGCCAAAAGTATAAAAGCGAGCATCACCGCATAGAAATCGAGCAGTAGTATCTCGAAAGGGATCACGTTCAGATCTAAGTGCGCTTAGATCAAGAAGCTACTAGCTCCGCACCGAGAAGCACTAGTGGCTTAAATCGGACGATAAAGTCCCGTAGTTAGCAGTAGATAGTTTTACCTGTGCCAACCCGTAGACTTTCTGTGGTGTAGCCTGTCAGTCTAAATCCGTTCCTATAGACCTTCTGTGGCGTAGCCTGTTGGTCATTCCGCTCACTCACACTAACCTTCTGTAGCTTGTTAGCCGTTTCCGCTTACACCGAGTTTCTGTGGCGTAGCCTGTTAGTCGTTTCCGCATACACTGACCTTCTGTGGCGTAGCGTGTTGGTCATCCCGCTTACACACACCGACTTTCTGTGGCGTAGCCTGTTAGTCGTTTCCGCATACACTGACCTTCTGTGGCGTAGCCTGTTGGTCATCCCGCTTACACACACCGACCTTCTGTGGCGTAGCCTGTTGGTCATCTCGCTTACTCACACTAACCTTCTGTAGTTTGTTAGTCGTTTCCGCTTACACTGACCTTCTGTGGCGTAGCCTGTCGGTCATCCCGCTTACACATACCGACTTTCTGTGGCGTAGCCTGTTAATCGTTTCCGCATACACTGACCTTCTGTGGCGTAGCCTGTTGGTCATCCCGCTTACACACACCGACTTTCTGTGCCGTAGCCTGTTAGTCGTTTCCGCATACACTGACCTTCTGTGGCGTAGCCTGTTGGTCATCCCGCTTATACATAAATCATCGACCACGATACAAACGTGAGAACTACGTGTAAAAGCCGGATAAAGCTAATCAAGCTATCATCATCTCTCTCTTCAACAGTGTCGACTTATCTTTTCCTCCAGCCATCATCCCGGTAGAAATAGAAAATAAAATATAAGAATATATTGGAGAAAATTGGATGTTTAGAGATAAGAAAACAAATACCTGAATAAATAAAGTATAAATTTATTTTGTAACTGAGTCTTTTCAATATAAAAGAACCTTGGACGACTCCAGAGCTCCCGGCAACCCCTCAATTGAGGTTTCAGGGAAAAGACCCATTACAAAATCCCTCACAGTGATTTGTATTCATTGCGTTTTGACGTCAGATATTCCGAGGTCTTTCGCGAAGGGCCGTCTTCTTTGAAATTAATTTGAATTTTTTCAAGTTTTTCGGCCAATTGGCTCTGATGCTGTAAGAGTTCGTCTGAATTCACCTTTCCTTTGTCGATTATAAATTTCTGAACACTTTAACTACTCTTGAACGTTGAGTAAATCAAGTAATCAATTTGAGTCTTGTTGGATATTGAAGGGAGGTTGCGGGATTTAGCTACTTGTAACTAAGTTCTGTTAAGTACTCAAACTTAATTTGAGTCTCGTTGGTTATTGGATTGCAGCTGCGAGATTTTAGCTGTTTGTAACTAAGTTCCGACGTTGATTGATGGCTAGCGTTAGCTTTCTCAAAGAGCTCTTTAAGATGCTGAGCGATGTATATATTATTCAAATTTTTTCCGAATCACGGCTTAATTTTTTCCCAATTTTCTGGTTTGGTGGCTCGAAGGACCATGTGATGAGCACTGAACGTTTCTTCAGTACTCTTCAAAGGTTAAAATACTCCAAGAATTCTTGAAGTCGAGAGCTTTTTAAAGAAAGGAAACGATTTAAGTTTGGTTTGAATGCATCTTTATAGAAAAAATGACTGAACATAAATAATAAAATTATTGCTTACATACATAATTGGTAAACAATGATTACTAGATAGTTCATTGACTCATACAGGATGTGCATGAAAAGAAAAGTAAGCAAATTGCTTCTGCGGAAAAAAGCTTATATTTCAGGGATTCAGATTATGATTTTACGTTTCCTGAACCAATCATTCAGGCTTCATCAAAAACAGTGAAGTATATCAAAACAAAGAGGGACCTTTTGAATCTATAGAAATTGTTGTTCAACTTCGGCGTGGTTTTACTTGAATTTGAGCCAGACTAAATATCTGAGAAAATGGATGCTATACTCACCATCTACAAAGAAGCTGTATTGTTTTTGCTGCCGATTATTTGCATCAAAAACAAAAAATAAAATAAATTTATTTCTGACTTCTGTCAGTGGTGGAAATTGAATCCAAAGATATCACATCATAAATCTGGAGAAATGGAAAGATGAAGGATATGGGCCTGAAACTTAATAAAATCATTGACAAAGCAAATCAGACGATTGTTAACGCTGAGACCAAGAAATAGAGAAACAGTTTACATCGCCTTTTGGTGATTACACTATTACTAGCCCAACAAAACCTTGCTTTCCGCGGACACCGTAAAGCCATTTTATCTGAAGCCATTTTATCAGAAGCCTGTCCTTTGTTTAAAATTTAAAGAGTCCGCTGGTGGGTTCAAGAGAGTATCTTCTTACTATACTTTTAGATTGATATGATAAGGAAAAATTACAGCAGATATAAAGAAGGCTAAGTATTACATAATAATTTTTGACAGCACTTCCAATGAAACCAAAACTGACCAATTGAGTCAAATAATTACATATGCCCATTTAGAAAATGGCATTGTGGAAGTTCGAGAATCCTTTTTAGGTTTTTCTTTGATGTCAGAAAAGACTGGAAAAAGATAGGTCGGATATTGCGTTGTGCCGCGTCAATGTCAGGTGTATATGGAGGATTACAGTGAAAAATTCAAGAAATCAATCCAAAAGCTCTTTTCAGTCCCTGTGTTAATCATTCCTTAAATCTTTGTGGAGTTTATGCATTCTTTAGCGTCACCTGTTTTGGAACTGCAGAAAAGTTATACTTTCTCGTCCTCTAAACATCGTGGACGCACTCTTTCCCGAACATCCCGTGAGCGCAGACGCTGACTCTGCCGAGATACCTCTTGCGGATACTGGATGACTATCTGAAAGACCGATAGTTGTTGTACAAGACTATAGAAGGACAGCGAATAAGGAGAATCACGTCGGGGGCAGCACAGGGATCGAAACTAGGACCGGATCTTTGGAACGCCACCTACGACGAGTCGGAGAAGAGACCATACGAACGAGATAATCGCTGAGGTACCTCGGCGTTACAATTGAAGTTTCTTCCAGCAGATAAAGGAAACTGCACATAAAGCAGCAAGAGGTGTCACATTACTGAGTAGGCTGATGGCCAACGTGGGAGGTCCAAGCTCGAGCAAACGCCGCCTCCTGATGACAGCAGTATAATCAACCCTACTGTATGGTGCGGAGGTATGGGCGGAAGCCCTAAGTAAGGAGCAATATCGAAAGAGACTTCGCCAGGTACAAGGGCGCGCAGCCCTGAGAGTGGCCTCAGCGTACCGCACTGTCTCCAAACCGGCTGTCCTGGTGATTGCAGGGGTGGTTCCCATCGACCTACTTGCCAGGAAACGAAGGGCGATTTCTCTCAGGAAGGCAGAAATGGACAAGGCAACGGTGCGCAGAGAGGAAAGGTCATACACCATGGAAAGGTGGAAACAAATATGAAGAGAGGAGAACAGGGGACGATGGACAGCGAGGCTCTATTGCCCAGGCCAAACGGACACCGCAGAACACACTTTCTTTGAGTGACAGAGATGAGCTTCCGTGAGGGGAGCGCTAAGAGTCCACCTAGGAGGGGCGATCTCCCCGGAAACTATAGTCCAAGGCATGATCGCCGACGAAGAAACCTGGAATCGCACAGTCAAGTACGCGGAAGATGTCCTGCGCAGGATAAAGAAAGACCTAGACGAGCAGGCTGCGGCAGATGAGATGTTCGCCTGACGGGCTAAAGGAAAGGACCTTGCTTCAAGTAATGTGGTTACCGGAGAGCACAGGAGGTGTTTTAGTCGGTAAACTGCGCCACAGGAGTCCGACACTGCTGGGAAGGCGTGCCCCAGCGTGTATAAAGCATTTCACCTCCCTAAAAAAACATTCTTCTCCTCTACAGATAGATGGGAAGTACTTGTAGAAAAAACAGGAAAGAGTTTAAAACGCTTGTCCTGTACTCGCTGTAGTGTTAATAACGATTCATTTAAAAGCCTAAAAGAAAGCGCGGAAAAAATTGTGAGCATTTCGGAAGATATGCCAGATCCAACCAAACTAAGCTGGAAGGAGTAAGCGTGCTTACTCCTTCCAGCTATATGTGATTTTACCTTTTTGATTTACATTCAATTTTTGCATATGATACTGAACGAAGTAAATTTAGTCCAACAAACTAAAATCCCTGAATGAGTTTTTAGTGACAGAACGACCTACTAACTTTTGGCGGTAAAAAATGCAAGGCTATGGACATTAACGTTGATAGACGAGGAAGGAGGGTAAGAAAACTGCCGGGTGAACTAGCTCATGACGCTGGATTATCAATTCAAGGAGAAGTTCATAGATCAAAGTATCAATGCATAGACCGATTTATACAAGAATTGTCGGAACGATACAAGGTCATGGAAGAAATCAACAAGATTTTCCAGATTGTAAGGACAAAGCTTATGCTTGAAGCATCCGATGAGGCTGTGGGTGTAGCACTGGGAAATCTGATAGCAATTTACCATGAGTTTGATAAGGAGCAGGTGTTTCAAGAAGTTAAAAGGTATCGAAGACATCTACGTGGAACCGATACAAGTGCGGACGTTGTTTCTAGATGGACAACTTGAGGAGTTCAGGAGAAAAGGATAAATGGGACTAATATTATAATCGTAAAAGCGCTGTTTTTAAATATATTAAATAAAAATTATTAATAACTAATGATTCGTTTTATCTTTTATTTCTTTGCCCTTTACTGGTTTATTGATCCTTATTCCTTCTTTAACACCCGTAAAGCCCTGTACTTACCCTACGCTACGTAACTTATAATAGATGACACAAATAAAACAAGTTCACGTCCCGAGCAAAGTTGCGGGAATAACTCGGAATCATATATATTATATATATTACATCTGGCTGGTTGAGCACGCACTCAGTTCTTTTTGTCAGACATTACTTGATATATATTTACAAATACGTACATCATTCTCTGAGTAAACTTGGGGCCCCATTTTACGTTCCCACCCCGGAAATCCGACGGGTTTTGTCCGCCAGTGTTGTGACTTGCACATATCGACGCCGAAAAGCAATCTTGTCGTATCTCAGAAAATGCAATTTATGCTGTATCTAGTATTAAATCCATATTTCACTCTCTTTAGGATAATTTCATCTTTTTTGTCTAATGACCATTATTTCAGACGATTTTTCGCCAAATTGGCGATTTTTCATCAGTCCTGGCGACAAAAAATATGAAATTGGCGATGGCGACTTTTTTGGCGATTTTTCATCGATTTTGGGCGTTTTTATGGAGATTTTTCTTGAAAGAAAAATTGACAGATTATTTGCCATTCAAAAATTAGTCAAATATTCCACCTCAAATAAAAATACGTAAAAAATATTTTCTTAAGTTTTACAAATGTAATATAAATCATTGTAGCACTGTTTTCTGAAAAATTTAGTAAAAGTTGTCGCAATTGCAAGTGACACTAAAAGTGACAGAAAATTATGCTCTACGACACGTCTCATGAGTTAATTGTCGGCTTTTTCGCAGTTTAATTCTATGATTTTTGATAACTGTTATTAGAAATAATAGAAAATGGTTTATCAAAAGTGAGAGCTCCTATTTTAGCAACAAGTCGTATATTTTAAGGAAACCTACCAACCTGTACCAGAGAAGTATCTGTAATAGATACGGAACAATTCTTGGCTATTTGGAGCAAACCGTTTCGGATTTGTACAATTTGAAACAGAAGCGATTGCTAATAAGGCAGCTCAAGTACAACTCAAGTAACTGGACTTTTGAATTTGTATAGATTCGTTAGTTTCTTTTTACCTTTTATAGAGAATATGCCGAATATATAGACCAGCGTCTGAAAAGGTTACATTTATAAGTTGATTTGTTTTTCCCAAATGAAGAGGTACCAATTGGGAAAGTTTTCGAAAATATTTCAGTATCGAAGTATCACAGTAAACATATTTTAAGGACAACCAGCGGAACACCGAAATAATTGCGCGCAGAGAGGCAGCAATTATTGCCGACAGCTGTGCCAATCATTCCTCCAACTAGCTCAGTTGCAAGGCGTGAGTTACAGTTGACGGGCTGAGAGTAAAAGTGACCTATTTATAAGGTTCGGGCAAAAGTGGCTTTGAAAATGTTCCGTGCAAAAACGAATCGTAGAAAATTTCCGGGCAAAAACGACTTAACTACTTAACTGCATTAACTTTGCATTACTTTTTGTAGTTAAATCGTTTTTGCCCGGAAATTTTCTACGATTCGTTTTTGCGCGGAATATTTTCTAAGCCACGTTTGCCCGAACCTTATAAATAGGACACTTTTACTCTCAGTCCGTCAGTTAAAGGCTGAGTTAGGAGACGCACCTGCAATTCCAGCTCCTCAATAGAAAATTGTCGAACCTGATCCAGAGATCGAGTTGCAGAAGAAAATTCTAAGCATCGTCAATAAGTCATCTATAACGGAGTCAAAATCCGATTTATTGTACCCAAATGTAATATACAATCCCTGCAAAACGATTCAAACACAATTGAACTTCTAAAAGATAATAAGGTGCAACGAGCGTTGGATTCACTGATAAAAACAGCATTAGTATCAACAATTGCAAATCACCTTAACTTTATGTAGACAATGAAATACATTTTGTTGGAAGTCTTTAATTGTTTTGCGTTTTTCCCGAAACTATTTGATATTTGGACCGAAAATAGGAATTGGTGGCAGAATAATAGTCGTGTAGTTAAATTTTCATGTTTGAGTCTAATTTTCATTGGGGTGAAATGGGAATCAAATGAAATTGTTTTTAATGTCATCGAGTGGGGTGAAAGATTGTAAAAACCAGTTCAAAAATATAAATGTCCTAGCATAAGTAATTATTAGTGGCATAAGCAACATTCTGGTAACGATTGCTGGACTTAAAACCAACGGAACTTGGGGTATGTAATTAAAGAATTTACTCGTACAGTAACACAGTATATTACATACCCAATAAAAAAACAATTTATTGTAATATTATCGCGATAAGCTAAATGAAGTGACTATTTGCACTTACGTGTACTTCCGTGTCTACACGTATTCGCTACCTTGATTTCCACTTTGTTATTTTGGCGATAATCATGGCTACAAAAAAGTAATAGATTGGCGATTTTGGCGACTTTTTAGTGTACATTTGGCGATACTGTCTGTGAAATGTCTGGCGACCCTGATTTCAGAACTTTTACTCCAAGAATTACCTCTCTATCTTCTTTGGTTTAAGAGTAATGAGCTCTACTGTAAACCTCCATTTTCAAGATAAGAAAAGATTGCTTTTCAGCGTCGATATGTACAGTGAATATCCGTTATATTTCCGTCCACTCCTTTTATTCTTCGTTTTGCATAAGCTCCGGGTGTTTTGCTTTCCTCATAATTTTTCTTTAATGTGAACTTTTTCGTTTATTAATATCTATTATCTAGACGGTGGATTTAAATGCCATGACGTAGCATTGCTTACTCTTCGATAATGTATTAAATTTTAAAAATAGACGATTTAGAAACATGAATTGACACAATAAAAACACATTCGGCCAAAAGTAGTAAAATATCGTGAATGGAATGCTTTGGACTTATACAAAGGAGGCTTGTTAAATCTGACAGTGGCATGTGTTCTACCAAAATATATTTTATTTGACTAGTTACATGTAGCCAATTTCAAATCCTCTAATTAAAGGAATCGATTTTTTCCTATTAAGACATTTATACAAAATCCTACAATAACTGTCGGGTATTTAAAGCCACTCAACAAAAGAATAGCAACAAAAGATTTGATTTTAATTATTTACCTGTCGAGAGATTGTCTAGGCTCTCATAACGTTTTTGAAAACAAAATTCCCTTATTATTCTAGTAATGCAGAATCATCTTGAGATTGCTTCTAGTTAGGTGGTCTCAGGTGCTATCAATTCCAGATGTGTCGAAAATTTTATCTGATCTAATTTAATGGCACCGCAGGTCGAAAAGGTGAAATCAAGTTATTTTGATTCAATATTACTTAGATCACGATAACACAACTTAATGCGTGATGAAATTGAGATTTCACTGATGCAGACAAACAGTATGATTCTAAGATAACTTTGGGTTCAACATTCGAAAGGGCAATCTAAGTGAATGATTTCTAGTTTGTAATTGAGTTTTCGTCCAATTTAAATATTTTCTAGGCGCAAATTTGTTGTTGTCTGCAAAGTAATAACCAACAATCGGAATGGAATTATAGTGCAGTCGATAGGCCGTGCGCGTAGTGCACGTAGTTTACTTTAAGTCTAAAGCACTAAAAATCATTAAAGGTAAAAAAATAAAGTCTCTGATTTTAAGGTAATTGCATTATTCCTGCATACAATACTAGTCGAAAATATTTCAGTTTGTCGGCAACTTCGGTAACGAATTCGATTTCGAAAAGTTTAATTAAAACTAATTCTGTTTCTTTGTGTTAAACTATTTAATTCAAAAGCTGGTCAAGTGCGAGTCTCAATCGCGCACAAAGGTCTCCGTGCTATGGAAAACCCTTAAAGGTATATAGTAAAAAATTAGAAAATTCTTTAGGATCAGAATTTACTTATCGCTACTTAGTGAAGGATAATATCAAATTTCAATTTTTTATTTTCAAGTCAAATTTTCAAATAGCCATTTCCCTGTGAGTGAAATTTTTGCGGACCAATATTATTCATAACTTTTTAACTATTGTATAATAATCTGTTTTTACAGTACAGAGAATGAGTAATATTGTGAACAACTCACAGCTTCTTAAGTAAAGCCGTTTTTGTGATAGGCTTGGTAACCAAATATATCTAAGTACTATGACTTTGATTTCCCCCAAAGTATTAATTGAAATCGATAAAAATTATTTGCGCTTTGGTAGCACAGCTAGGCCATGATTAAAAATCTGTACCTTTTGTTTTGTTTAAGACATCGCAACAGAATTTTGGCAAATATTAGTATAAGTTGTATAACTAATCACTTAATTAAACAGCATTACCTGACTTTACTTTAAAAAGGACCGGACTTAGATAAATTTGTCACGTGCCCACCATGAACAGCCGTTTCGAAGCTGACTGTACTTCATCCTCAGCGTGAGTCATACAACGCACAACGTGAGTCATACAGCACATTTAGCTTCGAAACGGCTGTTCGTGATCGGTACGTGACAAATCTGTTTATTTATTTATTTATCTATTTATTTATTTGTCTAAGTCCGGTCTTTTTTAAAGTAAAGTTAATGGTGTTTAATTAAGTGATTAGTTATATGATTTAGACTTTAGGTTCGTTAGAAAAGAATATTCAATAAATAAATCGGAAAAATAAATTTAAACGCGTTTTTCTTAAAATGAGGTTTTTTTTCAAATGGCGGACACTTAATCTCCGAATTGGCCAAACCGATTTAGGTCAAATTTGGTGTGACTGTTTATTCAAGTGTCCTGTGTGGTAATCTACCACAATATAGGCCAAAAGTCAATACAACAAAATTTGACGAGCGAAACAAAGTGAAAAAGGAGTAGATTTTTCAAAAAAAAAATACAAACAGCCGACATTTTTATTTATCATTTATTCAAATATTGTGGTAAATTACAATGTAAGAAACATTCCTCTTTAAAATGCCGATTGATTTTTCTGTTTCAGATTCTTCATTCCTGAGATTAACTATCCGCCATGGGACGAGGTATTTTGTGAGGTACCAACTTCAGCGCCCACTAAAAATGTGAAAAAAAATTGGCACAAAAAGACAATTTTTTTTATCTTGAAAATATAATTAAAGTATGTAAACAATTTAAAAATGATATATATATAATAAAGGAGCCGAGAAAAAATATTGATAATTAGGCTGTTTTTTACCTTTATAACCGGTACTACCCCGTTGACATACAGCGTCGACCTTTTTATGATTATTAGCCAATCAGCATTGAAATCGCTGTGGGTAAAACTACCTACAAGCAAAATTGGTTTGATAGCGAGTGCTTATGTGCTCGAAAATTGGCGTTTAGATGGCTTAACTTATTTCGTAAAACTAGTTAATTATCAAGTAGCGAGACAGTATTACGTAATATCTAACAAATATTACAAATCGCTCTGTTTAACCAAAACAGCTAAATATTATGCTTCACTTGGTGCGAGCTTAAAATCAGTTTGTGACACTAACGCTTGGAAAGTTGCTAAGAAGCTGGGGGGAAAGAAATTTGTAATTGGGGCTTGTGTGCATTTTTAAAATTTTTTTTGAATTCCTCCTTAATCCTGCAATGGCTCATTCTTTAATCCTATATGCTTCTGTACTTATATACACTATTGTGCTGGATAGTCAAATTGAAAAGGATAAGCTTATTGCCACGCTGAATAATTTGAAGGATAACAAAGTTCCTGGAAAAGATCGAATTCTTTATGAATTCTATAAACAAGCTCCAGAGGTATTTGTGACGAATTTACTGAACTTGTACAACTACATTTTGGAAACGATGGATATTCCACAAAGCTTTTCCTGCTTGCTTATCTTTCCCATGCACAAGAAAAGCAGTTTTGACCAGGTTGATAATTAACGGGTGCTTTTCTTTATGGACGCAATTGTTTAAATATTTCCGCGCTAGCTAATCTATTATCGACAATATATTTAATATTGTGAATGCGATTAAAAAAGGAGAAAATTAACGCCTTCTTCTTAGATATTAGCTGCTTTCCAAGCGCACATTTCAAGTACTTGCAAGTACTTAAATGTGTCTCAACTGAAGTTGTTAATGGGAAATCAAAAAGAATTGACAGCTAACAAAACCCACGGTGCACAGAATACAAGGTATGCCGAATAATTTTTTGACACAACAGCTGATCGATTGTGATGTAACGAGGCAGCAATGCATGGTATAAAACTAATATTTATTTATTTATTATTAACTTGATACATTTTAGTTACATTAGTATTTTAATTTAATTTTTTTTAAAAAAATGCAAACTGAACTCAACCACAAATTTATTAACTTTTGACAATTTTAACCTCAATTTGCCAAAGCCGCCCGTTGAAATGAGTTTAACATCATATTCGCTCTCTGTATTAAAAAGATTGCGTAACTACTCGCAAGTAGCAGTTGTTGTATTAATTTTTTATTTGATAGTACAGCTCTTCAATAGTATCTAGTTAAAATTTGACGTCGATTGGAGCAAAACTTCCGGAGATACAGTGCCTCGGGTCTCCCTCCATTCGAACCATCCCATATACAAAAGAACAGTGTGAAAACTTTAAACGCGATTTTCTCAGATTTAGTTTTTTCAAAGTCAATGATCACTGTAATTTAAAAACTACTCATCCGATCCTTCTCAAATTGTGCACACTTCTTTTATACATAAATTACGAAGTAACAACGTCGAGATTTTGTATTTTTTATTATTATAATTAATTTTACAACAACAAATTCGCCGATTTTTATCAATAAATTTTCATAAATCAAAAAATTCGTCTTTTTTTACTCCTAACAATTGAAAAATAAACAAAATCTCGACGTTGTTACCTCGAGAAACTCAGAAACTAAGGAAATCTTTTTGGTTTGTTGTCAACAGATGATCCAGCAATGAGTTATGATGATCACCGCAAAGCAACATTTTTTTTTTGCGTATACGAAGATTTCCTGTCAGTATTTCCTCACAATATTTTTACATTCAAATTTAACAGAAGACTCTTGAAATGTTGTACTATTATGTTGTTAACTTACAAATAAATTTATATTTACTAATATTTTTGTTTGTTTTTTAAAAATTGATTAAAATACTGAAAATTAATTTTTGTTTTTGTTTTTCTACATATGTACCAAATTGTTCAGCATTTACAGGACCACAAGAAAAGTATATTTAATATTGTTTTCAACTTTTGCGTAATTTCTATATCCATTTTAGTAATTTCTGATGATATATCGATGATCCCGAGCGACTTTTTCCCAACTGAATGGCAAATGGCTGCGTACAGATTAGCGCATCTCCGGACCTCGCGTTCAAATAATTGTAGCTCATGATGCTGCTGTTATATTGTCTCTGCGACGCAGCCACAGATTATTCTAATTGTTTATACTTTGCGCTTTATGTTTAGAAATTGTTCGTATTATAATAGAATTTTTTATTTAAATATATTGAAAATTTTATTGAAGAAACTATAAATATTATGATACTGAAAAATTCTTATTTGGGTTACGATCTACGATGAAGCAACTAAGGTAGAAGCCCTATCACGTATATGTATAGCGTGTGTGCGGGAATGGCAAGTTTTTGTTCTGCGGTTGGGTCTAACACATGGGCTGAAAAGTCCCGGGCCTAACACATAGATGGCGCTAGTCTTATTGCATTCACCGTTTTTCAGTTAGTACTAACCTTCAAAAGAAAGCTGTTAAAATTTCCTGATATTCTACTTATAAGTTTGTGAGTTATTGTGCTAAGAGTAACACTACTTTTGTTATTTTCGGAGCAATGGATCAAAAACAATTTCGTGTTTTAATTTTACACTGCTTCTTGATGGGAAAAAATACCGTTCAAGCGGACCAATGGCTTCAAAAGTGTTATAAGGACTCCGCTCCATCAGAAACAATAATAAAACGTTGGTTTGCTGACTTCAAACGTGGTCGTAGAGACACCGATGATGAAGAACGCAGTGGACGTCCAAATGAGGCGGTAACACCAGAAAACATCAAAAAATCCACAAAATCGTTTGAATGATCGAAAAGTGAAGTTGCGTGAATTAGCTGGCTTTATATTGCATGAGCATTTGACTATGCGAAAGCTCTGTTCAAAGTGTTTGGCCATGTTTAAACGTAACAAACCGGAATTTTTGCGTCGATATGTAACAATGGATGAAACATGAATCCATCACTTCACTCCGGAATCAAAACGAGTGTCATCTGAGTGGAGAGCAACTGATGAACCTCGCCCAAAGCGCCCGAAAGTACAACAATCGGCTGGAAACGTTATGGCCTCGGTATTTTGGGATGTGCGTGGTGTAATATTCATCGACTATCTTGAGAAGGGAAATACCATCAACAGTGAATATTATATAGCATTATTGGAGCATTTGAAGGCCGAAATTGCAAAGAAACGACCGCATATCGCAAAGAAAAAAATTTTGTTTCATCAAGAAAACGCACCGTGTCACAAGTCAATCAAAACAATGGCAAAACTACATGATTTGAACTTTGAATTGCTCCCACATTCACCGTATTCGCCAGATTTGGCTCCCAGCGACTACTGGCTGTTCGCAGACCTCAAAAAAATGCTCGAATGAAGAGGTTATCGCTGAAACTGAGGCCTATTTTGAGGCAAAAGATATATCGTTCTACAAAAATGGTATTGAAATGTTAGAGCGGCGCTGGAATGATTGTGTGGCTTTTGATGGAGATAACGTTGATGAATAAAGCCAATTTTGAACAAAAAAAACCGCGTTTTCTTTGTTAGGCCCGGGACTTTTCAGCCCATGTGTTATGCTGTCAAATTTGTTCGCTTTTTACTTCGAAGGAGTAGGCTTTTAATCTGGGCCCTGGATCTGTGCTGTCAGTTTGTGTCTTGAAGTTGCAGCTGTTTTTGTACATTCTGAAAGTAAAAAAGTACAATATATATTAATCAAAATTTTAATTAAATTTGTGATTACGGGTAATTTGAATCACGGCGGCAGATAATATTTAGCCGAGAAGAGTTTTGCCATGGTTAATGGAAGTCGTCCCCTATGAAGTTCTAAAGTACGACTGATCCAGTGTAGAGGATAAATTGACGGAATTCTGTGGCTTTCAATTTCAAAATTTCACTGACAGATCTCGATTTCCTCTGAAATTCTCTCTATCTGTTCTTAATTCATCATCAATCATAATGTAGTCAAGATAGATTAACGTAACTGTCATTATATATTTTTAGGGGGATGACCTATGATGCTAAAGCACATCCTTGGCAGGAAAGGAATTAAGGATGAGGGAAATATGTTTGGAGGTTGAGTGAAGGATGTGTCGATGTACGCCCCGTTTGAAAGTTTCAGGCTCATAAGAACAGGGAAAAACAGAAGATAGTAAACTGTTCCGCATTCGTGTTCTTCTGCTTAGAAGAGATTCCCGAAATTTGACGGTATGTCCAAATTTGAACTGGAAAATATATGGGTGGGAGCGACTTGTAGATCTTGTATCGCGCGTTGACATGTGTCTACAAGGAATGAGGATAGCAATTTCGTTAGAACAATGGCCATGGAAATAACGTTAGTAAGTCGGTTGAGCGGCCAGCGCGGAAACCGTACTGGCAATCGTTGATAAGATGGTTGTTTTCTAGATATTTCAACAACTGAGAATTGATGAATGATTTAAAAACTTTACATATGATCGAGGTTAGTGCAATTGGTCTGTAGTTAGAGGGGTCGCATGCCTCTCCTTTTTTAAGTATCGACTGAACATGAGCAAGGTTCCATACACTTGGAAACATTCCCGTAGAATATGACAGGTGAAAAAGTTTGCGCAGAGGTTTAGCAAAAGCAGAGGTGCAGCATTTTAAAACAAGGGGTGAGAAACCATCAGGCCCAGTAGCTTTGGACACGTCGAGTTTCGAAAGTACTCTAAAAACTTTCCGAGTGCGAAATTGTAGCGGGTTTTTCCTACTAGTGCACTGTGACGGAGATGGAAGAGGCTGCGATGAACTAGCAGCAAAATTAACAGTTTGGCCTTGTCCAATTAGTTAGTAAAAACAGTCCCATTATAAATGAGTGGTGGTGTTCTACTTTTACTAACTACTTTTTTGAGTAGAAAATGCCTTCCGTCTGATGCTATGGTCCAAATTGGTTTTATTGTCTGTTTTCAATAGTCCGGCGAAACTACTTGACATTTAAACTACCGGAATTTAATATTTCCAAGAAGGAGTTAACAGTGGCTCTAGTTGGGTTATGTTCTTGGTACTATTTTTTCAATTTTGGTTAGGTTAAGTTAGGGTGGCTGCCTATAAAGACGCATTTAGACCAAACAGGCTCATTTTGATAGCACAGTTGATGCTGTGTACTCAACCCTGTAAACCCCTAAAGATAGCGGAGAGCTTACCTATAGCTCTATAGGAGGCCGAGCTAATTCCCTGTCGCCCGTGGAATCTAGTTTTCGGGGAGTCAATAGATACTATTGGCAAAAAAGTTATAACCCTATCACGTAACTGGGAACAATTTAGAGCTTTTGATGAACCGAAATATATCCCTGACATCAGATGAGCCTAATTCGGCTAACTCTTTAAAAATGGGGACCCCAAAAACCGGCTCCTGCGGCTGGCTAGAGCCGGGCAATTGCAGAAGACAACGCTTATTATACTTCGTCCGAGTGAGATTAGCTTTTTTGGCCGCTTAAGGTCAAGCTTGGGCCATATCTGTCGGGTAATAAAGCATTTGTGTTCCCTCTGCCATCTAACATTTGCAATTCTAAGGGATGTTTGTGAAATCTCCAGTTTTCTAGTGGCCAACGGATTGACAAGCCGGTGATTTATTTCCGAGTCGGGAGGTGTTGTACCAATTCTAGCTAGTTCGTCGGCTCTACAGTAAACCGGAATTTAACTATGCCCAGGTACCCAAATGAGCCGTAGGTTCAAACGCTCAGCCTTGCCATTAAAATTTGAGCCGCATGCTGTAACCGTTTTGGAGGTTGCACTGCCGTGACGGATTTATTAGCAGCTTGAGAAGTGTAGTAACCTAAATACTCAAATCCATTAAATGGTAGGTATGGAGGTAAACGTAAATAAGGCCAGGCAGTAGAGCCGAATCACGGCACTCAAGTTTCATGTCAGAAGAACGTAAACAAACAATGAACTAAAACTGTGACCGACCGACCCCGTGAAAGTGCATTGGATATGAGTATTTAGAGTATTTAGCAATAATGATGACCAATTAAATTATTAAGAATTTATGTTAGCAAAAAAGTATTTTGAACTTAGGTAGTAAGCACTAATTCTATATAAATAGAGTATGCGAATTGAATAAACAAGATTAGTCGAAACCAGTCTTTTTCGATATAGGAGTTAAAGCTACTCCTAGTATAATCTTCTAGTTTGAAATTAAAGCTAATTTAGCTGCTCCACTGGAGCTAAAGCTTTCACAAGCTACTTCAATATGCGGATACCCAGACCACACTTATAACTCCATAAAGATATATTAGGAGGGCGTGTTGCATTACTTCAGCCAATGCATTAGGGCGCTTACCTGTTTTATGTACTTGTATTTTTATTTTTTTGGACCACACTGTTTGATGCTTCTTGTAAGACTGACAAAATCAAATATAATTTTGTAATTTCTTCTTACAACTATTACATAGAGTACCTGTTTAAATTTACATTATTATATAACTTTGATTAAACTATTTATTAAAATTTTTTAAGTGTTTGTGTTCACACTATTCAAACCTTATGTAAATGTACAGACTGATTTAACATATTTCAGCAAAATATATTTGTACAAAATATAAAATTAATTTTATTATGAATTTAAAATAATTCTATAAAACTATATAATCAATTAAATAACGTAATAAATGTATTTTGTAGTACCGCTACCCCCCTATCGACCGTCCTTGTAAAAGTCAATTGTTGAAACAGGAAATTGAAATAAAGAAATATAATTTGTTTTTTTTTTAATTTTTCATAATTGCAATCTTATCCTTTTTTAATTTAGTCGTGTGTTAGTTTTAATCTGTTTGTTCAATAAACGCAGGTTTTAATCTATCAATGAAAATGTTAAGTTCTTTTCCACGGTAGTCGATCTTAAAATATTTGTCACTTTTGTTCCAGACTTTGAAAGTTCCTTGGTATGGATTTTGTAAGGATGCTTTAGTTCTCTCTATTCTAATGAAGACGCTTCCGAATTTCCTTTACGCTTTGGAATTTTATTTTCTAGAGTTGGTTGGTTTGAAAATGTTTATGCACGATCGAAGTTTGGGTATTGATTGGTGGATCTTGAATTTCTGTAGTAGTTCACCTGGAACACGAAGAGGATGTCCATACATTAGTTCTGCAGGAGAACATTGTAGGTTCTAAGATCTAAGATGACTACAAGTAAATGTAATACCCAAATATTTTTATCGTCATTGAGCGCGAATAACTGCTCTTAATTTTCTGTGAATGCTTTCGATCATTCCATTTGATTGTGGATGATAAGGTGTTGCAGCGCCATCGACAATCTAAAAAATATTTATAATAATATAGTAAACATTTATAATAAATAAAAAACTTACCAAAACACAACTTCAACCTCCAAAGAAGGAAAACAACTGTGCCTTCGTCACATTTTTCTGCGATTGACAGAAAATTGTGACTCATGCTTAATTATTGGCAGCAAAACAAATTTTGTTAGTAAAGTGACAACTAGATGTCAGAAATAGCAAAACAATGTCTTTTTCGAGCAGAATTTTTATCGCCATTGTCTTTTTGGGCAGAATTGTATCTCTTTCTTTATCACACTTTAGAACAATGTGAACAATTTAGATAAAGAGGCGCTGCAACAGTGAAAATGCTCACTCTGGAACCTTTCACCAGTAGGGAATTGTTAGGCTTCACCGCAATTCAAATTCGTTGAAATTTGCTCTCTGAACAGCTTAAGAATCATTGATCAAGTGTTATAACAATAAACGTATGTTAATTTCAACTCAATTAAAGGCCCTATTAAACCAACCTAAACTCAAGTTCGAATCAAAGAAGGACATTGAGGAGCTATTAGATAAAACCAAGGAGTGTCTACATGAACTAAACTCGCTCGGTATTTCCACATAGGATTGCGATCCAGTAATTCTATATTTTATAGTTCAAAGGTTGTCCTTTGAAACCCATAACTAATGGGAACAAACAATTTCGAAGGATCAAGAATTGCCCGGTCTCAATCAAATGTTTGAATTTCTATAATCTCGGTTACGAACGCTTGAAGCTATGGCAAACACACACTCAATAGATCAACCCAACAATTTCCTAAAAGGACACACAAACACTTATCACATAAACGAAGTAAGGAGCTGCATTATGTGTACTAACTCCAAAGCTGTAATCGGTTCCAACAAGAAACAATCAACTTCAATTGCCTACAACAACACAAAAACGGAATTTGTCGTTCAACAAGCCAATGAATAATGTGCAAACAGGCATACTTATAATAGAAATGCAACAATTTTCAGCAACTAAACGTCGAAGAAAAACGCAAATTTTTATTAAAGAATAATTTATGTTTTAATTGTCTAAACCCTCATTTAAGGCAAGCATTTCCCAGCAATCACACAAACGACACCACATTTTATTGCGCGACGCAGATCATGACTAAAATATATCAAAAGCAAACAAGAATGACATTAACAAGGGCCGTGATTCTGCAAGTGGTGGATCCAGCACAACTGATTGCTATTGCAAACAGAATCCTATACAAGCATTGTTAGCTAACAGCATGGTGAAGATAAAAAACGAACGAGGAAACGCCCATTTATTAAGAGCATTAATCGATTTGGGATCTCAAAGTTCGTTCATTACAGAATCTGCCTAACAAGCCTTACAAGTCAAAGCAAACCTTACATCATTGCAAATAGCTGGACTAGGATCGACAAGGATAGCGAAGGCCCTTAAGGAAGTAACATTCATACTAAAGTCAAACGTAATTCCCACATTTAAGCTACCATATGTGATTAAAAATATAACTAACATCACTCCACCGGAACAAAAAAAAAATACCTAGACTGGACGTATCTCGGTGAAGTTCAACTGGTGGATCCACGATTCCTAGAACCAGAAAACAACTAGGTGTTAATCTTTATTCTACGATCTTACGTGAAGGCTTGAAGGAAAGAAAGAAAGAAAGGAAAACCTCTAGCTCAAAACACAAAACTTGGATGGATTCTTTTTGAAGAACTAATGGCTAATGGACTTCAAATCAACTTTTCTGCATTTACATGTGATGAGAAGACTTCAATAGAAAAACTAAATAACCAAGTTCAAATGTTTTGGGAATGGGAGGAAGTGCCATTCCGACGCCTTGTAACAAAAGAAGAACAAGAGTGTGAGGATTTTTTTTAAGAAACTCATTTATTTTTACCAAATGGATAATATAAAGTGCGGCTGCTATTTAAAAACAAAACTGTTCCGACTTTAGGTGAACCGAGAAAACAAGCTCTTTTCAGGTATTATCATCTAGAGAAGGAACTAAGTAAAAACAAAGAATTAAATGCAAACTGTACAAACTGTTTAAACGAATACATAGAACTAGGCCACATGGTTTTACGAAAGCAAGAAACATTTTCTGAAGAAAACGAAGTCACTCGTAAACGTTATTTCATGCCGTACCATGCTGTGATCAAAGATAGCACAACTGCAAAACTAAGAGCGGTATTTGACGCATAAGCTAAAACATCAGATGGAAAGAGTTTAAATGAGCTAATGATAAATGGCCCAACACTTCAACCTAAATTGTTTTCGACAGTTCTTAGATGGCGTAAACCCAAATATGCAATAACAGGTGACGTAGAAAAAATTTACAGAATAATTCAAATAGACCCCAGAGATCCAGTCCAGAGGATCCAGTACAAGGGTATGAATTAACAACGGTAACATTTGGAACTACTGCTGCACCATATCTTGCAATAAAAATGCTGCACCAATTAGCACAGAAAGGCAAACATCTTTATCCTAAAGGTGCAGAGGTGGCCACAAGAGATTTTTATGTTGATGTTTTTCTGTTTTTGTTTTGACGGGTGCGGACACACAAGATAACTATTAGAATTATCTCCAGGGAGGAGGATTTTATATATCCAGCAGCTGATTATTTCACTTTTTCGGTTAACTTTGCAGAATTCAATAAACCACCTACATCAAAACGAAATATTCTTTCAGAAGTAAGCAAGCTTTTTGATCCTTTAGGCTGGATCGCTCCGTGTGATAATAGCAAAAATTTTAATTCAAAAATTGTGGATGGCCGGATGTGCTTGGGATGAGAGAGTTCCGCGAGAATTAACCGAAGAATGGGAACAATTCAAAAATCAAACAAATTACTTGAATAATTTTAAAATACCTCGCTGGGTCCACACACATTGTACACAACAAGAATCACAAATACACGGATTTTGTGACGCATCTACTCGAGCATATGCATCAGTAGACTTTTTAAGAGTTATTTACAATCAAGGGAAAATACATGTGCAAATATTAATGGCCAAAACCCGAGTGGCTCCTATTACACCAATATCTCTGCCACGATTGGAGTTATGTGGCGGAGTATTATTAAGCAAACCGATTAAACAAGTCAAAGAGGATATCTTCCTTCAGAATGTTCACAGTTATACCTGGACAGATTCTAAAATTGTATTAGCTTGGCTAAAAGGTCATCCGAATAAGTGGCAAACCTTTGTGGCCAATCGTGTTGGCGAAATTGAAGAATCCAACCAAACCAACTCCTGGAAATATGTACCAACTAAAGAAAATCAAGCTGACTTGGCAACCAGATGAATATTACCAAAGGACATTGCGAATTGTACATTCTGGTTAAACGGACCTTCTTGGCTATAGGAAGAAGAGTACAAATGGCACACAGAAACTCCAAGTGAAGACAATACAACACTTAAATTAAAAACAGCTAAACAAATAAAAAGATCCTTATTAGTTACAAATAATAACAACACATTCTTATGCACCAAATTGTTATCTTTCGAAAAACTGGTACGCGTCAAGTATATGTCCTTCGATTCATTCATAATACGAAAAATAAGAGTAGATGTGCACATCAGTAGATGAACAAGAAATTGAATTTAAAAATGAGATAACAATATTATCATCGAAGAAACAAGTTCCTAAACAAAATCCATTGAATAAGTTATTTCCGATATTGGATGAACATGAAATCATAAGAAGCGGTGGAGGGTTGGAAAATTCATCATTGGTTTTTGAAATTAAGCATCCTATAATCTTGCCCCAAAATAACATAACATCATTGACTACTACCACAGAATTACATTACGTGGAGGAGCCCAGCTTGTCCTAAGCACAATCCGAAACAACGGATATTGGATAATAAACAGCATGAATACAGTCAAAGGAAGAATTTTTTAAATGTGTTAAATGCACAAGATTCAGAGCACAGCACCTGAACCTGTGTTTACAACCTAGAGGTAATGAAGCAAGACCATTCCAAAACGTAGGAATTGATTATGGTCCAGCATAATAATCAATTTACGAATGTCAAAACATAGAGGATCAAAAACTTACAAAGGCTAGATGTGTATTTTCGTATGTATGGTGGTTAAAGCTATCCACACTGAGGTAGTATCAGATATCACATGAGCCGCATTTTTGGCTGCCTTTCGTAGATTTATCGGCAGACGAGGTATGTATTCGAATGTATACTCGGACAATGGAACAAATAATTTTGTGGGGGCAGGCAAGATTATCCAAAATAACATAAGAAATGCAATTACACTCGGTACAAGTTATGCAGCGGAAAAACAGCAGTTCAAGCAATACATTGGCATTTTAACCCTCCTATCGCACAATATTTTGGAGGATTATGGGAAGCTGGGGTGAAAAGTATTAAGCATTATCTAAAAAGAACAACTAAAGAAATTACGCCGACATTTAATACAAATTGAAGCTTGTCTTAACTCAAGGTCATTATGTGTCCTATCAGCAGATCCAACTACGCCTCAACACTTTTGCAAATGCTGGTCTAGCGAATATTCAACTCAACTTTAAGAAAGACTAAAATAGGAGTCACAAAAACCAAACATTTAGTTTGGAACCATAGTTATCATAAAAGATGAGAAATCGCCACCTTTACAGAGGCCACTTGGAATAATTAAGGAAATTCACCCTGGCAAGGATGGCCAAGTCAGAGTCATAACAATTCAAACAGCTATATCTGTCATAGAGCAATTAACAAAGTTTGTCCTTTGCCCCTTTAACTTTGGAGTAAGATGTGCAACAATTGTGGAGTGGATGTGGATGTGTAGACCACCTCTCCATCACCGCAAGAGTTCGATTATTTGAAATTGATACGACCAACAACGAATTAGGCTGGCTATGTGTAACTCCACCTCAGTCTCCGACAACACAAAATTAGGTTGTTGAAGACTTCCTTGCACTAGAACCACATACAGGCCCTAGTAAGAAACCGGAAGAGTCCACACCGACTACCCAAAAATTAGCGAAGTAGAAAATTTTGGGAATTTGCCCATGCAACCAGAAGGACCACTTGTTGAGGTTAAAATACCGCAAACACCCGGAGAAAAGAATATATTGCCACTTGAGCGTGATTTAAGTGTCGTACCAATTAGGGCTGAAAGGCAACAATAAACTGGCCCAAAAAGCTTGGAAGAAAAACGTATGATGTGACGACGATAGAGCGACATACGTTTAAAATCTATTTAAACAAATGAACAGTATACCATTTTAGAAAAAAAGAAATATGAAGCGTAAGCGATATTTATACTGTTTTCTTAGAAAACAATAAGCGAGTTGGTCTAACTATTAAAAAACAAAAAATAATCTGGGTCACTACAAATAAACCTGAATGAAATAAAATGCAATTAAAACAAATTGAATTGAAAGCCTTTATTAAATTTCCCTTCATGATTCTTAATTTCCCACATAAAAAATCCTATTCTTGATTTGCTGTTAACACATCAACGGGCGGGAGAATGTTGTAGCGCCATCGCCTATCTAAAAAATATAAAATAATATAGTTAACATTTATAATAAATTAAAAAAGTTACCAAAACGCAACTCTAACCTCCAAAGAAGCAAAACAACTTTGCCACATTTTTCTGCGATTGACAGAAAATTGTGACTCATGCTTAATTATTGACAGCGAAACAAATTTTGTTAGTAAACTGACAACTAGCTGTCGAAAATAGCAAAAAAATGTCTTTTTCGGGTAGAACTGTATCGCTTTTTTTAACTCTACTTAAGTACACAGTGACCAATTTAGATAAAGAGGCGCTGCAACAGTGAATATGCTAACTCTGGGAATTTTTGGTCTTCACCGCAAATAAAATTTGTTGAAATTTGTTTTCTGATGGATTTAACCAGAGGAAAGCAAATTCCAACTTAGATAAAAAACAGAAATAATTAAATTCACTTTAGGATTACTCACTAATGGACATAGCCAGACGAAAGCAATTTTAAATTGATTTTTATTCGAGTTAACATAAATGTCTTTAAGCAAAAATTGAATTGAAGTTTATATTTATATATATATTGTAACGAAAATTGGGCTTTTCGGGCTCGACGGATTAATTAAGACACTTATTTACTGTCACAAATGTTTACAATTTTATAAGTCTTCACTTAATTACTTCTCTTTACAATTTCCTTTACACGTTTTCTTCACAATATAGCAACGTTTCACTTTTCTAATTATCAGTTATCACTTCACGGGTTAAAATACAACTAACTATTCGCATTATCACATGTAAACACTTCGCAGTCAAAATCTAGCCTACACTAAACTCGGCTGCAATTCTCGGCTCTATTTATACTACTTAGCTTAATTCTAGAAAGTTCAGTCACTTAGTTCCAGATATTTTCGTTACACATTTTCACCTCATATATTCACCATGGGTTCGAGTCTTCCTTGACTTTCGCCGTTTGGCATTTCCTTTTCTTGATTTCTGGCCACCTGGGACATGCGCATTACACGGTTCACTATTTCACTTTTCGTGACCTACCTCGTGCACGTTACAATATATACATATATATTTTTGAATATATTCTGAAATCATTTAATTTAAATTTTTCTAATGTGAATCTTTCGTTTTATTTTCAGACTGAATTTTTTATTTTGATAATTTTATGAACATTTTTGTATAAATTTGAATTATTAGTTTTTTATATATTTTTATTGTTATTATATAAATAACCGCTAATTATCAATTGTTATTATTAATAATAAATACTGTACATATTTTTAAAATAAATAAAGAGTTAACGTTATCATTTCGTAGGATTAATAAATATATTTGAAAAAGATCCTTGTTGTCATTTAGCGCCTATCCTAAACAAATAAATTTGTTGTTACTATAGCAGGTCAATACATAACTTATAGTTTGAACTCGATGTGATCCAAGTTATTTCAAAAATTCTTCGAATAATTTGGATTCGAATTGTGTACCCAGGTCAGTTGTGTTTTTTAACGAAATACCAAATCGTAGAGATGGGAAGCGAATCGAAAAGTATGGATACTTGGCATTGCAATATATCCGCATCTTTCGGTACTTAGATACAAATATACCGTTGAAGAAGTATCGATACTCAAAAGTATTGGAACCATATGGATAAAAAATTAAAAAAATTGTATATGGTGTAGAAATTGCATAGAAATTAAAATTATTATCTTATTGGTTTTTGTTGTTGTTGCAAAACAATTTGCAACAGCTTTATCGTTGAGAAATATCAAAATATCGATTCGCTCAAAAGATACATATACGCATTTGATTGATAATTTTTTTCAAATGAAAACGAATCTCAGCGGGTGATTTCATTAGCAAATGAATAATTTGAAATTTCGCAAGAACAACAAAAAAAGCAGATAAAATAAAGAACAATAAATTTTTATTTCAATAGAAATCTATTTTTAGCTTTTGCATACTAGAGACGAATAGATATTGAACCCATACATCAAATAATGAGACGGTGTGTGCTGGGCTGTCAATACTTCGAGTATTGAAAGAAAAGTATCGAGCATCGGTAGTATCGGGGGCTGGTAGTACCGATTACAAAACCTCGAAGTATTGAAAGCAAAGTATCGATACTCCGGTATATCGATACAGTATCGCCCATCTCTACCAAATCGTGGAACTCCACGACACAACCAAAAAAAGCCGTGGAAATAGCACTAAAAGCCGCGACTCTACTACAGATCCCGCGAAACAACCAAAATTTTCGCGAAACGGCAAAAATCCAACAAATAGTAGTTTTGAAAAATTACCAAAACTGGATATCACTAAAGGTACTAATAACGCAACACCGTAAGCTAAGGTAAGTATACTTCCAATTAAACAATAAAAGACACTTAACTTTTGTTTTCCGCAGAACACTTCTTATACTACTACTATAGTGCACTATTCAAAATTTCGATTACAAAATATACAAATACTGACCGTATGTACATATATTCTGTTTGTCAACAAATCTTCCGGACTCGATCCGCACAGCTGCCTAGCGGAATTTTGATCGTTCCCGCACAACAGAATATACATATATACATACGGTCAGTATTTGTATATTTTGTAAATAAAATCTTAAATAGTGCACTATACAATGATATTCTTTCAACGTTTACTGTTGGTATTTTGTATTTGGTTTCCTCAGAATTTAGACATTTCTGCAGGATTTCGCGGTTTTCCTAAGCTTTGTAAGATATGGTTTTCATGACGTTTAACGCGGAAATTTAATATTTTGATGGTTGCAATGTTTAAATTATAATGTTGGAGTCGTGTTATTGATATATAAGTGTTACATGTTTGTCCTATCTTTTCTGTTAAAGTGGTCTAACATTTTAAAACCTAGGTTATGGTTGCGTGTCTCTTCTCTTTCGAATCCTTATACATATATAATACGTTGTTTTCTTCTTGCAAGTCACCCGTCATCACCTCCGGTGCCGCACTCTAGCAGGAAGGAAGTGATTGATTCATCCGACATCAGCACCTCTGGATTTTGGGACTTAAGCTTCTCACCTGGAATGAGCGACAAGAGAATTATCGGCGGTAAACATACATACAGGGACAACAGAGGGACAACACAAAAGAGAAGTATACTCTATATTTGCCATAAAATCGATACATAATTGATATTTCCTCTTCTTTTTCAGAGTACCTTGCGGTGGAATTCTTATTGGATTTAAGTATTTCATATTATAAGATTAGGTTAAGATTAAAATAACACTAGGCTTACGATTATTATGTAAATTGACGTAACCGATACTTCTTGGTGGAATTCAATTTTCAATATTAACACAAACCGAAAATCTTTAAAAATTCTGTTCCACTAATATTTACCTTATTAGGCTACCGCGATTTCGCCTCACTCCCGTAGGCATCTTCAGACCGACTGAGCCAACCACATCTTTGAGCCATCACTTCCATGGTTGAAGGAGCGGTGAATTTAACACAGAGTGATCATTCAATGTCTCCAAACCATGGTCCCTAAATAGCCTATTAATTTCCAGGGTCCAAGTGCATTCATTTTATACCCCTTGTTGATTACGTGTAAGACTTCCCAGTTTTCTTTATTTTGACTGTGATTTGTTTCCATAATATGCTTTAAGAAGCTTGAAGTGGGTCTGGTGTGTTCTTCTTTAATACGGGTGGCAAAGGATCTTCTTCAAAATGTAAAAAGAAATAAAAATTGAAACAAAAAAAACTGTGTAGCGAAATAATAACAAATTATTTTGTGTAACTTATATTCAATTTATTAAAATTAATTAATTCACTCAAACACTTCAATCAATTTTCAATAATTCATTCAAAGAAATTCAAAATACAAAAAAATGAGATTAAATAAAAAGTAATAAAAATGCTAAAAGAAAAATAAAATTAGAACAAGAACTTAATAAATTGCATATGAATATGCAGTGACCAACCTTTGGCCTATTGCAAATTTAATGGCAAATTTATTGTTCTTTATACACCTCCAAAATGGCTGTTGATTGCACCGCACTGTCTTCAAAAATATAAAATTTCGGCTTCACTGATTACGAACTTAACTCCACGAATTTCAAGAAAAACTAAGAGAGTGATGCCCTTGTGTCAGCTCCTTTTATAGCCTTCCAGCCGCCATTTTCCAATAAGTTCCACATCAATAATTCAAATTAATCGGAATTCCTTATCTATGTTTGCAAAAAACTCTTTCTGCCTTATGGCCCATTTAAAAAGCCAACCAAACAATCATCTGTTTTTTCTATTTAAACAGAGAATATTCATATATTTCATGATTTTAATTTTTGCTATAATATGGCGGATTAACAATATCGCAGCCATATTCACAATATTTGATTTGTGGAACGTGAATTTCTGCTATCCCTTTTACTCGTTTTCTCTCTTTCCCACTTATTGCGTAAATTAGAATTAATAAAATCGCGAATATTTCAAAAATTACGCAACTCACCTCAAATCTGACAACGTCGTTGGATTCCCCGCGAAATTTCACCCCAATTTCATGTGTCAGGTGTCTACCTAACATGAAGTTGACAGTTCGCGTTGTTTATGATTCGTTCCGTGCGATGTCTAAGTTTTCGCGTGTTTTTAGCGGTTTAAATGAACAAAACAGGTAAGTTTTAATTTTTCTGTATGTTATTGTGTTTTGTGACTAATTTGTGCTCGTTCAAATCGTGTAATTTTAACAATTTACGTGTATTTATAAAATTTCACAGGAGCTGTCACAGGTGTGATATTTAGCTTATTTCACCTGGGATGCCTGTTGAAATTCCCTTCAACTGCTTGAATTATACTCTAGGACATACATAGAGTATTTTTATTCAATCAGGTTTGAGTAGATCATGAATTTTACACATAATTGTAATAATTCGATTTGCCGGTTGTTGTTGTTGTTTTCGCCAAGAAGTTGATTTGTAAGAATTCAATGAACTTCTTGTGTGAATTCATTTTATGTTTTCAATGTTCGTTTTATTATTCATGTTTGTTTGTTAATTCAATGTAAATAATAATTCTTTTTTTTCATTTCAGGTAAATATCTGGGTTTTGGTTGTGCCTGTAGTTAACCCAGGCACACAGGTAAACAAATGTATCATTTTAATTGTTTATTTCATTTTTTAATTCAATTTCTTTTTAGGTCGTCGATAAACATTCTCCCTCCCTCTTAGCAAATTTCGAAACACCTCTCTTATGGTAATGGTGAAATACGATTCTTCCGTCAGCCTTAACGTTTAGACGAACCTGATATCTTCGGGATAGGTTTATGACTTGCTCTTTTCGTTTTTTGGATCGTACCCCTTCAAAATCCATTCTATCTATTACGTGTTTCTCTAAGAAGAGATCTAGTCCCTCTCTGGTGACAAAACGTTGGTGACTATTTTTCTCACGCATTTTTAGTTCAGTTATGGTGTGTGTTGCACGTAGGAGGGACAGTGATTCTAACTTCTTTCCATTGATTGTGGCTGGTTGCTGCAGTATGTTAGAAGTATGAGGAGCATTTTCAATGCTTTCTCGTATGTGGGGCGGTAAGTGCCGCAAGTCAGATAGCGAAGATGTAGTTGGGGCATAAGGCGTTCGCGTTCTTCCAAAACTATCTTCACGAATGGCTGATGTTTGCTGAACTGTAGGTTCCGGTTTAGCTGACTGCGCTGAATATATGGACTTCATGGAAGGACCCTTTCTTCTGATGCCAAATATATCATACTCAGGGTCGATGTATGACGATGATGGTGTCGGACTTCCAGGTGGGGTGAACGAAATTATCTCAGATATGTCCAGGACATCATCGTTGTATGTATCTTGAGATTCGGACATCTGGAATTTAAAACAGGTAAATGATCTAGTTTGGCTGAGTGGACAATCACAAGTAAACAGTGGTTGACGATCACAACAAGTAGAACATAACAGAACATGTATGGTTGTAAATAAATGCTTAAGTCAACTATCAGTAGTTGCTATTTTGTCCACTGGTAGCCGACAGAGTTTTGCTACTGGTCTCTGATATGTGCTGTACTGGGTTCGCACTTTAACGACTCTAACTAATCCGTCCTTGCTTGGATATACCTCATCAATTACACCTAGAGGCCAACTAGTCGGTGACGTGTGTTCATTTTTAACAACTACGACGTCTCCAACCTTAATATTTGTTTGAGTTGTTGTCCATTTGGGCCTATGTTGCAGCTGATTGAGATAGTCTCTTGACCATTTATCCCAGAAATGTTTTGTCTTCTGTTGTAGAAGTTTCCACCTCTGTAATGGTAGCATCTTGGTCGTGGAATAGTCCGGTTCCACAATAGCATTCAAAGCCCGACCAATCAAAAAATGACCCGGTGTGAGTACGAATAACTCATCAGGATCATTTCGAATATGGCATAGTGGACGAGAATTTAAACATGCTTCGATTTGAGCAAGAACTGTTGCATACTCTTCAAAAGTGCAAACCAAATTTTCTACTGTTCGACGTAAATGAAATTTGATCGATTTCACACCAGCCTCCCATATACCTCCAAAATGTGGTGCAGCTGTTGGATTGAAATGCCATGTGACCGACCTTGACACGAGATACTGAGCTGCTTCCGGAATTGACTGTTAAATTGCTTGAACAAGATCCTTATCGAGCATTGATTTTCCTCCCACAAAGTTGGTGCCACAGTCGGAATAAATGTCGCTGCATAAACCTCTTCTAGCCACGAATCTCTTTAATGCCGCGATAAAGGCTTCTGATGTGAGATTAGATACCACTTCTATATGAATAGCCTTTGTTGCCATGCAAATAAACAAGCAAAAATAGGCCTTATATCGCTTAGACATCCTGTGTGAGGATGCCTTTAATGTCACAGGTCCAGCAAAGTCAATGCCTACCCTTGAAAAGGGATTGATTATGTTTACGCGAGATGCCGGTAAATTTCCCATCAGTTGTGTTATTGTTGCTCCTCGTTGTTTGGTACAGCTAACACATTTATGGATTCGACTAGTGATTTTGCGTCTTGCATCTAAAATCCAATATTTCTCGCGACTTGTACTTAGAATAAGGGAAGGTCCGCCATGTAATGTTTCACAATGTATTTTGTCGATCAAGATTAAGGTTACATGATGGTCTTGTGGTAATATGATCGGATGTCGCTGCGAATAAGGAATTAACGCATTCTCTAACCTTCCACCTACTCGTACCAAGTCATTAGAGTCAATAAATGGATTGAGCTTAAGAAGCCTGCTATTGCGAGGTAACGGTTTGTCATTCTTTAAATGGATATAGTCTTCAGAAAAGGTTGATTGCTGTACCAGTTTCCAGACAGTTATTTCAGCATTGTACCATTCACAACCTTGTAAAATGTTTAAACGCTTATTTTGTGGATGTTTGCAATTATATATAAATCTCTGAATCATGGCTATAATCCTAATTAATCTTGTAAAGGATGAATATCTCAGCAGAATATCATCTTCCATTTTATTTAGACAACTCATAGACACTGGTTGCTTTGCTTCTAAAGTTGTCAGTTCCGTGATGCTATTCGATTTTGGCCACTCTTCTTGACCTTGTGATAACCATGAAGGTCCATGCCACCACAGGTTGTTATCGATTAAACTAGATGTCTTGATACCCCGAGATGCTAAATCTGCAGGGTTGTGTGCTGTTGAAATGTGTTGCCAATTGTCATGTCGTATAACATCTTGTATTTCAACAACACGATTAGCAACATATGTCTTCCATCGCGACGGGTGTTCTTTGATCCATTGTAGAACTATCATTGCATCTGTCCATGCAAATATGGGTACATTATGTAACTGCATATCTTGTATTGTTGTCTTAATCAATCTTGCTAAAATGACTGCTCCATTTAACTCTAATCGTGGTATTGTAGTGGGTTTTATTGGTGCTACTCTTGTTTTTGCCGTTAATAAAGTTGTCGTTACAATTCCATCCTCTCCTTTAGCTCGTAAATATAATACAGCAGCATAAGCCTTCGATGAAGCATCACAGAATCCATGTAGTTGCATTCGGACGTGTGTTGAATAGTGAACCCATCTTGGAATTTTTAACAATTGCAAATGTTGTAAGTCTGCCTTAAAGGCTTCCCAAAATGAGCGAGTAGACTCTACAACTGGAGTGTCCCAAGAGCATCCGGTAATCCACAGCGTTTGCATTAAAATTTTGGACACAATGACAATTGGTGCAAGCCATCCCAAGGGATCGTATAACGACGCCACTTCTGATAGTATAGTTCGCTTAGTTGTAATTAAATGTTTTTTGGGTTGGTTCACTACAAATGTGAAATAATCAAGTGCTGGATGCCATCTTATGCCTAACGTCTTAATGGATTCATTTTCGGAGATGGTTAATGTACTTTTAACCTCACAATATTCCTTTGGCAAATCTTCAAGAAGTTTAGGTTCATTACTGGCCCATTTCCTTAAGTTAAATCCGCCAGCCTTCATCATACTCAACAGTTCCATTTGTAGTCGTTTAGCATCGATTATGTTGTCTGCTCCTGTTAACAAGTCGTCAACGTAGAAGTCAGAAAGAGTGACTCTTGAAGCTAATGGCCAATTTTTGTTTTCATCTTCTGCCAATTGATGAAGTGTGCGCACTGCAAGGTATGGAGCCGAAGATGTACCAAATGTTACCGTCTTAAGTGCATAATCTTGAAGTTTTCTAGTGGTTGGATGTTGCCAAATTATTCTTTGGAATGTGCGATGATCAGGATGTATTTCAATCATCCTATACATCTTTTCTATGTCAGCATTCATTGCTATCCTATACTTCCTCCAATTGAGCAAAGTTGCAATCAATTTTGGTTGTAATGTAGGCCCCTTTAATAAATAATCGTTGATTGATTTTCCATTTGTTGTCTTGGCTGAGGCGTCGAACACCACCCTTAGTATTGTTGTGGTGCTATCCTTAAAAACTGCGTGATGCGGAATGTAGTAATGTGGTTCACTGTCGTTAGCAGGATTGACTTCTTCCATGTGCCCAAGTTTTATATATTCATCTAAACAATTTTTGTAGTCTCTTTTTAATTCGGGATTTTTTACAAATTGTCGTTGTAAAGTAAAAAATCTCTTCAGTGCTTGTGATCTTGATTGACCCAATATAGGACACTCGTTATTTACAAATGGTAGTTTGACTTGATATTTGCCATTCCTTAAACGTTTGTGTGTGAGTTGAAAAATGTTTTGACTTTCTTCTTCCTTTTTGCTAAGAATGGGTTGCGTTGGAAGTTCTTCTAATTCCCAAAATCGCTTCAGTTGCGTATTCAAATCGATGTCAGCGGTAGTTACTGTGAAGCTCGTTACTTCGTTCTCAAGTGTCGTTGAAGTAGGTCCTAGTAAAATCCAGCCAAATATTGTGTTCATAGCAACTGGTGCTGTATCTGGTCCTCGTCTTATACCTTCTTGAAGGATTTTTGCATAAATGTTTGCTCCTAGTAAAGCATCTACTTTGCCTGGTTTCCAAAATGTAGGATCGGCAAGTTGTAAGCCATTGATGTGTTGATAATCCTTTTTGGAAATCAATTTAGTCGGCAATGTATTGGTAATTCCCTTCAAAACAAGAAAATCTTCTTCTACAATGATAGGGTTTGATCCGCAAGATCTCAATTGTAATCTCGTTTGATGCTGTGATGTAGCAGCTGGACTAGTGTTTAAGCCGGTGACTGCTACCGATGTAGGCGTGCGAATAGCACATAATTTCTTACAGGCAGCTTCAGTTATGAAGGAAGACTGTGAGCCACTGTCTACAAGACAACGTATAACTGTAGGTTCACCGAATTCACTATTTGCTATTACTAACGCTGTTGCTAACAGTGCATGAAAATTTTCCCTGGTTACAAAAGTCTGAGTAATGTTTAACTCATCAGCATAGTTGGCTGATTGTAACGCTGCTGGAATTATATTAGCATGTTCCTGACTAATATTTTGTACTTGGGTTTGTAATGAATTGCATTGGTTTTGTACGAGTGTGTTTCCGTATTCATTGCTCTTAGATTTTGATGAAACAGTTGATTGTTCTCTATTGGAGTTCTCGTGTAGGGTAGAATGGTGCCTTTGATTGCATTTGAAGCATTTGTATTTACTATTACATTCAGGTAGAAGGTGATTTTTAGATAAGCAGTTCAGACAACGTCCAGCCATCTTAATTATTTTTCGTCTTGCCTCAACATTCATTTTCTGATACCTCGAACACTTTTGAACAAAATGATTTCCATCACACGCCGGACATTTGTTTCCTCTTGAAGAATAACAAGTTAGTGTTGTTTGCCTTGTTGGTGGTTTTGAAAATGTTGTTTTGGTCACCAGGACATCCGCGATGGATTCTAGAATTTTTAAACGTGTATTTAGAAATGTAGTAAATTGCATGAATGTTGGTAGATCCTGCGTTGCTCCTTGATCTTCTTCCCAGAGCTTCAGCGTCATAAAAGGTAGTTTTTGTACTAGAAGATGTATTAACAATATGTCCCATGAATTCGTATCTACTTCTAAACCTTTTAATTGTTGTAGACATTCCTCCGTCGTATCAAGTAATGATTTGATTGCCTTGCTGGATTCTGTGTGTTGTTTGGGTTGATTGACTAATGCCTTAAGTTGATGATTTACTAGGATTCGTTTGTTTTCATAACGGCTCTTTAATTTGTTCCAAGCGGGTTCATAGTCCTGATTTGTGAGAGGAGTGTGTCTTAAAATCTTCTCCGCTTCACCAACTAGACATGCTTTCAAATGATGTAATTTTTGCACATCTGTCAATCTGGTGTTATTATGAACCAACGAAATGAAAAGGTCGTGAAACGATCGCCATAATTCATAGTCGCCGTTATTTTCGGTAATGTGATCCGAGGCAGCGTTGACTCATGTTGGATTACAGTGGTGGTGTGTATTGGAGTAGTAGCGTTAGCTTCTACTTCTGAAACTGTAGAAAATTTACGAATATTTTCCACTAATTCGCTCATATATTCGGTATATTTAAGTTCCGACGCACTGTAATAATCTCCTGATAAATAATCTTTAGCTTCTTCTGTGCTTGCCTTAGTTAATATTTCATTAATATTTAAGTCAATCGCGTTATAGTCTTCCCATATTTTTTTTAAATCAGAAATTCTTGTTTCATAAAAACCTTGCGAACGTTCCAAATATGCAGTTTTCTTACCATTTTCTATTAATTTATCCAATCTACCTCTAATGACCTTTTCTCTAACCAGTAATTCCGTTAACGAAGACATATTACCGTTTATTTATACCCGTTAACCGTAAATAGCAGTAAACAAAATAATTTAAAACGAAGTTGAACACTTTCCAAAACTTAACCAAAAATTATGTATTAAAATCGCAATTTCACTCACTAACCAATTTTAACAAAATTGAATATGTTACACAATCCTGGATGGAACCACCAAAAAATGTTTATCAAAATGTAAAAAGAAATAAAAATTGAAACAAAAAAAACTGTGTAGCGAAATAATAACAAATTATTTTGTGTAACTTATATTCAATTTATTAAAATTAATTAATTCACTCAAACACTTCAATCAATTTTCAATAATTCATTCAAAGAAATTCAAAATACAAAAAAATGAGATTAAATAAAAAGTAATAAAAATGCTAAAAGAAAAATAAAATTAGAACAAGAACTTAATAAATTGCATATGAATATGCAGTGACAAACCTTTGGCCTATTGCAAATTTAATGGCATTTTAATTTTTTATTTTACTTTTTGCGTTGGCTTCCATTTAATCTATTTCTATTTTTGGCTTTTTTGTATTTGTACCTTTTTTCCCCATTTTACTTACTTTTTACTTTTGTTTTGGCTTCCATTTTATCCATTTACTTATTTTTATCTCGTATCTGTTCTTGTGCACCCATACATCTGTTGCTGTCTGTTTTCTTCGCTCTCTGTTTATTTGCTCTCCTCTGTCTTTCGTTGTCTTCGCCTGCGCTCACCTTTTCTGTCTCCTAACTTATTATTCCTTTTTTTTTTCCTTTTCTTTCGTTTGGATTTTTATTTATTTATTTTTTATTTTCTTACTTATTTTATATTGTCTTTTTATTTTGTTGTTCTCATTTCATTTCTCTCTTCATTTGCACACCTCTGTCTTTCGTTGTTTTTGGCTGCGCTTACCTTTTCTGTCTCTTAACTTATTATTCCTTTTTTTTTTTTTTACTCTTTTCTTACCTTGGGATTTTTATTTATTTATTTTTTATTTCTAATTTTTTTAATTTTATATTTATTTATTTTTTTAATTTTATATTTATTTATTTTTTTGTTCTCGTTTGTCTTGAGTTTGAGCTTGAGTTTGTTTCTTCTTCCTCTGTGTCTCTGTTCTTTCGGTTATGGCCTGCTGCGGTGCCTGCGCGGGGGTGATTTCCCGTGATGGGATCAACTGTGATGGCGTTTGCGGATTGAAATTCCATCCTAAGTGTTTAGGGCGTGGGACCAGATCTCCGACCTGTGTGGAGTGTTCCGATATAAAGCCATGCCATGTTCTGAGGCTCGTAAAGAGCATGGTGGAAGCGCTTTCCGGCGATCTGACTCTTGTCGCTGATAGAGTCAGCTCTTTCTCTTCTCGCTGGGCGGATTTTCAGCTTCTGTCCGAGGACACCGGAACCCTCACCACTAAAATGGACAGGTTGTTGGGCGTAGTGGATGCTCTAGAATCAGCATCTACTATCCTTTTAGAAAGATCCCATGAGATGTCTTCCCGAATTTCGGCTCTATCTGGCTCGCTTGATGAGGTCCATTCTACGCTTGCTGGCCTCGATCCCAACCTGCTTCCTCCCGGGGGCCCTTCTCCCATCATCCCCATTATTGACGACATTCGCCGCAATGTCAAACAGGTGAAAGGAGACCTATGCTCCTGGTCTTCGGCTGTCTCGGCCAACTCCGAGCTCCTGGGTTCTATCGCCTCCGACTTGAAGGTTCTATCCACGCGTGACAAAGCCTCTTCGGAGCTCCCTTCCGCCTCGTCCTGCACTGACGTCCGGCCCAGTCCTTCGCTCTCTGCTGCCCCTGGCTGCCCTATTTCTCCGATTCTGGGTGGTTCTCCACCTCCCGCCGCACCTGTGTCACACTCCTCTGGCTCAGTGGTCCGGAATATTGTACCGGTCCCTTCCCCACCTGCTGATCTTCTCCCGCCCATGCGGGACCAGGCCTCGCGCCAAGCCTCGTGTCCCTCTCGAGCTACTCGCGTGCGAGGGCGTCGTCGTGGTGCTGCTCGCGAACCCTCTGTTGCGCCCGAGGCTCCTGTCCTGAATACGACTCATCGCCCTTCAGGTGCTCTGGCTGACAGCGAACCAGCTCATGATGTTTCAGCTATTCGTTCCACGGGGGGGCAGACTTCGTCGGCGAGTACTTCGTCTTTTAGGACGGTTATCCTGAGGCCAGCCAGACGGCCTAAATGCATTTTCGTATCCAGGGTGCACCCTGATACATCTTAGCGCGACGTCATTGACCACATCTCCACTCTTGCGAGTATTCCCGTTGGCATGATCGCTTGTCGGAGAATCAGCCCAGCACACGGCCAGGGTGAGCGCGCCTTTTCGGCCTCTTTTAAGGTTTTTGTTCCCGACGACTCCTTTCCAGCGATTATCTCGCCTGACTTATGGCATCCTGGCTCTATTGTTCGAGAGTTTGTCCCGAGGGCTCGTCCTGGCGTTGCTCACTCTAACACTCCAAAAAACTTGTCGGCGAGGTCTCCTTCTACTATGCCAACGTGACCGGGTTGCGCTCAAAAACCTCGCGCTTGTTCTCCACCTCCAGCTCCGCCGACTTTGATGTCATCTGTTTGACTGAGACCTGGTTATGTGGCGGCATATCTGACGCCGAGCTTTTTGGACCTGAGTTTCAGGTCTTCCGTCGTGATCGCCACTCCGATTTGTGTGCTCCAGTTGGTGGTGGTGTGCTCTGTGCTATTAGAGCCAATATCCCTTCCTCGGTCATGCATATTGCTTGTTCCGGCGACTTGGAGATTTTGTGCGTCACCTTAAAATTCCCCCAGAGAAATTTGTATGTTTTTACTGTGTATATCCCTCCTGGCTCACCCCCACGTTTTTACGACTTGCTGTCTGCCTCCATCAACAGCCTAAGCGATGCCTTGCTGCCCGCCGAAGAGGCCGTTGTCTTTGGTGATTTTAACCTCCCCACCGTTAACTGTATTCAGTCCTCTGAGTCTGAAGGGCTCTTGCCCTGCCTTACTGGCGCTCCCCAGCACATTCTGTCCCTTCTGGATACCCTTGCCTCTGCGAGTCTTACACAGTGCAGCGATGTCGTGAACGACCTCGGAAGATCGCTGGACCTTGTTTTTTCGACCAATCCGGGTGGCTCGTTTGTGAGAAGATGTCCGACTCCCCTAACTTTGGAGTCCAGCCATCACCCTGCACTTCAGGTATTCCTGCGTTTTGAGGCCCCCGAAAAAGTCTTTTCCTCTCTTGCGGGATGGTCTTTCAACTTCAAAGCCGCTGATTTTTCTTCCCTCAACGACTGGCTCCAGGCTTATGACTGGGCGAACGTACTTGCTGAGCCCGACATTGATCGGGCCGTTTGCTCCTTCTATGACGTGCTTTATACCTGTTTTACTCAGTGTGTACCGGTTTCCTTTTCGCGCTCCCCCCATTCATCTCAGCCTTGGATGAATAGCTCCTTGAGACACCTGAAAAAACAAAAGAATAAGGCCTGGAAAAGGTTCTGCTCCTCTAGGTGCGACGAGGACTACCTGGCCTACCACAACCTCTACCTTCGTTTCTCTCTCGATCTTCAGACGTCCTACAACAGATTTCTGTCCGACTCGAGACATATTCTTCATTCTAACCCCAGACAGTTTTGGAGATTTATTAATTCTAAGCGACATAGTGATGGCTACCCTTCCTCCCTTAGGTTTGGTGATTGCGAGAGTTGTGACCCCGTCATTGTGGCCAATTATTTCGCCGACTTCTTCATTACCTCATTCTGTGATTCTGACTGTGATATTGTTTCTTCTGATTTTATTCACTTGACCAGGCTTCCTCATACTTCCCTTGAAACTAAGGACTTAGTTTTTGACGATGGTGCTGTCACCGATTATTTGTCGAGTTTGTCCAACGGATTTTCGTGTGGTCCAGATTGTGTCCCTTCGTCCTTTCTTAAAAATTGCTGTTCATCTGTGTCCCCCATTCTTTGTCATTTGTTTAACCTGTCTCTGTCTTGTGGCCGTTTTCCCGGTCTCTGGAAGGATTCTGTGATTATTCCCCTTCACAAGAAGGGTGACAAGTCCGATATCTCCAATTACAGACCCATCGCCAACTTGTGTCACGTTGCGAAGGCGTTCGAGGCCTTAACCAGTGATGTGCTCCGTTTTCATTGTAAAACCTTTTTAGGCTCTTTTCAGCATGGCTTCATTAAGGGTAAATCTACCACCACCAACTTACTCGAATTCGTGCATCACTGCTTGCCTCTGATTGAGTCTGGCTTACAGGTTGATTGCATTTTCACTGATTTTAGTAAGGCCTTCGACAGAATCGATCATGGGATTCTTGTTCATAAATTTCATTTGCTCGGGTTCCCACCGCTTTTTGTCAACTGGTTGTCCACTTACCTCTCTGGGCGCACCCAACGCGTCCTGTTTCGTGGTGCCCTATCCAATGAATTCTTGGTTTCTTCTGGGGTGCCTCAGGGCAGCATTCTTGGCCCACTTCTTTTTATTATTTTTATTAATGACGTCTCGGTGCTCCTTTCTAGCTCCAAGATTCTGTGTTATGCAGATGACGCCAAAATTTTTCGTGTCGTCTCCCGCGACGACGATTGTGCTCTGTTGAGCTCCGATATTAACGTTTTTCACGACTGGTGCTCTAGTAACCGTCTTCCCCTTAATATAAAAAAATGTACCATAATGACCTTTACCCGCAGAAACTGTCCCATTCTCTTCGACTACTCTTTGGATGGCAGTGTCTTGAGTAGGCTACATAGGGTCAAAGATTTAGGGGTTGTTCTTAATTCCCGCCTATCCTTTGAGGATCACATTGACTTCGTGGTGAATAGGGCTAATTCCACCCTGGGTTTTGTGAAAAGGTGGTCCAGGGAACTTGACGATCCCTATCTAACCAGGCTCCTCTTTTGTACATTCGTTAGACCCATTCTGGAATACGCTTGCCCGGTTTGGGATCCCTATTTCGCTGTCCACATCAACCGGATTGAGGCTGTTCAGCGTAGATTTCTTAGGTTCGCTCTCCGCGACCTTCCTTGGCGTGATCCTTTATCCCTCCCATCATATCATGCTAGGCTTGGACTGATTTCTCTTGATTCCCTTGTAAAGAGACGCCGAATATATAAGATAACTTTTATGCATGATTTATTGCAGGGGACGATCAACTCCTCCGAACTGCTGAATGATTCAGGCATTTCCATTCCCGCCCGGTCCCTTAGGAATTTCAACTTTCTGCATGTTCCCTTTCATCGTACGCTTTACGGCATGCACGAGCCTATCACTTCCATGTCCCGCCTCTACAATGACTACGCTGCCTATATCGAGCTGGGATGTTCTAGGCGACAACTAAAGCGCCATCTGAGGATGCTTATTGAATAAGTTAGTTTAATGATTTGTATTAATTTTGTAGTCTTCTTGGTTCATTTGTAATTTTCTTAGTAGCCAGTTTTGGCGAAGCTGTTGTTAAATAAATAAATAAATAAATAAATAAATTTATTGTTCTTTATACACCTCCAAAATGGCTGTTGATTGCACCGCACTGTCTTCAAAAATATAAAATTTCGGCTTCACTGATTACGAACTTAACTCCACGAATTTCAAGAAAAACTAAGAGAGTGATGCCCTTGTGTCAGCTCCTTTTATAGCCTTCCAGCCGCCATTTTCCAATAAGTTCCACATCAATAATTCAAATTAATCGGAATTCCTTATTTATGTTTGCAAAAAACTCTTTCTGCCTTATGGCCCATTTAAAAAGCCATCCAAACAATCATCTGTTTTTTCTATTTAAACAGAGAATATTCATATATTTCATGATTTTAATTTTTGCTATAATATGGCGGATTAACAATATCGCAGCCATATTTACAATATTTGATTTGTGGAACGTGAATTTCTGCTATCCCTTTTACTCGTTTTCTCTCTTTCCCACTTATTGCGTAAATTAGAATTAATAAAATCGCGAATATTTCAAAAATTACGCAACTCACCTCAAATCTGACAACGTCGTTGGATTCCCCGCGAAATTTCACCCCAATTTCATGTGTCAGGTGTCTACCTAACATGAAGTTGACAGTTCGCGTTGTTTATGATTCGTTCCGTGCGATGTCTAAGTTTTCGCGTGTTTTTAGCGGTTTAAATGAACAAAACAGGTAAGTTTTAATTTTTCTGTATGTTATTGTGTTTTGTGACTAATTTGTGCTCGTTCAAATCGTGTAATTTTAACAATTTACGTGTATTTATAAAATTTCACAGGAGCTGTCACAGGTGTGATATTTAGCTTATTTCACCTGGGATGCCTGTTGAAATTCCCTTCAACTGCTTGAATTATACTCTAGGACATACATAGAGTATTTTTATTCAATCAGGTTTGAGTAGATCATGAATTTTACACATAATTGTAATAATTCGATTTTCCGGTTGTTGTTGTTGTTTTCGCCAAGAAGTTGATTTGTAAGAATTCAATGAACTTCTTGTGTGAATTCATTTTATGTTTTCAATGTTCGTTTTATTATTCATGTTTGTTTGTTAATTCAATGTAAATAATAATTCTTTTTTTTCATTTCAGGTAAATATCTGGGTTTTGGTTGTGCCTGTAGTTAACCCAGGCACACAGGTAAACAAATGTATCATTTTAATTGTTTATTTCATTTTTTAATTCAATTTCTTTTTAGGTCGTCGATAAACACATGTTATTTGGTAAATACCATTTAATTTGTTTTTATCCTGTTGAGTGGTTGGTTTTAAAAACTTGCCGAGATTTTGATGACAATAGTGCGCTGGACTGATGCTTAATTTCCTTAATTCTTTTCCAATTCTATCTGAAATACGGCCTACACTCTAAAAAATGGATGGAAAATTTGAGTAATTTTACTTCTAAAATCCTAGTAAAATTACTACCAAGAAACTAGCAAATATATTATGACACCATTATTATTAAAGTAAATCTAATTTATTACTCATTATTATAGCAATTCTTTACTGTCTTTAAAGTCACTATACCTTCAAATGAGTAAAATTACTATTTTAACTTGAGCATTGTACTCTCTTCAAATTAAGTTTACTTTAGAAAAAGTAACAGGTTACTATTTTAAATAACGTAATTTACTCGTTTTGAAGTAATCCTACTTTAAAATAGGTAAACCTTTACAAAACGAAAAGTACAACACTAATTTTAAAGAAGTAATTTTACTACACATTGAATATAATTGCGAAGGAGATTTTTTCATTCTGGTGTCAACTTTCGTTGAGCGTGCGTCGTGGTTTGCTATCATTTAAAAATAATATTACTCGAGTGGTTTCAATTTGTGAAGTTTTTATTCATATAAAGTGTTGAAGTGTTTTTAATATAGCATAGAAAGTTTATTAAAAAAAATTTTAGTGGGCTTATATTATAACAGTATATGTCACGGAAAAGTGCTGTAGTTATTGCTTAAAGTTAATTACTCTTAAAGAAGTAGGTTTGCATTGAAATTATCATAAAAATATATTATTTTGTAAAATTGTGTATGAATTCAATATTAAGAAAAATGTTTAGTTGTGGAAACTGTAAATACCAAACTGTGAAGACAACCAAGGATGATGAATTAATTTTTGACTACATGAAAAAAACTTTTTCGTCCCAAAGATTATTTTTTAATGATTTGGAAAATATTCCAACTATTCAGGACATTAAAGACAATTGGCCATTTCTATTTGAGCGAAAATAGCTGCGATATTACTTCTATCAACTCATGGGCTTGAATAGTGAGGATTTTTTAAAAAGATTTGAAGAATGCAAAGGAAATGTATCATCACTTTTCAAATGTTCAACTGTTGCTGATGATATACTTAAATCCATTTTTAAATATTTCAAAGAATCTGAAAGTGAACTACATCAACGATTCGAGGTAATTTCCTGACAGAAATAGTAATTTAGTAATTTCACTTTTACTCTTTGCAGTTTGGTAAAACACCCAGTGAAATTCTTGCTAATTATCCAAGAAGTAATACACCGTGGGTCGCTATATTATGTAAGCAAAGTTACATTACAACAATTACTCTGTAGCGATTAATTAATGGACTTGTATACATTTTCAGACAATTTCTTGGAAGGAGAAGATAGTGTGGTGACATACATTGAAAAAACGGAAGTTGGAAGATACCCGGGAGTCCAAAGCGAAGTTGAATTGCTACATGCAATAATAGACGTTATATCGTATTTTACATATATCCTCTATCTAAATCATTAACTATGGAGTTCTTGGTGAGATTTTTTTACGGATATTATCCCTCTAATATAAGGGGTAAGAAAAAGTCGGTACATAATCTAAGTAAAATAAATTATCTTATTTTTAAATTATCTGATTTAAAATGAAAGGGAAAATTAAAAAAATTTTATTTATGTAGTGTGTACCTTGTGTGAAAAAGAATTCGAAAGAGAAATTAAATTATGTTACCTAAAATAAATTACCTAAAAGAATATTTTTAATTTAATTTTTATAAAGATGTACATATACTCGTACATTATAAATCATATAACTTTCTTAATTTTTCAGTCCATGTTATAATTTTATTTCCATAATACACTATTGTTGTTTTGCTAGATTAGTATTATTATTCTATCTACCTACATGCATATTGTTTAATAAAAATGAATTTTAATAATAAAAACCTTTAATGACCTTTAATTTATTCTTATCTTAAGATCCTGGGTAATTCAAGCGTAATTCACGTTCCATTCTCGTGCTTATGTTAGATGAATATTCCATTTTTAACTTATTTAACACATAAACAGTAAGAAATACGTTAAGGATTTGGAAATAAAGTTAACGTAAAATGCAATTTTAATTCGTTAATAATACAATATTGAACGCAGTAGCTCACATATACATTTAAATGTAACGTGAGTTACTGCGTAAAACATGATATATTTATAAATTACCATTGCATTTTACGTTAACTTTATTTCTTAATTCTTAACTTTATTAATTTCTTACTGTCTATGTGTTAAATAAGTTAAAAATGAAATATTAAAATCTACTATTCATCTTATATAACCACGCGAATGTGACGTGAGTTACGCTGGAATTACATAGCTCATTACTACATTTTAAAAGTAACCATTTCCACTCATGAAGGGTTTCGATACTACAAAAATATTAGTAATTTTCTAGCAACAATTGCAGTAAAATTTATATGAATTACAGTAAAATTTCCTCCAAATAATGTTTTTTTACTACATTTAAAGTAGTATTAGATTACCCTTTTGTACGTAACGGACATATGAAAGTACTATAAAATATGTAGTAAATATATTTAATTTTAAAGGATAATTCACTATATGTTATATAGCAGCGATACTACTATAAAAACCGAATTAAATTCCTATATTTTTAATGGCAAAATATCATTGCTATTTTAAAAATAGGCAACAAAATTACCTCCTTTTATAGTAGTAACTATTTTTTAGAGTGTATGTAAGGAATTTTGCGCCAGTTATGCTTTTTCATTTCCTTTGTTAGAATTGGGTGCAAAATATTTTTAACCTGTTTCCTTTCTTTCTTTTTTAGCATATTATTTATCAAGTCTGACCCATAACCGTTATTAGTAGCTATTTGTAAAAATTGTTCTTAGCTCTTTCTGGTATTTAGATTCATCCATTGGGATCCGTATAAGGCGGTGTAGCATGGAATGAAAGGCAGCTAGTTTTTGGCTCCATGGATGTCTTGAGGTAATTGGGATGACGTTATCGCTATAGGTTTCCTTCCTATAAATGCCAAATTTATGCTTTCCCTCTACTATTTCAATATTTAGGTCAAGGAAGTTTAAAGAGTTGTTGTGTCCTATTTCCATTGTGAACTGTATTGAATCGCAAATAGAGTTCAAATAGGTCAAGAATTTGTTGGTTAGTCCCTGTCCAAATGCATAATATGTCATCGACATACCTATTCCAGTATAGAATGTTAGACGTCTTTAGATTTAGATTGTCTTTAAATATTAATTTTTTAATTTTGGTCACATAAATGTCAGCCAGAAGAGGGGAGAGTGGGGAGCCCATAGATAAACCTTTGTCTTGTTTAAAAACTTTATCTTTAAATAATAATAATAGTTCTGTTCCACACAACATTTAATTTTATTTTTCAATTCAATTTTAGATATCTCTGACAGTACAAACGAACCTAGCTCTTACCTACCTACGGTAATATTATCACTATTTTCAATATTTGGTATAGATATGACTTTTAACTAAATAATGTAATCGGCAAAAACGAACTATAGTAAACAGTGAACAAATAATGATTTACTGTATTGCATATTTTGAACGTTTACTGAACTGTATACATGTATTACAAAAGTTAGATATTAGATAAATATATCAAACAAATGTGCGCTACCATACGATATCTACCGGATCCGGCACAATGGAAGCACTACAAACTTGCTGTGACCACTAGATTTGGTCATCGAGAAGAAAATGTGAAATGTTCTTTGTGACGAAGATAGCGACATTAACATACATACTATCAGCCAACCGTGCCGACATCCTAAACCCTCAACAAAGGCTGCCGCGTTAATGATACCTAGTTTTATTTTATTTCCGAAGTTTGCATATATTGTATATTAAATGTATACCTAAATCGTAAGAACGAAAAGGCTCGTCTTTCTATCAACATTTTGGTCCTTCGAGCCGTATGGTACGTTGTCTTTGAAACGAAATCTCAGCAATGCATCTTCGGTGACCTTATTTTACACTCTACAAGAAATCACAACCGAATTTTTCCCGAGATTCGAGAATTTTCGTATTACTTTGGTTATGAAAGTACTTTAGACACGTGTACAGAGCAGATCATCGGATTGTTCAATTAAATAAAAATCAAAAAAATTAAAATCGCGGTGTTTTTCTACTTTACTCCATAAAGCAGAAGCAACTGGAAAATTAATGCGAAAAATGCTGATTGCTGTTGTCAAACCAGGAATATCTACATTAGGTGCCGTTTTTCCGTTTTGCCTAACAAAACAAATATCACTTATTTATGTAAAAACTAGTTTTCGAGGAGCATAAAAAGAGAGCGAAGCGCCAAAGGTTTTAGCCATGTTACGTAACTGGAAACTATTTGGAGCTCCGACACATACATCAAATTATCAAAAATGCTGCCATAATTCATCTTAGTGCAAACTTACAACTATTCAACTAGTTATATCATCTACAAGATCACAAATTTTTGCATCGCATGTTACAAAAACCCTTGTACTGGTAAGCGTAATCAATAATCAGGAAAATTTTTGAATGGGATTAAAGAACCATTAGTTGACATTTTGTACACGATATAGATCCTACTCACGCTATCCTTAGAATGTAACCTAACATTAACATCGACTTTACTAAATATTTCATATTTTACATTTTATTAAAGCGACAGGAGTGCTTAGTGAAATTTGTTGTTCAGATTATTATTTAATGATTTTTGTAGAAGTTCTCGACTTCGGAATCGTTTCGTAAATATTCCTTTCGGTATGTTTACACATAAAATTTACAAAATGTATGAGGAAAAATTGTATACCTACGAAATGAAGATTGCGGTTTTGATAGACCAGCAAGAACGTGCAAAAGAGTACATCAAAAGCGAAAGTAAAGACGCGTCCTTAGAAGCCAAAAATGTGTATGTTACTTAAAAAACATTTACGAATTTATAGAGCTGAAGGAATCTGTACAAGCAGCGTATCAAGAACTTTATTTCTCTCAACAGCTTGCTGCTTTAATTCAAGCTCGTTAGCATCAACAAGAAAATTCTGCAACTACAGGTAAAAACTCGTTTTGAATCCTTTAAGATTTTAATTTCTCACCAAATAACATACACAAATTACAATATTTGAAATCTACGTTGTTAGAGTGAGGAAAAGCTCATATTGTCTCTCTAGAATTAAATGCCGAGAACTACAAGGTCACACTTACCTTCTCAAAAATAAGTACGGAAACAGAAAGCTAATATGTCAAGAACATCTCCAGAAGGTTATATGTAAATATTGAAGCGCTTTATAGTAAAATGTCCGCAAGTATGAGGAATTTAGTTGACAATACAAACGTTCATCTCCGGACACTTGAAAAGTTGGGTCGTCCGGTAAAATCCTGGGAAGATTTATTAGACTGTCTATTTCTGCAAAGATTTCACTTTAATTTAAGGGCAGCATGGGAACACAAGGCGGATGTCAACTTAAATGAAGTCTTGAAGTATTTCAAAAAGGTTGATGCAACTAGAACGGGTCAAGATGATGATGCGTCAGTTAGTAGTAGGAAGGTATTTAAAGGAACAAAGACTATTTTATTGACATCTAAGAACAAATTTTGTCTATTATGTCAAAAGTCCGGTTATTCCATGAATAGATTTACATAGATACTTTCTTAACATGTCCTTGAAAGATCGCCTAAGTAAAGTTAACTTCTTAAATTTGTGTACAAATTGTCTATGTGCACATAGCTACTCAAATGTAGTTCATCTAGTACTTGTCAGGTTTGCAAGGGCATCGCATCCTTCTTCATAGCGAGAGAGTGCCAACAGCTATTATAAATATTCGTGATTCTTGTGAAATTTGAAGCCATGAAGAGTAATTTTAGTCTCCGCTTCACAGCTGAATTTTATATCAGAAATGCTAAAAGACAAAATCAACGATGGCTACTGACATCGGAAACAATTGTTGTTCAATGTCAAAATATGTTACATATCTCAATATTTTCTTCAGATTTAATAGCTTTTCAACGGACGCAGTGGTGCTCCCAAGTATCACCAATTTGCAACCAATTATTACACTTAATAAACTAACTAAAATCGGACCAGAACTACATATCAGTAACTCTATGTTGGACAAATTTATTTGAGCGACAATTTACAGAAGACAATAATAGGTTGGGTAGTAGCTGGCAAATTGCTAACTACATAGAAACAACACATCAGTAAACTGCTACGTCATTGCTTTTTCTTCTCAAGAGGATGAATCTATCACAGATATTTTAAATACATTTTGAGAACTTGAAAATCACGGAAACCCTTTAATCTTTAAACGAATCATCGAAGGGATGTTTTGCGAAGAATACTGTAAGCAGAACTATAAATATGATATCTCTGGTCGATATGTAGTTTTTTTTTATTTTTTTTATATATGATGTTGCCAAAGCTCAGGGGATGCCCTATGATGCTAAAGCACAGCCTTGGCAGGAAAGGAATTAAGGTTGGGGAAAATGGGTTAGGAGGTTGAGTGAAGGAGGTGTCGATGTACGCCCCGTTTGAAAGTTTCAGGCTCATAAGACGATGGAAAAACAGAAGATGGTAAACTGTTCCACATTCGTGTTGTTCTGCTAAGAAAAGATTCCCGAAATTTGACGGTACGTCCAAATTCCGTTTCGCGAAAACACAAACAACTTGGATAATACTTCTGAAATGGCCGCCAGGAGATTCCTAAACCTAGATCGTAGACCTAATAGAGAGTCCCCTTTGTTGATTCAGTATAGGCACTTTATAAATGAATGGATTTGATGTCTTTTAGATATTTACGCGTAAAGTTTGATCCACCAGCAAAATCAACAAGGAACTACTTTCTTAATGGCATCCGGTTTCGGGTCAATGCCTTCAGCAATGGCCATTATTTGTTGATGTGGGCACCTTTCCTCTCGACGGATCTTCTCCATGTGTTGCGCAGTCATCCAATTCGGCGTCTTCCTTGGATTCTGTGGGAATTCCAATCTAGAGCCTGCTGTGTGATATTGTTTGGCTCTTTTCTTAGTGTGTGGCCTATCCACTGCCACTTTCACCTGCGAATACTGGTGTCTATCCCGTATTGACCTGCAAGCCTATGTAGATCTTCGTTAGTAATGACCTCCGGCAAATGGATGTTAAAGATGCGCAGGAGACACCGGTTGACAAAGGTGTGTAGCTTAGATGTTTTTTGACAGTTCACTTTCCATGTTGAACAGCCGTTCAGCAGAATAGAGTTTACGTTCGATGCGAAGATCCAGAGCCTTAACGATGCGAGCCTTATTGATGCGAGTCTGTAAATCAGCTTTAGCTACGCCGTCTGCTCTAATTATGCTTCCGAGATAGGAAAATTTATCCACTTACCCCATTTGCTGCTCTTCCAAAAAGTTTGGTTTTAGCAGCATTGATCTTAAGGCCTGTTCTACGGCCTTCTTTGCTCAGAGTTTGGACAATTAGGCTACATGAATTTGTTTGCTGGATAGTATAGTCCAGATAAGGTGTTAAAGATTTTCCATCTAATCCCTCGATGGGTGGTCATCCAGGGCGACAGTAGCATCCTTGTCGTCTGAGGTATTTGGGGCGTACTAAACGTTTCGTGTGCCTTTTTTCAGATAAGTGGGTTACAAGCCTACCTATCCTATCCCAGAAGGAGGGTTGCTCCTTAAGGCGTCCTGGGAGTCACCGAGTCACTGTATTTATATAGCGCGTAGATACCCTCTAAGCCGAGGTGTTCTGGATGGCGCGTGGGTTTCCGTCCTCCTTTCTCAACCGGGCTTGGGACTGACTACGCCGGAGGTCCTAGTATAATGAGATCTTATTTCTACGTAGATGATTTGATCACGGGTTCCGATATGCTGACTGCAGCGAAGGAAATCAAACACGAAGTGCAGACGATTCTTGCAAGAGGTGAGACTGATCTACAAAAAATGGGGTCATGATGGTACATGGGCAGCAGCGGGTTATTTCCGAACACGTTTTCACTTATTCCACCGACGACTTATAAATCACACTTAAAAACAAAATTCTGACGCACAAAATTTGTTTGCTCTTTTTTTCTAGTTTTTTTTTTCTTATATACGATGAGGCCAAATCTTAGGGGACAACCCTTTCATGCGTTAGCATGGTTTTGACCGGAAGGGAATTAGGGTAAGGGAAGTGAGGAACTGCATCTGGTCTCGAACCCGGGGCCCATAACATGTTGGTCTTGCCGCCAGTTACATCATTTAATGCTAATTTTACCCTTCAAAATAAGCTATTGAGCTCATTAACCATAGTACAAATTTGAATTAATAAATATACAAAAAAACAAATCTAACACTCACGTAAGCAAGCCTGTGTGTGAGTGTTTGAATCTTCATCTAAACTACTTTTATAAACATAAAGAATCTCGAAATTTATCTTTTAATTTCCTGTATTTACTTTATTCTTTAATAGGAAATCAAGCTCATTATATATTTTGGGTCCCAGCAAGCTCGGGTGCCTTTGAAGCAAGCATCTATTGCAGCTTGAAATTGCTAGTGGGAGAGTTAATTTTCTCCTTATGTTGTATGTAATGGTGTAAACCTGGAATGTGTGAAGTCTCGTATATGTGTATTTCAGTAAAATCAAAGTATCAGTCGACTTATAGTGAGTACATTTAAAAATTGTGTAAGCATGTGTTGTAGAAAAGAATTTAGGCTCTTTGAGAAAATATTTAATAATTTTACTTTGCAGGTTCACTACAGGATCGATGGAACTTTGGTACGTCGAACCCCAAAATACACTGCCATATTGCAGTATTAATTGTATCAGGACAAAATATACTGGTCTCAGAAGGTTCAGGTCTAATATATGTCGTAGAGTTAAAATTTTAATTTATTTTACTTTAATTAAAATTTATTTTTAATTTATTTTTATTTTATTTAAAATTTATTTCTTAATCCTTTACATACCTACATATTGAACATGTTTGTCACATTTTAACTTTTTGTCAATAATGACACCCGGATACTTAGTTTTTTTTCACACATTTAAGTTGTGTGTTTTTTATTTTTATCCTCATGGTAGTTTTTAGATTTTTTGTATCCCCAAAATTTACGAAACATGCTTTATTTAAATTTAGGGCAAACTTGGGCATACCCAGCAATCTATAAACAATATCTATTCCTATGTAAGCTTCCACCTTCACACAGGTCCAACTATTTTCTTTAAATATCAGGTATCATTAACAAAAGCTACATTGTGACCTTTTCGGTTCACTTAACTTATCACCTACCCTTACATTTTGAGTCCTCTCCGATATATAAGACAAATTATTCCTACTATTTCTATGTTTGAGAGTATTTCTCATTATTGTCAATAGCTGAGTCAATATACAGGATGAGTAATTTTAATCTTTGGATACCTTTATTTCGACAGGGATGTGGGTTACTGCAAAATACCTCAGACGAATGCTACTCGGTTGGAAGACGGACATCTCTTGACGGTAAAATCCCCCTGTGAAATCATGTGAAATCTTCTTGATACAGGTAGGTAATCTTCGGTGTATAAGCGAAAAAACGACTTCTTTGCTTTTACTTCTATAATTCACTTTCCACTTATTTCACTTAACAATTTCTAAATATACTAACAAAATATACAATAATTAACTTTAAATTAATTTTATTTGAATTGTACTGTTGTTCCGTATGTTCTGGTGGCTTGGCTTACGTATCAGATCAGACTGCCTGCCAGCGGTAAGTTCGTTGATGCTGGTTATAGTCCCGGTTAACCGGATGTTCTTTTCTCTTTCAGATTTATTATTGGAAATGGAGATTCTGAAGCTTATGGGTAAGTATGTAATTAGCTTCTTTATTGTCGTCATTTTAATAGTTTTTCTCTTTCAGCTTATCGTGACGGTTGGCGGACAATTCAAATTATCGATAAGTTGATGATTCAATTCATACAAATTAATATTTGGTTGATAATTTACGTTTTCTTTTCTTTCCAGGTTCTTGCTTTAACATACTGCCCCCGTGAAATCCTTCACGAGATTTCACATTGTCACAAATGGATTTACAGAAAGGATATTCGGCCCATCAGAACCAGGCATTATAGTGTGCCTTACTCACTATTAGGATTGCATAGGTGTGGGATAGGGATTTCGAAATTAAATTTAACTTTTTAAATGAGTTTTGTTCATATCTATATTCCAGACTAATTTTGATCTTCGGTGAAAACATTTCATTTAGGATTTTTAATCTTAATATGTCATATCTTAATTCTGTGGGTCGGTATTTTCAGGGATTGGTAACAAAGAAATTTTTGTTATCGGTCTCAATTTGTCCGTTCCTTGGGTTCGTACTGTGACGACTCGGATGAAAGAATCCGATCCTGGATGGACTTTTAAAATTCGACCAATGTGCCATTTCATAGGTGGTGTGTTGTCCTCTCTTATCAGTACCAAGTTTCCAGGTTTCACATTCTTTTCTTGTATTATCCATTTGGGCCTCTGTTGCATTCTAGCGAGATATTCGTTGCTCCAACGCTTCCAGAAATGTTGATAGATACGTTGAAGTAATTGCCATTTGTTTAGCAGATTTTCGTTGATCTCCAATAGGTTTCGTTCTGGTGGCGCCAATAGTGCTTCTCCAATTAAAAAGTGTCCTGGAGTAAGGGCTTGTTCGTCTTCCGGGTCACTGGTAAGAGGACATAACGGGCGGGAATTCAGACACGCCTCGATTTGTGTGAGTACTGTCGCCAGTTCTTCAAATGTTAGGATGTTGTTCCCGACAACTCTGCGGAGATGATGTTTGATCGACTTAACACCTATTTCCCACAAATCTCCAAAATGTGGTGACGCTGGGGGATTGAAATGCCAGTTAATGTTTCTCGTCGAACATTCTTCGGCTATTTTTTTATTGACTTCCGCCATAAATTTGTTATGTTCGCATTTCATCATATTATTTGCGCCGATAAAATTGGTCCCGAATATAAATCACTGCAGAGTCCTTTTCTTGCTAAAAATCTTCTTAAAGCTGCAATAAACGCTTGAGTAGAGAGATCGCTAACGAGCTCAATATGAATTGCTTTCACGCTCAAGCATACGAAAATTGCTACGTATCCCTTGGTTATCTTTGCTGAGCGTAGCCTTGTTGCCTTGATGTTGAAGGGTCCGCAATAGTCCACTCCTGTGTGGGTGAAAGGTCGAAACATTTTAACTCGAGGCGACGGAAGGTTTCCCATCAGTTGGGTCATCGTTTTTGCTTTCTGTCGATAACATTGAATGCATTTATGAACATAATGTCGAAGTTTATTCCTCGCGTTAATCAGCCAATAGCGCTTTTGTATGATGCTAAGCATTAATTGAGGACCGCCATGAAGTGTCGTTTTGTGAGCATGATCAATGACTAAATCTGTGAAACGACTTTTTTCTGGTAAAATTATCAAGTGTTTTTGAGGTAGAGGAAGGTCGGATTTTTGGAGACGTCCGCCTATTCGAAGAATACCGTCTTGATCGAGGAAAGGATTTAGATTTAGAATTATGCTTTTCCTTTCGATTCGTTTTAATTTCACCCCTTTAATTTCATTGTAGAATCCTAACGCCTGCGCGTGTTTCTCCCAATACCTTCGAGCCTCTTCCAGTTCAAGTGAGGTCAGCCATATCTTGAGTGCTTTTTCCTTCTTTCGTGAATGTATGACGCGAAATATGTAAGATGTTACTCGTAAAAGTTTTGTCAGTGAGGAGAACTTGTTTAAAAGGTCTTCGTTTTCGGGATTCGGAAGTTGATTTACCAAGCCTATTACCTCCTTGCTTTCTTCGTCCGTACGTATGTTGTGTTTAGATTTTGGCCAATGAATCTCATCCTTTGTAGCCATGCAGGACCGTTCCACCATAAAGAAAGATTGTCTAATTGGTTGGGGGAATTCCCCGTGAGGCTGGGTCTGCTGGGTTGTCTGCTGACGGAATGTGTCTCCAGGATTCAGCATCTGTTTCGCCATGTATTTCTGATATTTTATTGGCCACAAATGTTTTCCACCTATGTGGCTGTCCCTTTATCCAAGCCAGTACAATTGTAGAATCCGTCCATGTATTCATCTTGGTATCTTTTTTTAGGTTAAGAGCTGCTCTTACCTTTTGCAAGAAGTGCCGCGCCACAGAGTTCTAATCTCGGAAGTGAAATTCTTTTTAGGGGAGCGACTCGGGATTTTGCTATCAATAGATGCGTGTGAATTGACGTGGACGACTTGATGACTCGTATATAAACTGCAGCAGCAACTGCGACCTGGGATGCATCACAGAAGCCATGTATTTGGATTGGATCATTGGCGGTGTATGAAACCCATCTTGGAATTTTTATGCCCTGGATGAGACCCAAGCTTGCACGGAAATTCGTCCAATCGTTTAGAATTTCACCTTCTACTTCATCATCCTAATCTAATCCTAACAACCAGATCCGTTGCATGAATACCTTTGCGCGAATGGTCATTGGTGTGAGCCATCCCAACGGATCGAAAAGTTTTGCAATATCGGATAGTATCTTTCTCTTTGTGTAAACCTTTCCTGTTTCACCGAAATTCGTTTTGAACCCAAACAGATCTATTCGCGGGCACCAATAGATTCCTAATGCTTTAGTCCATTCATCTGCTTCAATTTTATAAGTATTTGTCATTTCGACGTCCTTCTTTGGTATTTTCCTTAAAAGGGTTTCACTATTCGATTTCCATTTACGTATTTCGAAACCACCCTTTCTTAAAATGTTTCCTAATTCATTCTGTACTCTAATTGCATCTTCGACGTTGTCGGAACCTGACATAAGGTCGTCGACGTAGAAGTCTTGTAACAATGTTCTAGCTCCAATGGGATAATTTCCTACTTCATCTGTTGCTAGGTGATGCAAAGTGCGTATTGCTAGAAACGGCGCACTATTAGTTCCAAACGTCACTGTTGTCAAGCAATAATTCTTGATTGATTTATTTTCAGAGTTTCGCCAAACAATCCGCTGAAAATTCATGTTCTGATCATTGACTCGTATCTGCCGGTACATTTTTGTTATGTCCGCTGTGAAGGCGATTTTATGCATTCTCCATCGCATTAAGATCGAAATGATATCGTCTTGGATTGTAGGTCCTTTGATTAGCAAGTCATTCAGAGAAATCCCGCTTTGCGTTTTCTGAGAAGCATTGAAAACAACTCTCAGTCTCGTAGTCGTGCTGCTATCCTTAATGACGGCATGGTGCGGGAGATAACAGGAACTGTATTGAATGTTTCCCTCAGTGTCTTGTTCACAATGATTATCTTCCTTTGTCTTGGCAGGAACCATGTGCCCTAACGTTAAATATTCGTTGATGCAATCGGAATATTGCTTACGCAATTCTGGATTTCCTTTGAGGCGTCTTTCCATTTGCAATAATCGTGTAATGGCGATATCCCTTGATTTTCCTAATCCTTGCTTTGCTCCAAGTGATTTAAAGGGCAACTGCACTATATAACGTCCATCTGAGGCCCTTGCCACCGTTTCCTTGTATAATATCTCACATAATTCTTCTTCCATTGTGGGTTTCCTTGGCGGATCTACTACCTCAATTTCCCAAAATCTTTTGATTTGGTTTGAGAGTTCTACATTTACATGAAGAGCCGTGATTATGTTTCCTTTATCCTCTTGGTGATTTTGATATTGCCCAAAGACGACCCAACCTAAACTAGTTCGTTGCGCTATGGGAGAACCTTTAGGTCCTCTCTGGACACCTTCCTCTAAAATGTCAGCATAGACGTCTGCTCCCAACAACAAGTCTATGTGACCAGGTTCGTTATATCTTGGATCTGCAAGTGGTAAATTCTTGAGATGTTCCCATTTTTCCGGTTGAATGAGCTTTGAAGGTAGAAGAGCCGTAAGTTTACGTAAAACGAAAGCGTCGATTCCGAACTGAATTTCCTTTATCCGTGATTTGATAAAGCTCCTGACAATGATATTCCTAGCACAACTGCTGTAGCTAATAACGCCCCTCTTTCTACATTCCTGGTACCAGCGAAATAGCTCTGTATATCATTCTTGATTCCTGATTTGTTTCTTCTACTGCATTTATATTCATTTCCTTTGTGTTCAGGTGTTCATTTTTCTTTGAGTCTGAGTCTGATCCCCCCTTATGGATTGTAGTGTGGTGTCTCTTACCACATTTAAAACATGATTTAGAACTTGGGCAGTTAGCCGATAAATGACCAAAAGCCAAACAATTGTTGCAAAGACCCTTGCGCTTAACCATAGCGCTCCGTTCTTCGATATTCATTTGCAAAAATTTAGAACATTGACGCAATGAATGTGAACCTTTGCATAAGTTACATATCGTTTGATTTGTGACGTGAAAAGATTTGAACTTAGAATTGTGACCCTTTGATGATGGTAATTGATTGCCCTGACCCGTACGTTTGCTTTCATTTAAATTAACTGCTTCAAGAGCTCTGAATCTTGTGTTCAGGAAATCAAATAAATCCTTGAGAATTGGAAGGTCAGTTTTGTTTCCTAATTTTTGTTCCCATGCCTTATGCGTTTCTGCGGGAAGTCTTTGTACAACTACGTATAGGATGAGCGTGTCCCAACTTTTTATATCTATGCCCAAGTTTTCTATCCCCTTTAAGCTTTGATTAGTTTGATCGATTAGTCTTCGCAGTCCCTGTGCCGTTTCATTGTTGAGTGACGGTTGCGAAAAAAATGATTGTAAATATGAATTCACCAGAACCCTTTTGTTTTCATACCTGTGGTTAAGGAATTCCCATGCCACGTCGTAATTATCCGACGTGATCGAAATGTGACGTACAAGTCTTTCGGCTTCGCCACTTAAGTGAGTCTTAGGATGATGCAGCTTTTGTACGTTTGAGTTGTCATTGTTTTTACCAACAACGGAAAGGTAAAGATCCCTAAAAGGCACCCAAGATTGATAGTTGCCATCGAAAATTGGTAATTGTATTTTGGGTAGTCCTGACTCATTATGTTGTACCACTATGGTTTGTTCAGTGGTCGATTGATTACTCGATGAATTAAAAATTTCGTATTTCTCTAACCTTTCAGTCAGCGCAGCTAAAAAATCAATATAAATTTCTTCTGTTTTGTTATAATTTTCCCTTTTAAAATATTCGTGTTCATAATTTTCACACATATCAATTATTGCATCATGACTATTTCGGAAATACTCCCAATTTTCCTGAAGATTTTTTATTCGCGTGGTTAAATAAGAACGAGTTTTCCTTTCATCAGAATCTTTTTTAAAATTGATATAACCTTTCGTAATAGCATCCTGCCGATCTTTTTGTTTTTTCACAACTTTTTCCATCTTGAAATGTTTTCACCGAAGAACGCAATATTTATTCAGTAAATTTTGATATAAATTGGATTTATGTTTATGTGTTAACATATATTAAAAAAAGTTATTTGCGTAAATTTGATATGATTTTAATTAAGTACTGCTTTAATAAGCATGCAATTTCCAAATAATTTTTAATAAAATCACTGACCTTGATTGTTTCGAAGCAAGGGAAAGAAAAGAAAACCCGAATACCTTTAGCGCTCAGATTTGCTCCACCGTCTGCACTATAAACTGTTTTCACGTTGAAAATATAAATGCAACTTCGATGCTAAATGCTGTTCGATCGCCCAAATATCGCCTAACCGTTATCACTTTATTGTTGCAGAATTGATGACGTATTAATTGTTAAGTGCACTGTGACCTGGTTCAGCAGCTTGATGATGCGGCTAACGGTTCTTGCTGTAACACCCCCCATCCAGACCCCGCCGCAAGGGGTGGTGGTAACTTTAAAATTTCAAATGGGAATCCATACTTTTTACTGCAGATTCGGATGCTTCGGACAAAAATAGGAAACTTGTTTAAAAAAATTTTTTTAAAACCTCATTCTTTTCAGATTTTGGAAAGACAAAATTGAAAATTTTGGATATTTAAAGATTACTCAAAAATGGTTAGGTTTACCGAAAAATTGCAGAGTAGCAGAAGGGCTTAGATTTCTTCAGGGAATCGAAACAAACTTTGTGAAAATATTTTTATGCAAAATTTTGTCAAAAAAAATTTGTTTATCCAAAATTTTCTAAAAAATTCTCACAAAATTTGGTCAGATTCCCTGTACAAATCTAAGCACTTTTACTGCTTTGCACTATACCTAACCATTTTTGAGTAAAAAATCTTTAAATTTCCAAAATTCTCAATATTGTTCTTCCAAAATCTCAAAAATTTTACGTTTTAAAAAACAATTGACGTTTTAAAAAAAATTTTTGAGACAAAGTGTTTCCTATTTTTGTTCGGAGCATCCGAATCTGCAGTAAAAAGTATGGAATCCTATTTGAAATTTTAAAGCGGGTGGGGGGATTTTACCGTCAAGAGATGCCACCCTTATAACCGAGTAACATTCGTCTGAGGTATTTTGCAGTAACCCACATCCCTGGCGAAATAAAAGCATCCGAAGATTTAAATGACTATATATATATATATATATATATATATATATATATATATATATATATATATATATATATATATAAATATATGTATACATTTAATTTAATTTGATTTATTCAGATAAGTTCTTACATCTACACAATTAAGAATATAAAAACTTATAAGTATGTGCAGGATATATACTAAAAAAAAGAAAAAAGAGAAAAGAAAGGAAAAGAAAACATGAGTTATCTTAAAGATTAAGGATGGAAATACAACAACAAACTAGAAGGAAAATACAAAAAGAGAAACCTTTACTAAGCAGTGTAATTCACCAATACCAACTGAGGGTATGATAGGATGAACGGGGTTCCTTGGTTAATAAATATAAGAGGGCGTAGTCCATATCGGTGTACAGTCCCAAATCCTAGTACCTCTTTGTACCTCTAAACTGTTTAGATACATTTTATTCTTATTTAAAAAAGAAAACTATTTAATTTTATTAGTTTTAAAATTTTTATTTTCTATTTATTTTAATGTTTTCAGATCGGCTGATCTGGTTAGACTAAAATTCTATTTACATTTTTTTCTATCCTACTTTACATTTAATACATAGATAGTTTGTTCAATATTTTCTATGTATAGAGTACAGTATTTTATTGTCAATGAATAAATGATTATTATATATTTCAAACACTTTGTTTCACACTATTCAAAATTTATCGAAGTGTACAGGTTGACTAAAATATATTTGACAGAACAGTCTGATTGGATATTATTAAAGTGGATTTTAATAAAAATATTTTATTAATAATATAATCAAACATGAAATTTTAATTAAAAATTAAATTTGTAGCTACCGCTACATCAACCTAAACTAATCACCCGCAAAGAAACTTTTTTAAATCAGACTTAAATTTTCTGCTACTGCTGATACTTTTAAGAGCACAAAGAAGACTATTCCACTTTCCAATGGCCTGAACATGGCCTGGTTTTCGCTGGCTCTAAAGTTAAATTTAGGCAACAATAATACACGTGATCTGGCCGAGCGAGCAAAGTTAAGTACATCAAACAGGTATGAGCCAAAATGATGATTTTATGCAACACAATTAAAACACGTATGTCAATAAAAGTATTTAAACTACAGCCAAGATCGAAGTTAACCCTAGAAATGATATGATCATACCGTCTCAGATTATGGATATATCGAACCGCCGATTCAAAGGCTACATTAAGCTTACGCTGAAAATGTGAGTCAAGTTTGCAGAATATTTCACATCCATAAGAAATTACGGGTAGAATCAGAGACTTAACTAGTAGTTGCCTAGTGTTTAAAAGCCATTGTGAGGAAACAGAGAGTTGACGTAAGATACCATAAATTGTTGGTACTATTAAGTTGATATGAGTGGCCCAGGACAAAGTTTTGTTAAAAACAACACCAAGATTCCTCACCAGCTGGACATAGGGAATACACGAGCCATTCATAACAACGTCAGGAAAACAGGACGTGTCAAGTTCGCTCTTAAATATAGTTATAGCGTTAGACTTGGATGCATTTAAGATGGGTTTGTTGCGTTCCGCCCATTCAAAGATAGAAGACAGATCCTCATTTAATTTGCACACTGTCATCAATTAGTCCTAGCCTCTGAGATATATATAGCTGAACATCATCCGCATATAGGTGGTACTTAAGTGCCTCATAACGTGGGGCAGGTCATTAATGAACATAGCGAACAGAAGAGGTTCAAGTATAGATCCTTGTGGAACTCCTGAATTTGTTGATAGTAGATTTGAAAATGTATCACTACAAAAAACTCGTTGTTGTCTCCCGGAGAGACAAGAGGAGATTAAGCTGGCCGAGAACTTGGAGAAATTGAATTTAGTTTGAAATTTCCTAATAAGCAGACCATAATCAACCCTGTCAAAAGCCTTCGAGAAATTTAAAAGAGTCAGGACCGTAACCCAATCAAGGGCAATAGCCTCTCTAATATCTTCACTAATTTTTATGAGAGATGTGGTGCAGTTTCGTAAAGCAACATAACCGGATTGTAGTTCAGAGATAAGACAGTGAGACGTCAGATAGTGTGATATTTGCGAACAAAGAAGTTTCTCAAAGACTTTAGAAAGGAATGGTAGAATTGATATATGTCGATATTCACTGCAGGAAGGTGAGGACTTCTTTGGAACAGGAATAGTTTTTGCATGCTTCCACTGATGAGGAAGGAAACACGTCGTAAGAATATTGTTGTAAGTGTGTGTTAAGAAGGGAAGAATGAATGGAAAGAGTATTCTAACGAATCGGGGATATATATTGTCGAGACCCATTCAATTGTATTTAACCTTAGCAAAAGCAACCATAACTTCATCCTGATTAAAGGGGATGATTGCGTGTTGACAAGCCAGCAAACATATTGTTAAGTTCGTCTGCATCCATAGAGACATTCTCAACTTTGGGGCGGCCAACTTCCATTTCCCTTAGATTCGACCATAACTTATTAGATGGCAATGCGGTACTTACCGTAAAATGAAAGTATTGGGCTTTGCTGTAACGTATCGAATTTGTAACCTGATAACGAAGTTTTCTATAACAACTCAATGTTTCTCTAGTTCTAAATTATTTCCAGCGCTTATAGGCTTCTACGAGAAATTAGACATTTTATTCCTTAGCCAGGGGAACGCCTCGTCAGGAATAACACGTGTTTTAGACGAACGTGCGAGTGAAACAGGAAGTTGATGCTTTAATTCATAAAGCCTACCTGATCATCAACAGAGGTCATGTAATAAATTCTTTCCACTCAAGTTCAGCCACATCGACAAATAAAGCTTCAATGTTAGTCCCGCTGAAGTCTCTAAAGGTAAATATTTTTTCAGTGTTGGTAACCGCAAGATTATAGCTAATGTAAATAAGATCATGCATTGAGAAACCAAGGAAACGAATCTGATTATGAAAGAGGACGAAATCTGTGCTTCCAGTCAGTAAAAGATCAAGCAATGTAGATGACGTAGAAGTGAAATGAGTGGGAAGGGAATTCACCACAGATTCAGTTACGATTACAGTACGATTCAGTTACATCCTGAAAGTCAGAGGTGGCACTACAGTCTTTCAATAAATCAATGTTAAAATCTCCACATAATATTATATCAGTATACAAGTGAGCAAAATCTGAAAGAATTTGTCGAAAATTATCAATATTAGTAGCACTAGGGGGTTTATATGCTGATCCCACCAAGCACTTACGCATCCCCAATTGTATTTCGAGGAGGATAAATTCAAATTCGGCATCAGGTTCGGATGAGGCGACGCATCGAGCTGGTAAATTATGTTTTGTGAATAAGACTACACCTCCTCCAATCCTTCGAACTCTATCATTACGAATAAAATAGTTTTTAAAAAAAAACTTGAACCGACTTCACAAAAAGCGCTAAAAAACATAAAATAATTTTTAATTTTGTATCTATTACAACATTTTGAAGTCGGTGGAAATCAAACAAACCAAACAACTACAACCAAAATATTTAATCGTCATTTCTTATGATCCCGTAAGCTGAAATGTGCGGGAAGTATTATGTATTATTTTCAACTGTGGTACTGTAGTTGTTTTATTTGTTTAACAATTTTTTTTCTCATGGTATCAATCAAGGAACATTACTCTACCGAACAGAAAAGGAATCATCGAAATTGGTCCACGCGTTACGAAGTTACTACCCCTCCCGCTCCCCCACACCACCATATGACCAAATTATTCTCCTATTAGCAATGGGGGATCACACTCTATACAACAGCAAAAGAACCATCCAAATCGGTCTACGTGTTACAAAGTTGAGATCCACCCCCCCCCTTTCCACCACTCCAACCCACACAAAATTTTTTCTTTTTTCGTGGTATCAACCAGGGAACATACTGTACCCAACAGAAAAAGAATTATCCAAATCGGTCCACGCGTTACGAAGTTGGAATACCCCTCGCCCCTCCTCCACCCACCGAGAACCAAACCGAAATTTTTTTTCTCGTGGTATCAACCAGGGAGCATACTCTACCCAACAGAAATATTATTATCCAATTCGGTCAATCCCCCGCCCTCCCCCACCCAACGCCAAATTTTCTCCTATTAGCAATAGGGGATCATACTCTGTACAACAAAACAGGAACCATTCAAATCGGTCCACGCGTTACAAAGTTAGGTTTTTACTTATCTGAACGAAATCCTGCAAATTCCTTCCTGCTAACAAAAAATCACAAATTAAATCAGCTGTCTTTTGACAGCACAGACACTTCTGTCACTAAACTTAAAATGACCAACAATATGTCAATAGTTAAAACTTTAACTCAATGCTCAGTGCAATCTTGCCCTGTTGCATTTATTGACAGAAGTGCTGCGCTATTCACTCCTATAGGAATGACAGCCGCTGCAGTTGCTGACAAATTTACTTCTGGTATCGACCGAGTTCAAGGCAAATATTCACCAAAAAAATTCCCTTTCCTATTTTATTCTGGTTTACGCCGAATAAACTTCTTCCTATTTTATTCTGGTTTTCACCGAATAAACTTTTCCTATTTTATTCTGGTTTTCACCGAATAAACTTTTCCTATTTTATTCCGGCTTACACCGAATAAACTTTTCCTATTTCATTCTGATTTTACACTATACTCGTTCATTTTGGTATACACCAAGTGAATCTTTGTATCAAAAATATAATTATAAGAATATAATTATATAGAATTACTCCAAACGACGCGTCTCAAACAACTTCTACCTGCGTTGACCCGCCCATTCCGCTAGCCAAAACTCCTTTATCCGAACATCATTCATTTATCGATCCCCTTGTCCCACCTACAGTTATATTGACTTTGCGCTCTGCTGATTCTAGCGATGGACGATACCTCTTGTTCCGTTTACGCGACCGTCGCATTTATGACAACGTACGTCTATTTCTAGCCTATCTGCATGACAAACCGAACTCCGTCTGTGTTGACGGTAAAACCAGCACGAACGTTATGTTAAGTATACAACAAGAAGGCCTGCCCACAGACCCATCAGTCTTACTCCAACTTTTCACTAAATACCATGAATCATTCAATATACCTTCCCATAAGGTTTCAGAAGATCTATCCACCTATGCTGCGTACGTCAGTTCTCATCGTATCTCCCATCTTCAAAAAAGTAAAGACTCCTTAAACTACTTTCGTTCCTAAACCCCCTGCTTTCCCTATTTCTGACTTCCCCTCTATTGCACCCGCGGTTTTCGATCAAGAACCTCTCCCCAACAGCTTGTCAGTCTATTACCAGAACGTAAGAGGACTTTGGACAAAAAAATCAAATATTTTCCTTAACTCTCACAAATTCCCGCACGATATCTTTGCCTTAACTGAAACCAATCTAACACCAGGAATTCTCGACAACGAACTATTCCCTCCTAACTATACCATTTTCCGTGCTGACGGTTGTATAGGTGGCAATGATCCACCAGGTCGCGGGGTTGTCATAGCTGCTGACAACCGTTATGATGCCACCCTGCTAAAGACCTCCGACTCTACAATATCAGAATCTGTATGTATAAAAATAGCACTAAATAAGTGTCTTCTGTATATCCTCTGTTGTTACATTCGCCCCTCTCAACCTCTAGACGCCCAAGAGCTCATAATTGAAGCGATCGATACCCTGCTTGAAAACGCCAACGCCTCCGATGAATTTATTTTATTGGGTGACTTTAACCTCCCCCGTATTCAATGGTCATTGTCCGAGGACTGTTCTCACTTTGTCCTACTTCACGCATCTTCGGCCAAAGAAGCCTTCTTTACCGATCAGCTCTCCGTTTCAGGTCTCTTTCAGGAACTTTCTGGACAGACAATTAGACTTAATCTTTTCTTCAGACCCAGTTAACTCATGCCGTTTCAAGCTCCGAGTCTTCTTTATCCTTCAATTTTCGTAAAGGCGACTTTGACAAATTAAATCACTTGTCTGACTGAGTCTGACTATTCTTCCTATCTATCTGCTTATACCTCTTTTTCTGAACGTTGTGATACCCTCTACCATGAGTACCTTCAACGTATGGAAACTAGCCTCATATCCGACCCTAAGCGTCCTTATAATTTTATTAAATTAAGCGTCCTTATTATTTTATTATTATTATTATGATATTTCCATAGCATTTAATAGAGTTACACATATTTGTCGAGATGTAAATTATGGATGACTACTACGAACTATACATGCTAATGGAGCATCAGTTTTCTTTATTTGTATTTATTTACATGTAGGGCGAGGAATTTATTATGGTTCATATTTATATACTACCACATGATTAGTACTAGTAATTATTTTATTTCTAGTAATAGCGACAGCATTTTAAGCGTCCTTATAATTTTATTTAAGGTTATCGCTAACCTCTTTGCACACTTATTCAGTAAATCTTTCAGCGACAATTCTCTACAACCCGACCTTAACTATTTTTCATTCATGGACAAATGCACTCAAACGTCGTTTACATCTTTTGACCCTGATCCTGAACTAATCGCCGCCAGTATAAATAGGCTTGAGGACGACTTTCACCCAGGTCCAGATGGCATTCCGGCCATCGTTCTGAAAAAGTGTGCCATGCATCTAGTTCAACCCCTTTCTTTGCTTTTTCGTCTCTCAGTCACGCAAGGGGTTTTCCCTCAATTATGGAAAAATTCGTATATTATTCCCATCTTCAAAAAAGTTTGCAAGAACGATGTGTCCAACTACAGACCCATTGCTAAATTATCATCCATACCTAAACTATTCGAAAAATTGGTCCATGATTCCATGTTCTTCCACTGTAAGTCTATCTTCTCACTCTCCCAGCATGGCTTCCTCAAAGGTAGATCTACAACCAACAACCTTACTGACTTCGTCTCTGATGTTATCGCCACCGAATTTAGTAAAGCCTTCGACAATATCTCCCATAACGTTATCTTGTTCAAACTTGATCGCCTAGGCTTCTCCCCCAGATTCATCTCCTGGATTCGATCCTACCTCAACAACCGTCAGTACAATATTCTTTTCAGTTCATCCATTTCTAACCCTATTGTCGCTTGTTCTGGCGTCCCTCAGAGCAGCCACCTAGGTCCATTGATTTTTATCCTCACAATAAATGATGTTTAATGTGTCATCAAACACTCAGAGCTGTCCATTTATGCCGATGACATGAAAATAATCAAACATGTCTCCTCCACAACAGACTCTCTTCTACTGCAAAAGACCTTCATCACATGGTGCATGAAAAACTTTCTAGAGCTCAATGTCTCCAAATGCAAGTCCATCTCTTATTCCCGAAAGCGTCTTACCACCACCCCAAGAGTCTATATGTTTACCGACGTACCAGTCCCTATCGTTACCTCTTTCTGTGACTTAGAAATAATCTGTGATAGTAAAGTCAATTTCCGTTCCCACATTGACAGCATAATTAACAGAGCTAACTCTGCAATAGGGTTTGTGAAGCGCTGGTCTAAAGAGTTCTCTAATCCTTATGTTTCCAAATCTCTCTACGTGTCCTTCGTTACACCTCTCCTTGAATATGCCAGCCAAGTATAGTCACCTACACAAACAACTCACATTAATAGGATTGAATCTGTCCAGCGTAGGTTTATTCGCTTCGCTCTACGTGATCTTCCGTGGGTTGACAGATTCAACCTTCCGCCCTATGAAAACCGTCTGAAGCTGATCGACTTACAACCTCTAAGCAAACGTCGTGATGTTTCCGACATTCTCTTCATTTATCAATTATTAACTGGTGCCATTAACTGCCCGTCAATCCTGCAATCTTTACCCATCTATACCAATCCCCATAACCTTAGGTCCACTCCCCTTTTCCGACTCGACCGCCATCGCAGAAACTACGGTCAAGGCGAGCCAATTACCAGGATGTTACGAAAAGTCAACGACCTTTCCTCTTTTGACTTTCATCTGAGTAAATCATCCCTCCACAAAGCCTTATATCTTGACCCCGCCCATCTCGATCCTGATCGCCTACCTTAATTCTTCTTCCTTACGCCTTCTGCCAGTATAGTAAATATAGCTCATATTGTAGCTTATACTTTTTATTTATTTATTATTAATTATCATTTATTATAGTCTGTATAATAAGTATTAAGTTATAGCTTGTATTTTGTATGTTTATGCAATAGCTTGTATTAAGCTTAAATAAATAAATAAATAAATTGCTAACCCGTCTTACTCAGAAGACGCACTTCACAGGCAGAGGCCTGGAATCAATTGACCTATTCACCAGAATATAACATATATTGAGATGAATGAGGCTCCCACAACCCATGCAATAAAATATTAGTAAACAAAAAAAAAACAAAAAAATCCAAAACAATCCCAAACACTACAATCAGGGGTGCAAAGACAACAGAGATCGTTTAAGCAAATCCTTAATAAGAGCCAGGTCTAAAATAGGACAAATATTCACGGCTCTACACATGCGGTTAATAGGCTCATGCATACCATAGTTAGAGCGAGAATGGATAACATGTGGTAAAGGCAATCTCCTCAAGCTATACGGGGTTTGCCTATAAGTAACCAAACTTGCGAGAATGCGAGAATCTATATTCAAGTTCAAAAACTGATGAATAAATACCATGTCAGCAATTCTACGTCGTTCCTCTAACGAGTGTATATTAAGCAATCAGAAGCGATCCTCGTAAGGAGGAAGCCTTAATGTATCATTCCACGGGAGGTCCCTTAGTGCGAACCTAACAAAGTTCCGCTGCACCGATTCAATGCGTCTAGAATAAACAGCATAGCAAGGAGACCAAACCTGAGATGCGTACTCAAGAATTGGTCTAACTAAAGAAAAAAATAAGTTAATTAGGGTCTGTCGATCAGAAAACTCCCTTGCCCACCGCTTAACAAAACCAAGGACTGAATTACTCTGAGATACTATATGGTTTATGTGCAGAGTGAAATCGAGTTTTTTGTCTAGCATTACACCGAGTTCAGTAACGGACTCCACACGACGGATATTAGTTTCCGCAAAGCTATAATCAAAGTCCAGCTGATTGATGTTCCTAGAAAATTACATAACTTTACATTTATCCAGGGTAAGTTGCAGTCCATTTGAGGCACACCAACCCCTGAAGGTATTCAATTATCCTGAATGCAGGAAGAATCATAACTGTTTCTAACGCATGAGAAAATCTTCATATCGTCTGGGTAGATTAAAACTTTGAAGTGTTTAATTAGAGGGACAATGTCGTCAATGGCAAGAATAAACCGCATCGGTCCCAGATGGCTACCTTGCGGTACACCAGATGAAGCCCTAACGACTCTAGATAAAGTATTACGGAAAGAGACACGCTAAGTCCTATTTTTTAAGTAAGAGCAGATCCAGTCGGATAATAATAAAGAATCCAGTCGCCTTGCTAAAGTCGGTGTAGACACAGTTAGTCTGGAGTCCATGTTGGAAGGTAGAGATAATGTGTGATTTAAATTCAAGAAGGTTGGTTGTTGTCGATCTACCAGGCAGAAAGCCATGTTGATTAGATGAGATTAACCCCTTACCCTGCCCAACAAGCTGTAAGTATAGAACAGATTCAAACAACTTGGGTATGCAGGAAAGCTTCGCGATTGGCCTATAATTTGTTATGGAGTTTTTATGCCCCTTTTTATAAACAGGAATTATAAAGGAGTTCTTACATAACGTAGGAAATCTGCCGGCCTGAAGAGATTTGTTGAAGATGAGTTCCAAAGGAGTAAGTAAGGCATCAGAACAGGATCTCAAGAATGCAGGTGGAATACCATCAGGACCAAAAGAAAAGTCCAGCTTAAGTTCCTTCCTAGCATTCATGATAATATCACGAGATATAATGGGCAAAGCAGTGGAGGTAGCGGGACGATTTTGGATATGACCAAACTTTTCCAGGGAAGGCACAAAGTTGCCTGATTAAAAGGCACCCTCAAAAAACAAACCAAAGTTATCGGCTATATCAGGCGCGCTACAACTAGAGGATCCATTATACCACATTGTTGATGGATAATTATCAGTTTTCTTTTTCAGATTTACAAATTTAAAAAAGGTACGAGGATCATTGTGCAAGTTACTGCGAATATTATCGAGGTATTCCCTGTATAAGAATGAAGATAACGCTAAGAAGCATTCATGACAATAAACGAATTCAGAATAAGCTGACGAGCTTCTGTTTTCCATAGGCTATTTTTTTTATTCTTAAGACTCCGTAGTTCCCTAGTATACCACGGGGGAGAATGACAGGATGATCTCAACCGTTTAAATGGTACACACGAATTAAACAGATCATTAATCCTATCATAAAACACGGAAACGCAATCGTCGATATCGTTATCATGAAAAAGGGATGGGAAATCGATTGAGAGAATCCTGTTTGAAAGATCAGAGAAGTCCGCCCTTTTAAGAGAGAAGTCCCCCTTTAAAATGTACTGATTACACAATATTAGAACCATTTTACTAACACTTGTTCTGGTGTCCGCCGAATAATTGTTAAACGTGACGTCAAAAGAATAAAAGACTCCAAGTTGCTAATTTGAGGTTTCTACCCGAAAAACGTAACTTGAAGTAATTTTTAAAAGCTAACAATATTCATTTCGGAATAAAAAATAATCAAACGCTATTTACTACTGGTTTGATCCGTAGTTAAATAGTCATTTAATTGTGTTGCCACTAGTAGAATTAAACAAATTTTACTTATCATTTTGGATGACTCTTTATTTTTTGAATTGTTATTATTATTTCTTATATTTTGTTGAATTAGTATTCCTTATATTGTTTTATTTTTTATATTATTGTATGATTTCATTTATATGTTTGAATTTAAAATAAAAATATTGAATTTACATTTACAAAAGACTTGTTTTCAATCAAGGTGTGTTTCAAGCCTAGTCACCTCCTTATATTTCCGGCACCTGCTTATAATTTTTCTGCTACAGCTATTAGAAGCTGTAACACTAGATAAAAGTAAGAAAATCTGAATAAAATAAATATTAACGTTAATACCAGAAACGCGCAGACAAGTACAAAAAAATAAACATAAAAAAAAATAACAAAAATAAATATTAATACACAGCTATCAACCTACGTAGCAAAACCACAGAAAAGCCAAGAAGAAAACAAGGACAAGCAAGGACAAGGAGTCCTAACCAACCTGAAAGTGTAAAAGGTCTACCTACAAAGAAAAAGACCGCATGTTTAGTTTATTTTTGAATTTTTATGATAATTATAAAATTCTTGCGGCTACATATGGGGGAAGAATGAAATAAACAAGATCTTAAGCAAAGGGCGAAAGTAGAAAAGTAAATTTAAAAAGTGAAAGAGGAAAAATTTTAAATTTCACGCCATAGGCTTTTCTCTCCTAGGACGAAAAGGCGTGGGATGCTAAAATCGTGGCGGCATCATCCGCGGCGTTGTATTGTGGGGTGGAGACGTTCTCGGTCGACGCATGGCCGCCAGCGACACGCTCGCCGCACTGGCTCAATGGCTCGTCGGCTGTTGTTGCGGTGTCCGACGGGCAATGCCTGACAGCACCTGTACACCGCCTGTAAAAGAAAGAAAGAATGCATTTAACAAATGGATAAGAATACAAAGGTGAGGGAGAGGTCCAGAGGGTGCGATGTGTCGACGCCGGCACGCGAGGCCCACACACAAAGTGATCGTCCGCTGGGCAGGTTCCACCATAATTTAACCACACCGTCCCCGGCGGGACCTACCTAGACAATGTTGGCCAGCCGAATAGTCCAAACGACGGGCCGGGGTGGGCTGAAACGCGCCAAATTAATTTTCAGAACAAACGAAAATGAAGTGTAAAAGCGCGGATCCATTTCGAACCAAGACCACAGTGAGCGAGCCCTTCTGGTTTGCGATAATTTAAGGTCCCACCGCAATATCCAAAACCCCTGACCCAGCAATCGCGAGATGATTATTCCTCTCCAAAGAATAATCATCTTATTCGCGGGGGGAAGGAAATATTACATATTGGAATCGCTTATTTTAAGATAAGCCAAATTCCATCGAATCCAATCTGTCATTAGAAAATATAAGTAGTAAAAATTTTTATGAGTTGGATTTCAAATATCGAATTATGTTGCAACAAACTTGCAACATATTCAAATTAAACTCATGAACAAATAAAATTAAAACAAACATTCAATGAGTTGGATTTCGTACAACGAGCTACATTGCAACAAAGTTGCCATGTACTCAAATTCAACTCATGATAAAAAACGCGCTCGGGTTACCGTCGACATTCTTTTCACACGGTAGCCATACACGATAAGCAAGAGAAATTTGCTTAATCAGCGCGAAAAACAACGATCTACAGTGGTTTTGTCCAATTACAGCCATCTACATCAAGGGCAAAAGCCAAAAAAAGAAGAAAAAGCGCGAAAGCTTTTTCTTCATGTAGATCGGTTGTGAATATTTCTTTTGAAATAAGTTAGTCTGGTATTAACGGCGTAACAACTAAACCGCGTTTTAGGAGTCTGTTTTTACCGTACGTAAAAAAGGGGTTTTCGGACTTGGCTGCGGAATAATAATAATTGTAATATTAATTTTTAATAAATTGTAACTAAATTTCGAGTTGTGAAATAATTGAAGGCATATGGACTTTAAGTGGTATTAATTGTAGTTTAAAGGAAATATTTACAAAAGTGTTTAAGCTCTTTTTATTTCAATTGTAATTAAAAGGAAAACTTACAAAAGTTTATAACACTGGCTGCAATACGCCTTAGACAGGGACTTAGTTGCGGTGGACATTTTGAACGGCTTTTGTTACTTATCAAGATTAATTGTAATTATTTTAAATTCAATAAAAAGAATTTTTGAGTTAATATAAGTTAAATTTTTTAATTTGTTGATTTTTATAATATTCTCCGATAGGATTTCGACGTATAAATTGCTAAATACTTTCTCTACGTGGACATGTTGCATCTTTTTGGAAAGGTAATAAGACGGGCGATCCAATAAAAATAAAAAAGAGATATACTAATAACATAAATTTCGGAGAAAATTTGGAAAAATGCTGAAATTTTGGTAACTTCAAAACCCTTTTTTCAATGTTGGCCGTGACTGTACCGGCAGTGGTAGTAGTAATATAAACATTGTTGACATTTTTGGAAAGGTCATTAGAGTTATTTTTAGTGTTTGTTTGATGTCGCTATGTTGGATAGATCAAAAGATAAAAATCAAAGAGTAATGTGCATACCATGAAAAACGGAAATTTATGAATCACCCTGTAACTCCAAACGGTTGAGAGTTCCCTCCCCACCTGCCATACAATTTTTTGTTTTTCTAGGTGAGATCTATCACCCCACTCATTTTGGCACGTCAGATCTGAAACACCCTGTATATATACATATGTAGGAATCGGAGAATCTGCGTTAAAAAGAACCATTGGGCTAGCTGGGTTTGAACCGAGACCATGATACGCTATTTCCCTAACCACTGGGCCACCAGCGCCGTTGCCGATTCTCCGTTCGAAAGTTCTTCTCATGGAGAAGCCTCGATCCCATACATATATATATATATATATATATATATATATATATATATATATATATATATATATATATATATTATTGGATTACCTTTCCAAAAAGGTGCAACATGGTAAGGTAGACAAAGAATTAAAAAAGCCGCATCATTAGAAATCTCTGACTACCTAATTATTTTATTGCACTTTAGGTAGCAAATTCTTTCAGTAAACAACATTTTTATGATAAAGGGTCGAAAATGTTGGTTTTGGGTTATTGCTGCAAAAAAGTTATAAAAATGTTAGTGTAATTTTGTTTTATTTTATTGTATCCTGGCGTTTTGTTACTCGTATCTGATGGAAATTTTGCTATAAAAAAAGGTCAGTGAACAAGAATACCAATAATAGTTGAAAAACAAATCAATAAGTAGGGGTGTTTTTAAGCAAAAATTAGTAAAAGAGGCAGAAATTACTTTTGAGTAATACACGGATATTCTTTACATTTATGGTGTATTAAACGGAAAAGAGAGAGCGGCTGTACTAGAATACCAAAGGAGATTCCCTAAACGGATAGCACCCCAAAGAAGGGTATACACACGGACTTTCCAAAGGTTAAGAGAAACAGGAAGTGTAACTTCATACGACCTGGAGACATGACCCGAAACTTTGGGAACTTCTGCTGACGTCGAGCACTAAATAATCACCATCGTGAGGCAGGACCCTGTGAAGAGCACGAAGCGAGTCGCAAGGTGATTAGAAGTGTCGTCATCTAAGGTTTGGAGGATTATTCATCGAGGGAGATTACGTTCATATCATCATCATCCAGCCCAAGGACTACTGGAAGGAGATTCCGAGAGAAAACTGAAATTTGCACTTGGCTTCTGAAACGCGGCATTGAAGATAGGGCGTTTCTGGACCGAATTCTGTGGACGGATGAATTTCAATTCACCAGGGATGGTATCACGAACTTCCATAACCTCCATACCTCGTCGAATACTAACCCAAACAAGGCAAAGGTGACCTTATTCTAGTAGAGATTCAGTGTCAATGTTTGGGCTAGTATCATCGGCAACCATTTGGTAGGACCATTCATTTTGCCGCAAGTGCTTAATAGTGAATTTTATACGGACTTTTTGGACAATACACTGCCAGATCTAATAGAGGAGAACTTTATGGATAATCTTAGGGGAATGTTTCACCAACACGATGAAGTACCCGCGCATATGGCTAACATTGTGAAGGTAATACTAAGTGAAAAATTTCCTAACCGCTGGATTGGACGAGGTGCACCGATTCCTTGGTTTGCTAGAACTCCAGACCTTACCCCATTGGACTATTTCTTATGGGGAACAATGAAGGGTGAGGTTTATTCAAGGCCAGTTTACATTAGGAAGGATTTAGTAAGCCGAATTGGGAATTCAGCGACGAAAATATGGAGAGGTTAGTTGCAATATGCCGCAGGGACTTAGAAGGAGATTGTTGAAATGCATCGAAAGTGGCGGTGAATATTTTTAACGGCTTTTCTTACTTATCAAAATCAATTGTAATTATTTTTAAATTTAATAAAAAGCATTTGTGAATTAATTTGAGTTTAATTTCTTTAAATTCTTGATTTTTATAATATTCTCCGATAGAATTGCTACGTATAAATTTCTAAATACTTCTCCTACGTAAACATATTGCATCTCATTGGAAAGGTAATAAGACGGGCAATCCAATAAAAATAAAAAGGAGGTATACTAATTACATAAATTTCGGAGAAAATTTTGGAAAATGCTGAAATTTTGGTAATTTCAAAACATTTTTTTCTATTTTGGCCGTGACTGTACCTGCAGTGGTAGCAGTGAGATCAACATTGTTGACAATTTTGGAAAGGCCATTGGAATAGAAGTTGTGTAGCGTTTGTTTGATGTCGCTATGTTGAGAAGATTAAAAGATAAAAATAAAAGAGTAACGTAAACGGTTGAGATTGCCCCATAGCCCCCTCCCCCCATAGTCAATGTAACACAGATTACAGACATATTTCATTTTATTGGTTTCAGGCAATTTAAATAGCCAAAGTCTTACCACAAAGTTGTTAATGACATTTTTGCAGCGTCGAGGTCAAGGACGTTCCAAGGTCGCGGATGCAATTATTATCAAATGAAAAATATATTTTTTCGAAGAAAAAGCATGTAGTAATAAAAAAATTTAACTGACGTGAATATCTTTAGGAGTTTTTTTGCAATCCATTCCTAAAAATAGACTAAAATTCTTGGCTCGAAGGTAGACGACCCCCTTAATGAAAAATGTAGGGATGAAACGGACATTAAAGTTTAATAAAGGGCTTTAGTGAAAATACAAAATCTACATAAATATCAACGTTATAAAAACCTTCATCGAAAAGTAACCGAAAATGATAAAAATGCATAACTTTAAAGTCCTTTTCATGACACCATATTACTTTATTGTATAAGTATGGATTATATATATATATATATATATATATATATATATATATATATATATATATATATATATATATATATATATATATATATATATATATATATATATATATATATATATATATATATATATATATATATATATATATATATATATATATATATATATATATATATATATATATATATATATATATATATATATATATATATATATATATATATATATATATATATACACCCCGTGCAACAAAAAAAGCCGCACGTTTGAAGTTAAATAACAACAATTTATGATGTAATTTTTCTGTATTTTACATTATTCACATATAACCCAATTAAAAATTATGTTTTATGCCATATGTAATTTATTTTCGAAATCGAAATTCGAATTTTACGTTCGAAATCCTAAAATACTTCACTTTGTTCAAAAAATTAAAAATATAGTAAGCCAACAATATCTCTTTATTTTTATTTAACTTAAAAATATATTTTCAAAACTTAATAGTTTTAAAATTGAGTTTAAAATTGCAATTAGTACTTTGTAGTACCGCCCTTTGCCTTAATAACGTCTCGAACCCTATGTATATATGCAACTGTGCACAGTGAATATTCGTAGCATAAGAGTGCTGTTGCACATTAACAACCGTTAAAAGCAATTTGGACACCTTGGAGACTATTTAGCACGAATTGAGCCGGGAAGATATGAAAAAGAAAACCACGTGCGGATCTTTTTGTTGCACGGGGTATATATATATATATATATATATATATATATATATATATATATATATATATATATATATATATATATATATATATATATATATATATATATATATATATATATATATATATGTATATATATATATATATATATATATATATATATATATATATATATATATATATATAATCCATACTTATACAATAAAGTAATATGGTGTCATGAAAAGGACTTTAAAGTTATGCATTTTTATCATTTTCGGTTACTTTTCGATAATTAATGATTACATATACGTTACTTCGTTAATTTAAGGTTTTTATAACGTTGATATTTATGTAGATTTTGTATTTTCACTAAAACCCTTTATTAAACTTTAATGTCCGTTTCATCCCTACATTTTTCATTAAGGGGGTCGTCTACCTTCGAGCCAAGAATTTTAGTCTATTTTTAGGAATGGATTGCAAAAAAACTCCTAAAGATATTCACGTCAGTTAAATTTTTTTATTACTACATGCTTTTTCTTCGAAAAAATATATTTTTCATTTGATAATAATTGCATCCGCGACCTTGGAACGTCCTTGACCTCGACGCTGCAAAAATGTCATTAACAACTTTGTGGTAAGACTTTGGCTATTTAAATTGCCTGAAACCAATAAAATGAAATATGTCTGTAATCTGTGTTACATTGACTATGGGGGGAGGGGGCTATGGGGCAATCTCAACCGTTTACGTTACTCTTTTATTTTTATCTTTTAATCTTCTCAACATTGCGACATCAAACAAACGCTACACAACTTCTATTCCAATGGCCTTTCCAAAATTGTCAACAATGTTGATCTCACTGCTACCACTGCAGGTACAGTCACGGCCAAAATAGAAAAAAATGTTTTGAAATTACCAAAATTTCAGCATTTTCCAAAATTTTCTCCGAAATTTATGTAATTAGTATACCTCCTTTTTATTTTTATTGGATTGCCCGTCTTATTACCTTTCCAATGAGATGCAATATGTTTACGTAGGAGAAGTATTTAGAAATTTATACGTAGCAATTCTATCGGAGAATATTATAAAAATCAAGAATTTAAAGAAATTAAACTCAAATTAATTCACAAATGCTTTTTATTAAATTTAAAAATAATTACAATTGATTTTGATAAGTAAGAAAAGCCGTTAAAAATATTCACCGCCACTTTCGATGCATTTCAACAATCTCCTTCTAAGTCCCTGCGGCATATTGCAACTAACCTCTCCATATTTTCGTCGCTGAATTCCCAATTCGGCTTACTAAATCCTTCCTAATGTAAACTGGCCTTGAATAAACCTCACCCTTCATTGTTCCCCATAAGAAATAGTCCAATGGGGTAAGGTCTGGAGTTCTAGCAAACCAAGGAATCGGTGCACCTCGTCCAATCCAGCGGTTAGGAAATTTTTCACTTAGTATTACCTTCACAATGTTAGCCATATGCGCGGGTACTTCATCGTGTTGGTGAAACATTCCCCTAAGATTATCCATAAAGTTCTCCTCTATTAGATCTGGCAGTGTATTGTCCAAAAAGTCCGTATAAAATTCACTATTAAGCACTTGCGGCAAAATGAATGGTCCTACCAAATGGTTGCCGATGATACTAGCCCAAACATTGACACTGAATCTCTACTAGAATAAGGTCACCTTTGCCTTGTTTGGGTTAGTATTCGACGAGGTATGGAGGTTATGGAAGTTCGTGATACCATCCCTGGTGAATTGAAATTCATCCGTCCACAGAATTCGGTCCAGAAACGCCCTATCTTCAATGCCGCGTTTCAGAAGCCAAGTGCAAATTTCAGTTTTCTCTCGGAATCTCCTTCCAGTAGTCCTTGGGCTGGATGATGATGATATGAACGTAATCTCCCTCGATGAATAATCCTCCAAACCTTAGATGACGACACTTCTAATCACCTTGCGACTCGCTTCGTGCTCTTCACAGGGTCCTGCCTCACGATGGTGATTATTTAGTGCTCGACGTCAGCAGAAGTTCCCAAAGTTTCGGGTCATGTCTCCAGGTCGTATGGAGTTACACTTCCTGTTTCTCTTAACCTTTGGAAAGTCCGTGTGTATACCCTTCTTTGGGGTGCTATCCGTTTAGGGAATCTCCTTTGGTATTCTAGTACAGCCGCTCTCTCTTTTCCGTTTAATACACCATAAATGTAAAGAATATCCGTGTATTACTCAAAAGTAATTTCTGCCTCTTTTACTAATTTTTGCTTAAAAACACCCCTACTTATTGATTTGTTTTTCAACTATTATTGGTATTCTTGTTCACTGACCTTTTTTTATAGCAAAATTTCCATCAGATACGAGTAACAAAACGCCAGGATACAATAAAATAAAACAAAATTACACTAACATTTTTATAACTTTTTTGCAGCAATAACCCAAAACAACATTTTCGACCCTTTATCATAAAAATGTTGTTTACTGAAAGAATTTGCTACCTAAAGTGCAATAAAATAATTAGGTAGTCAGAGATTTCTAATGATGCGGCTTTTTTAATTCTTTGTCTACCTTACCATGTTGCACCTTTTTGGAAAGGTAATCCAATAAAAATAAAAAAGGGGTATACTAATTACATAAATTTCCGAGAAAATTTGGGAAAATGCTGAAATTTAGGTTATTTCAAAACTTTTTTTCAATTTTGCAGTGGTCAACAACAGTGAGATCAACATTGTTGACAATTTTGGAAAGGCCATTGGGATAGAAGTTGTTTAGCGTTTGTTTGATGTCGCTATGTTGAGAAGATCAAAAGATAAAAATAAAAGAGTAACGTGCATAGCATGGAAAACTGAAATTTATGAATCACCCTGTAATTCCCAAATGGTTGAGTTTGCCTAATTTCTATAAACCGCTTTATTTTTTAAAAGTGATACAAGAATTAATAGTTAATCTAAATTTAGCGGAAAATTTTTACTATTGTTTTCCTCAAGAATGAATTCTTTAAAGCGTCTGTTTACCAGCTCTCTTGAAATGACGTTAATCAACAAACAGCGAAAAATCCATAATGTTGGCTAAACATAGAAGCGTTTTCAGGCCTTTTGTGAATTTACTAAACGTACTGAAAGTTTTAGAAATTTCGATGTTATGCTAGGCTTATCATTTGCTTTTATACAAATTCTTGAAAGCGTTGTTTCCCTTTATTCCCAAACTTCACATTTACGCTTTAACGCGTGTACTTGTTAACAAGAATGTTTGCGCTGGGACGATATTTGAATTTAGTCGTATTTATCGCAACCTTCCTTATGACAAATGAACAAACAAAACGATTTTGATTGTTCAAAAATCTGCCACCCCAAACAGTGTTAACTTTCTTGGCATGGCAAAACATCTCACTTCACAAGATCTGTAAGAATTCGGTTGCTGGATGACATCTTTTCCTGCCTTGCCATTTTCAGTCTTCAAAATGAAAATATATTTTCTCTATGTCGACGGTCTGGATGACGAAGCAACGAAATTGTAATTTGGATTTAATTTCATGATAAAGCGCCGCCTTCAAAAATGAGACTTCGCTATTCTGCTTGTTCAGATGGTTGCTCTATTTTCGTGATGATTATTCATTTAACTGGCTTGGCGATAAAATGCCTTCTATAGACAGCCTAAAGCTTTCTCGGCACATTACGTAAGTCGACATCTTCCAAGTACATCCATTCTGATAGCCCAAGGGTTTTGCAAATTGACTCCATTTTGTCATTTGTCTCACATAACAAAAAGCCTTTTGTAATTTTAGTAGTGCTCTCGGCATAATTTTCTTTAAATTAATTGAGTAAAATTTTCATTTTGGATTGTATTGCGATTATTTTGTGATTACATCTTTTCTGTTGTTCCTTTTCTTTTGATTCTTTATTAAGTTATTTTTAGAGAATAATGCTAATTCGCTTACGTAATTATGTACCTCACACAAAGTTCATATACGAGTGTTTATTTTAACTTATCACAAAAAAATATTTCGAAGAAATACACATCGTATGGAAAGCACGTTCCGAGTGAACCCAGTTTCAAAGTTTGCTTTAAAATTTTTGTATGATTTAGATTAAAATATTTTGTAATTGTATTACATATAGTATATGCAACGTACTGATTTGGAATCCAATTGTGATAATCAATATATATTATAAAAGTAAGTGTCCAACGTGCGTGCCACTAAAACTCAGACACGAGTCCCGGTACGATCAAGGAAGATATATGGTGTGGTAGCCCATTATGCCCCATCCATGAAGAAGGTTCCCATTTGTACTCGAAGGGCGAACAGTCCAGAACATTCGAGAGTATTCGAGAGCATTCCACAACATACCAGAATATACGGGAACGTTCTGGAATGTTGTAAAATGTTCGGGAATAGTCTGGAACGTTCGGGAACATGCCGGAATAACCCAGACTATTGTGGAACATTCTAGAACAGTCTTGAATGTTGTGGATTGTTCTGGATCATTGTGGACCATTCGAAGCCTTTTTTGTATGAGCGGTACTACCCATTGGTAGGGGTATATAAAGCAAGATCCGTCGTGTGTTCGAACGTCAGTTTCTTAACAGTGAAGTGCAGTGAGTGCATAAAAACGAACAGTGAAATATGAGTAATCAAAGTGATATAGTGACTGAATATAAATCGAAAATAAAGTGTGAAATGTGTTTAAAGTGTTCTTAGTGTATTTCATAATAAAAAGTTGATTTGATTTATATTTTATACAATGCCTAAACGTAAAAGAGGAGCAGAGCTTGCCAGTTCTGAACCAAAACGGCGAAAACAAAAAGAACAGCGAAAAAACGAAAGTCGAAAAGCGTGCAGCACGTTTACGTTCTCACCGAACGAGAATAAGCACCGTGAGAAGCAGAGAAACCGAAGAACAACGAAATGAACGAATTAAAGAATGAAGAATTGCGACACAATTTTATAATAAAAGACTGCGAACGCACCCACCCATGAAAATATCACCTACGAAAAGCGCGGACGAGGACAAGTAAACAGTACAACCTTACAAATGAAGCATTCTACTACGACCCGACGAAAGAATATAACAAACACAAACACGTCGTAATCGGAAAATGGATAATATCTACCAATTTTAAAACGCGAACAAATTCAGTAGAGAAACAACAGGAATCTTTAGACTTTATATTTCTATATTATATACAACAGAATAGAAGACTTTATATTTCTGCAAATGTATTTCATCAGAAATGAAGAAATAGAAATTGATCAACGATGCAAAAACATCAGTGGATTGAGAAAAGAAATAATCTAAGATGTACAGAGGATCTTAAACAACTGCAATTAACTTATTCACATATTCAAAACAGCACTAGACCGAATGTTTCTGATGACTATAAAGTTATAATTCGAGCCGACAAGAAACCACCTGGAGAACACGAACGTCGATTTAATGCACCCCAGATAGACGAAGTCGCCGTCGTTATTGTGGACAATGAAAACAGAAGCCGTGACATAATTGTATAATGAAGAAGAGAATGACTACAATGATGAATGATGAATGATATCACTTTAATGTGAAAAATACCCAACCTGAAACAGGCGTAGAAACAAACAAAAAATCCACTTCCAATTAGTTCTATGCTTACCGCTTAATGATCAGAGACAATGAAACATACAATCACATTCTCAACACTCGCCGTTTATTCCAACGATTCCTGGTAGATATGTATGCAAAAATAGAAGCGGAACGGATGCTTTACATGAGACTAAATCAGAAGAAACTACGCACGGAAAAATACATCCACCTTAACGTGTACGATCATAAATGACGAAAACATTGACGACAGTGGAACAATGGCATTCTTACATAGGAAGTCCGAGACACATGCACGAATATACTCAAGATGCCATAACCTACGTAAGAAAATATGGACGACCTGATCTCTTCATAACATTCACATGCAACTCATTGTGGCTAGAAATCAAAGAACAACTAAGATACCGACAAGCCCACATGGATCGACACGACATGATAGCCTGAGCTGTCCGACAAAAATAAATGATATAAATTGAAGTCATCACAAAATACCACATCTTTGGAACCGTTAGATGCTGTATGTACATAATCGAATGGCAAAAACGAGGACTGCCTCACTTACACAATCTCATATGACAACACGACAGAATTCATCCCACGGATATCGACAAAATCATCCAAGCTGAATTTCCCAATCTACAAGAAGGTCTGGAGCTGTACGACGTAGTTTTAAAAAATGTGATTCACGGACCATGCGGGTTATTAAACCCCAATTTACCATGTATGAGTAATGGAAAATGTACAAAAACACCCAAAACCATACTTGGACGACACACAAACCGGAGATGATGGCTATCCCTAATACAGAAGACGATCACCCAAAAAAAGGTGGCTTCATAGCACAAATACGAATACGAGGCAGAGACGAACTGGAAATGGGTAGTACCATACAACCCACTACTTTCCAAATTGTTCAAAGCACACATAAACGTAGAATACTGCAATTCAGTGAAATCCATTAAATATGTCTGTAAGTATGTGAACGACGTGACATAGTAGTATTTTAAAAAGCCAAAGACAGCGAACAACAAAACAGAAACGACGAGATCCTCATGTACCAAATGGGAAGATACATCAACAGTAACGAAGCAGGGTGGCGGATTTTCGGTTTTCCCACACACAAGCACGAACCAACTGTGTAACATCTAGCAGTACATTTGGAGAATGAACATAGAGTTTACTTCACAAAAGACACCGCCAGAAAAATTGCAACATTAACAGCTTTTTTCCAACTGTGCCAAACGGACCCATTAGCGAAAACATTACTATATGTCGACGTCCCTACCTATTATACGTGGAACACAAAAAAAATCTTTCAACGACGAAAACCTCCGGATGTTCCTACCTCCGGATGTTCCTACACAAAATACAGGGACCAACAAATTTCACAGCTCTCAAAACTGTTGACGGTTACCTATGTCAGACGTACAGAGCAGCATGGTAATACTTAGGACTACTGGACAACGACAACCACTGGGAATTAACACTACAAGAAGCCTCAGCTAAGCAAATTAGATACTTATTCGCCATAATTCTGACAACATGTAACCTGCCGGCTCCAAAACAGCTATGGGACTCCTTCAAAGAGAGTATGAGTGATGACATACAGTACCGAATCCGACAAGCTCATCCAGAACTGGCCATCGAAAGAGATAACGACATCTCCAATGAAACACGCATTCATTTAGCAATAAAAAACCAGACCTTACTACAACTTGGGATGCCAGCACCACGACAAGATGCTTTCAGTGTGCTGAAAAGCTGTAGCATCAACGAACTACTTCAATAAATTGCTCACAACAAACCAATTCCACCCAGTGTTCCCTCTTGGTCCATGCGTTAATTACAACCTTCACCCCTTCTTTGTCCAATGCATTTAAGGGTTCCAGGCCATAAAGCTTTAGTCCAGAGCAAGGACCAGTAACCTCCTCCATTTTTTCGGCTTTAATTGAATACCGCATACTATACTAACTTATTTTTTTTTACTAATCTTTTATTTTTACGTCATGATCTGTAACAAATTCACATGCAGCAAAACAAAAACACGGGTGGTCTAATGAAAACTCCACATGGAAATGTGGGCGGCAGTCGCTTCCCCCTCAAATTAATAAAAGAACTAAACGCCTAATTAATACACCTCTTCCTCCCAGAAAGCTTAATAAAAAAGTTCGCGCTACTATTCGACCTCACAATTATTCGAAGCGCGAAAACTATCTGAAGTTATGACCTCCGCGCCCAACATATATATATATATATATATATATATATATATATATATATATATATATATATATATATATATATATATATATATATATATATATATATATATATATATATATATATACCGAACCCAACCGATCTCTAAACGATTTGAATAATTTAACGTTGTCTGTTGGTACACCCTGCGCTCAATCCATATAGCAAATACATCATCTGTCACTTCCTGTCAACGACTTTTCAGAGGAATACGGCCTGTAGCTGTTCCTTAACGCGAAAACGTGCAAGACTGTAAATCTGAATTCTCTAAATAAATCTTGTATATTAGTCAGACATTTTGCATTTTAAATTCTTCGGAATCCTGACGTCTTCACCTCGATCCATTACAGTCAGAAGTGGGATTATAGAATTCATTTTTGGACTTAACCTGCAACGTGTGCACAAGAAATTTTCCTCTACGAACGACAACGTCGCATATTTACCGCATGGAAGACCACAAGAATAAAATAGCACCGCAAAAAGGCAACGAAGGAAATCCTCTAGACCTTGCTAAAGGATTGCCCAGCTCAACGTTTTTAGTGCAGTCTCAGACGAACGATTTAATTGAGATGAGCATCAATGAGAATGGGGATACGACAAGAGACACCAGCGCTCTATTGACCAAGAATTGGAGTTGTTACGTCGAAAGGAGGAAGTATTAAAATTGCTGCTTGAATTAGCTAAAACGAATCTGCTTCTTTTTCAGTTCAAGTCTCAAGACCCTACAGACAACGCAAGCGCAGGAAATCTATGTCAATCTACGAACGCAAAAGCAACGCAGGGGTAGGAAATCAGCTTTCGGAAGTAAATACTCGTCCATTTCAACAAAACATACGCGAACTAATTGATATTGCTACAAGCTTTGATCCAGGAGACAAAACAGGTCCTTCCAGTAAACAGTGGTTACAAAATTGAGGAGCTACGCACCGTTTACGAATTGGGTGACAAAACTGTCTTACTCCTAGCCTCTTCTAAACTTGCAGGAGCTGCGAAATTTTGGCTGCAAGGTAGCCAGTCTGCCATAACTACGTGGTATGAGTTGAAAACTGGATTGTTAGCAGCTTTCCCTGTAGTACACGACGAGTCTGAAGTCCATCTAATGCTGAGTAGGCGGAAAAAGAAACCAGAACAGACATTCGAGCAATATTTTTTTGAAGTGATGGCGATTGCAAACAGAACTTACATGAGCAATTCAGCGAGGGTCAGATACCTCATCAATGCGGCAAAAGTATTCCTAATTCAGAAAGACGAGTATCACAAGGTTGTCTACATTAACGAAGTTCATCAAGCATCTGCGTTCATTGACATGGGCAGTGACGTGAGCCTCATTAAAGAGTCGACGGCGAAGGCTTTCGGGTTAGCTAGTGAATATTGGAGTATTCCGTTGAAGGGTTTCGGTAATAGTAAATGTGTTACTATAGGACGTGCAACAGTGGAATTGTTGGTGGATTCGGCAGAAGCTGAAATACCTATTCTTATTGTTAGGGATGATTTATTACATACCGATGTCATTGTAGGGCGAGACTTCATAGACTTAGAACATGTAGTGGCGTTGAAAAAGAAGGGACAGCTAGTCATAAGCAAAAGTACCGATTGTGACGTGAGCAGTGAGAGATGTAACTTTTTAATCGCTGATGAGATTCCTGAGAGAAGCGACGTGTTGGAAAACGAACAGGTATGTGAAAACTTGAATTTCTTTAAGTTTGTTACGAGGAACGAATTTGATGATGGTGAAATTATCCCCGACATATATAAACAAACGCGAAATTTTGTAATAGATAGCAATGATGACCCCTCATGCAATTTTCTGAAGGAGAACGTACTAGGTGTGAACCAACGTCATATTTCATGGGAATTGTCTCCAATTGTTGGACAGTCGTCACCTGAACCGATAGATGCAAACGAAATTATTTATGGTGAACTTAACGAACAGCAACGCACGACACTTGTAGACGTCATTAACCAATTTCGAATGTGTTTAGCTAAAACGGTATTTGAATTAGGTTGCTCTAAAAGCACTCAGTTTAATATTAAACTAAACAAGCCAGATGTTGTAAGTTGCCGTCCCTATCGCCTGTCGTATGCGCAACGAGAAAAAATTCAAATTATTGTAAAAGAGTTGCTTGCAGCTGGGATAATTCAGCCATCAAACTCGGAATATTCATCTCCTGCACTTCTTGTAAAAAAAAGGATGGCGAAGATAGAATGGTCATAGATTATCGTCGGATCAATGACATCACGATCAAGGACAGACATCCGCTTCCTATTATTGAGGACTTACTCCAGCAGTTGAGTGGCAGTAAATATTTTATTGTTTTGGATTTCGCGTCCTGCGTAAGTTGCGCATATTACAAACGACCATCAGGAAAGTTAGAAGGAGAGCTGCATTGCATAGAGAAAGTCGCTATACCTTTCCACACTGTACACGTGGACCATCTTGGTCATTTTCCTAAAAGTGTAGCGGGAAATACACACATTTTAGGAATCGTCGATGGCTTCACCAAATACACAATTTTACACGCAGTCAAGAACACCTCAACAAAGGCTACGATAAAAAGTTTTAATACGATAATTTCAAGCTTTCGAACGCCGACACGCATTATTACTGACCGAGGAACTGCTTTTGCTTCGAAGGATTTCCAGAAGAACTGCGAGGAGAACGGCATCCGTCATATCCTTACAGCTGCAAGGTCGCTACGGGAAAACGGGCAAATCGAGCGTTGTAATCGGACAGTCCTCAATGCCTTAAGAACAATGGCAGATGGGGAGAAAACTTGGGACCAGTTACTGAGAGCAATTCAATGATTCTTCGATTCTCCGAAGCAATTGGACTTAGATGAAGTTAGACGAGAAGCAGCAGCAAACATTAAAATGTCACAACGAGCCCAAAAGGATTACTTTGATGCTAGAAGGAAGACTCCACGAAAGTATCAAGAAGGTGATTTGATACTTATCGAAAGACCGGCAATTTCAACGGGCGAGTCCAGAAAACTGGAGCCAAAATATAAAGGCCCCTACATAGTAGCAGAGGTCTTAGGAAACGACCGCTATAGGATCAAGGATATCCCAGGAGCACCTAGGAATCAAAGATCATTTGAATCCGTGTATGCATCTGACCCCATGAAGCCTTGGTGCACGAGCTCAAATGACGAACTTTCAGAAGACAACACAGGATCCGAGGACGAATCCTATGGTCAGGACAGCCGAGCTGTAGCCGAACGCCACCGATCTCTAAACGATTCGAATAATTTAACGTTGTCTGTTGGTACACCCTGTGCTCAATCCATATAGCAAATACATCATCTGTCACTTCCTGTCAACGACTTGTCAGAGGAATACGGCTTGTAGCTGTTCCTTAACGCGAAAACGTGCAAGACTGTAAATCTGAATTCTCTAAATAAATCTTGTATATTAGTCAGACATTTTGCATTTTAAATTCTTCGGAATCCTGACGTCTTTACCTCGATCCATTACATATATATGTATATATATATATATATATATATATATATATATATATTCTTGTTTAGAATAATAAATACTGTAACATACTTAATTTTCAAGGTCATCGGAGGTGTGGACCATAATCTGCATAATTACCAAATTTTTACCTCTTATATTTTAAAGTTTATCCTTTTATTCTAACTACCATACGCCCTGAGCAATGCCGGGCACCCCAGCTTGTAATACTGTTACAGTTAGTGATAGTGATGTTCCGTTTTTCTGCTTGATCTTGTTGCCCTGTGGAAGAGTGAAAAAGACTCAAAACTTAATTGTTTTATTTTGGGGTTCTATGCCAGAGAGAATAAATTAGGAAACAATATACGGTATACTATATTGCATTGTTATCGGATTTCCATAAGTATGCAAGATTAAATCGACTATCGGAAATTGGATCAAAATCGCATTTTATGTAAAAAAATATTGCAACTTGGTTTTTTACAAACCTCTTCTTAGCTTTACCTGTTCGGCCTATGTTTATTTTTGAAAATACAGCTGTCGTCAGGTTATGAAAAATTAATTTTGAATACTAAAAAGTCACTCACTAATAAAATCTTTAAACGCGTTTTTCTCAAAACTGCATTTGCTGCCTCGAAAACAATTTATCATATCGATTCAAAAATATGTTTACATTTCAAGGACATGTTTTATCGTACCATCAACGATAGATTTTTTGACTGAACCAAAAATTACAATTTGTCAGGCAACAAAGGAAAATTTTTGGCGAAAATTGTATAATTTTTTCAAAACGCCGTCATTCTTTTAATTTTCAATATTTGTTAAAATCTATTGTTGATAGTACGGGAAATTACACAGTCCTACAAGGTTTTTCCTCCTTTGTCCATTATTTTTTTCTATTAAAATTACTTTAAAATCTAATACTATTTATCAATTTCGCCAATGAATTCAAATTCTGCATAAAAAAAATGTATGAAGGTGCCTATAGATGTAATCTAGAATGTTCCAATTTTAGGAAATTCCACCCGATACAAATATCGTCCCTAAAATTATCAAAAAACAATATATAAAAAAAATTATTTTATAGCACACTTTATTTCCGAAAAAAAAAAATATTATTATTAAAGGAGGAAATTAAAAGTTTAAATTTGCAGGCCTGTGTTATATTTATTTTTATGACGATTTGGTTTCTTTTCAATCCAGATTTGCATGATGGTGGCGCCAATCATGACAGCAGTGAACCTACTTTTTTTCATATATCACGTTACTATGGCATAAGTCCCGTAAATTTCAATATTTTCGTCGTAAACAATTTGTTTTTATTTGTTAACAAATACCTTCTTCTTTTAAAAAATTCCAGAAAAATATCCTTATTTTGAAGTAGCTACGCTGGTGTAGCCCTTTAGTGATTGGATTACGTTCCCAATTACTAACAGCCTACTCAAAATGTTTAACCTATCTTAAGTTCACCCGAATTATTTCTTTGGAAAGTGGTCAACATATAGCGCTTTTTGTAAAGTCGGTTTAACTTTTTTATAAAACTTTTATTTTTCACTTTTTAGTGTCTTCATATATACGACTCGAAGGATGCTGCTCATACGAACAAAGCAATTTCAGAGGTAGTGCACTTAAAGAATGGAAAGAAAGTTATCCAAATCCGGCAACATATTATGAAATCAGTCACCCTTTCATACCATCGTTACAAAATTCTTAACATGGCCCGTTTACGGGACCGCCGCATTTATGAAAACGTACGTCTATTTCTAGCCTATCTGCACGACAAAACGAATTCCGTCTGTATCGATGGTAAAACCAGCACCAACGTCATGTTAAGTATACATCAAGAAGGCCTGCCCACAGACCCAACCGTCTTACACCAACTTTGTATTTAGTACCATGAATCATTCAATATCCTTTCCCACAAGGTTTCAGAAGATCTATCCACCTATGCTGCGTACGTCAGTTCTCGCCACATTTCCCATCTCCAAAAAAGTCGCATCGACTCCTTAAACTACTGATCCTCAGGTTATCGCCAACCTCTTTGCACATTTCTTCAGTAAATCTTTCAGCGACAATTCTCTACAACCTGACCTTAACTACTTTTCATTCTTGGACAAATGCACTCAGTTTGAGCTGAACTCTGACGGGGAAGGACGTGCCTCCGTGTCATGCTCCCCAAAATTTTTAAGTCGGTTGCAAAAGCGAACATTTAAGGGGGTCCTCTACTCTCGAGGCCTGAAATTGAGCGCTTTTTGGGGAATAAATTGCGAAGGATCTACTGAATACATTTAAAAAATTTTTTTTTTATTTCGAAGATACATGTTTTGACTTTTCAATTTTACTTTTGAAGTTGAAAAAAAATAACTCTCGCGACCTTGAAACGTCATTGATGACATTGATGTTGAAACTGCATGGGTCCCGCTTAAGCAAAGTTGTGGCCAATTGGGTAATCTGTAATCTGAAAATTTATATTCTTTATAATCATAGTTACGTCGGCTATTTTTTCCCGTGACAGATTTTTTTTATTTTGCAATTTGTAAAAGTTATGCAACAATTTGTAAAAATTTCCAATTATTACGTCATTTTTGACCTAGAGGCTGTAAAAACGGAACAAAATAAAATTTTGAAAATCGTACACGGGAAAACATAGCGGTATGTTTTCTGAACAATTGAAAAAAAAATTATTGAAATCGGACCAATACTTTTATGAGAAGTCTTACTCGGCAGCTAAAAAAACACTACTTTCGGGAAAACGCGTTTAATGATAAATTACGGTGTATAACTTGATTGTAGTAACTTACGAGTTAATCTGCTATGCCGGGGCCGTAGAGTTCTCCTTCCACATCAAGTTGATGTTTTTGGTTGTCCACATTCTTCTCAAGGACGGACCGGTAAAGTTTTTAGAAAATGATTTTTAACTGGACAAGCGCCGTCGTGGCGCGCCGCGCTTAATTTCTCGGAAACGGCCGGAGACGGGTACCTTTCTGTTCCCAGAAACATGCAAAGGAATATGATTTTCATGAAATCCTTTCTGTGGCGTATTCTCAGATACATATAGATTGAAATTTAAAAAAAAAAACAAAAATCAATTTTTTGAAACCGCGAGAGTAGAGGACCCCCTTAAGTTAAAATATTCAAAGTGCTAGTGCCATCTTGCCGAAGGGAAGGGCTTTTATGCTCTATTTGAAAGCACAGTCTGGTGAGTCCGTTCCTATTTATTTCTATTTTCTTCCATCCAACATTCAATGAAGTAGAATCGTGCTTCATTGAATGCATTTAACGGGTGTCCACTGCTGAGCATTTGGCTGCCTTCGTTGAGATCAAAATTCAGCACAGCAGGCATAACAGTGTTGCTGGCTTTGTTTTCACAGAGGCTTTGCTTTGCATCTGTGGATCCCGTTCGTCAGTCCTTGTGTTTGTGCACATTCTCGTTTTTGTTAATTTTGGGCAAATTAAGACGGGACTATGCAAAAATTTTTATTTAATTTTTGCAACATTCGTGGCTTGAAAGGTAACCATTTTTCGGTTTACTGCCGTTGTTTCCGATTCTGATATTAATCAGTATCACATTCCTGGTTATCATTTGCCGCTCTTCTCTCCTCAGAGGGGAATCGCGGTTTATATTAGAAATGATGTGCCATTCTCCCATTTCCCCCAATTCCCTTCTACTATTCCAGAATTTAATTATGTCTTAATTAGATTTAAACTCTATCGGCATATTATTCACTTCTACTTTTTATACCGCAGCCCGCATATGTCTGACACTGACACTGTGTGCTCCTTTGATAAGCTGTCTTCCGATATCGATAAGATTTTGGAAATATGCCCCTCTTCTGAAATCGTTCTTCTTGTCGATTTCAATGTCCACAATACACAGTGGCTCAGACATTCTTCTACCACAAGCCCGTCTGGAAGACACGTCGAGCTATTTAGTGAGTCTTTTAATTTACAGCAACTGGTTGAGTGTCCGACTCGTGTTCCTGATATTTTATGGCACAACGCGCATCCCTTGGATCTATTTCTAACATCGCATCCAGAAAAGTACTCGGTTTCGGTAACTGCTCCCTTGGATAATTCGGACCATTGTCTTATCTCCACCCAATTTTCTACCTCCTCTCTGACAACCACTAACCTAAACTCCATCAAAAGATTAGTGTGGCATTATAAAAATGCTGATTGGGTGGGACTTAATAAATATCTCAGAGAGCTGGATTGGTCTCATTGCTTTTCTATGAGAGACGTTAACAGAAGCACCGATTATATCTTGAACATCCTATGGATTTGCATGCATCGCTTTATTCCTCATAGCTCAAGAACATAAAACCAACTAACAACAATTTGTTCAATAATGACTGTTTCGCAGCCATTCAAAATAAGGAAGAAGCCTTCCAGGTATATAAATTGTGCGATTCAGAGGAATTGAGACGTATCTATAGAGATGCGCGGAATATTTTCAATTCAGCAATTAGTCGGGCAAAGTTCAATTTCGACCAGAGCATCACACGGAAGGTATTTTCTACTCAAAAGGGTAGTAAGGGCTCTAGTCTGGTCTCTAGTAAAAACCGTAAAGAACAATTTCACCTGTTCGTCAACACCACTACTCATTTATAATAGGAATGTTTTTACTGACTCATTGGACAAGGCCAACCTATTTGCTGCTAATTTTTCGTCTAATTCGTACTTGCCACCTTCATCGCAGCCACCCTAATCTCCATCACAGTACACTAGTAGGCAAAAGTCACTACATTTTCGCGCTCGGGAAGTTTTTAGAGCACTTTTGGAAAGCTACTGGGCCTGATGATTTCTCGCCCCTTGTTTTAAAACGATGCGCCTCTGCCGTGGCTAAACCTCTGCGCAAACTTTTTCACCTGTCATATTCAACGGGAATGTTTCCAAGTGTATGAAAACTTGCTCATGTCCAGCCGATACTTTAAAAAGGAGAGGCATGCGACCTAGAAAATAACCATCCTATCAACGATTGTCAGTACGGTCTCCGCACTGGCCGGTCAACCGGTGACTTACTAACGGCTCTAAGGGAGCGTTGGAATCATTGTCTCCATAATTTTGGTGAGTCCGAAATCGTCGCTCTTGATATTTCAAAGGCTTTTGATAGAGTCTGGGATGCTGCCCTTTTAGCCAAACTTCAAACATTTGGTATGCACCCTACCCTCGTCAAACGGATAGACGTGAAAATGCTACATAAGTCAATCGGGAACGCATGTTTAGATCATTAAACAACGGCATTTCTATGGTCCTCGCTTGGAGCAGAGCAAATCGGGTTACGTTTAATGCATCCAAAACTCAATGCTGTTTAATGTCCCTTAAAATACGCCCAGTTCACCCCCAACCCATCACAGCCGACGGAGTGAACATCTTGGGTATTCAGATATCCAGCAATCTTAGCTGGACTGATCATATATTTGCAATCGCTAAAAGTGCGATGAAATGTTTGGGTTTTCTACAGAGATGTAAGAAATATTTCACCCCACCTGACTTAGCGCTGATCTACAAGTCCCACATTAGGCCTAGACTTGAATATGATTCCCATTTTTGGGCGGGGCAGGACACACCGCATTGTCCACGTTAGACAAAGTCCAGCGTAAGGCTATTAAACTTATTGGTGATTCCTCGATCTCTGAGGGCCTTGACTCTCTGGAGAATCAACGCAATATCGGTTGTCTCTCACTATTTCCATGGCCATTGTTCTAACGAAATTGCTAGCCTGATTCCTTGTAGACACATGACACCCCTATACTCTCCAGGTAAAATTTGGACGTACCGTCATATTTCAGGAATCTCATCTAAGCAGAACAACACGAAACCATCTTCTGTTTTTCCCTCATCTTATGAGCCTGAAACTTTCAAACGGGGCGTACATCGACACCTCCTTCACTCAACCTCCTAACCCATTTTCTTCATCCTTAATTCCTTTCCTGCCAAGGCTGTGCTTTAGCATCATAGGGTATCCCCTGAGCTTTGGCAACATCATGCTCTTATATATAAAAAAAACAACAAAAAACGTCGTTTACATCTTTCGACCCGGAACCCGAACAAATCGCCGCCAGTATTAACGGGCTTGACGGGACAACGTTTACCCAGGTTCCGACGGCATTCCGGCCATCGTTCTAAAAAAGTGTGCCATGCATCTAGTTCAACCCCTTACTCTCTGCTTTTCCGCCTCTCGGTCACTCAAGGGGTTTTTCCTGAGTTATGGAAAAATTCTTATATTATTTCCATCTTCAAAAAAGGCTGCAAGAACAATGTATCCAACTACAGACCCATTGCTAAATTATCATCCATACCTAAACTATTCGAAAAAATGGTCTATGATTCCATGTTTTTCCACTGTAAATCTATCTTCTTCCTCTCCCGGCATGGCTTCCTCAAAGGAAGATGCGCAACCACCAACCTTTCTAAATTCGTCTACAAAACACTCTATGCCCTGGAAAACGGTAAAGATGTTAATGTTTTCGCCACCGATTTTAGTAAAGTTTTTGATAAGATCTCTTATAACGTTATCCTGTTCAAACTTGATTGCCTATGCTTCCCTCCTCGATTCATCTCCTGGATTCAATCCTACCTCAACACTCAATCTCAGGGCAGCCACATCGGTCTATTAATTGTCATCCTTACAATTAATGATGTTGATGATGTCAATGTCTCCAAATGCCAGTCCATCTCTTATTTCCGCAAGCGTCTTACCACCACCTCGAGAATCTACAAATCTCTCTATATCTCCTTCGTTAGACCTCTCCTTGAATATGCCAGCCAGGCATGGTCACCTACACAAACAACGCATATAAACAGAATTGAATCTGTCCAGCGTAGGTTCATTCGCTTTGTTCTACGTGATCTTCCGTGGGTAGACAGATTCAACCTTCCACCTTATGAAGACCGTCTGAAGCTGATCGCCTTACAACCCCTAAGTAAACGTCGTGATGTTTCCGACATTCTCTTTATTCATCAGCTATTAGCTGGTGCCATAGACTCCCCTTCAATCCTGCAATCTTTATCCATCTATACCAATCCTCGCAACCTTAGGTCCACTCCCCTTTTCCGACTCGACCGCCATCGCACGAACTACGGTCAACGCGAACCAATTACCAGGATGCTACGAAAAGTCAATGACCTTCCCTCCTTTGACTTCCATATGAGTAAATCATCCCTTGACAAAGCCTTATATCTTGATCCCGCCCATTTTGATCGCCTTTCTTAATTCTTCTTCCTCCCAGTTTATATTTACTATAATCATAGATCACATTGTAGGTTACACTATTTGTTATGACTTATTATTTATTAATTATAGCTTGTAGTATTAGGATTATGTTATAGCTGGTATTATTTATTTTTTATTTTTTATTATTATGTTATAGCTTGCATTAAGCTTAAATAAATAAATACTCTATACAGCAAGAGAGAATTGTCGTAGTCAGGGAATCATCGTAGCCACTCTAGTTACCAAACTGTAAAAACAAGAAACGTATTCTGTACAAGAGAATCAAAATCATCGAAATCGGTATATGCCTTATGAAGCTTGGCGCCGCCCATCCTCCAACTTTCACCACGAGCAACAATTTTTCTCAGAATACAAATAGATACTCTATGCATTCAGAATCATCTAAATCAGTCCATGCGTTACAAATTTATGTTATACCTCAACCCTAGGTCAACGTTTTTCCATATAGTAGCAATGGCAGAACATATTGTATATAACAAAAAAGAATCTTCCAAATAGGTGTGTGCATTAAGAAATTGGGTAAAGTCCCCTCCGCACACCACCCCTCCCCATAAATGTTGGTCTCGTACCAGTGGGGCAACATACACTTCACATGAAGTTAGGTTTAGTTCATATTGCGCTAAAAGTTAATATTCTATAAAGTAAAAATTCTTGCGAAATTTTAGTCTCACAGCTCATTTTTAAGATGTCGCTTAAACACATCCGCTGCTAAAAGGGCTGAAACGAAAAATCACAAGTTTGGGACTTCCACATAATTTTAGCTGCAGGTCAGAATTAAGTTACCGGCGACTTGACAGTGAAAAAACGCCTAGACGTTTTTTACACAAATTGTTTGATTCATAATTCTGAAAACAGTCATCGAAATGAATTTAAAACACTTTTTACTTTTGTTTTCGCGATAGTATTACTATCTTTTCAATTTCGATGAAACCGGCAGTGTTTGAGGTCGCCAGTAACTTAATTCTGATCTGCAACTAACTATATGGACAACAGATTTTGTGGTTCGTCATTTTAGCAGTAAATATGCTTAAAGTTGTTCAGGGGACTTGAGCGACCTCTTAATAATCAGCTTTTTGCCCCAATTTCGCAAGGAATGGGAGCTAAAAAATATTTTGTTTTGAAAAACCCTAATATAATAATAAATATAATATATATATTGTAACGTAAATGGAGCTCTTCGAGCTCGACGGATTACTTAAGACATTATTTACAATCGCAAATGTTCACAAGTATTTTTACTCACTTCACTTATTTAAGCTTATCACTTCCCTGATTATAATATAAGTAACTATTCACAATGTCACATATAAACACCTTGCAGTCTAAATCACGACAAAAGAATTAGCTAAAATTAGCCCTAATGTATCGTGTTTTCATTCTATTATTGGATGTCTTCAGGCTCTTTCTTGCTAGTTGATGGATTTCTACAAGACTCTTCTGAAGTGTGGTTATGTACTCTTCAGTGGATTCAGTAACTTTTTCAGGTGTTCGTAACTTCAAATCACTAGGCAGAATATCGTAGCTACCCCAATTTCGTTAATGTTCATCAACGACTTTCCTTAGATGTTTTCTCTCTATACTATTAAATTGTTCAACCATTCCATCACATTGTGCGTGGAGTTGTCCGCGAGTTGTCCATTATGAAATTCTTCCAGCAAATCCTTTATCTTGTTGATGGGATCTAATACCTCCATCCGGCATGATAACTCGTCGTGTATTTTCCATTTGCGTTTGAATATTCCACTTTCAACACACAACGAATTCCATTGCAGCCAGTAGCTCCTCAACGTTGTACTTCTGCCGGAAATAGCCTTCCATTGGGGCCTTTCGTCATTATCTTTCCACGTCAAAATTGTAGATATATTCTCGTCTTCTCGTTGTGCTTTTCGTTTTCGTACTTTCCTTCTGGACGGGAACAGTATCATCTTAGATATGGGTAACTCAGATCTGAACCGGCTCAAAGATCCGGTTCTCAAAAGTGAGTTAAAAGTGAACTGGATCTCAGTTTTGTCCCGTGAAGGATCCTGAAGAGTCATTTCACAACATTTGCATCAGTTCGATTTCATTCTTAATTCTATGAGAGCCACATACAGACAGAGTTTGATCGAATGGGCAATGACATTGTTATGTATTTATGTAAGTACGTAGAATAGAAGTAGTGTGTACTGGAGTACTATGCTCTTGGGAATGAGAAAATGTTTCCTTTGCTATTGTAGATTGTATTTGTTTCTTGAAATAAAAATTTGTGGAGATTTATCTCTTTATTCCTTTTCCCCGTATTAACTGACAGTGTTTCCTGACTGAGGCATAAATAATTTTTAATTTATTACAAATGGGATGAAAACTAAAGACAAAACGATAGCTGTAGTTTTAATTAATTATATATTGCTGTCAAATACTTTTCGCTTGCATATTAAAACAATTTTATAGCACTGAAGTGAATGACAATTAAAATTATTTTCCTGTTTTTTAATCAAACGTATCACAAATTCTTATTATGTACATATGCTACGACAACACGGGCATCAATCTGAATAGGTGAAGCCTTCATGATGACTAATAAGAATGAGCGTTCATAAGAAAAGAATGATAGAAAGAGAAATAAATAAAAAACAGTAGAGCCTGGAACTAAAAGTTCTGCAAGGACTACAACTGAAGGGAACGCAACATTACGGTCTTCGCTCTAGAGAGAGACAAAATGTCTTAAGCTGAAATTTGTCAATGACTCTTTCTAACGGACTCTTGGAGCCGGATCTTTTAAAAGAAGCAGACCCGAAGAGCCGGTTCGCTCAAAAGATCCGTTTTTCCCATATCTAGTGCATCTGCATTTCCATGGAAATAATTTCAAAATCATAGGATTGAAGCCCTTCCAGCCATTTTGCTACTTGTCCTTCAGGATTTTTAAATTGCATTAACCACTTCAGCGCTGCATGATCTGTTCTGATTCGTTGAATCAACAATAGCCAACAGTTCTTTCCTTATGGTACAGTAATTTCTTTCTGGTTTTAATAAAGCTCTGCTATAGTATGCCACCACTTTTTCTTGCCCTATTACTTTTTGTGATAACACGATGCCAATACCAATATTAATGCATCGCCTGCTTTCTACACAAATGCTTTTTCATTTTCTGTTAGCTTATGCAGTTCCCGTGCTACATCCGCAAAATTCTTCTCAAAGCGTCTGTAATACGTTACTAGTCCTAGAAAACTTCGCAGTTTGGGCTTATCTTGTGGAGTGGGCCAGTTTTCCGCTGATGCTATTTTCTCAGTATCGGTGCTAATTCTTTCTGTCCGTACCACATGTCCAGGATATTCGACCTGGTCTCCGAAGGGTGTACTGGGGACATCCGCGGGCCCTTCGACTCTTCTATCAGTTCTTTTTTGCGCATTGTTTCAAGCATGATGTCTGTTTCTTCCCGTTTTGCTAGCGGTGATCTTCTTGGCGCTTGCTTAATCGGTCGAGAGTCACCTGTGTCGATTCTATGTTGGACCATATCAGTTTTTCCATAATCCTCGTCATCCCCCCCACCCTTGGTTGCGTTTATAAGACGGAAGTATCATTTTGGTTAGCTGTTTAACGTCCGTCTTTGGCTGCTTGGTTTCACCTAAGTCTGAATATTCCGCCAACACGATCTCTTCGTCTTTACCTTTCTTTAATTTGATGCCTTTTTCACGGGAATTCAGGACTCCTACTAAAACATCTTTCTTTCCATCGATAGCTTTTAAATATTTTCCAACGGCGAGATTTCTTATATGCTCTGCTCGATCTGGTTCTACTAGAAAGAATCAATAGCTCCCTGAATCATCACGAACTTTTGCTCGTACCAAGGTCTATGCACAAGGATTAAGCTAGACGTCTTCAAATGCCACGATTTTCAGCTTCGAATAATAATTTGATTCCAGAGTCATATGAATCTCTCTGTTGTAGTATTTTATGATTCCTTTTCCAATATCCAGTTGAATATTGTGTGCTCTCATGAAATCGAAGCCAAGTATGCACTCACCCGTCTTCTCTGCGACAAGAAATCTATGTGAAAATCGGTTGTCGGCTAGGGATATTGTCATTAATATTTCCCCATACACTTCAACGGATTCTCCTGTGGCTGTTCTCAAAATGTATCGATTTTTGTTGCTAAGTCATTTGTCTTTAGCATAATCGCACTGAGGAATAGACTTGGAGGCACCTGTGTCTATTGTAATCGTGCATTTTTGTTCTTGAACTCTCCCGCAACCGTTTTGCTGCAATTTCTTAATGTTGATGATGATTCCGGGGATGTCGATTCTACTCGCCAACTCCAGCCCCGCAGGTTTTTTCTTTACTCGTTTCCTTTCTGCGAGCGTAGAGTTGATATGGGACTTACAGATGTATTGCTTGTTTGTTACACTCGCTCTCTTTCTCTGCATTTTTCACAGCCAGCTCCAGATGTTGTCATCTTGCGGTCTTGTGGACAGTTTGATCTTTGCCTCTTTCTGCAATCTCTTTGAAGGTGGCCTTCTTTGTTGCACGTCCAGCATTTAAAACGAGTTCGCCTTTCCGACGTATTGACGCGACAGCAGGTATCTTCTATTTCGGTTACTTCTCTTAGGCGGAAGACGGTACTTCTTGATGTGTGTTTTGCTGTCTCATATGTCAGAGCGTAAGCCAACACCTGAGTGTTAGTGTTTTTCCAGCCAGTCGCACTGCTTGCTGCAGGTCACGATCTGCAAGTGAATTAATAAATGCTTCTCTTGCGACCTTGTTAATATAATTTTGGCTAAACGTGTAAGCCTTTTTTTGTCCGCGCATAACTGCTGCAACGTCTCCCCAGGTTGAACTCTGACTCCGTAGCTGAACACGGTAAACCTTTTGCATGTGCTGGTTCACATACCGCAATTCCAAAGCTTGTATTAGAGATGGATAGCTATACCTTTTCTCCGCCAGGATAATTTGTAACATTAATGCTGTTCATTGCCGCTGCCGTTCCGAACTGGATTCTGTATGTTTGCCAGGGCGTTTGGCGTCTTTTGCTCACAGTCATATCTGGAGATAAAGTCGATAAATGCCGTTTGTAGACACTCTATAGTTCAGTCCTGATTTCCTCGAAATTTTTCTTCACTGACCGTGTTCCATTTCACATTTAACTTGTTTAATATTCGTTTGTCCAGAAATTTCTACTACCTCCAATCTTTTCTCTATGTTTTCAAGTTTCGAATCAACAGCTGATTCTTAAGCCTTAATCTGTTTTCACACAGAAATTTCTATTTCAGCTTTCACTTCTTCAACCGAAGCTTTAAGTTCCGCTACTCATGACTTTTGTTCTTCCTTTGCTGATATTAACTCGGTCGTCAACGATTTTTGTTCTTCCATTGCTAATTTTAACTCGGCTGATGAAGTCTTCTGTTCTTCCATTGCTGACTTTACCTCGGCTGATGAAGTCTTCTGTTCTTCCATTGCTGACTTTAACTCGGCTGAAAAGGTTTCAAAAATAAAAATTTCTAGATCCTTTCCTTCGTGATACATAGCTTCCTGTAGTAACGCTACCAGCGCACGTTTCTTTCCAGTCGTAGGTAGGGAACGTTTAGTTAATTCACCCCTCAAGTCTTGAACACGTAAATTATTCATTTGCGACTCATTTTAGATTATTCACTGTACTACTTCACTTTAATTTCACAGTCGCACTTTTTTTCTAAGTTCACCTTTAAGTCTTTCTTAATTAATCCCACTTCTGACATCAATTGTATCGTAAATGAGGCTGATTAATTAAAACAGTATTTAGGTACCATCGCATATGTTCACAATTTTTATTCACTTCACTGATTAATTCGTTTCACAATTTTCTTTACTTTCTTTCACTTCACTTTTTTAAGCTTATCTGGTTAAAATAAACTTTTTTCTGGTTTTCAAAATTCGGGACATGCGCACTGAACAACTTGATTTAATTTTCATCACGTAGCCTACGCCAGACGACAGTGCATGTTACATTGTATATGTATATATACAGGGTGTAACGTTTCTAGAAGTCAATACGAGTTTAAATGATAGCTCTCACCTAGACAAAAACAAATTGTATTTCATTGGAATTTCTAAATTTCAGTTTTTCATGTTATGCACATTACTCTTTTATTTTTATCTTTTGATCTACTCACCATAGTGACATCAAACAAACGCTAAAAAACTACTATCCCAATGGCCTTTACAAAATTGTCAACAAGGTTGATCAAACGCATACCGCTGCAGGTACAGTCACTTCCAAAAGCGAAAAAAATGGTTTGCGATTACCTAAAATTCAGAATTTTCCCAAAATTTCTCCGAAATTCATGTAATTAGTACACCTCTTTTTTATTTTTATTGGATTGCCCATTATAACCTTTATAAAAAGGTGCAACATCGCAAGATAGACAAAGGATTAGAAAAACCGCATCCTTAGAAATCCCTGACTACCTAATTATTTTATTTCACTTTAGGTAGGAAATTCTTTAACGGGGGGATACCAAGATCGCTAATTGTTTTTTTTTATCGGAAAGAAAAACACCGTTTTCTCATTGCAAAACTTTAAACGCGTTTTCCCGAAAACCATGTTTTTAAAACGGCGTCCCTAGTTGCAAAAAAACCGTTCGATCGATTGTCTTGAAATTTGTACCAGATATGTAAAACACTTGAGTTTAGTCCTTGACATTCTCCTTTTTTTTTTAAAAGAATTTTTATCAACAATTGTTTGTAAACAATAACTTCCAAAAAATCGAGTTTTTCAGTTTTTACGCTATACAAACAATTTTTTTTTTCAAGAAACGAAAAATGTCAAGAACGAGTAAACGCAATAACGAACCTTTTTTGTTCTTACTTTGTGTTGTAGCATCACTTCCTGAGTCTGTATCAGGGACGCCGTTTACCTCTGCTCCGATGGCAGATTCTAATTTGCGCACTTATATTTTTTTACTGGGCAGGAATTTCACACTTAAAATTTCAATGTAGGAATAAAATACTACGAAAATCCAAATTTTCGTGTTTCTGTCACTTAGTTTTTTTTAATCCACGCTTAAATAAAAGATAAGATTTCGGCCGTTTACTTGGTATTCCCCCCTTAAATAAACAAAATTTTTAAGATAAAGGGTCGAAAATTTTTGTTTTGGGTGAATAGGTAATTCATTTTTATAATTGCTGCAAAAAAGTTATAAAAATGTTAGTGTAATTTTGTTTTATTACCGATATTAGCTAGTGTAAGCCAGAATTCACACCCTTGTATACTGGCGTTCAGTTACTCGTACCTGATGGAAACTTTGGTATAAAAATGGGTCAGTCAGCAAGAATACCTATTATAGTTGAAAAACAAATCAATTATTACAGGTGTTTTTAAGCAAAAATTAATATAAAATGGTAGAATTTACTTGGTACGAGTTTGAGCAACAATGTTGACAATTTTGGAAAGGTAATTGGGATAATAGTTTTTTAGCGTTTGTTTAATGTCGCTGTTTTGGGCAGATCAAAAGACAAAAATGAAAGAGTAATGTGCATACCATGAAAAACTGAAATTAATGAATCACCCTGTAACTCCCAAGCGGTTGAGATTACCCCCCCCCCCCCACCACCCATACAATAATTTTGTTTGTATAGGTGAGAGCTATCATTTATACTCGTATTGACCTCTAGAAATGGTGCACCCTGTACACAGGGTGTTTCAGATCTGACGTGCCAAAATGAGTGAGCTGATAGATCTCACCTAGGCAAACAAAAAATTGTATTGCAGGGGGGGGGGCCAATCTCAACCGTTTGGGAGTTACAGGGTGATTCATAAATTTCAGTTATTCATGGTATGCACATTACTCTTTTATTTTTATCTTTTCATCTACCCAACATAGCGACATCAAACAAACGCTAAAAAAACAACTATCTTAATTATCTTTCCAAAAATTTCAACAATATTGATCTCACTACTGCCACTGCAGGTACAGTCACGGCAAAAATTAAAAAAAAATGTTTTTAAATTACCAAAATTTCAGCATTTTCCCAAATTTTCTCCGAAATTTATGTAATAAGTATACCAAGGCAAGGTAGACAAAGAATTAAAAAACCGCACTTTTAGAAATCTCTGATTACCTAATTACTTTATTGCACTTTAGGTAGCAAATTCTTTAAGTAAACCAAATTTTTATGATAAAGGGTTGAAAATGTTTTTTTTGGGTTCACAGGTTATTAATTTCAATAATGGCTGAAAACAATTTTTAAAAATGTTAGTGTAATTTTGTTTTATTTCCGATATTAGCAAGTGTTAGCCAGAATTCACACCCTTGTATCCTGGCATTTTGTTACTCGTACCTGATAGAAATTTTGCTATAAAAAAAAGTAAGTAAACAAGAATACCTATCATAGTTGAAGAACAAATCAAAAAGTGCGGTTGTTTTTAAGCAAAAATTAGTAAAAAAAAGGTAAAATTTACATTTGAGGAATACGCGGATATTATTTACATTTATGGTGTAGTAGACGGGAAAGATAGAGCGGATGTACTGGAATATCAAAGGAGATTCCCTAATCGACGAGCACCCCAAAGAAGGGTTATTACACGGACTTTCCGAAGGTTAAGAGAAAAAAGAGAAAAAGGAAGTGTTACTTCACACGACATGGAGACACGACCCGAAACTTTGGGAACTTCTGCCGACGTCGAGCACTAAATAATCACCATCGTGATCGGGAGTGTCGTCATCTAAGGTTTGAAGGGTTATTTATCGAGGGGGATTACGTTCACATCATCATCACCCAGCTTAAGGACTACTGGAAGGAGATTCTGAGAGAAAACTGAAATTTAGCACTTGGCTTCTGGAATGCGACATTGACGACAGAGCGTTTCTGGACCGAATTCTGTGGACAGATGAATGTCAATTCACCAGGAATGATATCGCAAACTTCCATAACCTCCATACCTGGTCGATCACTAACCCACACAGCGCAAAGGTGACCTCATTCCAGCAGAGATTCAGTGTCAATGTTTGGGCTGGTATCATCGACAACCATTTGGTAGGACCATTCATTTCGCCGCAAGTGCTTAATAGTGAAATTTATGCGGACATTTTGGGCAATACACTGCCAGATCTAATAGAGGAGAACCCTATGGATAATCTTAGGGGAATGTTTCACCAACATGATGGAGTACCAGCGCATATGGCTAACATTGTGAAGGCAATACAAGTGAAAAAAATTCCTAACCGCTGAATTGGACGAGGTGCACCGATTCCTTGGCCTGCTAGATCTCCAGAACTTATCCTTTTGGACTTTTTCTTATGAGGAACAATGAAGTTAATTTAAGCCCAGTTAACAATAGGGAGGGTTTGGTTGGCCGAATTGGGAATGCAGCGACGAAAATACGGGAGAGGTTGGCTGCCGTACGCCTTAGACAGGGACTTAGAAGGAGATTGTTGAAATTCATCGAAAGTTGCGGTGGACATTTTGAACGGCTTTTTTTTACTTATCAAGATCAATTGAAATTATTTTTAAATTCATAAAAAGAATTTTTGAGTTAAAATTAGTTTAACTTTTTTAATTTGTTGATTTTTCTAATATTCTTCTATAGAATTTCTACGTATAAATTGCTAAATACTTTAACTACGTGGACATGTTGCACCTTTTTGAAAAGATAATAAGACCAGCAATCTAATAATAATAAAAAGAGGTATACTAATTACATAAATTTCGGAGAAAATTTGAGAAAATTCTGAAATTTTGGTAACTTCAAAACATTTTTTTCAATGTTGGCCGTGACTGTACCTGCAGTGGTAGTAGTGAGATCAACATTGTTGACATTGCTGGAAAGGTCATTAGGATAGTTATTTTTTAGCGTTTGTTTGATGTCGTAATGTTGGGTAGATCAACAGATAAAAATAAAAGAGTAATGTGCATACCATGAAAATCTGAAATTTATGAATCACCCTCCCTCCTGTATATATATATATATATATATATATATATATATATATATACAACATATATTTGAATAAGATGGAGATTGAATGGAAAAATTTTAATAGGGCTCTTAAGTTAAGGTTTTTAAATGAAGTTTATCCACATTAATTTTGAGTGACTTTTTCGAGCATAGCCGTTTGTATCTCACCGATAACACGTGTTATTTTGTCTTCTAGAGCTTGAATTGATGCTGGTTTATCGGCATAAATCAGAGATTTGACGTATCCCCACAAAAGGTAGTCCAAGGGTGTCAAATCGCACGATCTAGGCGGCCAATTTACTGGTCCAAAACGAGAGATGAACTGAATAGGTCCATCATGTGGGACCGTCCTGTTGAAACCACATGTCAAAATCAGCTCGTGTATTCTGGGTAATAAAAAGTAAGAAATCATTGTACGATAGCGAGCCCCTTTGACAGTAACGTTGTTCTCATCGTCATCTTTGAAAAGTTACGGAGCAATGATTGCACCAACCCATAAACCACACCAAAAAGTGAATTTTTCAGGATGCTTTCAGGCTGCAGCAGCAATATTTTCTTCTCTATACGCACACGGGTGGGTGCCTTAAAGTTGGTGCGAAATTTTGTCACTATGGCTTGAATAGATTGTTCGGGTGTAAGTCTTTCCATGATGCAATGGCAATGCAAACTGAATAACTTTGACTTTGACACATGCCACAAATCACGCGTAAGCTGTCAAAAACAGAGCGCTGAAAAACCAAACAGCAAAAAATGTTTTCATTCAATCTCCTTCTTATTCAACTAATTTCAAAATAGCAATATCTTTTTTTTTTAAGTAGTACATGGTACTTGCTATTCCATTTCGAAAACTACGTTAAATGCGCAAACTTTTCTTATAACTAGCCAGTTTAGCGTGGTACATTTTTTTAACAGTATGAAGAGTCAAAGTCAAGTAATAAAAAAAGATATCTTGGTACATCTATTCGTTGACAGGAAGGGTCGGAAACTGTTTACGAATTTCTGAAGTCACTTTTCTCAGGCCCTTGTTTTCCACGTATGATTCTTCCCCTTTAAAGGATTGCAACAATACTTTATATCTTTCAACTTGTCTAGCATTTTAACTAATTGTGGTGATATCTGAATGTATACTGACTGTGATACTGACTGACTGTATAATGACTGTGAGAGTACTCTTTATCGCGCCATCTACAGTTTCTTGTATTTTGTTATGGGCATCTTTTCTAAGCAAAACAGGCATGCGCGGGCATTCCAAAATCAAATATTTACAGTTGACATTGCCTTACCACTCTAAATATTTTTACCACTAAAATATTTTTCAAAGTCAACATTTTTTTTCAAAATGTTCTACGGCAATGGTGACGAGAGTTATGACTTTTCAAAAAAGGTATGATGAGGAGAAAAAGTGCAAAAATGCAATAGTTTACAACCCTGTAACTTCTGCAGCAATTTTTTTTTTAAATCCTTTAGCACGATAATTACAATAATTTGGTGAAGTTTGAACAAAATCGGAGACATCGAATTTTTTCACCTGGTACACTTGAGGAATTTTGCCCGATATATGTACATATATATATATATATATATATATATATATATATATATATATATATATATATATATATATATATATATATATATATATATATATATATATATATATATTGCAATGTGTGAGCAACGTGAAGTTGCCGCGAGATGTTCAGGAGGCACGCGCTAGCTGGCAGCACCACCTAGCTCGTCGGTTTGGGTTTGGGTCCTTGAACATCCTATCACACACCATAACAGAATCTTGCGTGCCAGTGGCGACAGCGGGTTGTGGACTCCCTCTGCCACAAAGGATAAAAAAACGAGAGAAACAGATTAAGAAGGAAGAGCAACAGGCCTGGTATCACCTGTTACTCCTAGCCATACTGAACCATCTTCAAAAAAAAACGTGGTGGTTCAGTCACTAACTCACGCCATCCCTGTACCTGGCTAGGGTACAGGGCCAACCTAGAACTGCTGAAATAAATAAAAACCAAAAGAAAGGAGGAATGAGGGGAAGAGGATGTGGAAGGCAGACGAGGAAGAAGACTCTGGGGTTTTCTGAAATCAAAAATATAAATTTATCTAATTTTATTATAAGTAGTGAATTATGATAAACAAAAAGAAATTTCACATAGTGCCTAGGTATCTAGTTACTCTAAAGCGGTTACATAATTATTCTTAAACAAGTCCGTGTTAGTGTAAGCTATAGCCTATAAGTTATTTCAGTTAAACCGAATTGTTTATCGAACATTCGTTTCTAATTAACGAAAACAAATTAAGCATTAAATCGAGTAATTTCAAGTATATGAACATCCCAACGCTGACAATTATATTACTTTCCCTTTTATATGCCACTACCCTATGAAAAGATTGTCCACAATATAATCATATCTGTAAGTCGCCGATATTATCGAAATGGAAATTTTTCTTTTGATTTAAAATAGCAAACATGTAAAAATTCTAACTGGAAATCCGTAGTAGCTGGACGGATTGAGTCTGGTACTTTATGAGAAAGAAAAAAATTTATTAGCATATATACTGGTTATGCATAAAATATCGCGACTAATTATTACTAACCTTTTTAATATAGGATATAACCAAAGAAAATTTTTTATAATATAGGAATCTTGCACATGAAATCTACCTGGAAAACTTTTAATATATTACTCAATTTTACTCATAATAAAAAAAAATTGTTCTGTCTTATAGTGGGATCTTGAGCAAATTGCACATTTGTTAGAGAGAAAGAAATTGCTTATAAAGTAAAAAAAACTAAACAGTAATCTACAATAAATCTACAAGAAAATGTTTTTAGTAAATCTCCAATTGCTGTTTTTACTTAACGTATAGTGTGTACTCATGGATAATACAATAAAATCTAGTAGTTATGATATTGTTACGCTTAACGAATATTGTAAAGTGAGAATCCTACTTAGGTTCCGCACGCGGAGATCTGTAAATAAAAACCTTACACGTCTGCGAATATTAATTATCTATTTAATTCGCGGTGAAGACTCACGCCAATAGGTCAGCCAAAATGAAACATCGCATCCAATCCAAGAATTCAGAAAATTTGCGGTGGAAGCCCTTGTCGGGACGTCGCAAAAGTAAACAGATGAAATAGAACGTCACATCCACATAAACCCGAGATGTACGTGAACAGAGCCTTTTTTGGTGTGAACACCGCGCACAGCAAGTGAACGACTCTTCACACTACAAACAAAAGGGGCGTAGCTACCCGATTCAGTCACGTTTCGCGATTCTAGTATACGCGTATGAAGTCACAAATCTCTAACTACAGACCAATTGCACTAACCTCGATCATATCCAAAGTTTTTGAATCAGTCATCAACTCTCAGTTGTTGAAATATCTAGAAAATAACGATCTTATCAACGATTGCCAGTACGGTTTCCGAGCTGGCCGCTCAACCGGAGACTTACTAACGGCTCTAACGGAGCGTTGGAATCATTGTCTAAATAATTTCGGTGAGTCCGAAATCGTCACTCTTGATATTTCAAAGGCTTTTGATAGAGTCTGGAATACTGCCCTTTTAGCCAAACTTCAAACATTTGGTCTGCACCCTACCCTCGTTAAATGGATAGAGAGCTTTTTGTCAGGCCGTTCAATCCGTGTAGTAATTGACGGCGTTACATCTGCGTCCTACGAAATAAATGACGGTGTACCTCAGGGTTCAGTTCTTTCACCAACCTTATTTCTTCTTTTTATTAATGATCTCTTGTCCTTTACGTACTCATTTGACTCTGTAATGAATTCACGTGGAAATGCTACAGAAGTCAATCGGGAACGCATGTTTAAAACTCAATGCTGTTTAATGTCCCTTAAAAAACGCCCAGTTCACCGCCAACCCATTTCAGTCGACGGAGTGAATATACCCAATTCACCCTCCCTAAAGATCTTGGGTATTGAGATATCCAGCAATCTGTTATATGCTTCCTTTAAGCACATAAAGTATGCTAGCTAAGGGAGGAAGGGTCGTAGGTGGGATTGTTTTCTTGGGCGCCACGCGGTTTTAGAGTCCGCGAACTCGAATGTGGCTGGAGCAAAATTTTGTAAAACAAAATAAATTCAACAAAACTTATACGTATATTAACAATTAGTGAGTAAAGTTCAATAAATGACTCAAAAATTAAACAAATGATGCATAAATCTAATAAATGTCAACAATGGATTTGGCTTTAATTTAGTTCAATATCTGCAAAATAACCTCTCCGGCAACAACTAAACCCCCAAAATAGGTCCGCGCAAAACCAAACAAAAGATAATCAAAACCAAAGTAAAGAACAAGGAAACAAAACTAGAAATCTTCACTCTTATATATAAAAAAACTACTTATCTTTAACCGTCCTGAATTCCTTCCTTCGATTTCCTTCGACGTCTTCACACTTATTTTCTCCTCTATAACTTTTGCTTTTCTTCCAGTAACTTTTCCTTCAGCTATAACTTTTCCTTTTCTGTTGGGCCTTTTACTTGCTTATTTTAAACTTTCACTTCCACTCATGTTCTTCTGCCAAAATCTGTCACCGGACTGCTCGCTTCACCTACCAAAGTGGGTGGTCTTATAAATTAATCGCCCCTATTATACCGATTTCCGGGGATGTTCTTCAAATACTGGGAAATCGTATAAATTTAATAAAATTAAATTCTATATTTTCCAATAAAAATGATCTTTGTGAATTTTGAATCATTTTTGTATAATTGGAAAAATTCTATTCCGGCAGGAAGTCGACTAAATCTGTGTTTTTGTCGGAAGTTGACATTCGGTTTCACGTGCTTCGGAATATCTTTATTTTATCGTTCCGTGTTTTAATAAAGAACCACCTCAAACTTTGGGTTACGAACAGCCCTATAAGTCATTCGTTTACTTTCGGGAAATAAAGTTTCGCAGGTAAATCCGGTCAGTTTATTTTAAGGTTAAGTGGTCGCCTTTTATGTGTTTTTGAAGTGTTGTGAGGAAGCCCAGGACAGGTAAGTACTTCAAAATCATTCTAATTACTCTAATAATTACTTTGTAAGTGAAAATTTCTAATTATTCTTTTTATTTCAGGCTAAACGGAAAATTGCTTGCGCTAACCATTTTTGGGCTTGACATCATATTTTGAGGTAAAAATTCTTATTCTTCATTAAATTGTCCTTCCTTGCTTAATTAATTCTTCCTATCCTTTAATTCAAATAGCTTAAAATTAATTTCCTAAATCTAAGACTAATCCTATTTTTCCAAATTTATATTCTTCATTAAATTGTCCTTCCTTGCTTAATTAATTCTTCCTATCCTTTAATTCAAATAGCTTAAAATTAATTTCCTAAATCTAAGACTAATCCTATTTTATGATTTTATTTCATTAGACTAAACCGAATATAAGCTTTAATCTTCATTTAATTTCTGTTTACTTTAGCTAAATCTTAGAGCTTATTTATTCTGATATTCCTAAAATTACATAAATATTCAACCTAGCTTTGCTAATTATTTTAATTATCTAAATTGAAATTAACTAATGCTAAAACTCTCTATACTTGCAGCATCTAATCAGTCATCCGAGAGATCCAGGGAACGTACGTAAGTAAATTAATGTCATACCTTCTTCACAAACATGTTTTTAACAATTTCTTCTTAGGATATCTTCGAGGTATACCACATGATTGAAACTGCTACTAGACGGAGTCTAACGTTAATCCATGCCGGTTAGTGCTATAATCCACATTGGTGAGTACTATATTTTGAGTATTTTATTTTTGCAGTTGACGTGCGATGTTTCCTGCAGGTGAGCGGTCGTAAGAAACTGAAATGAATATGGATGCAGCGACTTCGAAGTGCAATCTGGGCCAGCGCAGCTAGAGCCAGGTAAGTAATCAATGATTTCCTTATCAATCTGTAATTAAACAAAAATCTTTTGCAGCACCACTTCTATATTGGATTTAAGGACAACACACTGTACAGGTAAGTCAAAATAACTTTTGGTTCCTTGTTCCCTTCTCATTTGTTCTACTTTCAGGACGGAGCCGAGGAAAATACTTATATGTAAAAAAAAACAAAACGTAACATTCCCTCCCCTTCCTCCTTGAGATTTCCAAGAAATCTCAAAACTAATCTTTAATTTTTTTTTTGGGAACGACAAATCAAACATAGCTTTACCTATTCTCTTGAACTACATATATGAATTTTCCAATTACTGTGTTGGGCAACATAACTTTGACTCTGGCTACCTAGCATTTCGACTAGACGACTGCTACGTATTGACCTTAATTTAATTTCTCCAATCATAGCAGAAGCCTCTTACATTATTCTTAAGGTAACTATTAGTTCATATATACTTAAAAGAAATCCTACGGCTACGAATCTCTTACACACTAGAATTACAAGAGAGTATCCACCGCAACTAAATTAAGCGGCTTGTTGGAACTCTATAGTTTCCCAGTGAGGCTGGGTGGATGCCTTTTTGGGCTACCAGAATCAGTTTTTAAGTTTCTGTATCTTGTCGATCGCCGTGATAGATCTTGAGATCCTTTGAATGCCATATCCCAGCACTCTTACTATTTTTGTCTTCCAACTCGTAGGTCCAGGGCGACACTACTTTTATCACCTTAAATGGTCCTACATATTTCGGAGCGAGCTTAGCATTAAAATACTGGGCGGCATCAGATAACACGTAGTTTTTGCGCCAAACCATGTCATTCACTAAGAACTGTTGATCCCGTCTCCGGAGGTCGTATGCACGCTTTCCTGATACAGCTGCTTTCAGCAGCCTTTCTCTTACGTCTTTCCTGACTATTTCCAAAGCGTTTGAATGGGTTGTTACATCAAATGGCTGCTCGCTCTTGAGGTACTTATGATCGGAACCGTGCGTAACCATTTCTTTTCCGAAGTTAACAAAATAAGGTGTGAGCCTAGTAACATCATGAGTTGACGTGCGGATTGCACACGCTACTTTAGGTAAAAGCAAATCCCAATTCCTGTGGTTCTCCGATATGTATGCGCGGAGCATTGTCTTCACTACCTGGTTGGTGCGCTCCGCAGGATTCGCTTGTGGATGGTAAAATGCAGTGTATCTAATGTTGGTTCCGTATTCAGTACATAGGTTCTTGAACTCTTTGCTCCTAAACTGAGTTCCATTGTCACAGACTACTGATTTAGGAACCCCGAAAAGTAAAAATACGGAGTCTTCTAGTGAGAGACAAATTGAAGCGGCGGTCGCTGACCTTAGTGGAAATAACATGGGGAATTTGCTGAAAGAGTCCGTCACAGTCAATATGTATTTGTACCCCTTTGACGATCTGGGAAGGGGACCGATTAGGTCCACATTTATTGACTGCCAAGGCTGGGTGGGAATAGTTCGCGTTGCCATTAATCCCGCAGGCTTTTTGAGCACCGGCTTGATAGCTTGACAGATAGTACAGTGTTTCACATAATTTGCTACATCCGCCTTCATTTTTGGCCAATAATATTTTTGAGCTATGCGGTCGTAAGTTTTCCGAGCGCCTTGATGTCCTGCGGTTGGCAAGTCATGTTCTCTCGACATCAAAGCTTTTCTTTCATGTTTTGGTATTACTTCCTTCCAAGAGTCGTTAAATGTTGCCAATTTCGGGTATTTAGGATGATGATATTTCCACAACATATTCTCCTCAAATTTCCAGTTCGCATATTTAGAGGGATCTTTTCTTATTTCTCTCACTAGCTTGCTGTACCATTTGTCTTCTTTGTGACTGGCTCCTATACAATCAACTACTGGGACTGATCTAGAAAGTAGATCCGGTAATAGGTGCTCCTTACCTTTACGATGTATAATTTCATAATCGTATTGCTGAAGACGCATTGCCCATCTCGCTAATCGTCCTGTCGGGTCCTTGAGATTATTCAGCCATACAAGCGAAGCGTGATCGGTGACGATGGTAAAATTTGTTCCCTCTATATAAGGCCTTAACTTTTCGATCGCCCACAACACCGCCAGACATTCGCGTTCAGTCGTCGAATAGTTTCGCTCGCATCGATTTAGAGACCGACTCAAGTAGGCAATCACTCGTCTTTCTCCTTCTATTTCTTGGGTAAGCACCGCACCTAAGCCGTATCCTGAAGCATCGGTATGAATAATGAATTGATGTGTGAAATCCGGGCAGTTTAATATTGGTGCGCTAGCCAAACACTCTTTGACTTTTCTAAATGCCTCCTCACACTCGCTGCTCCAGTCAAACTTTCTTTTCTTTTTGAGAAGTTCCGTTATTGGTGCGATCATTGCTGAAAAACTAGGCACGAACCTTCTATACCATGCTACTGTACCTATTAGCCGCCTTACCTCGGTAACATTCTTCGGACTCGCGATCTTTAGAATGCATTCAACCTTCTCTGGATCGACTTGTAAGCCACATTCACCTACTATATACCCCAGATACTTTAGTTCCGGCCGACAAAACTCACATTTGTCATAATTTATGACGAGTCCAGCATTACACAGTACCTCAAGCACCTGTTTTAACGTGACTATGTGATCTTCGAAAGACTGAGTGACGATTATTACATCATCAAGATATACAAAAACCTTGCTTTCGAGCTCTCCGGATAACACATTGTCAATCAACCTTTGCCACGTTGCAGGAGAGTTGCTCAGGCCGAAAGGCATCCTTCGGAATTGAAACAACCCTCTTCCTGGAACCGTGAACGCCATGTATTGCTTTGATTCCTCTGCGAGAGGGACTTGCCAGAATGCAGATTTTATGTCCAGGGACGACATATACTTGGCATCCCTCAATTTATCCAATGTGGCGGAAACATAAGGCAATGGGTAGGCGTCTTTCTTTGTGACTTTGTTTAATTTTCTATAATCGACGCAGAACCGGTACGCTCCATCCTTCTTCCGTACCATCACTACTGGGGACGCCCAAGCACTATGCGACGGCTCCACAACCCCCATTTCTAACATTTGGTCTAGTTCTGCATTGATAGCTTTTTGTATTGCGGGTGATACCGGGTAATAACGCTGCTTGATGGGTGGCGACTCAGTTTCAATTTTGTGTTCAACCCTGTTTGTGCATCCGAGTCCTGTACCCATCTTGATTTTAGCATCATTAACAACGTCCTCTAACTCCCGCTTTTGACGCAGCGTTAATTTCGATTTGCACTGGAGAGCTGTAATGTGGCAGTCCTCCCTTTTATTACCAAAGGTCCACGAATTTTCCTTAAAATTTGCCAGGATATGCATGTCCTGCCAGAAATCAATACCGAGAATAATTACATGTGGGAGCTCAGATATAACTAAAACATTGCAGACTTTTATACGGCCTTCTAATTCTATTGGCAGACTTATTTCACCCAAAACACTGATAGAACAACCATTTGCCAAAGTAACTGATTTTGCACTTGTCTCCTTGATTTTAACTCCTACACCTTTCAATAACTCCATACCTGGCCGACCAATAATTGTACGGGATGCACCAGAATCCAAAAGCCCACGAAGTTCTATTCCGTATATTGAGATAGTTAAATGAGGACGCACGTCGTTTTCTGCTTCCGCAAAAACATAATCCGCAAGTGCGCGCAGTGCGTTAATCTCATTTTCGTTACCTCCACGTTTCCTCCTGGCTGTTTTCTTTAAACTAGCGACTCTTTGCGGAACACTCGACTCGCCGCCTACTTTCGAGGTCCGACCCCGTTTCCCGAAGTTGTCGGTATTGGGTCCTGTCTTCCTGGATTACAATTTGGGCATCTCGGACGAATAACACCAGGCGTGCCACATCCAAAACAACTAAAATTGCGCCTACAGAATCGTGCAATATGACCTGGGAGGCCACAGTTAAAACATTTTTGTCTTATCCCAGCGGAATTTTCACTTGCGACTACTGATACCAACGGTTGCTCGACTGCTACATAGGCCAAGTCTGGCTCCAAGAGTTGATGATTTCGCCTAGAAGGTGGAGGGATAAAGGATTCCACTGAGGTTCGTACGGACTCGAGTTGTCTACCCAATTTTACGAGGTCGTCGATAGTTGAGATCTCAGTAAGGCCCAGTTGTGCTTGGTAGAATGGGGAGATATTGCGCTTCAAGATCTTCAATTGTTGCTCCTCATTCAGTGGATCTGTGAGCCGTTTAAACATATTCGCCATCATGGCTATGTAAATACCAATGGACTCGTCTTTACCCTGAGTCCTCCTTTTAATCTCCTCAGTAAGTCGGTCATCATAGTCTGGTGGCAAAAATTCCTTTTTCAGCTCCCGAACGAGATCTGACCACGAACAAAACTTCACCTTATTGGCCCTATACCAAATTAATGCCTTTCCTGTGAAGAGATCCAACGCCGAGCGAAAGAGTTGGCTCTTGTTTATGCCCCGTGCTTCAGCAAGTTCATCGACTCTTTCCAGGAATGAGTTTAATGAGTGAGCTTGTTCCCCGGAAAATTTTAAATCCCATTTATGCAAAAGAGTTCTGGAGCGGTTGCCGGTAATAACCGCGGCGGTCATCGATAAATCTTCCACTGCGTCTTCGGAATCATCACCCATATCTTCGCCATCCGCTTTCATCTGCAACGTTCCGAGAGCAATGATAAGTTCTGCGCGTACCTGTGACTTTTGTTTCCTTTGCTCATCGTCGCCAGGTTCTGCGCGATCTGTCCTAGCCAATGCCCATTCGACTTTGGTAAGAATTTTCTTATACTCCGAAGATAGGGAGTCGCCGTTAAAAATATCCAGGAGATTTTTGACTTCTTCAATTTTTTTGCTTAATACCTCAAGGTCATCTTTGAAAGTAAATGGATAGGGGGTTACAAGAGTCGAGCTGCCTCCTTTCTCAAGCTTAAGAGTAGACCGTAGGATAACCCTCATATCATCGACCTTTCCCGACGGTAAACCCCTAATAGCGAGCTCGTAAGTTAGCTCTTCCGCGTTTAATCTATTGACTTCCATTATGGTGGTTAAGTTTCAAAAAAAATAATATACGTGCCAAATGCAGAATTTAAAAAAAATTTAACAGTAATTAGATAATATAACGCTGAAAGCATTAATGTAAGAAAGGGTTAGGTAAAGAAATGACGAGGTAATTACATAAATCGGGGACTATTCTCTGAAAAATTATAATTCAATAAGATAAGTCCGAAACGCAAAGAGATTTTAATTTTCAAACGTACTATTTGAGCCCGTCTATTACACAACCGATTTCTGTCTTAACATTGGGCTTAACACACAAAACAATTTATTTTAAGAAATATCTTATATATATAAAAAAAATGTATACTTTATTTTAAATAAAGGAGAATTAATAACTAATTATATGTGCCTTATTTGGTTATATCATGAGTTCACCACCTTTAAGTTTATAAACTTAATAACAATGTGGATGGCTCGTTTAATAAGTGAAGCCTAAATCAACCAATAAATAATAAATTCTACATTAAAATTCAGTCCGAGAAAATTAATCTAATTATCGAGATTCACATTTCAGCGTTTCATTCAATGAGTCTTAACGGCATTGACTTGCATTTGTTTGTTTCAAGCAGTTACGTACATACAAGTTCAATAAAAAAAACGTAAACACTTCCACCAGAAAACTCCAGTACGCGACGGCAGATTAGAACTCAACTCAGCTGTTCACAATGATAATGTTTTTAAAAAAAACCATATATTAACAATTAGTGAGTAAAGTTCAATAAATGACTCAAAAATTAAACAAATGATGCATAAATCTAATAAATGTCAACAATGGATTTGGCTTTAATTTAGTTCAATATCTGCAAAATAACCTCTCCGGCAACAACTAAACCCCCAAAATAGGTCCGCGCAAAACCAAACAAAAGATAATCAAAACCAAAGTAAAGAACAAGGAAACAAAACTAGAAATCTTCACTCTTATATATAAAAAAACTACTTATCTTTAACCGTCCTGAATTCCTTCCTTCGATTTCCTTCGACGTCTTCACACTTATTTTCTCCTCTATAACTTTTGCTTTTCTTCCAGTAACTTTTCCTTCAGCTATAACTTTTCCTTTTCTGTTGGGCCTTTTACTTGCTTATTTTAAACTTTCACTTCCACTCATGTTCTTCTGCCAAAATCTGTCACCGGACTGCTCGCTTCACCTACCAAAGTGGGTGGTCTTATAAATTAATCGCCCCTATTATGCCGATTTCCGGGGATGTTCTTCAAATACTGGGAAATCGTATAAATTTAATAAAATTAAATTCTATATTTTCCAATAAAAATGATCTTTGTGAATTTTGAATCATTTTTGTATAATTGGAAAAATTCTATTCCGGCAGGAAGTCGACTAAATCTGTGTTTTTGTCGGAAGTTGACATTCGGTTTCACGTGCTTCGGAATATCTTTATTTTATCGTTCCGTGTTTTAATAAAGAACCACCTCAAACTTTGGGTTACGAACAGCCCTATAAGTCATTCGTTTACTTTCGGGAAATAAAGTTTCGCAGGTAAATCCGGTCAGTTTATTTTAAGGTTAAGTGGTCGCCTTTTATGTGTTTTTGAAGTGTTGTGAGGAAGCCCAGGACAGGTAAGTACTTCAAAATCATTCTAATTACTCTAATAATTACTTTGTAAGTGAAAATTTCTAATTATTCTTTTTATTTCAGGCTAAACGGAAAATTGCTTGCGCTAACCATTTTTGGGCTTGACATCATATTTTGAGGTAAAAATTCTTATTCTTCATTAAATTGTCCTTCCTTGCTTAATTAATTCTTCCTATCCTTTAATTCAAATAGCTTAAAATTAATTTCCTAAATCTAAGACTAATCCTATTTTATGATTTTATTTCATTAGACTAAACCGAATATAAGCTTTAATCTTCATTTAATTTCTGTTTACTTTAGCTAAATCTTAGAGCTTATTTATTCTGATATTCCTAAAATTACATAAATATTCAACCTAGCTTTGCTAATTATTTTAATTATCTAAATTGAAATTAACTAATGCTAAAACTCTCTATACTTGCAGCATCTAATCAGTCATCCGAGAGATCCAGGGAACGTACGTAAGTAAATTAATGTCATACCTTCTTCACAAACATGTTTTTAACAATTTCTTCTTAGGATATCTTCGAGGTATACCACATGATTGAAACTGCTACTAGACGGAGTCTAACGTTAATCCATGCCGGTTAGTGCTATAATCCACATTGGTGAGTACTATATTTTGAGTATTTTATTTTTGCAGTTGACGTGCGATGTTTCCTGCAGGTGAGCGGTCGTAAGAAACTGAAATGAATATGGATGCAGCGACTTCGAAGTGCAATCTGGGCCAGCGCAGCTAGAGCCAGGTAAGTAATCAATGATTTCCTTATCAATCTGTAATTAAACAAAAATCTTTTGCAGCACCACTTCTATATTGGATTTAAGGACAACACACTGTACAGGTAAGTCAAAATAACTTTTGGTTCCTTGTTCCCTTCTCATTTGTTCTACTTTCAGGACGGAGCCGAGGAAAATACTTATATGTAAAAAAAAACAAAACGTAACAAGTCTTAGCTGGACTGATCATATATTTGCAATCGCTAAAAGTGCGATGAAATGTTTGGGTTTTCTAGAGAGATGTAAGAAATATTTCACCCCATCCGACTTAGTGTTGATCTACAAGTCCCACATTAGGCCTAGACTTGAATATAATTCCCATATTTGGGCAGGGGCAGGACACACCGCATTGTCCGCGTTAGACAAAGTTCAGCGTAAGGCTGTTAAACTTATTGGCGATTCCTCAATCTCTGAGGGCCTTGACTCTCTGGAGCATCGACTGAACGTCGGTTGTCTCTCACTTTTTTATCGCTATTTCCATGGCCATTGTTCTAGCGAAATTGCTAGCCTGATTCCTTGTAGGCTCATTACAACTCGCGATAAAAGATCTACAAATCGCTCCCACCCCTATACTCTCCGGGTCAAATTTGGACGTACCGTCAAATTTCGGGAATCTTTTCTTAGCAGAACAACACGAATGTGGAACAGTTTACCATCTTCTGTTTTTCCCTCGTCTTATGAGCCTGAAACTTTCAAACGGGGCGTACATCGACACCTCCTTCACTCAACCTCCTAACCCATTTCCCTCAACCTTAATTCCTTTTCTGCCAAGGCTGTGCTTTAGCATCATAGGGCATCCCCTGAGCCTTGGCAACATCATATATATAAAAAAAAATGTCGAATCGCCACGTCTCGCTCTTTCTTGTGTACAGCCTTGAACTTGAACTCTTTAGAAATCTGATGACGCAGAATCGCAAATCAGCATGCGTTTGCGCTCGCGCTGGCTTCGGATATTACACTGGGTTAGCGTTAGCAGTTATTTCGGTTATTCCAACACGTTTTCTCGAAGGTGGCTTTCCGTTTAGTGACTTCACCAGCGGGAAGTTGTTACCGTAGGCGTAGTCCAGGGGCTGGAAACCAAATCAGCGTATACATAGAAAGTCGTAAATAACCGATAAGCAAAATTGTACACGACCAAATCGGTGGGTGGCGTACTACGGATCGCGTTATTCAGGTGTTATCCCCTCAGGTGTAACGCGGTGTAAACGGAAGAGGGTCAGTCGAGGAAACTTCTGTGGGTTGCGATCAGCTAACTTGGCAATCCCTTAGGTTTTTTTATATAGAAATTTATATTTTCACCTCCACAACGGTTGAAGGCGGTTTAGGCAAGGCTGCAGGACCATTCAATAAATGTTAGACACCCACCAAAAATTTGAACACCAATTCCTAGCCGATAGGTTTAGATTCTGTAAATATAAAAAACTTGTCTGATTCAAGAAAAGCCAGAACCCCAATGGTAGGATAAGCGTTGGCACAGCGATAGTCAGCGAATAAAACTTGACAGTCTCTTAGTCGGCAACTTTCGTTTTAGGCTAGTTGCACGCACTAATATCACTTCACAATAAAATAGTTTTTAAAAAAAAGTTGAACCGACTTCACAAAAAGCGCTAAAAAGCATAAAATAATTTTTAATTTTATATCTATTACGACATTTTGAAGTCGGTGCAAATCAAACAAACCAAACAAGTTTAGTTTGGGAAGTCGTTTAACAATTAGAATTCAATAACCTCCGGTGGACGGCAAATCCGTGCAAGGGTAGAGTTAAGCAGTAAGCACTAGTAGCGTTTATAAAAATGAAATGCGATAGTTTCTTCGGAGTAATGAATTTTCTTTAGCGCGAGTAATACTAATACCGTTTAACAAGGCAATTGCGAATTTCCTGTAAATGGTAAATAAGGGTCCTGATAAGAACATATCCGAAATTTTCTTGGTAACGTTGAACTTTGCCCAAAGATTTAAGCAAGTACCGGTATTACTTATAAAAGGAATCTGGGACTAATAAATTTCGTTTCAGTGTAAATAGCATTAACAAATATTATAGATGAGTCGATAAATTCGGTAAAGTCTTGTGATTGGTACATATAGGCATGGATATGATTTGGCAAATTTAATTCAACTGTCCTGTAATTGGTAAATACATCCAAATATAATTCAGAACTGTCCTGTAAATGATAAAGGTGGTCCAATATCATTGAAAACTGTCCTGAAAAAGATAAAGATAGGCACGAATATTGTATCAAAAATTTAATTCGAAACCGTCCTGTAAAGAATAAAGATAGGCACAAATATTGTTTGCAAAATGTCACTCGAAACTGTCCTGTAAATCAGAGTGAGCACACTTTGGGCAGAGTGTAGTCACCTCTGTGGAAAAAAAACTGATGGGGAAAGAATTGCGTTCCCTTGGTGGAGACGTCGCAGCACGCTTAACTTACGACTTCCCAGCCACTAAAATTTGGAGGCCCCAAATAGGGCGAAATCTGTTACACTGCTGTCTTATGAAAAAATTACCTTAATTCGATGAAGACTACTGCCCTTTTGAACTTATAGCGAAAAAGTTGCGTTTAACGGGATGCGGCCCTAGTGACTCCCTTGGTGGTGGTGTCGCAGTTCTCTTGCCTTCACAATTTCCTTAAATTCGGTCTCCAACGCAGTCCCTTTCGCAAGATGCTCTATCCCTTTGGTCTTTTTACTCCGTCAATCTATAGAATAGGCGTATGCCTATGTGCTGCCAGCACTTTCACCTCTCTGGCTGCAAAAAATTGTCCACGAGTTTGTTCTTTTCTAATGAAATGAAAGGCATCAACTACGAGATTTGCGTTGCTTCTTTTATTGCAAGATCAGTAATTGCACTTTGCGACAACAAGTGCGACAACAAGTGGTTGGCTACAGGTGTTGGTTGGCACAATCTTAATATTTCTCAGTAAGCACTACAGATCGAACCAATGCTTAAGTCAACAACGCAGAATGGTACTGTGCTCCGGTATAATTGTTTTCAGCGTACAGCCAGCACTTGCTTAAGCGTGACCTGGATATGTAACTTCTTGAGACGTTAAAGTAAAAATTTGTTGTTTTAGTTATTATCGCTCGTGATTACAACTTATTCTGTACGTACAGTAATTAATATTTATTCATGTGCGGAATTTTTTACTTTATTTGTATGTGGAAAATTTTTTTTAAGTATTTTCATAACCTCATCATAAGTCACGTTAAAATTCCCAAAACTGACTTGGGGTTGGTTGGCTCATTTTCTTCGGGGTTGGTTGGCACACATAATAATTTCTTTTTATTGTTTTATATTGTTACACATAAAGGTAAGAAGTGATCTTATTAAAACACAAGATAAAATTACGAGGAAACGAGGGTTTGAAATGAAAAAAAGAATCGGCAATAAATTCAGTCAAAGTATATGGAAACAATTCCACCCTTTTCACGTAGACTAGGAATTCTTTACTTAGCGTGATCATGAAATGGGCGACAATATATGCCAGGTCCTTTTAAGATTTAAATGGTTAGTTAGGAAATTTCTAAGAATAAGAAAATAAGGAATGCTTAAAGAAAACAAACAATACCAATTTTTTTAATAATAATAACTTAGAATTTCAACTCGAGGGAAGTAAGAAAATATTTAAATATTTCTTAACGGACAGCAGGCCGCGGACCTGTATTGTATATAATAAAGAAAAAACTAACTGTTTGCCGTCCACAGACTTATGTACAAGGGACCTTACAGCTGCCATACGACTCCACTGAACCACCACCGACGAGAGAACTAAGGGAACTCATCGGGTCGGCAAACGCGGCACACATGCTTATTGGATGCGACGCGAACTCACACCACATTAACTGGGGGAGCAGCGTGAATAACAGAAGAGGTGAGTACCTTATTGATTATTTGCTAACTACTAACCTAGTTATACTAAACCGTGGATCTAACCCTACCTATGACAATTTCCGTCGGAGGGAGGTAATTGACATCACTCTCTCCAGTAGCTACATATCAGAACTGGTAAGTGACTGGAGAGTGTCTGACGAGCCATCATGCTCCGACCACAAACACATTCTATTCAGAGTTGGAGAATGTGTTAATGAAATAAAGGAATACCTGAACCTAAGGAACACAAACTGGGTTACCTATAAAGAGGAACTGGGTGGTAGACTTTATGGGTTCATAGGCTCGATCAAGTCTACGCAAGACGTCGAATTTGCGGCAGACCTCGTAAACGATGCCATACAGGCGGCCTTCAGGGGAAGTTGTCCGGTGTCAGTAAGGTCCCAGAACAGGAACGTCCCTTGGTGGACGAGGGAACTTGCGAGACTAAGGGCTATTACCAGGAGGCTGTTCAACAGGGCGAAAAGAGGCGGGTGCTGGGAAGAATATAGACAATTCCTAACTGCCTACAACCGAGAACTGCGCCGTTCCAAAAGATACAGCTGGCAAAAGTTCTGCCAAAACGTGGAGGGCGCTCGCGAGTCTGCGAGACTGCATAAATCCCTTATGAAAACTACGTCGGGCGACCTGGGCACACTCCAGAAACCGGACGGAACATAACCAGGGAACCAGGGAACATAACCAGAACCAGGGAAGAAACACTAGAGATTCTACTGCAGTCCCACTTTCCTGGTTCAAGGGTGGAAGAACCGAACGAGGCAGACAGGCCCAGCCTAACTGACCACCTAGCAAGGAGGGCGGACTGGAGGGTTGCCAGCTCGGTTTTTACATGTAAAGCCATTGAACCATTCAAGTCCCCTGGCACGGATGGTGTGTACCCGGTGCTCCTACAGGAGGGCTGTGATGTTCTCGCGCCGGCGCTGTGCAGAATATACAGGGCGTCCTTTGCACTAGGATACGTACCATCTATCTGGAGGACTTTGAAAATAGCCTTTATTCCAAAGCAAGGCCTATTAGTCTAACATCGTTCATGTTAAAGACGATGGAAAAAGTTGCTGATCGGGCGATCAGGGAGAGGTATCTTCTACACTCACCACTTCATGCCCGGCAGCACGCCTACCAAACCGGAAAATCTACTACAACGACACTCCATGACTTAACACTCAAGCTGGAGGGAGCGGTTTATAGCAAGGGCACTGCGATTGCAGCCTTCTTGGATATAGAAGGCGCTTTAGATAACACATCATTCGATGTGATCACTCGGGCCCTAAGAAGGAGAGGCCTTGGGACGACCTTCTTGGGCACTGCGCTACCCTTCAAGGATCAGGTGAAGTACTTAGGGGTGATCCTGGATTCCAAGCTATACTGGAACCTGCAGCTTGATATAACTGTGGAAAAAGCTCGGAGGTCCTTTTGGGCATGCCGTAGAGCCTGTGGGACCACCTGGGGACTTAAACCCAGAACAATGCTCTGGATCTACACATCGGTAATAAGGACTAAGCTTAACAGACTGCAACGTATGGCCTGCCTATGCATCACTGGAGCCATGCGCACCTCGCCGACGGCTGCACTCGAAACCATGCTAAACATTAAACCTCTACATATAGAGGTTGAAAGCCTGGCTATGTGTGCGGCCTACAAACTAGAGGGAGCCGGTCTCCTTGGGGAAAACATAAGTAAGGGCCACACGACAATAAGGGAGATTCTTGAAGCCACACCTAAGTTGGCCATGCTAACTGATCAGATGCCGGCAAGACTATCACCATTTCAACCACCCCTAATACGGGTGGAAAAGCGTGAGACCTGGACGCTTCCAGCTGTACGTCCAGGGGAGCTAGTATGGTATACGGATGGATCCAAGACTGAATCAGGTGTTGGGGCAGGGGTCTGGAGCGACTCTCCTCGATTCAGTTTATCACTGGCCCTGGGAATGTATACCACGGTATTCCAGGCCGAGATCTTCGCGATACTGACATGCACCTACGAGAACCTAAGAAGAGCCTATAAAAACAAAAGGATCTCAATCTTCTCGGATAGTCAAGCTGCAATCAAAGCAATTGCTTCATCTACCACCAAATCAAATCTGGTGTGGGAATACCAAAGGAGCCTAGACGTACTGTGTAGAACTAATCAAGTAAGCTTGATCTGGATACCGGGACATCAGGGCTACACAGGAAATGAAAAAGCAGACGAACTTGCTAGGAAGGGGTCTAAAACTCCTTTTATAGGGCCGGAGCCGGTCTGTGGAATACCTCTCTGCACGGCTAAAAGGCTAATAGCAAACCGCGCAAATGAGGGACATAGGCTGCATTGGAACAGTATTGAGGGGCACGCTCACTCAAGACGCCTTATGCCCTCACCGTCGCCGAGTAGATCCAGGAAGCTCCTCAAGCTGAGCAGGCCGGCTGTTAGAACCCTGGCAGGCCAATGTCAGCTAAGAAAGCACCTGGTGAGGATAGGCAGATCCATCGACCCCACCTGCAGACTCTGTCTGGAGGAGGATGAGACCCCATTACATGTGCTATGTGAATGCCCTGCAGTAGCCAGGAGCAGATTTAGCCTATTCTGGAAACCAACACTGGTACCGAGCGGGCTGAAGGACTGCCAACTGCGGGAGCTGTTGAACTTCTTCGGAGGGAGCGGCTTACTATAAGGAGTTGAGAGGGTTAGCACAATAGGCCCTAGTGGCCGCGGCGCTTGAGAACCTCGCACCTCCAAATTTAATCAATCAATCGATAGACAGCTGTATCAGATTATGATCACCACACTGTCACACGGATATTTCGTTAAATATTTATCACATTTACACAATGTACGAAATAAACACATGACGCGAGCAGATTTTTCAAAAATTTTTAATAACGTTTTTTTTAATATTTTCTTACTTAGTTCGAGTTGAACGGTTTAGTTCGCAATTTTTTTGCAGTTCCAAATTATTAAAAAATGTACCCGATTAGGTAAGTGTGCCAGGATCCATGTCTTATGTATATATATTGTAGTATGTATATATATGTATATAGTTATTTTTTAAATTAGTTTTTGATTTGCTTAGATGCTAAATTACGTGCCAACCATCCCTTGCTTCTGTGCCAATCATCCCCATTACGAGGTTTTTTGGCAAATTTGCATCCCATTATTAAAATTCCAACCAGAGACATAATTGCTCCAATAAGGGTTTCGCGACAATGTATATAGTAAAGCACAAAAGTCAAGCTAAGTTTCCTATAAATGTAAAATTAATAGCAGTTGTCTTCTCCTCGATATGGCAGAGTTTCGACAAGTGTAGCCAACCATACCCGGTCTCCCCTACAGGTCTGACTTCTACAAAAGGCGGCGTAAAAAGAGAGGGAATGCAGCGAGGACCTGACCGGAATCGCCCTTGGCTCCCCACCGTTTCGAAATTTTTTTCTTTCCGGATGTTTAGGGCGCGTTTACTTTCTTTTGAATTTTTCAAAGACTTTTAGTTATTAACAAATTGCATTTATTTATGTTGAAAAATTGCATTTATGTTAAGGAAAATTACATCTATTGGTTACGAAACGGTAGGGGAAATGTGTCGACTGCGGTGGGTTCGTTTAAAATTGACTTAACCATACAAAATTTAGGTAAAATAACAGGTGCGCGATGCGCTTTTTTGATGTTGGCTTTGGCGTTAGCGTTGTTGGCGTTGCGTAACAATATAATAATTCCTGCGATACATGTATTACGTGTGGAAATAGTAGTAAATATATTCAAGAAAATGTTCGCACTCCTGAAAGTGAATCTTCAATTGCTATTTTTATTTAACCTATAGTGTGTACTCATGGCTAATACACGAAAATCTAGTAGTTATGATATAATAATTCCAGCGATACATGTATTACGTGCGGAAATAGCAGTAAATATATTCAAGAAAATGTTCGCACGCCTTTCAGACCTTCAACAAAAAGTCCCTTAGTGCCGTACCACACACGCACGAGTGCCCACACTTGTCGTGTCGGATTTTGTGTAGAACACACGCAATTTATTGTATGTAGTGGTAACATTAAAGCAGTTTCCGAACCCAAATAAACCTTGCTTTATTTAACCGGAATGTCTTCTTTACCGAAATGGTTGTTTTCTTTCCGTTCTATCTTAACCTAACATGTTTTTAGCAATTTATAAATTCTTGTTCACTTAAGGCAAAATTGGGAGCTTCTTACTCACGATGTGGCGACTTTTTTTTCTACTCCTATGTGGTTAAGAGTTTTTGATTATTTCAGGGTAGGTGCCTCTTGTTGAATGTTATCAGGGCCCAATTGTATGAGCCTGAGCCATTGAGCAAGATTCGGAAAAACACGACGAAAGCGACGATGCACAATAATTGGCATCGAGCCTGGATGGCTCAGATAAAAAGGAATTATCTAAAAAATGTAAGCTTACCTATAGGAGTTGTGACATTCCTGCCGACTGTCATGAAGTAAATGAGTATTCTTTCCTTTTCGGAAGTGTCACGTCTACCTCATGGCAGAAAGCAGGGCGAGCAAATTCGGAGCGAAAGAACAAGGCACGTTCATATTTGCTAAGGCTACGATTACATTGAAACGGAGTGAGACGCCGCGCTAACAATCTCATAGGTGGCGTTGACTAATTATAAAACTCAAATCTCTCACATTACAATGTATTTAACCCCTATTTGTCACTCCAGGTTTTGACAACGCGGAAGCTTTTACGCTCGTAGTTGAGTAACATTTATTTTTTTACGGGCTTAGAATTTATTTAATTAAGAACTTGTTAAGTTAGTTTTTTTAAGCGCAAGTGTGAATAGTAAACATTTTATTTTACATTTTCTCAATTATACATATTTAAAAGTATGCCAACAAATTTTAAATTGGAATATTTCAAATTTACGAAGTCATTATTCTGCTGCTCACCAAGTCGTCCACCAAAAACTCGAAGGCCCAGCAACCGATTTTCAATTTTTCGATTATTAAATCTTTTGTTTCTTTATTTGTTTGCGCATAGTCGATTGTCATAATTTTCATAATTACTATTTATTACGTAAATAACTTCCGATGCAGGTAGGTTGAACCTATTGTTTATATCTCCCCCTATGATCCACCGGGACAAACGAGCTTTTGCTTCCACTAATTATATAAGGGTTCAGTTAGTCTTCTGACAGCTGTTTTGAGTGGTGTACCTTACATTAAAGTGTTCACCATTTTTGAAATTAAACCGCACTTGTTTTTATGTGCTACAGAAAACTTTTATTTTTTAATATGAGCTGCGACATATGTTTCGCCTTTTTAGGGCATTATCAAACAACTAAAACATCTAACTTCTATTCTGCAAAGCTGCACTCAGATTTTGTTTGTAGGAACCCTAACTTTACAGTTTAATTTTTAACAGAGGGCCATTTGAATTAAAATCTATTTGATCGGAACCTTAACTTTTTTCTTTTAAAATTTCGTAAATTTCATATCGATCTAAAATATTTTTCTTTTTTACATTGTGGATAAGTTTTAATTTGTCAACTGATGTTTTGTTGTTTGTTTGTTGTTTGTTGATGTTCTAAATAGTGCTAAGGCGACAGCTGAAAAAATATGCAGTGTATACGGTAAAGAACTAGTAATTAATCTGGCAGTTAGAAATTGGTTTGCCAAATTCATACGTCCTTAGAAGGTGAAGCTTTTAAAGGCAATATTAGTAGTATAAATATGTATGTTCTGCCGCAAATGTGCAATGTGCACCTTAAAATTGGTTAAATTGTGAGGGAAATCAAGGTCTGACGTCACATTTTTGCACATTTTTCATGCGGCAGAAACCTCATAACAATTTTTGGATGTGCAGAGATAAGAAAGGTCAAAGGTCAAGGTTGATGATTGTTTAGTAAGATAAGGCACCTGTCGGCCATCTTGGATTTCGGTCTTGTAGGCTACAATTGAGAGATAAGGAAAGGAGATAAGGATTGTTGGGCATCTTAGGAGCAGAAGAGAGATAAGGATGTCGGTCATCTTGGATTTTGGGTTTTCGGTCTTGTAGGATACAATTGAGAGATAAGGATGTCGGCCATCTTGGATTTTGGGGTTTTCGGTCTTATAGGCTACAATTGAGAGATAAGGATGTCGGTCATCTTGGATCTTGGGTTTTCGGTCTTATAGGCTACAATTGAGAGATAAGGAAAAGAGATAAGGATTGTCGGCCATCTTGGATTTTGGGTTTTCGGTGTTATAGGCTACAATTGAGAGATAAGAATGTCGGCCATCTTGGATTTTGGGTTTTCGGTCTTGTAGGCTACAATTGAGAGATACGGAAAAGTGGTCTTCTTCTTCTTCTTTGGTTTGCATCTAGACTTAGATCTAAACATTGGATCTGAACCTAGATTGTTTAGTAAGATAAGGAACCTGTCGGCCATCTTGGATATTGGGTATTCAGTCTTGAAGGCTACAATTGATGTTGAAGATAAGAGTTTGTTGTTTTGAGTCTTTAATTACGAAGTACAGCTTTATCAGCTAAATGAAATAACATGATGCGAATTTAATTGTGTTGAAGATAAGAGTTTGTTGTTTTGAGTTTTTAATTACGAAGTACAGCTTTATCAGCTAAATGAAATAACATGATGCGAATTTAGTTGGAAAAACAGAATATTGCGTAAAAAAAGATTTCACCACTTTGAGTAAATAGATGAAGATTATTTTTTATTTCTTTTGCAAATTCTTATTTCTATGATATCATTTGTTTTCAAGCAAGTTTTAACATGTTTTTCTAGTCGAGCTGTGATTGATAAGCGAGCTGGTGACTGCGTTGAAATTAATAATTTGGCGGCAATGTTAAGGTCGTTGGGTGATAAGGTTTTGTAGATGAACCTGACCTCGTGCTGAAAATAAGAGTTTGTTGTCTTGAGTTTTTAATTACGAAGTACCCCTTTATCAGCTAAATGAAATAACATGATGCGACTTTAATTGGAAGCAGAATATTGTAACCTGAAACTTTAAAAGATTATCATGAAATTTCTTTTCCAGATCTAAACATAGCCATTAATTCGAGGTTATATTATTAAATAATTTCGTGTTTTATGCAACTAGCAAGTAAGTCATTCCACCGATTACGTCATCTGGACCTTGATTACTAGTTAATATAACACCATTGAGGAATAGCCAAAGGAATCTCTGTAATTAGGGAAAAAAAAATCTGATGTTTAAAAATAACATGCATCGCTTTGCATAAATCCGTTGATAAATAATAAACGTCTAGTCAAGGTAGCTGAAATGGCTTCTTTCGATACTTTGAAGAGATTTATCATGCGAAGAACTTGCAAAGAAAATAAATATCTTTTCATAGCCTTAAACTTCGTTTCTTTATGATTCAGCCGTAATAATCTTAATAAGGGACACCATTGATTCATAATTATACTTTAAATTTATACCAAACTAGCAGCTAACAAACCCATATAACAACCTTGAACTTAAGATAGGAAGAAGAAATTAACACGATCATTGCTGTCGATGTAGCACTTTCTAAAAATAGCCTCAAAACTGTGAATTTATACTAGGACAAACAAAATCGAGATAGCTGCAATGTCCTCTTTCGATACTTTAAAGAGATTTATCATGTGAAGAACTTAAGAAAATAAATTTTTTATATGCGTCATATAACAATAGACCCAAATTGTGATCTCACCTAGTTCAGTTTACTTTGAGTTTGTCAGCTAATTTTGGCAAATGTCAGCTTCCGGATTTGTTGCCGTTGCAGCACTTTATAAAAATAGACTCAAAAACTTTGAATTGGGCCGATAGAACAAACAAAATCGAGGTAGCTGGAATGGCTTTCTTTTGGTAATTTAGAGAGATTTATCATGTCAAGAACTTAAGAAAATAAAACTCTTTTCATAGCTTTAAACTTGGTTTCTTCTTTTTTCAGTCGTAATAATCTTAATAAGGGAAACCATATTTTTTCTTGAAGCGTAATTATGTTTTAAATTTATACCAAACGGACAGCTAACAACCCTATATGACATTTAAAATTTAATTTTTGTATGCGTCATGCAACAATAGACCCAAATTGTGATCTCACCAAGTCAAACAAACGAAAAACTACTATCCCAATGACCTTTTCAAAATTTATAGAGAAATGCAGCTGAACCAATGAAGGAAATTTAAAGCGCATTAAACTGAGGCTATAATATTCGTATTGAAAGCTTTCTATTGGAAAAAGATGATGAAGGAATTTTGAATCCAAAACAATTTTTCTACAAAATCAAACCTCGAGTTATAAATCTTCTTGAAGCAAGTTTACAGAAACACAATGCTATAAAGTTCAATATTGAATTATTTTGTGAATTTATGAAATATGCTAAAACTGATGATGTAGATGAAAACGAAGTAGCTTTAGATATAAAATCTTCTCAGGCGAAGATGAACATAGCATCCGATAATTTTCAATTTCCAGACATATTCGATAGAATGATGAAACAAATTATTGCAAAATCTGAAGAATTTCAAGAAATTGATTGCGGTTGGGCTCTTCTAAGAATCATCCACATTGAAGTAGAAGTATGATTGTCGTTTATTTATTAAAGAAAGGTGCAATAAATATTAAAACTTTAAATAAGGAGCGCTATGTGTCAATCTCGAAAAGAATTTATGTTGCAAGAAATCAAAGTATAGAAATACGATTTTCAGATTCATATAGATTTATGTCCTCTATCGTAGAAAAAATACTCTTTGATTTAGATAATCGAATTCGTTAAAACAATATGTTGATCTTAATACTTTGCATAGATCAGAAGCTGTTACCACTTTCCAAAATTTTTTTTTCAAATTAGATAATAATGCTGTCTACGGCAAAGCAATGAAAAATGTTAATAAGAGTTGAGATATTAAAATAGCTACGGAATGGGAAAGTCGAGGTAAACATTTAGGTCTTCGTGCTTTAATTGCAAATCCCAATGTCATTAGTAAGATTACGTTAGAATGTATAGGATTGAAATCTAAGATCTATTCTTTACAAGTAGACAGCAAGAAAGATATTATGAAATCTACATTTGAAACTAATTGTTAGATTAACTAGAAATTGTGAAAATGAGAATCATTAATAAATTTATGTAGAATGAAAAATAAATGACTAAATTAATAAAATGCTATTTTAACATTTACAGAAAGACTTTTATTAGTATTAAATAATAAGACATTTAATTCTTATTTCTATCTTCTATTACTTTTCTAGAAAATTTCTTAAAAGCTAAACATTTTCTTGAGCATTCCCTTATGAAGATAAATTTGGACACTGCAATTCTTCTTCCATATTATATACTATTACACCTTCATCAAATGTATTTTTGATTCAGCAAACCTTTTCACAGCCTTTCACATAAAGTACTTTGTTTTTTATTAAAGGAGTCACTATAGTACGTATTTGATGTTAGGGGATATATCCATCGTTCCAATTGAATCCATGGTAATTATGATGCAATCACTTCGCTTCTTTCTGTCTTTTCAGTTGTGAAATCCTTAAATCTAAATGGAGTTTGAAAAATAAAGTGCTGCATTTGGTTTGCATTTGTCAAAATTGTCCATTCCTTCACAATAAACTTGCTATGTTCGTCTTTACGATTTTTCTCTTTCAATAAATGTATTGACCGTCTCTTATGTCTTAAAAGACTATCTCTCCGGCTAAAGAATTTGTTGCATTCTATACATTGAAACATATTGGTGGTTATCTAAACACTAAAAATGATCTGTTGAAGTCGATATTTATAACCCTGTATTCTCTTCTAAGATATCTTGATAATCTTTCAACTCATCCTTACTATACAAAGTTTTACAGGTTGTTTCATAAAAACCAATTTACAAAGACCTAATCTAATCTTTCTCAATTGCAATTTTCCAATTTTCCATTCGTTATCGTCACCTAAGTAAACTTCATAAGTGCTGTCAACTATCGGGCTTTTTTAGGCGTTGAAAAGTGAACTATATCTTTGAATATATGAGAAAAATAAGAACTTTACAGCTACAACTTTGTGATATTCTGTGCAGCGTTCCTTTGCAAAAAGTATTTGCAAGTGATCACTATTTTAAACATATATCTTATGATCATGTGGATACAGATATGACGTTTGGAAAATTTCGTAATGCGTGTGCTGAATTTTGGAAGTATAAATATGGATTTTTGTTGATTAATAAAAACAACGCAATGTGTAAGTGGTGCTACCGAAAGGGATTTGATGTATTCATGATACGTACTATAAAAGGAGAGGGATGAGCAATGATTTATTAGCTAATACTAACACTTTGATGGAAACAGTTCAGAGGATACTTCACATAGGTAATTATTGTTTCATGTTACATGTTTCATGATTCATGATTCATGATTCTTGTTTCATGTTTCATGTTTATTGTTTTATGATTCATGTTTATTGTTTACTGTTTCATGTCTTTTAGACTTGGTTCTTAAATAAAATCAATATGGATGAGAAGCTTACTAAGGAAATAGCGAGGGTGCGAAATGCCATCAGAAAAAAGTTTAAAGCTCTTAAGATGGGAAAAATGGAAACAGAGACTCAGCTAGAGCAAACTTTTAAGTCCATCACCAAGCCGCTTGAGTCACTTGTTGCACAAATCAAGGATGAGTCAAAGAGCGATGCTTCAGTAAACTCATATAAACGTAAACTCTTGAAAATGGATCCTGGGATTGAACTCTTGAAAATGGATCCTGATATTGATAAATATAATAACAGTGAAATTTTAACACCTCAACCTAAACATAAATACTTCAAAGCAGAGTCAGCTAGTACTTCAAGTAAACTTGGAGATTATTCTAGAATTTCCGATAGCTCTACTAATAGTGAAGATGATGATAATGAAGAATTTGCTACAACTCCAAATTCATCTACTCTAACAAAGACGCTTTCTATCGATGATTTGCCCAATAACCCTTCAATTTCGAAATACATTAAATTATATGAAAACAAGAGCACAAAAATTGATAAATCTTTTGGGGTTTACTTTGATGGTAACAACTGGAAAATTGGCAACTCGATTCTTCAAGTTGATGGTGACAATATCATTCTTAAAGAAAAAGTATATAGCATTACTCCAGGACTTCTCGAATTGCTCTTCATAAAAACCCCTAAATAACTATACACGTCAGATGATATGAACAACTACAGAAACATTATGAATGACACTAATGCTTATAAACGCAATTATATGGATGATGGTCGAATAAAAGGAAACAGAAGCAAGAAGTATAAAACCATCATTAAGAATCTCACATCCCCAAAAGGTCAGGGTTTAATACAAATACCAAAGACTAATACTGGCTATACTTACTTTGAAAATCCTAATGAATTAGTTGATCGTCATCGTTGATCGACAGTCATAACAATGAAGTTGGCTATACTTACTTTGAAAATCCTAATGAATTAGTTGATCGTTTACGCCTACTAATAGCATCAAAACAGGCTGGTAATAACAGTCATAACAATGAAATAATGTTAATAATTAAAAAACTGAGAGAAGCTGACATTATGGTATAAATATCTCAATATAGCTTTTAACCCTCTAATCATACAGTGTTGACAAATTTGGATGATTTTTTGAGGAGTTCTTGATCAGTGGATCCATCTGTATGTTATTAAATTGAGCTACTTAGAAATGAATCAATTGCGGCTCTACAAGGAAAACTGAAAATAGCATACGCTTTGTATAGAAATGAATGAATTGTTGATGCTCAGCAGAAGTTGATGAAATATATAGTTCTACATATAGAACAAAATTAAAGACACTTTAATAGCGTTGATTAATGTAGAATCTCTGACAACTACAAAATGAATGAAATACAAGTAGTTAATGAACTTCATAAACCAACCAGAAAAAATTGTATAAGAAGACTTGTTGTAATTAAGGTTAAATTCTGAAACACTCCCATATGAAGTATATAATATGGAAGAAGAATTGCAGTGTTCAAATGTATCCTCTCTTAAATTTTTGTATAAAGCGCGATGCTGTTTAATTCATAAGGGAAAATGTTTACCTTTTAAGAAATTTACTAGAAAAGCAATAGTTATAAATAAGAATTAAATGTCTATTTTATACTAATAAAAGTCTTTCTGGTAATGTTAAAATAGCATTTTATTAATTTAGTCATTTATTTTTCATTCTACATAAATTTATTAATGATTCTCATTTTCACAATTTCTAGTTAATCTAAAAATTAGTTTAAAATGTAGCTTTCATAATATCTTTCTTGCTGTCTACTTGTAAAGAATAGATCTTAGATTTCAATCTTATATATTCTAACGTGATCTTACTAATGACAGTTTTAATTTTTAAATTCAGAATCAGATAAGTTATTCGTCAGACTTTCTAAGCTTACTGTGGGAAAAGGGAAAAACTGAAAGTCAACTATATGCAGAAAAATCTGTTGAAGCTTTGAGTGATGAATTAATGAGTTAACTTGGTAACAGACGTCTTTTTAACACCCTTCGCTTTCTTATAGATTCAAAATTTTGTATAGATAAAAAATACGTTTTAGACTTTAAACCTATAAATTCTAACATTATGTTAGCATTAAGCTCATCTATCATGCAACCTAATTTCTTTTTATGCTTTATTGGAAGACTAAAAGGATTGTTTGGACTGTATTCTGAAGTATCAAATCTTTCATTTCTCTCATCTGAAATATCACTATAAAAATCAATAGTTTTAATTGTATAAATAAAGGAATCTGTATTCATATAATTACACTTACCTCTATCCTCATACTTTCATTTTATATATTCGTAATGGAATTCATACATTTTAAATATTGATATTTCAAGAACTGCAAAGTCTAAATAAACTGGTTTGTTATAAGTCACTTTTACTTTGCTTAATTCTACTGCAGCCATATTTATTGTAAATTGCGCAATACTGTGAAAATTGGGATTTGCAATTAAAGCACGAAGACCAAAATGTTTACCTCGACTTTCCCATTCCGTAGCTATTTTAATATCTCAACTCTTATTAACATTTTTCATTGCTTTGCCGTAGACAGCATTATTATCTAATTTGAAAAAAAAATTTTGGAAAGTGGTAACAGCTTCTGATCTATGCAAAGTATTAAGATCAACATATTGTTTTAACCAATTCGATTATCTAAATCAAAGAGTATTTTTTCTACGATAGAGGACATAAATCTATATGAATCTGAAAATCGTATTTCTATACTTTGATTTCTTGCAACATAAATTCTTTTCGAGATTGACACATAGCGCTCCTTATTTAAAGTTTTAATATTTATTGCACCTTTCTTTAATAAATAAACGACAATCGTTTTCTTCAGATTTTGCAATAATTTGTTTCATCATTCTATCGAATATGTCTGGAAATTGAAAATTATCGGATGCTATGTTCATCTTCGCCTGAGAAGATTTTATATCTAAAGCTACTTCGTTTTCATCTACATCATCAGTTTTAGCATATTTCATAAATTCACAAAATAATTCAATATTGAACTTTATAGCATTGTGTTTCTGTAAACTTGCTTCAAGAAGATTTATAACTCGAGGTTTGATTTTGTAGAAAAATTGTTTTGGATTCAAAATTCCTTCATCATCTTTTTCCAATAGAAAGCTTTCAATACGAATATTATAGCCTCAGTTTAATGCGCTTTAAATTTCTTTCATTGGTTCAGCTGCATTTCTCTATAAATTTTGAAAAGGTCATTGGGATAGTAGTTTTTCGTTTGTTTGACTTGGTGAGATCACAATTTGGGTCTATTGTTGCATGACACATACAAAAATTAAATTTTAAATGTCATATAGGGTTGTTAGCTGTCCGTTTGGTATAAATTTAAAACATAATTACGCTTCAAGAAAAAATATGGTTTCCCTTATTAAGATTATTACGACTGAAAAAAGAAGAAACCAAGTTTAAAGCTATGAAAAGAGTTTTATTTTCTTAAGTTCTTGACATGATAAATCTCTCTAAATTACCAAAAGAAAGCCATTCCAGCTACCTCGATTTTGTTTGTTCTATCGGCCCAATTCAAAGTTTTTGAGTCTATTTTTATAAAGTGCTGCAACGGCAACAAACCCGGAAGCTGACATTTGCCAAAATTAGATGACAAACTCAAAGTAAACTGAACTAGGTGAGATCACAATTTGGGTCTATTGTTATATGATGCATATAAAAAATTTATTTTCTTAAGTTCTTCACATGATAAATCTCTTTAAAGTATCGAAAGAGGACATTGCAGCTATCTCGATTTTGTTTGTCCTAGTATAAATTCACAGTTTTGAGGCTATTTTTAGAAAGTGCTACATCGACAGCAATGATCGTGTTAATTTCTTCTTCCTATCTTAAGTTCAAGGTTGTTATATGGGTTTGTTAGCTGCTAGTTTGGTATAAATTTAAAGTATAATTATGAATCAATGGTGTCCCTTATTAAGATTATTACGGCTGAATCATAAAGAAACGAAGTTTAAGGCTATGAAAAGATATTTATTTTCTTTGCAAGTTCTTCGCATGATAAATCTCTTCAAAGTATCGAAAGAAGCCATTTCAGCTACCTTGACTAGACGGTTATTATTTATCAACGGATTTATGCAAAGCGATGCATGTTATTTTTAAACATCAGATTTTTTTTCCCTAATTACAGAGATTCCTTTGGCTATTCCTCAATGGTGTTATATTAACTAGTAATCAAGGTCCAGATGACGTAATCGGTGGAATGACTTACTTGCTAGTTGCATAAAACACGAAATTATTTAATAATATAACCTCGAATTAATGGCTATATTTAGATCTGGAAAAGAAATTTCATGATAATCTTTTAAAGTTTCAGGTTACAATATTCTGCTTCCAATTAAAGTCGCATCATGTTATTTCATTTAGCTGATAAAGGGGTACTTCGTAATTAAAAACTCAAGACAACAAACTCTTATTTTCAGCACGAGGTCAGGTTCATCTACAAAACCTTATCACCCAACGACCTTAACATTGCCGCCAAATTATTAATTTCAACGCAGTCACCAGCTCGCTTATCAATCACAGCTCGACTAGAAAAACATGTTAAAACTTGCTTGAAAACAAATGATATCATAGAAATAAGAATTTGCAAAAGAAATAAAAAATAATCTTCATCTATTTACTCAAAGTGGTGAAATCTTTTCTAAACAATCTAGGTTCAGATCCAAGGTTTAGATCTAAGTCTAGATGCAAACCAAAGAAGAAGAAGAAGACCACTTTTCCTTATCTCTCAATTGTAGCCTACAAGACCGAAAACCCAAAATCCAAGATGGCCGACATTCTTATCTCTCAATTGTAGCCTATAACACCGAAAACCCAAAATCCAAGATGGCCGACAATCCTTATCTCTTTTCCTTATCTCTCAATTGTAGCCTATAAGACCGAAAACCCAAGATCCAAGATGACCGACATCCTTATCTCTCAATTGTAGCCTATAAGACCGAAAACCCCAAAATCCAAGATGGCCGACATCCTTATCTCTCAATTGTATCCTACAAGACCGAAAACCCAAAATCCAAGATGACCGACATCCTTATCTCTCTTCTGCTCCTAAGATGCCCAACAATCCTTATCTCCTTTCCTTATCTCTCAATTGTAGCCTACAAGACCGAAATCCAAGATGGCCGACAGGTGCCTTATCTTACTAAACAATCATCAACCTTGACCTTTGACCTTTCTTATCTCTGCACATCCAAAAATTGTTATGAGGTTTCTGCCGCATGAAAAATGTGCAAAAATGTGACGTCAGACCTTGATTTCCCTCACAATTTAACCAATTTTAAGGTGCACATTGCACATTTGCGGCAGAACATACATATTTATACTACTAATATTGGAGCAAAATCCGCGTCAATCAACAAGAGATATAACAGAAAGGGTGAATACATCACAAACAAAGAAGATCTCATGTCAATCTTCGCAAGTTTGCTCTCACGTATAAAAATCAAGCCTTTTTCGGACGGAATTATAACGGGCGATGAAAATGGGTTACCTATGACAATATCGTCCGCAAAAGACAGTGGCTTGATAAGGATCAACCACCCCTAACAGATCTGAAAGCAAACATTCATGGAAAAAATTTAATATCACATATAGTGGGATTGTTGAGGTATAATTCATCACGAGCTATCTCGTAGTCAAATTTAACGATTAATGCGGATACATACGTTCAAGGAAGGTAATTAGGAATAAGCTTTCGGGAAGATAGGAGAAGGTCATACATAATAATGGTGAGAACATAAATATTAATATAATTTTGTTATTTAATAAGTATTTTGATATTGTCTGATAAAAAATCGGAAGCTTTTATTATAACTCAACCTAAATATTAAGACTACTAAGAGTTAACGTGTCTCGTCGAAGTCAGACGTGTTTATATTGTTCGCGCAATTGTTTGTTTATTTCATTTATTATTTAAATTGTTTGTTAATGATGAGTGTTGTAAACTGCGGAAAATGCATAATGAACTGTTTGATAAAAAAAATTAAAAGTTCATGTACTTAAAGGCGAAATTGCTAAATGCATGGCTTTGCTTCAAAATTTAAATGGAGCTAATGCTGTTATTGCGCCAATTAAGGGTAAATGTACGGCCTTGCTACAGAATTCGGGTCCCATTCATGACGTCGGAGCTCCTCTTGATGTTAATTCTGGTAATTCACTTTCTGTTGTTTCCAAAAATGATGAATTATCTGCACCTACCGCTAGGTCGTGTTCACAGTCTTGCTGCTCTTGCAATTATTGTCCCATCGCCTGCAGAATTGGACGTTAATGATCATACCGAGTTTAACTGGAAAACTTATAAAAAACGCCGTAACATAAAAATTGATGGTGCTGCTTCACCGGCAGACAACGATATTTCTGCTGTAAATAAAATGCGTTGGCTGCATTTGCCTCGCCTTCATACAAATGTAAATAAGAATCGGATTATTAATTATGTTTCTTCTAAAGCAGCTATTTCGGTGGATTCGATGATTTGCTGTAGTTTGGGCAATACACTATCTTACTTACTCTTCAGACGCCTCAAACATAACTTATCCGCAGCAAAATATGTTTGTCTCGAATATGGCCTTAAAATCGTTTTCTTACTATTACTTAAATGTCAGAGGAATGCGTTCGAAAGTTCGTGAAATATAAATCAAGAAGATTATGATGTTATTGTATTTTCTGAGACTTGGCTTACGACCGAAATTGTATCATCTGAATTCTTTGATGAAAACAGGTATATTGTTTACAGAAGGGATCGCTGTCATCTTTCTGCTGGTTTGTCACGCGGTGGCGGCATCTTGATTGCTGTGAGGAAATCTATGAGCTCCCTAAATTAAATTCTATTAAACCAAATCTTACTAACTATCCCAAAGGTAATTTCAAACGTCCTTCTCCCATACCTAAATTTAGTATTCAGCTTAATCGTAAGAACATTAGCACTAGTAACAACATAATCTCTCATCACTCTTCCGCACCTAGTGATCCAAACTCCAATTGGCAATTCAAAATGGGTGCATTTCCAGACTTTAAACTAAGTACCCGAATCAATTATCCTAACTTTATTTATTTTCACACCCTTAACCCCTCTGATCCACTTACAGCAAAGCCCTCGAACACATCCATCCCAGCCGACAACCCTATCACCACTGTCTCGAACTCTGTATATCCACCACATCCACCCAACCACGCACTCCCAACTTCTTCCGAGTGCCCACCTAGCCACAAGCCATCATCTTCCGACCACCCCAGCACCTCTACTTCGATTTCCGTCTGTCCCACCCCTCCTCTGTATACACCTAACCTCGCACCCGTTCTTTCTCCGCATACCCACCTAATTGCAAGTCATCATCTTCTTTCACTATCGCCCCATCTCAAACTTCTTCTACCTCCGCTAACCCGCCCCTTCCGCTAACCAAAACTCCTGCATCCGAACATAACTCATTTATCGATCCCCTAATTCCACCTACAGTTAAATTGACTTTGCGCTCTGCGGATTCCAACGATGGACGATACCTCTTGTCCCGTTTCCGGGACCGTCGCATTTACGAAAACGTACGTCTATTTCTTGCCTATCTGCACGACAAACCCAATTCCGTTTGCATTGATGGTAAAACCAGCACCAACGTCATGTTAAGTATACATCAAGAAGGCCTGCCCACAAATACAACAGTCTTACATCAACTTTTCACTAAGTTCCACGAATCATTCAATATCCCTTCCCATAAGGTTTCAGAAGATCTATCCACCTATGCTGCGTACGTCAGTTCTTGCCGCATTTCCCATCTCCAAAAAAGTCGCAACGACTCCTTAAACTACTTTCGCTCTTAACCCCTAACGCTTTCTCTATTTCTGACCTCCCCCTAATGCACCTGCGGTCTCCGATCAAGTACCTCTCCCCAGCAGCTTGTCAGTCTTTTACCAGAACGTAAGAGGACTTCGCACAAAAACATCCAATGTTTTCCTAAACTCCCACAAATTCCCGCACGATATCTTTGCCTTAACTGAAACCAATCTAATACCAGGAATTCTCGACAACGAACTATTCCCTCCAAACTATACCATTTTCCGTGTTGACGGTTGTGTAGGCAACAATGACCCACCAGGCCGTGGGGTTCTCATAGCTGCTCATAACCGTTATGATGCCACCCTGTTTAAGACCTCCGACTCTTCAATATCTGAATTTGTATGTATCAAATTAACACTGAATAAGTGTATTCTGTACATTCTTTGTTGTTATATTCGTCCCTCTCAACCTATAGAAGCCTACGAGCCCGTAAGTGAAACGTTAGACACCATGCTGGAGAACGCTAACGCCTCCGATGAATTCATTGAACTGGGTGACTTTAACCTCCCCGTATTCAATGGTCATTGTCTGAGAACTGTTCACACTTTGTCCCCCTGAACGTCTCTTCCGCCAAAGAAGCCTTTTTTACCGATCAGCTCTCTGTTTCTGGTCTCTTTCAAGTTAGTGGAGCCAGAAACTTTTTGGACAGACAATTAGACTTAATCTTTTCTTCAGACCCAGTTAACTCGGCTTTCGCGGAAAGCGAACATCTTCTCTCCTCCCTCGATTGTCACCATCCTCCCCTTTCCTCGTTTTCTCCTACGAACACCCTCACGCCCTTTCAAGCTCCGAGTTTTCTCTTTCCTTCAATTTTCGTAAAGGCGACTTTGAAAAATTAAATCACTTGCTCCTCAACTCCAACATGGGCAATATCCGTCAACATCTTCCAATAGACGTTGCTGTAGAATCGTTTTATTCGGACCCTGACCCCGAACAAATCGCCGCCAGTATTAACGGGCTTGCGGATGATTTTCACCCCGGTCCTGATGGCATTCCGGCATAGTTCTGAAAAAGTGTGCCATGCATCTAGTTCAACCCCTTACCCTGCTTTTCCGCCTCTCGGTCACCCAAGGGGTTTTCCCTCAATTATGGAAAAACTCTTATATTATTCCCATATTCAAAAAAGGCTGCAAGAACGATGTATCCAACTACAGACCCATCGCTAAATTATCATCCATACCTAAACTATTCGACAAATTGGTCTATGATTTCATGTTCTTCCACTGTAAGTCTATTTTCTCCCTCTCCCAGCATGGCTTCCTCAAAGGTAGATCTACAACCACCAAACCTTACCGAATTCGTCTCCAAAACACTATGTGCCCTGGAAAACGGTAAAGATGTTGATGTTATCGCCACCGATTTTAGTAAAGCCTTTGACAAGATCTCCCATAGCGTTATCCTGTTTATACTTGATCGCCTAGGCTTCCCCTCCCGATTCATCTCCTGGATTCAATCCTACCTCAACAATCGTCAATACAATGTTCTTTTCAGCTCATTCATTTCCAACCCCATTGTCGCTCGTTCCGGCGTCCCTCAGGGCAGCCACAATTATGTTGATTGTGTCATAAAATACTCAGAGCTGTCCATTTATGCTGATGACAAGAAAATAATTAAACATATCTCCTCCACAACCGACTCTCTTCTTCTCCAAAATAACCTCGATTCGTTCACCACATGGTGCATGAAAAACTTTCTTGAGCTCAATGTCGCCAAATGCTAGTCCATCTCTTATTCCCGCAAGCGTCTTACCACCACCCCGAGAACATACATGTTAACCAACGTACCAGTCCCTATCGTTACCTCTTTGTGCGACCTAGGAATAATCTGTGATAGTGAACTAGATTTCCGTTCCCATATTGATAGCATAATTAACAGAGCTAACTCCGCGCTGGGGTTTGTGAAGCGCTGGTCTATTTATTTATTTAAGCTTAATACAAGCTATTGCATAAAAAATACAAAAATAAAAAATTTAATACAAACTATAACTTAATACTAATTCTACAGAATATAATAAATGAATAATTAGGAATAAATAAATAAAAAGTATAAGCTACAATATGAGCTATATATATTGGTAACTGGCAGAAGGCGAAAGGAAGAAGAATTAAAGTAGGCGATCAGGATCAAGATGGGCGGGGTCAAGATATAAGGCTTTGTGGAGTGATGATTTGCTCAGATGGAAGTCAAAAGAGGAAAGGTCGTTGACTTTTCGTAACATCCTGGTAATTGGCTCGCTTTGACCGTAGTTTGTGCGATGGCGATCGAGTCGGAAAAGGGGAGTGGACCTAAGGTTACGGGGATTGGTATAGATGGGTAAAGATTGCAGGATTGAGGGGCAGTCTATGGCACCAGTTAATAATTGATAAATGAAGAGAATGTCGGAAACATCACGACGTTTGCTTAGAGGTTGTAAGTCGATCAGTTTCAGACGGTTTTCATAGGGAGGAAGGTTGAATCTGTCAACCCACGGAAGATCACGTAGAGCAAAGCGAATAAACCTACGCTGGACAGATTCAATCCTATTAATGTGAGTTGTTTGTGTAGGGGACCATACCTGGCTGGCATATTCAAGGAGAGGTCTAACGAAGGAGACGTAGAGAGATTTGGAAACATAAGGATTGGAGAACTCTCTAGACCAGCGCTTCACAAACCCTAGCGCGGAGTTAGCTCTGTTAATTATGCTGTCAATGTGGGAACGGAAATTGAGTTCACTATCACAGATTATTCCTAAGTCACACAAAGAGGTAACGATAGGGACTGGTACGTCGGTTAACATATAGACTCTCGGGGTGGCGGTAAGACGTTTGCGGGAATAAGAGATGGACTGGCATTTGGAGACATTGAGCTCAAGAAAGTTTTTCATGCACCATGTGATGAATGAATCGAGGTCTTCTTGCAGGAGAAGAGAGTCGGTAGTGGAGGAGATATGTTTGATTATTTTCATGTCATCGGCATAAATGGACAACTCTGAGTGTTTGATGACACATTCAACATCATTTATTGTGAGGATAAAAAGCAATGGACCTAGGTGGCTGCCCTGAGGGACGCCGGAACGAGCGACAATAGGGTAAGAAATGGATGAACTGAAAAGAATATTGTACTGACGGTTGTTGAGGTAGGATCGGATCCAGGAGATGAATCTGGGGGGGAAGCCTAGGCGATCAAGTTTGAACAAGATAACGTTATGGGAGATCTTGTCGAAGGCTTTACTAAAATCGGTGGCGATAACATCAACATCTTTACCGTTTTCCAGGGCACATAGGGTTTTAGAGACGAAGTCAGTAAGGTTGGTGGTTGTAGATCTACCTTTGAGGAAGCCATGCTGTGAGAGTGAGAAGATAGACTTACAGTGGAAGAACATGGAATCATAGACCAATTTTTCGAATAGTTTAGGTATGGATGATAATTTAGCAATGGGTCTGTAGTTGGACACATCGTTCTTGCAACCTTTCTTGAAGATGGGAATAATATACGAATTTTTCCATAATTGAGGGAAAACCCCTTGAGTGACCGAGAGACGAAAAAGCAAAGTAAGGGGTTGGACTAGATGTATGGCACACTTTTTCAGAACAATGGCCGGAATGCCATCAGGACCTGGGTGAAAGTCGTCCTCAAGCCTATTAATACTGGCGGCGACTAGTTCAGGATCAGGGCCAAAAGATGAAAACGACGTTTGAGTGCATTTGTCCATGAATGCAAAATAGTTAAGGTCGGGTTGTAGAGAATTGCCGCTGAAAGATTTACTGAAGAAGTGTGCAAAGAGGTTAGCGATAACCTTAGGATCAGATGAAGAGGTACTCTCGAGCTTTAGGGTGGAAGGGTAACCATTGGATTTCTTCTTAGAATTAATAAAGCTATAAAAACGCTTGGGGTCGGATATGAGGCTAGTTTCCATCCGTTGGAGGTACTCATGGTAGAGGGTATCACAACGTTCAGAAAAAGAGGTATAAGCAGATAGATAGGAAGAATAGTCAGACTCGGTCTGGGTTAGAAGAAAAGTTTGCCAACGTTTGTTTCTCCTGTTGCGAAGAGAGCGTAATTCTTTGTCGTACCATACGGGGGATGAGGAGTAGTTTTTACGAGGAAGAAGAGGGATAGATTGTGTAAGACAAGCGTGTATTTCCGAATAGAACGCCTCTAAAGCGACGTCAACTGGGAGATGTTGAGGGATATCCCCAATATTAGAGTTGAGGAGCAAGTGATTTAATTTGTCAAAGTCACCTTTACGAAAATTGAAGGATAAAGAAGACTCGGAGCCTGAAACGGCATGAAGGTGTTCGTAGGAGAAAACGAGGAGCAAAGGAGGATGGTGACGGTCGAGGGAGGAGAGAAGATGGTTGCTTTCTGCGACAGCCGAGTTAACTGGGTCTGAAGAAAAGATTAAGTCTAATTGTCTGTCCAGGAAGTTCCTGACTCCGCTTACTTGAAAGAGACCTGAAACGGAGAGCTGATCGGTAAAGAAGGCTTCTTTGGCCGAAGATGCGTTAAGGGGGACAAAGTGAGAACAGTCCTCGGACAATGACCATTGGATACGGGGGAGGTTAAAGTCACCCAATAAAATAAATTCATCGGACGCGTTAGCGTTCTCAAGCAGGGTATCGATCGCTTCAATTATAGGCTCGTAGGCGTCTAAAGGTTGAGAGGGGCGAATGTAACAGCAGAGGATGTACAGAAGACACTTATTTAGTGCTATTTTTATACACACAAATTCTGATATTGTAGAGTCGGAGGTCTTTAGCAGGGTGGCGTCATAACGGTTGTGAGCAGCTATGAGAACCCCGCGACCTGGTGGATCATTGGTGCCTATACAACCGTCGACACGGAAAATGGTATAGTTTGGAGGGAATAGTTCGTTGTCGAGAATTCCTGGTGTTAGATTGGTTTCAGTTAAGGCAAAGATATCGTGCGGGAATTTGTGGGAGTTAAGAAAAATATTGGATGTTTTTGTACGAAGTCCTCTTACGTTCTGGTAATAGACCGACAAGCTGTTGGGGAGAGGATCTTGATCGGAAACCGCGGGTGAAATAGAGGGGAAGTCAGAAATAGGGAAATCAAGGGGGTTAGGAACGAAAGTAGTTTAAGGAGTCGTTACGACTTTTTTGAAGATGGGAAATACGGCGAGAACTGACGTACGCAGCATAGGTGGATAGATCTTCTGAAACTTTATGGGAAGGTATATTGAATGATTCATGGTATTTTGTGAAAAGTTGGAGTAAGACTGATGGGTCTGTGGGCAGGCCTTCTTGTTGTATACTTAACATGACGTTGGTGCTGGTTTTACCTTCAACACAGACGGAGTTCGGTTTGTCGTGGAGATAGGCTAGAAATAGACGTACGTTGTCATAAATGCGACGGTCCCGTAAACGGGACAAGAGGTAACGTCCATCGCCAGAATCAGCAGAGCGCAAAGTCAATTTAACTGTAGGTGGGAGAAGGGGATCGATAAATGAATGATGTTCGGATATAGGAGTTTTGGCTAGCGGAATGGGCGGGTTAACGGAGGTAGAATTTGTTTGAGACGGGGCGACAGTGTAGGAGGATGACGGCGTGGAATTAGGTGGGCATGCGGAGGAAGTAGCGGGTGCAACGTTTTGCGTATATAGAGGAGAGGTGGGACAGACGGAAATCGGAGCAGAGGTGGTGGAGTGGTCGGAAGAAGTTGGCTTGAGGTTAGAAGGGCAAGCGGAAGAAGTTGGGAGTGCATGGTTAGGTGGGTGCGCTGGACATACGGAACTCAAAACAGTATTGGTTGGGTTGACGGTTGGAATGGACGTGTTCGAGGGATTCGGTGTAACTGGAACAGGGGGGTTAAGGGTGTGAGCATATATAAAGTTGGGAGTACTTAGATTAAAATTTGGAAATAGTCCCATTTTGAACTGCCAATTGGAGTTAGGATTACTAGATTTAGGATTAATGGTGAGATGTGCGGAAGAGTGAGGAGTACTTATGTTGCTACTAGTTCTAAGATTCTTATGGTTAGGGTGAATACTAAATTTAGGTATGGGAGAAGGTCGTTTGGGGTAGTTAGTAAGGTTAGGTTTTTTAGTATTTAATTTAGGGTTAGGTGCAGAGGGCTTAGGGTTAAACTTAACGTACTTCGTAGTCCACTTAGAAATTGTGATGTTCCCGAGAGTGAAGAATTTGCTGGAGGGGTTACTGATGAGCCAGACATATTTGTTTGGGATGAAGATCTTGAAGTTGCTGGATTTCCCTTCGTCTGACGAGAGTAACTTCAGGCAGCTAACGGGGGTGAATCCAAAATTGCGGGAAAAAAAACTGTGGGCCCAGGAATCGTTGGCGTTATGAGGTGCACCCTTTAGAAGGAATGGAGTTGTGCTTGATAAAGATAAATGTTTACTACCTAGCCTTTTTAGTCTCTGCTCCCATTCCGATACTGTCCAGGTGGTTTGTTGATCGTAAATGTGGTGGAAGTGGGTTGGGATGACACTCGCGGAGAGACATTGATGGCAACATCAGCAACCTTCTCTATAACGGGCTTGACCAAACCAGCAATAGCATCAACATCTGAGGCAGGCTGTACCAAGGAGGAATGCGGAGGAATCACATACACGGTGGATTGAGGCGGAACTGCGGAGGTTGCATCCCGGAGAGTGGAGCAGTCCCCATCAGGAGATGTAGGTCCAGAAGAAGAAGAATTCTCTGTAACGGGCTTGACCGAACCAACAGGAGCATCACCATCTGAGGCAGGCAGCGCCGAGGAGGAATGCGGAGGAATCACATTCACGGTGGATTGAGGCGGAACTGCGGAGGTTGCATCACGGAGAGTGGAGCAGTCCCCTTCAGAAGATGCAGGTCCAGAAGAAGAAGAATTCACACCAGAACCATCTGAGGTGTCAGACCGAGGAAAAGAGGGGCCGAGATAGCTTCTAGTGGTTAAACTCTTAATATCAGAGCCGACTGAGCCAATTAATTCCAAGTTCTTCACAATGGCTGTTGAGCACGAATCCAGATCCCGCTTGACGTGCCGGACACCGCGCCGAATGTCGTCTAAGATTGGCATGATAGATTCCGCAGGTTGGCCGATGGAAGGCGATGGTGATCCAGCGCGGAGGTCATCCAAGGAAGCGACCAGGCCGCTCAGCTTTAAGGAAAGCTCGCAAATCCTGCTTGAAAGAAGCGATGAGTCGTTGGTCAAACCCTCAGCGATCTTAAGCAGCTTGTCCAGTTTTAAGTTTAGACTAGCGCAGTCATCGGACAAAATTTGCAGTCCAGCAAAGTTTGTGGAGATCTCATTGACCTTATCTGCGATGTAGGATTGATCCGTGGAGAGCGTAGCAACGACCTCTTCATGAGCCGTAAGACGTGACAGGGCTTAATGTTGGAGCACTCTTTACATGTAGAAAGACCACGTGAAAGACAGGTGCCATGAAAAACACCTCCACAGATGCCATCACAGGTAACACCATTGTTAAGCAACTCATTAGAGCATGACTTGCAAAGGGCCATTTTGTGCGTGATGAATTAGTCGGAAATAATTAACAATAAAAAGTTAAACAAAAGGCTATACACCAGGTTGCAGTAATACCAGATTAAAACAAAATAAACAAACTGAGTTACTTCCGCTTGAAAAACAAAAATATTTCCCGGCACTGTAAAAATCGAAAAAACTTACTGAGTCACTTGCAAAATAGCGGCCAGTTGAGAAATAAGGTCACTGACAAAAATGTAAACAAGGAGAAACTGTGTCAGGTATGTTATTGACCGGGAAAGAGTGGCACTCACTTTGCTGAGACACGCACAAAACACACGAAACGAAAATACTGCGAAGAAATTGAACTGACTGAGGAGCGATCACGCAACGCGTCCGATCGATTAGGCGGTAATTGGAGAACTGAGAGGTCTCCAATCCTTATGTTTCCAAATCTCTCTATATTTCCTTCGTGAGACCTCTCCTTGAATATGCCAGGCAGGTTTTGTCACCCACGCAAACAACCCACATTAACAGAATTTAATCTGTCCAGCGTAGGTTCATTCGCTTTGCTCTACGTGATCTTCCGTGGGTAGATAGATTGAACCTTCCACCTTATGAAGACCGTCTGAAACTGATCGACTTACAACCCCTAAGTAAACGTCGTGATGTTTCCGACGTTCTCTTCATTCATCAGCTATTAGCTGGTGCCATAGACTGCCCTGCAATCCTGCAGTCTTTACCCATATATACCAACCCTCGCAACCTGAGGTCCACTCCCCTTTTCCGACTCGACCGCCATCGCACGAACTACGGTCAACGCGAACCAATTACCAGGATGCTTCGAAAAGTCAACGACCTTCCCTCCTTTGACTTCCATCTGAGTAAATCATCCCTTCACAAAGCCTTATATCTTCATCCCGCCCATCTTTATCGCCTTTCCTAATTCTCCTTCCTCCCAGTTTATATTTATCATAATCATAGCTCATATTGTAGCTTACATTATCTGTTATGAATTACTGTTTATTTTAGTTTGTAGTATTTATTTTGTTATTTTGTATTTTTTATGTAATAGCTTGCATTAAGCTTAAATAAATAATAAATAAATAAAGGTGTACAGCTTCCAAATGACGATGGAATTGTTGAACAACTTGTTGTTAAAATAACTTGGTTTTTTACTGGGGAACATTTCTATTTGCGTAAGCTACCTTCTAACCCCGTTATGGTTTATGATATTCATGCCAGTAATATCTACAATCTTTTTCCTGATATTGCGTCTGAGGATTACTTGTGCTGCTTAGGTGATTTTGATCTTCCGAGTGTAAAATGGTGTTGGTCCGAGGATGAAAAGCGCCTTCTTCCTACTAACATTTTCTCTAATCATGAGAACGCTATTATTGATTCAATGTTTAGCTTATATTTAAATCAAGTTAGCTGATTTAAAAATTTATTAGGGCGCTCAACCTTATGAGTTAAGGTTCAAGAATCATTACATCCTATTTGTAATCCAGATTTGTATCATAAGCCTATATTTATTAATATTAGTGTGTACAATTTTGTTTCGTCAGATAATTTGAATCCATTTGAATTTGATTTTCGTAAAGGTAATTATGCTGCGCTTAACAACTTTTTTACTCTATTGTTTGGAAAGGTGTCATAGATTTCAATTCTGACGATCTGGATTTGATATATAATGAGTTTTTAGAAATTGTTTATACTGGCATTGATGAATTCGTTCCTTTCGTTAGCAGAGTCCACAAGTCTCATCCACCTTGGTTTAACAATACTAGTTTGTTTAATGAATTGAATTATAAATGGCTAATTAGGGAATATCAGTTTTTCCACACCTCTTACCTCAATAGCAATACATTTGCTCAGTTAAAAATAACATTAAAGCTGATAGTAGACCATTTTGGTCGTTTATTAATTTAAAGAAGTCTTCAACAGGTTTTCCTGTGGAAATGGTATACAATAACAATTCATCTTATAATCTTCAGGAAGGCTGGTTCAAGACATATGATTAATAATTATAGGGGTATTGCTAAGTTGTTTTTTTCTTCTAAAATAAAAACTGTATTTCCACCTAGAAGAGGTTATTGTCCCACATCAACATGACTTTGTTAGTGGAAGGTCGACTACAACCAATTTGGTAATTTTTAAGAACTTTGTGATCAATGTAGTCGAGGATGGTTGTCAGGTTGATACAATATATATATACTGATTTTGTTAAGGCATTTGATCGAGTAGAGTTTTCTATACTTAAAAGGAAATTGATTGCTTTTGGGTCCTTCTTTATTAAAATGGATTCTTTCCTACTTAATGGGTCGTCGTCAGTGTGTGAAGATTAGTTCTGTCGAATCCAGTATTTGCAACTTTATCCGGTGTTCCTCAGGGAAGTCATCTTGGTCTCCTTCTTTTTATTATTTTTATTAATGATGTAATCAAGATGTTCTCTTTTGCATCAGTTCTGCTTTATGCTGATGATCTTAAGCTGTATTGTATCATCAAGGAGGTATCAGATTGTTATAGACTTCAGGAGGATGTTAATAGGCTTGTTGAATTGTGTATAAACAATGGCCTTGAATTTAATCCTGATAAATGTAGGGCATTTTCGTTTCATCGCATGCGTTCACCTCATTGCTTTGCTTACATGATGATAACATTTTCATAGCTTGACCGTCTAATATTTCCGTTCACGGTGTGTATTTTGATAGCAATTCACTTCTAATGGTCACATTTACTGCATTTCATGTAAAGCATCTAAAATGCTTGGCTTTATTAACCGCAATTCTACTGATTTCTCTGACCCTCACACTTTGAAACCATTGTATATATCGTTGGTTCGTTCAGTACTAGTAAATGCCTCTGTAGTTTGGAACCCCTACACTACATCACATTCTGACAGTCTTGAGTCAATTCAGCGAGCATTTACCCGGTGTGCTCTTCGTAAGTTAAATTGGAAGAATAGTCTTCCTTCCTAGCCGACAGGTGTAAACTGCTTGGTTTACAGTCTTTATCTTGTAGACGTACGATTGCTTATTATTTTGTTTGTTCGGGATTGCTTATGCTATAGAGTTTGTTCTCCCTAACTCTCTTTTACTTTATGTTCATAGTCATAGGACTACCTATGGACAGCATGAACCTATAGCCAGTTGTTCAGAAATTTTAATGATGTCTGTAGTTTTATTGGTTTGTCGGATGATCGTGGTAAATTTAGATTGGATCTATTTAATTTATTTGGTCATTACGCATAATTATCTTTGCTCTATCAGTTTTCTAATTAAAACTGTTTCTGTATACGAGTATTATAAATTTATTTTATAGGCTCAACCTATTGTATTTTGAATTCTTTTGTTTGTAAATTTCGTATATTTTTATATAAGTTAATTCAATTCATTGAAATCCATATTGCTTAGTCTGTAGGATCTTGTTATCTGTAGACATAAGTAAATAAATAAAAAAGCTTCAAAAACCCTTCTTAGGAATAAAAAAATGTTTAGTCGCTACTATTTTGTTAAAAATAAATAAATTTAAAAAAACTACTACGTACAACCATAGCTACATTCATACTGATATTTAAAAGCATTTTACTTTCCATTTTGATAGAATTCTTCGTCAAAATTTCAGTATGATAATGCGAAAAAGTTATTTTTCTAACCTTGACTTCGAGAAGGAGATCTGGGTAAATTTAAAATTTTTATAAAAATTGGTATCAAAATAGTTTAAATTATACTCAACAATACATCTCTTACCCAATCCAATTAAATATCGCCTTCTCTATTAAATTATATTTATAAATTTTGATTAATCAGAATGGTTTTCATTTTGTGTAAAAAAATTGTGGAAACATAAAAAATATCCTAAGAGCATAGCTGAACGTAAAAGGTTAAGGTAAAGTTAAAATTCAAAATCACCGTTATATGTCCAACTCGAAAGCGTACAACTTTTGTTTGAAACTTTAAGAATAAACTAACTCACCCTATACATATACATGTAGGCTGCTTCAACAAGAAGCTATTTTTCATATGCAAAAGTTACAGTTATCGTTCTTTGACTTTGAAGCAGTAAAATCTTTACGATTTATGAACTGTCGCCGAAATTTTCGCTGTTTTTGTTGTGAATTTTTACAATTTCAATGCGTTGTGGAATGGTGTTTTTTGTTTTTTTTGTATAAATGATGTTTCCAAAGCTCAAGGGATGCCCTGTGATGCTAAAGCACAGCCTTGGCAGGAAAGGAATTAAGGATGAAGGAAATGGGTCAGGAAGTTGAGTGAAGGAGGTGTCAATGTACGCCCCGTAATAGCCATGGAAATAGCGATAAAAAGTTCAGAGACAACCGATGCTCCAAAAAGTCAAGACCCTCAGAGATTGAGGAATCGCCAATAAGTTTAATATCATTACGCTGGACTTTGTCTAACGCGGACAATGCACTGTTTTCGGCCCAAATATGGAAATTATATTCAAGTCTAGGCCTAATGTGATCAGCGCTAAGTTAGGTGGGATCAAATATTTCTTACGTCTCTGTAGAAAACCCAAGCATTCAATCGCACTTTAAGCGATTGCAAATGGGGCATTTCACGCGAAGCGGACAGCGAAAAAAATGCCAGGTTCTGGATTTTGTTCATATTTGGTTTAATTGTACTTCTATATGTCCTGAATGAATGTGCATTTTTATTTTTTTTTCTATGAAGCCTAGTTGCCCTTTTCTAAGCCTTTAAAGAATTGACAAAATTTGAGGAGCGGGTTTTTTGAAAAAAAAATTTGCTATTATTCCATGTGATAGAAAAAAAGTGAATAGTGTTATTTTAAAGACAAATAAATGTTTTTCTTGGCTGTTATTACAGAGTTGAAAACCAATTTTTTTTTCGTATATAAAATCGGAAGTAAATATATCAAATCGGATTTTACTGAACGTCGACATTTTTAAAACTTTTTGTTTTTATCTCAAAATGTAGCTTATAGTTCATAAATAATATGTATAAAATTTTGGAATGTGATCTGCATTCGTATAGAGAATTGAAACTTAAATTTTTTCATGTTTCCATACAAAACTATCGCACTGGCCAAACGCCGACTACGCGCTGCACTGTGTTCGAATGCAGATCACATTATGAAACTGAACAGGCATTTACTATACATTTTAAGTTATTTTTTGAGCTATTTAAAAAAAAATTTAACATGTCGAAGTTTGTCAAAATTTAATTTTAAATATTAATTTTGGATTTTTTACATGAAAAAAAATCCAATTTCGAATTCGATACCACGACTGTGAAGAGCATGCCATTTCCTATAAGAATCACTATTTTACTTATTTTTATATAAGTTTCTTAATATGATTAATTACCTTTGAAACAGGTCATACATAACTTCTTCAAAATTGTTGGTTGTCCGCTTCGCGTGAAATTCCCCAAATGTATGATCAGTATAGCTAGGATTGCTGGGAGGCAGAGTTGATCGGACTTAGAGTAAGGAATAAGTTATCATTAATAAAAAGAAGAAATAAGTTTGATGAGAAACCTGAACCCTGAGGTACACCGGCATTTATTTGGTAGGAATCAGATGTAACTCCGTCAATTACTACACGGATTGAACGGTCTGACAAAAAACTCTCTCACAGGGTAGGGTGAGACCAAATGTTTGCAGTTGGGCTAAAAGGGCAGTATGACAGACTATATCAAAAGCCATTGAAATATCAACAGCAACGATTTCGACCATATCAAGAGCGACGACTTCGGACTCACCAAAATTATGGAAACAATGATTCCAACGCTCCGCTAGAGCCCTTCGTAAGTTTCGGTTGAGCGGCCAGCATGGAAATCATACTGGCAATCGTTAATAAGATGGTTACTTTCTAGATATTTCATCATCATTTTGATGAGCGATTCAAAATCTTTAGATATGATCGAAGTTTGTGAGATTGGTCTGTAGTTAGAGGGGTCGCATGCCTCTCCTTTTTCAAGTATCGGCTGACATGAGCAAGGTTCCATACACTTAGAAATATTCCTGTTGAATATGACAGGTGACAAAGTTTGCGCAGAGGTTTAGCCAAAGCAGAGGCGCAGTATTTTAAAACAAGGGGCGAGAAACCATCAGGCCCAGTAGCTTTAGACACGTCGAGTTTCGAAAGTATTCTAAAAACTTTCCGAGTGCGAAAGTGTATCGGCTTTTGTCACCGATGATAAGGGATTATATACCATCGACTCAGAGGAAACATTAAAACTACTCTTGGAAATGCATTTCCCTGAGTGCCCAGAAATACAGGAACCTAGAGCGACTGGGCGAGTCTAATGTCTACAAACCTTCCGGTAGTGAGGGCATCTTTCCAGATCTTCTGCAGCAGGGTATATGATATGTTGCTAATACTTATTAAAGTCTTAAGTCCCAGCAATCAGCTTAGCTAAATCCCTAAAAAGGCAGAAGAATTGGCCTACCGCGGTGGCAGTGGACATCAATACAAGATTCCCAAAAAACCGGCAGGAACGACTCTTACAACTGGACATCCTATAATGTGTGAGTTACTAATACCTAACTTCCACCAAATACCTCTTCATGCGAGCCTAAGCACCCGCCGGCTGCGGCCAATATTAAGATCAAAACTCCAAGCTTATGGTTGGCAGAAGAATTTAAGCCGATGGACTTCGGCAAGGCCCCAGAAATTGGTTGAATACGAGTGAAACTCAAAGTTATAACATGTTATTCTGTCAACTACCACTTTTCGTTAGCTAAAATTATATCGATATTTTGGCAATTTCATATTTTTAAAATTAAATAACTCTACAAAAAAGTGACAAATTATAGACTATAATGGATTTCGGGAGGTATCATCTTCAAGGCGGTATTTTGTTAGAAACTTGTTTTCCATTTCTTTTCTTTTCATTATACTATTATGTTTAATAATCAAGTGAAATGAATCTCCATTTTGAAATATTTTTCTTCCTTTAAAAAATTTTTTTTTGAAAATTACCCATCTCTTACTCCTTTTTTACTGGAATGTTCCCTTCACAAAAGATGACCGGTTTCATATAAAATAAATAAGCGTTAAATATTACTCAATTTACGTTAAAAATTAATTAACAGTGCAATTAGCCAATTTTGTTATTGTCAGATTGTCTGACTTAACCCAATTTATTATACTACTAAAATAAAGTTTCCAATAAAATTAATTTCGTGATTCTATAGCCCGTCGTCAAACCGTTACTTGATTACAGGCTAAAATAGAAAGAATTGGAAAATTGGGTTATTTTGGTATTAAATAAAATGTATTATCGCCTAAGGTGATTATTTTTGGTCAAGCGATTTGCATTGGCGCCTCCCCGGTGCTAAATTTCGTGCAGATAATTGTTGATCGACTTACAAAATTCCGTAATTAAGAGACGTAATAGGTGAATACAGGTATCCGTGGATTTTATTTTAACGCAAAGCTGTTGCGTGTAGTCCAGATATTTTCGTCCAAATTGACTAATCATAGCAATTTCGCACTGTCTGAACCAGTGAAACAAGTAGACCTAGACTTCCAAAGCCCCAAGAATTTAATTGCTTTGTGAAGAAAGTTTCTTGTAATCTTTGTTTACTCTTACCTTATTGCATTATTTGTAAGGTAACTTCTGACTTTACAGCTGCATTCATGGCGGCCCTAGTCACAGGCCTCGCCTTCTGTCAATGAGCTTTACACGTAAATTTTAATAAGCGTTCTGCTGAAGGTGGATTTACCTACAATAAAGTGCTGTGGCATTGGGTGTATTTTGCAAGTCGTGCATGTTGTTTACGTCAAACACGTTATGAGCATAGCATAGTCGGAGCAATATAAAATCGAAATAAATCAGAAGTTATCTTTACGTGAATTAATTCTTGCATTAGCACTGCTCGAGACGTAAAAAATAGGTGCAAGCCATTGAAACGAAATGAATTATGATCAGTTGATTGGCAAGAAACCAACTGCCCCAGCTGCCCCTGGTAATCGCTTGTTCGAGATCTGTAGAGCATCGCGTCATTTAATGCCTTAACTCTGTAAAGTTGCATAGCGAACCCGCAACTGGTCCTTGGCTGACTATACCATTACGCACTGATGCAATCAGCGAATATGGAAAGTGCCGCTCCTCAGGTGGTTTATTTTTGATAATGTGCTTTACATCAAAGACCTTTTTTTTGCGATAAGCATATGAGGCAATATTTTACCTTTAAACTTATTTATCTCAGGCGGTAATCATCTGTTACCTTTTTTATGCAATCTTAGATCAATCAGCAATTTAGTTTCAGCGAATACCTTTATTAGATGTTTTATTAAGAATTTATAACAAACGTGCAAGGTACATATATATTTCTCGTTAAGTAGTATAACCAGTCGTCGGTGGAGGAAGAAGTGATAACATGGCATACCAATCCGAAGGTCCCAGGTTGGAATCCAACCAGCGGCGACCTATGGTTGTTTTGTGCTGTCAACAGAATACGATAAAAAGGCCACTTGTAATCGTTGCCTCGGATCGGGTGAAGTTCTTCTCGCGCCCCATGCCCTACAAGGGGTTACAGGAACTAGAGAGAATATAACCAGTAGGTAGTACCTACCTACTAGTTTCTAGATTCCCTAACATCTCATAAATATGGATCGAAGATAACTACAGAGCTTTACCTGTAAATATTAACACTATACCTATACATTAAAATTAATTTTTATGTTTTTAAACTTATTTTTGTCAGATTGTAAAATTATTGTCCGTAATCAATTAGTTTTTATTAACGTCTTTGGTGGAGTACGAGTAAGTAATAAAGTGTTTGTCAGCCATCCCGGAAGCCCCAGCTGCGAACCCCACCGGCGGCGATCTATATTAGTTTTTGGCTCTCAACAGATTACGATAAAAAATGCCATTGCAAAGTAATGTCATTGGTTCGGAGTCCATCTTAAATAATAGATCTACATGCAACCGTTGTTGGAAATCGTGTGAAGTTTTCACCTCTCACGAACCACAAAGGGTTACGGGAGCTACAGAGATATTTCTATTGACTTATATCATTCCTTTTTTTTAATTACTCAAAATTGTAAAGATAGAGCCGAAACAGCATTTGATCGTATTCACTCACTATGGAATTTAACACAGATTGATTGACAGATTAAAGGAAAAATTGTTGCGGACGATCTTTGTTAATTCAATGTGGCTAAATGCCACTGAGCCGGATTATATTAAGTTTAGCGCGGAAAATAATGGGTGGATTTTAGATGGTTTTCTAAAACCAACATGGTTCCTAGGAGAATCAACGCCAATGCAAGTTGAGAGTGTGCTGTGTAATTCCATGAACAATTGTTCTGATAATGAAGATGATTCCGATATTTGTAGTGATGAAAGTGAGAGTAGCGATTAATCATATTTTGAATAAATGACACGAAAATGTAATATAGGTTTTATTAATTATTTAATAGTTTTTCCAATGTTCTGTTTAATTTTTGCACCTAAAAGAGGCTGTCATATTTTCTGTATGAATATTTAATTAATTTGTAACTAATTGTAAAAAACTCATATAAAATAAAATATTTTCTCAAACATTACCTGCATAATAAATATAATTTTATTTTACATAAACAATCGAGATTCTATTCTTTAATAACTCGTACAGTTGACTTGGTTATTGACTCGGTAACAAATATATTTTATTCCAGTTTCTTTTCTTTGGTAAACAGGCCTTCTGGAGGCTTGTTTTGCTGCCTCCGAAGCCAGAGCGTAAGCCAAAATCTCAGGTCACGACCTGCAAATTAATTTATAAATGCTTCTCTTGCGATCTCGTTGATATTATATTGGCTAAATGTGGGAAAAGCTAAATGTGGCAGCCTTTCTATGTCCACAAACAACTGCTGCAATGTCTCTCCAGGCTTGTTTCGACTCTGTGACTGACTTGCATGTGCTAGTTTCCATACCACAATTCTAAGGCTTGTATTAGAGATGGATAATTGTACCTTTGTTCCGCCGGTATAGTGTGAACAAATGCTGCTGCTGCAACTTTAAGTGCCATGACTAAATCTGTGCCTTTTCCTCGTCAGTCCAAAAGTTTACTACCGCTGCTGTCTCCAACTGTAGTCTGTATGTCTGCCAGGGAGTTTGAGTTTATTGTTTACAGTCACATTCGTAGATAAGCTCGTCAGTTGCTGCTTCTTCACATCTTTTAGTTCATTTCTAATTGCATCCACATCATCTTTAACGTCTTCTTTCAATTCTTCTCTATACCAGGCTTTAGTTCTCCGATTTTCTTTTCCCTATGGGACTCGAGATTTACCTTCCTAGAGCTTTCTATGTCCTCCAGTTTGGTGACTTCTAAGGTTTCAAACTGTTTTCGTACAGAAGGTTCTATTTCAGTTTTTACTTCTTCAACAGAGGCTTTAAGTTCCGCTACTGAAGACTTTTGTTCTTCCATTGATGCTTTGAACTTATTTACGGAACCATCCATCGTTGATTTCAACAGGGCTGATGAAGCCTTCTGCTCTTCTTTTGCTGACTTTAACTCGGCTGATGACTTTAACTCGGCTGATGAAATCTTCTGTTCTTCCATTGCTGACTTTAACCCGTTAAGGGACGCTTCCACTGATGATTGCAACACAGCTGATGAAGTCTTCTGGTCTTCAATTGCTGACTTTAACTCGGCTGATGAATCTTTTGTTCTTCCATTGCTGACTTTAACTCAGCTGATGAACTCTTCTGTTCTTCCATTGCAGACTTTAACTCGTGACGGAACACTTCCACCAATGATTTCAACCCGGCTGATGACGTTTTCTGTTTTTCCATTAAAGATTTAAGTTTTGTAGTGCATGCATAATATTGTACGATAGCGTTGTACATATTTGTATTGTATTGACTCTAAGTATATTGATACTATTCATTTGACTTGTGTAAGTTTTCATGTACGTAGCTCTTACGGATAGCCAAATTTACTGCTTATGATAGCTCCATCATTTTGTAATCAGTCAGTCTCATCTAGTCAATAAAAGTGTTAAGACCGAAGCGCGTTGTTTTAAACAAATATTACTACAATATTTCAGAAGTGGAATAGAATTTGCGTGAATCTCGGTAAAAATAATGTCAGAAATTAAATAAAAACGAATTTTGGTGAAAAATAAATGGATGGTAAAAACAAAAAATATACGTATTTTGAATAAGAATTGGTCATACGCGATCAAACCACTTACGTTCATTTGTGCACATGTGGGAAATAAATCTGTGAAAATCTAAACCATCGGTGGAGATTTCAAAAATTTAAGTAGTGGAAAATGAAAGTATTCAGGGAGCTGTGCAATTTTGATTTAATTTTGTGAATTTTTTGGGCTTGGTATGGAACCGCGTGTGCGGAGATTTTTGGATAACGCCAGTTTGGCCCAGCTTAAGGAGAAATTGGACATATTGAAGTTGCCATCAGCAGGTAATAAAGCCACCTTAAAACTTAGATTGGAGGAAGCACTAAAAGCCTTGAGTGACGAACAAATCAACGAATATTTTCCACCAAATCTTATGTTGCCAGAAGATCAATTCGTGGCGAGGATGGCTATAACATCCAGAAATGGCTTCAGCAAATCGATGAATCCGCTGGAATCCTAAACTGGGATCAGATGACGTGTTTGGTGTATGCTCGTCGGTTGTTAACAGGTACGGCTAAGCTGTTTTTGCGGACATGTTCATTTAAGTCGTGGCAGGAGCTAAAAACAGCACTCATTAAAGAGTTCAGTGGAAAGGTTAGCAGTGCTGAAGTACACAATGAGCTGCGCAAACGAAAGAAAAAACCAGAGGAGACCTATCAGCAATACATTTTTGAAATGCAAGAGATTGCATCGTTAACAGATGTGGGTGAAGCTGACGTAGTCCATTATATAATAAACGGTATAAATGATACAGCTGTAAATAAAACGATTCTGTACGGAGCAAATAATATTGACGAGCTAAAGAGTGCATTTAGGAAATATGAGAAAATGTCAGTGCAGATGAAAAATAACAGTTATAATATACAAAGACAAAGGAACCATTATGACGTCAAAACAAAACCAGTAGTAGCGGCTGTCAAATTAAAGTGCTTTAACTGTAACAACTTTGGGCACCTTAGTCAGAAATGCCCTCAACCACGAAGAGAGAAAGGTTCTTGTTTCCGATGCGGTAAAGTTGGACATAGAATCAGTGATTGCAGTGAACGACCATCTGGACTGGATAATCAATGTACGGGGAATCAAAATCAATTGCCAGTAGAAAACGAGTGCATAGGTGTAAACAACTTTGAATTTATTATTAAATATGTTCTTACAGAATTTGGTAACGGTCCTCAGACGAATTTTGCCTGTAAATTGCCGACACTGGTGGATTCAGGGAGTCCCATAAGTTTTGTTCAACAGCAGTATTTGCCAACATTTGTCATCACTACTGTAGGATCAGCTGAGTATAATTTCTGTGGTATAAATGATAGCTTATTAGAGATTATAGGTATGACTAATGTAACTATTTATTTTAATTCTTCTATTGTTTTGTTAAAGTTATTTGTAGTAAAAAATTTTACAATGAAATATCCCGTAACTTTAGGTAGGAATTTTATCGAAAAATGTAATTTAGAACTGAAGGAAAGAATAGTAAATGGAAGAAAAGAACTAAAAAATGTGAATAGTGGAAATAGAGGAGATATTTTGACAAATCCTATATCAAATGAATTAAATGATGGGTTATCTTGCATTGGTCCGGCAGAATCAGGTACGGTAATTGATTTATTTGACAAAGAAAATTTTATTAATCAAATTATGAATATTGATTATGATGAGCCAAATTTTGAAACAAATTTCAAGATAAACGAAACGTTATCATATAGTGTTTGTAGATATATCCAAAATGTTTTGAAACCAGCTTGTTTTCTCGCATCTAATGCAGAACCCAAAGTAGATTTTGAAATGGAAATAAAGTTAACAGACGAGAAACCTTTTCATTGCACTCCGCGTAGACTGCCGTTCGCGCATAAAGTTGAATTACAAAAAATTTTGGAAGATCTTATGAAACGTAACATAGTTCGTGAAAGTGACTCTCAGTTGTGCGTTGACTATAGAGAATTGAATAGGGTTACGGTGAGAGACAATTTTCCCTTACCGATAATTGAAGATCATTTAGACAGGCTTAAAGACAAAAACTATTTTTCAGTTTTGGACTTGAAAAATGGGTTTCACCATATTAAGGTTGCAGAACATTCAATTAAGTACACATCTTTCGTTACTCCTCTTGGTCAATTTGAATATTTACGAATGCCATTTGGTTTAAAGAACGCTCCCGCGGTTTTCGAAAAGTATATGAAAAAGATATTTAAACCTTTGATTGCCTCACATAAAATAATAACCTTTATTGACGACATTTTGATCGCTACAGAGACAATCGAAGAGCATATCGACATACTAAAGGAAGTTACAAAGACTGTAACTGAAAACTGTCTTCAACTACGATTTGATAAATGCTCATTTCTACAAAGCGAGGTAATTTATTTAGGCTATAAAGTGAGCGTAGCGGGTATTCAGCCAAATGAGGAAAATTTAAAGTCAATTAAAGATTTCCCAATTCCTTCGTGTACCAAAGGGGTGCAAAGCTTTCTGGTTCTTTGCTCATATTTTAGAAAATTTATAAAGAATTTCGCATTATTAGCGCGACCTTTGTCTGATTTATTGAAAAAGGATAAACAGTTTACTTTCGGTAGGGAGGAGTTGGAGTCATTTGAGACTTTGAAGAGGAACTTGTTAAACTCGCCTGTACTTGCAATTTTTAGTCCGCATAAAGAAACGGAATTGCATTGTGACGCTAGCGCTTAAGGTTACGGGGCAATTTTAATGCAGAAGCAAAACGATGGGAAGTTTCATCCGGTTGCATACTTTTCTAAAAGAGTTACCGAGGCCGAGAGCAGGTATCATAGTTTTGAACTAGAAACCTTGTCTATGATTTACGCACTACGGCGATTTAGGATTTATCTAACGGGTATAAAATTTAAGATTGTTACTGACTGTCAGTCACTTGCGCATACATTGAGTAAGAAATTTATTAATCCGCGTATATCACGTTGGGCATTGGAATTGCAATCTTATGATTATACAGTTGAACATCGAAATGGGAACAGAATGCTTCATGCTGATGCGCTGAGTAGATCGGTTAATATTCTGAATGTCCGAGACGAATCGTTTGAGTATATTCTAGCAGCCGCTCAGAGACGAGACCCTAAAATAATGGCTATAGCATCTGAATTGTAAAAACGCGAAAGTTCTTTATATGAGATGATAGATGGGTTAATATATCGGAAGGTTAAAGATGATATTCGGTTCTACGTCCCAGAAAATATGGAGGACAAAGTTATTCGTACCCATCATGAATCAATGTGCCACGTAGGAGTTGGCAAGTGCTATGAACTATTGAGCAAAATGTACTGGTTTCCAGATATGAAATCAAAAATACAAAAGTACATTAAGAGTTGTTTCAAATGTATATACTTCTCCCCAAATACTGGCAAAGAAGAGGGAGGTATATCGCGGGGTTTGTTCTCCCGCAAATATGCGACCTTTTATTTTAAATGTAGATGATTCGCGACCTGCCGCCAATGCATGGTAACTGATCAATGAATTAGAACATAGAAGCAAGAGGCTAGGTATTTTAAAAGATATAAAGGAAATCACAAATTTTTTGTAACGATGTAATTAAACAAAATGTGTGAAAATGAAAACTTTTAGGAAAATTTAGTTTGTTTTAAAGTATAACTGGAAGTAGTTAAAATTCAAAATTTTCGATTTTGTATACTATATTTGAAGTGATATAATCTGTATATGTAATTGTTTCTATTCTTATTATTTAGATTGAAGTAAGCGAAATTTTAGTACGTATAGTACGCTCAGGATATATATCCATTTATTTGCTTTGTGTTGAGCTTTATATATTTTCATTAGAGAACGATTAAGTAGTTTGGTTTCGAACTGACAAAATTTGTATTAATGTACCGAATTTAAGGTTAGGTAATCGGGTCGATTACAAGTCAGGATGACCGAATTGTAGTGTATGCATAATATTGTACGATAGCGTTGTACATATTTGTATTGTATTGACTCTAAGTATATTGATACTATTCATTTGACTTGTGTAAGTTTTCATGTACGTAGCTCTTACGGTTAGCCAAATTTACTGCTTATGATAGCTCCATCATTTTGTAATCAGTCAGTCTCATCTAGTCAATAAAAGTGTTAAGACCGAAGCGCGTTGTTTTAAACAAATATTACTACAGTTTCAACAGAGCATTGAAAAGATCTGGTAAGCTTAGAGCTACGTAGCTCTTACGGTTAGCCAAATTTACTGCTTATGATAGCTCCATCATTTTGTAATCAGTCAGTCTCATCTAGTCAATAAAAGTGTTAAGACCGAAGCGCGTTGTTTTAAACAAATATTACTACAGTTTCAACAGAGCATTGAAAAGATCTGGTAAGCTTAGAGAAATTTCGTCTTCAAGGTCGTCTTCAAGAACAAAAGTCTTTGGATCCTTTCCCTCGTGTTCCATGGCTTCTTGTAGTTACGCTACCAGGGTAGGTAGGTAGGGAGCGTTTACTTAATTCCCCCTTCAAGTCTTGAACAAGTAAATCCTTGAATTTGCGACCCATATTTAGATTATTCAATGCACCATTTCACTTTAATTTAACAGTTACACTTTTTTTCTAAGTTCACTTTTTATTCCTTCTTAATTAATCTCAGTTGTGACACCAGTTGTAACGTAAATGGGGCTCTTCGGGCTCGACGGCATAATTAAGACACTTATTTTCAATTCCAAATGTTCACAATTTTTATTCACTTCACTAATTAATTCGTTGCACAATTTTCTTTACAATATAACGTTTCACATGAATAATTAGCCCTTATCACTTCACGGGTTAAAATACAACTAACTATTCACAGTATCACATATACACACTTTGCAGTCTAAATCACGACTAAGCTAACCAGGCTGCTACTCAACCCTATTTATACTACTCAGGTTAGTTTTAGAAACGTCTGCCAATTAGTCCTACATGTTTCCGTTACACATTTTCACCACACTTATACACAATTCCAATAACCTTTCACCATTTATAAGTTTTGTTAATCAGTCAAGGCATTTGAGTGCGCTCTGTCCGTTATTGTTCAATTTTGTATTGTCGCTTTTCCATAACAATGACGCCTCCTATCTTTCCCCTCTTTATTGAACATAGTTTTTAGCATCAATTTTGTGTTTCCTATGTAGTTATTCCAATGGGTTCTAAATTCCAAAGCTTTAAAAAAAATTAAAAGCACTTAATTGCAAAGCAATGGCCAGTTGTTGTGTTGTTTCGACTTAAACTTTATTGTCGTTGCTTTCATTTGCAGGTCCTTGAATCGTTCAACCCAAAATGGGTTTTACTGGTGACAATTTTGATGAAATTAGTTTGATATCCGCTTTTACTAATTTCCAATAAAATTCTTTTTCGATAAGAAGCGAAATACCACCAATAGGATCACCATTTTTTCTGTTGGCTACTAGCAAAATGACACTAAATTGTTCATATTCATTACTAGGGATCGGTAAAGTGTTCACACAAATGTCAAGCACTTCCACAGCAATAACTTGCACTAACTGATTATTATATGCTGACTTAAGTATCACTTTAACCCGTTTATATTCGTGCTGTGGAGTACATGTATTCAGTAACTGCAAAGGGAAAAATACCAATTTTTACTGTATCCGCAATTTCTAGGCTTTATCATCTTGATATGCATTCCAGAATGTGTTCGTTGACTACGTTCATTCATAATTACTCAAACAAACAGTTGTTTACCGTTCATTAAAATTGAAGAAAATAAGTCACAACTCGTTTGAAAGTTAGTATACATCGCTGGAATAATGAGTACAAGTCGAATACACTATTAATTAATTTTCTATTCGCAGTATGTTTACGTTCGAGTTTTCGTTGTTTGCTTTTGTCATCTGCTCCCGTTTTTGATCTATAATCTGTTCCAAAAAGATTCCTGTCTGCTTTATTTTCCCACCAATTTCCTATGCATCCATCCCTCTTTTCCAACACGCTGTTGCCACGATTGCAACTCAGAACATTTTCTGATTTTTGCTCGTGGACTTGGGTTGCCATATAAAAAGCATGTAAATATAAAATGTTGAATCCATAACCATTCATTAGGGCTCTTTTTTATTAACAGCTGTGCAACATTGAACCAAAAATATATACATATTTCAAAATAAATATTTAAAAACAATTTATAAGTAAAATTCAAGCATTTCCACAAACCTACTGCTAAAAGATATAATCTGGCTACACTAAATCTTCTTTCCGACCATTCCAGTCACTTGAATTCGTATTGCATCGTTAGCAGTTAGGGATGGGGGATCGAACTGAGAAAATCGATCTGTAATTTTTTTCCGATTGCGTATATCGATTAATCGACTTAAAAGCATAGATATTCACAGATCGAATAGATCAGCATTTTGAAATTGCAAGTAATTAAACCTGTTTCTACATATAAAAGTATAGGGTCATTATGAAACCAATTTATTAAATAATAGAAAACAGCCTTCGTAGCTTACAAATCTGGGGTATTTCAGAAATGTTGCTTATTTAATCGGAAAAAAATTTGCGTTTATGAAGCAGAGTCTTTTTTGAAAGTACTCAGTCTTCATTAAAGGGACAAGTACTCGTCCTCATTAAAGTAACACAACTAAAAATGTTCACCCGAAAAGTAAAAGAGAAGCACAACTTTTGTGCCGCGTATTTGCAAGCGCAAACATTTCTTTACTAATATCACATGTCCCAGAAAGCTTCCAGGAATATTTTGAAAATAGGTCCCCAATGTTTCATTCTTTCGTTTTAAACGGAAATCACCGCAAGTTCACCTTTATCTTCCGCCCTGTCTTCACCTTATGACTACCACTCAGTTGAAAATTTCAAAATGGACGCAGTTCTGGTTTACTATTCAAGTGCTAATTGTGATCGAAAACACTTACACACTTGTCATACAAAAATGTTTTAATAAAATACTATGTAAGATTTTAAAGAACGCAAAATAAATTGTTCGTCTTTTTAATTTATTGTGGAAAGGTTTTTTACACAATTCACCATGGCTGAAGTGTTTAAATCCATATTATTTTAAAAGTGTAAAATCTGCCAAATTTGAGACTTTACATTAAAAAAAACTATTAATAAGTGTCAAATCTTTGATAGAGTAAAAATGGGCAGAACTCAAAAAGATATATATGCTTCTTTCCACATGAGTTTCTTACTAGGATTATACGTGGCAGTATATATACTTATCTATTCCACTAGTTATATTCTACTTTGTTGATGTGGCAAATCCGCGTAAAGGGAGTTGGATTAATTCGTTGAGCGGTACGACCAACTTCCCATGGGTCGCAGGTTCGAGACCAGGTCTCCGCGTGAGCTTTTATTTAGAAATTAAAATAATAATAATCTGTCCCTGGGCTGTTCTCTAGCTCGCAGGAATGTAAAAACAAGACTTTCAAGTTTCCTCACTTCCCTTACCCTAATTCCCTTCCGGCTTTAGCCACGTCGGATAAAAAAAAATAATATGCATAACATCCAGGATATCGGTATACAAAATTCAACTAACTTTCGAAGCAATTACAAGTTGCATCGTGTATTCCAAAACCAATTTGTATAAAAACTTAAAATCGCTAATCGAATATCACTTATTTTAGATTTTTCTTTAAATAACTTATTTGTCTTTCATTGTGGAATCACCATTCCAGAAATAAAACATAACAAGCCACCGATGATAAAATCATGCAGTAGTCACTAAACTACACAGTTAACACTAAAATATTATAGCGATTCACCTAACAATTACGATTCTTTTAACATTTTTTACATTTGTCGGATTATTACATAAATGAAAGACAAAATGCAAAAATATCACAACTTAGCTTGTTGTTTTTTTTTTGTATCTTAATTAGATCGAAATCGGAAATAAATAAATCGATTCGAGCTGAATCGGTCCCGCGTAAAATCGATTAACAAATCGGCAGATTGAAGGCTTAAAGATCGAATCGAAGATCGCCCATCACTACAATCAGTGCCTCTTGGTTTGTTTGTCGACCAAGATACATCAAAAGGATGGCTGTACATGGTTTTTGGCGAGTTTGAGAAATTTTACATCATAATTTGCCATTTACCGTGTACTGCCAATCTTTTTTGAACAGGGTATAGATGCTGCATAATTAGGGTCACACATAGCCGACGCATGTTTTCTAGCACAGTTACTGCCCCTTATAGAACGATTACGACACGATTTAGAGTGATGTCCTCCCTATATGCATCTGAAGCATCGATTACCTCATATTAATTTCACATCAGTATTCACCAAAAAACCCGTAGTTGCTTTCAGCAATTTTATTTTGCTCAAAACTGCTTTGTTGTGCGTTTAGAATCTTCTGATTTTTCAAGAAATTCTACCTTTCTCTTCAGGAATCATTTTTGAATTGTAAAACTGTCACAATCCGTGAGAAGTGACATAAGATTACATATAGTTTTATTCACAAGTTTCTCATTGTTTCCAAACTCTTCTATGAGTAAGGCCTTTGCAGATTCATAACAGGCCTCTATAGTAGTAAATCTCACTGCTCCACCGATTAGACAAGCTTGCATGTAATTGATCTTATCTATGTCGCTGAATTCCTTGTTTTCGTCGACAACAGTTCGGAATTGTTCCCAAAATGGCAGCCAATTTTTGTAATATCCACAAAATTTCTTAAAATTTAATTTAAGTAGCTTAAAAAGCGATTTGATAGGACGATGAGAATTTTCTCGGTCCCTCCCTAAACTATTTGCTATATCATCATGTGAGTTCTGCATCGATCGTAATTTTTTCAATCGTTGTTTTAGATGAGATATCATTAAAATGGCTTTATTATCGTATTCAACTATGGTTTTACATTCCTTTTTAAATCTTGTGGCTTAGTGGAGTCTCTAATGGTATTATTAGCCAGATTGAGCTTATCTCTAGCTGTTTTTAAACGCTCTAAATATACTATGCATTCCTCCTCGATAAGTTCGAAATTAGATCTATTTTCCTCCTTAAGCTGTGATAAATAATCCGCCATATATTTAGTCGCTGCCTTTGACAATTTTGGTTACGTTCACTTTTCAAATAATTCTGAATTTTATTTTATTAATTAATGTTTTTGGCCCTCCTCGATGCTGTGGTTCACCTGCGATAGTGTTCTTCCAAGGGCGCCAGAATTATTCATTTAGTTGGAATGATAACTGTCGTTAGAGCGATCTGAAATACTAAAATACTATTCGAGTTTAATAAGAAGACATACATACATATCTACATACACCGACGAGCCAATTTTTCCATAAATCTTTACTAAGTCGTCGGTGGAATAAGTGTTAACATGTCGGCCTACAGATTACGATTAAAAGGCCATGAGTGTTGCAGAGAAAATTTCAGTGGTTCGGAATCCACTTTAAATTGAAGGTCCACTTGCAACTGTTGTCTCGAATCGGGTGAAGCTCTTCTCCCGCCCATGTCCTTACGGGGGTTACGGGAATCGGAGAGAGAATTTTTTACTAAAATGACATTCACTCAAAGTGAACGGGCGAAAATAAAATGAATATATATATATATATATATATATATATATATATATATATATATATATATATATATATATGTATATATATATATATATATATATATATATATATATATATATATATATATATATATATATATATAAAGCAAAATAATTGATACATAGAAAGAGAGGCTCATCAGTGTATATGAATTGTTTAATACAAAAATAAGAAAAATATTGGAATCGGTCAAATATTAGTCTTAATCTTTCCCACCAGCTTGAAGAAAACCGTTCCGAGAAAAACGCATTTAAAGATTTTGATATAAGAAGTATAAGAATATAAATTGGTGTTCTCTTTTAATTAATCGATTCATGGTTCATAGAAACCCCTCTACAGCCTAATATTCATTCTCTTGTTCAGATCTATCCATCTTTTGGCTTAATTTTCTCCGCTTGGCCTCATCTGAGCTGCGTCGATCAGCCAAGCTGTTGCACTCCGCGTTTTTGTTTCCAGCGAACTGTGCAGCACTGTAGCCTGGTGAAGCTGGAATCCCTTCTAATATTTTCAGAACTGGCTTGAATCCTTCATTGAAAATTATTGTAGCTTATTAAGTATAAATTTCAACAACTTTCTTGCCATTGAATAAAGTTTAAAAACTAATTTCCAGACAGTTGGATTGATTCACTCGTACACATCGTTGTAACAGCTGATCGTTTGAAAGGTCCTTGAAGATCGGCTTTTGGACAATTGGATGTTAAGCAAGTTTTTGTGTATAAGTGGTCCCTTCCAGCTGGTGCTGCAAGTACTTGCACCAGCTTATATCACAGAGGTGATGCTGTGGATTGGAAACTTTCTGGTGGTGGAAACTTTCTGATAGTAACCGGCCCATGCTTCGTCTTTAATTTTTCCACTGAATAAGGATGTCATTGTACAACTAAACTACGGCGAATCTTTTATATTTTTGAACTCGCGTTTTGAGTTTTGGTTTTATTTACCTCCACTTTTTTGATTACCACGTTTGCACCGATGTAGTTTACAATGCAACGAGATCGACGTTTTAAACAACTCAACTACGTCTCCACCTCAATTTTTCATGCACTGCCATCGTAATTTTTATTGTAGTTTTCTGCATGCTCTGATATCGGATTCTACCTCGTTTATTTTTCTTTCTGCTGCCTGAAAATTTTACAAACACTCGATTTTGTTATTACATTTACCACCTATTCGCTAAATTTTCCAATCAGGGGACCAATACCATGAGAGACGAGAAGCCGCCTTAGCTCATGATTCATCTCCAGAAACAAATGTCAAAATCAATAACCAAAAAAATAGCACAGTTAATTTACTTGTTTTGTTCGCTCGTCGCCCACTTTCTTTTTTTCAATTATCACCATTTGCTTTACTTTTTAATCACTTATACACATGACTTTACAACATGTATATTTTAACACCTTCGTTAATGTTGTCCGTGCGCTCGCTGGTTCACTTTTCGGTTTGATTTCTTATTACCAGATGGACTATTGATGAATACTTAGTGAATTCGCATTGATAACATTTTAAATATCCCTTGTTGCAATTATTATCCACTCAAATTTTCTTTTTCTTTTGCTTAAATATACGAATTAGTTTTCGTCTTGTTTGTTAATATTGTTCACTTGCACTTTCTTCTTTTCTAAGGAAGCCTGAGCATATTTCCAAAACTTACAACGTTGTTACAACGTTGAAAGTATTGGAGAAATTTAGTCCCATATATATGTAATTAATAATCAGGTATTGAGATTTTCCCTGACTTATATTTCTAAGCCTTGCTTTCCTATATTTCATTACATGTCTATAGAGATCTTAATTACTGAAATGTACGTTCATATCTAAATTATTAATAATAATATAATTCGTATTACCTTACTTCAGCCCATATATCAATATCTATCAAAACTATAGGCTAAACTTAACTCTTTAATTCAGCGCAATTACCTAAATAAAGACTACAGAACTACTTAAGTCAACACAAATTAACTTAAATACCCTATTCTTATTAAATAAAATTGTAATTGAGCTTACATTTATCTCTAAATAATGTGTCTAAAAGAACTCTAAAGCTGGAATAATCATCCTTTGCCTTTTTCCTTTAATTTACCCAAGCTTAGATAGTATCTATATCCCTTGTTAAATCTTAGCCTGTATACACTTGCGGTCATAGAAATCGCAGCACACAGGTGAGCAAGTCATTAAGAAATATTTGGGTACCAGCCATTGAAGAGCACTTGTCATATTCAGTAGGTAATTTTTCAAGATAACTGACTCTGCACGTTGTCATCAGATAAATTTGAAATGATAAGATTTCTATGACCGCGAGTGTAGATGTCCATTTCTAAGCATCCTATAAAACCGCATTGCATTTAAATAAAAACTGAGTTTCCGTAAGAAAAGGATTCCTAAATTTCTGCCGATTTAAGAAAATTATTACCATATTGTTTGATTGGAATTCAGTGATTGATTATCTTAAATGATCCCCAGATATAAATGGTTTGGTTAACCGGGATGGCGATTATTATGTTATTCCCGAAATGTGTTGAAAACGTTTTTCACAAAGATATATAGGGTGTTTCACAGCGCGTGTGGCAAAATGTACGATCTGGTAGATCTAAGTGAAAAACGAAAGAAATTGTTTGAGAGTTGGTCTATCCCCTCCCCCCGAGGGGGTATATCCCCCCCTGCTATGGTAGTTTGAAATTTTTAGTAGGATGTTGAAAACCAATCTTACATTTAAACGTATATCTTCTAAAGTTTTTAGTGCTAGAGACTTCATTAATATCTCAGTTGACAGGTAACGCAATAGTATTAAAGACTTGTTTGCTTAAAATGGTTTGGTTATGTAACTTGAGAACGGTGTAAGGTTTTTGTTCGCTTTAAGTTTCCTTTGAAAGATAACAAATTAGCCACTATTTTAAACCCAAAAACAAAACAAAAATAGGACAATTTTTCAAGATATTTCCTTTTGAAATGAAAAATTTGCTTTTTTCAGAAACTTTAAATCAATCCAAGATCAATTTTTTTTAAACTGTTAGCAGTAAAAGGAAGATTACACAATCTTTAGCACAATTTTGTTACCTGTCAACTGAGGTATTAATAACGTCTCTAGCACTAAAACTTTAGTAGATATACGATATACTATCTCCCAAGTTTCTTCGTTTCTCATACGCACATCTTGGCTGTTCGATTAAGGTTAAAAAAATTTTATTCAAATATTGATCGAAGGCTTTCCTTTACCTTAATAAGTATAAATATAACTAAACCAGGAAGCGAAAAAAGCCAGTTGATTGACAATCCACAACGTAATATGGCCTGAAATTACAAAACCATAGCATAATCGAAAGATATAGCTCAAAATGTGTGAAAAAGCGCCGTTTTCCATCCCTCTGATCACTTAGATTTCTAAAGCTAAAATTGCGATATTATCAGGGTAGTCGGCATTGATCATACTCATAGATAACAGGAAACTGTCGCTTTTTTCATCAGTGTCATAGTATATGAAAGCTTCTTTTTGTCTAAAAGTTGTTTTTAAAACACAACTTATAACAAAAAGAAATGATATGGTTCAGTGGAGCTGAATCGTGAATAGTTAGTACATAATAATCAATCACGTGCATTTACGAACGTATTCAGTATGACTCAGTCTAAAGTGTATCGAATACAAATTTTTACATGCAAAAGAACACCTAAGATTCATAGTGTTTAACAAACCCTACAGCAAACTTTATTAGACATTCTCAGTAAATCCACATCAAATGATATGTCAAAAATCTTAAATTGTATTCCACTTTTTGATAACTATATCAAATTTCATTATTTTGAAACCCAATTATTAATTTTTTTTACAAATTAACGTTATTTGGTCGAATTCACAAAATTTCACTTTACTTCCTTAAATTAGTGGCCAGAGCCTAGAGGACTACCCCTTAGCATGGTTTTGGCCGGAAGGGAATTTGGGTAAAGAAAGTGAGCAAACTTGAATGTCTTGTTTTTGCATTGCTGCGAGCTAGACAGCAGCCCAGAGACGGAGTGGATTATTTTAATTTCTTAATAAAACTCACGGGGAGACCTTGACCACGGACCACACTTGAATGTTAGTATAGGGTTTATTTAGAACCAGCCGCAACCGTTAATAAACCTGAGAAGCTGCTTCAAGCCTAAGTTTGCAACATCGTCTAGTCCTCTGAAAAGGTACCCGCCTAAAGCGTTGTATCTTCTCCTGGCCATTCCCAAGCAATCTCAGAATAAATGCTGTATGCTTTCCACTTCATCATCGTCCATACAACTTCTACAAAAGTAGTTGGTGGGGATGCCTGTCTGCCTCTTCTTGTCTTGTCTTCTCTGTCTGGAACTCTAGTAGAGAAGATTTTCCCAAAGCTCAGTGTAGACGTAATGCCCTCGGTGTTCTCCTGCAGACAGCCTTCAGGATATATCCGACAGAAAAAATATCGAATTTAATTCCTATCGATAGATAGTCGCTATGTTGTTTTTGAGTTCGATATCACGGTATTCAAATTTGAATCTGACATAGGTCGGATAAATTTGTATTACATAAATAAATTTTTGTTAATTTATTTGCAGAATTAAAGTTGAAACATTAATTTTTTTTAAAGAATAACTTTATGAAGATTTATTCAATATACAATACTAATTATATTAAAAATTGTTTCTCTGATGTTTATATAGATTAGTTACATGGCAGCAAATTCGTTGCACAGCATGAATCTTAGGTGGTCTTTTAAATGTAACAAGTTTAATTAGAAACACTAAAGAAAGGCGAAGTCACACTGAATTCATTTCGTAAATGCACGTGATTGATTATTTCGTGCTTGACTAATCCATATCACTTCTTTTTGTTACTTGTATATTTAACACTTTTAATAACTGTATATTCAACAAGAAAAATAAAATTCCAATTAACGAAATAGTTGATCCGATAGTTGATAACCACTTTTGCACCCGCAAACACCAAATTTACGTTCTTAATGTTTTTTGGTAAGTTTAGTTTACTGAAAAAAACTAACAGGAACGGCTTTTTTTATAGAAACGTACATATGTGTGATCGGCTAAAATTATATTTTATACATATATATTTTCAATAATTTATAAAACCTAAATCTTTTCATTTGCATTGGACTCCGTATATATTCTATCTTCGCAAAGAATCGTAACAGTAAGTTGATCATTTTGAAGTAAAAATTTCGAAAAGTAGCAAGAACTCTTTAATTTAATTGAAATTCATAAAATTAATTATTCTTTACATTTATAGCTGTGTAAAACGATTACTGTTCCAAACTTGGCAATGTTTAAGTCGCAATTGTCAAATGGCAAGTAATATAGATTTGTGTAGATGAATTTGCACTAAACCTGAATAAACATTCAGGTCGATCCTGAGGTAAACTAAGTCGAATTCGGATCGAACCTGAGACGTTATATTTGCTTCATACGAACAATTTAGCAGCTCCATGGTTGGGTCCAAATGAAAAGTGAGATTTAAATGAAAGCGACATAACACCTGTATTAGTTTTACCCATTTTATTTCACTTCTTGGTTGAATTCAGTGTGCTAACTAACACCTTTCGCTTATGATACGAATCGAAGCACTTATCTATGTAGAAGCTAGAACGTTGTAGGTCGTCTACCGTCATTTGGGTTCGACTTTAAAATTAATCCATTAAAGCGCCTGCAAGCGGAGCAATCGTGGCCTTCTATTGCTTTTAATAAATCAACTTCCGCAAATACCACGCCCGGTCTATTCGCCATGCAAGTCGTTCGCGTTAACTTGGTGTTGTGATACTGAAACAAGCACCTGGAGTCTGGACCGGTACACAAACCAGATTAATTCCATGCGATAGCACCGATTACAAGAAATCGTAATAAAATTCGAATGCATTTCTCTCCTCTTAGGCTTGTTTGTGGCACAAGGCTAGGCATGGCAGTGAAAAGTCATTGCTGGACAAGCGTTATTCATTTCAGATGTTATCAGAGCTCTAATGCAAATATTGGAATAAGATTTATCGAGCATAACAAAAGCAGTAAATGTACACGATTGTTAGTATTATCGTATACCTTTCACTATTCCTTGGGACAAAATGATACATTTTTGCCGCAACGTTCATTAGTTTGGAATATCTATACTACATATATAACGTAAGTTTGTAAATATGTAAGGTGTTGCGATCGTTTGGACAATTAACTTTTGAAATTTGCCTACACTTTCTAGTCGTGAAAGTTGGAGACAAAAATCCAACTTATTACTATGAATATATACATATATACTCTGCAAATGTTATAAAGTGAATTAAAAAGAAGTGAATTCGAAAAAAAAATTAAAACCGCGGATCGTCTTAGAAGTCTACGAATGTATTGCCATCAGTTTTTCTCTTTCGAATTCAATTCAAAATTATGATTCACATTTGATTAAAAGGGATTGAATGTAATTTGAATATGCTTTATAGGAAATGTTAGATTCCAATAAAACTGTCATTATCAGTGGAGTTCCCAATATATAAAAATCAAACTCTAAATGTATTTGCGAAAAAAAATTTAAATAATTTGTAGTTTAAAAACTAAAAACCAAAGCTTTCATAAATGTACTGAAAAGGAAAAATTATTTTTATTGATATAATAACATATGTTTTTTAATTTAGAGAATTAATAATTTTTTTTATAGAATTAATCCTATTAACTCAGATGGCGTACTTCTTAGGCAGAAGCCTAGAATCAATTGACCTATTCGAAAGAATATAACAAAATATTGAGGTGAATGAGGCTCCCACACAAACATGCAAAAAAAACATTAGTGATCAAAAAACCAAAAAACAATTTCTTAAATATTAAATTATTATTTAAAAATTTAATCAGAATACATAAGAAGAACGATAATTGCCCTCCAGTAAAGTCAGTGCCTGATTACATAAAAAATTTCTCTCCCGAAACGTTTTCAATTGTTATTAACAATATTCAATTATTATTAACAATATTTAATTGTTACTGGCGATAAATTTCATGATCATAGTACAAACGAATAAGTGTAAACTCAATAAAATTCATACTATTCAAAAAAAAAAACTTTCGCCCACTTTTATGTCATTTAAAAATCCTTAATAAATTGATATTTTAAATTTATAAATAAATAAATTAATGAATTTAATTTATCATGATAATTTCATTGTAATTAAAGGAAAAAATTTTTTTAAAAAATTATTCCGTTACAGCACAATTTTTTAATGAAAACCAAATAAATGCACTCTGTTTGGAATTCATTTGTTATTAATAATTTTGAATGGTTATAAACAATTTATAATTGATATAAACAATCCTTAATTGTTATAGACCATTTTTAATTGATATAAACAAAGTTTATTCATAAAAGAAATTTTTTGTGGTAAAAAAAGTTTCAATTGTTTATAAGAATTTTTCATTGTTTATAATAATTTTCAATTGCTATGAACAATCTTCAATTTTGTATTCAATTTCCAATTTTCATAATCAATTTTCAACCAGGTAAAACCATTTTTTATGATTATAAATTAATTATTGTTATAAACAATTATTTATTGTTGTTAACAATTTTCCATCAGTATAAACAATTTCTGTTCATAATAAATTGTTATTATCCGACTTTTTGAAGTCCCGATCGTCATCAGAACAAATTATATTGAAGAAATCCTTTTCAAGAAAGTCTAAAGTCAACTTTTTTTCAGTTTTTTTGTTTAAACAAAAAAAACGGCTGAACCGAAATTGATTAAATTTCTTTCAGATCTTATTGACAATAATACGCTTCGAATGGCAGCTTAGCGAAGTCGAAAAAAGTCGGTCCGAACGTACGTACGTACGTACACACACACACACACACACACACACACACGCACACACACATTCCTGTGTTCAAAAACATGCGTAAAACACTACGGTGACTTTGAAATGTAAAAAAATTTTAAAACTAAAAATTTTGAAAATCGGGCCTGTGGCGGTACTAAATCTACGCCAAGTTTATGATGACGCACTTCCGTGTTTCCCCTATCATAGAAATAGCAAAGAGTGCAATTCCTCAAACGCATCATTGCATATTTGCATTCAAACTCGCTTGTACTTACACAATCGAATAAAGCACAACAGATGTTCTCTCTCGAATTTGGGAATGGACCTTTTGAAGCTGCTACACTACAGATTAACAACAGTCCGAAACCAATCGTCGTCGTGATCACTCCCAGTAACCGAAGCATTGAATTTTGTATTCTTAGTACATAAGCAAACGAATATTTTTAGTGAATAAATTATAGTAAGCAATTAACCGTGTCGGTATCAATTAATTAAATTCATCCTGCGTTAATTAATCACGGAAATAACTCTACATATTTTCACACGGTGGCCTGCACGAAAAACGTGTACATTAGCCACAGGGCCCATTACAATAATTCCCTATATGTGGGAAGTTAATAAGTAATACCTTTTGTATACCAAAATGGAATCTAGTCACACCTAATCCAAAAACACCTAAAATATACGGATTACCAAATATACATAAACCAGGTAACAAAATGAGAATTATTTGTTCAAATACGAATGCACCTTCTTCCAAAATTGCTAAATGGCTGGTCGAGGAATGTGGAAAACTAGAACAACCAGAGGGCTTATATTTAAGAAATTCACTAGAACTAGTAGAAAAATTAGAAAATTTAAATCTCGAACCAGAAGTTAAAATGGCATCTTTAGATGTTGAAGCCTTGTACCCTAGTATACCTGTAAAAGAAAGTTTAATTTATATAAAGGAATGGTTAGAAACTCAATCAGTAGAGCAAATAAAAATAGAGTGCTACATACAAGCTCTAACATTATGCATGGATCATAATGTATTTCAATTTAGGGACAAGTACTTTAGACAAGTTGAAGGTACAAGCATGGGAAATCCCATTTCTTGTTTTGTTGCCAATACTTTTATGGGGAAACTAGAAATGAACCTTAAAAGAGCTGGAAAACTGCCCATAACATGGCAAAGGTATGTTGACGATATTTTTATTGTGATACATAAGGATAATGTACCCCTCTTACTTAACGAAATCAACAACCTTTTCCCGAGCATAAAGTTCACATATGAAGAAGAAATTGGCAACAAACTACCATTTCTAGATTTATTGCTAATAAGAAAAAATGGAAAAATTGAAGTTGATATATATAGAAAACCTACTATGACTAAACCGTTTATTACTAGGGATTCCTTTTGCACTAGACAACATAAAATGGCTTCATTTCATAGCATGGCATACCGGCTGAATAAGTTACCTTTATCTTTAATTAATTATAAAAATGAATACGAATATATAAAGGACGTCGCAGAAATAAATGGCTACAGAAAACGTGATATAGAAGATATAGTTAAAAAACACGCAAATAAAATAAAAAATAGAAGCAGAACTACGCTAAAACCAGTATTAAATGAAAAGAAAAGAGTTTCATTTAAATTTCAAGGAATAGTCACATATAACATAAAGAAAATTTTTAACAAATCTAACCTTGAAATAGTATATGAAAATAATGAAAAACTGCTAAAAATACTAAGCAATCCGAAGGACAAAATAGCAAGTATAGACAAATCAGGCTTTTACAACATCACATGCGGAGAGTGCAACAAAAAGTACATTGGACAAACTAAGCCATAAAGAACATATAAGCAACGCGAAAAATAATCAACCTGGAAAATCAGCTGAAGCACAACATATATTAGAAGAAAACCATACGGATATGGGAATAATTAGATTGAAATTAGAAAAAGCTGTAAACAAAAGAATTGAATTAGACGCATGGGAAAGTCTCTACATTGCCAAAAATAAAAATAATATTTTAAATAATAGATGGGACCATAACCATCGCATCACATCTCTTAAGCTTTACCACATAGCAGTGAATTTGGAGGCTATTGACCTGTTATCAGTGCTGAACAAGTGCAATGCTCTTATCACTGGTGGCATTGAACTTCAGTCTGCGTTGGCCGCTGACGATGGAAGAATGCATGCTGAAATGCATCCGGAATTTCGGATTTTTTAAACGGTACGTGAGAAAGGTGTCAGTTTTTAACCGACTTCCCAAAAACACAGAGGTTCTATGTTCGACGCGTATTTTTTTTGTTTTTTTTTGTTTATTTTTTTTATTTTTTTTTTTTTTTTTTATATCTGACCGGGCATAACTTCGTAACGCGTCGACCGATTTTGATGATTCTTTTTTTGTTGGGTAGAGTATGTTCACCGATTGGTACCATGTCAGAAAAATTTTTGGTTGGGTGGGGGTGGGGGGTGGGGGTGAAATCTAACTTTGTAACGCGTGGTCCGATTTGGATGGTTCTTTTTTTGTTGTACAGAGTATGATCCCCCATTACTAATAGGAGAAAAAAATGTGGCCCAGGGCGGAGGGAGGGGTAGTCTAACTTTGTAACGCGTGGACCGATTTGGATAATTCTTTTTCTGTTGGGTAGAGTATGTTCCGTGGTTCATATCAGGTGAAAAAAATTTTGGAGGGATGGGGGTGGGGGGTGGGGGTGGAACCTAACTTTGTAACGCGTGGTCCGATTTCGATGGTTCTTTTTCTGTTGTATAGAGTATGATCCCCCATTCCTAATAGGAGAATAATTTGGTCCTATGGTGAAAGGTGTGGGTGGGGGGAGGGGTAGTCTAACTTCGTAACGCGTGGACCGATTTGGATAATTCTTCTTCTATTGGATAAAATATGATCCTTGGTTGATACTACGAGAAAACAAATGTTGCTGGGGTGGAGGTGGGAGAATGGGGGTGGAACCTAACTTTGTAACACGTGGTTTGATTTGTACGGTTCTTTTGCAGTTGTATAGAGTGTGATCCCCCATTGCTAATAGGAGAATAATTTGGTCCTATGGTGGAGGTGGGGGAGGGGGAGGGGTAGTAACTTCTTAACGCGAGGATTGATTTCGATGATTCCTTTTATGTTCGGTAGAGTATGTTCCTTGATTGATACCATGAGAAAAAAAGTTTAGTGGAATGGGGGTGAGGTAGGGGGTTAAAACTAACTTTTAACGCGTGGACCGATTTGTATGGTTCTTTCTTCGTTGTATAGAGAAGAAGACACTAAAAAGTGAAAAATAAAATAGTTTTAAAAAAAAAACTTGAACCGACTTCACAAAAAGCGCTAAAAAGCATAAAAAAATTTTTAATTGCATATCTATTACGACATTTTGAAGTCGGTGCAAATTAAACAAATAAAACAACTACAGTACCCCAATTGAAAATAATACCTAATACTACCTGAACGATTCAGTTTACGGGGGATCATTTTAAATGACGATTAAATACTTTTGTTGTAGTTGTTTGGTTTTTTTGATTTGCGCCGACTTCAAAATGTCGTAATAGATATAAAATTAAAAATTATTTTATGCTTTTTAGCGCTTTTTGTGAAGTCGGTTCAACTTTTTTTTTAAAAACTATTTTATTTATTTATTTTTTTAATTTTTTTTTTTTATGTCTGACCGGGCATAACTTCTTAACACTTCGACCGATTTTGATGATTCTTTTTTTGTTGGGTAGAGTATGTTCACCGATTGGTACCATGTCAAAAAAATTGTTGGTATGGTGGGGGTGGGGGTGGGGGTGAAACCTAACTTTGTAACGCGTGTTCCGATTTGGATGGTTCTTTTTTTGTTGTACAGAGTATGATCCCCCATTGCTAATAGGAGAAAAAATGTGGTTTAGGGTGGGAGGAGGGGGGAGGGGTAGGCTAACTTTGTAACGAGTGGACCGATTTGGATAATTCTTTTTCTGTTGGGTAGAGTATGTTCCGTGGTTGATAGCAGGAGAAAAAAAATTTTGGAGGGATGGGGGTGGGGGTGGGGTTGGAACCTAACTTTGTAACGCGTGGTCCGATTCCGATGGTTCTTTTTCTGTTGTATAGAGTATGATCCCCCATTGCTAATAGGAGAATAATTTGGTCCTATGGTGAAAGGTATGGGTGGGGGGGAGGGGAGGGGTTGTCTAACTTCGTAACGCGTGGACCGATTTGGATAATTCTTTTTCTATTGGGTAGAATATGATGCTTGGTTGATACTACGAGAAACCAAATGTTGCTGGGGTGGGGGGGGGGAGGGTGGAACCTAACTTTTCAACACGTGGACCGATTTGGATGGTTCTTTTGCTGTTGTATAGAGTGTGATCACCCATTGCTAATAGAAGAATAATTTGGCCCATGGTGGGGGTTGGGCGAGGGGAGGAGTAGTTTAACTTCGTAACGCGTGTACCGATTTGGATATTTCTTTTTCTTTTGGGTAGAGTATGCTCGGTGGTTGATACCACGAGAAGAAAAAATTGTTGGTGTGGTTTTGGAGGGAGAAGGGGGGGTGGATTCTTACTTTGTAACGCGTGGACCGATTTGGATGGTTCTTTTGCTGTTGTATAGTGTAATCCCCCATTGCTAATAGGAGAATAATTTGCTCCTATGGTGGTGGTGGGGGAGGGGGAGGGGTAGTAACTTCGTAATGCGTGGACCGATTTCGATGATTCCTTTTCTGTTCAGTAGAGTATGTTCCTTGATTGATACCATGAGGTGTTATAACTAACTTTTAACGCGTTGACCGATTTGGATGGTTCTTTTCGACTTCACAAAAAGCGCTAAAAAGCATAAAATAATTTTTAATTTTATATCTATTACGACATTTTGAAGTCGGTACAAATTTAACAAATAAAACAACTACAGAACCACAATTGAAAACTTACGTAATTCTACCTGAACGTTTCAGCTCACGAGATCAAAAGGAAGGACGATTAAATACTTTTGTTGTAGTTGTTTGGTTTGTTTGATTTGCACCGACTTCAAACTGTCGTAATAGATATAAAATTAAAAATTATTTTATGCTTTTTAGCGCTTTTTGTGAAGTCGGTTCAACTTTTTTTTTTAAACTATTTTTTGTTATTTATAATTTAGTATTTAACAAAATCTGTGTTTTAATTAGTAATTAGGATAGTTGTTTTTTTAGCATTTTTTTCATGTGGCTGTGTTGGGTAGATGAAGAGATAAAAATAAAAGAGTAATGTGCATACCATGAAAAACTAAAATTTATGAATCACTCTGTCACTCCCAAACGGCTTAGAGTCCCCCCCCCTCCCTGCCATACAATTTTTTGTTTGTCTAGATGAGATCTATCACCCCACTCATTTTGGCGCGTCAGATCTGAAACACCCTGTATTCCGTCCATATATTCCATTAGTGCCATTAGTGCCGGAATATGTTGATCACATATTGCCGGTATATTGACGATTATTATTTCTAGAATAAAATAGCTCATATAATGATAGAAAATGGACAGTAACTTATACCTACTGTCTCCTTATGACGTCATTTTGTTATCATAAATAGTTAGTATACTTTGCTGACAACAGACTGTCATTTTAAAGGCATTAAATGCTACAAGCTTAAATCGGGCAATAAATGGTCAACATTGCCGACTATTTTTCGGATTTATTCTGGTATTTGGACGTCTGGTGTATCAGAAATTTTAAAGTGAAAAAAAGTGAGAAAAGGATTTAAATTTTTTCTTGTCATTGATAATTAACATGATTGTTTCATTAGTGGAAAAAAATACAGGTAAAAATGTCCGAAATTGGGTGTTTTCGAAGAATACTTCATCCTCAAGTCTTAAAGTAGTTACACGTGGAAAGGCACGTACAGAAAAACTTACTTTGTTTTTATTTGAAGAATTGCCGCTCCATCTCGAAGAATTAGTTGTGGACATTAAAATGCAATTATCAGATATACAAGGTCTGGTACCAATTTTCAACGAAAATCCGTCAGAATTGGGGAAATTTATTAGTTGTGAGGAGATAATTTTCAAGGCTGCTGCAACATCGGAGGACAAAAAACTGTTCCTTCAGATAGTGAAGACTAAACTAGTAGGGCCAGCTTTTGCACTTAATGAATACAAATCCTTTACTTCATGGGAAGAATTAGTTAAGGCTCTGAAGGAGAATTTCAAAGAGAAAGCCTCTCGATCCGGTCTTCAAAACGAGCTACGACATTCATCGCAGTCTCGAAGGAAGACAGTGAAAGAATTTGGACAACGATTACTACAGCTGTTGTCCGCTTTGAATTCAGCCACTTACTATAATGCAACCGACGCGACTGCACGAGCATTCCTCCTCGATGAAAACGCAAAATTAACCGTACAATCTTTTGAGGACGGATTAAGAAACCCCAATATAAAAATCCTTGTCAAAGCCCGTGGTGAAACTAATTTAAAAGACTCATTTGCTTATGCCGCTAAGCAGATCTTGCGCTCAGGATCCGATCGTGATACTCAGCAGCATTCTAATCAATCCTCATCCAAACCAATTCTGGTCTGTCAAATCTGCCATAAGCAGATAAATGTTATAGCAATGCACAATTTCCAAGCTTTGTTCCCAGACAGATAAAAGCCGAAATCCAACACCTGGCATGTTCATACTGTCGAAAACCTAACCACACTTATTCTAATTGTCGTGCACGACTTGCGCAAGAGGTCCCACAAGGACATCGAGATAATTTTTCAGCCTCAAGTAGGCAACATTTTCACATAACTAGAAACAATCGAAGAGTAAACGATGAACTAAATCGCGGAAATCGAAGAAATTGTGCTCAGGCCAGATTTTTCTATACAATGGGCCGTAGTAGTACATACCATAATCAAAATAGATGTATAAATGGACGAAATTTAAATGCTAACCGCGAGTTGGTGAACCCTGTCCCTAGAGACAAGATTGAATATTCGGGAAACGAAGAGTCTCGGGTGGATGTTGACGGCAATCCATCCCGTGTTCAAACAAAAGCCGATGTTAACAGGCAATAACTCATAACCTTAATCCCAACTTCATTATTAAAGTTTTATTAGACATCACTAAGCATGGAGCAACACTTTGTTTACCATTTTCTCGTTCGTCATGGCGAAATTCCACTTTTCTTGGCACCGAAATAAGCCTAATAAAATCTGTTAAGACAGATTTGGCCGATTATTGCGGGGAGCGATTGTGTTCCATATCCATAATGTTTGGGGAACCTGCAGCAATGTCAATGGCAATCTCGTCTTTAAAAGCATAAAAATGACTTATGAAATAGCGTACACTTTCTACTTGGTAAACCATGATGCTAATCTAGCATATGATGGCTTGTTGGGAAATGATTTCCTAAGAAAGGACAAGTGTAAGGTTGATTACGAGAACGGTGTTTTAGAAATTAAACCAGATGAAGAGCTTCTTGAACCAGAGAAATATTGGGAAAACTATAAATCGTTTTCAAAGCCTAAATCTCCGGAAGTAGTTATAAACTCTGCGAAAGAAACCGCGATACCGAGAGGGAACGTAAGCAATATGGAAAGAAAGCACCATCCAAACCCCTACTAGGAGTGAAACAATAATAGAAGTGCCAGTAAACACTTAACGTGAAATAGTTCTACAAAAAAGAGAACTCGTACCGGGAGTATATCTGGGAAGCGTCATTGTCAGATCCCTGGATTCAGTCGCGAAGGTACCAATATTAAATGTAAAAGAAAATAAAGTTATATTGAACAGAAATAATTTGAATCTTTAGTGGGATGAACTAGACTCCTATAATAGCCCAGTCATATTAGGGGTTTCACCTCGGAATGAAAGATAATATGCTGTAAATTGGTATAAACCTTTGTTTTATCGTTGTAAATGTTGTCTCAAAAGTCACAAATGTTTTCGTGTCTGCGTCTTAAGATATTGAAGGTCAAAGGTCATAAAAATCGGTTTTTCGTGAATATCTCGCTTTCTATTGCTTAAATGAGATTTGCACCTACTATAAAAGTTGTAGAGTATAAAATTCTCTACAACTTTTGTTTGAACTTTTTTTTCATACGTGCGCCGCGTACAGTCATATATGGCCTAATGCAAGGTCAAGCGTGAGTTACGGTTATCAGTACGTTGTATAAAGTTAATTATTTACAAAATTATAATTATTAAACAATGCCCATTATTTATGTACTAATTAAGTTGGCAAAGGCAATGTTAAGACACAAATATACTCTTCTAAAAGTTTTGATCAATATCCTCGTACGAAAAAACACATTCTATTTTTACACGCATTTAGTAGCTGTGATACGACTTCTGCGCTATTTAATAAAATAGTTTTAAAAAAAAGTTGAACCGACTTCACAAAAAGCGCTAAAAAGCATAAAATAATTTTTAATTTTATATCTATTACGACATTTTGAAGTCGGTGCAAATCAAACAAACCAAACAACTACAACAAAAATATTTAATCGTCATTTCTTATGATCCCGTAAGCTGAAACGTTCAGGTAGTATTATGTATTATTTTCAATTGTGGTTCTGTAGTTGTTTTATTTGTTTAATTTGCACCGACTTCAAAATGTCGTAATAGATATAAAATTAAAAATTATTTTATGCTTTTTAGCGCTTTTTGTGAAGTCGGTTCAACTTTTTTTTTAAAACTATTTTATTTTTTACTTTTTAGTGTGTTCGACTCTCTACAACGAAGAAAGAACCATCCAAATCGGACCAAGCGTTAAAAGTTAGTTTTAACCCCCTACCCCACCCCCATTCCACTAAACTTTTTTTCTCATGGTATCAATGAAGGAACATACTCTACCGAACAGAAAAGGAATCATCGAAATCGGTCCACGCGTTACGAAGTTACTACCCCTCCTCCTCCCCACCTTCACCATAGGACCAAATTATTCTCCTATTAGCAATGGGGGATCACACTCCATACAACAGCAAAAGAACCATCCAAATCGGTCCACGTGTTACAAAGTTAGGTTCCATCCTCCCCCTCCCCCTCCCCTACCCCAGCAACATTTGTTTTCTCGTATAACCTAGGATCATATTCTACTCAATAGAAAAAGAATTATCCAAATCGGTCCACGCGTTACGAAGTTAGACTACCCCTCCCCCCCACCCACACCTTTCACCATAGGACCAAATTATTTTCCTATTAGCAATGGGGGATCATACTCTATACAACAGAAAAAGAACCATCGAAATCGGACCACGCGTTACAAAGTTAGGTTCCACCCCCACCCCCACCCCACTCCGCCCCAAAATTTTTTTCTCCTGGTATCAACGACGGAACATACTCTATCGAACAGAAAAAGAATTATCCAAATCGGTACACGCGTTACAAACTTAGACTACCCCCCCCCCCTCCCCCCACCCTAGGCCAAAATTTTTTTCTCCTATTAGCAATGGGTAATCATACTCTGTACAACAAAAAAAGAACCATCCAAATCGGACCACGCGTTACAAAGTTGGGTTTCACCCCCACCCCCCACCCCCACCCTACCAAAAATTTTTTTAACATGGTACCAATCGGGGAACATACTCTATCCAACAAAAAAAGAATCATCAAAATCGGTCGACGCGTTACGAAGTTATGCCCGGTCAGACATAAAAAAAAAAAAATTTAAAAAAAAATTAAAAATTAAAAAAAAAAAATACGCGTCGAACTTAGAACCTCTTTGTTTTTGGGAAGTCGGTTAAAAAAGGAAAAAAAACTGTTACTAGAGCATTGGAAAAAATTCCCAATTTGGATAAACTGGTGGAAGTATTCCAACAAGAAAACTCCCCCGTACAAACATTATTTGAAAATGGAGTGCGTATCTTGCATGAGGACAACATTGATCATTTCCGCTACACGCAATTCATCAAATTAACGAAACTAAATAAACCTGTACAATTGTCAACACTTCCACCAACAAGTGTAGCAGCTCATCAACATATAAATCGTGTCTACTACCAGATTCAAACGTGGTTAGGGAAAGACTTAGAACAGGGGTGGCCAACCCAAATAAACTTGCGGGCCACTTTGGAAATGCATCATAACTCCGCGGGCCGCATATAAAATTATATATCCACATATTAGATTTTGACCCACCATAGACATTTTTTGGGGTGAAAAATTGAAACATAATGAGTTATTATTATTGTGTTTACTATCATTCTTACATGTAAACATAGTTAATATAATATAATTATACTAAATGCACATTGTAAAGAAATAGATAACACTAAAAATGAAATCATTAAAAAATATTTGTTTTACTAGTGCGATATTTGTTTCTGCACTCTTTCACTTAGCTTTTGCAAATCGATCTCAATTTGGGTATTTGCACATCGCAATTGGTGTTGTAGATTAGCGTCCGTTATGTTTGAGCGTGTTTTGTTTTTGGTCAATTTCATTTTCGAAAAAAACGATTCGCAGGTGTAAGTTGAACCAAAAGCGCTAACAACTTTTTGCGCCAGATAAATAAAACAGGAAATATCTGTCATATATTGGCAAGAATATTATTTTAAAATCAAAGATAATTTTTTCTCATAGTTTCGACAGTTATTTTTGAATACATGGATGCACAAATAATGTATTTATTTAATACATTGGTTTTCACTTCTTTGGTCATTATAAAATAAATATATTTTGTAAAATAGTGATAAATCTCGCGGGCCGGAAAAATGGTCAAGGTGGGCCGCGGGTTGGCCACCCCTGACTTAGAACCTCAGGAATGGGGCTGGATGCTTGAAAATGAAATCCTGGAGCCCATAAGAACGTTATTGCCGCCAGCACCAGCCGAACTACTAAATATAATATTTTGCAATTGCAAAAACGGTTGTGGTTCCCGCTGTGGATGCAGAAAATCAGGGCTACTATGTTCTTTAGCTTGTGGCCAGTGCAATGGACAAGCTTGCCTCAAAGCGTCACTATATCCAAGTAATCCCGATGAAGAAAGCGCATGCGATCCTGAAATTCTGGAAATTAAATATAAATAATTAATAATTAGTACAGAAATAATGGACATTGTTTAATAATTATAATTTTGTAAATAATTAACTTTATACAACGTACTGATAACCGTAACTCACGCTTGACCTTGCATTAGGCCATATATGACTGTACGCGGCGCAAAAACGGTTGATCGTATGAAAAAAAAGTTCAAACAAAAGTTGTAGAGAATTTTATAATACTCTACAACTTTTATAATAGGTGCAAATCTCATTTAAGCAATAGAAAGCGAGATATTCGCGATAAACCGATTTTTATGACCTTTGACCTTCAATATCTTAAGACGCAGACACGAAAACATTTGTGATTTTTGAGACAACATTTGGAACGACAAAACAAAGGTTTATACCAATTTACAGCTTATTATCTTTCATTCCGAGGTTGACCCCTTTTTTTACCTAATATGACTGGGCTATAATATAATGAGACTCAACGAACAAGGGAACTTCATTAAAAATCGGTTACAAAAGTTGGAAAGTGTATTAAACTAAGAACACTGCAACTCCGTATTCTAAAAATTTTTCGCGAATATAATGATATTTTTCATTTAGAGGGAGATTATTTGACATCTACGGAAATAGTAACACATAAAATGCATACACAAAATACTGCATTCAGCACTCCCTTTGGTCATTTCGAATACAAACGTATGTCTTCTGGTTTAAAGAACGCGCCGGCGACATTCCAGCGTCTTATGAATAATGTGTTGATGGGATAACAAGGAACACATGTTTCGTATACGTAGACGACATAGTTATTTACTGCTATGATCTACATTATCATAATCGGAAACTTGTCGAGGTACTCAATAGATTATGAATTCATAACCTCAAGTTACAATCAGATAAATGTCATTTTATTAAACGAGAGTTAGCTTATCTGGGACATGTCATTTGAAAACGGTCTTAAGTCCGATCCGGCAAAGGTTGAAGTCGTCAAAACCTATCCAACACTAAGAAGGAGAGGGACGTAAAATCATTTCTGGGATTTGTGGGCTACTACCGCAGCTTTATAAACTTTTCTAGGCTAGCAAAGCCTCTTACTAATCTTTTGAAAAAGAATGTACAATTTAAATGGGACGGTTTCTGCGATGAAGCATTCCAGCAGCTTAAAGAAAAACTAATGAGTACAAAAAATCTGTCTTATCCGGACTTCGATAAAGAATTTATTGTAACATCGGACGCTAGCGATTTGGCAGTAGGAGCTGTCCTGTCGCAAGGCGAATTAGGAAAAGACGCTAGCCGTACATTAAATCCTGCTGAAACCAGGTACCCTACAACAGAACAAGAGTTACTTGCTATTATTTATGCTACTAAACAGTTTAGACCTTATATATATGGCCGACAATTCAGTATAACAACCTACCATAAGCCACTTCAATGGCTTATGAATCTGAAATAATATAAACCAGGAAAACTAAACGCAAATGCTGCCGCATTGAGTGATAACATAAAAGTACTCACTCACACCACTCAAACAAGAGCAACTGAAGAGAAAACCGATACTATAGGAGATGATAATAAACCAAATGAAATTAACGAAACTGCGGATCCGAAAATGATTGAAGAAACTGATTCCCTTTTAAACAGAAAGGGTGTTAAACATAAAATATTTATTTATTTATTTATTTTAGTCACGATAATAAATATACTTACCGAATGACAAAGAGCTTCATTCCGTTGCGCTCTGAAGGTGACCGTGAAATATATAATAAATAAAATTCTCTCATACTTACGAGAAAATAACTTAAAACAAGGGAACATATCAGTCCCCATGTTAGAAACTAGAGACTTAATTCAATTCAAGAATCTCATATCTGAGGTCTTTAAGGGCACTGGCATAACAATAAAATTGTATAAAGATACTAGGATGTATCTAACGGACTCTAAAGATATACAAAAAATATTGCACGAATATCACAACTCCGGAATCGGAGGACACTAAGCCATATCTCGGACTCTCAAGAGACTAAAAATCGGATACCATTGGCCAGACATTTTGAAAGACGTAAAAGAATTCATTCGTAAATGCGAATCTTGCCAACGAAACAAACTCAGAAGGCACACGGTGACACCTATGAAAATCACAACTACAAGTACTAGGCCTTATGAGGGAGTAGCCTTAGACATTGTAAGCCTGTAAACTACGAAGAGAATAAATACATACTAACAGACCAGGATAACCTGACAACATTTTCCGAATGCATCCCTCTTAAAAATATGGAAGCGCGTACCGTTGCAGAAGCTTTTGTGCAACAAATCGTATGCCGGCACGGTGTACCCGAATCACTGCTCACTGACCAACTTCCTTTGTCGTCTATTTAACGAAGTTTGTAATCTACTAAGAGTTAAAAAGATTCAGACTACATCTTAACTCCCACAAAGTAACCGTGCACTAGAGCGAAGCCATCGTACTCTAGAAGAGTACGACATTACAATAACAACGATTTTCTGAAGTGGGATACATGGTTACCCTACGCGATGTATCTGTATAATACTACTCCACATACCTCAACTAATTACTCTCCCTACGAACTTCTATACGGATTTCATCCAACAATCACAAGTTCCTTAAAGCAATCACCGGCAATGTACTATAACTATGATAATTATGCGAACGAATTGAAGAGTCCACTACAGCATGGATACAAACTGGCAAAGGAATCGATACTTAAACAAAAAGAAAAATCAAAAGTCCGTTATAACAAGAAACCCGAGATAAAATGCTTTAACGTAGGAGATAAGGTTCTTCTGAAGAACCATTTACGCAAGGGAAAGCTATCATCACTTTGGGAAGGCCCATATGAAATTGTGGAAATTACCTCAACTGAAAATACAAAGATAAGAATCGGCAATAAGCGTAAGGTAGTTCATAACAATGAACTGAAACCATTCATTGAATAGCGAAAAGTCTATCACTAAAAGACTATCCCGTTTGTATAACTAAGCCCTATTATATATTATCACCAACCCTTTATCAGGTAGATATCTTCTTTAACTGTAGATTGCAATAGAAGTTTAACTTTAACCACCTCACTTGCAATGCATATAGTTTTACAATCGTTATGAATTCTTTTTCAATCATTGAAAATTAGCTAAATGATTTACTTAATGTACTCTATACTCAAGTTTCAAAACTAAAAACATATGATCAATTTGAATCTTGAATAAACGTCTTCTTATACCTCACTCGGTATATGACAGTGTCCATATGAATAATTAGAGTTTCAAACACAAACTTAATTGATTCCTAATTAACGAACTACTTTTTCAAAATGAATCACACTGTGATACTCCAAGCCGTAACAGCAAGCCGTAATAGATTCCAACAACTTGGCTATGGAGGAAAGCTTCGCGATTGGCCTATAATTTGTTATTTAGTTTTTATGCCCCTTTTTTAAAGAGGAATTATAAAGAAGCTCTTCCATAACATAGGAAATCTACCGGCCTGAAGAGATTTTTTGAAGATGAGTTCCAGTGGATTGTAGTGGGGTGAGTATGGCGTCAGAACAGAATCTCAAGAATGCAGTTGGAACACCATCAGGACCAAAAGAAAAGTCCATTTTAACTTCCCTGATACCATGCATGATATTATCACGAGATATAATGGGCAAAGCAATGGAGGCAGCGGGACGATCCTGGATATGACCAAGCTCTTCCAGTGTCTGATGAAAAGGCGCCCTAAAAAAACAATACAAAGTTGTCGGCTATATCAAGCGCGCTGCAACTAGAGGATCCAAATTTGAAAAAAGTACGAGGATCATTATGCAAGTTATCGTGAACATTATCGAGGTATTCCCTGTATAAAGATGATGATAACGCTACAAAGCTGTCATGACAATAAACGAAATCACAATAAGCTGACGTGTTTCTACAGCGTAAGTAAGTTTTCTTATTCTTAAGTCTCCGTAGTTCTCTAGTATACCACGGGGGAGAATGGCAGGATGATCTACCGTTTTAGTGGAACACACGAATTAAACAGATCATAAATCCTATCATAAAACACGAAAACGCACTCGTCGATATCGCTACAATAAAAAAAGATGCAAAATCGATCAAAAGTATCCTCTTTGAAAGATCAGATCAAGTCGGCCCTTTTAAAATCAAGAACGTACTGATCTACGAACGGGCACAAACTCTCGGGCTAAAAATCGGAGGCAGATATTATTTCAGAAAGATACGGTGACGATGTCAACTTAAAAGATGACATGAGCCTTTGAGCATAACGAGGTCCTAGAAGTTGACAACGGAGAAGCGCAGAGTCTTCAGCACCACTCTTCTCCCTCACGTAGGCAACAGAAGTCAATGGATCAAGTCGGGTGAAGTAGTTAGGTAATATAGAGCTCTTAATTGATATGGGGCGTAGCCTCAGAGCTCTAAATCCTAGAACTTCCTTTTGTATCTGAAAACCTTGAGATACATTATATTTTAAATAAAAAAATATTTCTTTCTTTTTTTTTATTATTTAATGCTTTTTATTTTACTTGTTTCCAGTTTGGTTGTTCTGGCTAGACTAAAAATTCTATTTACAATTTTTGTATCCTACTTTACAATTAATACATAGATAGTTTGTTCATAATTTTCTCTGTATAGAGTACAGTATTTTATTGTCAATTATTGAATGATTATTATATTTTTTAAAGTGTTTGTGTTTCACACTATTCAAAATTTATCGAAGTGTACAGGTTGACTAAAATATATTTGACAGTTATTTTATCTGTAAGTCTGATTGAATATTATTAAAGTGGATTTTTAAAAAATTTTTTTATTTTTTTATTACAACTGTAATGTATCTAAAAGTTTTTAGATACAAAAGGAAGTACTAGGATTTAGGGCTCTGAGACTACGCCCCATATCAATTAGGAGCTCCATATCACCTAACAACTTCATTGGTGACCCTGGGTGGGGGGCACCTCTTATTAATATTTTGTTGTTGTATCTTGATGAAGGTTTGTAATAATGAGGATGCCTTACCCTGGGTGGGGGGCACCTCTTATTAAAATTTTGTTTCTTGAGTTGGTAAATCTTCGTTGTCTTCTTTTTTTTTAAAATGAGAGAATACCTTACCTTTGGTAGGGGGTATCTCTATTTTAAAATTGTGTTGCTTGTCTGATTGAATATAATTAAAGTGGATTTTTAAAAAATATTTTATTGAAATAATATAATCAAATTTATGAAATTTTAATTAAAAATTAAAAAGCAGTAGCTACAAATTTAGCTACTGCTACATCGAGAAACAAAAAAGGACCTCGATGGTTGCGCAATCCTCAGATTGAAACCCCCATTTTGAGACACATTAATAGATCTCAACGGGAATGTGTCTTGCGATGGGTAAAGCAGGGTGATTATTGGCGCGTAAGTGACGGGCACGCCTAGGGGCAGCGCGGGAACGTCACGTCACACCATCACGAGAGCCAGGCGAGCCGTCATCACCAGTAGCAACTAATTCAGACGAGGGACCGCCCTTCTTCAGAGCCAAAGCAACCGGGGGTTGGGAGGTAGAGTCGCGAGATGGACAGTCCCGACCAGCCATGGTCAAGCAGACCAGTGGCTGCCAGGAACACGGCGGAGGTCCTGCTGCAAGCAGAAAGAGCTACCGAACTGCAACCAACTTAAGATATCTGTGAGAAGTCAAAAGTCGGCCGGATTGGATACTTCGGAGGTAAGCGCTTGTCAATTTAGAAATCTTAAATTTATTTAACTCATCCGAATCTAGAGGATGATCTGATTTCTGCCGATATAATTTTCACGGCGACTGGTTGCTTCCCAAGTCTAACTTTACTCTCGCGGCAACATTAAAATTGTATTATCCGTCAGCAAAGATTCTCTCAGATCTGAGTGTGCCGTGTAGTTAAACAAAATAATGTGACAGTTACGGGTGATTTCGGTTTGTGCTTTCTTTTATGTTTCGTACTAATTTCCGTTGTCGCTGATTCGAAAAGTTCGATTTAGTGGATGTGGTTATATTAAGAAATCCGTACAAATATCTTTTTGTTCGTCGTACGAAAGTCTTGTTGATTTGCGGAGCGAAGTTGTTGATTTGCGTTTAAGGTGATTGTATGGTGGTTCCACAAATTCATTCACAGCTACTTAATCTTAGGAACACTAGATGGGACAAAACTCTCTCTACCATGAATAAATCCTCAAAGCCTTTCTGGAATATCACAAAAGTCCTTAAAAGAAAACACAAAACTATTCGCCCTCTCTTTATAAACAGAAAGCGCTTTCTCACCAGGAAGGAGAAAGTGGAGTTACTTGCAAAAACTTTCTACGAAAATCATTCATTATCTTCCAAACTAAGTGATCAAAATACTACTAATGAAGTCTTAGAAACAATCCAAAATTTCTTATCAAACCCAACCACAGACGCAAATAATAAACTTATGAAGCCCAAAGAAATAAAACAAATTATCAACCAACTTTCACCAAATAAATCCCCTGGAATTGATGGCCTACTTAATATATATATTAAGAATTTACCTAAAAAAGCAGTAGTATTCTTTACCTTTATAATAAATGCATGCTTACAACAACACTATTTTCCATCAAATTGGAAAATTGCAAAAATAACTCCAATATGCAAGCCAGGTAAGCCTAAGGAAAATCCTGTTAACTATCGACCTATAAGCCTGCTTAGCACACTAGGAAAAATCTTGGAAAAAACTGTAAAGGAAAGATTGATGTTACACCTAGAGAAAAACAAAATCCTGCCAAACGAGCAATTTGGTTTTAGGAAAGGTCATACAACAACCCATCAGCTGGCTAGGATAACAAACTATATAAAGTCTAAATTTCCCCTACAACAATCTACCGGAATGATACTATTAGATATAGAAAAGGCATTTGATAATGTATGGCATGAAGGCCTACTATACAAAATGATAAATTTGAAGTTTCCTCAAAATCTAATACGGATAATATACAGCTTCCTCCAAAATAGAACTTTCACGGTACATCTAGGCAATGAGTCCTCTACACCATACTCAATTAAAGCTGGAGTACCCCAAGGATCTGTTCTCGGTCCAATACTATATAACATATTTATACATGATTTCCCAAAAATCAATAACTGCCATATCGCTTTATTTGCTGACGACACTGCCATATATAGCAGTAACGAATTCAGCTATAATATACAAAATAATCTCCAAAATGCACTGAACACTACACAGAGATACTTTAACAAATGGAAGATAAAAATTAATGCAGATAAAACTCAAGCAATCTACTTCACAAGAAAAAGAAAACTATGTTTTCTCCCTACCCAAGAGCTAACAATCAATAATAATAACATCTCATGGAGCCCAAAAGTGAAATATCTCGGTCTTTACCTCGACACTAAATTATTATATAGCCAACACATATACGAAACCATTAACAAAATAAACAAATTAATTAAACTGTTATATCCTTTGATAAACAGAAGTTCCAGCCTTAATATACACAATAAATTAATTTTATTTAAAACTATCTTTCAACCAATCATGCTATATGCATGTCCGGTTTGGTATAACTGCGCAATGGCACACATTAACAAGCTGCAAGTAATGCAAAACAAATTATTAAAAATGATTTTAATACTTCCTTGGCATTATTCTACACTAAAACTCCACCAGATAGCCAATATAAAATTTTTCTACCATAAAGCAGTAAACTTAGCTCGTAAGTTCTTAGAAAGTAACCTAAATTCAAAAAATGAACTGATTAGACAATTAGGAAGAAACTCATACGAATATGTATTATAAAAATGAATTTAACCAAGAGACGAAACCTTAGAATATAGAACTAGATTAGTATTCCTTTTATATAACTTATAAAAAGACAACTCAAATGAGGTTTTTATTTGGCATTTTCCTCAAACAGCATTATGTAGATCATTAACAAATTTTCATGTTCACATTCCAACTAGTTTATCCCAGATGTATGAATAATTATATTCGAACTCAGTAAATACATATATATCACTTAAAAATGTAAGAATGTAAAGTATATGTTTTAAGCCTAGAAATAAATAAATAAATAAATAAATAAACTTGTTACCGCTGATGAGCTAAGTTTATAACCGAAATAATTTTGAAAAATATTCGGAAATTTTTGAAATATCGCACTTTGAATTTTGAAAAAAATTTCAATTTTATCCAAATCTCACAAACTTTAAAAATTTGTATCTAAGGCTATATTAATCACACATACATGAAATGTGCTTCGTTTTAAAGTTGAAGCTTTAAAGTATCCAACGAAAATAAGCAGGGAGTATAGCAGGACAAAAAGGATTAACAGGACATCGTGATATCCTTTATCCCTAAATATATATCAAAAACTGGTATTTTAATTTTCTTTATTTTCTATATGTTTTAGTGCATTATCTGAACTGCACTCAGTAAAAAGTTTAACTTGGGCTGTCCATGGGTTTAGATTTTATGATTTTTTTATATTTATGGTTTCCTGGAAATTGTTCCGATTTTAATACTTTTACAAGAGAGCTGAAAACACGCGTAGATTATCAATAAAGAGACACCTCAGTTACCTTCAACTACATCTTTTATGGGTGTTTTCCCATCGAAAAAGAACAATGTTCCTCCATAATTATCAATTCGGTCAATACAATTGCTTTCGGAAAGTATTTGTGGAGGTAAATTCAAAGGAAAAATCTAAGAATTTAGGTTCATCAATTTTTTTGTTGTTATGCTTACCCGAAATGTGGCAAAAATTTAAATGAAATAATCCTAGAATTCTAGAAATTAAAAAATGGGATAAGCATCGTACAGCCATTTATGGGTAGGTAATTAACTTAGGTACTTGTACCTGTGGCGTTTATAAAAAGGAATACAAAACAGTGGATTTTTCAATTGCTTTGCAAGTTTAAAGCCTTGAGGTGAAATTTCAAAAATGTCTGAATTTACGTGGAAAGTGTGTTGTAATCCGTTGAATTTATCGTCGCATAGATCTATTTGTAAAGACTTAAGACCCGCGCTACCTTGGATGGTTCAAAAAATTCCTCATTTAAAAGTGTTGGTTGGCAGAAGATTTTGAACTAGAAACAGCTTTCCCTGAAGATGAAGAAGATTTACCATTTTTACAAACTGACGCAGCATTATAATATTTCAATATGTGTTTCGATCACATTGGAGAGAACAAAATCAAAAAGAAAAGAGTGAGGGAAGATGTTTATATAAGGGAGAAACTACGAGACTCTTTCAATAAGATAGCAGAGAAAATATTTGGTTTAAGAGACTTTGGAGATAAAAGTGAAAACAGTGAACAGTGTTTCGTGAATAAAATAAAAGAAGCATATGTGGAATCAAGTAATAAAGAAATAAAGTGCACACTACTCTCAATACTTCCGGAAGAATGGGGCGTTCGGAGAATATTGAAAGAATTTCCTGGAACAACGACACATATGGCATGAAAAGCTGCACATCTTCGAAGCGAGGGTTCAAAGTAGGGCTTTGGATTCACAAATAAAACAGATAGTTGAGAATTTATACTGCATGTAAGCAGATTAATACCGAGGTATGTATGTTTCTGTAAGGGTATGTAAACTGTTCCCTTAAGTCCATTTCGATTTTATAACATTTTTTTTGTATATTTTTAGATCGATGGTAAAAAGAAGCACTTACAAAAAAGATTGATTTTAGGTAATTTAAAAGAGGTTTACCAATACTTTAAGCAGTGTCACCCGGATGCGAAAATAGAGTTTTCAAAGTTTGCATCCCTTCGCCCATATTAGCTGGATCGGCAGGAACTCATTCCGTTTGTGTATTTACTATACACCAAAATATTAAACTTGTGTTACAAGGATGTAAGTTTTCTAAACTCACCGCTAATGAAGAAGTCCAAATATTGGATTATTGCATTGCCTTGTTATTTGAAATCCACCAAATATCAACTGTTACCTTGGTAGTTGAATAATCTGTCCAAGGTCGCCCAAACTTCGTAGAACATTCGACAGATGTTTTGTTACAAAGTGCATTGATACAATAACTTATTATCAGTGGACTTGTACCGATAGATCTAATCTTGAACTAAGATTGGAGTCATCGAGTGATTTTATAGATTCATTTATGATGCACTTAATACCTTTGATACGCCATGTGTTTATAACCGAACAGCAAAATTCTTACTTCAAGCATTTAAAAAATTCCCATTTATGTCAGAAATGTTTAGTGTTAATGGATTTTTCGGAAAATTACACTTTTGTTGTTCAAGACGCTGTGCAAGGCTACTATTGGGCTAATGAGCAAGCTACAATACAGCCTTTCGGAACATATTTTAGATATGAGAACGGAGAAATTGACCATACCAGTTTAGTTGTAATTAGTAACTGTTTAAAGCATGATAGTATTGCAGTGTATATTTTCCACCGATCCCTCATTAAGTTTTTGAAACACAATTTTGAAGTAGTGAAGAAAATATTCTATTTTTCAGATGGCTCAGCAGCTAAGTATAAAAATAGAAAAAGTTTCCACAATTTGTTACTTCACAACGATGAGTACAGAATTGAATCAGAATGGAATTTTTTCGCCACATCGCATGGTAAAAGTGTGTGTGACGGACTTGGTGGTAGTAAAGCTAGCTTGCAAGCAACACAAGGTGAGGGTATTAAAATACCCCATAAAAAGCCCATACCATCAGCAAGAATGTTCCATCAAGTGCAACCTGTTTGTAAAGGTACTGTTTCCGTAAAAAACTTTTCGTTTTGCGAAGAAAGATTTATTTATAAGTTAGAAAACCTTTAACCTTGAACACTTCTTTTTTCCCTTAATAAAGTCGAGTTCAAAGATATTTGAGTCCTTTTTATGTTCCCAATTTCATAATTTCCTAAACTCTGAAAAATCTGAAAATTCGACTTCGATAGGCCTTTCCCGAAGTAGTCATAATTATGGAGGAACATTGTTCTTTTTCGATGGCAAAACATCCATAAAAGATGTAGTTGAAGGTAACTGAGGTGTCTCTTTATTAATAATCTACGCGTGTTTTCAGCTCTCTTGTAAAAGTATTAAAATGGGAACAATTTCCAGGAAACCATACATATAAAAAAATCATAAAATCTAAACCCATGGACAGCCCAAGTTAAACTTTTTACTGAGTGCAGTTCAGATAATGCACTAAAACATATAGAAAATAAAGAAAATTAAAATACCAGTTTTCGATATATTCAGGGATAAAGGATATCACGATGTCCTGTTAATCCTTTTTGTCCTGCTATACTGCCTGCTAATTTTCCTTGGATACTTTAAAGCTTCCTCTTTAAAACGAAGCACATTTCATGTATGTGTGATTAATATAGCCTGAGATACAAATTTTTAAAGTTTGTGAGATTTGGATAAAATTGAAATTTTTTTAAAAATTCAAAGTGCGATATTTCAAAAAATTGCGAATATTTTTCAAAATTAACTTATAACTTATCAGCGGTAACATGTGTGCAAAATTTTAATTAAATCGGAGAGGTGCGATTCAGAAAGTGTGACGATCATGCGTGGAGTGACCCACAAGCAAACAAGGGACTTTTAGAAAGGAGACCAAGTTTCTATCGAATGAGCGTAATGGACAGGGAAGCGTTTGAGTGTTACTTTTCTTTCTAGAAAAACAGCAATTCCTTACGCTTCGCTAGTTGTGTAACTCAATCATCATAGGGCTGGTCAATCAATCTTAATTTTATAGCGTAACATTGAAAATCTATTACATATAAGCATTATTTAATTTTAGCTTTGCATGTAATCATGAAATTTTATATTTACATAAGTCAGTTCTGACTTACTATAATCTTTACCATAACGTTCCTTTATCTATCTTTTTCTTAATTTCTTTTTTAGCTATTTGGCTGGGGCGTATGCTCCAGAGTTCCGGTGGTCAACGTGACTGTGACTTGACATCGATAGGGCAGCGAATCTTGGCTATTTAGCAAGTCCCAGACTTAATTCTCGTTTGCAAACCCGCGGCTCCTCTTGAGATCTCTCAAATTGAAACAACTTAGGTGATTTCAAGTTTCTTTAATTTCGTGGACAATTAATTACGGAATTCTTCGACCTTAACTTAATTACTGTAACTTTCTTAGGCAGCTACATGCCCTTCTTAAAAAAATACAACTTTTTCTTAAACAGATTTCAACGTCTAGTCACCGGAAAAAGAAGCAACACAAAAAAAATAAAGAGTACGAGAAGCAAATTTTACGAAAGGCTACACAAGAGAAGTTGGCAGTCTTGAGGAATCGTTCAGAAGTTTGTTAAGTAGTTCACATTTGAAATATTTCACAATGGAGAATTTTAATTTTTCTTCTTTTACAGGTAACTTTACAAGTTGCTACATTTTTAATATTTCATTGGAATAAATTTTTAACTTTTGAAGATCCTTATCCGTCACAGTATTTAAGGAAAACACCTAGGGTCACTTAAATTCAATTTAAAACGAAATTTTTAACCTCAGTGGCGATATTTGGATTTGGCCCAGAGGAAAGCGCCCCCCCCCCCCCCAAAAGTGATTCGGACCGAATACTTGCAGAAGCTCTGCCCGCAAATTACACATATCGAACGAAATAAAAGAAAAACGTTCTGGTGATCAAAGGATCAAACACTCGTATCAAAGGATCAAGAAGGAAAACAAATTAAAGTAACTACCGAAGGTAATAAATTCATTTTCTTAATCGGTACTAAAATAATAGTCTTTTCCCCCCCCCCCCTCCCTCATAATTTTGAAGATATCCCTTAATTGCGCTGTGGAAACATTATCCAGTCCGGTTCATTAGTTGGCCGTCTCCACAGCCTGACACCTAGTCGGCAAGCTCAATTGAGTATCCCCGAGAGGCCGAAGGCGCAGGGTTAGGACTTCGTTCCCACCTCAAAATGTGCGCCCCTGTTGACGGAGTGAACATTATAGACACCAGGTCGGAATATATATAATTAACGATAAGTCAACGTGTGAATCAGGACTTTGAAGACAAAAAATTGCAAGCCCCTAAGGCATAAGCAACACAAGGGCATAATTTAGATAGTTTACTTGCATTTACTTCTTAATTTTCTTTGTATCATTGCATTCACGTACTAAGGCATTGTTATGATTTTGCTAGTTCCTAGTCATTGCTTAGGACCAGTTTATCAGCTCACTATTTTGGCCGTATTTATGGTAATTGTTAGATAGGCAGTTATATGCATATTTTTTGATTTTAGAAAACAAAAACTAAACCCATTTGATATTCTTTTATAAATATTTTTAATATATTCTATAAGGCATAAGTAAGCAAAACATATTGCTCCGTAATTCAGATTTGTTTAGGAGCGCATTGAATAGTAAGGCACAACATTGTCAGAGAATCGTTGCGTAGCTACATGACCTATCCTAACCTATACTTACCTAATTACGCAGGTTCCCTCCTTGTTTACGCGGTGAAACACTATCTAGCTAGATGTGCATTACGTAGTATGATCATGTTCCGTGTCGCGTCTAATTGAGAATAACCAATATTTAACTGTCAGCTAGCATGATATGATTCGTTTATTGTACCCTAGCCAGGTGTAGGAATGGAGTGGGTTGATACCTGAACTATCGATTAGGAGGTACATTTTCTTGTTAGTGTTTTTCAAGATAGTTCAGGGCGGCTGGGAGTAACAGGAGTTACCAAGCCTGTTGCTCTCCTTTCTATCTATATAGAAAGTCTCTTATAATATAAATAATCAACAACAGCTAGGAAAAAATAAACAAGGCAAAACTATAACTAACTACTACGCTTATATTACAAAATACTCAAATTTATATAAATTACTTGTACTACAAATAATCAAATTATACAAGTTTCTTATGCTACTTAACTTAAATTAGAACAAATGACTTATATTACAAATAGTCAAATCTTATACTTGTAATATAATATTACTAATAATATAAATAGACAAAAACAGCAAGAAGAGAAGAATTAAATCAAAAATCTAACTAACTTATTTAACCAAGCCGAACCCTAACAAGACTCCTAGGTAGGTGAAAGTCGATATTATTGAAATGACCATTAAAATAAAGAGAGATTGACGGCAACGGTCCGTGATTGCCACAATTACTGCGATGTCGTGGGAGATGGAGAAAGTAAAAAAAAGTTTAAAAAAAAAATAGTTCATAATAATTGTTATGATAGCAAAAGCAACGAATTAGACTTATCCGTCACTCGGGTGTACCGATTTGTCACTACTTTTAACTAGCCATAATTTTGAATATTTAGAGACGTTTCGTTTTATAATATGTCAAAAAAAGACTAAAAAGACAAATTAAATAATTTGATCAAATATGTAAAACATAATTTGGCTCAATTTATATTTTAATACATTTAAAAGTTCGTGAAATGGACGCTTACAAATAACAAAATACATATTTCATGAAATTATCTAATCTCTTCTCTTCATATTATAAAACGCATCGTCTCTCTGTCTTTATAGGAGGAGAAAAACCTATCCGCTAGGCAGAACATCTCGGCTTAGAAGATACCTACCCACTATACAAATACACTCTCGATGACTCCCAGGATGCCTCAAGGAGCAGCCCCCCCTTCTGGGATAGGAGAGGTATGCTTATAACCCGCTTATCTAAAAAAGCCAACATTCACACAAAACGTCTAGTACGCCTCGTATACCTCGGACTGATTCTATGATGATGACCTTTGGCTATAAAACAACGGACTACGATCAGGCTATTAAATGCGAGAACTCTGTGGGATGAGTGTGAATATGCAAAGATCATGGAGATGGAGCGGGAAATGGTCCATTATAAAATAAATAGCGAAACTAGATGGAAAGGAAGTGGAGAATTTACATCACCCACATCTGAAACCGTGGTGCTATACTCTGGCCAGGAAGAATTAGATACACCCGCATTGTATGTGTATGCTTGTTGCTAACCAAACTTGACCGCCAATCACTGCTGGACTCACCAATATCCGACCGAATTATCATCGTCACATTCCGGACCTGGCTACGTAACATCTTAATAATTCAATGCTAATCGCCACCCGAGCAATTGCATATAACAACTAAATCCAAACTTGACATCAGGCTTCCAGCCAAACGGCTTTGGAAAAATTTGACGAGTATTGGAATTGGTAAACGAAACAAATCCACCATTGATGAGGATCCTGATGCACTTAATGAAACACTTATAAATTTTAACACACCTTTTAATCACTGCGGTGATCCTTGCGAATCTATAGCCGGTGGTAACTTTTCCTTTGTTAATGTTAATGAGGAACAAGTTGCCAGCGCTATTTTCTCCATCAAATCTAAAGCTGCTGGCCTTGACAATATTCACCAAGATTTCATTAAAGTTATCCTGCCCATCGTTTTACGATATATTACGCATATTTTTAATACTATTATAAGAACTTCCGCCTTTCCTTCTAAGTGAAAATTGGCTAAAGTTATTCCAGTTCGTAAAACCTCTCGGTCTACCACACCTGAATACAGACCGATATCTCTTCTACCATTTTTGTCAAAGGCCTTTGAGCGGATACTTTCCTAACAAATCAACGAACACCTTAAGGTTCACTCAATGTTGATTGACTTTCAATCTGGTTTCCGCGCTCAGCACAGCTGTATCACGGCCTTGCTTAAAATATCCGATTACATTCGCTGTTTCCTCGGAACTTATCACTGTCCTTGCATTGCTTGATTTCTCAAAAGCATTTTATAAGGTTGACCATTATCTCTTAATGGACAAACTTTGTCGTAAGTGCGGCTTTACCAGATGCGCCAGTAGGCTTATTTGGTCCTACTTAAGGGGGAGATCTCAATGTGTTGTGTGTGGTGATTCTGTGTCCGGGCTGCTTTCTGTTTCCAGTGGCGTGCCGCAGGGGTCGATACTTGGACCTTTGCTTTTTTTGTGTTTTATTAATGATCTACCTATGGTTGTTTAAAATTGTAAGTATCATATTTATGCCGATGACGTTCAAATATACCTATCACGTCCTCTAGGGCTTGTTGATGACCTAGTAGATAGATTATGTGAGGACCTTACAGCAATACTAGGTTGGGCTGAGAGAAACAAACTTGTATTAAATGCGTCGAAATCTAATGCTATTGCTATTTACAAGCGGGACTTTGATAGTTCTTGCTTACCTCCCATAGTTATTGATAATATGGTCATCCCTTACATGAAAGTTGTTAAAGATCTGGGAATTCTGATCAACAGTGAGTTATCTTGGCATAGTCACATTGACAGTATTGTTGCAAAAATTTATGGAACCCTACGCAAACTGTCTTTATCGGCTCATTTTATACCTCGTGAAACACGTCTATATCTTGTAAAGACACTTATTGCACCCATTCTAACTTATGGAAGTGAGATTTTTAGCAAGACGGATTCCGTATCCTTTAGGAAGTTACAAGTCGCTCACAATTCCTCTGTACGATATATATTTGGACTTCGGAGACATGATCACATTTCCCAACATGCCAACTCTATTTTCGGTTGCTCTCTAAAGTCTTATTTTCAATATCGCTCGAAATGACTCCGATAATGACTCCGCATTTTAATTGTATTACTACTGAGAGACAATTTTTTGTTCAGGCGATTAGAATGTGGAATGCGCTACCGCTAAATATTAAAAGGTCATACAACAGCAGCAGGGTCAAAGACATTTTGTTTTCTTATCTCTTAAATGAAGTTGAATAGATAAATAAGCTATTTTTACTTTTTATTTTTTTATTTTCATCTCACTGTATTCTACAAGTTTCTTGTTTAATTGAATTATTTTATATCTTTTTTATTTACATTCTTTCTTACTTCTTTTTTATTTTTATTTTTATTTTTTATTTTATGCTAATGTTACTCTTAGTTGCCTACACTTCGAAAAGATTTGTTTCTTAATTGTGTTAGGTCTGAAATATAATAAATGAAAATGAAATGAAAAACTACGACGGCCTTCTACCAGCTCCTCGGCGACACTTGTGATAAGGCTCCTAAAGGTGATATCAAAGTAGTCAAAGGGGACTTCAACGCTAAGATTGGCTCTAACAACACTGTCCTGGAACATGTAATGGAGAAGTTTGGACCCGGAAATAGGAACGCAAATGGGGCGTTGTTTGTTGAACTTTCTAGCTCTCGGCAACTTTTTCTCAGTGCATCTTTATTTTAAAGACATAAAATTCCATTTAACATCCTGGGTTTCCGCAGGCGGCAGAACTGATATTCAGATTGATGATATTGCTGTTTCGAAAAGCTGGAGAAAGTATCTATCAGATGTAATATCTCAGTGTGGTGCTGATATTGGCAGCGATCACCATCTTGTAACAGCAAATTTTTACTTATGCACGGCAGCAGTACGCCCACGTAACACAACATTTAATGTTTCACGGCTCAATGTGCAGAGGCTTAAAAAATGGAAAAGGGCGAAGGAATTTTTTGTGACCTGTGGTACAGAACACGTGGGACAATTAGAGAGCGGATGACGATCATGGCTCAGTGACGCCAATATTAACAACTTAACAACAGAACTCCGACAAGAGCGTAGTTGATTGCCGGAATTAAGTCGATGGATCTAGATAAGGCCCAAGATAAGGAATGGAATGCCAGTGGAACTACTTAAAGCGGATTCTACTGCTGCGGCTGATCCAGGAATGTTGGGGAACCGAAACCTATTCCTCTGAAGGGAAACAGGCATAATTATGAAGATTCCCCAAAAAGGTGAACTAAGCAGTTTTAGCAATTGGCGCGGTATATATCTTTTAACTGCAGTCTCCAGATTGATGGCAAAAGTCATCTTAATACGAATCAAGCAAACGATCGAGCGCACTCTTAGGTATGAACAGGCAGGCTTTTGTGAGGATTTCCCCTGCAGCGATCATAATCGAGTAATTTGCCGAATGGAGGACCCCTTTACATATAATGTTCGTTGATTTTGAGAAGGCGTTTGACAGTGTTGATCGCGAGTATATATGGGCACCTTTACGTAGGAGAGATATCCCAGAAAAAGATATCACCATTATAAAGAAGTGCTGCATTGCAACCAACATAAAAAAATCAGAATAAACTTTCAAGCCAATTCCAAATTAAAATTTGAATTTTTTGATTCCACATGGCGACAAATATACCGAATTCAAACCAACATGACGACTAAATATTGAACCCAAGCCTACATGGCCACTATGTCTCGATATGATTTAAATTCGATATTTTTGTATACATCGTTTGATTTCAAAATATAAAAGAGCCCAATGTACATGAGCCCTTCCTCTTTGAAGGCAAATATTCAGCGAGTTTGGTGAGTGAAACTTTATTAAAAAATTTAAAAGATTTTCAGAACTTGACTATTCGAATATTTTACGTGTTTGTGAAAGCTTCAAAAATATTATATGAGCCTGGCTGCTCGATTATATTTTTTTTGAGCTAATGAACCTCTTTGTAATAATTTCTTATTATTTATTAACATATTTATTCAGGCCCTGGCTGCTCGAATAAAATTCAAAACTTATTGCGAGCCTTGGCTGGTCGAATAAGTATTTGTCCCAATTAAGTGTCAATATAATTGCAGAACCTGGCATTAAATTTACAATTTTCAATTAGTTTACTCAACACTTGTGTCTTCATATATCGCAAAATAATTCAGAACCTGGCTGTACGAATTATTTTTAGATATTTATTGATTCAAATAACTACATTACTTCCAAATTTCTTTAGCATTTAAATATAAGTATGTACATAAATAAATTACTTAAGTGTTAGGTAAAGATCTTTAAAGGGAAACATAAAATGTGCAAATATTTAAGAATAGAATAGTGAATAAATTTTGATCTTATCAGCAGTCAATCTCCTTTTGTTATGGTAAAATTGCGAAATCCATGTACACAGGCTAACACAATATGTTAGCATGCGGACATGGATTGGATTGAGGGTTGTGAGCACCACTAAGCTGCTTGCTTCAACTTAGTCGTGACTCGCAACCGAAGGAATTGGGAAGGTTACATACAGTATTTACCGGGGCGAGCGTTATGGTCGCCGTGCCGGCTCAATAGTGTCAACCGAAGAGGTGAGGGGCCCGTCTAGCTAGCCGTGCTTAGCTCGTCGGATCGGGGTAAGATCTTGCCTCACGCTTCTCGGTTCACCCACCGAAACATTATTGCGGGCACTCTCAAAGTCCTCAGGACCAAAGCACAAAGACACAAAAAAAGAATGTGTACGCTAGGACAAAAAAAAAGGAAAAACATCAAAGACGATAATGCAATCTGACGAATAAGCACCTCAGCCTTAAGATGGTATAAGGCTTCTTGGGCCATCCGTCCCCATCCTATGACTATGTCAAGCCCGATATAAGACATAGTTTCTAACATGTCCGAAACTAGATGTTAGAGAAAGCGATAGAGGAGGAGGAAATTCAATTACATATTCAAATCAGAGGAACCGATTGCAGTAGAAACAAAATTCATGGTCTATTTTAAGTCCATAAGCAAGACGGGATAATTCAAACAAATAGAGTTTTCCTTCACTTCGAAGGCGCAATTCTCAGTGACAGCCAAGAAATTTTTGACCTACAGCACAGGTGACAGGCTCTGTGATCCAAAACGAAGGTAAAGAAAGCATTGACCAGATTAAATTATATGTTGCATCCGGAGTTATCCCCACGTAAAACTGCCGGCATCCCGAGTAGTCGGTCTATTTATAAATTCGTTAATATAACAACATTATCCCATGCATAAGTCAATACCACAATAAGCTACATAAGTATTAAAATAAATCCTATCATACATTTATCTTGTAGGGTGTGATCAGGTTCATAAAAAGTATTTCAATCGTAGTGTAAGCGCAAACCAATTCAATTAATGTTATACTTTAATAATCCAATTGGTCCAATACATAGAATCCCAATTTTTATATAAAATGACATTATGCTTGATCATTACGAGCCTCCCCCCCCCAAGCATGTTTATCTATACAAAAACATTTTGTTTAAATTCAATATATGTATGTATATTTCAACGAAATCGATATGTGACAGAGAAAGTACTGTGATTATTGAATTGAGGATACATTTCGTGTCAACCTAAAGTGCTTATTCAGTATCATCGTCCGGACAAGTTTCGTTAAGGAAGGGATCGGTTATGAATTCAGAATTAAGCGCTAGCAATGTTTTTAGGCATCTGCCGTAGGTTCACATATGTGAAGACGAGTGATAGCTTAAATATTGTAGTAGGTCTTTATTTCATTTTGATATTTCTGTAGATCCTTTCGGGACCTTCAGTCAAATTAATTATTAAAACTTATGGTCCTTTTAACGTTCAAAACTTCTAATATATGTATATATAATCTCTAATCATATTATTACTAATAATTCCACAAGGCGACTTATAGCGTTATAGCGGCTACCAGAATAAATGGAAATAACTTACCCTGAATATTTAATTCCGGCGTGATTTGATTTTAGGCTTTCTTCAAATTGATAGAATGTTCTTCATGTATAACTCATAATACTCATATACCTTTTCGTGAGATTTCCGGCCAATGAAAAAAAAGACACTTCTTTGTAATGTTCTAATTTGTTAAACTTAATTCCCATGTGAGAAAAAACAGAAAATTTATTGCATATGGATTTATCAGGGTTGTATATTCACAAACCTCATTCATTACTTGAGATACTATTTTGAGGGTTCCCTTCAATGCCTTTAAGTAGGTAGTGAAAATTCATATACATAAATATTGCCATGAAATTTAGGGCCAATAGAGCAACAATTTCTTCATTTATTCATTTATCAGGAGTCTTTAATGGATGTGACTGATAAAATTAATAAAAAAAAGGAATTTATAGCGTAAAATAAATTGTACAGAGGAAATTCATTTCAGCATTAGTTCATTAAATTGAGTTAGTTTAGATTTCAAAAATCTTAAGTTAGGAGACTGACAAAAAATGTAAATTTACCTATTAACAGGCTACTATATAGTTCAATCAACCATAATTCTATTTTAAATTATATATAAGTTGCTTAAATTCACTAGCTAATTAAATTAAACATTACAAAAAATACTTGGACCACCACGTGAGTTTCCAATTCCTGTGGTGCTCTACAATTTCTGTTGAGTTTAAACCGATTTCCTTAAAATTTTCACTGTATGTGGTTAGCATTAAAGTTGAAGCTTCATACCGGTTATCTTTAAAATACTTCCTTATAGCTATCTGCGTATGTAACCATTAAACGAATTTTATATATATCCTTAATTTATTGAATATCACCTTAATCAGTCGATCCCAATCTAAAAAAAACAGGCAGTCATGGGGACTACTGACAGAAGTGAAAACTTAAAACTATCAAATAACAGTGGTTTTTAACTTCCCACATATAGGGAAGTTATTTAATGGGCCCGATTTTCAAAATTGTCAGTTTTAAAATTTTTTTAGATTTCAAAGTCACCATAGTGTTTTACGCATGTTTATATATATAGATATATATATATATATATATATATATATATATATATGTATATATATATGTGTGTATATATATATATATATGTGTGTGTGTATGTGTTTTTTTTTTTTTTTGTGCGACCAGGAGGTGAGGAATCTTCCAAAGAAACCAGTAGCCCGTGCTAGTGGCATGCACGATTCACCGCCAATGTGGTGCCTACGTGCTAAACCTCACCCCCCATTCTCTTCAACCACTCTCCCCGCGGGACCGCCGTTAGGTATTACTTCGCGGGGCTGGTTAGCCATCATGCTATCAACCTGAAGTGTTAATCTGGTGTCTAAGACATTCCAGTCTTCTGAGTTACTTTTGGACGTTTATTATAAACTCAGTCACTTCTCTCCAATTTTCGTCCCTTTGTAGCATATATTCAATTACTACCGATTTATTTAGTATATTTACACGCCGTGCTTGGAAGCGTGGACAATGAAATACTGCGTGTTCAGCATCTTCCTCCTGATCTAAGCAGTTCGTGCACATCGGAGAGCTGTCATGTCCAAATCTGTGGAGGTACTTCCGATATCCACCATGACCAGTCAAGAATTGCGTCAAGTGGTAGTTGTTTTCTCCAAGCTTGCGGTTGGCCCACGTTTCAATGCATGGGATCAGTTGGTGCGTCCACCTTCCTTTCGTAGTGTTGTCCCATCGGCTTTGCCACATTAACATCGAGATCTGCCTCTCTTCCTTTTTAATCTCCTTTTTTCTGCGGTTTCCCTGGCTCGTTGCGATTCTTGTGTAAATGAGTCCCATCTCGTCCGCGAGGATGTCGATCGGGATCATACTAGCGATGACACAAGCTGCTTCGTCCGATACCGTTCTATAGGCACTTATAGCTCTTAAAGCACACAGTCTGTAGACTGATGAGAGTTTTCTTCTTGACTCCTGCACCGCTAATGCCTTTGCCCAGATTGGGGAGGCATATAGAAGCACAGGGCTCAATAGCAGGGCTCTTCTATCTGGTTTGGGGCCACCAACATTTGGCAGCATCCTGGAAAGAGCCGCTTGTATGTTCGAAGCTTTTTTGCTTACATATTCCAGGTGCGATTTGAAATTTAGCCTATTGTCCAGCATTACTCCTAGGTATTTCAGTGATTGTTTAGACCTTATTGTTTGATTGCCCACCTTGACATTGATGTATTCCACCATTTTTCGGCTTCTGATTAAGATCACCTCCGTCTTTTGTTCTGCTAGTTCAAGGCCTGCAGACTCAAGCCAATTCTTAATCTTGGCGATAGCTTCATTTGTTGCCGCCTCTATTTGGTGGGTATGTTTCGCTGTTGTAACGATCACAATGTCGTCTGCGAACCCTATTATTTTCGTCTCTTGGGGGATCTGTAGCCTAAGAACTTCATCATACATAACGTTCCGAAGAAGGGGACCTAGGACGGATCCTTGTGGTACCCCTGCGGAGACGTTATAGTATTCCATTCCTGCATCACTATTATATCAAAGTTTCCTGTTCCTTAAGTAACTTGATATGATCTTCAAGATGTATGCCGGGGCTTCCATTCTAATGAGGGAATTCTTTATGAATTCCCAGTTGGCCGAGTTAAAGGCGTTCTTGACGTCTAGTGTAACCACTGCACAGTATTCCTTGGTTCCCCATCTCCACCTTTCACCTTCTATGGCAGAAGCGGCGATGTCCACTACGATTTTGATTGCATCTTCGGTGGAGCGCGCTTTTCGAAATCCAAATTGGTACTCTGATAAAGCACCTTTTTCCTCAGCTATCGGGAGTAACCTGTTGTAAATTATTAGCTCCAATATTTTCCCCATTGTGTCAAGGAGGCAAATTGGGCGGTAGGATGAAGGTTCTCCAGGTGGTTTATCTCCTTTTGGTAGCAGCACCAGGTGTTGCAGCTTCCATTGTTCTGGGAACACGCCTTCTATTAGACATCTTTTAAAAACTTCTATGAAAATGTCCGGTCTTTTGAGAATCGCCGTTTTCAGGACTTTGTTTGGGATTCCGTCCAGTCCCGGCGCTTTGTTGTCTCCTATTTTATTGAGCACCGACTGAAGTTCTTCCGCCGTAACTGTCGGGATTTCCTCTACATTAATTTCTTCTAAGACAGTACGAGCAGTCGTTGGACGCTGTGGGAAAAGCGTCGTTATTATCTCTCTCATTATTGGGCATGTAATCTGGGGAGATTTTTGTCCTTTTAATTTTGACATAACGACTCTGTAGGCGGTTCCCCATGGGTTAATGTTAGCCTCTTCGCACAGGCGTTTGAAGTTTTCTCTTTTACTGTCCTTAATCGCATTCTTCCGAACATTTCTTTCCTCTTTGAAGGCACTGAGCAGCGGGTTGTATTCCGGTCTACCCCTCGACCTTTTAAGTTTTCGCCTGGTTTTCAGGCATTTCGCCCTAAGTGACTGAATCTTTTCATTCTACCAATAGCATGGCAAGCCTCTCTTATTCGGCTTCCTGCGTGGCATTGCTGCATCGCATGCTCTATTCATCAGTTCAGTCAGTTCTTTAGTACCGTTTTCTGCGGATCCCAATTCCATTTGGTACGCCCTACTACTTCTTCGAAGGTCTCCTTGTCGAACAGCGAATCTTTCCATTTTGGGCCTGTTACTTTATTGCGTCTTTGGCTGGAATTCGATTCTTCTTTTATTTCGAACATAAAATATTGGTGGTCGCTATGTGTGTAGTCCTCACTGACCCACCATATTGTATTCCGGAATAAGGAGCTGCTTACAAAGGTTAGGTCTATGATCGACCCCCTTCCGGTCTTTTGGAAGGTGTTTTTCTTTCGGTCATTATCTATCTCCACATCGAGCACAGAAAGCGATGCTATGAGACTGCGCCCCCTTGCATTCGTAACTCTACTAACCCACTCTACAGCCCACGCGTTAAAGTCACCAGCAATGACCACCGGTGACTTAGTGCGGGCATCGGCTACGAGTTCATCTAGCATCTTTTGATATTCTCCATGTGACCAACTGGGTGGTGCATAGCAGCTGTAGAAGTGTATGCCCTTTATTTTCGCCCGTACGAAGCCATCCGCTTGTCCTTTCCTATCCTGAAAAGCCTGTTTGCCACAAGCCCATATTGCTGCCTTTTGGGTGTTATCCGTAATCCAGGTGGGACCGGATAGGTTTTTATAAGGCTCGCTGATTAAAACTAAATCAATTCTATGTTCTTCCTTAGTTTGTTTTAGCAGATCTTGGACTATCTCGCAGTGGTTCAAGTTAATCTGCATAATCCTCATCTTTTATTGGTCAGGGCCTTTCGAAACATCGGACATTTACCGCTACCCGCGATATGTTTGGCATTTTTGGCGTTGTCAGTTTTGCAGAACATGCAAAGTGGCTCTTTGTCATAGTTTTTGGCAATGTGACCTTCAACCCCACATCTTCGACATTTTTTGGAGCGGTCTACTTCGCTTTTGCATTGTCTTGCTAAGTGTCCATATTCCAAACATCTGAAGCATTTGGTGAGCGCTTTCTGCTCTCTAATTCGGCAGATTACCCAGCCTACCTTTATTTTTCCTGCATTCAAAAGCTTATTTGCGCTATCGGCGGAAAGGCTAATTATTGCCGTTTGTGTTCCTCCATACGCCTTCCTCAGATTTAATATGTCCCCAGCGGTGACTTCTTTAATTTTGAACTGTGATCTTATTGCCTCACAAATGTCTTCTTTGGTGGTCACTTCGTCGATGTCCTTGCACTCGACAGTTACTCGGTGCTTTAGGCTTCTTACTTCGATTTGGTTACCAAGTGCTTCACCAATTACCTCCTTAAAAGCCTCCGTTTTCTCCCCAGTATCTTTTAATTGTAGCAAGAGTTTGCCTTTCTGGGTCCTTCTAATCTTTGAGACTGTCTCTCCTAATTCGCCTAATTTAGGATCCGCTTTAACCCTGCGGAGTATATCAGCATAGGAGAGTTCACCTTTCGTTTCTATGACGATTGCATCAGGCCGGACTTTCTTATGCTCAGATTGTTTCCGGATAGCTCGTTTACGGCTCACTTTTATCCATGTGTCCTTTCCACTTTGCGGGAGTGGAATGTCACATTTTGAGCCGGTATCCTTCTCTATAAGTGCGGGGATTGCCCTTTTGTGCTGCGTTTCCTTCTGCTTATTCTCGCCTTCTTTTGTGGGGGCGGGTCGACGTTTCGCTTTCGACACTTCTGCAGTGGGATCCCGTTTTCGTTTTCGCTCCGCCGCCTTAAACCACGGAGACGTCTGCGAGGACTTGCTACTGCTAGCCGCTTCCTTCGCTTTCTCATCATGCAGTTCAATTGCAGAGAGTTCGTAGAGAGCTTTAATACTCTCTATTGCATCCCTCATTGGCTGATGTATGGGCCGCCTTTTACCGTCTTCCAGCATATCAACCAGTTTTTTAATTTGTTCTCCCAGCTGGCAGAAAACTGGTTGCTCTCGAATCCGGGCGCCAGATTCGTCGCTTCTTCCTTGCTGAGCCTCACTGTATGTTAGAGACGGTGTGTCTCCGGGTGACCTCATAGTTTTTAAGCTGCTTTGGAAAGGGCTCGCTTCAACGCTATTGGTGTTGTTGTCTCCTTTAGTATTTGTTATATTGTTCGTGTTGTTCGTTATATTTGTTGTACTCATAATTTTATTGGGTCCCCACTCAAAGCCGTTATCTCGGTTCGTCTTGTGTAGTCACCTATATGATCTCATGGTTATCTATGCAAGCAGGGAGGCCATGCGAGGGTTGACACAGACCCTTATGGGGACTTGCGTTCAGGACCAGATCGGTGCTAGTCAGGAATGTTTCATCTGAGCCTACACCACCAACTTAATGGTAACAAACCTTGAGCGTTCTTTGAGGCCTGCCAGGGTTTTAACGGGACGGGGGCGCTTGTAGCATTGGCCTGAAAGCCCTTTCTGCAAAATTTCACTTTTACATACTCGGGTAACAGAATACTACAATCGTCAGCCCTTAGCAATCCAATCCTTAACGTTGTCCAGTATACCATAATTAAGACCTTACTGGGCTCGGTAAAATACAAAGGCGTCCGTTGTTTGCTCCCGGAGATGTTGTCGGGTTGGGTTAGACTTTCTGCACTGCCGCTTCGTTTAGTGGGGCGGCATTGGCTCGTCCTGTTCCCGTTGGGAATCAGGGTTTCTGCTACTCTTGTGTGTCCATCTTGTGTCTGTGTGTGTGTGTGTGTGTGTGTGTGTGTGTGTGTGTGTGTGTGTGTGTGTGTGTGTGTGTGTGTGTGTGTGTGTGTGTGTGTGTGTATGTGTGTGTGTGTGTGTGTGTGTGTGTGTGATCGGACCCACTTTTTTCGACAACGAAATCTCGCGAACAAAATATGATAACGACTTCGCTATGGTGCCATTCGAAGCGTATTATTGTCAATAAGAGCTGAAAGAAATTTAATCAATTTCGGTTCAGCCGTTTTTTTGTTTAAACAGAAAAACTGAAAAAAAAAGTTGATTTTAGACTTTCTTGAAAAGGATTTCTTCGATATAATTTGTTCTAATGACGATCGGGACATCAAAAAGTCGGATAATAACAATCTAATATGAACAGAAATTGTTTATAATGAAGAAAAATTTTTTATAACAATAATAAATTTATAATCATACAAAATGGTTTAACCTAGTTGAAAATTGGTTATGAAAATTGGAAATTGAATACAAAATTGAAGATTGTTCATAGCAATTGAAAATTATTATAAACAATGAAAAATTCTTATAAACAATTGAAACTTTTTTTACCACAAAAAATTTCTTTTATGAATAAACTTTGTTTATATCAATTAAAAATGGTCTATAAAAATTAAGAATTGTTTATATCAATTATAAATTTGTTATAACCATTTATTAATAACAAATGAATTCCAAACAGAGTGCATTTATTTGGTTTTCATTAGAAAATATTGCTATAACGGAATAATTTTTAAAAAAATTATTTGCATCTAATTACATCGAAATTATCATCATAATGAATTTAATTTATTTATTTATAAATTTAAAATATCAATTTTTAAGTATTTTTAAATGACATCAAACTGGGCGAAAGTTTTTTTTTTAAAAAAGATTCATCTGATCTAATTGGTTCTGATACAACTCGATACTTTAAAAAAATCAGATATTTTTATCCAGAACTTTTATAGTTTTCTGTAACATTAAAAAAATGGTAAAAAAACCATAAATAGTTGATATTAATAATAAATAAAACGACAAAAAAACGTTTGTACTATGATCATGAAATTTATCGCTATTAACAATTAAATATTGTTAATAATAATTGAATATTGTTAATAACAATTTTCAGTTGTTCGTGTGGACCTCAAGGGTCGTACCAATGATGCGACACCCAGCATCTGGACCCACTCCACTAGTTTTTTTTTAATTTTCGAAAAGATATTATATACATTTATACACTTAATGGAAATAATAATAAATATACACTTATAAACAATGCACAGTATACACACATTGAACTACCACGCAATAAATTTAATTTAATTTGGATAGATATACACAGCACTAATGTTGCACAACACGTCACCCTTATAGCTACAGATATACTACTATTAAAGCATTTCAGTGACGCGAACTCACAAGATTTTACCCATCCAAAAAGCGTTCAACGCGCACATCATACAGTCGGGTATATACAATGACAACAACTAGGATATTTCCGACAACCTATTAGTACCCATTTTTAATCAAGAAACTTCAGTGAACCAAATCCTCACTTTTAAAACGTAACACTCGCTAAGCACTTATAACTTATACAAATGTAAATTTTATGTTCTTCACAGGAACCCTAAATAAATTTAAAAGATACAAATCGATATAAACTCTAACACTTTTTCAGCGTACAGACTGAACACTGTCGGAGCCCTTCCAAGTGCTAAACGGAGTGAGACAATGATGCATACTGTCAACTTTGCTTTTCTTGATCATTATAAATTTACGTATTGTGCATCGCCCTAGACCACCACCCACAGCAAGGGATTATATGGAAACTTTCTCCCACCATACGCACATAGACTATATCTCCTGATGTATGTCTATTATCCACAAACGGAGTCATGTAGCCCAAATGCAGGGTTTAAGCGATCATTCTGGTTTATAACTTTAAAAAAAACCGAGATATTTTTGTTTTTACATTTTTCGAAAGTATATATATCTTAAAGTATTGTATCAAAATTTAGGAGTGATCGGAGCAGTCTAACTATATTATTTTGCGATCTTTACGTTGATGCTTCTACTAAAAGAACTATATTTTTTCCGGTCGGCGACCGTGATTTCTCCGGAACCAATAAACCTTTCTTCATGAAATGTTAATCACATATTCTACACAGTAATAGCTTCAGCGTATTTTACAACAGAATCAAAATTTTGATTTTTACAATTGTTTTTTTTGGCCAAAAACAATGAAAAAAACCTAATTTGTTTGTTTTTTTCTTTGGTTATATATCAATAAATATTAATAGCCATATAATGCGCTAAAGCCACTGATATACTAAACCTAAATATTTTTGGTTTTTGTGTTTTAGATGAGCCGTTATCAAGTTATTATAACACCTTTCTGAGGAGTTCTCTTCACCCGTTGTTTATGTATATAAAAAATGTAAAAAACTATAAATACAGATATTTTTTATGTTTTTCAAACATATATGTTTTTTAACATATATAATAGTTTTTTCATGAAACATTTATAAAAACAGTCTTTTTTCGAACATCTAAGCCAGAATGATCCTTAAGATCAATGCTGCTAAAACCAAACTTATGAGCTTGGACTCCAGGAGACAACATGAAATTGATCTGAAAGAGCAGCAAATAGAGCAAATTGATAAATTGTCCTATCTGAAAAGCATAGTTATAGCAGACGGCGGAGCTGAAGCTAATGCACAAACTCGCATCAATTCCAGTTGCATTAATACTTAATACTGCATTAAGGAACCAGAGAGAGAAACCGAGGACCATGCACTCGATGCTCTATCGCCCTAACCGTTATCAGAGCTGCTGGTGAAGCGCTTTACGTTAAGCATTAAAATAATCAACTTGATTGAGCAATCGAGATGCCTAGTAACGCCTTCCGACGCTACAGTTGCGAGTAGCCACTTTTAATTCAGCGACTAGACTGAAGGAGAAAACTGTTTATTTCGAAATGGAAAAAAATTTAACCGACTTCACAAAAAGCGCTAAAAAGCTTAAAATAATTTTTTATTTTATATCTATTACGACATTTTGAAGTCGGTGCAAATTAAACAAACCAAACAACTACAACAAAAGTATTTAATCGTCCTTCCTTTTGATCCCGTGAGCTGAAACGTTCAGGAAGTATTACGTAAATTTTCAATTGTGGTTCTGTAGTTGTTTTATTTGTTAAATTTGCCCCGACTTCAAAATGTCGTAATAGATATAAAATTAAAAATTTTTTTTAAAAGCTAATTTATTTTTCACTTTTTAGTGTCTTTGACTCTATACAACGAAGAAGGAACCATCCAAATCGGTCCACGCGTTAAAAGTTAGTTATAACCCCCTACCCCACCGCCATTCCACTAAACTTTTTTTCTCATGGTATCAATCAAGGAACATACTCTACCGAACAGAAAAGGAATCATCGAAATCGGTCCACGCATTATGAAGTTACTACCCCTCCCCTCCCCCACCCCCACCATAGGACCAAATTATTCTCCTATTAGCAATGGGGGATCACACTCAACAGCAAAAGAACCATCCAAATCGGTCCACGTGTTACAAAAGTAGGTTCCACCCCCCCCCCCCCCCCCTCCCCCCCAGCAACATTTGTTTTCACGTAGTATCAACCAAGCATCATATTCTACCCAATAGAAAAAGAATTATCCAAATCGGTCCACGCGTTACGAAGTTAGACTACCTCTCCCCCCCACCCACACCTTTCACCATAGGACCTGTACAAGATTCATTGGAGCAGCATTGATCATTTATTTTATCCTATTTCAACTTAACTTGTAAATATAAAATGTATTCAGTTTAAAATCACCCTGTACTTTCAATCAAACAATTGTAATCACACAAGTATTCACATTACAGTTACAGTATTCAATATTACAGTCAAGATCACAGTTAATTTTCAATTCGATCACAGCTAGTTTTTCACAACAGATGTTACTTAGAGATCATTGGTTATTACAGCTGAGGACAGTTGAGTCAGTTCGTGACTAGTAACACAAAATAAGTTCACGAATAAAGTGCAGTTTCTTAAAAGTTCAAAAGTATTTTCCTTATATTAATCCGCAACAAAAAAATTGTGCCGAAACCCGGGAATTCATCACTGAATTAATTAACACCTGAAGGAATATAATTATGAGAATAATGTGTCATGTGTGCAATTGAAAGTTGGCATCGGCGAAACAAAATTAAGGAAGGAAGGTGCGATATCAACCTAAATCAAATGCAGAGAACTCTTTATGCAATGCGAATGTAGATAAGTACCACGTTTGTTTTTATTAAGATCTATTTGCACAATTCTACTAATTCATTTAACAAATTAATTTTGCCCTGAAGAAAATTTAACCAGAATTTGAATGCCTATTATATATGAAGCATTGAACTTTGAAAAGAATTGAACTTGTTAGTTTTATAATAAAAATAACTTCTCGAACTAGTTTTCTTTTGCAATTATACTTATAATAATTTCAATATTTAGTGAAAAGGTGCTTATTGAAATAAGGAATTTAGATTGAGTGAAATCGATAGACACGAATAACGGTGTGGCATTCAATGTGTGGGCTGTGAACTTATAATTTCAAGGGCATTACAGAACAGTGAATATCCTTCGGTACATGAACAAAAAACGTAATCTTTAAAATCGAGAAAACTCTTAGGTGCAATAGAACATCGAATGTAATTTTGTGAAAGTTAAACAGAAAACAAAATGTCTGACACTGCAATTCTCAAAGGTCAAAGAGGTCGTTGAAGGGTTCAATGACTAAATTTAAGTAATTTGCCGAAAATATTCCAGTCGAAAAGAAAACAATAAAAACGCGTTTAGATATGCTGGAAAAATTGTGGAAGGATTTTACTCTGGTACCCTTACTTTTAAAAACTCTCAACACTCTCAAAAATAGTGACACTATGCGAAACACTACAGTCGAAGATTTGAATTCTATCATGAGCCGTTTTGTCGACCAACAAAGAACTATGTTCGATAGTATTTCAAATCATGACAACAGTTCCTTCGAGATTAGGCTTCCTAAAATACAAATCCAATCCTTCGATGGTGATTACAAGGATTGGCCCTCATTTAAGGACTTGTTTTTATCGTCGGTAGACAAGCGAGAAGGATTGTCGAACGTTCGCAAACTGCAATACTTAAAAGGCTTTTTGAAAGGGGAAGCTTCCGGACTTATTAAACATATTACTATAACTGACGCTAATTACAGGGAGGCATGGAACAAACTTGTAAATAGATACGATAAAAAGAGAAACATCCTTAACTCGTGTATCAAGGCTTATATAAATCAGCCAATCATTTCGCAGTCATCCGCATCCATGCTTCGAAAATTAACGGATACATCCGATGAAATTATCAGAAGAATTGCGGCTTTAGGAAAAGACGCAAGTGGTAGAGACCCTTGGCTCATTTTTCTTGTCCTCAACAAAACAGATCCTGATACTCGCCAAGCTTGGGCAGACGAAATAGCAAACAAGGACCTCCCCTCCTTTCAGGAACTTCTAGATTTCCTTAGCAAGCGATGTGACGCTCTAGAAGCCTTTGAACCTGTTACTAAGAAGGTCCAACAAAGTAAAGCTACCATTCGTGTCTTGCACTCGGACAACATGGTAAAATGTCCAGAATGTGCCCAAGACCATGCATTATTTAAGTGTTCTAAAGTCAAAGCTATGGACACAGCACAAGACGCAGTCTTGTATCAAAATATGCACTTTGCTTTAATTGTCTGAGCTCTGGACATCAAGCTCAAAAATGCAGATCTAAATTTTCTTGTCACTTTTGCAAGAAGAAACATCATTCATCATTACATCCTCTAGATTTACATGAAAACGCCCCAACCGCTTCATATCATTCCGATAACACACTTACCCGTGAGCAGCAGCCTCAAACGGCCAAAAGCACTCTCAATCCGAATACACCTGCGTTCACTCAAGGTCCATATGATCGATCTCTACAAATAAAAGACAATTCGCACATCAACGCTTTCACGTCCTACAACATCACCCCAACTCGCTTATCGCTTCTTCCAACTGCACTCGTCCATGTGAAGGATAATTCAGGTGCAGTGCAACTCTGTCGGTTGTTAGTCGACTCTGGGTCCCAAGCTTCATTTATATCGGAGGATTGTGTACATCGGCTAAGGCTTAAACGTAAGAAGGCTAAAGTCATTGTTCAGGGATTGTCTTCTGTAAAATCTGGCTGCACGAAGGGAAAATTAAGGCTCACTCTTTCATCACGATATGATAGCAGACTACAAATCGTAATTAACGCATACATTTTGGACAAATTAACCGCTCCACAGCCATCAGAATTTTTTAACATTAATGATTGGGATTTCAGCAAGGGATATCCTATATAAACTCTATATTTGTTATATACTTCATATTTCACTTGGGTAAGTTTTACACATTTCAAGCATAATGTTATACAATTCGAACAGTACTTATTCCAGGCTGCAACAAAACCGGTTTTGGGAATTAAAAAGCACTTTCCTAAAATATGATAAGAAAAATTCGTCTCATAATATAACCTCAATGAATTTATTTCACTGATTATTCCTTAGTAGACAGAAAAAATTACATAAAATAACAATTAATATTTCGTTGATCCTCCATTGTGATTTATGACTTCAAAAATCCTTGATGGCATACTGTCATAAAGAGTCCGTATGTAATTTGTTGGAATTTCCGCCCAGCATTTCAAAATGGCCTATTTTAACTCCGCCGCTGTTTGAAACTGCTTCCCATCAGCGTAAACTTGTCGTGAGAGATATCCGCAAGCATTCTCAATAATATTTAATTCTGGTGATTTCGATGGACAAGGCAGTAAGGTCACATTTTTGTCTCTAAACCATTCTTTAACACGCCCTGCGGTATGAATCGCAGCATTATCTTGCTGGAAAACGAATTGTTGAGATTCCAATTTTTCGATTATTTTTATACGCTGTCTAGATAATAAATCGATGTACTTCCTGGAGTCCTGTCGGCCACTAATTATCGCTAAATCTGCAACTCCATTGTATGTTATAGCACCCCAGACCATTAGTGACCCGCCTCCCATTTGTCTTCGGCTGAAAACCAATTCCTCTTTGCGTAAATCATGGAAATAGCGATGGTAGCCATCCGGTCCATCCAGATTAAACTTCTTATCGTCAGTAAAGATGACTTTTTTCCATTCAGCAGCCCAAGACATGTGATCACGACCAAATTGTAAACGTTGATCTCGGTGCTTTTTCGTTAGGGGTGGTTTTTTATGCAGTTTCCTGAATTGCATATGCTCGCTCGCTTTAATAATGCGATGGACTGTCGATTTGTCGACATCGACACCAGATTTTTCTTTTATTTTTGACAGACTTGGGGTTGAATTTATTTATTTAAGCTTAATGCAAGCTATTACATAAAAAAATACAAAATAACAAAATAAATACTACAAACTAATATAAACAATAATTCATAACAGATAATGTAAGCTACAATATAAGCTATGATAATGATAACTTTAGACTGGGAGGAAGGAGAATTAGGAAAGGCGATCAAGATGGGCGGGATAAAGATATAAGGCTTTGTGAAGGGATGATTTACTCAGATGGAAGTCAAAGGAGGGAAGGTCGTTGACTTTTCGAAGCATCCTGGTAATTGGTTCGCGTTGACCGTAGTTCGTGCGATGGCGGTCGAGTCGGAAAAGGGGAGTGGACCTAAGGTTGCGAGGATTGGTATAGATGGGTAAAGACTGCAGGATTGAAGGGCAGTCTATGGCGCCAGCTAGTAGCTGATGAATGAAGAGAACGTCGGAAACATCACGACGTTTACTTAGGGGTTGTAAGTCGATCAGTTTTAGACGGTTTTCATAAGGTGGAAGGTTGAATCTATCTACCCATGGAAGATCACGTAGAGCAAAGCGAATGAACCTACGCTGGACAGATTCAATTCTGTTAATGTGGGTTGTTTGCGTGGGTGACCAAACCTGGCTGGCATATTCAAGGAGAGGTCTCACGAAGGAAATATAGAGAGATTTGGAAACATAAGGATTGGAGAACTCTCTAGACCAGCGCTTCACAAACCCTAGCGCGGAGTTAGCTCTGTTAATTATGCTATCAATATGGGAACGGAAATTGAGTTCACTATCACAGATTATTCCTAGGTCACACAAAGAGGTAACGATAGGGACTGGTACGTTGGTTAACATGTATGTTCTCGGGGTGTTGGTAAGACGCTTGCGGGAATAAGAGATGGACTGACATTTAGAGACATTGAGCTCAAGAAAGTTTTTCATGCACCATGTGGTGAACGAATCGAGGTCCTTTTGGAGAAGAAGAGAGTCGGTTGTGGAGGAGATATGTTTAATTATTTTCATGTCATCAGCATAAATGGACAGCTCTGAGTATTTTATGATACATTCAACATCATTAATTGTAAGGATGAAAATTAATGGACCGAGGTGGCTGCCCTGAGGGACGCCGGAACGAGCGACAATGGGGTTAGAAATGGATGAGCTGAAAAGAACATTGTATTGACGGTTGTTGAGGTAGGATTGAATCCAGGAGATGAATCTGGGAGAGAAGCCTAGGCGATCAAGTTTAAACAGGATAACGCTATGGGAGATCTTGTCAAAGGCTTTACTAAAATCGGTGGCGATAACATCAACATCTTTACCGTTTTCCAGGGCACATAGTGTTTTGGAGACGAATTCGGTAAGGTTGGTGGTTGTAGATCTACCTCTGAGGAAGCCATGCTGGGAGAGGGAGAAAATAGACTTACAGTGGAAGAACATGGAATCATAGACCAATTTTTCGAATAGTTTAGGTATGGATGATAATTTAGCAATGGGTCTGTAGTTGGATACATCGTTCTTGCAGCCTTTTTTGAATATGGGAATAATATAAGAGTTTTTCCATAATTGAGGGAAAACCCCTTGAGTGACCGAGAGGCGGAAAAGCAAAGTAAGGGGTTGAACTAGATGCACGGCACACTTTTTCAGAACTATGGCTGGAATGCCGTCAGGACCGGGGTGAAAGTCATCCGCAAGCCCGTTAATACTGGCAGCGATTTGTTCGGGGTCAGGGTCAAAAGATGTAAACGACGTTTGAGTGCATTTGTCCAAGAATGAAAAGTAGCTAAGGTCAGGTTGGAGTGAATTGTCGCTGAAAGATTTACTGAAGAAGTGTGCAAAGAGGTTGGAGATAACCTGAGGATCTGATGAAGAGGTATTTTCGAGCTTTAGGGTGGAAGGGTAACCATTGTATTTCTTCTTAGAATTAATAAAGCTATAAAAGCACTTGGGGTTGGATATGAGGCTAGTTTCCATCCGTAGGAGGTACTCATGGTAGAGGGTATCACAACGTTCAGAAAAAGAGGTGTAAGCAGACAAGTAGGAAGAATAGTCGGACTCATTTTGGGTGAGAAGAAAAGTTTGCCAACGTTTATTTCTCCTGTTGCGGAGAGAGCGTAATTCTTTGTCGTACCAAACGGGGGATGAGCAGCAGTTTTTACGAGGAAGAAGAGGGATAGATTGTGTAAGGCAAGCGTGTATTTCCGAATAAAACGCCTCTACAGCAATGTCTATTGGAAGATGTTGAGGGATATTGCCAATGTTGGAGTTGAGGAGCAAGTGATTTAATTTTTCAAAGTCGCCTTTACGAAAATTGAAGGAAAGAGAAGACTCGGAGCCTGAAAGGGCGTGAGGGTGTTCGTAGGAGAAAACGAGGAACAGGGGAGGATGGTGACGATCGAGGGAGGAGAGGAGATGTTCGCTTTCCGCGACAGCCGAGTTAACTGGGTCTGAGGAAAAGATTAAGTCTAATTGTCTGTTCAGAAAGTTTCTGATTCCACTAACTTAAAAGAGACCAGAAACAGAGAGCTGATCGGTAAAAAAGGCTTCTTTGGCGGAAGAGGCGTTTAGGGGGACAAAGTTTGAACAGTCCTCAGACAATGACCATTGTATACGGGGGAGGTTAAAGTCACCCAGTACAATGAATTCATCGGAGGCGTTAGCGTTCTCAAGCATGGTGTCTAACGTTTCAATTACGGGCTTGTAGGCTTCTATAGGTTGAGAGGGACGAATATAACAACAAAGAATATACAGAATACACTTATTCAGTGTTAATTTGATACATACAAATTCAGATATTGAAGAGTCGGAGGTCTTAAACAGGGTGGCATCATAACGGTTGTGAGCAGCTATGAGAAACCCACGGCCTGGTGGGTCATTGTTGCCTACACAACCGTCAACACGGAAAATGGTATAGTTAGGAGGGAATAGTTCGCTGTCGAGAATTCCTGGTATTAGATTGGTTTCAGTTAAGGCAAAGATATCGTGCGGGAATTTGTGGGAGTTTAGGAAAACGTTGGATGTTTTTGTGCGAAGTCCTCTGACGTTCTGGTAATAGACTGACAAGCTGATGGGGAGAGGTGCTTGATCGGAGACCGCAGGTGCATAAGGGGGGAGGTCAGAAATAGAGAAGGCGGGGGGGTTAGGAACGAAAGTAGTTTAAGGAGTCGTTGCGACTTTTTTGGAGATGGGAAATGCGGCGAGAACTGACGTACGCAGCATAGGTGGATAGATCTTCTGAAACCTTATGGGAAGGGATATTAAATGATTCATGGTACTTAGTGAAAAGTTTATGTAAGACTGTTGTATCTGTGGGCAGGCCTTCTTGATGTATGCTTAACATGACGTTGGTGCTGGTTTTACCATCAATGCAGACGGAATTCGGTTTGTCGTGCAGATAGGCAAGAAATAGACGTACGTTTTCGTAAATGCGACGGTCCCGAAAACGGGACAAGAGGTATCGTCCATCGTTGGAATCCGCAGAGCGCAAAGTCAATTTAACTGTAGGTGGGAATAGGGGATCGATAAATGAGTTATGTTCGGATGTAGGAGTTTTGGTTAGCTGAAGGGGCGGGTTAGCGGAGGTAGAAGAAGTTTGAGAAGGGGCGATAGTGAAAGAAGATGATGACTTGCAATTAGGTGGGCATGCGGAGGAAGTAGCGGGTGCGAGGTTAGGTGTATGCAGAGGAGGGGTGGGACAGACGGAAATCGAAGTAGAGGTGGTGGGGTGGTCGGAAGCTGATGGCTTGTGGCTAGGTGGGCACTCGGAAGAAGTTGGGAGTGCGTGGTTGGGTGGATGCGCTGGATATACAGAATTCGAGACAGTAGTGATAGGGTTGTCGGCTGGGATGGATGTTTTCGAGGGCTTTACTGTAAGTGGATCTGAGGGGTTAAGGGTGTGAGAATAAATAAAGTTAGGATAATTGATTCGGGTACTTAGTTTAAAGTCTGGAAATACACCCATTTTGAATTGCCAATTGGAGTTTGGATCACTAGGTGCGGAAGAGTGATGAGAGATTATGTTGTTACTAGTGCTAATGTTCTTACGATTAGGCTGAATACTAAATATAGGTATGGGGTGAAGGACGTTTGGAATTACCTTTAGGATAGTTAGTAGGATTTGGTCTATTAGAATTTAATTTAGGGTTAGATGCAGAGGGCTTAGGGTTAAACTTAACATACTTCCTGGACCACTTGGATATTTCGATAGTCCCGAGAGTGAAGATTTTGCAGGTGGGGTTACTGATGAGCCACACATACTTGTTCGGGATGGAGATTTTGAAGTTGCTGAATTTCCTTGCGTCCAAGGGTAACTTCAGGCAGCTAACGGGGATGAATGCAAAATTCCGGGAAAAAAAGCTATGTACCCAGGAAACGGTGGCGTTGTGAGGCGCACCCTTAAGGAGAAATGAAGTATGGTCGTTAGATGAAGATGAGTATTTGCTGCCTAGTTTCTTTAATCTCTGTTCCCATTCCAATACCGACCAGGTGGTGCCGAATTTGTTTATCGTAGGTGCGGTGGAGGTGGATTGTGATGACACTAGCGGTGAGACATTGATGACGACACCAGTATCCGTCGCCATCTGGGGCACGATCGAACCAACAGTAGCATCCACATCTGGAGCAGGCTGCGCCGAAGCCGCCTTCAATATTCCCCTTCTCTTTCTAGGCGAAACCTTTGATGGTCGCTCTAGTTTTGCTGGAGCAATATTTTCCTTTTCTTTTTTTAAAAAATTATTCACTGCTCTAGCGCTCCTATCCAAGAACCGCGCGATTTCACGATTTCCTTTACCATCTTTCGACATTTTAATTATAACGGCTTTTTCCGTATTATTCAATAATTTCCCGCGCTTCATTTTGAAAAATCACAATTAATATTATTTTATTTTAAGTTACTATTTCTAAATAAATCTCCGTTTACTGTTTCACGCCCGATCACTTTGAAGAATAACTTGAAACTGATACCTGAGGCTATATTATGAGACGAGGTTTTCTTGACATATTCTAGGAATTTGCTTTTTAATTACTAAAACCGGTTTTGTTGCTGCCTGTAACAAATACTGTTCGAATTGTATTACATTATGCTTCAAATGCGTAAAACGTATCCAAGTGAAATGTGAAGTGTATAACAAATACAGAGATTATATAGTGGTGAGGTTATATTTTGAGACGGAGTGTATTTTACTAGGCGCTGAACAGTTCATTCATATTCTACAAATGGGACAAAACATAACATCACCCAAACTACCCGCATTACAGAACACAATATTCGGATACATCGCAGCTGGAACATTATTAAAATCACGCAAACCCTCAGCAGTAACGTCACTACATGCAGACATTGGGGAAACCGACTCAGCACTCAGAAGATTCTGCATGCCTTGGAGACTCACTGGACATGGCAATGAGTAGGTTCAGATCCTTGGAAAGAAGACTTCAACAAAACTCAGATCTACGTCAAAACTACTGTAACTTCATCGCCGAATATGCTATATTGGGACAGTTGGAATCTGTGCCTGCTGACAAACTCCACAGCAACGCAGAGCACGCATATCTACCTCACCATGCAGTTTTAAGACCATCAAGCACAACCACAAAGCTGAGAGTAGTCTTTGATGGGTCAGCCCAAACATCTACTGGAATATCCTTGAATCAAAAACTGTTGATAGGTCCAAAAACACAGCGAGATCTTATTCCAATTCTGCTTTCATTCAGAACCCATAAAATAGCAGTAACCGCAGACGTGGAGAAGATGTTTAAAATGATCCTAGTAGATAAACAAGATAGAAATTATCAACGGATAATTTGGCGGGAGCATCCTGATCAACCCATTCAACACCTCTGGCTAAATACAGTAACATATGGTACTGCTGCTGCACCGTTTCTAGCCACTAGAGCTCTCAAACAACTCACAATTGAGTTCCAGGGACAATTTCCTCTTGCAGAACATGAAACAAACAATTTTTACGTCGACGATCTCATGACGGGAACTAACACTGTCGAGGAAGCCATTCAATGGCAGGATCAATTGTCATCACTCTTACAATAACGGGGATTTCGACTGCGGAAATGGGCATCCAATTCCCAACAATTTCTCAATACATTACCTGTTGAGCAGCGGGGAATTACCTCAATGCGGATCGATGAGCATCCTGATTCAATTAAGGTTCTTGGTCTAAAATGGGTACCAGGGGAAGACTATTTCACATTTGAGGTCAATACAGCTAAAGATTCCGAAATAACCAAAAGGACAATTCTCTCTGAGCCCAGCCGAATATTTGACCCACTTGGTCTTCTTTCACCAGTAATCGTCCAATTCAAAATTCTACTACAAAAATTATGGCTAAAGCACTATGACTGGGATACCCCGATTACTGACGAACTCAGGGACAAGTGGATTAGCATTAAAATTAATCTTCCTGCGCAACGAGTGTTATTCACAAGACCATTTCAAAATGTAGGCGTGGACTATGCAGGCCCTATTCCGCATCTTCTGAAAAGAGGACGAGGAGCGAAGACCACCAAAGGATATATTTCACTCTTTGTGTGTTTCAGTACTAAGGCATTACACTTAGAGATAGCTAGTGATTTATCTTCAGAGGCATTCATTTCTTGTTTGAAGCGCTTTATTGCGTGAAGAGGTGTTCCATCTAACATATATAGCGATAATGCGACTAATTTTGTGGGAGCAAATAGGAAGCTCAATGAAATTTACAAGCTAGTTACTTCAAATACTCACAATGTTATTGTTTCAGATTTTTTATCTAACTGTAGTATAAACTGGCACTTTAACCGACCCTCAGCACCCCACTTTGGCGGTATTTTGGAAGTCGGAGTGAAGTCGGTCAAGTCGTTGATGAAGAAGACAATCGGGGAAACGCGGCTAACTAACGAAGAGCTTTCAACCTTAGTCGCACAAATCGAAGGCGTGCTAAATTCAAGGCCTCTACTACCCATATCAGATGATATTGACAGTATCGACGCCCTCACTCCAGGTCATTTCTTGATCGACCAACCCATCACAACTCTACCCGATCCAGAGAAAAATGACGTCAGCGTTGGTGACCTGGTAGTAATAACGGAAGCAAACTTGCCACCATCCACTTGGGCACTTGGACGAATCATAGAGACTCATCCTGGTTCCGACAATATAATACGCGTTGTAACACTGAAAACTTCAAAGGGGATCTTCAAGCGGCCTGTAGTAAAGCTAGCCAAGTTACCAGTTACTTAAGACATTGTCTTAACGGCGGGAGTATGTACAAGATTCATTGGAGCAGCATTGATCATTTATTTTATCCTATTTCAACTTAACTTGTAAATATAAAATGTATTCAGTTTATAATCACCCTGTACTTTCAATCAAACAATTGTAATCACACAAGCTTATGTATAAACAGTATTCAATATTACAGTCAAGATCACAGTTAATTTTCAATTCGATCACAGCTAGTTTTTCACAACAAATGTTACTTAGAGATCATTGGTTATGACAGCTGAGGACAGTTGAGTCAGTTCGTGACTAGTAACACAAAATAAGTTCAGGAATAAAGTGCAGTTTCTTAAAAGTCCAAAAGCATTTTCCTTATATTAATCCGCAACAGGACCAAATTATTCTCCTATTAGCAATGGGGGGTCATACTCTATACAACAGAAAAAGAACCATCGAATTAGGACCACGCATTACAAAGTTAGGTTCCACCCACACCCCCCACCCCCATCCCTCCAAAATTGTTTTCTCGTGGTATCATTAACGGAACATACTCTACCCAACAGAAAAAGAATTATCCAAATCGGTCCACGCGTTACAAAGTTATCCTACCCCTTCCCCCCTCCCCCACCCCAGGCCAAATTTTTTTCTTCTATTAGCAATGGGGGATCATACTCTGTACAACAGAAAAAGAACCATCCAAATCGGACCACGCTTTACAAAGTTAGGTTTTACCCCCACCCCCACCCTACCAAAAGTGTTTTTGACATGGTACCAATCGGTGAACATACTCTACCCAACAAAAAACTAATCATCAAAATCGGTCGACGCGTTACGAAGTTATGCCCGGTCAGACATAAAAAAAAAAAACAAAAATACGCGTCGAACTTAGAACCTCTGTGTTTTTGGGAAGTCGGTTAAAAAGGAACAAGGATAGGATAAAGTAATAAAATATTTATATTGCAGTTTACGGTTACATATAAATAAATATATACTAATACTGTATATAAAAAGATGATGAATTTTATAATGATTTATCAACATAAACTTACTTGGAATGTTTTGATTTTTATTTTACAAATAAGCTGAAGTATGTAGTTTGTCGTGCCACCATCCCCACAAATTCGACGATCTAACGTTCGTCTTAATTTATAAACCAATTAAAATTAATGTTGAGGTCCAATTATTATATAATTCAGTAGAAATAATAATTTAGTAAAATACCATTGCAAATATTTTTATAAATTATTACGTACAGTGCAATGGGTCGCAAAAAAAGTTATAGCTGTAAGTATTTGAGCCCAGGAAACCGATGAGGCGGCAACCATGAAAGTTTTCTTCTGCCATATATTTCATTCCAAAAATGGTAAACCGTAGCCCCAGCACTTGCTGGTATAGTTATTAATGCGGCTGAATAAAACGCAAATAATTCACCCACTTGACTTACGTGGATCGGGTACGTTAATGTCTTATGTAAACTCTTCACCTATCGAAACTTCTGATCAGAGTTCAGATATAATAACGTCAACAGAATATTTTGATCCGTTACATTGAAACAAATTTATGTCAATTATCTGAGTTTAAGATAGTGTACCTTAGCTTCTCTTATTTATGTTCAACAGACCCAGTCTACATTGTCTTCAATGTCCTTTACCTAATTTGAATCAAATTGACGGTAGCCAACTGAATTTTAATATCTCTTGAACTGATTGGTGCTTTGTTTGCAAACAATAGAGTACCCTCCAATTCGTTGTATTTTGAGAGTTTTTCATATCTGCCTTCTGTTACAGGTTATGAGAAATATATAGGTATGTATATACATATTTCAAGCGTTTACTTATCATTTTATAAAGTGTTCCTTTTACTGCCTGCTAAAATTTTAACTATACAAAATTATTCGAAAAGAAATGTTAAGTATTTGAGCAATCGCCATTATACCATATAATAGTATTCAGATGACTAACACCAGATTAAAATTTTGTGCAATTGTCTTTCATAGACAACAGAAATTCGCTTATATTATAATATTTACTCTTAAATTTACATCGCAAAAACCGTACCTGTCATAATATAAGCAAGTGAGCTCTCAAAACTAACAAGTGACACATATTATGGAAACTTATTTATAAACTGGTTTAAGCCTTTATCAGATAATTAGCAAACTTTTTATAACTGTGTAAAACTATTTTGTCGCTGGGTCTAGTACCAGGGGGTTAGGTAAATCAGAGTGTTTAAAAAAAATAGCTTTTAAAAAAGATTTCAACCTATTGCGCTAAGAAATATTAAATAATATTAAATTTTATGTCTGTTGCGATATCTTAAAGTCGGTTATAGGTTCCCTATGTACCGTTTGTTCCGAGACACGTTTTTAAGGTCATTTTAAGTCATTGTTTTAGCAATATTTAATCCGTGATCCTTGTTGGTCAGTCGGTGATGGTAAAAAATGTCGAATGGGGAAAAAGTCACCTCGGTTCAAAGTAGATTTATCAAATTTTTTGTTTTGTCATTTATAAAATAAAAGTTTAAAAATAACCCGACTACGCCAAAGCTGAAAACAAGCGTTAAGTATTATAAAGGAAAATTAAAACCCTGATACAATAACAAAGGTCTTGGACTAAAAATAGTTGTGGTCGGAAGCTAAACAAATCCACGAATCTTAAGGACTAGAACTATTCTTAATCCAAAACCTTTGTCAGGGTTTTGACCTTCCTTTATAATATTTAACGCTTGTTTTCAGTTTTTGCGTAGTCAGGTTTCAGTTTTTAAACTAATTTTATTTACAAATTTTTCTTATTATTTGTGATTGATAATTAATGTAACGTATTTATAAAGGTATTATATAAATTTCATTTGCTACATTTGATTTGAGACGTCATATACCCGATAACACGCGGAGTATTAAGACACATCAACCGACACCTTAATTGCAAAAATTCGATAAGTCCTTTAGGAGCTATAAAGGAACAAAGGAACATACAAACATTCCGAAACCATAAAACAAGTGTCTAGAATTCTTATTTCATAACAGTTTTTAAACGACTTCCCAAAAGATCCATATTTTTTTATGTATGACCAGGCAAACCTTTGGGAAGATTTGGATGTTTTATTTAGGCATGACACTTGACAAAACACTATACATACAAACAACATATTTCTGATAGGGTAGATAAAACTAATAAATTAGTCAAAGCAATGTATCCCGTGATCAATCGAAAATCACTATTAAGTTTTGACAATAAACTTTTAATTTACAAATCGATATTCTTGCCTGTTCTAACGTACGCAGCCCTAACACAAAACAAGATTTTAAAAATGATTTTAAACCTACCTAGATATTTTTTAACCAGAAGACTACACGACAAAGCTTACGTAAATTTAATTAATGAATATATTGCCAACACGCACATAAAATTTTCAAGAAATTGTACATATTCAGAAAATCCTCTCATTACTTCCTTAAGCCAACACTAGTAATAGGATAGAATAGGTAAGCTTTTATTGTCTAGTCTACTTATTAGTTTTACTTTTACTAGTTTTTAACTTATAGTGTTGAGGTTTTGTAACTTTTCCTCATCTAGTACCATTACTAATTCATAAAACAATATATGATCCAATATTAACAGGGTATATATCATTTTCGAGTTGTATGGTAGGTAAACCGGTCTCTCAAACACTGTTACATTATCCTAGCCCTAAGCAATTGATGTAACAAAGGATAAATAAAGAATTGAATTGAAAAAAAAGAAGAGATTTGGTAGAACTCAAAAATATCAAGTTATCAGGCTAGGTACATTTTTCATCACGTGGATTTTTTGATGCAACAAATTATGCGTACGCTGCTGTATTATATCTAAGGGTTACCGACGAAAATAAAACATTCGGTATTAGTTTACTCACATCCAAAATTAGAGTTGCACCGAGTAGTAAAAATTCAAAAAATATATTTCCACAATCATGGCATAATTTACCATCAAAGAATAATCCAGCTGGCTGTGCCTCTAGAGGAGTACAACCCACAGATTTGCTGTAATCTAATATAGAATGGCTTTTATCAGAAGAATGGCCAGTAAATAATAAAACAATCACAAATAAAAATTTAGAGTGAAAAATAATCAAAACATTTGCAAACATAATAGAAAACCAACCATGGATTTGCAAACAATCATCGTTTCCAAACTCATACGAATCAGCAAATTATGTCAATGGCTGTATTCGGCAAACAATTCACCGATGTGTTAATTGTTTCAGAACCAACCCAGCAGTTAATGAGTATTTGTCAAGGCCTAGGGTAAGCCCATCGTTATCTTTCGAGCATACAGACGTTTATTACGCAGGGCCTACAGGCATAAAAACATCGAAATTTAGGGACGCCAAAATATCGAAATGGTATTTATGAATATTTATCTTCTTAGCGACAAAAGTAGTACACATTGTGATAGTGTCAGAACTGACAACAGTAAATTTCATCGCCGTCTTAAAACGTTCTACAAGCCGAAGAGGTCTCTGTTCTAACCTCTTTGTTGAAGCAAAAAAAAAAATCTCTAGTAACTTTGAACAATTTTTAAACATAATGCCCGAAGAAATTACAGGAGAAACTGTAGGACATGGCGTTTAAATCCACCAGCGGCACCTAATGTTTGGGGTCTATGGAAAGCTGACTAAAACTAATAAAAACTCATTTAAAAAGATCTTACAAAACGCAGCAATGACATTTGAGGAATTATTTACCGTCATCTGTCAAATCGAGACATATATTTACTGCAAACCATTATCACCCTTGTCTGATGATCCCAGTGACTATGATTTACTCACACCAGGACATTTTTCGACAGGTTGCCATCTATTTAATATACCAGAATACACATACAGACTACTTAATGCAGTAATTTTGGAAAGTTTGCTCCACACAATACTTACGTAATTTACAACAAAGAACAAAACGGCGTACTTCTGAAAGTTAATGAAGAACAAGATTAAATGATATATGAGAAAAATAGGGAAACAAACAGATTTTAAAACCTTTTCGGGATCTCGAACATGACTGCATTTTATTCCCATAAAGCAAAGAAAAGAAACATAGAATAAAAGAAATCAATAGTGCTGCCATCTCCCAGCCTTCTGTGAATTTAATATAGAGAGCCGCTATTGCCTTACAAATGTGAAAATTACCTTTAGCTAAGACAATGACCTAACCCCAAGCCAAACTAATTAGAAAATGTCGCTGCCGAAAACTTAAAGTATAGAAAGATCAGAAAATGAGAACGGGAACATTTTATTAATTCCTGAGGTGAGGGAACTAAATCAAAATTTATAGACTTCTAGAATTTTCTCTTAATTATGACCTCTAGCGGAGAAGGGTAAATTGACATTGTTCCGATAATACAAATTAGTAGTTCCCGATCGGCAAGAATTTACCTTACTAAGTAAGCTAGCATTTGATGGGAAGGGAAGAGTCATTCTGGCGGTAACGTTGTCTGAATTAGCAGTGGGACTCGTGATTTGGGTTCAAATACTATATATGATTAAGCGTGGAGTGGCGGTGCAGTAGAAAGTTTTTTATTAATTTTCAAAGTTAGAAAACTGTAAAAATCTCGGTGAAATCGATTAAAACTACGCATAATATGTATACCACTGCAATAGAAGTGAAAAGTGACGATGGGTGGATTATCTTGGGATTACGACTCCGCACCTCGTGTCCCCCCATTGGAGAATATAAAGAGAATCGGTAAGATTATTTTCGTTATTATAGAAATTAGAGTTTTTATGATAGATCGTTAAGCCAAAACAAAATTTTCAGTACTGCAGAAAGTTTAAAATTCATAGGAACTCAGTGTAATTTACCCCAAAAATAATTTCGAGACATCCCACCAGCCAACTCTAATTCTGCGTAAATATAAATACTCTCTATAAACGACATTAAGCACGGCTTAGGTAAGTTATAATATTTTTTAAGAAAAAAAAACAGTGTGGTGTAACCCGAAACAATTCATTTTAGTTTGGTCGTAAAATTGCCCTTTTTCTATTCATTGAATACCAATTGCATGAAAAGGGCGAAACCATTACGAAAGGCGGCAGGTATAGAAGGAAATTAAAATGTTTCAAAGGAAACAAGGCAGCACATCAATCTAAAAGTATCTGTTTCATAAATTTCGTTACAGAAAGCTTCACATCGAGGAAAGGAGCCCCGGAACCTATTGTCAACACGACTTTAATTTAAAGAAACCAAATTATATTTTATATTGTAATTCTTGAGATTTCAGCCACCAACACACCGGAGGCCAATTGCATTTGGGATCCGGGTGAGTACCTAATTATTTCTTCTTTTTATTTAACTATTAATAACTATAGAGACAATTTTTCGAGCTTTCCCCGTAGAAATTTAAAAATAGTTCACTTCCATCATTATATAGTACGTAATTCCTATTACAAGTCAAAACACATAAAAATAATTCGTCGAACAATTAAAACTATAATGATTTCTTCATAATTATTACAGTAACTATTCTTGTTGTAATTATAATTATAATTATTTCTTTAAAAATTGAAATTGTTAAATATTGATAAATATTTAATCATATTTCGTATTGGATTAGCTTTGGATTACAATGAATTTTTTATTATCGATCAGCGTATCACACTCCCCTATGAAAATCAAAATTTCTTTATTACACTCAATGAATAGGGAGGTAAGAAGTAAATTTTTTTTAAGCTAAATGATAATATTGTGTTGGTAGTCAAAGTTCTTAGTCTTCATTAAATTCAAGACTCCTAGTGTTTTATATCGCCGATTATAATGGCTGACCAATCGCAACAAAATGAAATTTTTGAACACAAAAAAATTACTGAAAATTAATTGACAAGGTCGTTAAAGTAAAGACGAAATTTTGCGGGCTTTCAATCAAAATTAATTTATTAATTAATAAAAGAATATTCAACAAACTTATAATAAAAAAAAATCAAACAACAAAAGAAATTCTAAAAAATTCTAAATTCACTTATAAATTTTCAAATTCACTGCTGTAAAAAAAGAAACAATCAATTATTAATTAATTTAAAGAAGTGCTGCATATGTTTATCGAATGGCCTTACTAGTTATACCTCGATCAACTTAACAACACGATTACCAGATGAAAAAAGAGGAAGAGTCCTTGCTGCATGCTTACTTATATAGGTTTCCAGCGGCCATGTTGCCGAAATTTGAATTTGTATTTGATTTGCGAACGCCATTTTGCGTAAAATTTGTTAACCATAATGAATATTTTAAAGAAACTCGTAATTTTCTATTGTTTAAATGAGTTGTATTTACAACTAAAAAAAATTATGCATTCGATTGAATATTCATTGCATTTTTTAATGTTAAATGGACTGATTGTCGATCAAATTAATGGCGAAAGCAGACATTTTTTTCCAAAATGTTTCCATACTCGATGAAAATATTCCCTTCTCCTTTCCACCGTAAGGCCTATTTTTTCTCTTTCTTACATTTATTACGCTTATGGGAAATTTAAAAATCATTAATATCTCTTTGAAGAATCATTTTTGGTGAAATTAATTACCACCAATGAATTCCCCATAAAATGTCACCTTAATTTAATGTGCTACATGTTGGCAGCACATAAAGGTTGAAATGTTTTTATCATGTGACAGGTGATCGAACTGTCATTCGCGAGTTCGTGTTTTTATGTGAAATTTATGCGTAAGCACACTTTTTCATGTTAAAAGTAAGTGTTGGATTTGTGTTTTGAGAGTTTGTATGTGAATTTTTATTGTAGTGGTATTGAATTTTATGTTTGTTATCATTTTCAGCTCGCCGGCATACATTCCCAGGTGCGTGGACAACACCTTCACCTATTCACGGGAAGAGGATACTTCATCGAGAATGTGTAAACAATGGTAAGTCAATTTAATTCTTCAATTTAATTTGCATGTAAGTCGCCTAATTATGTGTTTTAATTCAATCCAATGCATGCTTCATGTTCAATGTTTGTTTACTCCTTTTGTTTAATGTTCTGTGTAATGTTTACGTTCATAATTTGAAAATGCATGACTAATTCAATTCATTTATTTATATTTCATTATTAGCTTATATCAAAATTCTAATTCTTTATAATTCGTTTGTTTATTTCAGGTACTGCAGTGACAGGCTTATCTTCTACTTAAATTCATTCAGGTAAGTATGTAATCCAGGTACTTTATATATCAAATCGATTTTATAAACTCATTCTAATATATCTCTTTTTAGGTAAATATTCTCCCCCCTGTTGAACGGTTCGTTCAAGGTTTCATAGATTTCTTTCCTATACCTCTTTTATGATAGTGATGGAAGATTATCACTCCGTCGGCTCTTACACGTAGGCGTACCTGGTGTCGATGATCGCATTTTTAATTCGCCTAAGTTTGTTATCGGCCTTAATGATTGTAGTGAATACACCCTTGCTCCGTTGATGACGGCTGGTTCGCCTAACTCCGGAATAGGCAGAGGTCTTTGATAGATACCTCCTTCTTGAGTTCCTAGTTGCGATGAAGATCTTGAATTGGAGGATGTATCCGGAGTTGGTTCTTTATTTGCCAATAACGTGACGCTCTTGGAGAACTGCATTCAGAACATTCGCACAATCACGCACATCGTCATCAATATGATTTGAATTCGCCATCTGAAATTATAAATGTACTTTAGTTAAGGGCTTTGGGGAGTTTAGACGTCCACAACACATTGAACGGACAACATAGACAAACAGATTAAGTTAATGTCTTTTCTAATGGCAATCGACAAATTTTTGCTATTTGGCTTTGAAGCGTCGTCCCTTTCGTTCGTATTTGGACTACTCGAACTAAACCATTCCTTCCTGGGTAGACATTTTCTATGATTCCTAAAGGCAATTTTGTTGGAGGCACATTGTCTTCCTTTAAGAGCACCAAGTCTCCGACTGATATAATTGCCTGTTTAGTACACCATTTTGGTCTGTGCTGTAACTGGTTCAAATAATCCTTAGACCATTTGCCCCAAAAGTGTTTGGTCATTAGTTGTAAAAGTTGTCAACGTTGAGATAATGCAACCTTAGTTATGCTGTAATCGGGTTCTGGGATCGCATTTAGTTCGTGACCAATCAGGAAATGTCCTGGTGTAAGTACAAACAGGTCGTCGGATTGATCTGGGATGCGACACAACGGTCGTGAATTGAGACACGCTTCAATTTGGGCCAGAACAGTTGCGTATTCCTCGAAAGTACAGACTCTGTTTCCTAGTGTTCTTCGCAGATGGTGCTTAATAGACTTGAAACCAGCTTCCCATAATCCCCCGAAGTGTGGTGACGCTGGTGGATTTAAGTGCCATGTGATACATTCATCCGCTAAGTTTTCTGCTGCTATTATTGTTGCATAATGTATTGCTCGTTTTAGGTCCTTGTCTATGACAATCCTTGCGCCGATAAAATTGGTGCCACAATCTAAATATATATTTTTGCACAGACCTCTTCATGCAACAAATCTTCGTAGTGCTGCAATGAAAGCTGTTGTTGATTTATCAGACACTATTTCAATATGAACTGCTCGAGTAGCCATGCAGATGAAAACGCATATGTACGCTTTCTGCAACTTAACATTGCGAAGTGTTGATGACTTTATGGTGATAGGTCCGGCAAAATCGACTACAACTTCTGTAAATGGTTAAGTGATATTAATTCTCAGAGCTGGTCAATTCCCCATAAGTTGAACAGTATTCATGTTGCGTTGTCTAGTGCAGGCGATGCACTTGTCTAATCTGCTGGTTATACACCGTCTTCCATCAAGAATTCAATAACGATCGCGACTTGTATTGAGCACTAATGATGGCCCACCATGTAGGGTTTCAATGTGTATCTTGTCAATGATCAGCATCGTAATATGATTGTCACGGGGTAAAATAATTGGATGTTTCAGCTGTCCTTATTTCAATGCTGCTCAATGACTCAGTTTGCTTGTTATTAGGATCTCTGCAATTGTGTGTAAATCGTTGCATCGTTGCTGTTACTCGAATTAAACGTGTATATGATGAATATCGAAAGAGGGCACTATCGGCAGGCAGAATAATAAAGGCTTTAGTATTGAGCTTCTTGGCTTCAAGATCTGTTTATTCGTTTGACACCGTACGCTTTGGCCAATCCGATTCTTGTCTTGCTAGCCACTCAGATCCGTGCCACCATAAATAATTTGTTATCAAATTAGCTGTTGAGATGCCCTAATATCTCTTGAATTTCTACCACGCGATTTGCAACGTAGGTTTTCAATTCCCGACGGGTGTTCCTTTATCCATTGGAGTACTATCATTGCATCTGTCTACGCAAATATTTGAATGTTTTGAAGCTGCATGTTTTCAATTGTAGTCTTTATAAGTTTAGCCAAGAGATTTTCAATGATTTTAGTTGCTGCAACTCACGTTTAAATGACTTCCACTCAGTTTCGATAGCTTCTGTTAGTTGACTATCCCAGGATGTGCCTGTCATCCATAATGTTTGTATTAAAAGTTAGGCTATTATGATCACGGGAGAGGGCCATGCAAGAGGATCGTATATGGAAGCTACGTCGGACAAAATGGTTCTTTTAGTTGATGTACTTTGTTCGGGTCGTGGTGTTATCGAAAAACTAAAATGATCTGATGCAGGATGCCAACGAATTCCTAATGTCTTGACGAAGTCATTTTGCGTAAATGTCAACGTGTCTCTTAACTCGCGATATTCTGCCGGTACTCCTGTTAATAATTGAAGATCATTGCTTGCCCACTTCCGTAAATTGAATCCACCTAACTTCATCATTTTGATTATAAAATTCCTTCTCAACAACCTGTGCTGCTAAAAGCCAATTGGTTTTTTCGTCCTCGGCTAACTGTAGTAATGTACGAATGGATAGGTAAGGAGCTGATGATGTGCCAAATGTTACGGGGTTTAATTGATAATCTTGAAGTTCTGAAGTAATCGGATCTTGCCAAATGATGCGTTTAAATGTTCTATGTTCTGGATGTATTTCGACCATTCGATACATTTTTTCCACATCTGCATTCATTGCTATCTTGTACTTTCTCCAGTTTAGTAACGTTTCAAACAATTTGGGCTGTAAGGTTGGACCGGTGAGCAAACATTGGTTTAAGGATTTTCCGTTTGTCGTCTTAGCGGAGGCATCGAATACGACACGAAGTTTTGTTGTAGAACTCTCCTTAAAGACGGCATGGTGTGGGATGTAGTAGTTGTTCTCTGCAATTTTAGGAAGTTTTACTTTTTCCATATGACCGAGATCAATATATTCATCCAAGCATTGTATATATTCTTGTTGAAATTGTGAATTAATTTGAAATCGATGTTATAAATATAAAAAGCGTTTGAGAGCCTGTGCTCGAGATTCACCTAAGATTGGCAGTTGATTGTTGATGAATGGAAGCTTGACTTGATATTTTCCGTTTTGCATTCGATGATAACTTGTTTCAAATAGATGTTCACATTGTCTTTCTTCTTCACTAAGGATTTTTTTTGTTGGTATTTCTTCTGTTTCCCAAAAACATTTCAGGTGTTTATTTAAGTCTGCGTCAGCTGTCGTGACTAATGACGATGTATTGGCTTGTGTTGAAATTTCTGTAGTGGGCCCCAGCAAGATCCATCCGAAGATTGTGTTGATAGCGATTGGAGCGTTTTCTACTCCAAATCGAATACCTTGACGTAGTATTTTTTCATAAATTTGTACTCCAAGTAAGGCGTCTATATATCCTGGTTTCCAAAAGGTTGGATCTGCTAATTCCAGTCATTTTAAATGATGCCAATTTCGTTGTGTAATTGTTTGTGCTGGTAGGGATTCTGTTATTCTATCGACTACCAAAAAATTGTCTTCCACCATTGCCGTATTTGAGTTTCGTGATTGTATTTGTAACTTGACTTGTTGATGGGCAATGGTAGACGCGTTGCAATAAAGTTAAGTTAAGTTAGCTCTTAACCTTTTGGCTGATGTCTCCGTTATAAATGATGATTAAGAGCCCGTATCGATAAGACACCGTAATGATTTTGCTTGGCCATGCCTTATTTGTGCTATTACAATTGCTGTTGCTAAGAGCGATTGGTAATTTTCCATTGCAACGAAGTTTTGTGTTTTGCTTAAATCATCCTTCTTCGAATGTGTATTGGAATGTATCTTCCGTTCGGAAGTTTTTAAGTTGTCTTGTGTATGTTTCTCCGTTGTGTTGTAATCTTGCTTGTTATCTTCTTTCTTGTGCGCTATAGGTATAGTTTGCTCTTTTGTCTGGTAATCATGAATTGTAGTATGATGCTTTGCGTTGCATACAAAACATCTAAACTTGCTTGGGCATTCGATAGTTGTATGATGGGTTGATAAACAATTTAAACAATGATTGGCTGATCTAAGTAATATGGGTCTGTTGATTGTGTTCATATTTTTATATTCTTGACATTTTTCTATGAAGTGTGTTCAGTCTACCCGCTGAAAAGGGGTTGCTGGATACGCAAAAAATGAAAGATTTATTGCTGATAAGATCAATTTTATTTAGTTATAGTCTTTAACACTTGCACCTTTATGTTTCACTTCAAATCTTTAATTTAGCACTTAACTAACTTATTTCTACACTTATAATTAATTGCTAACAGAATTTGAAATGTTTACTAGCTTATCTATTTAAACAATTATCCAGGTTCTAAATTATTTCTTGACAAGTGTTTAATTAATTGGATATAATTGCGAACAGCCAGGTTCTGCAATTATATTGACAATCTATTGGGAATAATACTTATTCGAACAGCCAGGCTCTGAATAAGTATTAGGAAAATATCAGTGGGAACACAAAACCCAACTTCTGTATTTATTCGAGCAGCCAGGCTCTCTGGAATAGATTGTAATTAGGTTAATTTACACAAAGTAAATATAATCGAGCAGCCAGGCTCTGATAATATTTTTATACTTTTACAAACAGATAAAATCTTCGAACAGCCAGGTTTTGAATATTTTTTAAGTTATTTTTAATTGTACTCACCAAACTCTCTGAATATTAGATTTCAAAAGAGAAAGAGCCCATGTGCATGCAGCTCTTCTATAGTTTGAATTCAAACGGTTCATACAAAAATATCGAATTTGGTTGAAACAATAGATAGTAGCCATGTTAATTGGCATTCGATATTTCGTCGCCATGTTGAATCAAAGAATTCAAATTTTAACTATGATGTTGGCGGGAAACTTTTTATTTTAAAGATCTATAAATTGACGTTAAAGTTTAAGTTTTCCTATTAATATATTAAGTGAGATCATTTAATATACAATTAGTTGTTGGTCACATGGATTGTACCTTAGTTCCGATATTTGTTTACGTCGGTTGCTGAGCACGGTGTAGCCAAATTGCTCTAGCTAACTGTCAGCTGCTTGGTAGACTGAACTGTCAGGGATGTTTAGCTGATCAAAGCAGGTAAGAATTTGGATTTTTCTTATTTTCAATTTTATTAATAAATTTTTTATTATACAGTGCAGAATTTGTGGGGGGATGAAACAGGACAGGAGCGGGCATGACGGTTGTGTAAGTATACCATTGCCTTAGTTAATTTTTTAATTGTTTTTATTTGTAGGTTGCGTCGCAACATTCTCCCAACCGAAATTAAAGAACGATATAGATTTATAAATAGAATTCATTTTAAGTTGAACCATATAATTTCTAAATTATTCGAAATTTTGTATTTTCCAGGAGTTACCTGAAATTCTCGGTCCACTAATTTAACACCAACGCTTCGGCCATCTCGCAGTTGGATCGTTCTCTTGCGCCGTTTGGAACATTCCAATCCAATCCAATCGATGTTAAGGTATTCGTCAGTTGGGATTGTGAATGTGGAGCCTTCCCGCGTTGTTACATTTATTTCTGGTGAGACCAGCTCGTTTATGGGTAGCGGTGACGAGGACACGGCCTTATCACGTTGTGGATCAAATACGTCATCTTCTAGCGTTAGGTTTATCGTAAAAGGTGGAGACGCGAGTGCTGTTGTCAGTCTCGTCTTCCCCATCCTCTATCGTGAGATTGACAGAAGCTTGTGTAGAGACGATTTCCCGCTCTGCTCCGTCAATGTCTCCATCATCCTCAACATCTTCCATCGTGAGGTCAATCGTGTAAATCTGAGGAGGAAGGACCTCTGCCCAATTTATGTTCCTTCCGGGTGTTGGTGGGGGTGATGTGGTCGAGCACAACGAGAAGATGTCTTCCACATCCATAGTCAACAAATCTTCTGGCTGTGCTAATAGTTCCTCCCAATCGATGTTTCTACCAGGAGTTGGTGGGCACTCGGATTCTTCTGATATTTTGTGTTTTTGTTCTTTGGAGTGAAAATCTTTATAAATACATCATGTGATACAATTGTGGACAATTACAAACAGGACGCCACTACGTCACGAAAATTAGTAGGTTGGAAGAATACATAATTTGGTAATCGGACGTTTAATGATGCCATTTGTTGTTTTGATGGTTGTAATCCGTATGTGGTTATCCTTTCCAGGGTGGATTTCGATGATGCGTCCGAGTGCCCATCGAGTTGGAGGAAGTCGCTCATCCTTTATGATGACTAAATCACCAATTCCTATGTCGGTTGTCTGTTTCAGCCATTTGGGTTGCTGCTGCAGGTGCGCTAGATAGTCTGAACACCATTTCTTCCAGAATGACTGAGTCAATTGTTGGATGTATTGCCATCTAGATAAAAGAAAAGATTATTATCGGTTAAGTTTCCTTCGGGATGAAGTGTCTGAAGTGAGTGGACAAAGCGGCCGTGAATTTAAACAGGCTTCAATTTGCATTAGTGTTGTGCTTAGTTCCTCGTAGGTTAAAGTTGTTGTTCCCAAGATTCTGCGAAGATGATGCTTGATGGAGTTGACGCCAGCCACAGACCTCCAAAGTGGGGTGAAGCTGGTGCATTGAAGTGCCATGTAATACGTTCTTTGGCGTAGAGTGCAGCTGCGTCCTTGTTGCCGTTTCGTATGACTTCTTAAAGATCCTTGTTGAGAATTTTTTTTGGAGTTATGTTAGTTCCGCAGTGCGAGTAGATATGGCTGCAGAGTCCTCGTCGTCCGATGAATCTTCTGAATGCTGCAATAAAAGCTGTGAAAGTTAGATCAGAAACTACTTCTATGTGAATGGCCTTGGTTGAAAGGCAGATGAATATGCAAAAATATCCTTTGTATATCTTTGCTCCGCGATGCTTGGACATTTTCATGGCGATGGTTCCAGCAAAATCGACTCCACAATTATTAAATGGATGATCCTGATTAACCCTTGGTGCTGGAAGATCGCTCATGAGTTGTGTTTGCGTTTTCCCTCGATGTCTAATGCATGTGACGCATTTTGATGTTCGAAATCTTACTGAATTTTGTCCATCGATTATCCAGTATTTGCAAGCTTCGTTTGTGGTGCATATCTATTAAAAGGTTAGAGAAATGATTAGATTTAGGTAAAATAATAGGATGCTGCTGATTATACGAATTTGATGCGTTGGTTAAACGGCCTCCAACTCGAACAATATCGTCTGAAGATAAATACGGACTCAAACCTTTTATCCGACTATGATTAGAAATTTCCTTCTTCCAAGAGAGTTGTTTGATGTCATAATGGAACTCGGCTGATTGTACTATCCTTATGACTCGTGTCTCTACTTCTTGTCCAGTCCTTCTTCTTTTCTTAGAGCTTTGACTATACCGGAGACACCAATAAGACGATGATATGATGAGAAACGCGCGATGATTTCTTGCGAATTAGAGTTGGTTGCTATCAGAGTCTTCGTTCTTAATTCTTCTTCCAGCTGTTCCTTTGGTGCCTCTCATGTAACTGTTGGCCGCAAAGACTGGTCGTCCAGGTTGGTCCGTGAAACCATAATTTGTTATTGACTAGTGCCGTTGGGATTATTCCTCTGGATGCGCAGTTGGCGGAATTTCTTTAGATGGGTTGTGATGCCATGAATTCAGTTAACCATGGTCTTGGATTTCAGCTACTCTGTTGGCTATAAATGATGTCTTCCATCTGCTGGGGTGTCCTTTAATCTAACTGAGGGTGATTTTGTAATCCGTCCAGGAGTAGATCGGTATGTTGTTTATGTCCATGTCCCTTTCGAACTGAATTTATCACTTTGCTCAAAAGGACTGCAGCACATAGTTCTAACCTAGGTAAAGAAATAGTCTTAATAGGCGGTACTCTTGATTTTGAAGTTAATAAATGAGTATGAATTTGACCATCTTCTCCGATGATTCTGATGTAAACAACCACTGCTGCGTATGCTTGCATGGAGGTGTCACAGAATCCATGAAGTTGATAATTTTGATAAGTAGATTTTAAGTTGATCCAGCGGGGAATCCTTATTGTTTGTATGATGGGAATGCTTTCCTTGAAGTATTTCCATTCTCTGACAAGCTCAGATGTAAGACCAGAAAGCCAAAGTTTCTGAATTTTGTTCATAAATTTTGCTGCTATGACTACTGGGGCTAGCCAACCTAGGGTATCAAAGAGTTGTGAGATTTCTGATAATACCTTTCGCTTGGTGAGAATTCCATTTATCTGTCGAATATTGGTTTGAAGGATGCCAGTGAATTCCTAATGCCTTAATCCTTTCTTCGTCTTGCTTGTGGATACTTATGTTGATCATCTCTTGCAAGCTGTTTCAATGTCCTGATGGCAAGAAATGGTGCAGAAGCTGTTCCAAAAGTGATTGTAGTCAGTGTGAATTCTTGTAGTGCATTATTCGAACTATCTCTCCAAATAATTCGTTGAAACTGCTGATCGTCTTCATGAAGATGTATCATTCTATACATCTTTTCGATGTCGGCTGATAAGGAGTATTTGTAGCTTCTCCATTTGAGTAATGTTGCTAAAAAAGTTTGTTGAAGAGCTTTACCTGTAAAGAGTTGCTCATTAAGAGACTTACCATTTAAAGATTTGGCGGATTCATCAAAGACACCCGAAGTTTTGTTCTGCTGCTCTCCTTGAAGACGGCGTGATTTTTTTGTTTATTTGTTCAAAACAGGTTCGTCACAAATGACTAATACAGAAGTATATAAAATTATTAAACAAAACTAAAAATAAGGAGTGCAAATGAACGAGTGCTAGAGATAACTGCAGGGAAGCAGTCAATTCATATCGCCCGCATCAACCTAGGTGCTGCCTGAGTAAGCCCTTCAACCGCAGCCTGGAGAAGTCCATGTCAAAGTCGGTGAAATGTTGATTGAAGAGGCGAGACATCGACGTGATGTTCTAGTGCATCCCATATAGAGGTCGATGACCTGGGACGTACAAGAAGTCTCGATTTCTTAAGGAGCGCTGCGGGATCGAGATGTTGACGGCCTCCAACAATTCGGGCGAGTTTATCGTTCCCTGCAATAAATCGAACAAGAATACAATTTTGGCCATATTGCGCCTCTTTTCGAGGGAGTCGAGAGAAATCAGACACAGACGATCGGGGTAAGAGGGAAGAAGCAAAGAATTAATCCCGGGAAGTCCGCGGAGAGCAAACCTAAGGAATCTTCGCTGCACTGCCTCGACGCGGTTGACGTGAACGGCAAAGTAAGGGGACCACACAGGGCTGGCGTATTCCAGAAATGGCCTAACAAAAGTGCAGTAGAGAAGTTTGGTTAAGTAGGGATCATCAAGCTCCTTAGACCATCTTTTTACAAAACCCAACATCGAACTAGCCCTAGCAACGATCGAGTCCACATGGTCGTCGAAAGCAAGACGAGAGTTAAGGACCATGCCTAAGTCTTTGATCCTGTCGACCCTGCCCAGGACAACACCATCGACAGTGTAGTCGAAGAGGAGAGGAGATCTTTTTCGGGAAAATGTCATAACGGTGCACTTCTCGGTGTTTAAAGGAAGGCGGTTGCGTGAACACCAGTCACAAACGAAGCCAAGTCTGAGTTCAGGAGAACGCAGTCTGATTCATAGGTAACAGCACGAAAAATCTTAGCATCGTCTGCATAACACAAAATTTTACTATTGGATAGCAGAAGCGAAACATCATTAATGTATATGATAAACAGGATCGGGCCAAGGATACTACCCTGAGGCACCCCTGAGGTGGCAAAGATTTGGTTGGAAAGAGCACCTCGAAATAGGACTCGTTGTGTACGACCAGACAGGTAAGAAGACAGCGAGTCGACGAAGCAATGAGGAAACCCAAGAATAGACAGTTTATAGATTAGGATTCCATGGTCAATCCTATCGAAGGCCTCACTAAAATCTGTAAATACACAGTCCACCTGCTTACCGGCTTCGAAGCTCGGCAGAGAATAAATAGAATTAACCCTTCTAACTCAGAAGGCGCACTTCACAGGCTGAGGCCCGCAATCAATTGACCTATTCACCAGAATATAACATATATTCAGATGAATGAGGCTCCCACAACCCATGCAATAAAATATTAGTACACAAAATAAAAAATAATAAAAATCCACAACAATCCCAAACACTACAATGAGGGGTGCAAAGACAACAAAGATCGTTTAAGCAAATCCTTACTAAGAGCCAGGTCAAAAATAGGACACATATTCACGGCTCTACACATGCGGTTAATAGGCTCATGCATACCATAGTTAGACCGAGAATGGGTAACATGTAGTAAAGGCAATCTCCTTAAGCTGTACGGGGTCTGCCTATAAGTAACCAAACTTGCGAGAGTACGAGAATCTATATTCGAGCTCAAAAGCTGGTGAATAAATACTAGGTCAGCAATTCTACGACGTTCACCCAGCGAATGCATATTAAGCAAACGGAGGCGATCCTCATAAGGAGGAAGCCTTAATGGATCAATCCACGGGAGGTCCCATAGTGCGAACCTAACAAAGTTCCGCTGCACCGACTCAATGCGTCTAGAGTGAACAGCATAGCAAGGAGACCAAACCTGAGATGCGTACTCGAGAATTGGTCTAACTAAAGAACAAAATAGGTGAATTAGGGTCTGTCGATCAGAAAACTCCTTAGACCACCGCTTAACAAAACCCAGGACGGAATTACTCCGAGATACGATATGATTTATGTGAAGAGTGAAATCGAGTTTTCTATCCAGCTTTACACCAAGGTCAGTAACGGACTCCACACGATGGATAGTAGTATCCGCAAATGTATAATCAAAGACGAGTTGATTGATGTTCCTAGAAAAAGACATAACTTCACATTTATCCAGGTTAAGCTGCAGTCCATTTGAGGCACACCAAACCCTGAAGGTATTCAAATCATCCTGAATGCAGGAAGAATCATAACTGTTTCTAACGCATGAGAAAATCTTCATATCGTCTGCGTAGATTAGAAGTTTGGAGTGCTTAATCAGAGGGACAATGTCGTCAATGGCAAGAATAAACAGCAACGGTCCCAGATGGCTACCCTGCGGCACACCAGATGAAGCCCTAACGACTCTAGATAAAGTATTACGGAAAGAGACTCGCTAAGTCCTATCTTTTAAGTAAGAGCAGATCCAATCGAGCAGTAAAGGTGGAAAACCCAACCTTTCAAGCTTAAGCAAAATCACAGAGTGAGGGAGCTTAACTAAACTTAAATAGTTAACGAATTCAAGGAGATTTGAAGTCGTTGATTTTCCCTTAAGGAAGCCGTGCTGGAAAGACCGCAAAAAAGGACTACAGTGAAATCGAAGTACGTCGTTGACGAGGGACTCAAAAACCTTCGCAGCATGACACAGGCTGGCAATCGGTCGATAGTTGGAAACGTCAGACTTACTACCCTTCTTATGGAGCGGGATCAAAACAGAAGTCTTCCAAAGTTCAGGGAAGCGGCCGGAACGCAAGGATAAATTGAACAGATAACAGAGAGCACCCGCAAGAGGCAGTTGGCATCTCTTCAAGAAGCACGCGGGAATACCATCGGGACCGCTCGAGAAGCCGTCTGAAAAATTAGAGAGATGTTCAGCAGCACGTGCGTCGTCAAATACTTAATCCTTATACTCAAGGGAAGTAGGCGGGAGTCTCTTGAGAGACAAGATAAAAGCAAAAACGAGACCGAATAAACAGAATAAAAAATAAAGATATGATCAATGTACGCTGAGGGAGGTAACGACGAAGAACAGAGCAAGCAGCAAACAGCGAAATAGGATAATCAGATAAACAAACAAGTAACAAAGCGGAAAAGAAATAATATAAAATAGCGACGCAAATAAATAAGTAGAAAGAAAAAAGTATGAAATGAGATTAAAATAAGTTAGGGGACGAGACGAAAGAAAACCAGAAGCAAGCAACGAGAAAAACAAAGAAACAGGATAATGAAATAAATAAATATATATAGAATATTAAGGAGATCAACAATAAAAAGAAAGTGTCACAACGAAAAATAACCAATAGTTAGTAGAAAGGTAAAATATGGAGGCGATACCAGTAAACAAGAATCTGTAATAGGAAACGAACAAGAAAAGACAAAAGGGAAAGAAAAAAGCAAGCGAACACGTCAACGGCGCCCCCGACCAGAGACAACAGCGCAGTCCAGCAGAAGCAGGGATAAAACGGTAAAGAAATAAAAATCGGGAAACAAAACAAATAAAAAATAAAAATAAGGAATAGACAAATAAATTGAAACACCAGGTAAGGTGAGGCATATAAAAGTGTTTTATAGCTTCTGAATATGCTCCATCTGTTTTGTTGATTGCTATAGGTTTCATGTGATTGAGAGTATAATATTCCTTGATGACACGTGAGTAGTCTTCTTGTAGTTGTGGATTAGTTAAGAATTTCTTTTCCAGTCGGATAAATTGTTTAATGGCCATGTTGCTTGAAATCCCCAAGATTGGCGGTTGTTGTTCCTTAAACGGTAAACGAACTCCATATGTTCCATCTGGCCTTGATTTGTGTGTTTGGATGTAAAATTCCTCGCACTTCATTTCATCTGAACTTCAAGCTCTAGTTTTGGGTATATCTTCCCATTCCCAAAATTTCCTAAGTTGGTTTATAAAATAATTTTTAATTTTATATCTATTACGACATTTTGAAATCGGTGCAAATCAAACAAACCAAACAATTAAAACAAAAATATTTAAGCGTCATTTCTTATGATCCCGTAAGCTGAATCGTTCAAGTAGTATTATGTAAATTTTCAAATGTTGTTCTGTAGTTGTTTTATTTGTTTAATTTGCACCGACTTCAAAATGTCGTAATAGATATAAAATTAAAAATTATTTTATGCTTTTTAGCACTTTTTGTAAAGTCGTTTCAACTTTTTTTTACAAACTATTTTATTTTTCACTTTTTAGTGTCTTCGACTCTATACAACGAAGAAAGAACTATCCAAATCGGTCCACGCGTTAAAAGTTAGTTATAACCCCTACCCCATTCCTATTCCACTAAACTTTTTTTCTCATGGTATCAATCAAGGAACATACTCTACCGAATAGAAAATGAATCTTCGAAATCGGTCCACGCGTTACGAAGTTGCTACCCCTCCCCCTCCCCCACCACCACCATAGGACCAAATTATTCTCCTATTAGCAATTGGGGATCACAGTTTATACAAACAGCAAAAGAACCATCGAAATCGGTCCACGCGTTACAAAGTTAGGTTCCACCTCCCTTCTCCCACCCCAACCGCAACAGCAATTTTTTTTTCGTGGTATTGACCAGGGAGCATACTCTACCCAAAAGAAAAAAAAATATCCAAATGGGTCCACGCGTTACGAAATTAGACTACTCCTCCCCTTGCCCAACCCCCCACCATGGGCCAAATTATGCTTCTATTAGCAATGGGTGATCACACTCTATAAAACAGCAAAAGAACTATCCAAATCGGTCCACGTGTTACAAAGTTAGGTTCCACCCTCCCCCTCAACCCCCCCCCCCCCCCCCCCCCCCCCATCAACCAAGCATAATATTCTACATATGGGACCAAATTATTCTTCTATTACCAATGGAGGATCATACTCTATACAACAGAAAAAGAACCATCGAAATCGGACCACGCGTTACAAAGTTAGGTTCCACACCCCCCCCCCCCCCACCGCCACCATTCCACCAAAAATTTTTTCTCGTGGTATCAACCACGGAACATATTCTACCCAACAGAAAAATAATTATCCAAATCGGTCCACGCGTTACAAAGTTAGACTACCCCTTCCCCATCCTAGGCCAAATGTTTTTCTCCTATTAGCAATGGGGGATCATACTCTGTACAACAAAAAAAGAACCATCCAAATCGGTCCACGCGTTACAAAGTTAAGTTTCACCCCCACCCCGCCCTACCAAAAATTTTTTTGACATCGTACCAATCGGTGAACATACTCTACCCAAGAAAAAAGAATCATCAAAATCGGTCAACGCGTCGAACTTAGAACCTCTTTGTTTTTGGGAAGTCGGTTAAAAAGCAATTCACATAGACCTATCGTTATATTATACGATTTTCCGTTAATAAGGAAATAATCTTTCTCATTTGCAATCTTTGAATTTCCAATGTTCCATTCATTATCATCATCTAAATAAACTCCATAAGTGCTGTCAATTATCGGGCTTTTTAGGCGTTGCAAGGTGAACTATATTCGACTATTCCGTCATGCAAAAGCAAACAAAAATGATGCAGCGACTTTGAATATATGAGAAAAATAAGAACTTTACAGTTACAACTTTATCATTTTCTGTGCAGCGTTTCTTTGCAAAAAGTATTTGCAAGTGATCACGATCTTAAACATATATCTAATGATCATGTGAGTACAGATATGACGGTTGAAAATTTCGTAATGCGTGTGCTGAATTTTGGAAGCATAAATATGGATTTTTGGTGATTGATAAAGACAACGCAATGTGTAAGGGGTGCTACCGAAAGAGACTTGATGTCTTCATAATACTATAAAGGGAAAGGGATGAACAATGATTTATTAGCTAATACCAACACTTTGGTATAAACGTTTCAGAGGATACTTCACATAGGTAATTATTGTTTTATGTTTTATGTTTCATGTTTCATGTTTCATGATTCATGTTTCACGATTCATGCTTCATGTTTATTGTTTCATGTCTTTCAGACTTGGTTCTTAAATAAGATCAATATGGATGAGAAGTTTACTAAGGAAATAGTGAGGGTGCGAAATGCCATCAGAAAAAAGTTTAAAGCTCTTAAGATGGGAAAAATGGAAACAGAGACTCAGCTATAGCAAACTTTTAAGCCGATCACCAAGCCGCTTGAGACACTTGTAGCACAAATAAAGGATGAGTCAAAGAGTGATGCTTCAATAAACTCATATAAACGTAAACTCTTGAAAATGGATCCTGGGATTGAACTCTTGAAAATGGATACTGGTATTGATAAATATAATAACAGTGAAATTTTAACACCTCAACCTAAATACTTCAAAGCAGAGCCAGCTAGTACTTCAAGTAAACTTGGAGATTATTCTAGAATTTCCGATAGCTCTAATAATAGTGAAGATGATGATGATGAATAATTCGCAACACCTACACATTCATCTACTCTAACAAGGACACTTACTATCGATGATTTGCCCAATAACCCTTCAATTTCGAATACATTAAATCATATGAAAACAAGAGCACAAAGATTGATAAATCTTTTGGGGTTTACTTTGATGGTAACAAATGGAAAATTGGCAACTCGATTCTTCAAGTTGATGGTGACAATATCATTGTTAAAGAAAAAGTATATAGCATTACTCCAGGACTTCTCGAATTGCTCTTCATAAAAACCCCTAAAAAACTGTACACGTCAGATGATATAAACAACTACACAAACATTATGGTTGATACTAATGCTTATAAACGCAATTATATGGATGATGGTCAAATGAAGGGAAACAAAAACAAGAAGTATAAAACCATTATTAAGAAGCTCACATTCCCAAAAGGTTAGGGCTGAATGCAAATACCAAAGACTAATACTGACTATACTTACTTTGAAAATCCTAATGAATTAGTTGATCGTTTACGCCTACTAATAGCATCAAAACAGGCTGGTAATAACAGTCATAACAATGAAATAATGTCAATAATTGAAAAACTGAAGGAAGCTGACATTATAGTATAAATATCTGACAAATTTGGATGATTCTTTGAGGAGTTCTTGGTCAGTGGATCTGTCTGCATGCTATTAAATTGAGCTACTTAGAAATGAATCAATTGCGGCTCTACAATTAAAACTAAAATAGAATACGATTGTATACAAATGAATGAATTGTTGATGCTCAGGAGAAGTTGATGATATATATAGTTCTACATATAGAAAAAATGAAAGACACTTTAATAGCGTTTATTAATATGGAATCTCTGACAATTACAAAATGAATGAAATACTAGTAGTTAATGAACTTCATAAACCAACCAGAAAAAAATTTTATAAGAAGACTTGTTGTAATTAATTAACATTAAATTTGATCGGGAGAGATATTATGCTTTATTTTATGATATGTATATAAAATTCCAACAATCATATTACAGACGTCTCCATTACCCACTGCTTACTCGAGAGAAGTTTCGATTGTTCACATCAAAACGAGGTGATCAAATCTGGACCCGTCGATATTCGTATGCAATTTAAAACTCACAGTAATATTACCGCAAACACAACCACTCTTTGTTGGCTTTTGCAAAAGGGATTTAAAGACGCAGTTTATTGTAAAGCAATTGGCAATTTTGAGAAATGGAAACCAAATGCAGCACTTTATTTTTCAAACTCCATTTAGATTTAAGGATTTAACAACTGAAAAGACAAAAGAAGCGAAGTGGTTGCATCATAATTACCATGGATTCAATTGGAACGATGGATATATCCCCTAACATCAATTACGTACTATAGTGACTCCTTTAATAAGAAACAAAGTACTTTATGTGAAAGGCTGTGAAAAGGCTTGCTGGACCAAAATTACATTTGGTGAAGGTGTAATAGTATATAATATGGAAGAAGAATTGCAGTGTCCAAATTTATCTTCTCTTAAATAAGAAATAAGAATTAAATGTCTTATTATTTAATAATAATAAAAGTCTTTATCTAAATGTTGCAATAGCAATTTATTAATTTAATCATTTATTTTTCCTTCAACATAAATTTATTAAGGATTCTCATTTTTACAATTTCTAGTTAATCTAACAATTAGTTTCAAATGTAGCTTTCTTAATATCTTTCTTGCGGTCTACTCGTAAAGAATAGATCTTAGATTTCAATCCTATACATTCTAACGTAACCACCAATGACAATTTTAATTTAAATGCCGAATCAGATAAGTTATTCGCCAGACTTTCTAATCTTACTGTGGGAAAAGGGGAAAAACTAAAAGTCAACTATATGCAGAAAAATCTGTTGAGGCTTTGAGTGATGAATTCAGTTAACTTGTTAATAGACGTCTTTTTAACACCCTTCGCTTTTTTTATAGATTCAAAATTTTGTATAGATAAAAAATACGTTTTAGACTTTAAACCTAACTAAACCTTCCAACATTATGTTGCCATTAAGCTCATCTATCATGAAACCTAATTTCTTTTTATGCTTTATTGGAAGACTAAAAGGATTGTTTGGACTGTATTCTGAAGTATCAAATCTTTCATTTATCTCATCTTAAATATCATCTGTATCCATATAATTTAACTTAACTCTATCCCCATACTTTGATTTTATATATTCGTAATGGAATTCATACATTTGAAATTTCGATATTTCAAGAACTAAAAAACCTGAATAAACTGGTTTGTTATATTTGCTTATATTTGCTTAATTCTACTGCAGCCATATTTACTGTAAGCTGCGCAATACTATGAAAATTGGGATTTGCAATAAAAAATTTAAATGTTTACCTCGACTTTCCCATTCCGTAGCTATTTAATATCTCTCCTTTTATTAACATTTTCAATTGTTTTGCCGTAGACAGCATTATTATCTAATTTGAAAAAATCTTTTTGGAAAGTGTTAACAGCTTTTGATCTATGCAAAGTATTAAGATCAACATATTGTTTTAACCAATTCGATTTTCTAAATGAAAGAGCAATTTGTCTACGCTAGAGGGCATAAATCTATATGAATCTAAAAATCGTATTTCTATACTTTGATTTCTTGTAACATAAATTCTTATCGAGATTGACACATAGCGCTCCTTATTTAAAGTTATAATTTTTTGGACACCTTTAATTACATCTAAGGCTTTAATAAATAAACGACAATCATACTTCCACTTCAATGTGGATGATTCTTAGAAGAGCCCAGCCGCTATCAATTTCTTCAAATTCTTCAGATTTTGCAATAATTTGTTTCATCATTCTATCGAGTATGTCTGGAAATTGAAAATTATCAGATGCTATGTTCATCTTCACCTGAAAAGATTTTATATCTAAAGCTACTTCGTTTTCATCTACATCATCAGTTTTAGCATATTTCATAAATTCACAAAATAATTGAATATTGAACTTTATAGCATTGTGTTTCTGGAAACTTGCTTCAAGAAGATTTATAACTTGTGGTTTGATTTTGTAGAAAAATTGTTTTGGGTCCAAAATTCCATCATCATCACTTTCCAATAGTAAGCTTTCAATACGATTATTAAAGCCCTGTTTAACCCGCTTTAAATTTCTATCAATTGGCTTAGCTGCATTTCTCTACAGATTTTGAAAAGGTCATTGGGATAGTAGTTTTTCGTTCGTTTGCCTCGGTGAGCTCACAATTTGGGTCTATTGTTACATGACGCATACAAAAATTAATTTTTAAATATCATATAGGGCTGTTTGCTGTCAATTTGGTATAAATTTAAAACATAATTACGATTCAAGAAAAAATATGGTTTCGCTTATTAAGATTATTACGACTGAAAAAAGAAGAAACGAAGTTTAAGGCTATGAAAAGATTTTTATTTTCTTAAGTTCTTGACATGATAAATCTCTCTAAATTACCGAAAGGAGCCATGTCAGCTACCTCGATTTTGTTTGTTATATCGTCCCAATTCAAAGTTTTTTAGGCTATTTTTAGAAAGTGCTGCAACGGCAACAAACCCGGAAGCTGACATTTGACAAAATTACATGACAAACTCAAATTAAACTGAACTCGGTGTTACATGACGCATATAAAAAATTTATTTTCTTAAGTTCTTCACATGATAAATCTCTTTAAAGTACCGACATTATTTCTCCATTCACAGTTTTTGAGGCTATTTTTGAAAGTGCTACAACGACCGCAATGATCATGTTAATTTCTTCTTCCTATCTGAAAATCAAGGTTGCTATATGGATTTGTTAGCTGCTAGGTTGGTATAAATTTAAAACATAATTACGAATCAATGGTTTCCCTTATTAAGATTATTACGGCTGAACCATGAAGAAACGAAGTTTAAGGCTGTGAAAACATATTTATTTTCTTTGCAAGTTCTTCGCATGATAAACCTCTCCAAAGTACCGAAAGAAGACATTCCAGCTACCTTGATTTTGTTTGTTCTATCGTTCTAAGTGTTGCAACGGTCTCAATGATTATGTTCATTTCGTTAAGTTATCAGCAAATTTTTTTACGTTGACGATTCGAATCCAAACGTTTACTACTACTTATCAGCGGATTTTTTATGCTAAAAGAAATTGAGCCAGATATTTATTAATTATTTATCAATGAATTTAGGTGAAATTGCGGATGCTATTTTTAAATGGCTTTTTCGACTTATTACAGTAAAAATCCAATTTTCTATTTTTAGCTCCAAAATTTTGTTATATACCGACTTAGAAGTACCATTGCCAATTAGCTTGATAGCCCCATGGTTAGGGCACTTTTCTGCGAAGCTCGGGGTCCACTGTTCAAATCCAGATACCTCTGATTTTTAACCAAATTTCACTAACTTAGCTAACAGATGACTAGCCAATATGTGACGACAGGGAATTCCCTCCTATGACGTCATGCAACTGGATGTTAACTAATCAACAGGGAATCCCCTTTGGGAATTCCCAGTCAGGTCCAGATCCAGGTCCAGGTGTAACCCAAAGAAGAAGAAGAAGATCAATTGTAGCCTGCAAGACCGAATACCCAAAATCCAAGATGGCCGACAGGTGCAACGCATCCTTATCTTTACTAAACAATCACCAACCTCGACCTTGACCTTCGAAATCACGCAACCATTCCCTTATCTCCAGCCATTTCCTTATCTATCTTCCAAAAATTGTTATTGGAGTTTCTTCACCCTTAACAGTTTGCATACCTTCTTGAATAAATCACTCAGGAAATTGCTTCCTTGATCAGTGACAATTTGTTTGAGAATGCAGTAGCGCGTTATTATTTGGTCAAAGAAAATTAGCGTGACTGTGACTTCTTCCTCAATAGATATGGCATACCAGTCGACGGACTTGGCTTGGAAAGTAAAGATGTATTTGTTTCAGACTCTGTTTCCGCAAGTGGGCCGCAAGTGTCAAGGACGACTTTGTCAAAGGGCTTTTCTGCGATGTCCGTTATAACCATTGGCACTCGGAACTGTGGCGACGCTTTCTTATTTTTACATTTGGAGCACCGCTAATGTATTTATTTATGTCACTAAGCATGCGTCTCGACCAGTACCTTCTTCTAACACACTTGTAAGTTTTTATTACACTCTGGTGGCCGCCGAAAGGAGAATCATGGTAGTTATGTAAGATTGTCCTGATTTCCTCGGGGCTTGTGATTACTGCAGAGTTCGGTTTGAGCATGTTTTGCTTGATCCCGGGTCACAGCATTGCATTTTAGGCGACTTTTGGTTGTTGAGTTATTTTTTTCCTCTGAGTCCGAATCCATTTTATGGTTGACTTGCGTCTATACTAGGAGACTGGTGTTTTCGGTTGCTTCCCGCGGGATGCGACTGAGTGCGTCGGCATTTGTATTATATGTTCCCGGTTTGTATTCGATTTTATAATTGAATTTGAAAAGCTTGTGGTGAAACCTCACCAAGCACCTTTGAGAGGCTTGTGGTCCGTGTAGATCGTGTAGGTAACATCTAAAGTTACCTGTAGCCCAGACTATGGCCAGCAACTCTTTCTCGATAGTAAAGTAGTTTCGTTCGGCTTTATTTAGTGTACAGCTAGCGTAGGCAATAGGTTGGTCGTGTCCAACTTTCCCTTGGGAGTGGACAGCTCCTAAAGCATTGCTGCTGGCGTCCGTGTTTAGGTTGAAGGATTGGGTAAAATCGGGCTAAATTAAAAGTGGAGGGGAAATCAGGAATATTATAATAGCTTCAATGCCTCTTGGCATTTGTCGGTCCAAGTGAATTTGACATCCTTGTGGAGGAAATTCGTGATTGGACGCACTATCTTGTAGAAATCGGGGATAACAAAAAAATTTCCAACACTTATCTTTTCTCTCCCGATTGGTTGCTGAGATATATGTTGCGCTCGGATTCCTCCCTACCCTGCCTTTTTGCCAAATCCTTTCTCAGAGGTTTCTTTTTGTTTCCTTTATTGTTGCTTCCTTTCCTTTTGAACAAAATTAACTTTTACTTTTCACAACTTCCACAATTTCAAATCTAGACTATAACTTCCACCAGACTGACTTTTCTAAAATTTCCATTGACTTTCAACTGACTTCTCAAATTTCAACCCAAGACTAACTTGCTTCGCATACCAAGACGTTGTTTTTATTGACGTTTGACCCCTATTTCCAATTTTCCAGCAAGGCCATGTAAGTAAGTAAGTAAGTAAGTAAGTAAAGTTTTTATTAACAAAATCCAGTAACATATCATATCTTGAGCCAAACAAAAAACAAAGTTCTACACCTATAACGAAAAAGTATCATATTTATTGTAATAAATAATAATAACTAATTTATTATTCAAAATTCAAAAATATATGTAGAAAAATACTAATTTAAGGAACAATGAAAGAAATATAAAAAGAAGGGAAAAAAAACTAATAAGACATTGACTACGGTCATCTGTCTCGATTGGCATGCATTTATATAAATAACTGTTTTCAATAGGCACTAACTGTAGCGCTCGATATTGGCAAGATATCTCAAATAATTTGTATATGTAATAATAAGATCAATAATATATAAAAAACGAAAAAAGCAACGAAAAAGAAAAAAAAACAAGTGTGCAGGAAAAGGATTACATTCAGGGAAGGTAGACAAAAAGAGAAGGGCAAAATAACAGCTCGATACTAATGGACATATATGTGTATGTATACTGACCTAACTTTTGTCTATGCATTATATTCTTCGGTGGTATATAAATGCACCTTCGGCGGTATATAAATGCACCCCTGCAGAATTTGAACAAGGCCAACCAATCCTTACCATTCAAGAACTCTATCACTTCGCTGCGGTTAAGAACCGCACTACCCAGAAACTGCGTTCGGTATGACTTAAAAATAGGGCATATGCCAATAAAGTGCACCGTATCCTCATCTTGCTCTAAGTTATAGATAGAGCATAAGGACGAACCTTCGACCCTGAACGGGTTCGCATTGAGCCAAATCAGACCGCCTCTACACAAAAAAGCAAATTTTATAAATTTTAGGCTATACTTGTCGTTAAAATAACTAGCATTTTCATCCCAACTTTTTTACAAAAAACGTAAAAGTTTATCAACTTCGTCAAACAATACAAAGCCCCATACCTGAGCCGCATAAGCCATGATTGCTCGGCAAGTGGCATTGTACAGAGTAAACTTGTCTGATATTTTTATTGTGTGGTTCTGAATAAAGTTTCCCCAGGCAATATTCATACTATTTTTGGCTAAGGACAGTCTCTCTTTAACATGTCTAGTAAAAACTAACTTTGGGGTAAAAATCACGCCTAAGTATTTATACTCTTTCGTTATCTCGACTTCAATTCCACCAAATGACCACCTCTCGCCCTAACGCCGCCGCCTTTTGTACAGATAAGTATTTTAGTTTTTGCCAAATTCACCGTTAGATTCCATTGCTTACAGTATTTCTCTAAATTATCAATCATGCCTTGCAGTCCAATAGGTGAATCGGAAATGCAAACCACGTCATCAGCATACATCAAAAGACGAACATGAACCCCTTCTACCGTGATTCCGCCGCCCAGTGCATCATGCAGATCGTTTATAAATAGCGAAAACAGCAGCGGACTCAGTACCCTGCCGAACACCCGCTACCGTTTCAAACCATTCGCTGTGCATCGATCCGTTCCAGACACTGCGTTCTCGCGTACAAACCCTTTAAAACATTTATAACTTTGGCTGAGATTCCTTAATTATACAGCTTAAAGAATAAAGCGTTTCGATCGATGGAATCGAATGCTGCGCTGAAATCGACGAATAAGCAGTAAATTTTTTTCCTGCCCTTACTCCACGCAACATCAAATAATAAAGGTTAAAGATGTTGTCTATTGTTCCATAACCCCTTCTGAACCCTGCCTGGAACTCGTTTAAAATGTCCTTCGATTCCACATACTTGGTTAATCTTTCTAATATTACACTACAAAAGAGCTTTTGCACCGCATCTATGAATACGACGCCTCTGTAGTTCTGTGGGACGTTTGCGTCGCCATGCTTATAAATGGGAAAAATTAAGGATCGTGTAAAGCTTTCTGGGACTATTCCTGAGACAAAAATGTGGTTAAAAGCATTAACCAAGCATTGCAAAAAATTATCAGGGCCGTGCTTATAGAATTCAACTGGAATACTGTCCGGGCCAGCAGCTTTGTTGCCATTTGCTCTGAGTAGTGCCGCTTTATGCTCGCTAAGCTCTATCTCCGCATCAAGGTCATCATTCACTATAAATGGCGCCGCAAAATGCTGCTGGTTTGCACATGAAGGTCTATTCAATAAGGATTGGAAATAATAATGTAAGTCATCCAGCGGCAGCCTAACCCCAATGCTGAACTTCTGACCCTTTAGCACTTTGACCAGATTCCACCAGTCCTTGGCGTCTTTTACATTTGCCAGACGGTCTCCTAAATTTGCAAAGTAGGAATCACGTTTAGCTTTACATAAGGCCTTATATCTTTGGTTTGCCTTCATGTACATCTCTTTATTAAATACTCTACAGTTTTTCCGAAAAATATTAAGGAAGCTGAAAGACATACTCCTTGCCCTTAGACATTCGGCGTCGAATCATGGTTGTTTAAAGCTCCAATTTTTAATCGCTTTTGAAGTGGAAGCCGAGCAAATAACCAAACTTAAAAGTTCCGGTATTGATAAATCCAACCTTATTTCATCCAGCAACGCTCTTTCCGCATTAAACTCTAATTTCCAGCGATACGTGTCCTCCCTTTGCGCCTTCCAATTTAATTTAGGAAGAAGAGATAAATCCTTCATTCCGCGGTTTCACTCTGTATTTGCCTTGTATTTATATGCAGCCTGATTGGCATATGATCGGAATAGATTTCTGTCTCAACCCTAAAATCCTGCATTAGCTCAATAACGTTAAAAGAAACCAGAGCCAGGTCTATGCAGGATACCCCAACGGCCCCAATAACAGTAAGCTCACCCTCTGGATCGCTTTTTGATCTGCCATTCATAAGCGCCAATCCGTGATCATCACATAAATCTAATAACTGTCTGCCCTTTGCATTTATGGTATTATCTTTTGACTTTCGACTCCGAGTAAGAAGAGGGCACTTTGAACATATCACATCCGGTAATACCTGCTCTGTACCCACCCTTGCATTTAAATCCCCAATGATCACAAAATTCTTATCACTATTATCCAGTAGCAATCGGCTAATATTCCCTAAATCTGTATTCCATTTAAGTAAGAGTATGAAGAATAGTTTTTATTTTAGAAGTGTTTGGTGCTAACCTCCGAAGTGTTATTTAGTGACTCCAGTGGACTTTGTGTGCCTTCCAGGATGCAGTGCCGAAAAAAATCTGAGCCAGGTAATTATTTCCTTTATTTTTATTACTTTACCAAAAGATAAGTCTTGCTAATTTTTTGTGCTTTGGTATTTCAGATATTTGGCTTCCCGTGTGCTTCCCTATTCAGCTTACAACATCTTCAACGCAGGTTACTATTTATCATTTCAATATTTTATCAACTAAATGAAATTTAAACTAAATATTTAGATGATTATAAACTTGGATAGGCTCAATTAAATTCTGTGATTAAATCTCAATCTTATTTTGAAACCTTTCATTAAACCTAATGAACTTAATTTTAATGTAGCGTGTAAACAAATTGATTCTATTTATTTAAACGTAAATATTATATTATTTTGAAGGTTCTACCTAATTTTAAATTAATTTTGATATGATTTTAAATGTTGACATATTTAATTTATTTTTGTTTTACCTCAAACTATTCTAAAATAAACCTATAAATCCTTAATATAAAATAGTTTAGATTCCTAAGAAAATTGAACCTTGAAATATTATCACCTTAAGTCTACAGGAAAAATCTATAATTGAATATATTCTAATTCCAGGTTAATGTCCACAGAAAATCCTTCAATCGATAATAAAACGTATGTAAACTCAAATTTAATTTAATTTCAGCCAGAAGTGTTATACACGATAAGTGTTATTGCCTCATCCTTTCTCATTATACTTCTGATACTAAGTTAGATGGCTTACACTCTTTGGATCCCCTGCTACTTCCAGTTTTTAGGCATCTGAGTGGTGCTTCGGCTCCTCCAGATTTTGGTCATGGTAATTCATCTGTAATGAAGAAATCTACACAGCATCAACAGCATCTTCAATAGGGACAACACCAAACAGGTAAGTAAAGGAATATGTATATATCTTTCCGCTCGGAAACTAATCACCTTTTATTGCAGGTTGCCGTATCCGATAAATTTCAACCATAACAATCAAAGTTATGAGTAGATAACAATTTAAATTTTTAGCGCTTAGGGTGTCGTCCAAGCTGAGTTCTTGTGCTAACCTGGCGAGGCGCGGGTTATTTTGGGGTTCGTCCGGGTCGCCACTGTCCGGGTATAAGTGCTAAATGTGTTGCAGAGTGATCATCTTATCGGCGCTAGTAACTCTGTCCCTGCTTAAATTATTTTTATTGTTGTTAATTCTCTTAAAACTCTTGTTTTCAAACGTTCCTACGTTTACCTACTAAGTTACCTATTGTTCAGGCATTTGTTAGAACTCGAAAGCGTTTGTCGTGCGTATATTTGTTCTTAAACCTTTTGGTGATGGAGCTTGTCGATCTGGGCTTCCTTTAGGTGCCACGCATTTGTTATACTCACTAGTGTCGGACGTTATGGTTTTCGTGAGGGATCAGCAAGCATCTCTGGATGGGCTCTTATGCCATCTTACCTGCTTTGGAGTTTTCTTACTTCTAATAGGCGTGGGAGCTACTGGGTCTTGAAGACCGGTTGGAGTAGACTTCGTGGGTTTGCCAGCGCCATTGTTCCGGCTCATTTGGCGATAGGGACGACGGTGTAGTCTTTGGTGGAAACAAGATTTATGCCAAAGCTTGTCAGGACTACTTGAAATTTGTTAGCGTTGAGGATTCCAATGGGTACTGCCTTGGTTCCCGATGAGAGTAATCTTTTTTCCAAGACGACTCCATCGCCTATCTCTTGGGATAGACAGAGCATTTCTTTCGACAATTGCATCCTAATTTTGACTACGATCTGAGATCTTGCAAGTATGCAAACAGGTTCGTCTAAGATTACCTGATACTGCCTCATTTCGCAAGCCATATCGTTGGTAGTTCCTTTTTCCGAGTGGTGTTCTTGTGAGCTGTAGCCAGCATTCTTCAATTGAGATACCTTGAGGACACTGCAAGTAGACAGCTTCACCTCTGAGGCCTCTGCCTTACCTGTTAGTGTTTCTACTTCGACTGTGTTTTGTGAACACGCTTCGTCCGATGCAAATGTTAGTGTCACAGCGAACTCTTTGGGGTTAGTTTCAACGTTGCAGTTCCTTGCTGAGAAATCATTTCCTAGCAGACCGTCGTCTGTGAGAAAGTCTTGGATTACTTGGAAATTGCAGGGCATTTTGTTCTTTGCTGTAAAATTTCCCTGGCAGCTTCCCAGAGTTTTTCCAGTCCCAAATAGAGTTTGAAGTGTATATATCTCCTCGGTATTGATGTCGTGGGGGGACATTAATGCTTTTCTGTTAATTATGATAACCTCAGCGCTAGTGGCTGTCTAGGCCTATGTCTAATGGAAGTTCTACGGTAGGGATATAAGACTTGGGCGTCTGAGGGGACCCTTGTTTGCTTTGCGAAGGGCTTATAGTCGAGCCGGGAAGTTTTGGGTCGACTGGGTGTCTTTTCCCTGACTCTGAAAAAATTACATTTTAGGCTGATCTGAAAAACTCGGGGCTGTTCGAGTTTCATCGAAGGGAACACCTAAAAGTAAACACAACATCACCACAAAGCATCTAATTCTAGTAAGAATAATTATCTAATGATATCCATTAAACTTGCGGCTCACTGGACTGGATACCTGAAGACTCATTAAATCTGCAAATAAAATAAAACATTTAAATTATGCAAATAACTGTAAACACAATATGTAAAACAAATGTAATCAAAACATGTAAACACATCTGGAAACACAATATGTAAACATACACACTCGTACCACCGTCATGACGGAAGCACAGATAACAATTTAAATAATTTCATGTACAAAAACGAAAAAAGCAATTACTAAAAGAGTAAAATAAGCAAAATACTTACCACTTGAACTTTCTTGTTTCCCTCGTTGATAATAATTTGTCACTTTTGACACTTGTTAGCAAGTACCATTTTACTACCGCGCTTATTCGCATGTAGATGGCAGCATGTTTATCAGTATTAAGTGAATATTCTAGAAATTATAAACATTTTAGAAAGGTGAAATATTCTAGAAAACGTTTGCAAAAATTCCTTACGGTGTTAATGTCATGAAAAGAATAGCTTGAACCGTTGCTTGAAAGAATTGAAAAAGGGAACTTTGACTTGTTTTTCAGAATTCCACTGTGGTGCGAGTTTCTTTGCTAATTTCGACATTGTAATCTGCACAATTGTTTTGTATTAAATTATTGAATTTGAATTTCAAAAATTTTGTGAATAAAATCGTGAACTTTTGTGAGAATTAAATTTTTTTTAATTTTTGATAATTTGCCTACTTAACACGGGCCATTGGAGGGACGCTGGTCTGGAGTTTGTCTGTTTTCTCAAACAAACCAATTATGTTTGGTTATGTTCAACAATCGCACCAAATGAAGAGCATTGCTGCGATTATTTTTACCATCGCAACGACGTTAGACAAAGCCAAAGCACGTCAAGTAACAGGTATATGACTTTGTTATATGCTAACGTCGAAGCATATAAATTATACTAGCTGCAACGAGGCGGGAGTGGGTTGAAAAAAACACTTATGGGCCACTTGGTTTAAGAGTCCAATAACTCGAAAACAAAACAAAACACTCGTAGCTGAAGGCAATGGAGATTTAATTATTCAACAATAATAATTCAACACTTCTTATTTACTTTCTCAAATAAAATTAATACAAATTTTGACAACAAAATTGATCGAATATTCACTTTAACTTGTAGTCACTCTTACTTTGTAAATATAGCCGATACACTATGTATCGAAGCAGTGATGCCAATTCAGTGATTTTGTCACCAAATCTGGTGTTTTCGAACACCTCCCTAGTGACAGAATTTTGTTTTCCCAGACACGTCTAAAAGTTGGTGATTTTTAACTTCCACTGCGGTGATTTCTGCTGACTTTTAATGCAGTGATGCCAAATCATGGACTTTGTCACCAAATCTGGTGTTTTCGAATACCTTTCTAATGATTGATATTTTTTTAACGACACTGTGATTTTGAAACTCTTCTGATGACACCAAATGTTCTCCCACTCTTTAACGTTTTAACGTAAATATTCGGCATTTCTCATTGTTTTTGACTATTTTTGTACATATTTGCTGGGTTACTACTTAATTCAGTTACAACCGGTGTTGCACCACACATTCAAGTGGGCCCATTTAATGCTTTTGTTGTTAAGCTAAACGCATGTTGAAGACAACTCGAACAATTTCCTGTGAGACTTCATGACATTCCAGCGGGACCCTGAAAGTTTCAACGATACTCATTTTCTGTCGCTTACGATAAGAGGATCGCCCACAAAATCAGAACTTTATCACATTCTAATAGTTCTGTTTCTCCTCCCTTTCCTTTTACAAATGGAAAGGAAATTACACGACGCTTAAGTTAATGAGCACCAATTAAAGGTAAATACGCTTGTGATTCAGGTAAATACAGTCTTTTATTGAGTGGTAGTATTTACATTTTTGTTACTTAGAAATTTCTAATATTGGAAACAATTTTGAAAAAAATTTATTATTTTGTATCTGGTGACTTTTTTAAAAAAGGTGTCCTTTTTATTCCCTATCTAGTGACATTCTTCATCGACGACTTGGCAACACTGTATCGAAGCACTTTTCAGTAATAATTAAAAACAACAAGAAGGAATCAGGGTCATTCCGCGAAAAATCGACCAATTTCGTAGAAATTTCTGGATCGACCCTCTTCGATTTTCACGAAACTTTTCATATTGGTAGAGATTTATGAGAATAGTAATTGTGTATTTTTTTTTTTGAATTTTCACGTTCCACTTTTTGAGATATGTGAGAATGAAATTTTGAAAAATGATGAAATTTTTGCATTTACCGGAGAGTTGAAAAATTCATAACATCGGTTCTACTTATCCAACAGTAATAAATGAGGTATCAAATCAGAGGGGACGATGCGTACAATGCAACAAAAACATTTTAAAAAAATGTTGGGAGAAAAATTTTTTAAGGTTAATAATAGTATTATATATTATTAAATATCTCAAAATGTCTACCTTCGATTTTTTTTAAATATATATTATTTATTGAATCATTACGCAAATACAGTGACAATTTCGAGGTGGCACTCCAAAGGATATGGGCGTAAGACTAGATATAGAAGACTCTGTCGAAATATTTTCTTGCTGAGCGGCAAATTTTCCTTTCTAATTTCAATATATGTAAGTACTTACAATGACAATATTCCGTCGCCTGAATGCAGAACAAGCTTAAATTTATTTAATTTAGGCTAGTGCTGCATTCAAGTGACTATTTATCTTTTACTATGACGTGTAAAGGTTCAATAAAAGCTCTTTTTATTGAAACGAAATTGGAAAACTTTATGAGTTTTCATATAGAATATATTTAAAATATAATTAAATATTTACTTTTTGTAAGTTATGTGGTAGTTCTGAGAAGAACCGTTTTGCTTTTAAATTTTGATATTCGACTTTTCAAGGCTTAATTCATTTAATTAATTCAATAATTTGTGCTTGCACTGTAGGGTCGAAACATCCACCACGCTGATGATGACGAGCTTGCACTTTCGGGTCGAAACATCCAACGAAATTTTTTTGAGCGATCATATTTTTGTGCGATCACCATCCCAAAAAAAAGTTTGCTACTCCTATTATGTGGAAGTAAAACAAGTTTTTTTACTTTTTTCAAATTTACCTAACTTCCACCAAGAGTTTTTTGAAAGGTAACTTGGTTGGTTGGTTGGTTTTCGAGGGGGGAAAGATGGATGTCTTCCTTACACTGAGACCTTTAGTGGTCCGTTGTACGCCCCCTGCTCGTCAACGTACCTCAAAGTCCATTGTCGAGCCAATTTATACCCGTAACGAATTGGATAATTCGATTATAATCTGATTTCTTAACTTCTGCTAAATCTACGCAGTAGTATGTTCCTAAGATTCTAGATCTTTTTTGCGTTAGGGCTGGGCATTGGCCGAGAACGTGTAATACGGTCTCGTCTTCTTCCCCACATCCCCTGCATAGACTGGTGTTTTCCCTTCCTATTTTTATGGCATGAGCTCTTAGTCTTGCATGTCCTGTCACACGGCCAACAAGAAGTTTTAGTTTGGCTTTGTTAAGCTTGATGATCTTCTCAGATTCATGTGCATTGAGAGTTCTCCCATTTTTCTTTGTGCCTCCTCGTTACCCATTCCATGATTTCCTTTCTGATTTCATGGATGGGTATGCTCAGGTTGAGCATTATTGGAGTGTCCTCATTTGCGCCCCACCACGCCAGCTCATTTGCTTTTTCATTTCCTGGGATGCCGCAGTGCCCTGACACGTATATAAGGGTGACATCAAACTTCAAACTTACCTCTAACTACTATCGCTAGGTCGCCCGCATAACAAGTTATGAAGAGACCTTTATCTGATAGGGCTTCAAGTAATTCATCAATCACTATCAGCCGTAAGAAAGGTGAAAGAATCCCTCGTTGTGGAGTTCCTCTATTAACCCTCGCCGTCAGTTGTTTATTACCGAAACTTGTAATTATGATTCGGTCTTCCAGCATGGATTTGATCCATTTGATTATACTCCCTCAATTTATTGAGAATCTTATCGATTCTGACATTGTTGAAGGCTCCTTCTATGTCAATGAAGCAGCCTAACGCTACTTCCTTGTACATCAATGCCTTTCCACTTGATGTACTAGGCTTTGTAGAGCGGAATCGACCGATCTACCTTTCATATATGCATGTTGACAACTTGATAGTTGGTGTATGTCTATCTGGTTCCTTACTTCCCATTCTATGAGTATTTCTAGACTTTTCAGTAGGAGTGAGGTAAGGCTGATTGGTCTATAAGCATTAGGTGTACTATAGTCCGTCTTGTTTGGTTTGGGTAGAAATACTGCCCTTGCCACTTTCCAGTTTTTAGGAGTGTAACTGAACTTTAGACACGCACTAAAGAGTAGGACGAGTTTGTTCCATAGTTTGTTACCTCCCTTCTGTAGCATTATGGGATATATCCCATCTCTTCCCGGTGATTTATATGGGCTGAAGGATTTTATTGCCCATCTTACCTTGTTTAAAGTACACAGCCTCTTCGCTTGCTCCTCTTCCATTCCAACTTGGGATCTCAAAGGAGCAGCGTCTTCCCTCATCGATTCCCCCTCCACCAGGGTACTCCCCGAGAAGCTATTTGTAATCAGCCTCTCAAGAGATTCCCTTATATTGGATGAGTTTTCGATGAGTTCTAATTGGCTTTTCGATTTAGATAATACTTTCCTCAGTCTAGCTGCCTCATCCGTGCTTTCAATTTGGCAACTTAAAACTTTCCATGATTCCCTCTGGGCAGTCGGACTTAAATTGCCTAAGTGCCGTTTTATATTCTTCCCAGAATTCCTATCTTTGGTGTTTATTAGCTTTATTGAATAGCTATCTGGTTCTTTTTCTCATTTCCAGTCGTTTCTTTGGACACGCTTCCTGGAATGCGAGTCTGATAACATCTTCAATGTTAGCAGTCTCATCATCGATTTCCTGTGTTGATTCCAAAGGAGCATTTCTCGTACACAATTTTGTCTTTAAAACCTCCCTATACTTATCCTAGTTTGTTATTCTGGGGTTTGTAAAAGTCAGAGGATTATTTCTGACATTGACACTTAGGTCAAAGAGTATCCATCGATGGTCCGAGAATGATACCTCGTCAGATACATACCAATTCTCAATCTCATCAACAGTATTCCCGTTCGCAAGTGTAACGTCTTTAACTTGTTTTTTGTTTTTATTAATAATTTTACTAGGTATTCAATTAAGGACTTACCCCTGTCATTGTTGCCTATGACTAACCTTAAGTTTGTTTCCTTTGCATACCTTACCATATTCTTCAGAGTTTGCGTGGGAGGTGGATTCTCTTCATATCGAAAGTATGCCGATGCTAGTAGTAGCTTCTTTTGGGCTTGTCCTTTGCCGACTTCCTTTTGCACAGCTACACAATCATGGTCGCTAATCTGTGCAATAGAAATAGCGTGTATCTCTTTTTTAACAATTACGCAAGCCCTAAGCCTACCTTTTTCATTGTATACAAACAATTAAACACTTTTGAGTTCCAGTTCGTGACTTTTCCCTCAAAAGTGGATGGTTCCTGGATCAAGGCGATCTTGATATCCTTCTTCACCATCATCTCGGCTAGTGCGGCCGTAGCCACACTACTCCTGTGTAGGTTGGCTTGAACCAACCACGTCATGATGATGGTTCCTTCTTTTTTGGGGTGGAGGTCCTGGGTTCCTCCACTCCAATTATCGCAAGGATCTCTTCCTGCCTAGGGGCCCTTACGTTCCGGTTCATCGTTTGATTTGCATCATCCATCTCTTGTGAGATATCCGACAAACCCTCCGATGTCACCTCCTCTAGATCTTCCGGTTTCCCCAGTGAGTATAGCGATCCTATCGATCCCAACTCGCCTTCTACATCCATTTCGGCGACTTTTTTATAGAGCGACCTGAGGTACTCTTCTTTAGCCGCCACGGATGTACTCGGCTGTGGTTCACCCCGTTCAGCTACCGCTTTTTGTAGGTTTACCTTAGCCTCTTCCTTCTGAGATTTCGGAAGGGTAAATTTTATTTACCTGTTTAGGTAGAAAATTTTACCTTCCGTCCTCTCTAATGCTCTCAGCGTTTTTTTCCTCCACACCTAGTTGGAGCCACTGACCCATCTTCTCTCTGAATTCCCGCTTGATTAATTTCCACTTGGAAGTTTCGAGCTCCATATCCCGGTTTACCCCTGTCCATGAAACTCAAAATCTCCCTTGTTTCCCTAAACTCATTCGGGAGCCAGACAGAATCTTTAATCTGCGCACGTCATTTTTCCCAACCACTTCTAGGTTGGCGCCGGCCCATTATACATTACTCACAGCAACCATGCCCTTGATGTACTACAGCGTGCTTATATCCACACAAGAAAAGACCATTGAAAAAGCCACTCCAGTGAAACCTTGGGACAAAGTCCGATTCGCTCATCAAGGCTTCTATCTGCCACTCCTCGCACTTTGTCGTTAGACTCAATTGGTTTGTTGGGCCCACGATATTGAGTGGTTTTTATCTATTATTGCCACTTTTAGTGATTCACTCACTACTTCACTGAAAGTGGGTGCCTTTCTTGTTTTCATTTTCTTCGGTAAGGGTGGGGGGTAACCTCTTCCGACCTATTTCTTTTTCCGTCATCCACTGCCTTTTTGGTTACAGGTATAACCTTGGCCTTGTTAGCAGTCTCCGGCTTCTTAACACTTCCTTCCTTGCCTGTTACAGATTTGAATCCGGTATTAGCCTTCTTCCTCGTCTTCCCAAGCACATCCGGGGTTATTGCCCCATCGGTCTCCTTGCCGTTTCGGCAATTCGACCTACGTCTCCCTTAGGAATTGCGGTTTGCTGTTCCGAGCGAGAAATTTCCCTCGCAGGTGTTGAAAATCTCTTGATCAGCATCTCCGAGATCGTCTTCTCGCTCATCCCAGCCGCCCGACACTTCCTTAACCATTTCTTGTGCGAACCGTTGCACTTGCTAAGCATGAGCTTATTCGTCGCTGAGGTCGGTCAAGAGGTGGTTGTTTTTACAGCAGTCAGTTCCTTTTGTGTGTCCGTTTCATTGTCCTTGTTCGTTGCCTTGTTCGTCATCGATGTTCCTGCTACTGGCGATTTGTCCCTAACCACATTGCTAGAGCTCCGGCACGCAATACTACGTATTACATGTTACCCCCCTGTGCACCTGACGGCTGACGGCCAAAAGGTACTTTCTAATAAATGCTTGTTGTATTTATCCGATAAACCAATGGGATCATTTTCCGGATGACTTGATCATAATCGGTTAGATTAATTACATGAACGACGTTGAAGCTACCGTCCAGAATTCTTCCATGACCTTAATTGATGGATGCAATAGCACCAGTATACTCGAAAATATTGGGTGATGCGGTGATTCCCGACAACACCGATCTAAAATAGAAAAGACTCATTCAAAAACATTTTTAATAAGAAATTTGTGGACTCGTCTCCCAGAGGAAGTGGTTACATTTACTTTATTGTTTTTCAAAACTGTTTCTTTTTTATAGATAGGTTTGTGCTTTGCTTTGATTTGTTTATCTAATACGTATATTGTTTGCCCGGAATTATAGTCCTTAGGCTTTTTTCTTTTTTGGTTCTCTCTATTTAGCTTGATTTTCTGATTTTTCTTTATTAGTTCGGCTAAGTCTTCGTTTACTCTTGTTCTGATGTCTATCAAGTTCTGATAGTTGATTCTTTGCAATCTTCCGTAGAATACATCGCTAGGTTTCTTTTTGGTGATTGAGTGAATGATGTTGTTATATCGTTCGACCGCAATATTAATTATTTCTTTCAGGCTAAGCTCAGTGTGTAATGCACTGGATTGCCGTCGAAAATTTGGATTTCTTTTACAGAATCAGGTAATTTACTAATATCTTTAAGATCTTGCTCACTTTTAGGTATTTGTAAGGTTGTGGCGTCCCTATTCACTGTTATAGACCGGCTTTCAAGTGCCGAAAGTCTTTGTTCAAATTTTTTACCTAATTCTATTTGAGCATTTATTGCTCCAGTTAATTGTTTAAGTGCATCTTGAATTTGTTCCATTTTAAACACTTTTTAATTTTTTTTTTATCAAATACTTTTTTGCTTTAAATTTGTGACTTTCACACTCGTTCTTATCTTTTTAAAATTTGCAAAAAGTAGTAAAAATAGTGAGTGAGTACTTACATTAAGATTATGATGACTTCCATTAGCGTGGGAGCGCACGTTTTATTTTATCCCAATTCTAAGGCTTGTATTCCCTAGGAGTCCTAATGATGTTTAGTCGAATATATTTATGTAGTCTGGACCCGCCGTAAGCCTTCTGATGTAACCACGGATGAATCGTAGTTGTTATTTTTAGGTATAAGTGTTGATTCTTTGCAGATACCCTACTAATGGTACGATATCGATCACAATGAATGATTATGCTCGTTCACTCTTTAAATATTTTTTCTGAACTTTTCGTTTCTATAATCACTCGATTTTCACAATAAGCAGTTTTTCACAATTAAAGGATTTTCACAATCAGCCGTTTTTCACGATTTCGATAGATTACTTAATCACCCACGAACGGCCCCTGCTCGGGCGCCAGTTAACAATTTTATAGATTGTTTGAGGAAAAAAAAGAAAAGATCCTTCAATTTTACAATTTTATTTTATTTACTACTCGCTATAACATTCGACTTAAGACTAACTGGAGCTAATTAACAATTTCTTCTTCGGAGCTAATTAACAATTTCTTCTTCGTCGAAATTGAACATACTAATAGTCATTCCATTGTTTCGCTGGAAATCCTGCCTTGCTCCATCCTGTAAATTGTAGTATTTTTGTTCTACGCGAGAATATTATTTGCAATCTGGCTGAATTTGCTTGCATTTGCTATGTTTTATATAAAATCGTAGGATTTAAATCTCTTTCAAGCTATTTGCTTCTCACGGTTTATTAATTGCATAATCTATTTTGGCGCTACATGATTCGTTTGAAGGTCGAATTTCTAACCCTCTTCTAAATACGGGCTCCACTATATGAGTGACCAAGCCAAGGATAGCGAAGATGTAAGGGCTGTTCAACTTCGAGGTAAGTAAAATTAACTTTGCACAATTGCGAAATATTGAAGATCACCCGTTTATGACTTTGACTTTTCTGGTATTAACAGATTATTAATAAATGATTAATAGATGCTTACATCATACAAGAAAAATTAATTGAACCAAATTTATAAGAAATGAAGAATTGTTGATTTGCGGGTAGCAGGAAAGGATCGACAAAGATATTCGGTTAAGGAAATAGTAGTTGATTGAAGGGCAACTGCATCCCAGAATGTGGGATGTTTAATAAAAGCACTTTGCGGATACGGCCCTGATTTCCACTCATATGCTTTACTTGAGTTGTTAAAAGAAAGCAAAAATTGAACTCAAGAAAATTACCAATCTGGCTCTGCCTTTTAATAGTATCAAGGATATTGTTGTTTAATTGAAATTAAATTAAGTTGTATTGCGACGAGTTTAATCTAAACGGCAATAGAATTTACATCTATAATTTTGGTTAATTAAATTCCATTCTTTAAATTTAAAAAAATCCTTATAAATAATTCACGACACTAGCATTCCTTTGCCCTTAAAATGTTTATATTACCAGAGGGCTGTTCAATTTGATGACACAAGTTGTCGATAGTAAGTACCTGCAGAAAAGGTTCCCAATTCAAAATGGGAGTCGTCGACATCATCACTTTTTCGTTGCCGCAAGCAGATTGATTTTCCACTCAGAATATAAATATATACCTTTCGAAATCTTTAACCTCTGCTACTGCAGTTCTTTGATAAAGATGGCTGAGCAAATAAAACCGAATAAATTTGAATTCCTAATATAAAAAGGAGGAACTTAATACTCCCCCAAAGGTGATTTTACCTCAGTCATCTCACTTTAAAGATAAAAGGCTGATTTTTGTCAGTGTAAGGTAATAGTGCGGGCAATCTTTTTTCGTCTTATATCACCTCTTGGCATATTTTTCTAGGGCAAATTAATTTTGTCGCAGATTAGGCATATGTCCTGTTTCGGTTAAGACCTGTCACTGCTGTTTGTATTTCACGATTAAGTCCCTAAGATTTAACGACAGGTATCTAATTGCCACCGAAACAAGGCAGAAAGCGATAAATTAGTTTGCACTCTACAAGAATATCACCCTTCTCTAGATATGATATTACCTGGATAAGGTATGTGAAAATGAAATTGGTTTACTAATTTTTGTAGATACTTTTTATACATATATTTTCCATCCTTGAAGTATAAGAAAAGAATACGTTTGCAAGCGTCAAAGTAATATGAACCTTGGCTTTCAGAACTTATTTGCAACATATGATCCTCACGGTAGTAGTAATATTGAAGGAAGTTTTTTGAAAATACAAGCTACATAAACTCTAAAAATCCGCAAGTTAACCGAGTTAAATAATAAATATACGTTGTGGGTCGTGTTGTGTGTGCTACGAATAATGAACTTAAAGCAAAATGTCAATCTTTTGCATTAGGTGCTCCAAACTTTTAACCGGAAGTTAATTTACTGACTTATCGTCTATCTCATATGGGCACAACTCTATGTGCAGGGTAAAGTAACCTTTTATAATATAAGAATGATTTCGGCAACACTTAAGAGGACCCTCGACGGTAAATGGCAATAATTATAACGTAAATGGGGCTTTTTGGAGGGGTGGGATTGGGGGTGGGGTGGGGGTGAAACCTAATTTTGTAACGCGTGGACCGATTTGGATGGTTCTTTTGTTTTTGCAAGTTCTTTTGTTTTTGGTGGGGTGGGGGAGGAAGTGGAAGAGGGGAAGTCTTACTTCATAACGCGTGGACCGATTACGATTATTCTTTTTCTGTGGGGTATGAGTATGTTCCTTGATTGATGCCACGAGAAAAAAATTTTAGTGAGATGGAGGTGGGGGTAGGGTTTTTAACCGACTTCCCAAAAACAAAGAGGTTCTAAGTTCAACGGGTATGTTTTTTTTGTTTTTTTTTATGTCTGACCGGGCATAACTTCGTAACGCGTTGACCGATTTTGATAATTCTTTTTTTTGTTTGGTAGAGTATCTTCACCGATTGGTACAATGTCAAAAAAAATTTTGGTAGGATGGAGGTGGGGGGTGGGGGTGAAACCTAACCTTGTAACGCGTGGTCCGATCTGGATGGTTCTTTTTTTGTTGTACAGAGTATGATCCCGCATTGCTAATAGGAGAAAAAAATTTGGAATAGGGTGGGGGAGGGGGTAGGGGTAGTCTAACTTTGTAACGCATGGACCGATTTGGATAATTCTTTTTCTGTTGGGTAGAGTATGATCCTTGGTTGATACTACGAGAAAAAAAATGTTGCTGGGGTGGGGGTGGGAGAAGGGGGGTGGAACCTAACTTTGTAACGCCTGAATCGATTTGGATGCTTCTTTTGCTGTTGTATAAAGTGTGATCCCCCATTGCTAATAGGAGAATAATTTGGTCCTATGGTGGGGGTGGGGGAGGGGGAGGGGTAGGAACTTCGTAACGCGTGAATCGATTTCGATGATTCGTTTTCTGTTCGGTAGAGTATGTTCCTTGGTTGATACCATGAGAAAAAAAGTTTAGTGGAATGGGGGTGGGGTAGGGGGTTAAAACAAACGTCATCTATTCTATTGTCATCTATTTCTATCGTTGGCAATTAAGAAAACCATGTTGAAAAAAAAGATGCTTACACAGAAAGGGACAACTAGCGAAAAGTGATACCATTTTCTTGAAGAAATTTAAGAAGACCAATCACTTCAGTATTATATATCTCAATGGGTATAGTTCGCCAATATTTTCTCCGTCTGCGCCATTTTTAAATCTCAATTTTAAAATTATTTAGTTTAAGTCCGTTTGCGATGTTCAATATAAAGAAATTAAGTTTTAAACATATTTTGATAGAGTTCATTGAGCTTTATCGTTCATTTGCTTTGACTCTTTCAAATAAGAAGCTCGTGTGTCTGTGGGCACGAAAGTTACAAAGTATTATTGCCATAAACTTAACCGCGGTATTTTTCGTCGAACTTTTTCGTGTGCTTTATATATATTGTTTTATAATATGTATATATATATATATATATATATATATATATATATATATATATATATATATATATATATATATATGTATATATATATGTATATTTATATATATATATATATTTTTTTTCTGTATATATATATATATATATATACATATATATACATATAAGGGGATTACCTCTGATGTCACTGCGCTGCAGCAAAATTGATTTTTTTTATTTAATAATACAAAACCGACGTAATTTAGTTGTCTTATATTCACTTTTTGAAAAAGTTTACACAAATTTTAATCAAATTGACTAATTTATAGATTTTTTGCACAACACTTGGTGGAATAGATTTCTTTTCACAGACATTTTTAAAAGAAACACTTCTTGTTTTTTCCACAACGTATAATTTATTCAAATATAACCGCCAACGCGTTTCGTCTTCCTAAGACATTATCAGGGCTTCAATCGTACTGAGAAACAGAGTTTATTTTTACAGTCCACTAATCGACTACAATCTACCAATACTATCAAATTTAATAATATTTGAATTCAAAAGAGGACTGTTATTTTTAAAATCTTACTGGTCATTTACCAAAAAATAGCCATCGTCTCTTGCTTTTTTTATTTCGAACGTTTTTATCTATTTCATAAAATAATGTAAAAGTTCGATGTTTTCTGGGTCAGGTTTGTGTCCCGTCATGTTTAGAGAAACCAGAGTTTGGGTCAGAAGACTTTGAATTATTAATGTGTTCCTTATATCTTTGACGTATAGATCTTTTGGTTTGTCCAATGTAGACTGCATCACAATCCGCACAATTTAACCTATACACGCCACATTTGTCTATTTTATTGATATCGGGCTTCAGTTTATTATTGACTAACATATTTTTTAAAGTTTTGTTATTGAAAAAAGCTTGGAGATATATCCAAAATTTTAAGTAAATTATTTAAGCAATAGGAAATGCTACAAAACTGCAATTACGATCGTGTGGATCAAGTTCTACTACAATAGAAGAACATTTTCTCGTTCTAAGGGAGATTACAAATTGTTTACCAACGAAGGTCATATCTAGAAAGGAATATAATCATCTTAATGGATTACAGCTTGCAGATCCTACATTTTGGAAACCTGGTAAAACAGATGCGTTATTGGGGGCACAAATTTATGCAAGGATTATTCAAGAAGGCTTTAGACGAGGACCAAATACAGTACCAATAGCCATCAACACGATCTTTGGATGGATGCTACTAGGATCAACTATAAAGACATTCGAGTTTCACAATCGCTACCATAGATGCCGATTTAAATGCACAACTCAAACGATTTGGGAGTTAGAAGAGCTAACAACTCAACCAATTCTGAACAAGAAGGAACAAGAATGTCAAAATATTTTTGAAATCACACATCAACGCCTAAGTAATAGAAGATATCAAGTAAATTTACCATTTGTAAATAACGAGGTTCCCAAATTGGGGCAATCCACAGGCAATTAAACGGTTTCTAAATCTACAGAGACAATTTACAACCAATCCTGACTTGGAAAGAGACTACAGAGCTTGTCTCAATGAATATATAGAGCTTGGCCATATGGAAGAAGTAAAGCCACCTAACGATATTGAACCACATTATTATATACCACACCATGCAGTGTTTAAGGATAGTACCACAACAAAATTAAGAGTTGTTTTTGACGCTTCGGCTAGAACCACACATGGAAAGTCAATTAACGAATATTTATTAAAGGGCCCAACACTTCAACCAAAATTATTTGCAACTCTACTTAATTGGAGGAAATATAGAATTGCAATGAATGCCGATATTGAAAAGATGTACAGAGTGATAGAAGTGCATCCAGATCACCACACGTTCCAAAGAATTATTTGGCAATATCCTACTCCCAGGATATCAAGGATTATCAACTCAAAACAGTAACCTTTGGTACATCGTCTGCCCCATATCTAGCAGTACGGACACTGCAACAATTACCAAAGGACGAAGGTGGCAATTGACCACTAGCTTCAACGGCCATATATTCAAATTTTTATGTCGACGATTTATTGACTGGAGCGGACACTTTTTCTGATGCTAAACGACTTCAAGTAGAATTATTAAATATGATGAAGGCTGGAGGATTCAACCTAAGAAAATGGGCCAGTAATGAACCAAGGCTACTAAAGGATATACCAATGGATCATCGCAAACTTAAGGGTTCACTAACATTTGCAGAGGATGAATCAATCAAAACTCTCGGTATACGATGGCATCCTGTACTTGATTATTTTACGTTCACAGTTACGCCAAGAAGGAAACATACACCAACAACTAAGAGAACTATATTATCAGATATCGCGTCATTATATGATCCTCTTGGATGGCTTGCACCCATTATCATTGCAGCAAAAATGTTAATGCAAACATTGTGGATTACAGGATGTTCTTGGGATACTCCAGTTGCAGATTCCATTCACACTCAATGAAGAAAATTTAACATCGACTTACAACAGTTACAATCGTTAAAAATTCCAAGATGGACACATTATTCTACGCTTGCAAACATACAAATACACGGATTTTGCGACGCTTCGGCGAAGGCATATGCTGCTGTAGTGTATTTAAGAGTTGAACAGGAAGATGGCAGTATAACATCAACTTTACTTACTGCTAAAACGAGGGTAGCGCCCACGAAAGCCACGACCATACCACGGTTAGAATTAAATGGAGCAGTCATTCTCGCCAGGTTAATCAAGACTACAATTGAAGACATGCAATTACAAAACATACCTATATTTGCATGGACCGATGCAAAGATTGTCTTACAATGGATCAAGGAGCACCCGTCAAGATGGAAGACATATGTGGCAAACCGTGTTGTCAAAATACAGGACATTGTAAGATACGATTGCTGGCAACATATTGAAACAGCTCACAACCCTGCAGATCTAGCGTCTAGAGCAGTGATGTCCAAACCTATACCCGCGGGCAAGTGAGCTTTTGAGCTTTTAAATTCGGATATGCACTTGTTTGGCTGTATTCGGTTTCCTGTTTTCGCGTTTTTTAATCGTTGAAGCATGCAAAAGTTAAAAAAATCGTCATATTTAAGTAGTTTTGTAAGCTATTATACAATATCTACAAACTAGTATACAAACTTTTGCAAACATTTTAAGGTTCTAAATTAAACAAACAGTACGAAAGGCTTCTAAAGCTTTTAAGCATTCCTCACATTAAGTAGTGTGAGTTTGGCCATCACTGGTCTAGAGGCATCTCAACTTCAGGGCTAATAAACAATCATGTGTGGTGACATGAACCATCCTGGTTAACACAAAGACAACAAGAATGGCTGAAGTTGGATAGAATCAAAGAACAAACCGAGTTAGAGGCAGAACAACCAATTATTGTCACATTTCTAAGCAATTTAGATGATAATATTCTTTTAAGATATTCATCCTCTTCACGATTAATGCGCATCATAGCAACAATTCAACGATTCATATACAACTGCAAAAATCCACAAAACAAACGCACGAATTTTTTACAAAGCATTGAATGGAACACTGCAGAAACAGCAGTTTTAAAGCTGGTACAGCAAATAGCTTTCAACGAAGATTATCGTCATTTAATGAACAACATACCGTTCTCTAATAAAAGTAAGCTGCTCAAACTAAACCCATTTATTGATTCCAATGGCTTGATTCGGGTTGGTGGAAGGTGATTTCGTATACACGACGTCATCCATCATGTAACATTAATTTTGATTGATAAAATCCATTGTGAAACATTTCATGGCGGACCATCCCTAGTTCTGAGTACAAGTCGTGGTAAGTATTTGATCTTAGATGCGAGACGCATTATCACTAGTAGAATTCACAAATGCGTTATCTGCGCAAAACAGCGAAGCACTACAATTACTCAGTTAATGGGAAGCTTACCGAGATCGAGAGTAAATATAACCAAGCCATTCGTCAAGGTTGGTATTGACTACGCTGGACCTATTACACTGAAGGTATCAACACATCGAAATGCTAAAGGACACAAGGCTTACATTTGCTTATTTGTATGTATGGCCACCAAGGCTATTCACATAGAGTTGGTATCTGACCTCACTGCAGAAGCCTTTATTGCAGCATTGAAGAGATTTCTATCCAGAAGAGGTTTATGCAGTGATATATTTTCAGATTGTGGCACCAACTTTGTGGGAGGAAAAACATTATTAGACAGGGATGTCGTTCAAGCAGTTAACCAATCCGTTCCTGAAGCTGCTCAGTATATTGTGTCCAAGTCAGTCACATGGCATTTTAATCCAGAAGAGGTTTATGCAGTGATATATTTTCAGATTGTGGCACCAACTTTGTGGGAGGAAAAACATTATTAGACAGGGATGTCGTTCAAGCAGTTAACCAATCCGTTCCTGAAGCTGCTCAGCATATTGTGTCCAAGTCAGTCACATGGCATTTTGGAGGCTTATGGGAGGCTGGTGTGAAATCAATCAAACACCACTTACGACGAACAATAGGGAATTTAATTTGTACGTTCGAATTCTGGCTCAAATCGAAGCTTGTTTAAATTCTCGACCCTTATGCCATATTCGAAATGATCCTGATGAATTATTTGATCCTTGGACAGGCTTTGAACGCCATTGTTGAGCCTGACTATGCTACAACCAAAATACTACCGTCGCAAAGATGGAAGCTTCTGCAGCAAACCATCACACATTTATGGATAAATGGTCAAAGGACTACCTCAATCAACTCCAACACCGGCCTAAATGGTCTATAAAACAACCAAATATCAACATTGGAGATGTAGTAGTCAATAAAAATGAAAACATGCCTCCCACAAATTGGCCGTTAGGCATAATTGATGACCGATAGCAAAAATTATAATATAAATATAAATTATAATTGGCTCAAAGATGTCCAATACATATGAGCATGACGATGATTCACATCATCAGGTACAATGAATTTTGAAAAAATCCATCTGAAATGAAAGGAAAGACAGAATTAGATTGAATTATAATAATAAACATGAATAATACGCACAAAAACATTGAATTTCATTTACACAAGAAATCGTTTGAACAATGTAAATAATTTCTTGGCGAACCAACAACAACAACACAGGCAATTTAAATTGTGAAAATTCTAATAAAATAACAAACAATACGTTGGTCCAAGACAATTAACTCAAAAAATACACAACACTAAACAGAATTTGGACAATTTCAAGCTATTACAGGCATGACAGGTGAAATTTATGAAATTTATGAAATTCAGACACCTGTGACAGATCTTGCACTTTTATTAAAAACTTGAAAATTGATCCTATTTCATAATTTAAACGAACACAAATGATTATCACGGCACTATTATTACTTTTAAACTATGACTTACCTGTTTGATTGTTCACAATCAGCATAAACAGCAAATGCACACACTCGCAACTTACAAACCGCGAACTGTCAACTTTAAATGTACAAACCACCTGACATATGAAATTAAGGTGATTTTTCGCGCAGAATTTAGTGGCGTTTCCAGAATTAACGCGAATTGCGTAATTTTCCTTTTGTTCGCGATTTTATAAAATTGTATTTACGCAAAAAGAGGAAAAGAGACAAAAGGTATAAGGGAGATAGAATGAAAATCAAATTCAAATATGGCTATCAATTTTGAAATCCGCCATGTTATAGCAAATTTGCTTTTCTTAACAATATTTTGAAAATTTTAATTAAAATTTATAAAATATTGTCTTCAATCACTGGCCAATTTATTTCTCCACCAATCAAGTGTAAAATTGTGAGAAATAAAATGAAATGCATGGAGAAATTGCAATTATGGTTGTGGATTCTGATGACAAAATGGCGGCGCAAGGGCTATAAAAGAGGTGGACAGACAGGTATCGGCCTCTCAGTTTTTCTGAATTTCCAAGGAGTGAGGTCGAAAGTCGAGTTCTACCATATATTTTGTGTTTGAAAACAAATTGTCAGCAAATTCTGCATGCCTAGTAGACATCGGAATTTTACATGCAATTTGTGAAAAGTTTCAATTCTTTATTTCTTTGCAGTTTTTTTTTTATTTTGACTTTTTTTGGTTTTGAATTATAAGTTTTTTTTGGTGAATTATATTGTGAAGATACGTGTTACAATTAAGTAGGATAATTGAAATAAAATTGAACTATAAGCTCACATAAATCTTTTCAATTTAATTTTTATATTAAACAGGTTGTGTTTATGCTTACAACATAAGTATCTTAAGGGACATGTCTGAAGGAAGAGCAGAGGTTTGGATTAGGTCGGTTTGTATTAATAACTTAACTGGGTTATAAGTAGAGACTAATGACGGTACATTTAGAAGCCGTGAAGCCATAAAGAAAGTTAATAGGAGTTAGTTTCGTCCCCGAAGGGAGAATCATGGTAGTCATGCCCTGATTTCCTCGGGGTTGTGATGATTTCAGGGGTTGTTGGCTTATTAGGTTCGCTAGAACTGGTATCTGGTGGGTCTGTGGGTCTTATTTCTTCATGGGTTTTTGGTGTTTCATTTATTTGGTCGCTCAATGTGTGATGCGGCGTTTCGTGGTTCTTGGGTTCGGTTTGAGCATGTTTTGCTTGATCCCGGCTCACAGCGTTGCATTTTAAGTGACTTTTGGGTTTTAAGTTATCTTCTTCCTCTGAGTCCGAATTAATTTTATAGTGGACTTGGCCCTTTACTAGGAGAGTGGTGTCTTCGGAAAGCTTCTGGTGAAACCTCACCAAGCGCCCTTGAGAGACTTGTGATCTGTGTAGACCCTGAATTTTCGGCCTTTTAGGTAACATCTAAAGTTACGTGTAGCCCAGACTATGGCCAGCATCTCTTGCTCGATAGTAAAGTAGTTGCGTTCGGCTTTATTTAGTGTACGGTTGGCGTAGGCAATAGGTTGGTCGTGCCCAACTTCTTCTTGGGAGAGGACAGCTCCTAAAGCCTCGCTACTGGCGTCCGTGGTTATGTTGAAGGGTTGGGTAAAATCGGGAGAGATTAAAAGTGGAGGGGAAATTAGGGCTTCAATATAGCTTCAAATGCCTCTTGGCATTTGTCAGTCCTAGTGAATTTGACATCCTTGCGGAGATGATTGGATGAACTATCTTGGAGAAATCGGGGATAAATTTCCTGTAATAGTTTGCAAGTCAAGCTAGGTACACGAAGCAAGCCTGTTAATACGAAATTTATTAGGCTTGGTGCTGAAAGCCGTCTTTGGTCGGTCCTTGGGATCAACTAGTCTTTGGTGATAACCATTGTCCAGATCGAGGGTGGTAAAAGAGCGTGAATGACCTAATTTGCCAAGTATGTCCTCGATTCGAGGTAGCGGAAACGCGTTGCTTATCGTTTTTTCGTTTAGTTTGCGAAAATTGACGACGATGCGTCACCTTTTCTCACCATCGGGTCCCGCCTTTTTGGGGTGACTAGGAGAGGTGAGTTCCATGGACACCTGGTCGGTTGGACTATGTCATAGTCCATAGTCGGAGCTGTTCGTTGATTACGTTGCTTTTGGTTTCTGGCAACCGGTACATTGTTTGATTAATGGGTGATTGGTCTTGCACTAGGGGAATATCGTGAGTGATGTCATTGGTATGATTGATCCTATTACCTTTCAAAAAGAAAATATCATCGTACTCATAACAAAGTTTGGTTTTGGCAGATGTTTCTTCCACGCTTAGAATGTCGTCCAAGTTGAAATATTGTACTTGGCGAGACGCGGGTTATTTTGGGGTTCGTCTGGATCGTCAATGTCCGGGTATAGAAATTTAATGTGTTGCAGAGTGGCCATCTAATCGGCGCTAGTAGCTCTGCTTTTGTTTACTTCACTTTTTTTGATTTGGTTGTGTTAACATTAGGGTTTTTAGGCATTGGAGTTTGGTGGGCCTTAAGACCGATTGGTTCAGGCATATGTCGCAACTCACAAGCGTTTGATATTTGTATATTTGCATTTCAACCTCTTGCCGATGGTGCTTGATGATCTGGGCTTTCCTTAGGTGCAGACATATGTTGTACTCGCAAGCGCCAGACGTTGGGGTTTTCGGTTTATACCATCTTACATGTTTTCGAGTTTTCTTACTTCTAATTGGCGTGGAAGCTACTGGGCCTTGTGACCGGTTAGAGTAGGGTTTTGAGGGGCGGCCAACGGAATTGTCCCGGCTCATGGGCCGTGCCAGTATAAATTTGTTTGAAATATTTGATGGTGGTCCGTTGGCTATTGGGACGACGTTGTAGACTTTGGTAGAGACAAATCTTATGTCAAGACTTGTCAGGACTACATGAAAACTGTTAGAGTTGAGAATACCAATGGGCACTGCCTTTGTTCTCATCGAGAGTAAGCTGTTAGCCAGAAAGACTCCATAAACTATTTCTTGTGATAAGCAGAGCATTTCGTCCGTCAATTGCAACGAAAACTTGACAACAGTCTGTGATCTGTTATATATTTACTATAAACACGAATTGCATACATACACACATATTCTATTAACGTAGTCTTATACTGAATTATATTATTATTTTAATGTATTTGTTAAACTAAATGAACTACTGTGAGTTAATGTAATAAAAGAGTCAGTCGCAGAATATACTGAGAGTACAGCAGACGTGTCTTGTTTTAATTTGGCCCCGTACATTTAGTCAGTCGGTCCAGTTCCAACATCTGGCGATTCAGACCAGTCATAACAATTAGCGATGAGAATGATAGAATTCACGGACCGTAAAACTTAGGTCATCAATAATTAAATTGTCGTGTTCGAGCTTTTTTTACCATCAAGAGTAGAAGGACAGGAACGTACTTTGTAAGTAGATTTGCTCATTTGGGATACCGGTGAAATTTCTAACACTTAAAATTGTGAATTATGGCATTAAGATTTAATACTGAACCATATAATGAGTCAAAAAATGACTTCAATACATACTTTGAGCGACTAGAACAGTTATTTGTCGTGAACGAAGTTGAGGAAGGCAAGAAGTTACCGTTGCTAATCACGTTAATTGGAGGCGAAACATACAGCATATTAAAGAATTTGTGTGTACCAAATACGCCGCTAGATAAAACTTACGCGCAGTGCAGAGAATTATTAAAAAATTATTTTAATCCGAAGCGTACAGTCATTTTGGAGCATTTTAAATTTAATAAGCGGGATCAAAAAAGTACAGAATCCATTAGTGAATACGTAATTCAGCTGAAGCAGTTAGCCAGACCATGTGAATATGCGGATTTTTTGTCCCAAGCCTTACGCGATAGATTAATTAGTGGTCTATATAACGAAAACATACAAAAGAAGTTGCTTTCGGAGGAATATATAACTTTTGAGTCGGCTTGCACCAAGGCTATCAGTATGGAAGTAGCATCATTAGGTTCAAAAACAATGCATGGAACCGGCGATGTGTCCGGGCACACAATCCCTCCACTTGTCCCGCTCAACAATGGACTTGTTTTGCTTGTAGTAAAAAAGGTCATACATCTATGGTTTGTCGTCAAAAGAAATCTAATAGGAACAGCAAACAAATAATAGAAATTGATAACAAGGAAGGAAAAGATACATCCTCGGATGAGTGCACAGAACAGATGATCCACAACAGAAGCGGTAAGTCCATTCCATACTCCTCTATTATGCAATACGATAAAGTCCGAAAAAGTCAAGATGTCGATTTTGATCACATCAGATTTTGTCATGAAGAACTAAATAAGGTTGGTTCCCTGAGAATATCAGTTATTGTAGACGGACAATCTGTGGATGTAGAAATAGATACAGGAGCATGCATAACGTTTATGTCCTGTCAAATTTTTAAGAAAATTCTTCCAAAAAAATTGCTTCAGACCTGTAATGACCAGCTGCGATCTGTAACAGGGGTAACCTTAAAAACAGTTGGGTAAACATCAGTCGAGGTAAGAGTTGGTAGAAGGACATTTACTCAATGATCTTCGCAAGCGATTCTCTAACGTTTTTTCAGAAGAGTTGTCTACGATAAAAGGATATATGGCGTCGGTAGTGGTAAAAGAAAATACCATACCTTTTTTTTTTGTAGAGCTTATCCAGTTCCGTATTCCTTGCGAGAAAAGGTAGAAGCAGAAATTTATCGTCTCGAAGAAAGTGGTATCTTTAAGCCTGTCAAGTACAGCAAATGGGCAAGTCCCCTAGTAGTAGTAGTTAAGAAAAATGGAAATCTAACACTTTGCGCAGATTTCAAGGTATCTCTTAACAAAGTCACTGATATGGAACACTATCCTCTACCAAATATTGAGGATATTTTAGCATCTTTGAGGGGAGGTAAATGGTTCTGTGTCCTCGATTTAACCGGAGCTTACCAGCAGCTACAAATTTCAAAGGAATCACAGGAATTATTCACGGCTATTATTCACATAGGGCTGTATCAGTTTACTAGGCTCCCATATGAGCTAAAAAGTGCTCCATGCATCTTTCAAAGAACTATGGACGAAGTGTTGCGAGGTACGGGTGCCATATGTTATATCGATGATGTTCTAATAAAAGGAAGAACAAAACAGGAGTGTTTTCAAAATCTGGAAAGTGCTCTAATAACATTCGAAAAATATAATATTAGGGTCAACTGGGACAAATGTCAACTGTTCAAAACCGAAGTAGAATATTTGGGGCATCTGATCACCCGGGATGGAATTAAACCAAGTCCAAGTAAAGTTGAAGCCATAAGAAAAGCACCAGTTCCTGAAAATGTCACTCAAGTTAAATCGTATCTGGGTCTACTTACATACTATCGAAAGTTTGTACATATGCAGTCTTCATTACTGGAGCCCCTATATGAGCTCACCCGTTCTAACAAGTTATTTATCTGGAGTCCGACTTGTCAAGAAGTATTTGTCAAATCCAAAAATATTTTGTCGGAAAATACGCTTCTTTATCATTATGATTCTTCGAAACCTCTAATCTTGTCTTGTGATGCGAGTAATGTTGGAGTAGGAGCGGTACTTAGTCAAACCGAAGGAGGCATGGAATATCCGATAGCCTTCGCATATGCAACTTTGAGTGCTACAGAGAAAAATTACTCCCAAGTAGAAAAAGCTGGCTATAATATTCGGTGTACGGAAATTTCATAAATTTTTGTTTGGGAGAAAATTCATCTTATATACGGATCATCAGCCATTGAGAACAATATTTGAAGTACGTAAAGGAGTCACAGTAACAGCCGCAAGTCATCTACAACGTTGGTCTCTTTTGTTATCCGGATATGATTACGATATTAAATATAAAAAAGGGGAAAACATGTCACCCCCTGATGTAATGTCACGGCTGCCAGTCCAGGATAATCGTTCGCGAGAAATGACTGAACAATTAATTAACGCTTTCAGAACAGATAAGCATTATCCATTGTCTTTCGAAGATCTGGCGTCGCATACCGGCAAAGACCCAACTCTGTGTAAGGTTTCTGAGCTTGTAAATAAAGGTTGGCCAGAATACATTCGTGACGATACATTAAAGCCCTATCATAATAGAAGGTATTCACTGTCTATCGAGCAAGGATGTATTTTGTATGGCATACGTGTTATCATACCGATATCGCTGCGTCGGGATGTCTTACAACTACTTCACCGAGAGCATCCAGGTATCGTCAAAATGAAACTCTTGGCAAGATCAATTTGTTGGTGGCCAAAGATCGATGCTGGTATCAACACAACGTGTGAGGAGTGTATCCCTTGCCAAAACGCCAGGAAGGATAATAGTTTGGACAAATCATTTATTGGTTGGCCAAAATTAGAAAAGCCATGGATAAGGATACACGTTGATTTCTTCTCTTTCAGTGGAAAAACATTTTTATTGGTAATTGATTCAACATCTAAATGGATTGACATATACCACATGGTTACAACTACAGTCGATGCAGTCATTATAAAGTTAAAGAATCTTTTTTCTGTTTTTGGTCTACCGGAGCAAGTGGTGTCGGATAATGGACCCCCATTTGCATCAGAAAAGTTCATAAAATTTCTAAATTGCAATGGAGTCGAACCACTTAAAAGTCCTCCTTATTTCCCTCAGGCAAACGGTACTGCTGAGCGTGCAGTTCAAGTGGTGAAAAATTATTTCAAAAAGACTTTCGAATCGGGCAGACATTATACGCTGAATGAAATAGAGGCAAATATAGTAAAATTCCTCTTTTCTTACAGAAACTCACCCAGTCCGTCGACAGGTTTATCTCCAGCACAGTACCTTTTAAAGTATGCACCAAGAACTATTCTTCGCCAGCTTCAACGACGTCTTGGGCATAACAGCAACCATTCAAAAAAAGAGTTCCCGGGGAGAGTAGAAAAAGGTCGTATCTTTTCCGCAGGAGAAAAAGTTTGGCTACGTGCCAATGGCAAATGGGAAAAGTCGCAAACCGTTCAACCAATAAGTGGAAGTCGGTACGTGATAATGCACGACAATCGCGTCAGAGTAGCTCATCGACAACAACTAAGACATTGCTTAGGAAACACTCTACCGGACAACCCTGGATCTGCTAATCTTTCTATAGAAACAGAAGCTGTCAAACCAACGGCAATCAAGCCTACGGCAATCAACACATCTGCGGACAATTGCGAACGTCGTCAAAAGGATTCAGCTACATCACCTGCAGCAGATCTACAACCCACCGAAACTTGCAAAGCAACTGTCGAAGGTTCAATGGTGTCCTATCATCCTAAAAGCCCTCCGGAAGTCTCACTAAGACGATCTACGAGAAACCGACAAGCGCCTGATCGTTTGCAGTATTGCTGAATTATCATCTACTTCAATAGAGCTTGAAGGTGCCTTCGTATTCCTTAAGGGAGAGGTGAATGTTATATATTTACTATAAACACGAATTGCATACATACACACATATTCTATTAACGTAGTCTTATACTGAATTATATTATTATTTTAATGTATTTGTTAAACTAAATAAACTACTGTGAGTTAATGTAATAAAAGAGTCAGTCGCAGAATATACTGAGAGTACAGCAGACGTGTCTTGTTTTAATTTGGCCCCGTACATTTAGTCAGTCGGTCCAATTCCAACATCTGGCGATTCAGACCAGTCAGATATGCACATAGGTTCGTTTAAGATTACCTGATGCTGCCTCATTTCGTAAGTCAGGTCTTTGGTAGTTCTTTTATCCAAGCGCTGTTCTTGTGAGCTGCAGCCAGCATTCTCCAATTAAGATACCTTGAGGACACTGCAAGTAGAACGTTTCTCCTCTGCAGGCCCTGCATTACCTGTTAGTGTTTCTTCTTAGACTGCTTTCTGTGAAAATGCTTCGTCCAATGCAAATGTTAGTGGAGCGCCATATTTGGACCCTCAACATTACAGTTATTTGCTAGGAAGTCATTTCCTAACGTCGTCAGTGAGACCTGGAAAGTTTTGGATGACTTGGAAAATAGAAAGTATTTTGTTCTTCAGTATGAAGTTTCTCTGGCAGTTTCCTAAAGTTTTTCCAGGGCCAAATGGGTTTTGAAGTATATACATCTCCTCGGTATTGATGTCGTTGGGGGCTGTAATACTTTTTTCTTAATTATGCTGACCTCAGCGCCAGGTAGGGATACAACTCTTGGTCGTCTGAGGGGAACCTTGTTTGTTTTGTGAAGGGTTTATAGTCGAGCCGATGGAGTTTTGAGTTTTTCGTGACCATGGGCTGTTGGGCTGGTCCCTGTGGCTGTGACTTGGGTCATGTGTTATTCCGTACATATTTATGCTAGTGAAAAAAAGCCTCCTTAGCTTTGTAATCCGATTAAATGTTCTGGTAGTAAAACTTGTTAACAAAACGCACTATAACCGTGAAAACTCACTAATGGATTTTAAGTAACTGAAACATTTAGGCTGAACTCAGGCTGAACCAGGCAAACAAAAACAGAACCAAACGTTTTTAATTCGTTTTTTTTTCATTTCTTGGAAAAAAAATAGTCGCTTGGAAGCAAATAAAGCAGTTTTGTGATAAAGTGATTCATAAGTTTTTGATACTCAGAAAATACAATTGTTTAGAATACCTGGGATATATGTTTTACTTTGTCAATGATCTAAAGAGGTTTTTAGAATGTGCTCTGGAATTCTGCAGATTTGATTAATTTAATAATTTCGTGAAATCTGAAAGCAGTATTGCAAATTTTCAAAAAAATTTGAAAAGTTTCAATGAAAAGTGAAAACTTTCAACTTTTCATTTCATTTCATTTCTGAAAAGTTTCATTTGAAACTTTTCATACTCAACTTTACATACTCAATTCCATTTATCTCGGTGTAAAATCTCCTACTTAAAAGAAAGCTTATCACGACTTCAAGTTTTTTCCGCATAGTTGAAATAAGGGCAATCGGGGGAAAATCGTCGATCTTACTGGAACTAGATTTTTTTGGAACAGGGGAAACAAAACCCAGAGCTGGTAGTTTTTTTTTGACGAAGGGGGATATTTTCTCCGGGTCTTGCGATTTCTTTCCATTTTCTGTTTTGATTAGGAACTCTGTGTGAAATGAGGAGGTGAAGAATTCTGGGTTTGTTACCGACGGATGGAATGCCTGGTTTGAGTACGGGAATGAGAGAATTGGTATATATTCACCTTGGCGAGGAGTTTTAAGTGAATGAAGGTATTGGTTCACTTCGTTTTCTACTCTCAGTTTAAAGTTTGCACTGATGGGTTTCTCTGTGAAGTTATCCGTATATGTGTTTGCAGAAGAATTTGCAATTTCTGTAGGGTTGGAGATGACAGTATTGCCAATCTCGATTTGGTGCGGAAAGGGTTGCTTGATGCCCGTCGCTTCTGAACAATTCAGATTACTCAAAGAGATATTTCTCATGATTTGGGCCGTCTTTATCGTTCCTGGTGAACGTGTACTTATCAATGTGGATTTTGTTTTAGGTGTGAGCCTTGTTTTGCTCAAACATACAACATGGGGCTGACATTCTTTCATTAATGTTAGAAGTAAGATGCGTTTACAATGCGAGTAAAGGAAGTTCGCATTGAGAGCCATTACTTTCACCTCATTAGGGAGAACATAGTCGGTCTCTTTTTGTGTATTAATGTGATTGCGTATATTGTTAGTCTTAAATAAGCTGGAAAAAGACTTATCCTCTTGTATACAATTGTTGACTCTGCTTTCAGAGTGTCGCTTCCTGGACTCCACTTCTGCTTGTTTCTGCAGACGCTGCTGGATGATGCGCTTGTATACTGGACATCCGCGGTAGTTACTGGTGCGCCCATCCTTCTTACATAGGACGATTTTTGAACTTCCAGGGTTCTCCAATGGCTTCGATCGACTGCATTCTCCAGGTAGATGGCCTCCTTTGCACTTCATGCAACGGTAAGGGACAGAGCAATTTGCCGCATTATGACAGTAGTGCTGATAGTTTTTACACTGCGTCATACCTTTTGGCTTAACTTTCTCCCTTGTCACTTTCTGGTTCAACATGTACTTAATCCGCAGAAGTTCCATGGTATCCGATGCGGTAGTTGTTAGAACCAAGAAAGAGTTCAGATTGATGTTTTTCCTGTGGCTATACGGAGTCGAAAAGCGTGTAACCTTGCGCAGCTGCACTTTAGGTAGCGAGTCCTTGATGGCGTCCTTTACATCGGCTTCGTCGTAGGATCGATGAATTCCTTTGAGTAGGAAGTTTTTTGGCTTCTCCTCTGGTAAAGTGAATGTAAATGAGTTGTATTTCTTTGACTTTAGCAGTTCAAACAAGACTTTCTGGTCGTTAACCGTTGCTGGCTTTAAAATTGTCTTCGATTTGTTCACATTTATATATAATATAATTTGGCCTGCCTTTCAGGGACTTTACCATCCGACTTAGGTCCTTGACCTCAATACCAAAGCAAACAATGGGTGGAACTTTTGAGGAATTTTTCACGATATTTTCTACACCAGCACACTAGTTGGGTTTCGAGGGTACATCCACTTCACTAAGTTCAATTTCGTTATCAGCCAGAACCGCGTAATAATTTGCTGGTTCTTTTTCGCATCTTAATCGTTTTTCTTTTTCACAATTCGCACTTCTTAGTTTGCGTTTCGAACTCGCGCTCGAAGTCACTGACACCATGTCACAATTCTCAACATCGCTGCCAACCTCGTCAAATAGTTCACTTTTCGAAATGTGTCCGAATTTAATCGCTAGTTCCGCGTATATATCACTCTTAATTTCACTGTCTTTAACTTTATATTTCTTTCCCATGTCTAGCACCATGGTTTCAAAATGCTTGAAAAGCCGCTCCTTGGCGGCATCATAATTCTCACTTGCCATTTTGCCAGAGTCCTATCTCGGCATATACACAACTACAGTTGCACTTTTATTTGATAGAGTCACCGTGTCCCTTTGTACACACTTATATTAGTCAGAGCCACTTTCTCAAAAATTCCACAAGATACTTTTTTTGAACACAGAGAACACTCAATAAATTTCAGTTTTCTTCTAGAAAACATTCCTGTTCCACAGATGACTACCGAATCATATTATGATGAATAATGAGTGCACTCAACAGAAACAGAACTAATATGCAGCTTAAAACAGCCTATATTCAAAATCGAATAGAAGTCATTGTGAAATGGAGCTTCTAAACAATTACAAAATGAGTTCATCGTTCTGTAGACTCAAAAGTAAAAACACAGAACAATTGTGGATTAAGCTAATAAGTCCAAGCAGCTGGCTATTCATCATGGACGAAGAGGCACAATATGACGTAATTTGTGAAAGAACCATCTATTCTATTATACTCAATGGAAATGTCATCATTAAAACACAGCTAAAACGCACCCAACCACCCAACGTTATACATTAGATCAAGCAATAAGATCACGGAGAGGCTGGAATCGTCATTTGTGCCCAAGAATCAAGTGATCTCTGCTCACCTGAATCTCACTACAGTATACTAAAACAATACATTACAGCTACGTGTACCGCAGCTGGCCAAATAAGTAGATAGCAATGACTTGGCAGAACTAGAAGCGGCTATCAAACATCAAAAACAACATATTAGTGATATGCCAAAACTAAGCAGCCATGACCTGAACCTATACAACTGGCTCCGCGACAACTGATCCAAGGGAATATCTGTCCAATATCAACCAGTAATAGCGCATTTGAGCTAGAGTCAATTCATGTCGAAGGGGAAGAATGTACGTCGCTCATATAATTTTATTTTGTCTATTTAATTTGAAGACAAAATTTATCAATCATTAATTCTGCTGCTTAGCAGTCGATTTTTAAGTGTGAACAAATGAATTACTGTTTTGGCTATTCGAGTTAATTGTGAACCAGTTTCATTACGGTCTAATAATGTGTTTTACATCAAAGAAGAAATCTTTTCATCACTTAAGTGAAGCTAAAGTTAGTGACTGTCTTGGACGGGCACAGGAGAGCAAACAACTATATTCTGCGCAGCTTGTTCGCCTTGGGGTATCGCCGGTAGCCAGGCTAGTTAAATCAAATACAAAAGTGCATCTTACAAAGGTACAAGTGGTTTCTGCAACCCAGGCCGGTCGACCCCTCCGACACGGTCCTATATTCAAGTTTTTCTTTGGCAGCACACCCTGGAACCAAATATCTCCCATATTCGCTACCGGCGCAAGCAGGTGCACCGGAGAAAACACTTCGCTGCATGACCTCTTCCCTTCCTCTGGAAATAAAGGCAAATATTTTCGCATTCCCACCTAATTATGAAGGAAAGAATTTTAAATCTTCCTCTTTGCCTGACCAGGTGCCTTAGTACGCACACAAGTCGCTAAGCAGCTCCCAACAGTGATCACCGCCCTGGAACAAGAGAGGACCCATGTATAAATCCCCACAGGAAAACTGTTTAGTGCTCCTTCAAGGGTACGAAAATAAAAGTAAAGTGAATAAAGAATACAACTAAGATGAATAAATTAAATTTACATTTAGAGCTGTAACAGGCAAGAAATGATAAAGTGAGTACGTTCCATTTATTAGAAAACAAGTAGATAAATAATGCTTCTAAAAAAAAATTTTAATTTTTATATAAACGAACATTAGACATTAAATCAGTGAACATTTCATAAAGGAATTTGTTAGAAGTTGTGCCAAAAGGTATTGGCTTTAATTTTTGTATAAGGTTTTTTCGCCCCCATGAGCTTAAGAGTGTCATATTAATACCCAATAAATCCAATTTCCTTAAATGGACACCCTTCTACCGAAAGCTGGTGGTATATATATCCATGACATCCAAATATAAATGGCAATTTGTTTGATAAGAGTAGTTTCTTTAGAGCAGTTTATGTTGTCGTTTTCTTGGTGTACTTTTAGAGCTATTAATATAATAGAAGTGTACCTCTGGGCCTAGCTCTTGCAGGGGCCTCGCGCACTCGCGCAACAAACCAAGTAGAAAAATTTAACCCTACTATCGAAGTAGTCCTGAGAATAACACGACGCCTAGGACAGTTGTGTCTGCAGAGAGAAGTTTTTCGAGGTTAAAAATTATTAAAACATATCTGTGGAATACTATGACACAAGATCGGCTTTAAGCTCTTGCTATTATTTCAATTGAAAATGACGTAGCTCATTCGTTAAATTATTATGATTTAATTAATGATTTATTTTATTGGCCTCTATTGTTGAATCCGGCGGATTAAGGATTCCCGCCTCAAGTAAGATTCACTTCCTCTTTACGTTGCGATTTTTGAATCCGCCGGCACGGTTGTCACATCAAGTGTCAGGTTTCACCTTTCGAAAAGGTTATCTGCTGATGGTTTATCTAAATGTTAAGCGTAAAAGAGTTTAATGTTAATTTTTTTACAAAGTTATTAGAAATGTTGCAAAAAGTTACGAAATAATCATGGACAGCATCGAAGAACAAATTCGAAATACAGCTGAAAATTCGATGCTATTACCGGATTACGAGTTAGTTGATTAAATATGTACTCTACGTTTTTTGTTATTAATTTTATTTCTTTCTTTGGATTTAAAAGAAATTGTAAGCTTAATAAGCCAGCTTTCATATATGTAGTAGAAGAGTTCAATAAAAATATTTCTCCGAAAGTGCAGTCCACACCGATTCCATTGGAATGTAAATAACCTGCTTCCTTAAGATTTCTTGCTCATGGAAGCTATCACCGTGGAATAGCAAATGATTTTAAAATAAAAATATCTCCACCCACTTTTTCTCAGCATTTTGGTAATATACTTAATGAGGTAATTACATTTGAATGAGGAAATTTAAGGCACTTTTTACCTCACTAATACTTTAAATCCGCAATAATCATATCGCGAATTTCAAACGTCAGAATAACTAGGCAGGAATCGATTTTCTCGTTTTCAATAATCAAGTGAAACGTACCGATAGTTTTCGGTGATCACAAATTGCCAAATTCGCAAACGTTCTTCTCCCGGCGGATTCAACAATAGGGGCATTATATTATATTTTTTATTTAAAAAGTCACAAACATCATTCCTGAATCCCTGATTCTTTTAAGACAATAATGCACCTTAGTTTTTTTTTATCTTTGTGTTTATTAATTTTTGTTAATTTCCAATAAATAGTTTTAAAACTCTAAATTTATTTATTAATAACTGTACATTTCTGGTCAAGTATCATCTTTAAAACTAATTCCACAAAGACAAGGGCCTCGCAAAGATCTACCCGCCCGGAGCCTCGCAATGGCTAAGGCCGCCCCTGTCTAACTGAATATATATATTACTAGCTGTGTGCCCGGCCTTGCTTGGACTTTTGGTGAGTGTCGTGATTGTTTATCTCAGTGATCCCGAAAACTATAAATTCGGCATTAACATCGGTTGATTGTGATTTTTTGTTGTGCCTTCCTTGCTACCCCCGCTCCAAGAGGTGTTTTACTACTGCAATATCGACCGTCATCGGAAGTGTCATTATTCAACTCATCGACACCGAAAGCTATGGATCCTCACACTAATATCGATCGGATTTGATTATTTGTACGTGTCACCACTCTCCTCCCACCTTTATCCATAGGGTGTCTTATCACCAAATTCTTTAACGGCATCCGGAATGGCATTATTCATCTTATGAAAAGTATGGATTCGACATTAATATCGAAATCCGTTCGTATGCCTCAGAAAATACTGAAATACCGTGCAAGTTTTAGCGAAATCTTGCGTACGTCTCTCTACTGCTTTGATTCTATGTTCTTCATTTATTTGTGCAGTTGTGCGTGCGTTCTATTGTTTCTTGCATTTTGTTGGCGTCGTGCATTTTTAAGGTTTGACCTTCTTCGCGGCATATTACTGCATTTTACGCGGCACTTTACTGCATTTTATGCAATTTAAACAAAATGAATTATAACCCTTTTTCCTATAAAAAATCCTTGAAACCGCATTAAAAAATATTGCAGGGTGGTGGTTTAGGGAAGTTAAAATTTGTTATTGTATTTTTGGATGAGAAATCTGAAAAAAATTTTCATTGAAAAAATAAAAAACATTTAGATCTCGACAACAGCGCCAGCTATTGGGTCCAAAACTATCCTATCTTTCAAGCTGGAACCAACCATATACATTTACAAAATTTTGTTGAAATCGGTTGAGTGGTTTCGGAGATTACCGTGTACGAACACAGTGACACGTGACTTTTATACAGGGTGTTTCAGATCTGACGTGCCAAAATGAGTAGTTTGATAGATCTCAACCAGACAAAACAAAAATAGTATGGCAGGGGGGGGGGCAATCTCAACCGTTTGGGAGTTACAGGGTGATTCATATATTTCAGTTTTTCATGGTATGCACATTACTCTTTTTTTTATCTCTTGATCTACCCAACACAGTCACATCAAATAAACGCTTAAAAACAACAATCCTAATGACCTTTCCAAAAATGTCAACACTACTGATCTAACTCCTACCATTGCACGTACAGTCACTTCCAAAAGTGAAAAAAATGGTTTCCGATTACCTAAAATTCAGCATTTTCCCACATTTTCTCCGAAATTCATGTAATTAGTACAGCTCTCTTTTATTTTTATTGCATTACTTATTACCTTTCCAAAAAGGTGCAACATGGCACGGTTGTTCAATGATCCCTAAAAATAAAGCGAATTAAAATTTATTTTACAAGGTGTCGTCAATCATACTTACCTGATTGCCTGGGAATTCTACAGGCACTTCCAGTTCCATTACATCCGTCCTATGAATCCTAAAAAGAAAGAAGAAAATTATTCATTAAATCAAGCATTTTGAAACAAACAGAAACAGTTCCAAGAAATTTGTCACTCACAAAAGGTAAACAAATTTCTTGGAGCACAACAACAACAACATGCATTTCATGAGAGGCATGAAAACATGAAATATGTTGCATATTGCCGATACCTAACAACACAAAATCATAATGTAGTGTTACACCCCCAAATGGTGTAACTGGCTCGCTCAGGTGAGGGGTGGGTTAAAAAAAAATATATACGAAGTTAATTTATTTCCACTTTGAAGGATTGGGCGCCAGGTGGTTTTAGAGTCCACGAACTCAAATAAAAACAAAATATTTTACTTCAGATAAAACAAAATTGCAACTAATTTTTTTATTTCCACTCAACTAAAATATCTCACTTAACTCAACTTAACTCAAATATCTCAAAGACTTAGATGACGAAAAATGTCAACACACGACCCCATTCACGATTCGCGATTTATAATTCGTTTATAAATTTTAAAATTATGTTTATCTGATTATATATTAATATTTATATGTTTATATGTACCCTTAAGTATATTTTTAACGAAAGAAAATCAAATTTGCTAATTTACTTGTTACAAAAACCAATAACAAAATATGGCGTCTACTTATCTTGCCAAAATTTCCTCCGCTCCGTTTGACCTGCCACTCGGCCTTTCTAGTCTCGTCCTTTCACTTTTCCCCTGTTCCTTTTTCCAATTTCCTTGTTTTACACTTGTAACTTTTGGCTTTTAACTTCCGCTTGTAATTAACTTTTGTTCGTTTGGCTTTGCCGCCGGTTTTGTTCGTAACCTGCACTTCTAACCTTCTAGCTCCTTTTTACCATTTTCTGCGGAATATCTCCTAATACTGGGAAATTCCTTTAATTTTGTAAAATTATTCTATAAATAATTCTATTAAATTTGACGCTGAGAATTTCTATTTCATTTGCTGTATTCGGAAAAATCCGTCTTGGTTGAAATTCATTATAATTAACGAATTTTGTCTGAAGTTGACATCTGCCTCCACGTGTAAATAAAATTTTTCTTCCTTAATTTTCCACAGTAATATATTAACCACCTTATCCTTTGGGTTACGATCAGTCTAAAAATATCCGGTTTTATTTTCAAAAATTAAAGTTCCACACAAAAGTCGGATGTTTTCGTAGTGAGGTTAAGTAGTGGGTTTTAATGTTGTTTTTCGCTGAAACGGAAGGAGTTGAGGCAGTTAAGTATTCCCTAACGATTTTAATTTTCCTATTTCTAAATTCCAATGTAAAGATTTTCAATAAAATTCCAATTTTTTTGTAGATTGTCAAATTCGCCGATTGTCTAAATATCCTTAGAGCTAACATGTTCCCCTTTACTAATTTTCTTTTCTCAAAATTTTATATATCAAAAATACTTCCAGTTAATTACCTGTCCTTATTTTTATACCTATACAACAATATGTAATTAATTCCTTTTTTTTGTAACTTCTAATTATCCTCCCTATACCTTTTTTCCTGACTTATTATGTTTTAGCCCAAAATTATTAAATATTCCAATGTTACTTTAATTATTAGCAAAATTTTAAATTATTCGAAATCAAAATATTTCAACGTTATTTTAATTATTAGCGAAATTTTAAATCAAAATTTATTGTAACGTTCCCTAAACTTTATCCAAGATTACCTTACACTATTCTATCTTTTCCGGTATCCAGTCCCCATCCTAAAATTCCGACAGTTATAACTAGAAGGTGAGAATTTTGCCTACTTTCCTTTTGTCTGCTAGTCCGGGTAGTAAGCAGTTGATCCACAGATCACCGAGTTGTAACTCCAGGGTGCATAATTGATCAAGCGGGTGGTTCCCGTGTTTCGTCGTTATCGCCACAGGAACGTCTTGTCGCCTTGAGAAGTTATCTCTTGATGGAAGCTTGTGATTCGCAGTAATCTTCAAGGTTCTTATACGTGTGAACTTGGTAGATACGTAAAGGACGGCCGTAAGAAATTGGAAGCGTCCCAAAAATAACTTTAATGTTTATTCTGTTCTTCCTTAGTAAGTATTTTTGTGTATCTTTGTGCATATCTGTAAATAAATGAGATCTTTTGCAGCACCACTTCTATATTTAGGATAGGACAGAACACCAACAGATAGGTAAATTTTTTGTTTTATTTGATTTTCTTTTCTAATTAAATCTCTTTTAGTTCGGTACAACAACAAAAAAGTGGGAACGTAACAATAGGTATCGGCAATACGAATTAAACATGTTGGGAAGTCAGGTGCATCAGTTACAGGTAATTATCTTGTATTTTGTATACCTAGGACAGCTGATGCACCTGACTCCAAATACATGGAATTCGGCAGTTCTTGCATACTTTTTGCACAAATCATGCACAACACATCACATTCAATAGTTTTAAAGAACACTTACCTGTGTAGCACACGCAAATAGTCCGTAATTAGCACAAAACATCGCGACCACGACACGAACTTAAAAACCGCGAACTGACGTTTCTTCAAATTCTGACATCGAACGTCACATTAAATCGAGGTAACTTTTCGCGGGGAATAATTTAGTGATGCCAGAATCGCGGTGAATTACGTGAATTTTGAATAATTCGCGATTTAATTAATTTATATTTGTACAATGAGTGTGAAAGAGACGCACAAGGTAAAAACGAGAAGGAGAAACGCGCAAGGATTTGGGCTTAGTTCGTTAAAATTATGAACTTTTCTGCTATCGCCATTTTATAGGACATTTTTAATTTAATTGAATTTCTGCTTAAATAATACGTTTTATTTAATAAAGTGAGGTTAATAAATTCAACAAAATGGTAAGGAATCTAATAAAACCAGTTTGCAAAAAGGTTTTAGTTACTTAAATTAATAACAATTTATAGAATTTTGGAGGGGAAATGGCGTGGCAGAAAATATAAAAGGGCCTTGTAAATGTCAACTCACTCTCATTTTAGTAGTGATTTTTCAAAGGTGCAGTGATTTCAAGTCTTTTTTAATATTTTTGTGAAGTTGAGTTTTGGCAGCCATTTTGTACAAATCAAGAAACAAAGGTTTTTATCTCTTTTTTGAAATTTGATTGTCTGAAATTAATTTGAGCTTCAAATTGTTAAACAAGTTTGTTTTAATTTAGTTTGAAATTTTTAAATTACGTTTTTCTATTATTATTTTTTTCTCGTGAATTTCATATATAGTCTTTTAGTGACTGAATTACCGGTTGAAGTTTTTTAAATTACATTTTTTTATTATTTTTTTCGTGAATTTCACTAAAGGAATGTAGTGAACGATAAGGCAGTCAAAATATGCTTTGATTAGCATTTGACTAATGTGGAAATTTTTGGTGACGGAATTTTTTTGATGATTTTATAAAAATTTTTTTTTTGGATTTTTATATTCTTTATTAATCATCTCTTTCAGCAGTGTAATTAAGATTTTTTTTGAGTTAATTTTGAATTAGAGTGAATTATGTATATGTAACAAAAGAAAAGTTTGAAATCAGTTAGGCCCAACTATTGTGCAAATAATCAATCTAATGAAATTTCATCCGAATAATTTATGCCTTTACGGTAATGCTATTCATGTATGAAATTCGTTAACTGTTGATTATTTTCTCGCCCATTTCATAACTGAACATTTTATTTTTTCAACAGTTAATTTTAACAGTGAAGCTTAATTTACCGAGTCGTGTACAAACTTGTATAAGTGTGGATTTAAGTGAAGATTAACTAAATTTTTATGCGAGTTTCCTTTTATATTTTTTCCTAAATTTAATTTCGTTAAAACTTGATTTTCAGAGTTGAGTAATTCTTTGAGGTTAATCAAATATTTCAAGTTGCTCTAGTTTTTCTGAAAGCAGTGTCAGAGATTAAAATTTGTCTTCGTATAACTTTCTCTATTTCCAAGTAGACTCATTTTATCGACACTGTTGTTAATTTAAATATCTTGTTTAAATTTTCATCTTCTTTAGCAATATTATTATTGCTTTCTTGAACAACGGTAGACAGGGGATTAGAAAACCAGCATCCTTAGAACTTTCTGAGTACCTAATTATTTTATTGCACTTTAGGTAGGAAATTCTTTAAAGAAACAAAACTTTTAAGATAAAAGGTCGAAAATGTTTGTGTTGGGTTAACAGGTAATTAATTTTAATTATTGCTGCAAAAAAGTTATAAAAATGTTAGTGTAATTTTGCTTTATTGCAGATATTAACTTGTGTTAGCCAGAATTCACACCCTTGTATCCTGGCGTTCTGTTACTCGTACCTTTGCTATAAAAAAGGGTCAGTCAGCAAGAATGCCTATCATAGTTAAAAAAAAACCAACAACTGGGTACGGGTGTTTTTAAGCAAAAATTATTAAAAAATGATAGAATTTACATTAAATGAGTACCCGGATATTATTTACATTTTGGAGCACTCCAAAGAGGAGTATTTACACGGACTTTTCGAAGGTTAAGAGAAACAGGGAGTATAACTTCACACGACAGGGAGACACGACGTCGAGCAGCCGACGTCGAGCAGCAAATCATCACCATGGTGAGGCAGGACTCTGAGACGAGCACGAAACGAGTCGCAAGGTGATTAAGTATCGTTATCTAAGGTTTGGAGAATTATTCATCGAGGGGGATTACGTCCATATCATCATCACCCATCCCAAGGACTACTGGAAGGAGATTCTGAGAAAAAACTGAAATTTAGCACTTGGCTTCTGGAACGCGACATTGACGACAGACCGTTTCTGGGCCGAATTCTGTGAACAGATGAATGTCAATTCACCAGGAATGATATCACGAACTTTCATAACCTCCATACCTGGTCGAACACTAACCCATACAGGGCAAAGGTGACCTCATTCTTGCAGAGATTCAGTGTCAATGTTTGGGCTGGTATCCATCGGCAACCATTTGGTAGGACCATTTATTTTGCCAAGTGCTTAATAGTGAAATTTATGCAGACATTTTGGACAATACACTGCCAGATCTAATAGAGGAGAACCCTATGGATAATCTTAGGGGAATGTTTCACCAACGCGATGGAGTACCAGCGCATATGGCTAACATTGTGAAGATAATACTAGGTGAAATATTTCGTAACCGCTGGATTGGACGAGGTGCACCGATTCCTTGGCCCTCTAGATATACAGACCTTACCCCATTGGACTTTTTTTATGGAGAACAATGAAGGATGAAGTTTATTCAAGCCCAGTTAATAATAGGGAGGATTTAGTTAGCCGAATTGAGAATGCAGCGACGAAAATACGGGAGAGGCTGGCTGCAATACGCCTTAAACAGGGACTTAGAAGGAGATTGTTGCCATACATCCAAAGTGTCGGTGGACATTTTGAACGGCTTTTCTTACTCATGAAGATTAATTGTAATTATTTTCAAATTCAATAAAAAGCATTTTAGAATTAATTTGAGTTTAATTTCTTTCATTTGTTGATTTTTATAATATTCTCTATTAGTTTTCTGCGTATAAATTTCTACATATTTTTTCTACGTGTGCATGCTGCACCTTTTTGGAAAGGTAATAAAATGGGCAATCTAATAAAAATAAAAAAGCGGTGTACTAATTACATGAATTTCAGAGAAAATTTGGGAAAATGCTGAACTTTCGGTAATCGCAAACTATTTTTTTCACTTTTGGAAGTGACTGTACTTGTAATGGTAGGAGTTAGATTAACATTGTTGACAATTTTGGAAAGGCCATTGGGATAGTAGTTTTTTGCGCTTATTCGATGTCGGTATGTTGGGTAGATCAAAAGATAACAATGAAAGAGTAATGTGCATACCATGAAAAACTGAAATTTATGAATCACCCTGTGACTTCCAAACGGTTGAGATTGCCCCCCCCCCATACAATTTTTTGTTTGTCTAGTTGAGATCTATCAATAGTCCTATCACCCTACTCATTTCGGCACGTCAGATCTGGAACACCTTGTATAATTAAGATAAGGATTCAAAGATTCAATTGTGCCGCACTTGTTTTTGTTAACTTTTGTATTTGAACAAGGTGTTTGAAAATTTTCATTGTGCTACAGGCATTTAAATGTGTGATTATCAATAGTAGTTAGAATACGATTCCGAATAATTCAAACTAGACTACTTATTATTTATGAAACATGAAACTCTGTCTTTAGGGACTAACAAAATAAATACATTACTAGCCAAAATATATGATAGATATTTTTATCCTAATTCGTGATTCCCATATCCCACAAGATTGTCAAACTATTAGGATTTTGTTAAACACTATTGATTTTCTTTTGAAAAAGGACCTAAAAGAATACTTTGTTTTTATATGAGCCATATTTCGTTTTGCGGAGTTGGGCGACGTCAAAAGCGTTTACACTGTGCACAGTTTAACCAGCAGATAGTCGTGATTCATGTACAGGTATTTGTGAGGTTAGAAGACATATGTTTATTCAGTAATTTTAATGTTAGGTTTAACTTAATAGGTGCTAATTTTAACTCACAGAAAACACGACTTGTTCCATACAAAGCTTTATTGCTACTCAACTGGTTTCAAGCACAATAATTTATTACAGTACAAATTATTAAAGAAAAACAACAAAAATAAATGAATAAATGCAGACTGCTGCAATTCTTGGTGGTCGATGATCGACCGCTGCTTCGGTCACGTCCATTCCCAAGGAGATGACCTGGTTGAGTGCTGTTTGCAGCACATACCGATGTTGACCGGATGTGTTGTGCGTTTGATGACCTAGAAAAGTGGTGCTTGCATCGCATTCCTTTGATGACCAAATCTGAGGGCGATGACCCGACTGAACAGTCTGCCCCCTTGAAACCGTTGGGTTTTAATCAGATAGTGTTGGTGCAGGCTTCAAAATGAATTGTACAAAATGTATAGTTACCAACCACCAGTGCATTTCCTCCATGTTTGATCATTGGCAACCCTGATGTTGAGAGGTTTTGAGGCGCCTCGACTCGCCTTACCCCTTCATATGGAATATTCTGGGAGTATAAAATAAGAAGAGACTATTATGGTGTAAAGGGCAGAGACATGAAATAAGGAGCGGAATGAGGTTCGGATTGCTCTACATTGTTTGAGATAATTGTGGATATAGGGATGCGATCTTTTTAAACAAATCTGCATCATTGTTAACTTGACTAGGTGATCCTTCTGTCGCTGCTGAAACAGGTATCTGTTGGCTTGCGAATGACTCTCAGAAGGTTTTCCGTCATTACTAGTTGCTTCATTGTCGGTGATAACTTCTCGGAGAGTGATATTGCTCTGTTACTTTCGTCTGTGTTTATGTACCATGAGTGATTGAGTTCCATAAGGCAGCTGTTAATCTCTAGTTCCATCCGCAAAGTGTTTTTAGTATTCGAACGTTGAGGATAATATCACATGCGTATTTCAACAGTTTTCCGATCAAGTATACAACGAAAATAATTGTGCAAATATCACCGATTTCATTGAAAATTGCCCATCTTTTTTTTTGCATACTATTTTCTAATACTTAAAACATATCAGTGGGGATAAGTTTCCCTGGTTCTAGCTTTTGCTGATCAATTTCGTGGCCCAGAGCATTTTGTGTGATTATATGAGCTATTGTTTTGCTCTCCGAAGGATACATTATCTGGTGTCGTATATTGTTCAGAGAAGCCATAGAGTAGAGACCTGATTGAATGAGGTTTCCTGGATCCTCAAAAATCCAGTCTGCCTTTGTGGAGGGCCGTAGCTCAAAGGGCGTTTTTATACGATGTATTAGAGGGTTAAATCCGTACCAACCTCCATTTACATAATTATCCTGGGCTTAGGAATTCTGAGCAAGGAATTTCTGTTCCGCATTCGGGAGCTAAGTATAGCATCTGGTGGCTTTCCTAAACTTGATATCAACAGGTTGACATGTTACCATATAGATTTATTCTCCTCTTGACACAGCAATGTATCCCGGTGTTTTTATTTGCATGAGGGCGAATTCCGCTAGATGGTGACGGGCCATTGACAGTCTTGTTTTCTCTCAAGTTCACACTTCTTCGCTAGTAGATTTGGGTACAATTGTTCAACTTGAGTTTTCATATGACGTGTGGTGTAGATAAATTTGGAACTTATATATGTGAATAAGTCAAGATTTCTCAAAGCAATAGCCTTTCTGTGAACCAGTACTCTTGAGCAGCTCGTGGTATAATCACAAGGCGGGCATGTTCAGTTTGGTATCCACTAAAGCGTCAGACAGAAATTGGTTTTATGTCTCCGGCAGTAACAGTTGCATTGTCCCCAGTTATATTTCCGTGGTCATCTATCTTTATAATTTTTGTTGCAAAGCCTTGTCATAGAACGTCATAATTCAGCTAGATTTGGGCAGGCAACATTGTTTCGTAATAAAACCATATCATCTTCAAGACGAACAGAGCCTTCGTAATCTGTTATAGTGAATTCTAATGCTTGCACTACCACTACAGTCCAGGAATTGACTCCGAAAGTATTCGAACTTCCTTGACAGTTTCCATTAGTGTCAATGGATCCTGTGACAACTTCGCTGTGGGATACTGTAGCATTATTTTTCAGATCAGCAATAATTCTTCCATTTTCTAGTTTGAACGTATGATGAAGTTGTATGTTCATGCATTCGTCCCGACTAATCTCCAGCAGAAATGTGCTGAACCCTCCAGATATTAACTGACTGATGACTGAACATTTGGCAGCAATAAACAGTTTGAATCACATTGATTTTACACTGATAAATGTGAAGTGAATGTGAACACTCATCGGTAGAAGTTCACTCATCTGTAGAAGTTCTACATCTGCTTTTGCATTGACAATTGGTTGGTTATGAGTAGAGCATGTGCCAATATTTAGTAGAGATATTGCCGTAAAGTTTATTCTCTCATGTCCACAATCGTAGAAATTGTGAAATTGTGTTACGCATTTATCTTCATATGAATTTATTGAAGCAAAAGAGGTAACAAGTATGTAAATTAATTGTGGTTAAATGAGGTTATATGTATGGTTAATTAATTGATTTAACTAATTACTATACCATCTTCTTTATTATTAATTATTTGGGATGGGCAATAAACGGAGTTTTACGACAAGGCGTTTAAGAATAGCTTCCTTCGTTTTTACCGTAACAACACGCACCAGATTATCTTTTCCTGGATGTATTTTCAATACTCGAGCAAGTAGCATCTTGCTGGTGGTATTCTTTAATCTCTAAGCAATACAAGATGACCTTCTCTGATATTAGGAGCTACTTGTGCCCATTTTGATCTCTGCTGTAGTCAAGGAAAGTACTCATTACTCCATCTCTTCCAGAAATCTTGTAACATTCTTTGACAAAGTTGCCAACGGTTGATTGCATTGATATTTAAATCTAATACATTTCATTCAGGAGGAGTGATAATAGCATCACCGATTAAAAAATGGCCTGGGGTTAGTGCCGTAAAGTCGTTTGGATCATTGATGAGAGGGCACAATGGTCACGCTACAATTTGTGTCAATATGGTCGATAACTCATCATACATGAGCAATGAATTTCCTAGTATTCGTTTCAGATGATGTTTTACTAACTTAACGCCAGCTTCCCATAAACCACCAAAGTGTGGGGCAGCCGAAAGTATGAAATGTCATTGAGTACCAATTACAGCACGCTTGTTCTTTATTGTTGCATCTAAGCCATATACAGTGGATAGTCTGGCTTGCAGTAATGCCTCGTGCCACAATCACAGATGATGTTATCGGGAGAGAATAAACCACAAAGTTCTCTTCGGCTTAACTAATGTACTGAACTGATCCTTTTCGGGCAGTAGTATGGGGTGCTTTTGAGCAGGAGGAATGTTTGCATTTTGAAGTCGACCTCCAAGTCGAATGATTCCATCTTGTTCAATGGACAAAGATTGTATAGCTTATTCTCTGTCGATAACATCTGCTTATTTTGTAATATTTGAATCTCTTTATGAAAGGCTATTCAATACGTTGGCGAGCTTTATTTATTTCAGAGACGATATTCTTTTGCCACTTGGAGCACCTGCAGGTTTAAATAGAATCTTCTACAATAAGCTATACTTCGAACGAGTCGTCTAAGGCTAGAGAAACGATGAGTAATTTCCAAGTCCAATGTTTCGAATTTACTGCTAGTCAAAACTGTTTTACTTGGTTCTAATTCCGTTTCAACTTGAGATGTGTTGTTCATTGGCCATTTAGTTTCTGATTCCTTTAGCCATGGAGGTCCACCACAAAGGATGGGTAACTAATTCTTCTTCAGGCATTCTCTTGAAGCGCAATCAGCAGGATTATCGTTGATGTGACATTTAGCGTTCCTTGTATTTGGCTCACACGATTTGCCACAAAGGTTTGTCATTGGCTAGGGTGGCCTCGCAGCCAAGCTAGCACATTAACGGAATCTGTCCATCCTTACACCTTAACCATTGCGATCTGAAGAGAGTCCCTTACATGAATTATCAATTTACTAAAAAGGTGAGCCCTGCAAAGCTCTAGTCTAGGGATGCTGACTTGTCGGATAGGCGCTACTTTAGATTTTGCTGCCGATAGGGTTATGATGACTTCTCCAGTTATACATCTTGCGTATACCACGGTTGCATAGGCTAAGCTGGATGCGTCACAAAACGCATGTAATTCAAGTTATACATTTTTTGTTATATAGTCAAACCATCGAGAGATTTTACTTCGCTCTATTTTAGGCAGCTCGTTACGATTCTCTGTCCATCTTTTATATAACGTCGGCGGTAGCACATCATTCCAGTCAAAATTTTCAATCCATGGCATTATTTTAGCTACGATAACGGCTGATGTTAACCAACCCAGTGGGTCAAAGAGGCAAGCGATTTCTGATGGTAAGTTGCGTTTTGTAAACAGAACTGTAGGAAGTTGCAGGGATACCTTGAATTCGAATGTATCCGATTTTGGATTTCAATGTATACCTAGAGCTTTGATTGTTTCATTGAAATCGATATGAAATGGTGTGTTGACTTCTCGATCTTGCTTCGGTATATGATTTAACACTTCTTCGTTATTGCAAACCCATTGTCGTAGATTTAAACCTCCTTTATTAAGTTTATTAATTGCCGCTTTAGAGAAATTGATTCTTCAATAGTGTTAGTTCCTGTCATCAGGTCGTCTACGGAAAAGTAGGAAATGTACTTTTTCATCAAAAGCTAATTGCTTTAAGGTCCTAATTGCTAAATATGGAGCACATGATCTACCATATGTAAGTGTTTAATCTGTATTCTTCAATCGGGTTGGAGGGATTATTTCACCAAATAATTTGCTGGTATTCACAATGGTTAGTGTCTATGTTTATTTAGCGACAAATCTTTTCAATGTCCGCCGTGATTGCAACACGATATTTTCGCCATCGCATCGAGATAGTACATAAGAACCTTTGAAAAGGTTGCCCTGTGAGTACGCAATTATTTAGGGGTGGAGAACTCTTGATTTAGTGGTCGTGCTTAATTCTTTAAAAACAGCATGGTGAGGTAGATAATATTCATTCCCTTGGATTTTTTCCATATGACCTAATGATAAGTATTCTTCTATGAATTTCTTATATTCCTCAAAAAGTTTAAGATTCCGGACAAATTTTCCTTCCATTTGAACTAAACGTTTCTTAACAATATCTCTTGAGTTCCTATTTAGGTGATGTATTGTTAAACAGTGGTACTACACAGCGGCCTTCATCTCTTCTTCGGAATTAGTCCTTTTATAATTTCTGGGTTCTTCTATCTCCCAAAACTGTCTTAATATTTTCTCTGCTTCCTGAATCTCGGTGGAAGAACATAAAAGTAAGATTTAGGAGTTGGATAGGTTAGTTTATATTCATGGGGCACTCTACTGCTCACAATCCAACGGAAAGGCGTTTGCTATGCCACTGGATATCCTTGAGGTCCCTTGATTAACCCTTCCTCTATTATTTCGACATATTGTTCCGCTCCCAAAAGCATATCCATTCTACCCGGATGCATGTAATAGGGAGCAGCTAAAGGTATATCGTTCAAGTAATCCAATGAAGAAGAATTCAGTTTATGATTTGGAAGAATTCCAGAGTCCTTATTACCGAATACGATTCGATTGCAATCCATCGTAAATATAGGAAATTTAGAGTTGAATTGACCTAAAGCTAGCAACTCACGCAAGTACAAATCCCGTTTCAATCTCATTCAAGTCTTAATTGCCAATATTTACGATCAATTCCATCGAGTCATTCTGAAAGTAGGGTGCTGGCTAGATTGAATTACGCATGAAGTTATATTACGTGAGAAACCTGACTATATGGCCCCGATCCCAGCTATCATTGCATGCGTTGGTTTCTTATTAAGTCGTAGTCTCTCTCTCTCTTCGGTAATAAAGGATGCTTTAGAGCCTTGCTCCAGTAATATTCCAATTTTTTGTTGTTCTAGTTTAGGCGTTATTATATTGACTATTGCTCTTGCTAATAGTACAGAGGCTTCTTTTCGGTTATCAACTAGATGAATTTGTACCATAGCATCTGTCTCATTAAGATATGGTAGTGGGTATGAGCTCCTAGTGCGTACATGAGAATTTATCGAATTGTTAATTTGTTGATATGCCGACGCAATAGATCTCTTTGTGGATTCATTATGGCTTTGGGTGGGTGATTCAGCTTGCTGCTGCATTGGGGTGGTAACTAAATTCGCTGCTAGGATATTTTCTGGTGTAATGTGATTTGTAGTAATTTTTCTGAAGAGGCTTTGTTCGTGAAAATTTATTATTATCGTTTCACTTGTTTTTTCTGAATTGCAGATGTGAAATTCAGTAACGAATTATGCCATTTACCACACTGTTAACAATTCATGACATTAGGACACTCCTTTATCGAATGCGCCTTAGATAGGCAATTTATACACCTTGACTGACTTTTTATAAAGTCAATTCGGTTTTTCGGATTCATTCCTAAAAATTTTGGACATAGTTTGAGACAATGGTTTTTGTTGCAGATGGGAAATAAATTGACAATACTTACAGTGAGGGAATGCGTGGAGTGATCGCAACTATTACTGTTGCTCAAGTTTGACTTGGTATTGAGAATTTCTTTGTGACCTTTTGCTTGGTTAATGGCATCTAAAGTCCTTAATATTGAATCCAAGAATTCAGTAAATTCCGTAATCGTGGGCACAACAGACTCTATTGCTTAATGCATGTTCCCAATGTGTTATAGTATCACGACTTAGTTTTTGGACAAAAAAGTGGATCAGTAATGGATCCCATGTCGAAATATCAACCTTTAGACTTTTAATGCTTTCCGAGCATTCGTTTATGTGGTCTAAAAATTTATTTACATTATCTGGGGTTTCGTTTGTTTGGGTAGAGATAGAAGTGAGCCTTTGCAATTGTGCATTTATAAGAGCTCGCTCATTACGGTACCGTTTCTTTAATAAATCCCACGTCGGTACATAATTAAGTTCTGAGATATTTAAATGTTTAATTAACTGCTTTGCTTCACCGCTAAGGTAAGTAATGCAGTTCTTGAACATTTGTTAATTGTCTGTTATTGTGGATTAGGCCCAATCGCCCAATCGCCCGATGCACGACGCTTTTAATCAAGAGTTGCAACGCGAAAAACTGTACGATATCGATGCTTTAAGACAATCAGTTCGAATAAATCTTCCGCTGTTGAATCAACAACAAAAGTATGTATTTGATACTCTTATGAAAGTTGTAAATGAAGGAACGTGTCACTAGATAGGGACTGAAAAGCACACTTTTTAAAAAAAGTCACCAGATACAAAATAATAAATTTTTTTCAAAATTGCTTCCAATATCTAATTAAAAAAAATGTTAATACTACTACTACTCAATAAAAGACTGTATTTACCTGAATCACAAGCGCATTTACCTTTAATTGTTGCTCATTAAGAATTTAAGTGCACTTTGATTTGATCCACAGCTGATCTCATGTACTTAAGCAAGTGCAATTTTTTTCTTTCAATTTGTAAAAGGAAAGGTAGGAGAAACAGAGAACTATTAGAAAGTGATAAAGTTCTAATTTTGTGGGCGATCCTTTATCGTAAGCGACAGAAAATGAGAATCGTTAAAATTTTCAGGGTACCGCTGGAAATTCATGAACCTTCACAGGAAATTGTTTGAGTTGTGTTACACATTCGTGTAGCTTAGCAACAAAAGCATTACATGGGTCCGCTTGAATGTGTGGTACAACACCGGAATTAAGTGGTAGCACAGCAAATATGTACAAAAATAGTCAAAATCAATGAGAAATGCCGAATATTTACGTTAAAAAGTACGTACCAAAATGAGTGGGGTGATAGATCTCACCTATCCAAACAAAAAAGTTTATGGCAGGGGGGGGGGCAATCTCAACCGTTTGAGAGTTACAGGATGATTCATAAATTTCAGTTTTTCATGGTATGCACATTGCTCTTTTATTTTTATCTTTTGATCTACCTAACATACCGACATCAAACAAACGCTAAAAAACTACTATCACAATGAGCTTTCCAGAAATGTTAACAATGTTGATCTCACTACTACCACTGCAGGTACAGTCACGGCCAAACTTGAAAAAAATGTTTTGAAATTACCAAAATTTTAGCGCCTTCCCACATTTTCTTCGAAATTTATGTAATTAGTATACCTTTTTTTATTCTTATTAGATTGCCTGTCTTCCCACATAGCACAATGATGTACTTGGAACGTCTACACGATATCTCGCAGGGACGTTAGTGATGTCTCTGAGATATATCTTTTACATAAAGCAACGTCTTCAAAATATTTGTGGGATGTCCGAATGTCCGCGATTTGCACTTAAAAAGAACGTTAATGAGATATTTCACAAGACATCTCTAGTACGTTCAAGGTTACTTCCTGTTAACATTAAGACATCCTAAATACGTCTAAGAGATCTCTTTTTCACATTAGTACGATGTTTGTCGATAATTTTTAATTTCACAAGACATCTCCAGTACGTCCAAGGTTTCTTATCAAGATATCCTAAAAACCTCTAAAAGTTGTCTTTTTCACATTAGCAGGACGTTTGTAGATCCTTGTAAATAACGGATAAAAGACATTAATAGAATGTCCTAATATCTCTTGTTGCACGACAAAAGGATTTTATTAAATGAAGATGAATGGTAATATTAGAATATAGCATAAATTGTTACTCGTTTCGAATATCTATATATATATATATATATATATATATATATATATATACCATAAATATACCATATATATATATATTCAAAAGGAGTAACCATTTTTGCTATATTCTTATGATTCTAATATTACCAATCATCTTCATTTAAAAAAATAGTGCTTAATTTTAATTTTCAATAGAGTTTAAATCCTAGTGGATATAAATTTTATGGGTCTTTAAAAACAACAAAAGTTATATGTATAATACAAAAATATATATTCATGAAATGTTTGTATACATATTAAAAATGTTATATTAGATATTAAAATTTATTGTGATTATTTGTATATTAGGATTTCTGAGAACCCGGTTCTTCTCGTTTAATTCCATATTTTGTACTTCAGCTTTTCCAGATTCTTGCACACATTCCATGTTAAAATATATTGTAATTATTGCTTTTTATGTCGAAGATTCCTGAGAACCAAGTCCTTAGTCGTTTAATGCCATATTTTGTGCTTGAGGTTTTCTAGATAAATCCAAGTGGTTACATACAGTCACTGTACATATATGCATTTACTTACTTCTGACTTTCTCTGGCTAATCTTGCTGTGTCATGACGTAACCACGTCTTCACTTCAGTTATTGTAAGATAGGCTTAATATAACTGAAAGAATTACAATAAAGATATAGTTTTGAAAAACAATGTGGACCCATTTTTACGCTTGTTTTATAATTTGTACATTAAAAATATAAACGAGCATTTATAATAAGCATGGATTATTGTCTATTCTGTGTGTATCTGCATACAAAATAAAAAATTATCCCACCTAATATGAGCTTATAGAGCTCTAATTTATAAAATTCTTTTTTTCCTTTCTTTCCATAAAATCTATATTTTTCAGCAATTTCGTTAGAAAGTAAAATAGGCATTATCTTTAACACTGTGCCTTTTACTGTACCAGTTGAAAATCGGCGAAGTTCTTCTTTCTGCAATTTAGAGGACTTACAAATATTTTATTCTTTTAATTCTAAATGATCATACCAATTTTTTTTTAAAAACAATCCTTTAAGATTCGATCTTCAATACGAGCAATACCAGCTTCATCCTGAATAGGCAACTCTTGCATAACATTTATGTCATTGGTGTCTTCATCATGACCCTTCTCTGTCAACAATATCAAAAGTATTTCTTTTTGGTTTTCCGCAATTTTTGCAACTTGCAGCTGTATTTGATTAAAGGCTTTTTGGATGCACAAAAGGCAATTTCGACAAACTATATATAAGGGTAATTAGAAAATTGTAAAAAAAGAAATAAAATTGTGTACCTTGGCTGTTACATTGTGATGTTGAGCTATTTGGTGTCTGATTCTTGTTTAGTGTTGTTGACAAAAATAGACCCTTTTCTGTCAGAAAGAGACTAAAACAACATAATTTGCCACTTGTAATCTTCATCAGTACTGTTGGTCAAAAAAATATCACAAGTATCTTTATAAATGTACTGAAATGAAAACACATTTAAACAAAGTAAGATGCATCAATTCCTCATATATTAGGAGTTCAGATCCAACAATTGGAAAGTTCGAGAAAAATTAGATAAAAATAAGTGATTGAAGTGATACATATTGACCAAAATAGAAACTATTGACTGGGTTTATTGTTGCACTCAAATATATACATTTTAACAGCATAATGAAGAGAAAAACGCTATTTTTGGCTTTGCTACACTATTGCACTGAACACCTCATATTTTGAAGTGCAAAACATATCTATGGGAAAGTGATGCGATTGACTGGATTAAATGTTTGGTTTCACTATTACTTGAAAATATGAAAATGATGTATTCTTACAATCAAAATGTCCACACAAACTCCTTGTTATGTTCATTTCACCTGCGCATTGGTACTTTATTAAAGAAATTAAGCTGATTAGCCGGTTAACATATTATATGTATTTGCACTTAAATACAGATTAAAATATACTAAATTATAGGTTGCATATCAATTTTCATTTACATTTTTAACATACATAAATATTGTATGTATAATCCTCTAATGGTACACTTACAATTTATATCCTTTTAAACTGCTGTTACTGGCTTGAATTCGTCACTGTACATGTAATAAAAATTACACAACAACTCGTTCACTACAGAGGTGATAACTATTAAAAAATTACCATACGTGCAAACCGCGATAACTAAAATTATTCAATTTTCAATGCAAGCACTAACAAGCTTCACTGTCGAATAAAGCACAACTAATAATGAATAGCACGCACAACTGATTACAAGGCGAAGTCTAAAATTACTGCGCTATCAAACCAAAAATTGCAAAGAAACAACGCAACTGCACAAAAAAGAACGTCCACTACACTAACAAAACCAAACTGCAATGCAAAAAACTAAAACCCCACGTCTTCTCCAGCACATGAATTCGGCCACACAATGCTGCAGCGGCAATAGAATTCCTATTACTGTCGCACAAAAAATGTACCGCTCACTTGACTTTTCAATGTAGTTGCGTGGCGAAATGGAAAATTCTAAGAAAGAAACTAAAAAGAATTTTAGAGACATCTTCAAAACGTCCCAATCACATTATATTACTTCAGTAAAATTCCAAGTTATACAAATTAGGGAAACAAATTTTAAATTTCAGACAACGTATATGCAAGCTTTAAAGGGACAGTGGGAGTCAAAATTCATGAAACAAAATAATATATTTGGGATGTCTTTAAGATGTTTGCAAAAATTAAATCCTACAGTGATCCTGAAAATCAGGTGTAGAGATATCTATAAGACATTAGTTTTAGACGTCCCCTGTTCGTTCCAGAAATCAGTACCTGGAATGTCTCAAAGACGTCTTAAAGATCCCGAGACGTATGCGGGATATACAAGGATATCCCCTTTCCAAAAAGGTGCAACATGGCAAGGTAGACAATGAATTAGCAAAACAGCATTTTTAGAAATCTCTGACTACCTAATTATTTTATTGCAAATTCGTTAAGTAAACAAAATTTTTATGATAAATAATCGAAAATGTTGAAATGTACCTGATGAAAATTTTGTTATAAATAAAATAGTTTTAAAAAAAAAGTTGAACCGACTTCAGAAAAAGCGCTAAAAAGCATAAAATAATTTTTAATTTTATATCTATTACGACATTTTGAAGTCGGTGCAAATCAAACAAACCAATACAATACAACAAAAATATTTAATCGTCATTTCTTATGATCCCGGAAGCTGAAACGTTCAGGTAGTATTATATATTATTTTCAATTGTGGTACTGTAGTTGTTTTATTTGTTCAATTCGCACCGACTTCAAAATGTCGTAATAGATATAAAATTAAAAATTATTTTATGATTTTTAGCGCTTTTTGTGAATTCGGTTCAACTTTTTTTAAAAAAAACTATTTTATTTTTCACTTTTTAGTGTCTTTTACTTTATACAACGAAGAAAGAACCATCCAAATCGGTCCACGCGTTAAAAAGTTATGTTTAACCCCCTAACCCACCAAAAACTAAACTTTTTTCTCATAGTAGCAATAAAGGAACATACTCTACCGAACAGAAAAGAAATCATCGAAATCGGTCCACGCGTTACGAAGTTACTACTCCTCCCCCTCCCCCACCTCCACCATAGGACCAAATTATTCTCCTATTAGAAATGGGGGATCACAATCTATACAACAGCAAAAGAACAATCCAAATCGGTCCACGCGTTACAAAGTTAGGTTCCCCTTCCCCGCCCCAACCACAACAACATTTTTTTTCTTGTGGTATCAACCAAGGAGCATACTCTACCCAAAATTATTATCCAAATCAGTCCACGCGTTACGAAGTTAGACTACTCCTCCCCACACCCAACCCCCCACCATGGAACAAATTATTATTTTATTAGCAATGGGGGAGCATACTCTATACAACAGCAGAAGAACCATCCAAATCGGTCCACGCGTTACAAAGTTAGGTTCCACTCTCCCCCTCCCCCCCCCCCACCACACCAACATTTTTTTTCTCGTAGTATCAACCAGGGAGCATACTCTACCCAACAGAAAAAGAATTATCCAAATCGGTCCACGCGTTACGAAGTTAGACTACCCACCCCCCTTCCGCTCACCTTAGGCCAAATTTTTTTCTCCTATTAGCAATGGGGGATCATACTCTGTACAACAAAAAAAGAACCATTCAAATCGGTCTACGCGTTAAAAAGTTAGGTTTCACCCCCACCCCCCACTCCCTCCGTACCAAAAATTTTTGACTTGGTATCAATCGGTGAACATACTCTACCCAACAAAAAAAGAAATATGAAAATCGGTCGACGCGTTACGAAGTTATGCACGGTCAGACATAAATAAAAATACGCGTCGAACTTAGAACTTCTTTGTTTTTGGGAAGTCGGTTAAAAAGGGTCAGTCAGCAAGAATACTTATCATAGTTGAAAAACAAATCAATAAGTGCGGGTGTTTTTAAGCAAAAGTTAGTAAAATATGGCAGAATTTAGTTTTGAGGAATACGCGGATATTATTTACATTTATGGTGTAGTAGACGGAAACGAGAGAGCGGCTGTACTGGAATACCAAAGGAGATTTACTAACCGGCGAGCACCCCAAAGTGGGGTATTTACACGGACTTTCCGTAGGTTAAGAGAAACAGGAAGTGTAACTTCACACGACAGGGAGACACGACCCGAAACTTCGGGAACTTCTGCCGACGTCGAGCAGCAAATAATCACCATCGTGAGGCAAGGACCTGAAACAAGCACGAGATTAAGAGTGTCGCAATGCGATTAAGAGTGTCTTTATCTAAGGTTTGGAGGGTTATTCATCGAGAGCAGGCGGATGGATCTCAATTCACCAGGGATGGTACCACGAACTTCCATAACCTACAAACCTGGTCGGAAAGTAACCCACGCAGGATAAAGGTGACCTCATTCCAGCAGAGATTCAGTGTCAATGTTTGTGCTGGTATCATCGGCAAACATTTGGTAGGACCATTCATTTTGTCGCAAGTACTGAATAGCGAAATTTATGCGGACTTTTTGCAGAATAGACTGCCAGATTTATTAAAGAACATCCCTACGATTTACCAACACGATGGAGCAACAGCGCATACTGCTAACATTGTGAAGGATATACTAAATCAAAAATTTGAAAACCGCTGCATTGGACGAGGTGCACCGATTCCTTGGCCTGCTAGATCTCCAGACCTTACCCCATTGGAATTTTTCTTATAGGGAACAATGAAGGATGAAGTTTATTCAAGTCCTGTTAACACTGATTTAGTTAGCAGAATCGGGAGTGCAGCGATGTAAATACGGGAAACGCTGGCTGAAATGACGGTGGACATTTTGAACAGCCTTTGTAAATTCTCCCTATCAGCATCATCAAACTTCTCCTTACCAACAAGAACAAAATTCACCGTATCAACAACCTCAAACGTCACCTTTACATAACCAATCTGGGACAATTCAAAACATAATATCTACACAACCGCCGAATACCCAGCCACCAGGCATTCAAGAGCAACAACCATGTGAATCTCCAAGGCATCCAAATTCACCATATCAGCAATCAGCCAATTCTCCTTATCAACAACCAACAAATTCTCCATATAATCAACAAAATCCAGCTTCTGCATATCAGCAACCTCAACAACAAAATGCTCTAAACTTTGGACAACCACAAAACACAAGTTCACCAACAATGGACTCCATACAACAGGTTGCCAGTGATCGCGCATTCAATCAAGAAAGCCCACAGTATCCTATTCATGAGAATACTCCTCAGTTCCAACAAGGGAATCCACCTCAAATGCCTTACGAACAAGACATACCAAAGAGTCCTCCTAACATAATCAATACAATACAAACTCAGCCAGAGTGGAGTGATCAAATGGATGTCCCGAGTCCACCACCGCAAACGAACTCGAGCAACATTACTAACCTTAGTGCATTATCCGCGCAACATGGTAATAATCAGCTTAATACTCCTCCACTTCAGCCAGTTCAAACCGAGGAGTTAAACACCGTACATCACATGCATCAGGATGCCAGCAAAGAAATGCAATATCAAAGAGGATACCAACATTATGCCGCTACAGCAAATAAAGACTCTCCCAAACCACAAAGTTTATTCAATAATGAACTCTCTTTGGATATAATGCAACAACGTCAAATAGCACCAGAAGAGCAGCTTGTTAAGAGTAATCAAGTAAATGTTTCCAAAAATTCACAGTCAGGTGAGCCCGATCTCTTAACTATTGGTGGTTATCCGGAACACCAGACAAACAAATTGCAAAAGCCGGAAGCGGAAAAACCTTTTGATTCCACTCTTAACAAGCATCAGCAAATGTTTGACAGCTTCCTTGGTTCAATGACAGCTGGAAAAAACTTAAGTTTGGGAAGCCACTTGATATTTCTACTAGTAAAGCCTTTGAAATGTTTAATCGGGCAGCAACAATGGAATTCTCTAAAGATTTTCCAAATGCATTGTTGGGCGCTAATAAACCTGAGCCTATTGTGACGCCATTACAAAATAAAACTGCTGGCAATCAACCACAGCAACATTCACAACAGCTGCAACAAGGTTATCATGTCCCTGCAGGCAAAATTATGGAAAATTCTGCAAATAAGCCTACAGCAAATAATAAAAGTGTAAACATGATTAACTATAGTCAACCTCCGCAAATGCATCTGAATCAAAGTGAACCTGGTAAATTGCAAACATTCCAGAATATAGATACCAAATTACATCAGCAGCAACCTCCCAGTATATTTGGTCAAAAGTTAACGCAACAACATCAACCAAATTCATATCCAACAAATTTAGTACAGCCTTCAATAGAGAAAATAAATAATGATCGGCAGGATCAAATGAGTGGCATTAGTAGAAATCAGCACCTTAACATGGATTTATCTAATTACAAGTCAACATTTAACAACCATGGTATGCTCGATCCACTTAGAAATCTAAATCATCCTCTCGCTATGGTGGATGAAAGCATTTTGGGTCTACAGAATTCCTCTTCCACTGGGTATTACGACAAGAATATACCTCCCGCGCATATCTTTAGCAAAAATCTTGGTCAACAAGTGTATCAAAATCCTTTTGGTGCCCGGGAGCAACAAAATCCTACAAGGGCCTACGTGCCACCCGTGTCCAACGTGCCCACTGCCCAACTTTCATTGGATGGAATGGATCCTAAGGTTTCAAAACGAACTAATAGCGTTTTCGATGGGACTTCTGTGCACAACGAGTTTCGATTTATTCTAGCAGTGTCGCTGTCAAAACATGTTCGATGGGACTTTTGACAGCAAAACTGCTAGACTCAGTGGACCACTGATTTCCCCTTCCTGGCACTGCGGTTTGGAGCCAGTTTTACAACTACAAACGTAAAATGTTTTGACAGTTCGAATTGTCAGACGGTTTACAAATTGGTTTGTTCACCAGCTCTGCTTAAAACGTTATCCAAGCGATATAATTTCATATGACAACATTTTAAAATGTTTTATAATAGATATTCGCTGTCGTTTTATTAAAATTTGTTTTATTGGTGCGCACACATTGACAAAGTCGGAAAGAAATGTTCAATTGATCAGTGGGCCACTACAAGAAAACGTCAGAAACAGTGCGCCACGGAAATCGTGCTGAAAGAGTCCCATCGAAAACGCTATAAGAAAAAGAAAAGTTCAACTCCGACACCAGTTGAGTTGGCAGCCAACCAGAATCAAAATGCAATGCTTCCCGGTCAACAGCAACTACCACTTCAAGGCCAAGCCCATCAGGGTTATCCTAATCAGCAAAGTACACAAAACTCTCAACAAGGTTTTCAGTTATATGCTGGGCTGAAAACTGTTGCCACCTCCGTGACCCCAACTACAGATACTTCGGCTATATCTCTAAAAAGCGCTACTAGTATGGTACCCGGAAGTGCATTTACTTTTGGTCCAACACCAACTGGTCTTGGTTTGCCTGCTGGAATTTACGGTGACAATTCTGGTTATTTAGAGGAGTTTAGGGGAGCACCAAACCCGTATTATATGCCCCCGAGACATAGACCCACATTTGATGCGAAAAACGACGCTGCTGGTAATAGTGGTGCTCCTGCCCCATCTTCATATCATCAATTCTTGACGCATACTACACCCAGAACCTCATGCCCTTTCATGAATTCTCCACAATTGGATCTTAATTCTCCAATATACCAGCAGGGCCCGGTGCAGCAGCAGGTTACCCACATCCACAACCAGGATATAGACCGGCAACGCTAGGCATGCCTAAACCTTACGACATGAATCGGCAACCGTGGTTTTAGTCAAGAACATAATATAAGTGATCTCAGATTATAAACCAACATAGTTGAAAGGTGAAAACCAAAGATAATACAGGTTCTTAAAAAAAAACCTTTCACTTGAACGTGATGCTACCGCCTGTCAGTTTAAATACTCTATCAGCTGTGAAGATTTAAGCATACACCCAGTTTTATATGTACAGACGGTTTTAATTACTTCTTTTATTTTATACTTAAAGTGTTAATAATTTTTACTTAGTTTTAAGATTGTTAAGTTAATCTTTGGTATTTTTCTACACATAACTGTCAGATACATCTTCGTAACTATTTTTTCAATTTATTTATTTAATCTCATTTTTAAGTATGTACTTTTTTAACAACTTTTACGCTTGTGTAATTTCATTTAAACTGCGATCTTTCTCTAGCATTCATCAAAAATGCATTTATGTAGAAACTAGTTTCTGTTTAAAATTTATTAAAAATATAATATTTCGAAAGATTAAGTTATTAAGGGTCATTGTAATAAATTTTGAATTTAATAAAAATGATTGTTGAGTTAATTTGAGTTTAATTTTTTTAATTTGTTGATATTTATAATATTCTCCAATAGGATTTCTACGTATAAATTTCTAAATACTTTCCCTACGTGGACATGTTGTACCTTTTTGGAAAGTTAATAAAAATTAATTTATTTAATTTATTTAATTAAAATAAAACAGAATTACATAAATTTCGGAGAAAATTTGGGAAAATGCTGAAATTTTGGTGATTTAAAAACATTTTTTTCAATTTTGGCCCTGACTGTACCTGCAGTGGTAGTAGTGAGATCAACATTGCTGACATTTTTAGAAAGTTCATTAGGATAGGATAGAGTAGTTTTTTAGCGTTTGTTTGATGTTGCTATGTTGGGTAGATCAAAAGATAAAAATAAAAGCGTAATGTGCATACCATGAAAAACTGAAATTTATGAATCACCCTGTAACTCCCAAACGGTTGATATATATATATATATATATATATATATATATATATATATATATATATATATACAGTATTGTGCAAAACATTTGCAACTTATATCACAGATGTGTATTATTAATGTATTTATGAGGTAAAAGTAAATAAAATACAAACTTTTCCACCACATCTTATTTGTTATTATGTGTTCTTCGAAATATACAAAAATTATTAAAAAATTGTAAACATAACAAACAAACAAAATTATGAACTTCATTTAAATAACAAATTCTACTGTGCAAAACATTTGCAACTACAAACAAAAAACTATTGTTTGTACCGAGATGCATGCTAGACAATTTGTAAAATCCCGTTAAGTGAATTGATACAATTTTGACACTTTTTCAGTTTTAGTTGGAAGTTTCGAATGTTTAGTTTCATTACGAATCGTTCTTTCATTAAATCGTCATCATTGGTGGAAATAAATACTGTGTTGAATTAAAATTGAAGATAGTAAGTGATTATAAGACTGGGATGCGACAAAAGGATGTTTGTGAGAAATACAAAATGAAAAAATCTACAGTGTCTAGGATTATTAATCAGTTTAACACTACAAAAAGTATCGAAATTAATCATAAAGCAGGTCGACCAAGAAAAACGACAAGCAGAATGGACAAAGCCATTGCTAGGATGATACGACAAAATCCAGGAATTTCATCTGTTCAAATTAAGAAATCACTGGGCCTGGAAATCGACGCATCAACGATACGAAGAAGAGCTTGTGAAGCTGACCTCAAGAGTTTAAGACCAGCTAAGAAGCCTTTCATATCGAGGAAAAACCGAACAACTCGGTTAGAATTCGCTCGGCATCATCTGGCATGGACTGTTGCCAAGTGGAAAACTGTTCTCTTTCCAGACGAATCAAAATTTAATCTGAAAAGCTAGGATGGTATTCAACATGTAAGAAGACCCAAAGGACAGCGCTTGAATCCCGGATATAAAATCCCAACTATCAAGCATGGAGGGGGCAACATTATGGTCGGGGGGTGTTTTTCGGGTCAAAGTCTTGGTCCTTTGTATAGAGTCGAGGGTGTAATGAAGGCTCTAGATTACAAAAACATATTGGAAGAAGTTATGCTTCCCTATGCGGAGGAAAACATGCCCTTGGTTTGGAGGTTTCAACAGGACAATGATCCGAAACACACCTCTAGGCTCGTAAAAAGCTGGTTGTCGGACCAAAATATTACTGTGTTAAAATGGCCATCTCAATCCGCCGATTTCAACCCCATTGTTATATGCCAAATTTAAGTAAATTAAATGTTGGCATAATTAATAAATAAAAAGGTTATATTAGCAAAATTGCCTTCACGGCACATTAAATTAAAGAATTTTATTTTCCGATATAGCGAATTAAAACATTAATTCATAAAATTAGTTTGTTGCACTCAAGCAACCAAATATCGCCTGCACGGCAATTATTACCTTTGCGACAAATAAATCGCTCAGATTTCCGCGCATTCCTTTCCCACAAAATTGTGGCACGCCGGAAACCTTAAAATGCGAAAAAAGTATTTCAACCATCAGGCACCTGAACAAAGTTAAGTTTCCAGCAAAAAGGTGCCTGATCATCAAATTCCAATAAGTACATCGCCTTGCTCAAGGTTTATCGGTGCTTGAACTTGATCAAGCCAGTGAGAGGAAAAAGCTCTCACACACACACGACCAAAAGCTTACCTAATGTTTAACGACTGAACGAAAGCTATACGATCGAGAGAGAAAGCTCAAAGCTTTCTACCTTGATCAAAAAGTTCAAGTCGAAAAAACAGGTAAGCGGTCGTGAAAAAGATTTTAACAGAGAGTCTGTTTTTACCCGTTGAAGGAGTCTGGTTTTACTTGCAAGAGAGTTGGGTTATGAAATTCGGAAGTTAAAAGTTTGGTCGGGAAGTTGCCATACAATATTAATATAGAAGTGGATAATTCAATTTATTTCGTTTTGTTTAGTGAATGATCTATGTGTAAGACTTAGTAGTGCATAACTTAAAAAGTAGACAAGCCGTACTGTGTAAAAATATTGCTTTTAGTTTTATATTAAATGAAAATTGCCTGAGTAGCACGTAAACCTGTAGTGAGTAGCCGTAGGAATCAATAAAGAAAAATTTGTAAGAGTATTGGTTTTAATTAAACAAGTGACGAAATTTACAACGTAAGTACATAACAAAATTGGCGCAGCCGGTAGGATCGAGGAAGCTTGGTTGGTACAAACGGTAAACGCTTTATAACCCTCGATCTAATATCGAAAAAAAGGGATCCTTTGGCCACTGCTGGGTAGTCAATAGCCCAGTAAGTCACCCCCAACGCTCAGGGCTAAACAACTTTAGCTGCCTCTGCTCCAGGCGAGCAAGCGGTTGTCCTTTTAAGAAGTGCACCAAGGCACCATCTTGAAAAGAGCAGAAGATTTCTCCGGGACCAGGAAGGACCATTAGGACACCCAGGAATTACCCTCCAGTGCCAGCGATACTCCTGAAAACCCAACCCTAGAAGGACGATTCTGCGAAATAAGGCCACCCTCACATTGGACGACTCAAAGGTCAACCCGTCCGCAACTATAAATAAAGAGGTGACTAAAGGGACAACTCGCCTCCACCAATTACCGCACAACAGTAGGTCTGAGAGCAGAAGACGGCTAAAAGCCCCCTTTCAGATCACATCAAAGGGAAACCAAAAGACGGCTGAAGTAGCCCCCCTATCAACAGAGAACTACGGCAAGGGAGTACCTAAGTAGGCTACTAGCCCCCCTTGCAACCACCAACAACCCATAGTGTATGTCGGAGTCGGAAGGTGACTCTCCACCAAAAGCCGCACCGAGGATTAAATTTCCCGCTGAGAGGACGTCCCAGACAAATAGCGAACGTCCACCCCCCTTCGCCCAAAGAATCCGAAGGAAGAAAACTCCGAAGCGGCACAGTTTATCCCACATTGACAGCCGCTAGTACAGTAAGTTTAAATAAGTATTTAGATAGGGTCCTCGAGAAAGCGCGGGACTCCGATAAACTCTCTGTACCTCAGTGTGACGTTTTAGATAAAAAACTCACACAAAACCGCGAGGATAGACTCGCATTAGTGAAAAAATATCAGGAGGATACAGAGAGATTTAAGGCGGACATCTCCGTATTTAAGGGAACCTCGCGCTCGCTCGAATTAGTTAAGGAAGATAATTTAAGAGATAATAATTGTAAAGAGGCCAGTGTACTTGTAAGAGCCTCACCAAGTAAAGATAAAGATCAGACCAAACCCGAACCGACCGACGAAGACCTCCTAAACGATTGGCTGGAAGTATCCTTCACGGACACCAGTCACGAGGAAAGCCTGCTTAGTCTACCCGAGTATAAACCACAAACAACCTACAAATACTCCAAGATGGTAGATTACGCCAAAGTAGCCAAACTAACAGCACAACTTGTTCCCTTGTTCTCTGGCACAAAAGCCCTCAGTTGAGCCAAGAGCTCCAAACTTTTATAGGTTGTTGTAAGCAGACACAGCACAGAGGAACAAGCAGCTTTCCTACAAATTTTTCCCACCAGACTCCGAGGTGAAGCGTATCAACTCTTCGCCTCAGACGTTCCACCCACCTTCAAAGAAGTGGAAGAACGTCTAAATAGGGCATACTTACCTAGGGAAACCTATCAAGAGTTGGTAAACAAACTAATCACAACTCGACAACTACCCCTAGAAACGTTAAATGCATACACGACCAGACTCAAACAATTGTTGGTCCTTTGCAAAGAAGCTGCCGACACCAAATACGGCAATGCAGCATCCACAGTGAAGACTCAGTTAGAAGACTTCGCTAAAAACGCACTGAAAAGCGGAGTAGGTAACCCGCACTAATACAAAAGGCGCTGGACATGGTGAGGCTCCAGCAAAGCGCCCTATTCATACAATCCCCACTTTCACAAATGCCAACATTACCCCACACACAAGCTTATGACACACACACAGGGACCAGCCCGTTAGCCCATGGTCAAATAAACTTTTTACAGGTACCCCCTAGGACATCACCACTAAATTACCAAAACCAACAACACACTCCGAACCCATCGCAACGCCCTCCATTTCAGCAAAGGGACCACAGGCTTGGAAACAGACGACCGAACTCCAGTACACCGGCACAAAACATTACATGTAGCTTCTGCCAAAAACGGGGTCATACGTACTCCGACTGTTTAAAGCGTAAAAACACACCTTTCTGCGTTAATTGCAAAAACTATGGGCATGATGTTCACAATTGCAGAACCAACCGTTCTGCTAGAATCCAAGACACAGGCCATGAGAGAAGGCCCCCAAGAGAAAACAGGCCAGGTTTAGAGCAACGACCCTCCAGCGGCCCCCGAGTGTATAACATAAGCGTCAAATGTAATTTCTGTGGCCGACGCGGACACTCTGTTGAAGTTTGCCAACAAAAACAGAAATGGGAGTCTCAAAATCCGGGAAACGACGCACAGTCGACCCAAAACTCCCCGGCTCGACTATAAACCCTCCGCAAAACAAACAAGGGTCACCTCAGACGCCCAAGACTAGTATCTCTACCGTAATACTTCCATTAGACATCGGCCTACACGGCCAAACCAAATTGGTAGTGGATACTGGCGCTGAGGTTAGTATTATTAAGAAAAAGGCATAACAGTCCCTCGACGACATCAATACCGAGGTGTACACACTACAAACGCCGTTTGGCACTGGAAAAACCTTGGGAAGCTGCCAGGGAAACTTCACTCTAAAACACAACATACCCTGCAATTTCCAAGTCATACAAAACCTTCCAGGTCTCACGGATGACGGGTTGCTAGGAAATGACTTCTTAGCAAAGAATTGTAATGTTGAAGGTCCAAATATGGCGCTCAGGTTTCCTCGCACGGAAACTAACCCCGAAGAGTTTGCTATACCCCTAACATTTGCATCGGATGAGGAGTGTTCACAAAACGCAGTCGAAGTAGAAACACTAACAGGTAGCACGGAGGCCCCAGAGGTCAAGCTTTCTACTTGCAGTGTCCTCAAGGCATCTCAATTGGAGAATGCTGGCTGTAGCACACAAGAACACCACTCGAATAAAAGAACTACAAAAGATCCGGCTTGCGAAATAAGGCAGCACCAGATAGTCTTATACGAACCTGTTTGCATACCTGCAAGATCCCAGATTGTAGTCAAAATCCCGTTGCAATTGTTGTTGCATTGGAATCCTCAACGCTAACAATTTTCAAGTAGTCCTGACAAGCCTCGACATAACGCTTGTCCACACTAAAGACTACACCGTCATCCCTATCACCAACGGATCGGACCAAACAAGACTAGATGAAATTATCTCAGAATACAGAGAGACACGGCCCATGAGCCGGAATAATGGCGCTGACAAACCCCACAAAAGGTCTACTCCAACCGGTCATAAAGACCCAGTAGCCCCAACGCCCATTAGAGGTAAAATCACGTCCAAACATATAAGATGGCATAAGAGCCCTTCCAGAGACGCTTGCGGGTCCCTCAAGAAAACCCCAACAACTGGTGCTTGTGAGTACAACAAATGTCTGGCACCTAAGGAAAGCCCAGATCTACAAACTCCATCGCCCAGAAGCTCAAGCCCAAAAATACAAACGACAAACGCTTGCGAGTTCCAACAAATGCCTGAACCCGTAGGTATCACGGCCCACAAAACTCCAACGTTCAAGAACAGTAGTTTTAAGAAAAGTAAAAACAATAACAAAGTTACTAGAGCCGATAAGATGGCCACTTTGCAACACATCAAATATCTATACCCGGACAGTGACGACCCGGACGAACCCCAACATAACCCGCGCTTCGCCAGGTTAGTACAAGAACTCAACCTGGACGACACCTTAAGCGCGGAAGAGTCTATGTTATGAGTACGATGATATTTTCTTTTTAAAAGGTGATAGGCTCACTCATACCAAAGCCATCACCCACGACATTCCCCTGGTGCAAGACCAAGCACCCATTAATCAAAAGATGTACCGATTGCCTGAAACCCAACGCAATGTAATCAACGATCAGCTCCGAGAAATGTTGGATAATGACATAGTCCAACCGAGCAAGAGTCCATGGAATTCACCTCTCTTGGTCGTCCCCAAGAAAGCGGGACCTGATGGTGAAAAAAGGTGGCGCGTCGTCGTCGACTTTCGCAAGCTTAACGAAAAAACGATTGGCGACGCCTATCCGCTACTTCGTATCGAGGACATACTCGACCAACTAGGTCATTCCCGATATTTCACTGCACTCGACTTGGCCAATGGTTATCACCAAGTATTAGTCGACCAGAAAGATAGGCCAAAGACGGCTTTCAACACAAACTATGGGCACTACGAATTCAAGCGTATGCCGTTCGGGCTCAAAGGAGCCCCGGCTACCTTCCAACGTCTAATTAATTTCGTATTAACAGGCTTACAAGGCCTGGAATGCTTCGTGTACCTAGATGACATAGTCATCTACGGGAAAAACCTGGCGGACCACAATCAAAAGCTCCGCAAAGTCTTCGACAGATTGAGAGAGAACAACCTGAAACTGCAACCAGAGAAATGCCAGTTTCTAAGACGAGAGGTTGTATACTTAGGCCATAAGTGTTCCAACAAAGGAGCACTACCGGACCCCAGCAAAACGGCATGCGTCCAAACATTCCCCGTTCCCCGAACAGTCAGACAAGTCCAATCATTTCTGGGACTTGCCAACTATTACAGGAAATTTATACCCGATTTCTCAAAGATAGTACGTCCAATCACGAATTTGCTTCGCAAGGACGTGAAATTTACTTGGACTAACAAATGTCAAGAGGCATTTGAAGTAATTAAAAAATCCCTAATTTCCCCTCCACTTCTAATCTATCCCGATTTCACCCAACCATTCAACCTAACCACGGACGCCAGTAGCGAGGCCTTAGGAGCTGTCCTCTCCCAAGGAGAAGTCGGACACGATCAACCTATTGCCTACGCCAGCCGTACACTAAATAAAGCTGAACGCAACTACTCCACTATAGAGAAAGAGTTGCTAGCCATAGTCTGGGCTACACGTAACTTCAGATGTTACCTACAAGGCCGAAAATTCACGGTCTACACAGACCACAAGCCTCTCAAAGGCGTCTCGAACGTCAAAGACCCAACTTCCCGCTTGGTGAGATTCCACCACAAACTTTCCGAGTTCGATTATAAAATCGAATACAAACCAGGAAAATATAATACAAATGCCGACGCACTCAGTCGCATCCCGCGGGAAGAAACCGAAGACACCACTCTTCTAGTAAAGGCCCTAGTCCACCATAAAATGGATTCAGACTCGGAGGAAGAAAACGGTACAACCCCCCACAGTCGCTTAAAATGCAACGCGGTGACTCGAGCTCAAACAAAACATGCTCAGACAGAACCCAAGAGCCCCGAGACACAGGATCCCTCGTTAAGCAACCAGGATCACGAACCGCCAAAACCCGAACAAAAAATAAAACCAATAGACCCACCAGGAAATGAGCCAGACACAAATGAACCAAAAACCCTTGAAGTTATTACAAACCCCGAGGAAATCAGGACAATCTTACATGACTACCATGATTCTCCTTTCGGTGGACACCAGGGCGTGATTAAAACGTATAAACGGATCAGAAGAAAGTACTGGTGGAGGCACATGCTTAGCGACATAAAGAAATACATTAAGCGGTGCTCCAAATGCCAAAAGATGAAAGCGTCACCGCAATTCCGAATGCCGATGGTTATAACGGACATCGCAGAAAAACCCTTTGACAAGGTCTACCTCGACATGGTAGGTCCACTTGAGGAAACAGAGTCCGGAAATAAATATATCTTAACGTTCCAGGACAACCTTACAAAGTTCGTCGACTGGTATGCCATACCAAATGGAGAAGCTGTAACAGTAGCGCGAATTTTCTTTGATGAAATAGTAACGCGCTATCGCATTCCAAAACGAATTGTCACCGATCAGGGAAGCAATTTTCTGAGTGATTTATTCAAACAGGTATGTAAATTGCTAAGTTGAAGAAACTCCAAACTTCAGCGTATCACCCACAGTCAAATGGCGCACTAGAACGTGCACATAGACCATTAATTGAATACCTCCGAACAATAGTGGACGAAAATCCCAAATCTTGGGACCAATATCTGCGAACCGCTGCATTCGTGTACAACAACAGTGTGCACGAAGGGACGAAACTAACTCCCATGGACTGCCTTTACGGCTTTACAGCGGATGTTCCCTCCAACCTTAAACGGGACCCAGAACCCGTGTATAACCACGAGAGCTATTACCACATATTACGGTATAAGCTTCAAAAATCTTATGCAACGGCTCGGAAAAACATATTGGCCAGTAAACAACGCTCGAAAGGTTACTACGACAAAACTATTCGCCCTATATCCTTCCATATAGGAGACAGGGTCCTCCTCAAGAGCGAAAATAGAAAACATAAACTCTGTCAAATCTGGGTAGGACCCTATTTGGTAACCGGCGTCCCCAGCTCAGTAAATACCACGATACGAGTTGGTAAGGGAATAATCACAGTCCATAATAACAGGTTAAAGCCTTATTATGACTAAAACCAATAAATATACTTTAGATTTTAAATACTTCAACCCCATTAAGTAATACATGTTAACGTAATCCAATAAAATCACCAGTGCGAACCATCTAAAACAAACATCTACCCTTCCTATAGCCATTTCCCTTAAGATGCTGTTGGCAAATTATAAATAAATTGTAAACAAAAATACAACCTATACTAATTCTTTTTCCCCTTTACTTCTTTCCGTGATCTGTTCCTCTCCAAAGAACAGCTCACTTTCTCCAAGGGGGAAGGATTGTTATATGCCAAATTTAAGTAAATTAAATATTGGCATAATTAATAAATAAAAAGGTTATATTAGCAAAATTGCCTTCACGGCACATTAAATTAAAGAATTTTATTTTGCGATATAGCGAATTAAAACATTAATTCATAAAATTAGTTTGTTGCACTCAAGCAACCAAATATCGCCTGCACGGCAATTATTACCTTTGCGACAAATAAATCGCTCAGATTTCCGCGCATTCCTTTCCCACAAAATTGTGGCACGCCGGAAACCTTAAAATGCGAAAAAAGCATTTCAACCATCAGGCACCTGAACAAAGTTAAGTTTCCAGCAAAAAGGTGCCTGATCATCAAATTCCAATAAGTACATCGCCTTGCTCAAGGTTTATCGGTGCTTGAACTTGATCAAGCCAGTGAGAGGAAAAAGCTCTCACACACACACGACCAAAAGCTTACCTAATGTTTAACGACTGAACGAAAGCTTTACGATCGAGAGAGAAAGCTCAAAGCTTTCTACCTTGATCAAAAAGTTCAAGTCGAAAAAAACAGGTAAGCGGTCGTGAAAAAGATTTTAACAGAGAGTCTGTTTTTACCCGTTGAAGGAGTCTGGTTTTACTTGCAAGAGAGTTGGGTTATGAAATTCGGAAGTTAAAAGTTTGGTCGGGAAGTTGCCATACAATATTAATATAGAAGTGGATAATTCAATTTATTTCGTTTTGTTTAGTGAATGATCTATGTGTAAGACTTAGTAGTGCATAACTTAAAAAGTAGACAAGCCGTACTGTGTAAAAATATTGCTTTTAGTTTTATATTAAATGAAAATTGCCTGAGTAGCACGTAAACCTGTAGTGAGTAGCCGTAGGAATCAATAAAGAAAAATTTGTAAGAGTACTGGTTTTAATTAAACAAGTGACGAAATTTACAACGTAAGTACATAACACCATAGAGAATCTATGGCAAAGTGTTAAGAGAAAAATCGAGGGAAAAAGCTTTTCCAATAAATTTGAACTTTTCAGAGACCTGGAAAGAGAATGGACAGAAATTCCAAAACAATATATTGATTCCCTCATTGCGTCAATGCAAAGACGAAAAGGTTTATTTACGAAATATTAAAAATATTCTCTCTTTTATTTGGACGAAGTCAATTATTTTACATAGTTGCAAATGTTTTGCACAGTAGAATTTGGTATTTAAATGAAGTTCATAATTTTGTTTGTTTTTTATGTTTACAATTTTTTAATAATTTTTGTATATTTGGAAGAACACACAATAACAAATAAGATGTGGTGGAAATGTTGGTATTTTATTTACTTTTACCTCATAAATACATTAATAATACACATCTGTGATATAAGTTGCAAATGCTTTGCACTTATAATAAAATAGCTGTAGCTCCAAAGCTAAAGGAATTGGTCGTATGTGGAGCAGCTAAAAAGCTGTAGCTCCAATCAATCAAAACGATTTTTGGACTAATTCGATTTATTGAAGAAAGCTACGGTTTATATACAAAGAGTGTGGACTTTGACCATACTCATAATTGAAGCATATCTTGATTCTTGTATTGATTTTAATTATTACCAAAGAAAGTATCGGAACAAATTGCAAGTAAGCAATTAAAGCACTACGAGTTTAAGTTTTGACCGACTAGTGCTGGTTCTTTAGGTGAGTCAAGCGCTTATTTTGTTTACCTGTAGGTAGAAGATCTATGATGCACTCGCTTGGGTTAGCTGTAGAGCTTTTCCCATTTAGTATGTTTATTGTTTACACCCGATTCCAGTTTACACTCGATTCCAGTGCCGCTGACCGAAAGTAACGTAGGTTAGGATATTGTACACAGCACTCTGAGTGAAGCGAGCTCATGTTTACTTTTTAAAGTATATTTTTTAATTATGTGGTACATTACACAGCGCAACTACAGCATTACAGAACTCGAAAGTTAAACTGAGTGTAAAAAAATTCAGAGCGTATATCGTAGGACATCCGTTTACCATCATCACGGATCATGCGAGTCTGAAGTGGCTGATGAGTCACTCAGATCTCTCCGGACGATTGCCTCGATTGAGTTTAAAGCTGCAGGCTGACTTCCAGATCGAGCATCGCAAGGGTTCGCAGAATGTCGTCCCTAACATTTTGCCTTGGGCACACAGTGTAACGGCAGAGGAGTTGAATGTAAGTGCAGTCGACGTAGACTTAAACTCGCCATACTTCTCCATGGAAGAGTATGAGCAGTTGAAATCGGCTATACTTGCAAACCCAATGCAGCTCCCTGATCTCTGTGCCTCGGACGTTTACAAGGTGACTTGATTCAGGAGGACTTAGCCTGGAAGCTTTGGGTTCCATCGGGTCTGACGGATGGTCTGATACGGGAGGCTCATGAGTCACCGCAGTCCGTTCATGGAGGCTTCCACAAGACCTTATGCGGGCTTCGTAAAAAATATTGGCCTTATATGTTGACGCATGTACGAGCATATGTAGCCCAATGCCAAGTATGCAAGGAAACCAAATCGCCAAACACCATTCTACAACCGCCCACGGGCAAGCCTCTCGAAGTCCATTTCAATTCTTGTACATTGATTTTCTAGGTCCTTATCCTCGTACTAAACGTGGCAACACGGTAATTTTTGTTGTACTCGACGGCTTTAACAAATTTTTCCTCATCAAGCCTATGCGTGATGAGCTAGCAGATCTAGTCAATGCTTTCTTGGAGAAAGACGTCCTGTCTGTCTTCGGAGGCCCCGAAACCATTTTCTCTGACAACGGCAAACGTTCATCTCCAATACATAAACATGTCAAGACTGCCAAACACTCTCCGCACGCCAACGCCTCAGAGCGAATTAATCAAGATGACCATAGTACATGGGATTTACTAAGATGACCATAGTGCATGGGATTTACTACTACGCACTTCAGTGCACCAGTCCATTTGTACGAACCCGTATTATGCTCTTTTTAGCTACCACATGGCTCATCGTATCCATTACCGCGACATCTTGACCAGTTGAAATCTAGCGCTGTAGTAGTCTTTCCCATTACTGACTGACTGACTAACTCCAGCTAGTTCGCTCACGCCTGTCAGATCATCTTCAGCGCGCCCACGACAAGCACGAGAAGATCTACAACACGCGCTGTCGCGACATCACATACACTCCCGGGCAGTAAGTGTACTGTAGAGTCTTTGCACAAAGCGACATGTCAAAAGGCTTTAAGGCTAAACTGGCAAACAAGTTTAACAAAGCCAGAATTGTTAATTGATGTAAAAGGAGGGATGTTAAACATCTGAGAGGTGGTATTGAATCCTGGTCAGCCTCTGTCTCCAGGGACTCTGAACTCATTTCTTCTGTAGCGACGGATGTTAGTAGTTTGGTCTCCAAGGTTTCTGCCCATCCGGTTGGGGTCCCTTCTGATTCGTCTGTGATCCCTTTCGTATCTGTGGCCCCTGCCCCTCTCCCCTCTGCCCCTCTCCCCTCTGCATCACACCATCGTCGTAGGAGCAATGCCAGACGCCGGAAGGGTGTTATTACTGGTTCTTCCCCGATCTCGGAGGACCGTGTTGTTATTCCTGATGCTGTGTCCGTTGTTGAGCAGTTGAAGCCTGAGCCTGCCAATGATGTACCTAGCACATCGGGTGCTGTTTCGAGCCCTGCTATTTTTGCTTGATGACTCTGTACTACTTCGTTGTCAGCGTCTCGATTCTCGCCTGTCTCAGGGATATGTATCGTCTTTCAAGTTGACAACTTCCCCGGCTCTTTTTGAGATTATTTTTTCTCCGGACTTCTGGCCCAAGAATACTATCGCACACGAATTTGTGCCTCGAGGCAGGTTTACTAACGGAACACATGACAGAGTATTAACAAATACTCCAAAAAACTAAGTACGCTGTCCCTTTACTATCAGAATGTAAGGGGACTAAGAACTAAAACTAATCATATATTTCAGGCATCCCTTGCCTGCTGCTACGATGTAATCATGTTGACTGAAACTTTGCTTCATCATAGTTTTAGTGATGCAGAGATCCTTCATGATTCTTATCAGATTTTTCGTAGGGACAGGCACTCTGAATCTCTGTGTCGTCGTGAAGGAGTGCTGGTTGCATGCAGATCAAACTTTAATTGCAAGCTTAATATCTTTTTGCTCTGCTGCTATATTCCACCTAACCTGACAAACTTCGTTGATACTGAAGGGCGCAGTCTCTATGATATTCTGAGCCTTAGTTTAGACTTCATCCTTAATATGACGAACCCTGAAGATGAAATTCTTCTTCTTGGTGACTTTAACTTACCCAATGTTCAATGGGTACCTAACTGTGATGACGATGACTTCCTTCCCTCCTGTTATCCCACAGCTATGATTTCTAAATTTCTTGACACCATCACTTATTCTAGTTTGCAGCAAATGAGTAATGTAAAAAATTCTATAGGAAGGCAGTTGGATCTTGTGTTTTCTTCTGATTCGACTAACACTATAGTCGACTTAGCTTCTGATCAGTTGTCCGCTGTTGATGGTTTTCATCCGCCTGTCTTTGTGTCTTTCTGTTACGATGGTACTAGTATTGCGGATCCCAATTGCGAACACCTTGCGTTTGACTTTAAGAGATTGAATTTCTCTGAGATATCGTCTAATCTCCTTTCAGTCGAGTTTTTTCGGCATTGCTGGACAATAATGATATTAATGTCTGCGCCTCCCTGTTTTATAATAAGATATATGATTTGTTTTACTCCTTTGTTCCATTAAAATGGATTAGGTCTACATACTCATCTCCCCCGTGGTACAATGCTGAACTCCGCAGTCTTAGGAACAGGAAGAACAGACTCTGGAAGAATTACTTGCGTTGTAATAGCGGAATAGCATATTCTGACTTTGTGACCTGTTATGAAGGCTTTAAGGCACTATCCTCTTCGCTCTATAAGGAATACCTTGTTAGTGTTCGTGATGATGCATAAAAACCCTCTCAATTTCTTTAAATTCGTCAATATGAAAAAGAAATCGAGTAACTATCCATCTACGATGTAGTATAAGGGGTCTTCTAGTAATAACGTATCCGACATAGCTAACAATTTTGCTTCATTTTTCGAGAGTGCCTTTTCTTCGGAAAACTTTGAGCCTTGTGAAAATAATTTTGATCATATTCTTGATCGTCCCGCTTCATCGATTTTTTGCCGTTCATGTCTCGGGATCTTATTATGGAGAAAATCAGAATCGGACTTTTCCTCTGGTCCGGATGGTATCCCTCCTGTCTTCATTAAGTCCTGTTCCGATGCCCTTCTTACTACATTAGCAATTCTCTTCAACAAGTCCCTTATAGCTGGTAAATTTCCTGCATTGTGGAACGGACGTGACTTTTGAGCCGAATAATAGAAAAAGTTTAAAAAATTAGATTTCGTGCGATTATTGTGTCTTTTTGTTAGTTATATTGTGTTCCATCGTTGTTTTGTTCATGTTAATGTGGAAAAACGTTTGTTTATAGAGTTGTGCCATATATAGAGCAATTTTGTATAATTTTTGACATTTTCGCGATTTTTGCATTTTTTTAATTAATTTATTCGCAAGTGTCAAACCGAAAAATCAAGTTTTCTTGGAAAATCGAACTTCCTACTTGATTTGCTACTGCACTCAGTATGAGTAGCAGTAGTGAAGGTGGATCGGGGGGAAAGAAAAAAACCCCCAATACAAGAAAAAGGAGAGAAAGAGGCCATAAGGTAGACCTGGTCTCCTTCCTAAATGTTAAAGAGCCCACTGAAGAGGCTATTAAGGGCCCAAATGAAAAGGCCAGAATTGACGAGAATTCAACAGCAGCAGCAAAGGCAAGTGGAGAAGCGTCTGTTGGGACTTCTTCGGTGGCATCCGCCACATGTGCATCATCAGCGATCTGTACCACAGCGTCCACGATGTTAACCGTGCAACCTGCAGTGGTGCAAACAAAGAAATCCGCAGTACCAGCTGCTAAAGTGCCTGCAGTATCCGCCGCAAACAAGAAAACAGTTGCAGCCCCTAAATTGAAGGATGTTGTGGAAGCTGCCTCTAAGGCAGCCCCCCCTCCCAATCCAGTCATCATGCGCCCAAGCCTCACAGCGGCTAAGAAGTTTGGACAAAACAAAGATGTGCCAAAAGGACAAGCATCTGTAAATGTAGGGTCAGTAGTAGGGACTAGCTACGCCCAGCAGGTGAGTGGTAGTTCTAGGAAAAGTTCCAATATAGTGATTCAGGGAAGTTATGTGACTCCACGTCAGCCGCCGGCTGACTTGGGCAAGTCTCGGCCTAAGACAGTCGCGGGGCTTCAAGGTCTCTTTGACTGTCAGTGGCAGGATGAACGCTATGGTATGCACTTTGAGCACCTTCGAGGGTGCACCCAAAGTGCATACCTTAAGGCCTTGTCACTGGTGGTCCCGTTGGAGAATATTTTCTCCTTCGGACTGGTTGGCCGCGGTATGGTGGAAGTCTATACCACTACCATCGACGCAGCCACTAAGCTGATGCTTGAGGGCATCGACGTGGGTGGTAGGCACCTCCAGCCATACCCGGTTTCAGTAAAGCCGACGAGAGTCTGCTTTTCTCGGGTCCCCCTCCGGGCCAGGTCTGAGGATCTTGAGGCCTTCTTAGGAAGGTTCGGAAAGATCCACGGCAAGGTCCGGGCAGTACCACTCAGAATTGGGGACGAGGGACTCGGCCGCGGCATCTTGAGTTTAAGCCGTGAAGCACACGTCACTTTAAACCAGGGGTGTGTTCTTCCAGACGGCTTTTACTGGAGTGTTGCTGGATCGATGACCTGGATTGAGGTAAGCACCGAAGCGAAATGCCATGCTTGCCATCAGGCAGGGCACTTTATTGCGGAGTGTCCTAAGAGGCTCAGGAAAGTGGCTGAGGCCACTGTGGAGGAGACACTTGCGCCAGCAAAGGTTTCCGAAACAGTGGCTGCGCCCGGTGCTGCGCCTGTTCTCTTGGAGCAGCCTGCCACTAAGGTGACTGAGGAACCACTCCCTGAGGCAACTCCGACGCCGGCTATAAACGGTGCTACCCCAACACAAGAAAAGGCAGACACTTCGGACGAGGAGGTCACAAGTGGCAGTCAGAAGAAAAAGAAGAAGAGGATGAAGAGGAAGACGAAAGGAAAGCCTGACCAGGAGGTGATGCCACCACCGAAGAAGGCAGTGAGCGCTGGGAGGGTCTCGGGGGAAGAGGCTACACCTTGCGCTCCGTGTGTACCTTCAGTGACTCTAATGGATGTCACTGAAGTCCTCTCGGACGTAGAGGTTGTCTCTGCTCTCGAGACGGCCGGTCCAACTCAAAGCGGCTATGAATCGTGTGGAAGTTCCATTTCGATTAGTAGCCGCTTTGAAGTGGATCCTGCTTTGGTGGAGGTCCCGAGGGAGAAGCTGCGCTCGCTCCTCGATAGCCTTCATTATAAGAAGAGTTCGGACAGTATCCTGACCATTCTCAGGCGTGAGCTTGGAGATCCAGCCAGGATCCTGCCCCAACTGAAACTCCTCATGGCAGTAGCCAGAAAGAAGGCCAAGTACAATGAGGTGTCGAGGTGTGAGCGCCTCTTCAATAAAGTCTCGGGGATCCTTGAGGATCTCCAACTGGACAGGACTCTTCATCATTAGAGTCGTACAGTCATTGTCTGAGTTCTTGCGATTTCTTGAATGAGTAGGATAACATCGATAAATTCAGGGGGCTTAAGTGCACCCACTAGACTACACAGTATTTTTGAAGACATAAAACAATGGAACACGGACATTGCACTTATACAGGAGACAAATTTTACACATAACACATTTACACGTCTTGAACAAAATTCCAATTTACACAAGGGTTACACAGTTTTTGCCACAGAAACAACCCGTAGAGGTTCCGGTGTGGCAATTGCTGTGTCCCACAGCTTTACACTGATGTCTCCTGTATACACAGACATCTTCCCAGGTTTCGCATCTTCCTTGGATTTTGTCTTAGGGGACAAAACGCTAAAGGTAGTAAACGTGTACCTGCCGCATGACCAGGATACTGCAAGACAGGTGTTGGACTCGATCCTGTCGCATATTACGAACTTCGGTGGTGAGGTTATCCTTGGTGGTGACTTCAACTGCACACTAGATTCTTCAATCGATCGTCATTCTAGAGTTGAATTCAACTCGGTGAACGCCGCGCGATTATCGAACCTAGTAAGACATAGCAACCTTGTGGATGTCTACCGTTGGCTTAATCCAACGACTAGGTCATACACAAGGGTTTCCCGAAATGTCCAGGGTAGCTTTTCGGGTTCGAGGATAGACAGACTTTACGTCTCGTCTAGCCTTCTTAACTTTTTCGTTAGTGTCACTCATGAAGTGTGTTCATTAAGTGATCACCTTCTTGTGGTGGCAACTAGCACTTTGGTCGAAAAGCGAACTGCTTACTGGATTTTCAACAATAACTTGTTGAATTCAGAGCAGTTCATCGAAGAATTCATTCAGTTTTGGCACCAATGGCGTGATAACAAGAATATTTATTCAAACCTTAGTCATTGGTGGGATGTTGGAAAGCTTCAGATTCACTCATTTATCGAGACGAGATTCAATCGGAGCAGATATCATGCATCGAGTTTGACGGCCGAAGTCACCCGGATTGGTACGCTTCTGCCCGCGCAACCAGAGTTACTCGCACAATACGAGAGACTTAAAGAACGACTGACAGCACAAAACTACAAGCATAGCTTGGAGTTTGTGCTCCGAAACCAGTCGCGCTGGTTGCGAGAGGGCGAGTCTCCGACCGAGTACTTCTTCCAGACAACTCGACGTCGTACCGCTTCTTGTGAAGTAGACTCGATTCTTGCCGAATCGGGCCAGATCCTATACGGAGAGGAACTTGCGAATTATATTCGCAACTACTACACGCGGCTTTATGCTGCATCGACGTTGCCAACATTCTCGTCCAACGATGAATTCTTTCATCATGTTCCTACTTTCTCTGATGATAGTAGAGAATTCCTGGACAGAACGCTTACTCTCGATGATATGCTTACCGCAACGAAGGATCTTCGACGTCATACTTCTCCTGGTTATGATGGTCTAACTCCAGAATTCTTTGTTCGTTTTAGGAATCTTTTGATTCCGGACCTTTTGGATGTCTCTAATTCTGCAGTGGTTGGACATACCGAATTTCCCTCAAGTTGGCGGAGATCCGTTATGCGTCTAATACCTAAGAAGGGGGATCTTCAGAGGATGGGAAACTGGAGGCCAGTTACTCTGTGTAATGTCGACTACAAAATAGTTTGCAAAACACTGGGAACTCAACTTCGCTCAGTGATTGCCTCAGTAATACACCCGTCACAGTCCTACTGCATTCCAGGTCGTAGTATCTACGACAACATCGCCGTAGCAAAGCATCTTTTCGCCTACCATGAAAAAACTGGTTCGCAAATGGCCATGATCTCTTTGGATCAAGAAAAGGCATTTGATAGCGTCTCGCATGAGTATCTACTGAGAGTGCTCGATAAATTTGGGCTTCCGTCCAGATGGATTGGGATCATCAGTGGTCTGTATAGAGATTCAGTGATTCTCATAAAGCATAATGGGCATATATTGTCTCCTATTCCGTTTCGTCGGGGTATCAGGCAGGGATGCCCGTTGTCAGGAATGCTTTATGACTTTTCACTGGAGCCGCTGCTAGTAAATCTTCGTCAATCGTTGAGACAATATTCAATTCACTTACCATACACTACTATAAGGCCACTTATTCTAGCGTATGCGGACGACCTGTCTATATTTGTAACGAAAGATGATGCATTTCCAGTCGCTCGTAGGGTTTTCGAACAATATGAGCGATTAGCGGGCGCTAGGGTTAACCTAAGCAAAAGCCAAGGCCTATGGTGTAGGAGGTGGCGGAATCGTTCAGATTCTCCCCTCGGCATACAATGGACGAATACTTGCCTGAAATATTTAGATGTATATGTGGGGCTCGATGGTAAAACATATAATAGCCGCATGGCTCTGAAGAAACTCTCCGGAGCTGTGAATTCGTGGCGGACTAGACTGCATCCACTTTCGCTGAAAGGACGTGCAGTCGTTGTCAATTATTTGATTACCTCGTCCATCGTGCATCTGTTAAAATCAGAGTGCTTCGAAGAAGGCTTCGTAAAACTTTTACAGGCGAAAGTCGTTGACGCCTTCTGGGGAGGAAGACGATGGGTCGCTGAAAGCACGCTCTGCCGACCAGTAGCGGAGGGTGGTTTGGGTCTTACAGACATGGTCGTGAAATTTCGTTGTCTTCAGGTACGGGCATTCCAACGAGTGTTCTGTCAAAGAGATAACTTAATTTCGCAGCTGTGGGTAAGTTCTATGGGGGGTAGCGGCGCAGGGGAGCACTACTATCTGCTCTCGGTTCGCCCACCATATCCGCATGACTGGTCCCAGGATATGATCTCCACGATTACAACCTGGGGCAGAATAAGACCAACATTTCATTTGCGATGGAATGAACTTGGGTACGGGGATTTCTCAGCAATTCCGATCAGGTTGAACCCTGAGTTAGTAGATTCGGTGTTTAGTAATGCTCGAGGTGTAACGGCCGATACAGGACAACTCACAGTTCTTGGAGACATCATTGATGCTTCTGGGAACACACTTATACACCCCCACACAACACAATTACACGAATTGGTGGATACAGCCCGAGAGCGTTTTAGTCGTCTCTCTACTAGGGAACCTAGCACTGAGGTGATAAACGCATTCGTAACGAATCGACCACCGCACACGACATTCAGTACACTCACTTCACGTAGGCTGCGCGAGCTCTTCGTAGGAGTAAATCCTACGGATACCTTAGGGGTTAATAGATGGCGCGCACATCTTGGGGTGGACTTGGGAGTAATGGGGACCATAACTAGCAGAGTCATCTATAGTTATCCGTCCAATTACAGAGACTCTGATGTGGCATTCAAACTGCTCCATCACAGCCTCGTGCATCCAAACCAGCTGTCACATATCGATCGAAGAATTCAAAGAGTCTGCACGGTCTGTGGTGGTGAAGGAACCCTGTTCCACAGATACTTCACATGCCCGACCTTGTGCGACATTAATAATCTTGTTCGCGATATGTGCCAGCATATCTGCCCGACATTCAGCATTACAAGAACGTCGTTTTTACTGGGGCCAAGGACATGTAACCAGGTAAATTGCTTGATAAGCTTTATCTTAACACTTGCTAAATCGACAATTCATCTGTACTGCATGCGGATCGAGCCTGGGCAACAGCCCACTAACCCACAGTTTCACACACACGCACTTAAGAACCACTTCGTTGCCAGATTGAAGAGGCGATTACGCCTAGAGTTCATGGCAACGAAGGCCGACACATTCAACTGCACCTGGCAACCTTTATCGTCAGTGCGGAACGGAAGCCTCGTCTTTCACTGGGAATAACAGGCCGCAGCCTTGCAGCAGCTTGTCCACGAAGCTTCTCTTCGCTTTGGTATTGCTGCAAGTGCTGCGGGAAGGACAAGTCTCACGTTGGAATCGTAGAACTGGGAGGATGGTGGGAGCAGTTTGCAGACGTCAATGACTCTGCAGACTGGTCCCGCGGGACTCTAATCGGTTCGAAATTTTTGTGCGTTCGTTTAGAACATGTTTGGATGAGTGCTCCCGGAGGACTAGAAAAGTGGCGAACGGCTCTACGGAGAGGGCATTTGCTTGGGAGCAGTGGTTCCCGAAGTAGGAACTTCGCCCGGTGCTGCATCTACCCTCTGGGAACACTCAGACAACCATGTTCTAGTTTGTTTTTTCGGTTTCGGTTCATTTTGTTCGTTCGTTTTAGGTTAAGCTCTAGGTTTTGTTTCGGATTCTTTTCAAAATTTTCTTGAACTTTTCTTAGAGCTGGCACTCGCTTGGAGGCATTTCAAAATTTCTTTGTATTTTCTTTTTTACAGGTTTTTGCCTTCAAGTTTTAGAGTCTTTTTTATTTAACCTATTTACAGTAACGTAGTATATTGAGTCATTTTTGTTATGTTCTTTTTGTCCTTATTACTGTGTCTTTTTAATGTTTATGTGATTTTTAGGGTAGCTAGTTTTTCTAGGATTTTTTCGGTTTATAACGATTGTGCCAAATAAAGAGCCATATATACATAAAAAAAATTATTAAGGATCTCGAACTGGACAGGACTCTTCATCATTAGAGTCGTACAGTCTTTGTCTGAGTTCTTGCGATTTCTTGAATGTGTAGGATAACATCGATCAATGCAGGGGGCTTGAGTGCACCCACTAGACTACACAGTATTTTCGAAGACATAAAACAATGGAACACGGACATTGCACTTATACAGGAGACAAATTTTACACAAGCCACATTTACACGACTAGAACAAAATTCAAATTTACACAAGGGTTACACAGTTTTTGCTACAGAAACAAGGGTTTCCCGAAATGTCCAGGGTAGCTTTTCGGGTTCGAGGATAGACAGACTTTACGTCTCGTCTAGTCTTCTCAACGCTTTCGTTAGTGTTACTCATGAAGTGTGTTCATTAAGTGATCACCTTCTTGTTGTGGCGACTAGCACTTTGGTCGAAAAGCGAACTGCTTACTGGATTTTCAACAATAACTTGTTGAATTCAGAGCAGTTCATCGAAGAAGTCATTCAGTTTTGGCACCAATGGCGTGATAACAAGAATATTAATTAAAACCTTAGTCATTGGTGGGATGTTGGAAAGCTTCAGATTCGCTCATTTATCGAGACGAGATTCAATCGGAGCAGATATCATGCATCGAGTTTGACGGCCGAAGTCACCCGGATTGGTACGCTTCTGCCCGCGCAACCAGAGTTACTCGCACAATACGAGAGACTTAAACGATGACTGACAGCACAAAACTACAAGCATAGCTTGGAGTTTGTGCTCCGAAACCAATCCCGCTGGTTGCGAGAGGGCGAGTCTCCGACCGAGTACTTCTTCCAGACAACTCGACGTCGTACCGCTTCTTGTGTTGTAGACTCGATTCTTGCCGAATCGGGCCAAATCCTATACGGAGAGGAACTTGCGAATTATATTCGCAACTACTACACGCGGCTTTATGCTGCATCGACGTTGCCAACATTCTCGTCCAACGATGAATTCTTTCATCATGTTCCTACTTTCTCTAATGAAAGTAGAGAATTCCTGGACAGAACGCTTACTCTCGATGATATGCTTACCGCAACGAAGGATCTTCGACGTCATACTTCTCCTGGTTATGATGGTCTAACACCAGAATTCTTTGTTCGTTTTAGGAATCTTTTGATTCCGGACCTTTTGGATGTCTCTAATTCTGCAGTGGTTGGACATACCGAATTTCCCTCAAGTTGGCGGAGATCTGTTATGCGTCTAATACCTAAGAAGGGGGATCTTCAGAGGATGGGAAACTGGAGGCCAGTTACTCTGTATAATGTCGACTACAAAATAGTTTGCAAAACACTGGGAACTCAACTTCGCTCAGTGATTGCCTCAGTAATACAACCGTCACAGTCCTACTGCATTCCAGGTCGTAGTATCTACGACAACATCGCCGTAGCAAAGCATCTTTTCGCCTACCATGAAAAAACTGGTTCGCAAATGGCCATGATCTCTTTGGATCAAGAAAAGGCGTTTGATAGCGTCTCGCATAAGTATCTACTGAGAGTGCTCGATAAATTTGGGCTTCCGTCCAGATGGATTGAGATCATCAGTGGTCTGTATAGAGATTCAGTGATTCTCATAAAGCATAATGGGCATATATTGTCTCCTATTCCGTTTCGTCGGGGTATCAGGCAGGGATGCCCGTTGTCAGGAATGCTTTATGACTTTTCACTGGAGCCGCTGTTAGTAAATCTTCGTCAATCGTTGAGACAATATTCAATTCACTTACCATACACTACTATAAGGCCACTTATTCTAGCGTATGCGGACGACCTGTCTATATTTGTCACGAAAGATGATGCATTTCCAGTCGCTCGTAGGGTTTTCGAACAATATGAGCGATTAGCGGGCGCTAGGGTTAACCTAAGCAAAAGCCAAGGCCTATGTTGTGGGAGGTGGCGGAATCGTTCAGATTCTCCCTTCGGCATACAATGGACGAATACTTGCCTGAAATATTTAGGTGTCTATGTGGGGCTCGATGATAAAACATCTAATAGCCGTATGGCTCTAAAGAAACTCTCTGGAGCTGTTAATTCGTGGCGGACTAGACCGCACCCACTTTCGCTGAAAGGACGTGCAGTTGTTGTCAATTATTTGATTACCTCGTCCATCGTGCACCTGTTAAAATCGGAGTGCTTCGAAGAAACCTTCGTGAAACTTTTACAGGCGAAGGTCGTTGACGCCTTCTGGGGGGGAAGACGATGGGTCGCTGAAAGCACGCTCTGCCGACCAGTAGCGGAGGGTGGTTTGGGTCTTACAGACATGGTCGTGAAATTTCGTTGTCTTCAGGTACGGGCATTCCAACGAATGTTCTGTCAAAGAGATAAATTAATTTCGCAGCTGTGGGTAGGTTCTATGGGGGGTAGCGGCGCAGGGGAGCACTACTATCTGCTCTCGGTTCCCCCACCATATCCGCATGACTGGTCCCAGGATATGATCTCCACGATTACAACCTGTGGCAGAATAAGACCAACATTTCATTTGCGATGGAATGAACTTGGGTACGGGGATTTCTCAGCAATTCCAATCAGGTTGAATCCTGAGTTAGTAGATTCAGTGTTCAGTAATGCTCGAGGTGTAACGGCCGATACAGGACAACTTACAGTTCTTGGAGACATCATTGATGCTTCTGGGAACACACTTATACACCCCCACACAACACAATTAAACGAATTGGTGGATACAGCACGAGAGCGTTTTAGTCGTCTCTCTACTAGGGAACCTAGCACTGAGGTGATAAACGCTTTCGTTATTAATCGACCGCCGCACACGACATTCAGTACACTCACTTCACGTAGGCTGCGCGAGCTCTTCGTAGGAGTAAATCCTACGGATACCTTAGGGGTTAATAGATGGCGCGCACATCTTGGGGTGGAATTGGGAGTAATGGGGACTATAACTAGCAGAGTCATCTGTAGTTATCCGTCCAATTACAGAGACTCTGATGTGGCATTCAAACTGCTCTATCACAGCCTCGTGCATCAAAACCAGCTGTCGCATATCGATCGACGAATTCAAAGAGCCTGCACAGTTTGTGGTGGTGAAGGAACCCTGTTCCACAGATTCTTCACATGCCCGACCTTGTGCGACATTAATAATCTTGTTCGCGATATGCGCCAGCATATCTGCCCGACATTCAGTATTACAAGAACGTCGTTTTTACTGGGGCCAAGGACATGTAACCAGGTAAATTGCTTGATAAGCTTTATCTTTACACTTGCTAAATCGACAATTCATCTGTACTGCATGCGGATCGAGCCTGGGCAGCAGCCCACTAACCCACAGTTTCACAAACATGCACTAAGAACCACTTCATTGCCAGATTGAAGAGGCGATTACGTTTAGAGTTCATGGCAACGAAGGCCGACAAATTCAACTGCACTTGGCAACCTTTATCGTCGGTGCGGAACGGAAGCCTCGTCTTTCACTGGAAATGACAGGCCGCAGACTTGCAGCAGCTTGCCCACGAAGCTTCTCTTCGCTTTGGTATTGCTGCAAGTGATGCGGGAAGGACAAGTCTCACGTTGGAATCGTAGAACTGGGAGGATGATGGGAGCAGTTTGCAGACGTCAATGACTCTGCAGACTGGTCCCGCGGGACTCTAATCGGTTCGAAATTTTTGTGCGTTCGTTTAGAACATGTTTGGATGTGTGCTCCCGGAGGACTAGAAAAGTGGCGAACGGCTCTATGGAGAGGGCATTTGCTTGGGAGCAGTGGTTCCCGAAGTAGGAACTTCGCCCGGTGCTGCATCTACCCTCTGGGAACACTCAGACAATCATGTTCTAGTTTGATTTTTCGGTTTCGGTTTATTTTGTTTCGTTTAGGTTAAGGTTTTCGTTTTAGGTTAAGCTCTAGGTTTTGTTTCGGATTCTTTTCAAAATTTTCCTGAACTTTTCTTAGAGCTGGCACTCGCTTGGAGGCATTTCAAAATTTCTTTGTATTTTCTTTTTTACAGGTTTTTGCCTTCAAGTTTGAGAGTCCTCTTTATTTAACCTATTTACAGTAACGTAGTCTATTGAGTCATTTTTTGTTATGCTCTTTTTGATCCTTATTACTGTGTCTTTTTAATGTTTATGTGATTTTTAGGGTAGCTAGTTTTTGTAGGATTTTTACGCTTTATAACGATTGTGCCAAATAAAGAGCCATATATACATAAAAAAAAATTATTATGGATTGGATCAAGGACTAACCGCATCCCTAGTCACTGCGACAAATTTGATCTTTTGTGACCTGATCCAGGTTCAGTATTAGGAAGCCCCGTCAATCTTTAGTTCCCTTATCAGACCTAAAATTTTTCTGGGGGCTGCATTGGCTATATCTGATGTTGATGTCTGAGCCTAAAACGGCCGAGGGCCTCACAGTGACAGAGGATATGTTCCGCTGTCTCTTCCTCTTCTAGACAGAATCGACAGGTGTCATCATCAGCCAGCCCCAACTTTTTTAGGTGGCAGCCCAGGTGACAGTGACCAGTTAGAAGTCCAGTTATCAGCCTTAAATCTGGTCTGCTGAGTGAGAGCAGCTCCTTCGTTTTCTGTTTTGAGTAGGTTATAAACCTCTTTGATCCTGGGATATTTGCCCAGTGTGAGTGCTTACATTCGTCCTCCCATGACCGGATGCGCATTGCTATTCGGCTTTTTGAGTAGCCGCAGAATGGCTCCGGTCCAATAAACTGACTGTTGCTCTGGGCCAGTTCTTTAAGAGCATTGAGACAGTCCCAGACGATTTTAGACTCAAAGGTGTAGGATCCCAGAGCCTTAAGTGCCGCCTGACTGTCGGACATGATATATATTTAAGCAACTAGTATTCCTCTCTTGGTAATTTCACGTGCGCAGATTTCGATAGCATGTATCTCTGCTTGAAAGATGGTTGGTGTATAACCGGGCGGTTTTTACAGCCTTAATCTTGGTCCATAGGTCCAGAGATCCTCTTTCAAACATATGTCTATTATTGAGCCAGTAATCTCTGCTCTCAAGGATCAGCTTGAATGGTATATCAAAGTTATGCCTCTTCGGCATAATATCCGATATTGAGTTGATCACCGGATCACCCATGAATTCTTTAAGGATTTTCCTATGGCCAGACCAGTCTCCTGCTGAGAGGAGATTGGTGCCATTCAGCCTTATTGCGCTCGAGGCAGCCTCCTTCTTTAAATGCAAATGTAAAGGGGGGAGGTCTAATAGGCCCTCCATAGCTGCCGTGGGGCATGTGCGCATGGCACCAGTAACTCCTAGACATGCTGACCTCTGCAGTTTTAGCAGTGTGGATCGCGCTGTCTTTTGTTCTACTTTAGAGCGGCATAGGTGACCATGGGTCTTATGATTGTTTCATATGCCCAAAGGGCAATTTTGGGCCTTAGTCCCCAGGTCTTTCCAAAGCGTCTTCGGCAGGACCATAGGGCAGTCATAGCCTTTCCTGTAACCCTATTGAGTTGAGGATTCCATGTGAGTCTTTGATCTACAATTACTCCTAGATATTTGACCTCACTTGAGAATTCTATCCTTATTCCTTCAAGAGTAGGAGCCTCTAGCCTTAGGTTCCTTTTTCTTGTGAATGGTATAATGGTTGTTTTATTAGGGTTGACTCTGAGTCGTTCCCTAGCACACCAGTATTGTACCATATTCAGAGCATTTTGTAGTCTTACTGATAGGGTTCTATCCTGCTTGCCCTTGATGGATGGACCAGGTCATCAGCGTAGCCCTGGCAATCGTAGTCAGCATTAGTCAGTTTGACCAGGAGATCGTCGATAACAAGGGACCAAAGCAGTGGGGAGAGAATAAGGTGTTAATACGAATAAGTCATCTGGATTATCGGATATGCGACACAGAGGCCGAGAATTTAAACACGCTTCTATCTGAGTAAGTACTGTCGCATATTCTTCGAATGTATAAATCTTGTTTCCCAATGTTTTTCTTAAATGCTGTTTAATTGACTTCACCCCAGCCTCCCATAATCCTCCGAAGTGAGGTGAAGCTGGTGGATTGAAATGCCACGTGATAGATCTCGACGCCAAATAGTTTGCCGCTTCTGTGGTGGAATTTTTGATTGCTTGCTTTAACTGCTTCTCCAATACTGTCCTTGCGCCAATAAAATTGCTACCACAATCCGAATAGATGTTCTTGCACAAACCTCGTCTTGCCACAAATCTTCGTAGAGCTGCAATAAAGGCTGCTGATGTTAAGTTTGATACTAATTCTATGTGAATAGCGCGCGTTGCCATACAAATGAAAACGCAGAAATAAGCTTTTTGACATTTGGCATTTCGATGTGTAGACACCTTTACAGTAATTGGTCCGGCGTAATCTATTCCAACTTCTGTAAATGGTTTCGTAATGTTTACTCGAGGATATGTCAAATTTCCCATAAGTTGGGTTGTAGTTGTCTGCCGTTGTCTGGTACATGTTATACATTTGTGTATTCTGCTGGCTATGCATCTTCTTGCGTCTAAAATCCAATACTGATTTCGACTGGTATTAAGAACTAGATATGGTCCACCATGCAATGTCTCGATGTGTATTTTATCAATTATTATCATTGTAACATGGTTATTACGGGGTAGGATAATTGGATGCTTTCGATTGTATGATAGTGTAGCGTTTTGTAACCTTCCACCTAAGCGTATTAACCCTGCTTCGTCAATAAACGGGTTTAATGTTAATAACCGGCTCCTGCGCAATATTGGTTTCTTATGAAGTAATTGATTATATTCTTCTGGAAATTCTATTTGTTGTATTGATCTAAGAACGCTAATTTCAGCACATTTCAGTTCAGTATTACATAGCGGACCTGCTCGTTTATCCTTTGGATTTCGACAATTATTAATAAACCGTTGCATGGTTGAGACTATTCGAATTAACCGTGTATATGATGAATACCGAAGAAGAATGTTATCCGGAGAAAGAACAAATAAACTTTTAGTCGTGGGTTTTTTAACTTCCAAGTCTGTTTGTTCGTTGTTAGTTATCTGTTTTGGCCATTTATTTTGCTGCTGTGATAACCAAGCGGGTCCATGCCACCACATATCATTGACTACTAGGTTTGATGCTGAAATGCTTCGAGACGCTAGGTCTGCTGGATTGTCCTTTGTTGAAACATGCCGCCAATGATCGTAACGTAATATTTCTTGGATTTCCACCACACGATTGGCAACATAAGTTTTCCATTTGGAAGGATGTTCCCTTATCCAATGTAAAACAATCATAGCGTCTGTCCAAGCAACTATCGAGATGTTTTGAAATTGCATGGTTTCAACGGTCGTTTGTATAAGCCGTGCGAGAAGCAGCGCTACGTTTAGTTCCAGCCGTGGTATTGTTGTAGGTTTAAGTGGTGCTACCTTCGTCTTGGAAGTAAGTAATGTTGTTGTTATATTTTCATGTTCATCTTCGACACGCAAATATAATACAGCAGCATATGCCCTTGCACTCGCGTCACAAAATCCATGAAGTTGCATTCTTGCAGATGAAGAAGCATGAATCCATCTAGGAATTTTCAACAGTTCTAGTTTTTGCAATTCTTGTTTAAATTTATTCCACTCAGTTTTGACTGCATCAGTCACTTGGCTGTCCCATGATGTACCCAATATCCACAATGTTTGAATTAACAGTTTTGCTGCAATGATTACCGGAGAAAGCCAACCAAGTGGGTCATATAGAGACGCCACATCAGACAAGATGGTTCGCATGGTTGTAATATTGTGTTCCGGCCGTGGTGTTATAGCGTAAGTGAAATGATCCGGTCCCGGATGCCATCGAAGACCAAGCGTTTTGACAGACTCGTTTTCTTCAAGCACTAGGGTTTCTTTTAGTTCTCGATATTCTATAGGTAGTTTTTCTAACAATCTTGAGTCATTGCTCGTCCACTTTCGTAAGTTGAAGCCGCCTGCCTTCATCATTTGAATTAATTCTTGTTGTAATTGTTTTGCATCCACTATATTTTCAGCACCCGTCAACAAGTCATCAACATAAAACTCTGTTTTAGCTACCTTCGCTGCTAATGGCCAGTTTTGTTTTTCATCCTCCGCTAACTGTTGCAATGTCCGAATAGCTAAATATGGTGCTGAAGAAGTTCCAAATGTTACCGTTTTTAGTTGATAGTCTTGAAGTTCTAAACTGTTCTGGATGTACTTCAACCATGCGGTACATCTTTTCAAGGTCGGCATTCATGGCTATTCTGTATCTTCTCCAGTTTAACAGTGTCGAAAATAGCTTGGGCTGCAAGGTCGGACCATTCAGTAAACATTGATTTAAAGATTTGCCATTTGTCTTCTTAGCTGACGCGTCAAACAAGACTCGTAATCTCGTAGTGGAACTGTTCTTCAAAACGGCATGGTGTGGAATATAGTAATGATTTTCATTTTCAGATGGAGGGTTTACCTTTTCCATATGACCCAAATCGATGTATTCGTTTAAACATTGTTTATATTCCTTTTCAAGTTGAGGATTGTTTTTGAACCGTTGTAGCAACAATTGAAAGCGCTTGAAGGCTTGTGATCGAGAGGCTCCTAATGTTGGAAGCTCATTGTTTACAAATGGTAGCTTTACTTGATATTGGCCACTGTTCAATCGCTGATAAGTTGTTTTGAAAATATATTCACATTGTTCTTGCTCTGCTGTAAGAATTTTCGCTCTTGATATTTCTTCTGTTTCCCAGAAGTGTTTTAATTGTTTGTTGAGGTCTGTATCAGCTGTCGTGACGGTTAGAGATGTTGTGTTATGTACTGGTGCTTCTATAGTTGGGCCCAATAGAATCCATCCGAAGATTGTGTTGATGGCTATGGGTGTATTGTTTGCTCCGCGTCGAATGCCTTCACATAATATTTTCGTGTAAATTTTTGCTCCCAGCAAGACGTCTATGTCCCCTGGCTTCCAAAAAGTAGGATCGGCCAATTCTAAATTCCTTAAATGATGCCAGTCTCCTTTCATTATTAGTTTTGTTGGTAAGGAATCCGTGATTTTATTTAAAACTAAGAAGTCATCCTCCACTGATGCATTAGTTAAATTTCGGGACAGTAAATTTAGTTTGATTTGGTACCGGCATATAGCAGATGATATTAGATTTAAACCTGCAACCTCTACTGAAGTTGGTAGAGGCTTGATATGTAACCTCTTTAAGGCAGATTCGGTGATGAAAGATGACTGCGAGCCTGTGTCAACGAGACATCGTAAAATTTGTTTAGCACCATACCTATCTCGCACACATACAAGTGCTGTGGCTAGTAGTGACTGATAATTTTCCATGATTACAAAGCTTTGTGTGATGTTTAATTCTTCAGTCAGTTTGGCTTTTGGTGACGTTGAATTTTTATTCGTATTATGATACCTTGTATTTTCTTGTTGTTCCCTTGTGAAGGTGCTATGGTCTTGTTTATTGGCTTTGTTATTTGATGACGTATATTGCTCTTTCCTAGGATCCTCGTGGATTGAAGTGTGGTGCTTTTCCTTGCATTTAAAGCACCTGAATTTGCTAGTACAATTATTGGCTAAATGATGGTCAACAAGTCATCAACATAAAACTCTGTTTTAGCTACCTTCGCTGCTAATGGCCAGTTTTGTTTTTCATCCTCCGCTAACTGTTGCAATGTCCGAATAGCTAAATATGGAGCTGAAGAAGTTCCAAATGTTACCGTTTTTAGTTGATAGTCTTGAAGTTCTAAACTGTTCTGGATGTACTTCAACCATGCGGTACATCTTTTCAAGGTCGGCATTCATGGCTATTCTGTATCTTCTCCAGTTTAACAGTGTCGAAAATAGCTTGGGCTGCAAGGTCGGACCATTCAGTAAACATTGATTTAAAGATTTGCCATTTGTCTTCTTAGCTGACGCGTCAAACAAGACTCGTAATCTCGTAGTGGAACTGTTCTTTAAAACGGCATGGTGTGGAATATAGTAATGATTTTCATTTTCAGACGGAGGGTTTACCTTTTCCATATGACCCAAATCGATGCATTCGTTTAAACATTGTTTATATTCCTTTTCAAGTTGAGGATTGTTTTTGAACCGTTGTAGCAACAATTGAAAGCGCTTGAAGGCTTGTGATCGAGAGGCTCCTAATGTTGGAAGCTCATTGTTTACAAATGGTAGCTTTACTTGATGTTGGCCACTGTTCAATCGCTGATAAGTTGTTTTGAAAATATATTCACATTGTTCTTGCTCTGCTGTAAGAATTTTCGCTCTTGATATTTCTTCTGTTTCCCAGAAGTGTTTTAATTGTTTGTTGAGGTCTCTATCAGCTGTCGTGACGGTTAGAGATGTTGTGTTATGTACTGGTGCTTCTATAGTTGGGCCCAATAGAATCCATCCGAAGATTGTGTTGATGGCTATGGGTGTATTGTTTGCTCCGCGTCGAATGCCTTCACATAATATTTTCGTGTAAATTTTTGCTCCCAGCAAGACGTCTATGTCCCCTGGCTTCCAAAAAGTAGGATCGGCCAATTCTAAATTCCTTAAATGATGCCAGTCTCCTTTCATTATTGGTTTTGTTGGTAAGGAATCCGTGATTTTATTTAAAACTAAGAAGTTATCCTCCACTGATGCATTAGTTAAATTTCGGGACAGTAAATTTAGTTTGATTTGGTACCGGCATATAGCAGATGATATTAGATTTAAACCTACAACCTCTACTGAAGTTGGTAGAGGCTTGATATGTAACCTCTTTAAGGCAGATTCGGTGATGAAAGATGACTGCGAGCCTGTGTCAACGAGACATCGTAAAATTTGTTTAGCACCATACCTATCTCGCACACATACAAGTGCTGTGGCTAGTAGTGACTGATAATTTTCCATGATTACAAAGCTTTGTGTGATGTTTAATTCTTCAGTCAGTTTGGCTTTTGGTGACGTTGAATTTTTATTCGTATTATGATTCCTTGTATTTTCTTGTTGTTCCCTTGTGAAGGTGCTATGGTCTTGTTTATTGGCTTTGTTATTTGATGACGTATATTGCTCTTTCCTAGGATCCTCGTGGATTGAAGTGTGGTGCTTTTCCTTGCATTTAAAGCACCTGAATTTGCTAGTACAATTATTGGCTAAATGATGGTTTGACAAGCAATTTAAGCAGTGGCCAGCTGACATTACAATTTTGCGTTTGGTAGCGACGTTCATTCCTTGATATTTCGAGCACTTCTGTACGAAATGGTTTCCAGAGCATACAGGACATTTATTTTGTTTTAATGTGTGGTATACTTGTGTTGTTTCTCTTGTAACTGGTCTAGGCTGTGTTGATCGTGGTACTAGAGCGTCAGCAATGGATTCTAAAACTTTCAATCGTGTATTTAAAAATGAGCTAAATCGTATAAACTCTGGGAGAGCATGTGATGCTCCTTGTTCTTCTTCCCATAACTTTAATGTCATGAACGGTAATTTTTGTACAAGTAGATAAATCAAAAGTGCATCCCAAGTAGAGGGGTTCACATCTAGACTCTTTAATTGTTGCAAACATTCTTCAGTTGTGTGGAGAGACTTTATCCCCTTTGCTGTTTCAGTTGGAAGTTTTGGCTGATTGACTAGGATTTTTAGTTGATGATTTACTAATATTCTTTTATTATTATATCTCTCCACCAATTTTTTCCATGCTGGTTGATAATCTTCTTCTGTTATGGGTGTATGCCTCAATAATTTTTCAGCTTCGCCAGTTAAACAACCTTTTAGATAATGTAATTTTTGTACCGGTGTTATCTTCCCATTGTTATGCACTAATGATATAAAGAGGTCATGGAACGAGCGCCACAAATCATAATCACCATTAAACTTTGGCAGGGCAATCTTCGGTAGCTGAGACTCTTGCTGCACTATTGTTGTTGTATGACCTTGACATGAGCCTGTTTCCGGTTTCGTTGATGATGAAGTAGGTAGATACTTTCGAATTCCGTCTAATAATTCGCCCATATATTCCGAATACTTGATTTCAACGTCACAATAAGCATCTTTAATTAAATAATCTTGCTGTCCAAGTGTTTGATCTTGTATGCTCAATTTATTGATCTCAAAATCATTTGCGTTGTATTCGCTCCATAACATTTTCAGATCAGCCACTTTGTTCTCATAGAAGCCTTGAGTTCTTTTGAGCAAATTTGTTTTCTTCCCAGATTCTATTAATTTGTCCAATCTGAACTTTAAAATGCTTTGTTTTAAAACAAGCTCTTCCATTGTTGCCATAACTGTATTTATTACTTAGCCGATATATTAAGAAGCGTACCAATATAAGATAATCGTCGAATACCGATATAAAATTAACGTAAAAACAAATGTATAAAACGCACCACCCAAAGTACCGTAAAATAATTAAATTAAAATTAAATGAGCTGTGCAATCCTGGATGGAACCACCAAAATGTCAAGCGATAAATAAAGCGATAAGTCAAACGTTAAATAAACAATTTTTTCCTTTAATAATTCAACGAAGAAATGAAATTCAAACTGTCAAGCAAAGTTAAAGACAAGAATTGATATGATAAATCAATAAAAATTTAGGAACGGTATTATAAATAACAACAGGATTTGCACGCTTTAATTCAATTTTAATTTATTTAGATAAATTCAATATATATATAACCAAACAACAAAAAATTATAAAATTATATGAATAATTGTCTCATTTAGCACTAATAAAAAAAAATGAAAATAAATGCACAATAAATTTTATGAATATTAACTGCTGAAAAAGAAAATTATTAAATATTCAAAGTTTTGGAAACACATGTATTGAGTTGTTTATCCCAAACAGGACATGTATAACTCACTATGTAATTTCCACGAAATACCCTAAAAAATTGCCTTTCACGATGTAACCTCCTTGAAATCCACGAACGAAAAGAGAGCGAATCAGCCAGGTTGTGCCCCTTATATAGAAGTCTAGCAGCCATATTGATGATATTCATGTAGCAGCCATATTAAAGGTAGCCATTTTATTCGATTAATGATAACCATAATTAAAAATGTGTCCTTATTTTTAATTTCAATTGACTCCAATTATATCAGTCACATGAAGAATTAAATTATCTATGTTTTAAACTTATTTGTTTTGATTTTATAAATAATATTCATTGCAAATTAATTCAAATTTAATTTTGTCCATAAAAATGGCGGATAAACAAAAATGTCCTCATAATTTCGATACTCGAATTAACTTATAGTTGTCTCTGTTGTACATGCTGTCTTTTTCGCTCATTACGAACATATAAAAATTTTAATTTTTTAAATATTTAATTAGGAGTGTCTTTTTGGTGGTTTTAATTAGCACCATCGGAATCCCCATAAAATTTTATTCAAATTTCATGTGCTGTATGTTGGCAGTCCATAAAGTTGACGTCTGTTTGTGAACTTTAAAAAGTACGTGAACTGTCATTCGGGAGTGTTTTTGTTTTTGATCTAAAATACGTAAGTACCTTATTATTTACCTTTAATTCCATTTAAAATTATTGTGTGTATGTGATTATTCACATGTTACACAAAATTAATAGAATTACTAAGGTTTTTCTCTTATTGCAGATGTTCATTTCGAATTTGAGACCTTGCCACTATCCGGCCATCCAGCCTCAGAAAGACCCCCTAATGCTGGAAGTTATCAAACCTGGTGAGTAGAATTCATGTTTCACCCGTGATTATGTTTACATGTTATATTTATGTGATTTATTATGAGTTTTCTGTTTCTAACCCCATTGTTTTCATTTGTTGCATTTCATGTTGTCATTTTATTCATTGTGAATTCATGTAGGCTTATTCTATAAATTCATTGCTACTTCATGATATTTCATTTTAATTAATTGTATTTCTCTCATTTCAGGTTCATAGAAATTTCGGAGGTTAATACTACTTCGAAGGTAAGTATGTCATCAGGTAGAGTATGTATTTTTCCATTGGTTTTGTCCCCTTTAACTTTTTTTAATTTCAGGAATTCTCATGGAACAGTTCGAACATTTCGAACAGGTTTCACAAAATAACGGTTAACTTTTCATGAACGACTACCTGAATTCTTAAAACTCACTTTCGAATAATATAATATGAATAATATGACTACGGACAGGTGGACTTTTAAACAACGGAAGATTTTCACTTCTGTGTTTTACCACAGGTGACTTCTGCTTCCGTGATAAAGATCTGCTCATGAGATGAATCTACACCTGCGTTACATACGTCAGTTGCTACTTCACTCCAAATGAGTCAATAGCGGACTTCCAGGCCAAGTTGGATGGTCTGGAGGATGCGGTCCGCGGCATGGCTGGGGAGTTGGTGGTGGCTGGAGACTTTAACGCGAAGGCCTTGGAGTGAGGGGAACATATGCCTGACTCCCGCGGGGAGCGGGACTTTGCGTCGAGGACAGGGCTGGCGGTTTTGAACACCGGCTCGGCGTCCTGGGTACAGGGAAACAATTATTGATGTCTCTCTGGCGACGGAGGTCTTGGCTGCACGTGTGCAGGACTGGCAGGTGATCGAGGACTATACAGCCAGGCCAGCGATCACAAATATATCACGTTCCGCATGCGTGATATGGTGCTAAATGGGAAGTCGCCAGAATGGACGTCGAAAGGTTGTCTCAAACTATCGTACGCGGCCAACGTACCATTGAAGGGATGACGGAGGTACGACCATCTACTGGGCAGGTCGCCCGGATGGTAGAGGCCCTATTCATAAACGCAGGTTTGCACTGCAGCTGCAAAATTCAGCAATACATTTTGTTCAGCTGAATTGTGCAGATGATGGCGGACGGATGAAATCGCGGAACTGAGGCGGGTATGCCTCAGTCTCAAGCGGCTGGCTCAACGAGCTGACCGACGCGATCCTGGAACAGCCCGTACAACTGCCGACCATAAGACGGCGAAGAGAAGCCTTCGTAGGGCCATCCAACGGAGTAAGCGTCGATGCTGGCAGCGGCTGGGGGAGGACCTAAATGAAAATCCCTGGGGACTGGGGTATAGGATCGTCCTCCGAAAATTGGGGACGTTCTCACCGAACGCTCCCGTTGAAGCGGAGACGGTCCGATCAATTGTGGACGCCCTTTCCCCACCCATCTGCTGGAACCAAACCACGTGGTCCGCGAGGAACTCGACGTTCCTCTTTTCACACTGGAGGAACTTACGAGAGCCTCGCAGTCTCCAAAATAAGAAGGCGCCTGGGCCCGACGGGCTCCCGGCAGAGGTGCTGAAGGCATTGTCGGCGAGCCATCCAGAGCTCTTGCTAGAGATGTACAATGCCTGTCTGAAGGCGGGAGTTTTTCCCTCCCGCTGGAAAGCGGCTAGACTGGTACTTATCAGCAAGGGCAAGGGGACAGTAGGGGTCACGGGACGTACAGACCGCTGTGTATGCTCGACACAGCGGGCAAGCTCCTGAAGCCTCGTCTCCAAGCGGCCGTCGAGGCTGATGGGGACCTTTCCGAGAGGCAGTATGGTTTTCAGAAAGCGAGGTCGACGGTTCATCATCGACGCGGCCCGGACCACCGAATGCGGAAATTATTATTCTCGGCAGGTGTACCTTTTGGTCACCTTGGATGTACGCAATGCCTTCAATTAGGTGAGGTGGGGGGGGGGGGCGCTGAAGGCGCTAGAGCGTGACTTCAGGGTACCTCAGTATCTACTACGGATAATGAGGGACTACCTGATAAATCGCACCCTCACCTTTGAGAGGAAGGATGGCCCTGAAACGAGGGATCTTTCGGCAGGATCTTTAAATAAACAATATCATTGGAATCAAAAATCACACGAAACCCCGTCACCGTGTGCTAACCATATTTAAAAAATTACCTGTAATCGCGGAGCCGGGAATTATTTCAAAAATAAAAAAAATTTCTGGAAATGTGTAAAATGAAATCAATATGAGAATTTAGCCCACAAACATTTCTTCTTCTTATGAAAAGAGTACTTGGTTTTATAATTAGTATGAAACAAAATATTTCGAGTTTGTTTACTTATGTTATATTTAAACCAAAAACATTATTTTTTAATGATCATATCACTCCCATGGAAGTCGTCCTAAGGGGCAAGTGTGCCAGTCTTGTCCATCTAAAATTATTTTCTGTTAAATATATTAGGCATCTTAAATATTCGTACATTGTTAAATTACCTGGTATTGTTGACCATATCCCAAATTGTTGCTCTTCCTTATGGATATCAATATCCATTTCTTCGGTGTCGTCATACTTCAAGATATCCTTTTGAACTGTGAACAATTTAAAATTTTCCATCGTCTTGTTCTCACAATCTTCATCGTCATCTAAATTGACTGCAGGTTGATTCAAATATAAATCTATTAATGTTCGTAAGTGGTAAATCTGTTCTTCTTTAAGAGGTGGTATCACCAGCGGCAAGCAACTAAAATTTCCATAAGATTTGTATTTTTTTTTTTTTTGTATTAAAACTCAAAGAACAAGCACATACTTCTTAACTATTTCTGCTGTAAATTCATTAATATTTTTAACTCGTTCGTCTATATAAGTGCGAGCAAAGCAAAGTGACCAAGGACGCCGAAAAGTATCGCCAAAAATTAAAATTGAATTTATATCAACACCCATTTCATGATATAAGCTGCGAACGTTTTTTGCCATGGCAGTGTTATTCAAGGTACTTAGATCAAAATTAATGTCTGGGTCCTGAAAAAAATTTATAAAAATGTTATTTGAAGTTTTACCAATTATTCGTAAATATTTAACTTTTATTCAAAAATTTAACAACCAGTTGACTAAGCTTATCATTTATTATGACGTGTATTTCCGAGCTTAAACAACAAACTCTACGTCGATCACTACACAAAACCTCTAAGATGTAGAATATCTGATTCCTTATCCTATTCACCGATACCATTTGGACAAGAAGCTTGAACCAGCAAGCATATTCAAAGATCTGTAAATATTTTAATAACAATTTGCATCAGGATCATTCAACTAGTTCTTCTCTTCGTGGAAGCATGAAAGCAATTTTAGCAATACATAAATTGGCAATAGGGCGATAGTTTTCTACCCCTTCTTATGTAAGGGAATGATGACAGATACTTTCCAGCATTTCGGAAAGACACCCCCAGAAATATATAACTTAAATAAGTCACCAAGTATAGAAACAAGGGACATGCTGCAGTTTTTTACAAAGTAAGCAGGTATACCATCAGGACCACACGAGAAACTATCAGCCAAACCAGAAATATGCTTTAGGACAGTATTCTCGTCAAACACTAGGTCTTTGGTTTCCAAGTAGTCGGCGCAAGCCTCGCCATATGAGTAAAATCCTTATCTCTAGTATCACAGTCAATAAGAAATTCGCCAAATAGGTTGGCGTCTCTCTCAACGTCACCAATACGTCGTCGCTACGCTACAAAAAGGTAGCCATCACAATTACGCTTAGAATTTACGAACCTACAGAACCTACAGAACCTGCAGTAGTGCTGACAGAGGAAGAATATATTTTTAGGCTCTGCTTTAAGCACGTTGAGTGAAAAAAACCTCCACAAATGCCGTCACAGGCAATGGCATTGTCGGTAATTTCTTCGCTTCTTCGGCTATCAGAAGCTTACGAAATCAATAATAATAATAATTTATTAGCAATATATAAATGCTTTAACAACAGTGTGCCTACTTTCTTCATTCATAATTTTAAGAGTAAACTTAATTACTTAATTACATAGAGCTCAAAAATTCATTCTTAATCACTAATTAGTGTATCCCACTTATTTTGTATAAATTCTATACAAAACTTCTTAAACTTATTTATATTTACTACACTTGCATTATATTTAAGCCTATTATACATTTTCAAACCTTTGTAAATTAACGAATTTAGTGTCCTTGCTGTAGTACAGTTCACTAACCTAAATTCATTTACTCGTCTCAAGTTATATGGCTGCACCTCACTTGTATAAACTAAATAATCACTCAGGCACTTCAGGCAGTAATCCATTTTTAATTTTGAAAATCAACAGTAACTCATTTAGCACAATTCTTTCCCGCACACTCATCCACATCAACGACTCCAGCATACACTTAACAGCCACATACCTATTACATTGAAGAATCCCTTTCATTCCGATATTTTGAAGCTTCTGAAGCTTGTCCATTATTCCACTGGATACTACGAACAACACTGACGAATAATACTCAAAATGTGGCTTCACTATTGTATTATCAATCTTGATATATGTAACTACCGACACCGATTTTCTGATTCTCCTTAAAACACCGATTTTTTACCAATTTTCGCACATATATAGTTCATATGCCCTTTAAATTTTAATTTATTGTCCACTAGATATTTAGTCTTCTCCACTTGCTCAATAAAAGAATCTGCAAACTTCAAAGTACTCATATTCACCATTGATTGTCATAAATTTGGTTTTTCTAGTGTTCAATTTCAATTTATTCATTTGTAGCCACACGTTCAACTTTCGCAAATTTTGTTCCATTACATATGCACACTCATTTACATCATTACCAGCAATGTAAATTAATGCATCATCAGTAAATATATATTTATATTTATGTTGTCCAATACACTCTTTATATCATTAATGTATATAAGGAACAGTAGAGTCCCAAGAACAGATCCTTGTGGTACACCAAGCTTTGAGACATCGCTCCATTAAGTTTTGTCCGATGTGTTAGCCCCTATAGATAGCTTTTAAACCACATTAATTCTTTTCCTTTGATCCCATAATTATTCAACTTATTAATTAAAATATATCTGTCCACTGCATCAAAGGCCCGTTTGAAGTTCAAAAATACTGAAATTATTTTTTTCCATTTTATTAGCAGCATATTAGGTGCTATCTCACTGTTGTGGTGTGTTCCCGCCGTGCTCCTTGGAGAGCGGGATTCACCTTACACCTCCTTCCTCCTCCCTTTTTTTAAATCAAACGTTCACTCTACCATGAAACACTTCAATTTATTAGATAAGAAAATGGAATTTATTCGTCCTTTTAATTTTATATGACCTTAACATTTTTTTGAACGGATTTTATTTTTTATTTAACTTCACAATTTTCTACGGCTTAATCGAAAATTTACAACAATTTCTTAAAATTTTTAGGATGGATTTTGTTTAATTTAACTTCACAATTTCCTACGGCTTAATCGACAATGCACAACAAAATTTTTAGGATGGAGTTTGTTTCATTTAACTTCACAATTTTCCACGGCTTGTAGATACTTAATACACGAAAGAAGGTACAAAATCAACTTCGCAACTCTTTCGAGTATAAAAACTTTCGTCTAAGAGAATTATATAGGAAATGGATTTCGAGTGAGTGAATTTTCGTCAGTTTTTTTAATACAACATTTTGTTCCTACTTGCTAGGTATAAATGTAATGTTATAATAATAAAAAAAATATCTTTAAATTTTTGTTATACATATAGGAAAAATAAACATACTATAATACAAATATATTTATTTATATGTTAGGGGAAAATATTGCTTGAGAGCTCAACTTAGGATTACTTTTACAATAGTTTTTAACACGTTCGCGGACACGTTCGCCGTCGTGTTCTTATGCTTTATGGAAAGCTTGTCGGCATATACCGTCTTGTCCGCGAATGTGTTAACCCCTTTTGGGTACTATGTATATAATTTTATTGACTTAATATTATTTTTTTGTTATAAGGAGATACAAAATTTCATTTTTTTTCTAATTAATTATTAGATATTATGAATATAAATATATAGGGAAAAGAAACTTGTATGTCAGGGGGTGGGCAATCCCAAGCGTTTGGAAGTTACAGGGTGATTCATAAATTTCAGTTTTTCATGGTAAACACATTACTCTTTTATTTTTATCTTTTGATCTACCCAACATAGCGACATCAAACAAACGCTAAAAAACTACTATCCCAATGGCCTTTCTAAAATTGTCAACAATGTTGATCTAACAGTACAGTCACTTCCAAAATTGAAAAAAATGGTTTGCGATTACCTAAAGTTCAGCATTTTCCCAAATTTTCTCGGAAATTCATGTAATTTTTATTAAATTGCCCATCTTATTACCTTTCCAAAAAGGTGCAACATATCTACGTAGAGAAAAAATGTAGAAATTTATACGTAGAAATCCAATCGGAGAATATTATAAAAATCAACAAATTAAAGAAATTAAACTCAAATTAATTCTAAACTGCTTTTTATTGAATTTAAAAATAATTACAATTAATCTTGTTGTTACAAAAGCTGTTTAAAACGTCCTCCGCCACTTTGGATGCATGCCAAAAGTCTCCTTCTAAGTCGCTGTTTAAAGCGTATTGCAGCCAGCCTCTCCCGTATTTTCGTCCCTGCATTCCCAATTCGGCTAACTAAATCCTCTCAATTGTTTACTGGGCTTGAATAAACTTCATCCTTCATTGTTCTCCATAAGAAAAAGTCCAATGGGGTAAGGTTTGGAGATCTAAGCCAAGGAATCGGTGCACCTCGTTCAATCCAGCGGATAGGAAATTTTTCACTTAGTATTACCTCACATATGCGCTGATACTCCATCGCGTTGGTGAAACATCCCCCTTAGATTATCCATAAGGTTCTCCTCCATTAGATCTGGTAGTGTATTGTCCAAAAAGTCCGCATAAATTTCACTATTAAGCACTTGCGGCAAAATATATGGTCCTACCAAATGGTTGCCGATGATACCAGCCCAAACATTGACACTGAATCTCTGCTGGAATGAGGTCACCTTTGCCCTGTGTGGGTTAGTGTTCGACCAGGTATGGAGGTTATGAAAGTTCGTGATATCATTCCTGGTGAATTGACATTCATCTGTCCACAGAATCCGGTCCAGAAACGCTCTGTTGTCAATGTCGCGTTCCAGAAGCCAAGTGCTAAATTTCAGTTTTCTCTCAGAATATCCTTCCAGTAGTCCTTGGGATGGGTCATGATGATATGGACGAAAACCCCTTTCGATGAATAACCCTCCAAACCTTAGTCGCCTTGCGACTCTTTTCGTGCTCGTCTCAGGGTCCTGCCTCACGATGGTGATTATTTGCTGCTCGACGTCGGCAGAAGTTCCCGAAGTTTCGGGTCGTGTCTCGTGTAAAGTTACACTTCCTGTTTCTCTTAACCAGCGGAAAATCCGTGTAAATACCCCCTTTGGGGTGCTCGCGGATTCGGGAATCTCCTTTGATATTTCAGTACAGCCGCTCTCTCGTTTCCGTCTACTACACCATAAGTGTAAATAATATCCGCGTATTCTTCAAAAGTAAATTCTACCATTTTTTAATAATTTTTTTTAAAAACACCTGTACTTATTGATTGGTTTTTTAACTATGGTAGGTATTCTTGCTGACTGACAATTTTTTATAGCACAATTTCCATGAGGTACGAGTAACAGAACGCTAGGATACAAGGGTGTGAATTCTGGCTACCACTAGCTAATATCGGCAATAAAACAAAATAACACTAACATTTTTATAACTTTTTTGCAGCAATAATTTTAACTAATTACCTGTTAACCCAAAACAAACATTTTCGACCTTTTATCTTAAAAATTTTGTTTCTAAATACTTAAATCGAGTTGTGAATGGGTAGACAAAAATATTCCAACATGTTCAGAAGAATATAATAGCATATAATAGGGAAAAAATTAAACTAGGTCGTAACGGAGCCCGATTTTTGAAAAAGTTCTCGAAATATCGAATTTAATGACGGGAATTTTTTTTTACTAAATTCAAGAGTAGGTTATTGCCTATCGAATGGTGTATTTTGTTTTGCTCTCATGTCTGCCATTTTATGTGGGCGGGGTCTCAAAGTTGAAACTTGGCAGAACTATAGCGGGAGAATGGGGAGTCTATAGATGAGTTTGAGGTATTTATAGATAGGGGAGTGTCGTCGATGTGATAAAATGTCATTGGGATTTTCAGCTCACCAAATGGCGAAGTTATTAAGGCTGCAGATGGAGTCCTTGAAAAAGGATCAAAAAAGGATTCGTTTTAGCAATTGGTGGGACCAAAATAGAAAAAACTGCCGAACGGAATGCGTTCATTTTCACGGATGTCGTAGACCTTATGGCCGCATGTGTGATAGGCTATTTTTATCGGGATTTTTTTAAAAAGGGGCGGGCCTATGATCCTTGGCGTGCTAGGTTCGTTTATAAATCGGAAGTATTGATCGGAACCCTACTATGTTGGTATTCATTTTTCGTAGAATCGGTAGATCTATTCGAAAATGAAAGAAAAAAATTGAAAATGTACCAGATCAAAATTTTTGCATGAGTGTAGTAGTAGAATATTTTTGAAATTTTTCATTTTGTGGCGCAAACTATGCTAATGGCTAAGAAAAAAAAGTTCTTTTTTGATTTTGTACTATACTTTTTCCATCTATTACAAAATTGATTTTCAAAAAATGATAACTTAGGGTGGGGATATCCGATTGAAAAAAAAATTATTCGTTTTTTATCGAAGCTATCTGAAAGAAATATAAAAAAAATTTAAGGGTAATTTTTCGGGTGGTGGGGGTGGCTAACCCATATGTCCAAATAAGGGATGTGGGGTATCAAATTAAAGGTAATTTGGTCACTAATCGATTGGCGTATTTTTTTTATAATTAAAAAAACTTCATCGCTGACTTTTTTTCTTTGAATATTTGACCGGGGATGGCATCCACCAAATTCTAAATTCACAAATTTTTGTGATTTTGTAATGGATTGTAGAAGAGAAATCCCCCATGTTCCAGATCGAAAATGTTTATTTAGGGTAGTTACTAGCGATGGAAAAGCGGCGTAAGGCGACCAAAATGCCGATAATTGATACCGTCGAAAAAGTAAGAAAATTCAAAAAATTATACTTTTTTCAATAATTCTTTCAATACTTAATTAATTAATTAAAATTAATTTGGTTGATAAAAATTCATTGGGTCAAAAAAGGCACCTAAAAACGGCAAAATTTCAAAATCGCTAACTTCAATAAGTTACATTCCAACGCTTAATGAATTTCGTCCTAACAGGATTACAGGGCTTGGAATGCTTTGTCTACCTAGAAAACATAGTCATCTACGGTAAAAATCTTGCGGACCACAATAATAAGCTCCGCAAAGTCTTCAATCGTTTGAGAGAGAACAACCTCAAACTGCAGCCCGAAAAGTGCCAGTTTCTGAGAAAAGAGGTTGTTTATCTAGGCCACAAGTGTTCCAGTGAAGGAGCACTTCCAGACCCCAGTAAAAGGGCTTGCGTCCAAACTTTCCCAGTTCCCAGAACTGTACGCCAAGTTCAATCCTTTATTGGACTTGAAAATTATTATCGAAAATTCATCCCCGACTTCTCCAAAATTGTGCGTCCTATAACGAATTTGCTCCGCAAGGACGTAAAATTCATATGGACCGAGAAGTGCCATGAGGCATTCGAGAAAATCAAAACCTCACTAATTTCCCCTCCACTCCTTATATATCCCGATTTTTCGAAACCGTTCAATTTAACCACGGACGCCAGCAGCGAGGCATTAGGAGCCGTCCTATCGCAAGGAGAAGTAGGACACGACCAGCCCATTGCCTACGCCAGCCGTACACTGAACAAATCGGAACGCAACTACTCAACTATTGAAAAAGAGTTGCTCGCCATAGTCTGGGCTACGCGTAACTTTAGATGTTACTTGCAAGGCCGAAAATTTACCGTCTATACAGACCATAAGCCTCTCAAAGGCGTCTTTAATGTTAAAGACCCCACTTCCCGTCTGGTGAGATTTCATCATAAACGTTCCGAATTCGATTATCAAATCGAATACAAGCCAGGAAAGTACAATACGAATGCCGACGCGTTAAGCCGGATTCCACGGGAAGTCAGCGAAGACTCAAATGGCCAGAACATAATAGTTAAAGCGCAAGTCCACCATAAAATGGATTCGGACTCGGAGGATGAAATAACCTCCATTGGCAAAAATCGCCTAAAATGTAACGCTGTGACCCGGGCTCAAGCGAAAAACGCTCAAATAGAGTCTAAAAGCCCCGAAATACGGGATCACACGCCTCACAAAAACGAAATAATTCAAAATATAGAAGAGGTCACAGTACCCGCCAGGTACTAATCCGCTAATTAACGATAAACCTAAGCCCCCTGAAATAATCACAAGCCCCAAGGAGATACAAACGATCTTACATGATTATCACGACTCCCCTTTTGGCGGCCATGAAGGCGTAATTAAAACATACAAGCGGATTCGAAGGAAGTACTGGTGGAGGCACATGCTTGGCGATATCAAGAAATACGTTAAGCATTGCTCAAAATGCCAAAAAATGAAGGCATCACCTCAGTATAAAATGCCGATGGTCATCACGGACATCGCAGAACAGCCCTTCGACAAAGTCTATCTCGACATTGTTGGTCCACTCGAGGAAACTGACTCCGGAAACAACTACATCTTGACCTTCCAGGATAACCTCACTAAATTTGTCGATTGGTACGCCATACCTAACGGGGAAGCCGTTACAGTAGCGCAAATCCTCTTCGACGAAATCGTCGCGCGCTACCGCATCCCCAAGCGAATAGTCACTGATCAAGGAAGCAACTTCCTTAGTGATCTGTTGAAAAAGGTATGTAAACTGCTACGGGTGAAGAAGTTACAAACTTCTGCCTACCACCCACAGTCAAACGGCGCACTGGAACGTGCACACAGGCCGTTAATCGAATACTTGCGTACCATAGTGGACGAGAATCCCAAATCATGGGATGAATATCTGCGAACCGCTGCATTCGTGTACAACAACAGTGTACACGAGGGGACGAAATTAACTCCCATGGACTGCCTTTACGGCTTCACAGCGGATGTTCCGTCAAACTTAAAACGAGACCCTGAACCCGTGTATATTCACGAGAGCTACTATCAGATCCTACGATACAGGCTCCAAAGGTCTTATGCCACGGCACGCAAAAATCTGCTCGCTAGCAAACAACGGTCGAAATTATACTACTTTTCGACCCCTATCATTTCACATAGGTGACAAAGTCTTACTCAATAGCGAAAGTCGAAAACATAAGCTACGAAGTACCAGGCAACAGGACATCACTATCTTTTTGCACGGCACCCCATAATTAAAAGAACGACTATTACCAAAAGTCGAACCCTAAACTTCAAATTCAAAACAACTCTTGTGAAATTCCGTCAGAGACTGAACCACCAAAAATCCCTCTCCTTAATGCTATATCTAGAAGCTCCTCTTGACGGCAGTCTAAATTGCTGTTACGCCCTACTTGGCTTCTTCACCCTGCTATAAAGGGGATTATTATAATAACATTTTCTTTTAATGCCTTATCCACTCTATTTTGCCTATGGCAAAACCTTCGCCCTTTAATTATATCTACACGGTTGTATAGTGATTTACTTCCACTTTGGAGTTTACATTACCTCCTAACCCTTCCTTTTCTCGCCTCTGAGGCCGAGACAGGAACTTCTTCCTGGTAGTCCCTTGTCTTGAGGTCCTCCTCAACTACCTTCGAAATACTTTATTCAACAGTAGATATCGAAACAATTACCCAACTATCATATTCACCTCCAGTGACTTACCGGAAAATTCTTCCTGGTAGTCCCGTGTCCTGAAGTCGACCAGCAGATATAAAAACCCGCATCAAACAATTTCAGAACATTACACTGGAAAATACATATGAAGTCTACGTTAAGTAAATCACAACTCTCCCGACTAACTAAAAACAAAAACTCGCCATATTTAAAAAATTGCTAATTATGGCTCCACCACATCCCCCACAACAAGAAATTGGCGCTAGAGCAACCTTTATCACCCTCGCCTCCAGGGCTACAACAGGAATTTCTCCTGGCTGCTTTCGCCCTGAGGTACACACGCGGAAATATAACATTCGCTGGAAACAGCTTTAGGGAAAATCTACGCTTAGTAAATAAGAAAATTAATTTAAAAACCTCCATTAACCATATTCCTCTCCACAGGTTTGATACAAAACGTTATCATTCTCGGACTAATCATATCCACTATGGGAAGTAGTACATCGGAGACATACTCGGTGAACCCACTCAACAATACAGGAGTGCTATTCGAGGATTTAGGAAGCCTCATGGTTTACCACTCCACATGGAATATACTCACGGAGTTGGACCTGACCGAGTTGGACAATCAAACAACGGTTGCGGAACGAGCTGAACACTACGTGCTTCAACTGTGTGGAAACAACACGGTAGGAAACCTCTGCGAACTTCAACAGAAACATATGCACGCGCTGATGGAAAACATCAAACAACGCACAAAGGTAATTAAACAAGCTGTTCCCAAATCTCGTAAAACGAGATCCATCTTTGACGGCATCGGAAACGCCATGCACTACCTTTTCGGTACCATGGATAGTGCCAATGAACGCGAAATCTACAGTCGCCTGGATGAGTTGGAAAATAACCATCAGGTACTCGCTGATTTAGAGAAACAACAAATCAGTGTAGTCAAGACTGCGCTTAACACAATTCAAAAACCTTTAAACTCACTGGTTGAAAGACAACGGCAAATAGCCTACCAGATGAGTGATTTGCATAATTTAACCGATAAACTCGTAGCAAGACAAATGAGGCAGGAAATAGTCTCTAGTCTGTTGCTACAAATGGTAGAAATTGACAGCAGGCGCTACTGGATATAATAACCTCTAGCCGACACAACCAAATTCATCCCCTGCTGATCGCCCCTGATTCACTCCTTGAGATTTATCACAAATCTCACTCCACGTGTTCAAACGCCCAGAATTGTCTATCAATTCTCCATCAAACGGCAGTATTACGGACACATCTGTTGCAACAAAAATTGGTGATCAGAATTACATTAGCAGTTTTCAATCTTCCAAAAATGAAGTTGCAACGAATCAGGTGCTTCCCGATACACACGGAAGCGAACCATTCATAAGTTCCGGAAATAGAATATTCCCATATAGCGAGTCAACTTTCGACTCAGGAATTTCTATTACTTAAACCGGAGAACATGAAAGGATATCGGAAAGTCACTCGATATGTCGAGGAGGATACTTACGCTGGTCTGCTAACCGATAACAAAAGCAACACAAACCGATGAATGTGTGATCAAGTTGCTCTTCAATCCCCTGGATGAAAACCCTAGGTGTTCGCTAAAAGTGCAAATACCCCCCAGGGACATTTAATTAAATTAAATAGGCCAAATTCCTGGCTGTTTGTATTGAGGACAACCACCATTGTGCATATTACATGCACCCAACAATTGCTTACGCATCGCCCCTTCTGGACAGGGAATCTTGGTCATTAACCAACCCTGCCACTTACAAATAGGACCACATAAGCTATATTATGAGGCTGAAAATACACATCCACTGCTTTTCACGCAACCGGCATACTTTCCTAAAACAGACGAAACGGCAAAGAAATTAGATTCCTTCATGGCTAAATACGAGTATCACTCTAAGACAGAAGTACCACATACAAAGTTACTACTAGGTGACAACACTAACGAAATGTTGCACGAGAGTACGCAAGCATTGGACCAAATACAGGAGTTAAATCTACACTCCCGGATTAAAACACCCCACATACTCTCAACAACTTCGTTGTCACTTACGGGTCTATTGCTGCTGTTCATCGTCATTTTCATAACAGCCAAATACGCCATACCGACATTGAAGGCATGGATTACGCGGCCTAATCAAACACCCATGCCCGAAATCCCCCTAGAAGAGGCAGTCTCAGACCTAAAAGAGCGGCCTCAACGGCCACAAACACTGCCCAGGGCACGATCCATACAACTGGTCTAAACAATAGATGCAAATAAATTTAAAGAAGTCCAATATAAAATTTAATAGACAACCCTAGAGTATTAAGAAACATAAAAATAAACATAAAACAATGTAAAGTAGCAACAAAACGCGCCGTGGAGTACTACCACAATCGTCGGTCGAAAAATACCGAAGCGCAAGACAAGTACTAACCGCTTTACTCACCAAGGATAAAAATATTATAAAAAGAAAAAATTATTAAGAAGAGACCGTAGCGCATAGTAAGTACAAACAAAAGTAAAGGTAATAAAATTTAAATTAAATAAATGATGAAGTTAACAACAAAAACGCGCCGTGGAGTATTACCACAATCGACGGTGAAGACGAGACCGTAGCGCAAAATAAAAAAAAAAATAAATAAATAAAAAAAAGAGAAATAATAACAAAATAAATATTAAAGCACAACTATACACCAACGTAAAAAAAAACAACAAGTCTAAGCACGCGCAGCCTAACTAAACTGAAAATATAAAAGGCCTAACTACAAGGAAAAACACCGCAGAATTGAAGTTTAATTGTATTTATTTATAACAACAACAAAAAGGGGGATATAACATAATTAATAAAAATAAATATAAAAAGCCAAAATTTAAAAAAAAAAAAAGGAAGTAAGGAAAAACATTAAACCACTGCTGGCTGAGGGTCCAGCGCTCCGAACTGATGTCCGAGCCTGACAGGCGTGATGGGCGGGGGGCCAAAAGCTCTTCTGCGGCAAGCGCGTGCAGCAACGCGGTGTCGGGCCCTTGGGGGGGGGCGGACCCTCGGCTTCGGAAACCGACTCAGCAGACGGGGACCGGTAGGGCGGAGGGGGGCCCTCAGGCGCGCAATGAGCACACGGGGCTGTGTACCCCACAACACCAAGCGTCCACCCCCGGCTCGACCAAATGCACATTGACCTCTGTCCGCGACGGTTCCACCATAGGCGGACGCAGCCATCGCCGTCGGGGTCAACATAAGCAACCCGGATTATTCTAAGGTAAAATACCTTACGACCGGGAGCTCTGTAGCGACGATTATCTAGGTTAACGGCGTGCGCGAGTACAAGGGCCATGACTGAAACTCGACTGTGACGGAAACAGTCAATCACGGCTCAAATAGTAAAACAAAATCCCTTACCCTGCAATTGTGCGATGATTATTCCTCTCCAAAGAATAATCATCTTTTTCGCGGGGGGAAGGAAATGTTACAGATTGGATTCGCTTATTTTAAGATAAGCCTAATTCTAACGAATCCAATCTGGCATTTAGAAAAACAAATCATAAAAAATCTCATGAGTTGGATTTCAAACATCGAATTTTGTTACAACAAAGTTGCAACATATTCAAATCCAACTCATGAATAATATGTAAATTAAACAAAGATTTAATGGGTTGGATTTTGTACATCGAGTTACGTTGCAACAAAGTTGCCATGTACTTAAATCCAACTCATGATAAACAACGCGCTCGGGTTACCGTAGACATTCCTTTCACAAGGTAGCCCAGTACACGATAAGCAAAAGAAATTTGCTTATTCAGTGCGAAAAACACCGATCTACAGCGGCTTTGCCCAATGAGAACTATCTACATCAAGGGCAAGAGCCAAAAAACGAAGAAAAAGCACGAAAGCTTTTTCTTCATGTAGATCGGTTGTAAAGAATTCGTAGTAGGTATGAGAGAGTCTAGTTCTAATCGTGAACGCAAAAAGTCGCGTTTTGGGAAGTTTTGGTCGCGATCAAGGTGGGTCGCGGTTACATAAAAGAGTTTTTTTTAAATCGTCAAGGCGCTAAAACGTGGAGTCTGAATTAAAAACCTCATCGAGTGAGACTAGTTAATGACGGTGCCGGAAAAGACGCGTTTTAAAAAAAAAAGGATTCGAGCGAATTAGTCGGGTGACATGGGGGACGCCGGAGTATGTTATTGAACAAATTTAAAGAAGTGCGAAAAATTATTGTGTTGAGAAACTAGAAAATGATTATTTGTAATATATTCAGTGAAGAAAATTATGGTGTTGCTAAATTAGATAAGGACTGTTGAAAAAATAAACCTAATAAATTAAGATTTTTGTCAGAATTAAGTTAGTAGTTAGAAAAGAATTTTGAAAAGTATGTTATTGAACAAATTTAAAGAAGTGTGAAAAATTACTGTGTTGAGAAACTAGAAAAAGATTATTTGAATAATAAAACTAATTGTTTAACAAATTTGTTTTAACAGCATCATTGAATTTGGCAATTCCTGCCTGTTGTTCAATAGAAGTTCTTCAATTTGTTTAGGGGATATGAGTGTAGGATGGAATTTTCCATGCCTTGAATCAGTTAAAACGTTTAGTAATTCACCCTGAGTATTTTGGTATCTAAATGCCATTAGCGAGAGCAGGGAAATAAGGGATTCCAGTTCAATGGATATTTTGTTACTCAATGTTATATTCTCGATTGGTGATGTAGCCAACTGTATTGATATTATTTTTTATGCATGGTTAGGAATTCCTTTTCAATTGCAATTTTTGTTTTATTAAATATGTGAGTTGTTTCTTCGATTATCGCGGTTTGGTTTTTCATAAGTGATAGGAGGGAGTTCTGGTTTAGGGTGAAGTTATGAATTTGGTTGATTTGAAGTTCTGTTTTGTGGCTGTCGAATAACCACTCTTGTTTGCGAAATTGTGCTTACTTGTTGGAAATTATTTACGTCTCCTTCAGTTCATGGAACCCGGGCATTGTTTGAAGCTCTCGTTCTGCATTCCTCGATTGAATGTCCTATCCGATGACAATATCGACACTATGGGACCTGCGATTGGGATGTCACATTATTGAGATCTGGGGGATGTTTTAATTGCGAATTTGTTTTTTGGGTTGCGTTGAAATTTGGGATAAAGCGTTGTATGACTAGACATCTCGAAGCAGCATGATGCCCCAGTCTATTGCCTTTAAAACAACGAAGATTGTGAGTTATATTTTGTTGAAATGGATTTTGGTTTATCTTCTCATTTGTTTGAAAATTGGGTTGTCTGAGTTATATGCGTGATGCATGCTCTAGAATGTGCGCTTTTAGTGCTGAAAATGATTTATCAGAATGGACTTTAGCTAAAACTTTTAGCTGGGCATTTGTTAGCCCATCTTCGATAGCTCTCGCTGCCTGGCTCTCGTTATCTTTTAATAGGGATTTTAGGAGAATTTTATCGCTTGTATACGAATGTGTTGCCTCATTTAATTTGGAGTTGTAGAGTTGTATTTAATCTTTGGAGAAAGTCTTTCACGCTTTCTCCCATTCTTTGTTTAGCGCTATTTAGCTGTGATTGTAGCGTTGACCTAGGAGTTTTAACTTCGAAAGTTTGAGTTAGGATCAATTTTAGATCAGGCCATTCTCATATCTCATTGTATCTACATATATATATCATACGCTTCTCCAGATAGTTTACTCCTTATTAAGCTAAGGAGGGAGTGATTTCGCATCCGATAGGAAAAAACGCGATTGGTCTCTGAAGGAAACATTATGGTTATGATCTGTGAAATTATTCGTATTATTCGATGAGTTTGGGAATCGAGAGTCCAATTTATACCGCGATTATGGTATTTGTGTATGCTGTTTCTACATTAGCGTAAACATCATTTTTAAAGTAGTTATGCTCTATTCCGTTAGGATTAGTACTTGTAACTATTTCATTATGTCTTGATTCAAAATCATCCCAGTATTTGTGCAACGAATTGATCTTTTGTCCCAGATATGTCTGGCTTGCAGTTGATAAGGAATTATACGGGTTATCGATTTTTGTCTATCTTCCTGCAGCCTAAATCGTATTATATTTGATTGATCCTGGTCTGTGTTGTCTTCGTTATCTGTTGAAGTTGTTTTTAGTGAAGTTTTTGGCGGTGGAATGTAAAAGGGGTTATTTGTATTGTCCGCCTGTATTGAAATTGATTTTAACCTATCAGACATAATCGCCTTGATAAAGTTGTACCAATCTTCCGTTTTGTCGGAGTATGAATGTTTGAAATAATCATGAGTTTCGTCGAAATCTTCATGGTTCCTGATCAGGGTTTCCATTTCTTCAAATGAAGCCCAGATATATTCTAATTTTTGGAGTTTACCAGAGGTAAATGCTGATGTTCTTCTCCGTTTGCTTGCCCTATGGTAATCCGCCAGATTTTATATAATTTCGTTTGTTTTTTTTTACATTTGCGATATGCAAAGCTCGTCGAAGGATTTATTTTCGTCCGTCATGTTTAGTCAGTTTAAAATATAAAAATGTAAGTTTAATTGAGTCTACTGAAAGGACGGGGAAAGTATCAATATTTGACGAAAATATGAGAACTTTCGCCAATACGAAGCAAGGACCAGTTAAATAAAATTTTGATTTAATATAAATAATAAATAAAATGTAAATTTATATTTATTCGTAACTAAAATTCCTCTTGCCAAAAATTTTTAAATAAAAAAAAAATCCTTTCTTTGGCGTTTTGTTATATAAAAATTAATTAGTTAGGGAAAATGGCATATATAAATATTACTTTTAATAATATTGTTTTTATGATGATTGTTTTTAATAATAAATAAAACATAAAGGAAATAAACTACCTTGAGTTTTTCCACTGTTTGTTTTGAAATGATGTATGTATGCATCGGGCGTCCTAGCTGACGTCTTCTTGGAGATTAAGAGTTGGATCCGGACAGAGCAGTTTTTGCTGACGAGTTAGTCGATGGTACATCATTCCTGGCCATCGCTCTGGCCGACGATTCCTGGATGTCCTCCTTCTTTTATTTATTTAATTAAGCTTAATACAAACTATAACATAATAATAATACTAATACTACAAGCTATACTAGATGATAAATGATGGAATTATAAATAAATTGAAAAAGCTACAATATGAGCTCTCATTAAGGAACAAACTGGCTGGAAGGAAAACGAATTAAGAAATGCGATCAGGATGGACGGGGTCGAGATATAAGGATTTGTGAAGGGATGATTTACTCAGATGGAAGTCAAAGGAGGAAAGGTCGTTGACTTTTCGAAGCATCCTGGTAATTGGCTCGCTTTGACCGTAGTTTGTGCGATGGCGGTCGAGTCGGAAAAGGGGAGTGGACCTAAGGTTGCGGGGATTAGTATAGATGGGTAAAGATTGCAGGATTGAAGGGCAGTCTATGGCTCCACTTAATAGCTGATGAATGAAGAGAATGTCAGAAACATCACGACGTTTACTTAAGGGTTGTAAGTCAATCAGTTTCAGACGGTTTTCATAGGGTGGAAGGTTGAATCTGTCTGCCCACGGGAGATCACGTAGAGCGAAGCGAACGAACCTACGCTGGACGGATTCAATCCTATTGATATGGGTTGTTTGTGTAGGTGACCATACCTGGCTGGCATATTCAAGGAGAGGTCTAACGAAGGAGATATAGAGAGATTTGGAAACATATGGATTGGAGAACGCTCTAGACCAGCGCATCACAAACCCTAGCGCGGAGCTAGCTCTGTTAATTATGCTGTCAATATGAGAACGGAAGTTGAGTTCCCTATCACAGATTATTCCAAGGTCACACAAAGAGGTAACAATAGGGACCGGTACATCGGTTAGCATGTAAACTCTCGGGGTAATGGTAAGACGCTTGCGGGAATAAGAGATGGACTGGCATTTGGAGACATTGAGTTCAAGAAAGTTTTTCATGCACCACGTGGTGAAGGAATCGAGATCTTTTTGCAGGAGAAGAGAGTCGGTTGTGGAGGAGATATGTTTAATTATTTTCATGTCATCAGCATAAATGGACAGCTCTGAGTGATTGATGACGCATTCAACATCATTTATTGTAAGGATGAAGATCAGTGGACCGAGGTGGCTGCCCTGGGGGACGCCGGAACGAGCGACAATAGGGTTAGAAATGGATGAACTGAAAAGAACATTGTAGCGACGGTTATTGAGGTAGGATTGAATCCAGGAGATGAATCGGGAGGGGAAGCCTAGGCGATCAAGTTTGAACAAGATAACATTATGGGAGATCTTGTCGAAGGCTTTACTAAAATCGGTGGCAATAACATCAACATCTTTACCATTTTCCAGAGCACATAGTGTCTTGGAGACGAAGTCAGTAAGATTGGTGGTAGTAGAGCTTCCTTTGAGAAAGCCATGCTGGGAGAGGGAGAAGATAGACTTACAGTGGAAGAACATGGAGTCATAGACCAATTTTTCGAATAGTTTAGGTATGGATGATAATTTAGCGATGGGTCTGTAGTTGGACACACCGTTTTTGCAACCTTTTTTGAAGATGGGAATAATATACGAGTTTTTCCATAATTGAGGGAAAACCCCTTGAGTGACCGAGAGGCGGAATAGCAAGGTAAGGGGTTGAATTAGATGCGTGGCACACTTTTTTAGAACGATGGCCGGAATGCCGTCAGGACCTGGGTTGAAGTCGTCCTCAAGCCCGTTGATACTGGCGGCGATTAGTTCGGGATCAGGGTCGAAAGACGTAAACGACGTTTGAGTGCATTTGTCCAAGAATGAGAAGTAGTTAAGGTCAAGTTGTCGGGAATTGTCGCTGAAAGATTTACTGAAGAAGTCTGCAAAGAGGTTGGCGATAACTTGAGGATCAGATGAAGAGGTATTCTCAAGCTTTAGGGTAGAGGGGTAACCATTGGATTTCTTTTTGGAATTAATAAAGTGATAAAAACGCTTGGGGTCGGATATGAGGCTAGCTTCCATCCGTTGGAGATACTCATGGTAGAGGGTATCACAACGTTCGGAAAAAGAGATATAAGCAGATAGGTAGGAAGAATAGTCAGACTCGGTTTGGGATAGAAGAAAAGTTTGCCAACGTTTATTCCTCCTGTTGCGGAGAGAGCGTAATTCTTTGTCGTACCATACGGGGGATGAGGAGTAGTTTTTACGAGGAAAAAGGGGAATAGATTGTGCAAGACAAGCGTATATTTCCGAATAGAACGCTTCTATAGCAACGTCGACTGGAAGATGTTGAGGGATAGTGCCAATGTTAGAGTTGAGGAGCAAGTGATTTAATTTTTCAAAGTCGCCCTTGCGAAAATTGAAGGAAAGAGAAGACTCGGAGCTTGAAAGGGTATGAGGGTGTTCGTAGGAGAAAACGAGGAAGAGGGGAGGATGGTGACGATCGAGAGAGGAGAGGAGATGGTTGCTTTCCACGACAACCGAGTTAACTGGGTCTGAAGAAAAGATTAAGTCTAATTGTCTGTCCAGAAAGTTCCTGACACCACTTACTTGAAAGAGACCAGAAACGGAGAGCTGATCAGTAAAATAGGTTTCTTTGGCCGAAGAGGCGTTAAGGGGTACATAGTGGGAACAGTCCTCAGACAATGACCATTGAATACGGGGGAGGTTAAAGTCACCCAATAAAATAATTTCATCAGAGGCGTTAGCGTTCTCAAGCAGGGTGTCGATCGCTTCAATTAGGGGCTCGTAGGCTTCTAGAGGTTGAGAGGGACGAATGTAACAGCAAAGAATGTACAGAAGACACTTATTTAGTGCTAATTTGATACATACAAATTCTGATATTGTAGTGTCGGAGGTCTTTAGCAGGGTAGCGTCATAACGGTTGTGAGCAGCTATGAGAACCCCGCGACCTGGTGGATCATTGGTGCCTATACAACCGTCGACACGGAAGATAGTATAGTTTGAAGGGAACAGTTCGTTGTCCAGAATTCCTGGTGTTAAATTGGTTTCAGTTAAGGCAAAGATATCGTGCGGGAATTTGTGGGAGTTAAAAAAAATGTTAGATGTTTTAGTGCGAAGTCCTCTGACGTTCTGGTAATAGACTGACAAGCTGCTGGGGAGAGGTGCTTGATCGGAGACCGCAGGTGCATTAAGGGGGAGGTCAGAAATTGGGAAAGCGGGGGGGTTAGGAGCGAAAGTAGTTTAAGGAGTCGTTGCGACTTTTTTGGAGATGGGAAATGCGGCGAGAACTGACGTACGCAACATAGGTGGATAGATCTTCTGAAACCTTATGGGAAGGAATATTGAAGGATTCATGGAACTTAGTGAAAAGTTGGTGTAAGACGGTTGGGTCTGTGGGCAGGCCTTCCTGGTGTATACTTAGCATGACGTTGGTACTGGTTTTACCGTCGATGCAGACGGAATCCGGTTTGTCGTGCAGATAGGCTAGAAATAGCCGAACGTTTTCATAAATGCGGTGGTCCCGTAAACGCGACAAGAGATATCGTCCATCGGTGGAATCCGCAGAGCGCAAAGTCAATTTGACTGTAGGTGGGATTAGCGGATCGATAAATGAGTGATGTTGGGATGAAGTAGTTTTGGTTAGCGGAAGGGGCGAATTAGTGGAGGTAGAAGTAGTTTGAGATGGGGCGATAGTGAAGGAGGATGATGGCTTGTAATTAAGTGGGCATGCGGAGGAAGTAGCGGGTGCCAGGTTTGGTGGGGTGGTCGGAAATTGATGGCATGTGGTTAGGTGGACACACGGAAGAAGTTGGATGTGCATGGTTAGGTGGGTGCGCTGGATGTACAGAACTCAAATCAGTGGTGGTAGGGTTGACGGCTGGGATGGAAGTGTTCGAGGGCTTCGATGTAAGTGGAACCGAGGGGTTAAGAGTGTGAGAATATATAAAGTTAGGATACTTGACTGGGGTACTTAGATTAAAGTTTGGAAATACTCCCATTTTGAACTGCCAATTGGAGTTAGGATTACTAGGTTTATGGCTAAAGGTGAGAGGTGCGGAAGAGTGATGAGAGACTGTGTTATTACTAGTACTAATGTTCTTACGATTAGGCTGAATGCTAAATTTAGGTATGGGAGAAGGACGTTTGGAATTACCTTTGGGATAGTTAGTCGGATTTGGTTTATTAATATTTAATTTAGACTTAGATGCAGAGGGCTTAGGGTTAAACTTAACATACTTCCTAGTCCACTTGGAAATTTCGATCGTCCCGAGAGTGAAGATTTTGCTGGAGGGGTTAGTGATGAGCCACACGTACTTGTTCGGGATGGAGATCTTGAAGTTGCTGAATTTCTCTGTGTCCGAGAGTAACTTCATGCAGCTAACTGGGATGAATGCAAAATTCCGAGTAAAAAAGCTATGTACCCAGGAAACGTTGGCGTTGTGAGGGGCACCCTTAAGAAGGAATGGAGTATAGTCACTTGATGAAGATGTGTATTTGCTTCCTAGTCTTAGTAGTCTTTGTTCCCAGTCCGTTATAGTCCAGGTGGTGCCAAATTTGTTAACCATGGATGCGGTGGATGTGGACTGAGATGATACTGAGGATTAGCTGCTTGACCAGAGTTGATTATAACACCAGAACCTGTCGCCAAGTCGGCCTCGACCGGACTAACAGTAGCATCAACGACTGGAGTAGGGTGCACCAAGGAGGAATGCGGGTCTGTAGGAACCGGTTTCTCGGTTGATTGAGGAGGAGCTGCAGATGATGAATCCTGTAGAGTGAGACATTTCCTGTTACAAACACCGACGGAGAGGGCACGTGCCTGGCCGGCTGCTGAGACTGCCCGGGCGGACCTCCCTCCATCGGTCCTGAAGCTTGGTGTAGGGGATAGAGAGAGTAATAGTAGCACGCCTGACAATCGCTTTAGGAGGAGCTCGAGAGTGCTCCGTTAACCGGTGCTACAAAAGTCGGCAGAGCAGACACGCCCGGCACCGGCAGCCGAGGCGGCCCGGGTGGACTTCCCATCACCAGTGCTGGAACCAGCCAGTCTGGAGGACAGGCTGGACGCGGTCGAGGCCCGCATGGAGATAGGGTTTCTAAATTTGAGGGGATTTATTAAGGAGATGCTGGCTGCTCTTAAGAAGCAGCCAACATCTTCAGGGTTGTTAAAGATGGTCTTCCCCTACTAGAGGAAACCATCGACGATCTGGACACGACGAGGAGGATGTACGCGGAGGTCCGCTGCGGTATCCCCCAGGGGAAAACCGTGAAGTCCTCTGGGACGCAGACTGCTCCTGTCAGGACGGCGAGCGTGGTGGCTTCATCGGTGCTGAGAAAGAGACCACCGGCGAGGTCCTTGGGCACGCAAACTGCTCCTGCCGGAGTGGTTGGGATAGGGGATTCGCCGATGGTACTGAATAGGGGAGCTTCCAGCCCTCCGCTCCAACCGAAGGGAGAAACTAGGAAGAAAAAGAAAGAGCAAGCAGCGCCCACCTAGACGGAAGTGGTCCAGAAAGTCAGAAGAGCTGGGGCTACCGGAAAGGGAGAGATCAAGGATGATGGGAAGTCCGTTTTTAAAAATAAGAAAAGGAAGAAGAGGAAACATTCCACTGGGTCAGAGAAAGCGACCTGGGGGATATAATGGCCACCTCCAGGTTGCGCTAACACGTCCAAATGGCCGGGGACAATGCCTGGCCATTGTCGAGGTTGAGGAGACGGCCGCAACGAGGCTGCTGAAGGCTGCCCGAATCAAGATCGGGTGGATAAAGAGGAAGGTACGCAGGCAGGTGGTGGTTCCCAGGTGCTTTAATTGTCCCATGAATCGTAAAGAACTGACGCATAATTGAAGGGAAAACGTGAAAGGTTCCATCCATTATCCAACATGTAGCTTGACTTAGAACATTTAAACTGCTATAAGTATTATAATTTTATTGGTTCCAAAACTTTTTTCTGATAAAGCAAATAATGCTCCTTCTACAAATTTTAAATAACTTTGGATCTGGATATCGTTTAGACAAGTAGGCTCTTTTATATTAGCGGCCCGTACTCTTCCAGTTTTTTGTTTTTGTGCTGAAGTACTGGGTAACTATACTCTACAATTTTCTGCACATTCAACGACACTTTTTACTATTATTCGAGCGGTTGATAGACAACTTGATTTAGCATTTCTTTTTACACTCAAATTGGTTTCTTGAACTTCTTTTTCAGATGCACAGGGGTCATGAGTATGTTCTGAAGGTTCTTTAAGGGGGGAGTAAGGTTAATTCGATACATAAAAAGCATATTTTCGATAATTTTTTTTGGCAACACAGTTAATATATATTTATTTCTATAATTACTACATAATAAAAAAACATTTGAAGAACATTTCGTGAAATTTTCATTAATTTTTATGAAGAAATGTGCCATTGACAGCAAATCTCCGCGGACGGCTCAAAAAAAAGTTTGATTGCGGTGCCCCTCATAACTCATCATTGGATCATCAAATCAAAAAACCAAAATGATTATTTTAGTTCATAAAATTAAAAAAAATAACTCGACGTCATTACCTCGCCATTTATGTAAAGAAAAAGTGTGCAAAATTTCAAAAGGATTGGTGCAGTAGATGTTTAGCTACAGTGGGCACCGACTCTGAAAAAGCTAAGTGTGAGAAAACTAAACTAAACCTTCCTTTAAACACGCTGCAGCGTAAAACCGGAGAGGCGGAGAATTACAATCTCATATTTCCGTTAGTTTGACTCTAATCGACTTTAAATTTTGACACAATGATCTTGATATGTTGTACATTAATATAAGAAAAAAAATGAAAAAAAAATTAATACCTTACTCCCCCCTTAACAATTGTATGTTCCTCATTATAAAGTGTAGTACTTACACGTGCTTTACACATAGATTTCTTTCGTTTTGCACAAACCCACCGAAACGTGTCTTTATATTTTCTTTCTAAATGTGTTATGGTCGCCTTACTGGGTGAAATTTAGATTCAGCTATGCGAGCCGAATCCCTTATATTTGATTAGGCCAATGAGGTTATGCTTCTCATCTCACCTGCATTGGGACATCCTAACCCGAATTTCCAGGCACCCCACAATACTCACCTGCATTTCAGGACACTAGATCCGGCTCCCATAGCCGAATCCAAGAGCATACGCACTCACCTGCAAAAACACCTGAAATAAGAAAACCTGAAAAGGGATAAAAAAAAAATTTTATATACGCGCATAAAATTCGGCATTCGGTAAAGCATAAAATTCCTTTCTCAAAAAAACCCCTCAAACGCTAAAATCTGTGTGCGGAGAGCTGAAGAAGATAAGTTAATTCAATTAAATCGCCTTCAGATAATTTCTCAACTCCTGCACACAAATTCACTAAAATTGGCTAAAAGTTACATTTCAATAGAAATTGCAACTGCTCACATAACAGCACACACTCAAGCCCCGCCTATAACCGGTAAAAATAATGAGACAGAATGCAAAAATCCTCAGCCGCCTCTAAAAGAATGAAAAATTACAGCCAAAAATGGCCCGGCTGCAAAAATAATTCTAAAAATAGAATTATTTTCAAGGCAAAGCAGCAAATCGCATCAGAATTTGCAACAGAAAATGAACATCTGGCATCAAGTGGCCTGATGAAACCGTTTACGCCGTTGCCTGAGCATGGAAGTTGGGATGTCAGCAGCGGTATGGCATGAGAGAGTGTGCGTGTGTTCTGCCGGCAACAAGTGCTGATTTGAGAGTTAAAAAGTCGGTGAGTAAATTGAACTCGGGTGATTAAAGGTCGCTGCAGCGCATCGTCGCGAAATTTTTCTTAAATTGAAAAGGAAGATTGAGGAAGATAAAAGAAAATAAAATTTTAAAGGAAAGCGGAAAAGAGTGAGAAAATTTAAAGGTCAACGAAAGTAAAGTAAAAAGGGTTAAATTGAAACAGAAAAACTATAAGTGCGAAAATTAAATTTGAAACGAAGGAAAATATAAGGAAAATAAAAGTGCGAAAGTTAAATTGAAACAAGAAAAACTAACAGTGCGAAAATTAAATTTGAAACGAAGGAAAATATAAGAAAAACTATAAGTTCGAAAATGGAATCTGAAGCGAAGAAAAATTAAAAGTGAAAAATTATAAATTCAATTGGAAAGAAAAAGTAAAAAGACAGCGAAAAGTGAAATAAACAGAAAATGTAAAAGGAAGTGAGAAGCTAATAAGAAAAATTAACAGAAAGGGACATAGACAAGAAACTTAAAAGAATTCGAAATAAACAAAAGTAATTTAAACGAAGGACTGAAGTGAAGACCATACAACGAAGAAGAACCAACCGAATTGGTGAGTCCGTTCCAGAACATTCCTTTTTTTTTAGAAAAAAAAATGAACAAAAATGATTTTTCCTATTCTCTTCTATCGTTGTCCAGCATTTAAAAAAAAAAAAAATAAAAAGGAGGAAGGAAATTTATTACGAGCAAGAAGAGTAATTGTAATATACGTAATTCATAGACAAGTTTTTGCTAAATATTCTAGAAAATTTATTAATCTATAATTTGATAATTTTTAGTTTGTTGTTGTAGAAAACACAATGATAACGATAAATTTGATGATAAGTATAGAAAATGATGAGATAAGTGAAAAGAGGCAGGAATATTTACATTTTAGCACATAAATTCTTTTTTTGGTATTTGTATAAACAGAAAAACTACATATTAGTAGGTTCGGATAGACCTTTATTTGTCTAAGTGGATCATGTTAATTTTGATGACCAGTTAAGATTAGGGATCTTATTTTCCGAATTCCCTCTTGATTCTTCTTGATTTTTTTTTGCCATACGAATTTCTTCTACTCATAAAATAGACGTTGATTGCTTCTTTACTTAAGCTAGTGAACTATTAGATTTTTTTGTTTCAGCAAACGCAATATTGAATCTGATAAATCCTAAGCATATAGTTATAAGCCACGTGTAAGAATCGTTTCCCATTATTATTATTCCTTTGTATATTTTAATTAATGCCAATAGTTTTGAGAACAAAGTATATAGGTAATCCGTGTCGAATATAACCAAAAGCAACCGATGTGTTAATGTTCACTACTTAAATTTAAGAAACAAAACAGCATTCTTTAGAATTTAAAAGAAAAAGGAGAGAGAAAATGTAAAGTCGAGGAGAATAGGTTGTTCAGAACATATATATTTTGTTTTCCAACTGGCCAGAAATGCGCATTTCCGACCCTTCGGTACTAAGTAAGTTAACGACAGCAAGATAATCAGATATTTTCTATTCTCTAACGAACTTAGTAGGTAATATATAAGATAGACTATCGTTCACCGCGACATTGTTTTTGTGCTACTCTCCTCAGAGCCCCATTGCAAAGGGGTAAATAGGCCCTAGCCCTAAGCTAGACGGTCTTGGGCCCTCCCACGGAGGGGGTAACTCTGTTTTTTTTAACAAAAAGGTTTGTTTTCTCTTTATAAATAAAGGAACTGTTAAGATGTATACGAGATAAGCTCGTCTTTTCTTCTCCCTCTCTCCTCGTCGTCCTTTCCTAGGGCGGCCTTTCTCAACGCTACGTCGGTGGACGGGGTCCTCACAATGAGGTGAGTGACCCTCTCTCTTTTCCAGGTCGTATAGGGCATCTAGAAGACGTTGGCCCCCTAGGTGCATAGGGTGGTTTGGGCATGGGCCATGCAAGGGGAGTCAGGACACCAGACTCCCCCAACGATAGCCGGTAAGTCGAGCAACGCCTGCTCGTATCCTCTTCCTCCTGCTCTGTTCCTTTTTTTTTCTTTCCTTGTTGTTCCTTTTTTTTTTTAACTTAAAATCTCCTTTAGGTTTCTTTTTCCTTTTTTTTTATTATTTTTAAATTTCAAAATTTTCCGTAAATTTTTTTTGGAATTTTCGCGGGTGTTTGTTTTTTTTCTTCTTCTCCCATTCGGTACTTATTTTCGCGGGTTTTTCCTCTTTTTCAGTTTTTCTTCAAATTTTTTTTGTATTTTTCTTCTCGGTTCGTCTCACCCTTTCCTATCCCTCGGCATGATTGATGTGCTTTTGTTGCGCGACCGCGGGCGGAGATGGCTTCCCCTTTTTGAACCCCCCCCCCCCCTTCTCTATCGCAAAGCTAGCGATACCAGCATGCCATCCTCCATCTCTGCCCAAGCATCTGCTGACAGATGAATGTCCAGCGGAGGCCGTGATCCTGGCTGACATCAGCTGATTTACAGTTGATGTCATCCAGAGTCATAGCCTGCCTTGGGCAATCATCCAGCAGCAGTGTCGGTCCAAGCGCGCAACAAATGGTACATATATCCATCAATTACTAAATTTATTCCACCTTCATTTGATTGCACTACGGAAAAGTTCATTTTTTATTTTTGAAAAAAAAACTTCTAATTACGCAGATGTTACGAAACGCCACGCACGATAACTTATCAACAACTGATTTCTATTGAATTTATCAGCCAGTTGGTTGCAAAAACCTGTGCAAGGTTTTTTGTTTATACTTTCATAATGCATTGTAGAACACAGTGGGATGCTGTCTTTTCTCTTAAACGGGAATTCAAAAGGCGGGATTTTAGAAACGGGATTTTGAGCAGCGGGATTTCGTAGCCAACCCCTTAGTCCCGAACACTTTTCGTGCAAAATTCCTCGACACAATCCCTTACATTGTACTCCATCACCTCTTACACGTCTATTGCACTTAATACACTCCATATTAAAATTTCGCGGTAAACCGCATATGATTATTTATTAATCAAATTTTAACTCACTGATAAAGATAGAGTTCTATGTCATACATTCGAACTCGACAACAATTGAATTTTTAAAAAAATTGAAGAGCACGAGCACATATATTATGGATATGTCCAGGCAGCCCGATCCACGGGCACGGGTGTACGGGTAGACACCAGGACTCGAAAAAAAGTCCAAATTAGTGTGTAGCATCGATAGCCTCGGCACAGGCATATACCAAAAGGGTTTACCTGAGAACAGGAACACAAGGTGGTGAAAAGTGAATGAGATGGTAGCTGTTTATGCTGGTGTGGTAAGAGCTCCAGGTAAGCGGAAATCAACAACAACAGTAATCCTCAGCAATACCTTCAACGGTACAGCTCAGCCAGTGTACAATTAATAAAAAATTTCACAAAAATCACGAAACAGAAATAACGTAAAATAAATTAACAAAAATGATGAGAAAGACGACAGCTATTTCCTCTTCTCCTTCTTGGTCAACGAGTCTTATCGGTAACCAAAACATTCCACAAAGGATACAAAGAAAAAGCAGGGTAGCGATTCTCAGACAATTTGTTTGCCTCCAGACAACGAAACCGTTTCAATAAGTTAATTGCAGGCCCAAAAAATTGTGTGGCAACATCTTGCCTCTATATCCTCAGTCGCCTGGTTGAAAGTTGGCGTGAGATTTTGACACTTCATAGCGCTTGGACCGCCATGCGTAAGAATTTTGTCAAACGGTTGGCTATTTTTCTTTTACCGTTTGAACAAACATGCTAAGCACATTTATAAGCTCTCGTTTATTTACAAGGCAACCTGGTTGTCTGAAAACCGGTTTTGCGAGAATTCTTCCCCAGGGTAGGAATTCTCAGCCAATTTGGTTGCCTCCAGACAACCGTTTCAATAAATAAAGCGCATGCCCAAAAAATTTTGTGGCAACAGAAATAGCAACGAATAAATGTGTCAAGTTTGTGCGCATGATCTGTAATTCTCCCATGCCGTTCCCCGGAACTTGCATCTAAATCTTCAGTCGCCTATTTGGAAACTGGCGTGTGATTTTGACGCTTCATAGCGCTTGGCCTGCCATAAGTAAAATGTTTATCCCTTCAACCGATTGAACACACACTTGTTAAATTCAACCTCCACACATTTTTACATTTTTATATATTAATTCCTAAAAAATTAAAATGTGCGTATATTTCCATGTATTTATGTGCGTAAAAAATGTATTAGACTTTCTGGGAGGAAGAGGTGTATTAATCAGGCTTTTAATTGCTTTAGGTCTGTTCACGTACTTTTTGATCAGAAATATCCTGAGTAAAAATGTTAAATAGGAGAAGTTACCAAATACCAATAGTACGTGAACGAGTTTGAGTAGTCTTGGACAAAAACTAAAGCAATAACTGTCAAAGTGACAATTAGTGGCTTTATAACAAAGCTTAACAAAATTACTCAACTTATTTCTTCGGGTTAATTTGGACTAACATTTTTAAGTAGGGAAAATGTTACGTCAGCAAATTTTTCCCTATTTCATGAGTACGTGAACGGGTTTGAGTAAAAATATCATAATGCATTTACCCAAAACTAAGTACGTGAACAGACCTTTTATTAAATGGGTGGTCACCGCCCCCCTCATATTTTTGTATAGTAGTACATAAAAGCACATAAAGTACGTAAAATCGGAACGTTTCTGAATTCAAAAGTACACGTAAGTGCAAATAGTCACTTCCATTAAATACCTACTTAGTTAAGAGTATTTTTTGTTTTTCACGACGCCTCTAGTTGTGTTACTTGTATCTGTTGCTGGGATTACTGTAAGCAATATTACATTAGAGTTGTACAAACAACAATTTTAAAGACTTCATTGATTATAAAATCAAAAGGCGATTTTGGGGCGATTTCAAATAATAGCGCGGCGACTTTGGGCGACTTCAGCGCCACAGCTCGGCGACTTTTGCTCCACACCGTCTGGCTTCTCTGCTTACAAGGCAACTAGGTTGTCTGAAAGCAATGAAAGCGCAATGCTGGAGACACTATTCAGTCAACGCGAATCAGTTTTGATTATTACTTTCTTAAATTAAATAAACTAAATAAATTTCCACACTTTGATTCGGATTTAGAAAGAAGTTAACTTTTCATTTAATTATAATACAACTCTTACCTCTTCTTTCTTTTCTTTATATTTGATCTTGAAACTTTTGAGTATTTCAAATCCTACAGCTACCTGATTTGCCCAGAAGTTGGCGCCCTTCCTTCGATATGTTACTTCGTATTTGTTTTCACAAATTGCTATTAAATCATAAAATAATCCTTCAATAAAACCAAAAAAGGCGACTGCTTGGAATAAGGTACGATGAAGTTTTATTACTTCTTTGATTTGTTCTTCAGTACTTATATGATGTGCTTAAAAAACAAATTTTAAATTAGCTTATTTTAATAACTAATAATCCTCACCAGCAACTTGAAAAAAGAAAGACATTTTCAGGAGTGCTGAAATGTAAATTTGTTGGACATCTTTCAGGCCGGATTCTCGCTTTACTAGAGCCGACAAATCTTTAACAACAAGTGAGGCAATATCATCCAAGGCCTTTATTTCTTGCTGATTAGAATACTTCTTGAGAATATTATAAGTTGCTGTGGCAAGATTTTTTTTGGCTTCAACAATACTTGTGCATCCTTTAAATAGAGCCTCTGTTGCTGCGTCATACACAAGAAAAAGCTCACTGACGCTTTCGTCAAAAAGCGTTCGATCTTTCTGCCGTATATGCTTTGCATCTACATTTTGCATAAATTCTTTTTCGTGATCCCAATAAAACTCCTTTAGCCATTTAATGCAGTAATCAGCAGTTTTACGAAATATTTCTAGAGAAGGCATAGATTGCCCATGAGCACAAAGATGTCTTAAATCCACCATGAAAGACTCCAAGCCCAGCTCTTTTGCTGCCTTGTACATTGTCTTCATGTTCTTTGTTTGCATTATTGAAGACATATAATTTAAAAATCGAGTAAAGGCACTGGAATACATAACCCGAAGATCCGTCAAACTCTGCTTAAGAGTGATACTGGGATCATCTTTTAGTTGCACTTCACTAATAACCAGAGTACTTAAGACAGACGCCGGTGTCAAATCCAATCGTCTGACTTTCCAAATTAGCATTCTTTTGCAGGCTTTAAATTTGGTTTCGCTATTTGCATCACACCCATATAACCAATTGTAAACCATTTCAAACTCTTCCCTATAAAGAAGAACTGAAACATTTTTCCATACTAAACTACTAAATTTGTTGATACCTATTTCTCCATGGACTGACACGGCTTTTCCGCTTAACAGGTATTTCTGCAACAGATCCCTCATTAATATTTTCATTGCTTTCTATCATCTTCCGCTAATGAATAAAATAGTATAACACAACAGAAACAGAACGTAAACAAATTTGTTCAAATCGCACGTGCCTACTCTAAAGTGTGAAACACAATTGCGACTGCTGACGTCCATCGCATGAAAAAGTTCGCTGTCAAAAATATGAAAGTACTACGTTTAATGGGTATGCACAAAACTGGATCTGCCAACTGCCAGCATCCGACGAACTGGTCGTCGGAATAGAGCAATTTTCTAATTTGGCAGTCGGACGTTCAGTATTGTCAATATAAAGGTGTAAACACAATTGCGACGAATCGACTGCAAAACTGCCAACTGCCGGCCTAAATTCGCTGTCAAAAGTTGCAGTCAGAAAAGTTAGAACACAATTGAGGCGGCGGCGAATAGCGAAGAAGAATGGCTTCAGGTACCAATTTTATATTGGCTGCACTTAAAAATATTTTAAAATATCATTTTTATATTGGCAATACTGAACATCCGACTGCCAAATTAGAAAATTGCTCTATTCCGACGACCAGTTCGTCGGATGCTGGCAGTTGGCAGTTCCAGTTTTGTGCATACCCATTAAACGTAGTACTTTCATATTTTTGACAGCGAACGTTTTCATGCGTTGGACGTCGGCAGTCGCAATTGTGTTTCATACTTAAAAATGATATTTTAAAATATTTTGATGTGCAGCCAATATAAAATTGGTACCTGAAGCCATTCTTCTTCGCTATTCGCCGCCGCCGCAATTGTGTTCCAACTTTGCTGACTGCAACTTTGGACAGCGAATTTAGGTCGGCAGTTTTGCAGTTGATTCGTCGCAATTGTGTTTACACCTTAAAGGTGAAAGTACAATGTGAGCTTGCTTCGCTTGCTTTGACAGAATATTGAAATAAGCCCAAAATACAATGAGGCCGACACTTTATGATGTTGGTGTTATTATACAATGACGCCGACATATCGCTGTCATTTCTTGTTTAACAACGAAATAATTGATAGATATAATAGCTGTGTTTTTTTAATGAGCTATATAGATCTCCGCCATACAAACTGCTGAACCAGTTCATGATCTAGTTCACTATCCCGCTCAAGGGAATTTAAGAAATTTCCCTTGAAAATAAAACGCTGCCAACTTCAATTTCATTAGAAATGTCATTTTTGTGAATGTGCAATCTTAGAATATATAACAACAGGAAAGGCCCTCATCTGTGAAACCGTGTACGTGTGATCGGCACTTTTCTTTTTGGCGAGGTGAGGACGGAGAGCTCTTCTCCTTAGTTTACGAACTGTCAAAGTGGTTATCGTGAATTGTCCGATGGTTTAACAATTTTGTTTTGGATTTCCATATAAAGTTCCGAGTGTTTTTTAATCTTTATTTTAGTGCAATATATTAGAAAACTTTAAAGCTAATAGCTTTCAACTTTTTGAAGTGTAGACAGTGTACTTTAATAGTGAAATTGTTGAAGTGAAGTGCGCGGTTTTGTGTTGTGCAAACAATCGGCGTTGTACACGTTGAATATTGTTTTTGAGGGAAGTTTTTGATTAAAATAATGTTTTGTTCGTTCTTAAGCTTGATATAATTGCATTAACACGCTAAGAACAGCAACGAACGTAAAGAAATGTGAAGTTTTCTTGGCGTTCTTAGTTTGTTTACATTTTCTAAGATCGAATTTTTTGCTTCTCCTTAGCTAACCCAGAGGCTCGTGATTTAACTTTTATAAAGGGACACTAAAAACTTAAATTCGTGATTAAAATGGTTAAAAGTTTTTATTTAATTTTGTGATATAGATTCGCCTTAAAAAAGAAAATCATTTGCAATTCCTTAAGGCAATTGTAAAATGCGATTACGCTCTAATTTCCAATTATGTTGGCCCTCCTCTAGAAATGTCGCTGTTTTACTACTGCCATGACGAAAACACACACAACTCAACGATTCAACTACATCAAGAAAAGTGCCGACGATTTTTGGCTTTAGGGCCTCTCCTTATAGTTATATACTCTAAGTGTGCAATATAACGAAAGAAATTAAAATGTTGGTTAAATCCACAAACACAATTTTTTTCAATGCGTTTTAAATATATTTAACATTTTAAATCTTCTTGTTTACAATTGGGCTTTATCTTTGGCGTAAAATAGAAACTTAAAACGTCTAAAACTGACAAATATGTAACTTGGGAAGTGAGCTGCAGTTGTATTTTAAAAATTTCCCTAATCGTTCTTTTAATGATCTGATGACCCGCTCATTAAAAAAACACGGCTATTTCCCTAATCGTTCTTTTAATGATCTGATGACCCGCTCATTAAAAAAACACGACTAATGGCACCAACCAACGCCATCTTCATAACTACAGGCCGTAAGGTAGAGCCAGTTGTTGGCCTTTACGTCACAGAAAATGGAAAAAGCTGAAAAAGTCATAATTCTGTCATCCGAAGTTTTGTTTAATATTGAGTGTTTTCGATTTTGCCACCGAGACAAAACACCGGGGACAACTGGAGTTACTGTGACCCTGCACCGAAGTGTCATCTGCTTCCAAGTGTTAAACCCTGTGTTCGAGTTTATTATTATCACCCGCTGCCAAATCCAACTGAAAATTATGGCGATTAATAAAAAAGCAGCAATTTCAGCAATTATTGATTTACTGCAGCATTAATTTAATGAAAATGAGTATTTTGAAGAAGAAGAAAGGCTACATGACGAATCCGAAAGTACAATTTTCCTCTTTAAAATAAAAAGAATGGAAGCTGCAAAGATTTTTCGGTTTATTTTCATTCTTATTATAACAGAACAGTAAAAATAAATAATTAAATATAAAAACTCGCAGCACGCAAGCACAATACCAGTTTACTTTACTCATCTACTTCATTTGTGTTAGTAGTGTCACAGCTGTTCCTGGTCCAAACCAGGGGCAATCGGTGTTAGCACCAAGGTTGAAATGTGCCAAAAACGAACAATCCGAAGCATAACTCGGGTCATGCCACCGCAATCTCGAACACGCATTTGCTTCTTCAAGGGACAAGGGTTAACCCAGAAGCAAAATCGAAAACACCCATTAAGAATTGTGATAAAGTTTTAAACTCATTCTAAGCAAAGACTGAGAGTGAACCGTATAAAGAGTTATTTGTGGTAAAAGTTTTGTAACATTTAAGTGGTCAAGTAGATAAATTTTTTAGTTAAAGTGAAAGTTTCGGCTAATTTGCCTGGGACTTTAAAGTAATATTGTGTGAGTTTCAGACATTATTTAAGTGAAATAACTAGTGTATGATAAAATTAACTTATAAGATAATGACGTGATAAAAGTTTCATTTAGATAAATTTAATTATGCGTGAGTTATCGTCGGTCAAAATATATTGGCAATACCCAAAAGAAATGTCAAATGGAAGTGAAGTAATGACGTCCGCCCTTCAATCAAGCAGATGTAAACAACTCTCAATTACTTATAAAAGTGAAAGAAATTATGTTTAACTCTATTATAAGTAATAATATAATAGTTTTGTGATGTTGTGAAAATATGTGGTACTAGTGCTTCGAGTTTTGTTGGTAAATGGGGACAAATCTATTGACAACTTTTACATTTGAAGTGATCTGATATAAAAATTTATTTGGGAGAATATGTGAAAATAGTGGTTTGCAATTATTATAGTTTGTTGATAAATGGGGATACACATATTAATAAATTATGCAATTGAAAAGTTGGATAAAATTTTTTATAAGCTGAAAACAACTTTTCGTTTGGTCGTATAGATGGCGATGGATCAACCAACCAACGCCATCTTGATAACTACAGGCCGTAAGGTAGAAACAATGACGTCACACAAAATGGAAATCAAGATGGCGGTGATCCATCGCCATCTATACGACCAAACGAAAAGTTGTTATCAGCTGTTCAAGTGACAGCTTAGAAAAAATCTTATCCAACTTTTCAATTGCATAATTTATTAATATGTTAATCCCCATTTATCAACAAACTATAATAATTGCAAACCACTATTTTCACATATTCTCCCAAATAAATTTTTATATCAGATCACTTCATATTTATCGTACAATTTGTTGTATAATGCCAGCAATTAGAGAAAAATCTAAGCCAACTCTTCAAATGTAAAAGTTGTCAATAGATTTGTCTCCATTTACCACCAAAACTCGAAGCACTAGTACCACATATTTTCACAACATCACAAAACTATTAAATTATCACTTATAATAAAGTTAAACGTAATTTCTTTCACTTTTTAATACAATTGAGAGTTGTTTACATCTGCTTGATTGAAGGGCGTACGTCATTACTTCACTTCCATTTGACATTTCTTCTGGATATTGCCAATATATTTTGACCGACGATAACTCACGCATAATTAAATTGATCTAAACGAAACTTTTATCACGACATTATCTCACAAGTTAATGTTATCATACACTAATTATTTCATTTAAATAATGTCTGAAACTCACACAATATAACTTTAAAGTCCGAACGAATTAGCCGAAACTTTCACTTTAACTAAAAAATTTATCTACTTGACCACTTAAATGTTACAAAACTTTTACCACAAATAACTCATTATACGGTTCACTCTCAGTCTTTGCTTAGAATGAGTTTAAAACTTTATCACAATTCTTAAAATTAGACAAAACTTCGGATGACAGAATCATGACTTTTTCACCTTTTTCCATTTTGTGTGACGTCGCGGTCAACAACTTGTAATGTATGTGCGTGCGTATGAGCAACGTGAAGTTGCCGCAGGATGTTCAAGTGGCATGCGCTAGCTGGTAGCACGTCCTAGCTCGTCGGTATGGGGTGTAGGTCCTTGAACATCAGATTCACACATTTACAACTGAATGTCGCGTGCCTGTGGCGAAGAAAGGTTGTGGTATCCTTTCTTCAGGTCTGCCACGAAGGATTAAAAACCGAGAAAACAGAAAAACAGAAGGAAGAGCAACAGGTCTGGCGTCACCTGTTACCCTTAGCCGCACTAAACCATCTTGAATTTGAAAAAAACAAAACAAGGAAACGACTACCCCCTTAGGCGATGGTTCAGGCACTGACCCACCACTATTCCTACGCCTGGCTAAGGTGTAGGCCCAACCTGTAAACAAAAAAAACAAACGCTGAAAAAAAAAACAAAGAATAATATTGGGGATGAGGAAAAGGGGATACCGGGGACAGGGGGAAGAAGCTCTATGGGGTTCCTGAAATCAAAGAATTCAATTCATTTTTAACTTAATATATAATCAAAAAAAAAATTAATACATAATTAAAAATCCAAGTAATTCTATATCGTTATCATCTAACCCTACCACCCATTATGGTCCTCCTAAATTAAATTTGTAAAGATAAAGAAGTTTTCTTTTTTGCTTTCACAGATAATCTATAGTCCGACAGCAGAAAAAAAAGCATTATTCACGTTTAGGCTATTAGCGCTTACACTAAGAAATTTGCATATAAAATAAAAACTGACCACAGATGCATTAACAGGGTACCCTATTGCATTGACAGGATATCTAATCTCCCTTTTCTCGCGAAACAAGTTCTACCGAAACCGGAAAAAAGGAAATCATGCCGCTTTATTATGCCATATATGACGAATTTAGCATTAACAAACTTTATTTTAATTCGCGACACGGTTGCCTATCTAAATGACTCGAGTATGGGTATGTGTACAAGCGAGATATGTGCGTCCAATTCGAAATCAACAATTCAGTTTTAGAACGTGAATTCCCTAGAACTTGGTTGTCACTAATAGTCTGATTTTAGGTATGATTATAATATGTCTTACAAGAAAAGTACGTAGTGGTAGAGAAAAGCAAATACAAGTATGGCAAATGTGACTTAAATGAACTCCTAATATCAAAAGCCACTAGTAAATACTTATCAATTAATCTTAGCTATCTCTTTATATAGACATCTTATCTGGACTAAAGAAATTTAATTTTGACGAACTACAAGACTTGATATAAAAAGTTTTCTCAAATAGAATTGAATATTAAAAAAACAACTACAGATCAAAAGTCTATGGCATGATAGACCTTAGAAGAAGTGGATTTTAATCTACAACTTATCAACAGCTTAATATAATTAATAGATATGAATAAGTACAAAAATATTAAAATATTCAAGTATCTTTTTTTTATAACTTCTCGGACTTAATAATATAAAAATATAGAAATGATATTTCATTTATTCATTGTAAATAAAAATTGTACATATAAGAAAATTTTCTTTATGTTTGTACATAGCAAAGGTTGGAAAAGAAATCAAATTCATAAATTTAAATTTAAATAACTAATAATACAATAATAACAATAGAGCCTGATTTGAGAAGCAATCAGGCATAGGCTACAAAAAGATGACCAATAATTGAAAAAAGAAAAAAAAGAAAAGGAGAAAAACCATCAAATAGTATGTGCAGCAATACAATCTATTCCTGGTAGTGTGATTCCAACCGCGCCCTGAACACCCCAAGCGAACCCGCACGCCTCACGTCCAGTGGAAGCGAATTCCAGAGCGTGACAGCATGAACGAAGAATGAGCGTTTCGACTGCTGACAAGTGTATCTAGGTACTTGAATATTATTCATACGAGACGATCTTAAGAAGAGTAGCTTCTCAGTCAAAAAAAGTGGCTTGCCTTTAAGAACTAATTTAAACAAGAACTGAATCATGCGCATTTTGGAAAAAGATGGAAAAGAGCATCCAAGGAACAAATAGACGAACTGCGAAACATGATCAAATCTCCGAAGCCCGTATACATAGCGTACAATTGAATTTAAACATACGTTGAGCTTATTTCGCGAAGCCGAGTCAAGGCTGCCGCAAACAATGTCGCCCTGTGTAATCAGGGGAAGGAGCAAGGATTTTGCCAAGACAAAGCGCACACTCACAGGAACGAACGAGGCACCACACCACAACCTTCGAAGACCACCATATACCCTGGAAATAATACTGTTGACATGATCCGCCCATGAGAGAGAATTAGACATGATAACTCCCAAGTTTCTTACATTCACTACGAAAGGAATTGATGTAGAACCAATCACTAGAGATGAGAAGGAGTCAGTGTTTATTGACCTTTTGTAGAAAACTATAGCTTGAGATTTGGAGGGATTAAGTTTTAAATCGTTAATAGATGCCCAGTTGGAGACAGCACGAAGGTCCTGATTCATGCGCCAGATACAGTCCTCGGTCAACCCAAGAGGGCAACTTAGATATATCTGAACATCATCAGCATAAATTAAGGTTTTAGAGAATTTGAGTACCTTAGGAAGGTCATTTATGTAAAGGCTGAACAGGAGCGGCCCAAGAATTGAGCCCTGAGGAACACCAGCAAACACTGAAAGGAAGCTAGAAGACTTAGAGCCGAGTGCTATTTTCTGTTTGCGACCTTCTAGAAAACTGCTGATCAATTTTACCGCAGACGTTTCAAAACAAAAGAGATTCGCTAACTTACGAAGAAGACGCTTGTGATTGACTGTATCAAATGCCTTAGAAAAATCAAGAAGAGAAAGAATAGTAAGCCTCTCCCTATCAATTTCCAGTCGAACATCATCGACTAATTTCAGAAGAGCAGTGGTGCAATTGACATTCGCAATAGGCACACGCTCGCGCTTATCTTTACCTAAATTAAATCTCTCTTCAGACTATCACGTTACTGCACTGACTGCATGAAAATTATGGCCTCCTATGTCTTTGATTCGATTTAAAATGAAAAAAAACGCAAAAAGTATGATTTCCCTGTTCGGATATGGGTTCCTTTACAACAGTCTCTTGTCGAGGGCTATATATACCTACACGTATCCCGGTGTTGTTATTTTAACGTACCATTTAAACAAATTCCGGATTTAATTATATAGACGAGTGAAGAGGAAATACCTGATAACACTAGTCAAACTAGGGTACTTAGCTGCTGAGTATGTTCCGATGTCAAATTCCCTGACGACTTTCCTTCATATTTCCTAATTTTCTGCGAGTACTATCTCGGAGCCTGAACGTGGCATTGTGACTTGGAGGCCTTGCCGGGCTTACAAGGTGAAGAGTGTGAGGTGGCTGTGCACTGTCCCACGGAGCCCTTATCCTTTAATTAATTTTGATGCCCAGTTACTACAGGCTGGGGAAGGAAAACGAAATTCTGTAATTTCTAACATTATGATAATCAAAAATAAAAATTACCCTTCCTTAATCGTCCTGACATGGGACAAAGCATCAAAGGTGGTCGTGCTGCGGAGCCTTTACACACACTTCGCTTGTTGCGCGGTGTAAAAGAAAAACATTTTTCCTTCGCTTTTTGGTATTTTGTGCGATGCCTGAGCTGCATCTGCACCGATACGTGCGCTTATTTAAGTTTTATGTGGCCTATTTCCTACTTTGGCCTTTTCTTTTAAACTTGATGTGGCCTTTTTAAAATTGAGGTGGCCCTTTTTTTAAAATTGAGGTGACCTTTTTAAAATGGAGGTGACCTTTTTTAAAATTGAGGTGACCCTTTTCCTATGTTGGCCAAATTCGGGTTTCCAGTGGGGCGAGTTAGAATTATTCTACCTGCATGCTAGCTTCCCTTTCTTCTCAATCTCTGATTGATTTGTAGCTGTGAGTGTAAATGAGTTGATTAGAAAAGTTATCTGAGCAACGATGGCTCAGATAAATACGGAAAATCTAAAACTTACCTCAAGCTGTCCATCTTGCTCCGGATGAGAATTGACGAGTGGTCTTCTTCTTCTTCAAGAATTGACACATTCATCTCGTCCCACCAGAAACAGCGATGTACGGACTGGCGAGGTTAGGAAAGGCTAGGATAATTGTTCAGCGCTACCGACTTACAGGTGGCGCTGGATAATCGTCAAATTTAAAGTCTCACATTACAACGCAGGTCTCTCTCTCAAGGTCTGTAGGTCTAGCGATCCGATGGGAGAGGAGCTGAAGAGAGTGAGACAGGATTTACTCGAGTTCAATGGAGGCACAAGACTATCCCAGGGTCTGGCGCTGGCACGCTGCCGTGTCAGGTACCGGTACCACTTCATTCCCTAATGAGAGGAAGAAGGATAGCCAGTCACTTTCACATCAGGCAGAGAGTCAGAGCTGTCCCCTCCAAACTCTAATGAGAAGCTGCAGAGTTCAGATCTTCCTCACCGCTTGATCAAAACAACGTGTGGCACGACCACGGCCCTGAGAACAGGTCTCATGCTCTACCGACTGAGCTAGCCGAGCATTCCTGTCGAGGACGCAGAGGGACGGACTAACAAACAAAAATTTCTGACGGACGGACGACTAAAATCGGACTGTCCAGAATTGAAACACTTTCACTGCCGAATGTCTTTGGCGTGAAAGGTTCCACTGGACTTGCCTTGCATGTCTTCCAACTGATACAAGCTTTGTCCAACCCTCTTGACAATTCTGGCCTTATTAAATTTGTTGGCCAATTTTGCGCTTACGCCTTTCTTCATGTCGCTTTGAACAAAGACCCTGCAATACACTTCTTGTCCAGGAGTGTATGTGACTTCGCGACAGCGCGTGTTATAAGTTTTCTCGTGCTTTTCATGGGCGCTCTGTAGATGGTCTAACATGCGTGAGCGAACCAGCTGGAGTCGATCCGTAATGGGCAAGATTGCTATATCGCCACACTTCAACTGGTCAAGTTGTCGTAGTAGTGGATAAGAGGAGCCATGCAAGACGATGTGATGGCCAAACAGAGCGTAGTATGGATTGACGCCAGTTGATTGGTGTACTGAAGAGCGAAGAGCACTTCCGATGGCGGGAAGATGTAAGTCCCATGAACTATGGTCGTCTTGCAAGTAGGCTCGAATGGCTGCTAATATAGACCTGTTCACACGTTCGGAAGCATTAGGGTGCGGCGAGTACTTGGCAGTCTTGACGTGCTTTATGCTATATTCCCTCAGCAGTTTTTTAAAGATAGTAGAAACAAACTGCCGGCCATTGTCGGAGAAGATGGTTTCAGGTATTCAGAAGACAGAGAACACATCTTCCTCAAGGAAGCGACATACTAGGTCTGCTCGTTCTGCTCGCATGGGCTTGATCAGGACGAATTTGGTGAAGGCATCTAATGCAACAAATATGATAGTATTACCCCGGACGGTGCGTGGGTAAGGACCAAGAAAATCTATATACAAGAATTGAAATGGACGTTGTGCTTCCATAGGCTTGCCCATGGGTGGTCGGAGAATGGTGTTAGGCGCTTTTGTCTCTTTGCATACTTGGCAACTTGTTACGTAGGCACGTACATGTGCAACCATGCAAGGCCAGTAGTTCTTTTCTCGAAGTCGACATAACGTTTTGTGGAAGCCTCCATGTGCTGATTGAGGTGACTCATGAGCCTCACGGATCAAACCTTTCACCAGACCCGATGGGATCCAAAGCTTCCAGGCTAAGTCCTCCTGAATCAAGTCACCGCTTCGGGGTCTAGTCCTCTTGTATACGTACCCGTCCGAAACACAGAGATATGGGAGTTGTGTTGGGTTAGCCAGCACAGCCGATTTCAACTGCTCATACTCTTCCATGGAGAAGTATGGCGAGTTTAAGTCTACGTCAACTGCACTTACTTTCAACTCCTCTGCTGTTTCAATGTGTGCTCGAGACAGAGTGTCAGGGACCACGTTCTGCGAACCCTTGCGATGCTCGATCTGGAAGTCAAAAGCCTGCAGCTTTAAACTCCATCGAGCTAATCGTCCGGAGAGATCCGAGTGACTCATCAGCCACTTCAGACTAGCGTGATCTGTGATGATAGAAAAAGGATGTCCCTCAACGTAAGCTCTAAACTTCTTTACACTCAACACAGCAGCATAGCATTCCAGTTCAGTAATGCTGTAGTTGCGCTGTGCTGGGTTAAGCTTTTTCGACATGTATGCTATAGGTCTTTCAGCGCCTGATTCATCAACTTGAAAGAGTACACTGCCTACACCAGAAGTGCTAGCATCACATTGGATATAAAATTTCGTAGAGAAGTCAGGTGTTGTTAAAATTGGTGCACTACACATTGCTTGTTTAAGATTTTGAAAAGCCTGCTGTGCAAATATTAGTGTTTTTAATTGTAATTTTATGATTAATAATTTAAAATGTATTCTTGTTCTTAAACGTGAAGCTGTTTTCTACACAAACTAAACTGGAAATTCAAAGTATAACCATTTGGCTACGGTAGGTTTTAATGGGTAGGAACGACGTAAACCCATATAAGTTTCGTACATTATTTTAAAAAAATCAATGACGAAAAAAGCAGCCCATTTGAGTCGCCTTCCTGGTACAACATTTAGTCATACCTATTTAACATTTTAATAAATCCACTGTAATATCTCTTGGAAAGGGGAGACTTGTTGCACGCTGGGACCGACACTGCTGCTGGATGATTGCCCAAGGCAGGCTATGACTCTGGATGACATCAACTGTAAGTCAGCTGATGTCAGCCAGGATCACGGCCTCCGCTGGACTTTCATCTGTCAGCATATGCTTGGGCAGAGATGGAGGATGGCATGCTGGCATCGCTAGATTTGCGATAGAGAAGGGGGGGTTCAAAAGGGGATGCCATCTCCGCCCGCGGTCGCGCAGCAAAAGCAAGGAATCATGCCTAGGATGGGAAGGGTGAGACGAACCGAAAAACAACCAAAAGAAATTTTAAGAAATAGAAAGGAAAAAAAGAAAACCCGCGAAAATAAGAAAACTAAAAGAAAAAAAAACCAAAGAAAAATCTAAACTCAAAACAACAAAAAAAAGGAATAAAACAGGAGAAGAAGGATGCAAGCAGGCGTTGCTTGACTTACCGGCTATCGTTGGGGGTGTCTGGTGTCATGATTCCCCTTGCCCATGCCCCAACCACCCTATGCATCTAGGGGGGCCGATGTCGACTAGATGCCCTTGTGATTGTAAAAAAAGACTGCTGAAATTCTTCAAAGAGGGTTCGTTCTAGAAATAAAAGCCCGAGACTTGGAAATATCAACTTTATTTAGCAGCGGAATGTCACGTTACAGAGTTCGATGATGACTAACTGAATATTTAGGAAGTATTCGAAATTTTAATGAACAATGCAAATTCAATACAAGTAATGCAAATTCAATACTATTAATGCAATTCAATATTAATAAATTTTTAACATCCTCCGGCCAGGCGGTGTGTTGAAATTTCAATTGGGTGCAAAAGCTGAGCCGGTCTTCTAGTACGTTTACCGTCAGCGTAGCGAATCTCACAGCTTCTTATCTTGCCATCTCGTCCTGGAAATGTTCTTTCGATCACCGCTAATTTCCAATGGATTCTGGGCACAGCAGAATCAAACACAAGAACGACGTCATTTTGGCTTAAATCTGTAGAATCTTTGTTATTGTTGTGGTGAAAGGATCGCAATTGTTGCAAATATTCAGATCGCCATCGCTTCCAAAGCATAGAGGTGAATCTCATTCGCTGTCTCCAAGTTTGACGTATTCCGTCACTGGTAGGAAATTCGATAGGTATGGAATTTGAAACAGTACTAGGGCATCCATGTAGAAAATTATTAGGCGTTAGAGGTGTAAGATCCAAAGGGTCACTGCTGGTATAAGTTAAAGGTCGTGAGTTAATAATACATTCAGCTTCCGTGACAACCGTTCGCAGCTGCTCAAAATTTAATTTTGCTTTACCTATGACGACCTTCAAAGTATTCTTCATTGTTCGAATGAGACGCTCCCAAAATCCACCCCACCAAGGGGTCCGCTCTACTATGAAGTTCCATTTTATTCGCCGCTGAGCCAAAAAGCCTTGAAGCACTTCACCTTCCATAATACGTCCAGCTCCACCAAGTTCTAAAGAAGCTCTTCGAAAGGTTTTGGCATTATCTGAATAAATGGCGGATGGCACTCCGCGTCTCGCCATAAAACGCCTTAATGCCATCAGGCTATCACTGGTTATTAAACTCGTTACCAGTTCGAGATGTACTGCTCGAGTAGCAGCACAGGTAAAAATCATAATGTAAATTTTTGACATACCTTTTTCGCTATTATGGTGACAATATAGAGGACCCGCGAAATCTACTCCACTATTTTCAAATGGCTTAGACTGGGTTATTCTTTCCCGTGAAAGCGGAGCAAATGGTTGAGAGGCTGGCTTGCCCCATAACTTTCTGCAAAATGTGCAATTTTTCACCCTTTTCTTTACTAGCTGTCGTCCTCGTATGATCCAAAAACGCTCTCTCAACTGTGCTAACACCACATTAACTCCTCCGTGCAGGGTTCTATAATGGTACTCATCGATGATAAGGTTTACAATATACCAGCTTGGCGGCGAAATAACTGGATGTTTAATGTCTTCGGATTCCTCCAGGTACTGAAGGCGACCCCCTAATCGAAGAAAGTTCGTAGCATCCAAAAAGGGGGACAACTGGGCGATGTTTGATGTTCTTGATATTGGCTTTTTCTTCTTTAGGGCAGAAATTTCATTAGAATAATCTTCACTTTGTACGTACCTTAACCAATAGGCCTCAGCCATATCCAACTCAGCCGCAGTAAGGCAATTAGATGATTGCCTCGGTGCTTTCTTTATTAACGATATAAAACGCAACACGTAACCAGTGATACGTAATAGGCGCTTCCAGGTGCTGTAGTTTTTGTAACATAATAGGGGCTCTTTCGATGTATCCTTCGGAGAACTAGATTCTACCAACAAATACGTTAACGATAACACAGGTTCAGGAGCGTACTCCTTTTCTATCCAATTTCTTTCGTCACTTGTCAGCCACTCAGGTCCTTGTTTCCATATCGATGATTGCTGCAGAGCCATACCGGTTATTCCCCGCGTGCATAAATCTGCGGGGTTTTCCTTTCCGATACAATGTCTCCAATCCGAAATTTGCGTAAGACGACGTATTTCTGTGACTCTACTCTGAACATAGGGTTTCCATTTATGCAACTCCTCTTGTATCCAACTTAACGCAATTTTTGAATCTGTCCACATATATGATCTTCCGAAAGCAACCTTAAGAGATTTCTTCAAATACGAACATAATCGTGCTGCTATTAAAGCAGCAGTCAACTCCAATTTCGGCAAGGTTAAGTCTGTTGACTTATCTTCCTTGAGCGGAGCCACCCTGCTTTTCGCACACAAAAATGATACGTTGACTTTTCCTGCTGGATCTACGCTTCTTATAAAAGCCACACATCCATAAGCTTTCATACTGGCATCAGCAAATATATGAAGCTGAATGTTGCTCGAACGAACTGACGCCAGGGCAGATCTCGGAATAGTCAGGTCCTGTAACATGAGTAAACTTTGCACACACTCGTTCCAGTCTGCCATCAGACCTTCAGGTAGCACTTCGTCCCAAGACATCTTCTTCCTCCATATGGCTTGAAAAAGAATTTTCATTTTTATCACAACTGGGCAGAGAATTCCAAGTGGATCAAAAACTCGTGCGATTGTGGCTAGAATACTACGCTTCGTCCCTTTCGTAACAGGTAAATTTAGTAAATTTTTCACAGCTTCCAGGGGAACATTAATTTCGTCACAAAGGGTATACCATCTCAACCCCAGCACCTTTTGCATTGCAGGAAAACTGTTGGTTTGAACAATACTTTGGATTTGACTACTATTCGAATTCCATTTCCTCAAGTTCATACGCGCTCTACTCATAATTGCTGTTGCTTCTTCGCATATACGACGACATTCATCTTCACTGTCCATACTACACACCAGGTCATCCATATAAAAGCTATTCTCCAAAATTGCGCATGTAGACGGAAAACGAGCCTTTTCAGTCTTCAAATGTAATCGTAGGGTAGCGGCCAACAGAAAGGGGCTGCAGGTAACCCCAAAAGTCACTCTAGTCATCCTATAATCCTGATAATCAGGTAGCTCAGTGGTTGAATAAAGTTGCTTGGAATACCAAACAAAACGATGGCTATCGCGATCCTTTTCATCTAACAATATTTGAAGGAACGCCTTCTCTATATCCACCACTACACCATATCGTCCTAGCCGAAAATTCAATAAAATTTTTACAAGGTCTGGTAGCAAGTTTGAACCTGTCCATAGTTTATCATTTAGCGATACAGCATCTTCGGCATGAGATGATGCATCAAAAACTATTCTTAGTTGCGTCGTTGCACTCTCCGTTTTGTAAACGGGTCGATGAGGAAGATAAAAATTTCGTTCTGAGAACGTATTGTGTTTTTGGATGACAGGTTCGGCGATCCCACTAGAGATAAGTTGACGCATAGCGATATCATATTCCAATAAATGCTTTGGATTTCTCGATAGCCGATTGATTAAAGAGCGCAATCTAGCCAATGCATGCTCCCTGTTGCTGCCAAGTTTCGTTTCCGACTCTTTCCAGGGTAGGGAGGCTACGTAGCGCGAATTTCCTTTCACAATGCATTTATTGACCAACTCTTCTGTCAAGCTAACATTTTCTGCCTCTTCACTTTGAATGCCGATCGCTTCTAGAGACCAAAATCGTGTAAAATCGCACTCATTCTGACTGAGGCAGCATAGAACGTTACTAAAAATGGAACAGCACGAATTAACGCTCGAATTTTGACTGGAACTTACGTGTTGAGGTCCCTGCAATGTCCAACCGAAAATGGTTTCCACGGCTCTCAAACGCTCAGATATACGCCTTTGTTTACCTGTTACTACAGTCCAATAATAGTCAGAGCCTATCAGCAGGCTCAAACCACTTTCTGTCTCAACATTTACCTGCTCTGTATCTGCAAGTTTAAGGCCTTGGAGTGTAATGCAGCTATTATCTGGCGAATCCAAAGTATCCAAACAAATTTCGGGAACGACTACTGCCTCAATATCTACACCTTTACAGCCAAACTGACTTTTCAATACCACTTTTACTTTATTAAGTCGTTGAAAAGGCGACTGCTCGTGGCTACCGAAGGGAATGACTGACAAATTCACAGTTCCTATTGATGATAAGTTTAATTTCTTTGCTACACTTTCTCGTATGTATGTATGCTGACTTCCACCGTCAATAATAACACGCACCAATAAGTTTCCTTTTCTATAGGGAGCGACCGCAATGCAACGAGCCGTTTTTAAATATACTTTAGAAGTTTGCCGATCAGAGTTGTAAGCACACAAATTCAAAACACTCTTGCCGTTGTTCTCATTTACTAGTGATTTGATTTGTTTTCCACATACTACAGCTTGAACTGGTACTGCTGCTGTTTTTTGATGTGATTGCACACACATTGAAGTAAAATGTTTACCCTTGTATATTTTACAGGAAATCCACTTGCTTCGACACTTTTGTGAAATGTGTCCCTGTGCGGCGCAGCGAAAACATCTCCCATTTATTCTTAGCAGGTCCCGCTTCTCGGCTAATGAAGTACTACTGTTACACTCTCTTGTGCCATGCGCACTAGACTTACAAAATAAACAAGCTTCTCGCACAGACACTGACATCAAACCAGCTGCGGTTGTCGGCATAATTTTTGCAGTAGATGGTTTGTTTTTTCCCTCTTGTGCCTTCTCAAGCGATTCTACCTCTCGTTTGAGGAATCGTAAAATACTTCGCACTTGTCCATCCCCAACTTCTGATGATGTCGAGCTGTCTTTCTCCGATGTGGAATTTCCCACTCCACAGGCCTCTTGCTCTTGAATGCGATGGAAATCAATACGCAGATCACTTGGGAAGCACCGGAGTAAAATTGACTTCAACATTACGTAATACTGACTGGAAGGGACTTTTAATGCTGTGAGAGACCTAGTGCAAGCCATAACTGAATTATAGAGACTACGTAAGCCAACGACATCGCTCTTTACTGGAACTGGTTTAAGAGAAATTAACTGATGCATGTGTTTATCTACTAACTTCTCTGCATCGCCGAACTGCTCCTGTATAAGGGCAATAGCTGCATCGTAACAGGATTCCGTTGGTGTGTATCCAGCGATAGCTCTTTTTGCATTTCCTTCTAATGCAGATTCAAGATAATTGAATTTCTCAGCGCCGGACAAACTAGAATTCTCATGTACCGCTGTGCGGAACTGTTCCCAAAATGGTAGCCATTCTTCGTAGCATCCAGTAAATCGTTTGAGCGACAATTTGGGGAGTTTAGTAGAAATCTTCGAAGCTGGTATAGTGGTTGGTGAAATTGCTGGTCTAATTGGGATGGGGTTTTGTTTCTGCAGCAACTTCTGAAGCCGTGAATTTAACCGGGCTAAAACACCAATAGCTGTATCCTCATATTCGGCGGCCTTCTCAAGATCTCTATCCATGTCTTCAAACTTAACCAATGACTTATTCCTTACCTCTATATTGGCAGCACAAAGGCTTTCATGCGCTACCTTTAAACGCTCGCTGTATGAAACAAGTTCCTCCTCAATTTCGTCAAACTGGGCTGCATTTGCCTCATTTAGTTGGGAATCAACGTGGCTTAAAAAATCCGTGGCAGCTTTTGATATCTTGGTTACTTGCCCGCGATAGGCGGCACGTGCCGATAATTCCATAGTAATTTCGAATCAAAAAAATCCGTTAAATCGTGTTAGAGAGTCACCAGCGCTATATCACTCCGACTGCTTCGATCGAAAATTTAAATTTATATTTCCCGTTCCGACGGCTTCCCGGGTTTCGGCACCATGTAAAAAAAGACTGCTGAAATTCTTCAAAGAGGGTTCGTTCTAGAAATAAAAGCCCGAGACTTGGAAATATCAACTTTATTTAGCAGCGGAATGTCACGTTACAGAGTTCGATGATGACTAACTGAATATTTAGGAAGTATTCGAAATTTTAATGAACAAATTTTAAGAGACAAAGAGTTTATAAGAGAAATAATACAGTTAATGCAAATTCAATACAAGTAATGCTAATTCAATATTATTAATGCAATTCAATATTAATAAATTTTTAACAGTGATGTACCCTGGAACGAAAGAGGGCCACTCACCTCATTATGAGGGTTTAGAGTTTAAGTTAGCTCCATATAAAAATTTTATTTATAGTTTTAAATAAAAACAGAGATACCCCCTCCATGGGAGGGCACAAGACCGTCTAGCCTAAGGCTAGGGCCTATTTACCCCGTTGCAATGGGGCTCTGATGAAGTCACCTATCTTACTTAAATATACAAACTATACCAATTCTATAATAGTCTGCTCAGTAACCTACTGCTATCACCTATCGTATCTTAATATACATCTATCCTATCTTAATGGGCTAACCATACAGGCTCTATTATACAAGAGTTAATAACCTGCTGCTATCAAAATAATGCGCATTACTTGTATGATAGGTAGCGTATAAATTTAATAATGTTTTTCCTTTTTTCAAAAAAAAATCTCGTAAACCCTTTTTACGTTTGCCAAAACCTATTCGTTCTTTACTACAACTTTTCTTTGGCGAATATAGTTCCTGTACTTTCCATTATACAAAAAATCTACGAAAATTCATTGCTGTCTATTCTAAAATGACTGTTTAAATTTTAACTTAGAAAGAATAATTTATTCGAACCACTCGTTCTCTTACACTTCAATGGATTACAGCAATATTTTATTATTTTAGACTTAAAAGATTACAGTCAGTAGACAAAATCATCACCATTGCGTGCACAACTTCGCTTTTGCGAAGATTGTTCTTATACTTAGGTTGTATAGATAATATTAAAAAAATCGTTGTAAATGCATGCTAAAATTCACTTTTGCGAAGATAGTTCTTGTTATTAAATTTTATAGATAATATCAAAACAAAAATCGTCATAAACGCATACTGAAATTCACTTTTGCGAAGATAGTTTCTTATTATCAAATTTTACAGATAATATCAAAATAAAAATCGGCATAAAAGCATCTTGAAATTCACTTTCGCGAAGATAGTTTTTTTTAATTTCTATAGATAATGCCAACAAAGAAAGAGTCGTCGTAAATGCGGGCAAAAAAGTCACTTTTGCGAAGATAGTTTCTTGTTATTAAATTTTATAGGTAATATCAAAACAAGAATCGGCATAAACGCAAATTGAAATTCACTTTTGCGAAGATAGTTTCTTATTATTAAATTTTATAGGTAATATAAAAAAAAATTCGTCGTAAATGTAACTAAAAACCATAAAAAAACAACAAACGACTCACCCCCTTTTTCCTTTTACAATTTAATTGTTTTGCATTAAGTTTTTGTAGCAACAACAACATAAGCATTAAGCTTCAATCCATTTACTCTTTAGACCTACCAATCCACATAAACAAAAAAAAACTGTCGAGCAATTGAGCGAAATTTAGCAGTACTTTGCAATCTTTTTCCCTTGTTTTATTATATGAGAACTTTTCATGTACCACTTTATGCAACACTTCTCTATCGTTTATTAAGTCTTTTGGGAATTAATGTCACATAAAATATAATAAAATGCTCCAGTTGTATATAATTGAGTTCACCAAGCACTAAACTCGATTCACCAGAACTCTAGTTCACCCGAATTTAATTTCCCGGCTCCATGCTAATCTAAGACTCACTGATATCTTTAGAAATAAAACAATAACAAATTTAGGTAATGAAAAGCACTAATCGACACAATTTTCCGAGTTTATAAAAAAAATTTAACTAATTATATGGACACTTACATCTGTCCAAAACGAAGTTATAACGCCGACTGACTCAAACCACAATTAATATAATACTACTCAATACTGACTCAAACTCTTCGTACCAATCTCATCCGCTGCCGGCAGCAGTCACGCACACTCCCGTGCCATCCCGCTGCTCCCATAACCACTTTCATGCTAAAGCAACGGCGTAAACGGTTTTGCTCTTTTCCATATACGCCAGATGTTCATTTTAATTGCAAATCTGTTGCAATTTTGCAGCTTTGACGTGAAAAGAATTCTATTTTTAGAATTATTTTTGCAGCCAGGCCGTTTTGGTTGAATTTTTATATTCTCTTTACAGGCGGCTGAGGATTTTTCGGCGGGGTTTAAATTTTTGGTGCTGTTATACAGCGGTTACATTCTTATTGGAATGTAACATATTGGCGATTTTAAGCAATTTTTGGCGGGAGCCGAGGATTTTTATGAAAATAATTTAATTGACTTAAATTATTTTCTCGGCTCTCCTTACAGCGATTTGCGAGCTTGAGGCGTTTTTTGAAATGTATTTTCCGCGCTGCCTCCGATTATGCCCCTGTTTATACCCGTAGGTATTTTATTTTTTTCCAGGTGTTTTCAGGTACGAAAATGTTGCGGGGGGTCTTGGATTCGGCTATAGGAGCCGAATCTTCTGAATATTAATGCGGCTTGGTGCGGGGCCGGGGCCTCGTAGAAATCAAGGGCATAGCATCCTGACTTGCACCTGGTGCAGGGATTCGGCTCATCTAGCCGATGGTCAGGTGATCCTGGGCCACTGTAGGTGCCGCCACATCCCGTTGAACATTTTACCAACGAAAAGCAGAAAATACGTTTTCCGTAGGCTTTGTAGCGGTCCGGCGCATGAAACTCAACGCTGAAAACGTCTGTACGCACGTTCTGGGACTGAGTTTACGCACATGTTACGGCGGTTTCACCGACAAACGCAAGTCGGTGAGCCTCACGCGTTACGCATACTTCACTGCTCTTTTACTAATTGTTCCACCTACATTTTACGGACACTTCACTTATGTTTTACCTATGAAGTAAAAAAATTTCAAAGAAAATTATTACACATTGTTTAAAGCATGAAATAGTTTATTAATAAGTGTTGTAAACAATATTAAAAATCTTTAAAATGGATAGTCTGGAGACAAGATGACTGCGACAAAAGTGATGATTTTGAAGACTGTGAAAACGTAGGTGATGAATGTTTCGACGAGGTTGTTTACTGCGATAACGCCTGCATTTCTTTTGAAGGAGGCCTCACAGCACCTTTTTCCATAATTTTTTGAGGCGTTAGTGCGAGAACTGCGAGGAGATTTCGAAGTTCCTTTTAAGTGACAGCAGAGATGAAATACCACCATGTGCTACTGGGTGGTATTTCGGTGGTGCACCAACGTTCTGCACATACTCATACAAGCCTCATTATTGTCAATGACGCTGCGCGTGCACGTGGGTGCTCGATCGTTGGTACCGACGACATACCAATCAATTCACAGTAATATATCCTCAAAAGGAGATATTCGTATACTTTTGTCCTAAAAATTTTATTGAAAACGGAAATTTGAGATTTTCGAGGAAAAAAATTAAAAATTTTGTAACAAAGTGAAAAGTGCTTAGATGTTTACAGGGAATCTGACGACATTTTTGAATTTTCTTTATGCACCTCCTTTTTCTTCCGAATAAAATGCTCAAAGTTCCAATTATCAAAATCCAAACAAAATATCAGTATCAGTGTCGGCAGTACTGAGTGCGACCGACAGATTATAGAAATGGGTGTCGACAAAAATTTTTTCGAGTCCTATATATCAAGCCACTAAAAAGTAAAAAATAAAATAGTTTTAAAAAAAAAATTGAACCGACTTGCGAAGCGGTAAAAAGCATAAAATAATTTTTCGTTTTATATCTATTACTTATAAAACTACCTCAACGTGTCAGGTCACGGCATGATAAGGAAAGACGATTAAATACTTTTGTTGTAGTTATTTGGTTTTTTATAAAAAACCATTTATCAAGATATAAGGATTTCAAATTACTTGCGTTACACTCAGATCCCGAACTGGGATTTCTAATTATACGACATTATCACGTCAAAATTATTAAAAATAAATAACAAAGTAAGTAAAAATTAGAAATGTTATAAGTAAAACATATATTTAATTATGGCCCAGTTTATACCGCACTTATACTGATATATGTATACTATTAATTTTTATACAAGATTTATACTTATACCGGTGAAATACGGCAATGAATGAATGTTCCCTATTTACAGTTTGTTTTATTTATTATTTTGCTTTAAATTCGAAGAGGTATGAGACAATCTCTTTCAAAATCGAATTTAACATGAAGAACCTATAGAAAGTTTTAAAATTGTGAAAGAAATACCCGGTTGATGTACCTAATAGCAAACAAAACCAATAAAAGTATTTTAATTTTGCAAAAATAGTTTAAATTTAATGAGTAGTTCACACATGAGATTTTTGATACACAAATTAGTAATAAGTGCTCAATACTTTATGAAAAGGAATTGATGCCAATTTTTTAGCAAATCGCCTTCTAAAGTCCCACAAAAAGTGATCTAAAAGAATCGAATTTACATTATCTTGCAAAATATGGTTATTATTCGTCTCAATTTCCATTCCTTTTCCTTCCAAACAAATCCATAAATGGGCAATCAAAATCTGTGCACGTTTATAAAAAGACACACGCTGTCCCCTTTAAACTGACTCAATACGAAAGCATGGGAATTCTTCAACGATTAAATTCAATAACATTTGTGCTGATTGATTGCATGATTTTTCACAGTTTTCAAATTTACCATCATACTTTTCAATTAATACTGTTCCAATTTCATGGAGATGTGCTAATCGTTCTTTTAACAAAGGCACTTCAGTGACCCCGTCATCGGGGCGAAGGATATTGACAAGTTTTTCTAAGGTAATGTTTGCATAAAAATTCGAATTTGTTATTGCAAAGCCATCCTTCATGGCACGATTTATAACATTACATAGGGCAAAACATCCACCGATACCTTCAATGCTCCATCTTAAACGACCTGCAATATAAATTTTGAGAATTAAAAATTAACAAACTGTTTTAGCTGTTTTCTTACCTGATCATTCTCGTCCTGGCATCGAGTTCATGAGCTGTAATGTACGGAATTTCAAGTAACAATAACAAGATAAACACACTCCAAGAGTTCCAAGTTTATGTGCATATGGAATGGCATTTGTCTCTGTTTTTCAACTTTTTCTTGTTCGACAGATCGTTTATGTTGACGCTATGGTAGCAGGCCTTGTGCAAGCAACTTTTTTGGTTTTTTGTAACCATTAATTCTACTAGGCAGTGATGGGCATCCTTGATGTTTCCTTTTCGAAAAGTACAATCCTAAGTTAGCCATTATGCGATTGTACAAAATTAAAGTTAGCTTATCGGCAATATGAATGGTCTCTTGAAGATGTGACATTAGAGTCAAGTCACGGCCTTGGAACCAATTATCGTGCAATGCATGATGATAAATATGTGATAGAATGGCACGTGTACGGGTACGATCCTTGGCGTAGATATACTTGCACAACTTATCCATGACGTCGACTTATGTTACAGTATCTGCGGGAAGTTCGTCCTAGTGATAAAAATGAATGTGATTAGATGTAGCATGTGGAAATATTCTAGTGTGTCGACTTACCTTTCTCTTCTTCAGGATATCGAGATAAAATTTATAATATAAATGCTCAATTTTACGCAGATAAGCGCGACAAATCTCATTCAAAATCATTTAAAGTACTTTTGTTACTGTAACCTCATCTTTAAGCCTAAAATATATAGTTTGAGCACAAAACAAGAATTTCATTCGAAAATACAAACCTTTCAACATATTCATTGAAATTTGGATCACACTCCTTTAGAAGCTTCGTGAATTAGTCATCTAAGCGTTCAAATTCTTTCAGCGGGCATCCTCGAATATAATAGGGAGCCTGTTGGTATTCCTCCTGATCTTCCAGTACAAATTCTGCCAAAGTAATGTTGGTATTATTCAACAAAATCTGAATATCTAATCGAAAATATCCAATATGACGCTGAAACGTATTTTGATGGCAATACCATTCCCAAGATTGTGCAACTTTGCGATTGCCATTAGCTCGTAAAGAAGGTCGATTTGCAAGCGTTAATATGTTCGTTTTTAATAATTTACTAGTTAAATAGTTTAATAATTTCAATTGACAAACAGCTTCATAACCTAATCTTTTATGAGTGAAGTACATTTAACATTTGTAAATGCACAATAGAAAAGTATGCTTGTCTTTTACCCACAAACTCTCCCGGAAAAAAAAGCCGCTAGCAAAGCCGGTAAAACAAGAGTAAGCGACCTTCTCAGCCTCCTCTGCTCTTGCAAGCTCAGCAGCCTAGGCTGCCCTGTTATGGTCGTTATGTAGCTACACATCCAGTGGTCCCGTATAACCTGACCACTGGATCAAGTTATGCGCGGGGAACGTCTTTAGCCCGTTGAGTTGGTGCTGAATTCGGCTATATGAGCCGAATCCCTGCACTAGGTTAATTTCAGGATGCCATGCCCTTGTTTTTTACGAAACCCCGGTTCTGCTCCAAACCACATTAACTTCCATAAGATCCGGCTCCTATAGCAGAATCCAAGACCCCCCAATATTTTCTTACCTAAAAACACCTGAAAGAAATAAATAAAATACTTACGGGTACAAGAGGGGCATAATCAAGGCAGCGTAGAAAAGACATTTCAAAAAACGCCTCAAGCTCGGGAATCGCTGTACGGAGAGCCGAGAAAATAATTTAAATCAATTAAATTATTTTCAGAAAACTCCTCGGCCCCGCACAAAAATCGCTTAAAATTGTCAAAGCTGTTACATTCCAATAAGAACGTAACAGCTACATAACATCACCAAAAATTTAAACCCCGCCTACATACGGCACAACTAACGCGACCAGACAGAAAAATCCTCAGCCGCCTGTAAAAAGAATACAAAAAACCAGCCAAAAACGGTCTGGCTGCAAAAATAATTCTAAAAATAGAATTCTCTTCATGCCAAAGTAGATAAATCGCAACAGATTTGCAACAAAAATTGAACATCTGGCGTGAATGGAAAAGAGCAAAACCGTTTACGCAGAATATCGTATGAAAGTTGGATATGGGAGCAGCGGGATGGCACGTTAGTGTGCTTGTATTTTTCTGGCAGGAATAGAAATTGGCGCGAGGAGTTTAGAGTTGAGTTGAGTCAGTTTTTGGATTAGATTCGGTCGGGGAAGAAAAATGTCAATTGTCAGTTCGTAATTTCAATGTTTATATTCCAGAAGGGATTCATCTCTCGTTAAAAGTGCCGGTATGATATTTTTGCTGAATGTGGTAAAATTAAAATCTAAATAAGAAAAATGAAAAGAGCGGAAAAATTTTAAAAGTTCAAAAGTAAAAGTGTCTAAAGGAAAAAGGTAAAGAAATTTACAAAACCAAACAGAAAATTTTTAAATGAAAAATTGGGAAAAATGTTAAAAGAACAAAAGTAAAAGTATCTAAAGGAAAAGGGTAAAGAAATTTAAAGAACCAAAAGGAAAATAAGTTAAATGAAAAAAGTGGACATTTTTAAGAACAAAAAGGAAAAAGTGAACAATTTTAAAGGATTTGAAAAGAAAAGAGTGAGAAAATTTATGAAAACTAAAAAGAGTAAAAGGAAAGTGAGTATTTGAAGAAGGTAAAACAAAATGAAAATTTAAAAGACAAAAGTGAAAATTAAAAAGAGTAAAATGAAATTGAAAATTTAAAGAAAGTAAAACAAAAGTGAAAATTTAAAGGAGAAAAGTGAAAGTTGAAAAAAAAAACTTAAAAGAAAGTTAAAAACCTAAAAGACAAAGTGAAAAGAAAAAAAAGGAAGAAAGGAAAGCATATAATATATATTATATGAAATGAACCAAAATGGGAATTTAAATGAAATTTATTGTCTGCTTGTGAATGATTTTGTTGCTGGAATTCTATTGAAAAGGATGTAAAGAATGATAAAGAAGGAATTTCGATCAAATTTGGAGTACCCAAAATGCTAAATATTGCCATCAAATTGTACTTGTTGTTTTCATAATTTTGGATTTATTTCGTTTCGTATGACAACCAAAACAGAAAAATTAATAGACAATATACAAACATATATATCTGATATCTAAGCTAGCTCTATGAAATTGTATGAAAAGGTACATAATTATAAAAATAAAAGAAAAAAAAAATTGCAAAAAAAGAAAAAAAAAAACAAAACAAAACAAAATTATAGTAAAGAATCGTAATTAGAAAAAGGAAAATCTTGCGTATAGAAAAATATCGGAATTATTTTGATTGATTTCCTGTACAAATTTATAAATAATCTTTTCGCAGTATTTATAGCTTCAAAGTATTTTTTTGTTATGATCATTTGTAAGAAAAAAAAACAAGCTCTAAAGGAATTAATATATTTCTAATGTCAGATGGCATATATTTTTTTTAATATTAGGTACATAATATATAAAAGTTTTTTTTGACCTACTTAATATCTATAACAGTTCACTCAACGATATCGCATTTGAACATAAGAGAAAAAGAAATCTAAATTACTTACAAAATCTAAGGATCGTTTGTCAAATAGAAAGACTTAGTTAGGGATTGCTCTAAGCATCTGTATCTTATCACAGTTCATTGTTTCTCTTTTCGCTGATAGAACACAAAAGAAAAATGAAAAGACCAAGTCAAAGAGAATAGCTTCACTTAAGACATTTATACTTCTTCGGCCGGTACCAAATGTGCATTTCCGACCCCCCCGGTATCAAATTGAATTAATTTTTAACAACTTGATCGGAAAATATCCATTCTCTTCCGAATTGGCTAGGTAGTCGTTAGTAATAGTAAGATCGAAATTGTCATTGAATTGTTTTTTTTTGTAATAATCCTCAGAGCCCTATTGCAAAGGGGTAAAAAGGCCCTAGCCTTAGGCTAGCCTTAGGCTAGAACACAACAAGAGATGGCGCCGAACGCGCTGGCCTTAAGGGTTCCGAGTACTTGCAGGCTCAAAGCTAGCTGATTAGTAGCTAGAGCTCTGAACTCGGAACCTGAACCTACGCGAACTTAGTTTTCGAGGTGGTCAAGGTCCTCTGGTACCGCTGCTATAGGCTGTGACGTGGCCTATTGTCCGCCCGAGGACCTAGCCATATCAACCCCGTCGGCAGAGACTCTTCAAGAATGACGGACATACAGCAGGCGATAGCCAGCTGTCTGTCTTGGAGAGGCTCTGTCTGACACCCTTAGGGTTTCCTTCCCCTTCCCTTTTCCTTCTTTTTTTTCTTCAAAATCGTTTTAAAAAAAAAGGTTTTTTTCGTTTAAAAGTCGTTTTTTTTCTCTTCCTCATTTTTAAAAAAAAATTTATCCTGCCCTACCAATCTACCCTTTTCCCTCAGGAGGCACGACTGCATCGCCTGGTGTCTGGAATATACCACGTCTCCGAAGAAAGTCGATGGCTGGCTGTTTCTAGCCAACCAGCTGACTCGGAGACCTGGTGTCTTTCATTCATTGCGTAATGACAGGTGTCCTCATCCTTGTTCCCCGGTAGGCGTTGTAGACTTGCTGAGGAGAGAGGACCACTCAGTGGGGTGGCCGTTCGTAGAACAGAGAGGTCGTCGTCGAGAGGGAGAGAGAGAATTTCGATCAATTTGCTTTTGGGTATAACCTATTTTCACTTCACCCGGGAAATTTACTTTGACTTTTCAGGATTTTACTTTACAAATTTCAGAATTTTGACTTTAACTTTTCAGGAATTGACTTTGGATTTTTTTTCTTTTTCTTCTTCTCAGAATTTTAACTTTGAATTTGCAGGATTTGGCTTATGATTTTTTCAGAAGCTAATTTCAGATCTAGATTGCTCTGACCAAACCAATTCTGCTTCGGTTCACAACCTTGATCTTTCCGTCGAGTACGGTAGTGAAAGTTAAAATTTTTTTTAACATAACCCGGATTAATTTCTTCAGAACTTAACGTTATACCCTTTCAGAACAGTATTCGGAACTTTTTTGTAGAACTTTGTAATTATGAGTTGAAACGTCAGTCGTCACTTCAACGGTATAAAAATTTTTTTTTTGAATCCGGAAGTAACCAGCCGCGGCTGTGGAAGTAAACCGGTGCCCGGTCTGTCAGGAGGACGTCACTCCGGACGATACCGCCCTGATCAGCTGTGGATATGAGCTCCACCGCCGGGGCAGTTCCAAAGAGATACAATACCCGGATGACGGAGAGACAACCAGCAGCGACAGCAATGGAGCCGATAGCTCAGATGGAACCGCAAGCACACAGTTCAAGACCAGCCTCGGCGGCAGCCCGAAGCCCGGAGGAGGCGAATGGCAGGATACAGTAGACGTCGCGAGCGTATTCTACCATCGCAGGAGAGGTGCGACCGGAGGACATTCCGCGCGACAGATCCGCCAGCACCCAAGCTTTATTGGCAACCCTCAGGCTGCAGATCGCCGACGAAGTTAGGGAAGAAGTGGCGAGAGGACTTGAACAGCTGCCTGGGCATCGGACACATTTGGCTCCACAACCGCGAATCCCTGTAGCAGACCCCTGGGTAAACGCTTCGCGGGATACGCACAGCTTCAACAACGTAAGAGGCCAACACGGCCCAGATTTCGTTTCAGTTCGACCGAGTCAGCAGAGACATCAGTATATCCCGCCATATCGGCCTAATGTGTATGATCAGTACGAATCACTTGACCCACGCAGGCAAAGCCAGCCAAGATATAACCGGTATAGACGTTCTGTGAGTCCAATCAAAAGATGGCAACTCATTTACAATGGGGACAACACCAAACTCGATGTTGACGAGTTTATTTTCAGATTGGAAACCTTGACAAGCACTACATTAGACGGAGACTTTAGCTTGGTGGTCGACAACTTGCACATTTTGCTGGGAGGGAGAATCAACAGTTGGTTTTGGACGCTCCGAAGACAGAATCCGTCACCGCCATGGGAACATGTGAGGCTGGCTCTCCGATCCTATTGGGGCGAACATACCAGCGATGTAGACGTCCGACGAAAAATGTTGAATCGGCGACAAAGGCCTAATGAGCCAATCTAAACGTATTATCAGGACATGACCAGGCTTCGAAATCAGCTCCGTGCGCCCATTACTGAGATGGAGTTCGTCGAGAGTGTCCGGACCAACTTGTTGCCTTCCATCCAAGAGCACATCTGTCTACACCGCACTACATCGGTTGCACAGCTTCCAGCTTTAGTTATGGAAGTGCAAACCACCAGAGCCCGCATACGTTCACTAGACAAGACATAACTTCCGTAAACTTAACACCGGATTTAACACCTTCATCGGGCTTATTGCCACTGCTGGACCTTTCTACAGAATACAACGAAAGCTGGTCAAAGGTATGCCCGCCTAACTTAATGGACCAGTTAATGGATGCCTCGGATAACAGCACCACTTCTGAGATGCAAATACCATTGGTGCCTATACGTTTTACATCACCCAAGGCACAGTCAGGGGAGACCGAGGCAGGGCCAGTGCAGCTGCTGCAGCGACTCACAGCTGTCTCGACTGAAGAACGGACTACACCAACAGCTCGACCTCTGAAGCCTTACCACCAACGGCTCAGAGAGTATCAGGAAGCCAGACAGAGAATATTTGCCGAAACGGATCCAGTACACGACACCACCCTCCCAAGAAAGCCCAAGCGCTCAACCTTACGGCTGAGAGCCTTTTGGAAAAGAGTTCGAGAGAACAGGAAGAGGTTAGCCTCAGCATTCGTGACTGCGCCTCACGACATCCGGCCTTATGCCAAGGTGTTATTGCTGGGGCAGACTCTTTCTGGTCTCCTGGACAGTGGAGCCAGCGTCAGCGTTTTGGGTAAGGACACATTGGAGAGGTTGAACAAAGCCCAAGTTTAATGGTGCAGATATCTTACGAAGCTCATGGTAGCGAACGGAGAGACACCAGAGGTACTGGGCCACGCGGACGTGCAGATCATTTCGGGGTGATACCAAGGCTGTACGTCTGTACATCGTGCCTAGCCTGACCCAAGAACTATATCTCGGTGTGGATTTTTGGAGGCTTTTCAATTTGGCGCCTGATATTATTGGCAACGTTTCAACAGCAACAATATGGCCCCGACCAGCAACGATAGCAAACATGTCTCAACCCCTAGACCCAAACCAGCATCCACTATCTGCGATGGACCAACTTCATCTACAACAGGCAAAGCAACTCTTCCCGTCGTCAACGCTAGGTCTCGGGAAGACAGAGTTAGTCCAACACCTGATAGACGTAGGAGACGCTGCACCCATCAAGCAGCGTTTTTATCCGGTCTCACCAGCCGTGCAACAGCTGATGGACGCCGAACTTCGCCGGCTGAAAGAACTTGGCGTGATAGAGGAGAGGCCAGAGCCCGTGGATTTCGCCCATGGTCCTAGTACGGAAGCCAGGCAAGGTCAGGCTGTGCTTTGATGCGAGGAAGGTCAATGCGGTGACCAAGAAGGATGCCTATCCACTACCGCATATAGATGGCATCCTTAGTAGACTTCCTCCATCAAGGTACATTACCAGCCTTGATCACAAAGATGCTTTCTGGCAGATCCCACTGGACTAACAATCGCGCGAAAAGACAGCTTTCACAGTCCCCGGTCACCCCCTCTATCACTATAAGGTGATGCCATTTCGACTGTGTAACGAGCCACGACCTGTTGGTGCTCGACGACCTGTTGGTGCTGACGGAGGACTTCGACTCCCTAAGCTCCTTGCTAAGGTGGCGGAATGTTTGAGGAAGATTGGACTTACGATAAACGTGGAGAAAAGTATGTTCTGTTTACAGGAAGCGCGGTACTTAGGGTACATAATCGGTAATGGAGGGATAAAGACGGTCCCCGAGAAGGTCGCAGCCATCGTCGAATACCCTCCCCCTAAGTCCGTTCGTCAAGTGCGCCGATTTTTGGGCATGGCAGCATTACGGACACGCTGAAGAAGTCCAGCAAATTTGTCCGGACCAGCGAAGCCCAGTCCGCATTTGAACTGCTCAAAAAGTAGCTAACTTCTTCCCCAGTGTTGGTGAGTCCTGACTTCACCAAGCCCTTCATCATCCAGTGCGATGCGAGTAAGCAGGGTGTGGGCGGAGTCTTGGTCCAGTTGGACGACGAGGGAAACGAACGACCACTTGCATATGTATCCAAGAAATTAAATTCGGCCTAACGCAACTATACAATTACGGAATTGGAATGTTTGGCAGCGATGATCAGTATAGAAAAATTCAGGGCATACGTCGAACTCATGCCATTCAAGGTGGTGACGGACCATACGAGCCTGCAACGGCTGATGTCCCAAAAGGACTTCAATGGACGCCTGGCCCGGTGGAGTCTGAAGCTTCAAGGCTTCGACTTCACCATAGAACACCGTAAGGGCAGCCTGAACGTGGTACCTGACGCGTTATCCCGTGTATACTGTGAAGAACTAGCCGCCGTTGATCTACCAACAGTACGTGAACAAGGCTCGCAAGTTGACTTGGATGCGCCAGACTTCGACTCTCAAGAATATCAGGACCTTCGGGACCGAGTCGAGAAGAACAAGTCATCCCTGCCAGACTTAACTTTGTGCGACGGCTACGTATACATTCGGACACAGCTCAGAACTGGTGATCCAGTTCAGGAAGAAGAAGCCTGGAAGCTTTGGATTCCACGGGGCTCGGTACAAGAAGTCATTGCGAGAGCGCATGATCCGCCCCAATCTTCGCATGGAGGCATAGGCAAGACCTTAGAGCGAATACGGCGACACCTGTATTGGCCCAAGATGACCGCTGATGTACGAGCATATGTATTAGCCTGCGACACCTGCAAGGAGACGAAAGCTCCAAATTCCATCTTACGACCATCAATGGGAGCTCAAGCGACGACGGAAAGACCATGGCAGCGAGTGTACATGGACCTATTAGGGCCGTATCCTCGCACGAAACGAAGCCATGTGTGCATCCTGATTGCGTTGGACCATTTCTCGAAGTACACTCTGCTACGCCCACTGCGAAAGGCGAGCACGACACTAATTTGCAGCTTCGCCGAGGAAGAAATCTTCCACAAGTTCGGTGTCCCGGAGAATATAGTAACAGACAATGGTCCTCAGTTTCGGTCAGACCAGTTCGGTAACCTCTTGGAACGATATGGCATTCAACACCTTCGTACCGCAGTGCACTCACCGCAAGCAAACGCTTCCGAAAGGGTAAACAGCTCCGTTCTAGCTGCGATCAGAGCTTATGTTAAGGACGAGCATGACAGATGGAATGAGAAGTTGAGTTGTATAGCGAGTTATCTTCGGAGTTCAGTTCACCGGGCTATTGGCTTCTCGCCTTATAAGGTTTTGTTTGGCCAGCAAATGGTCGAGCATGGTTCTGCATACGCGCTACTGAGACGGCTACAGGCTGTGAGTGAAACAATAGACATAGATACTTTCGACAAACTGAATTTGATTCGCGAACAGGCCCGGAAAAATTTAGACAGAGCTTTTGAGCAAGGTGAACGGACTTATAATACACGTTCTAAGCCTGTAAGCTTCAAAGTCGGACAGGAAGTCTACCACAGGAACTTCAGCCAAAGCAGCTTTGCGAAACAGGCCAGCGCCAAACTAAGCAAGAAGTTCGTAAAGTGCCGAGTTCGATCGCGGAAGGGAAATGCTCTCTATGAACTTGAAGACCTACAAGGGAAGTTGTTGGGGACCTACCACGCGAAGGATATTCGGCCCTGAAGCGCGGCAACATGACACGGGAGAGTTTCGCGAGGATAGCCACACTGGAGTGTGTTTGTCCCCTCCTAATGATGATAAACGTCCACGAGTACTAAGTTTTAGGACCATAGTGCCGGCGTGAAGTAAACTGAAGGACGAAGGTACATACACATACCAAGGTCCAGTTTGCACGGCAGGAATCGCTATCCTCAATCTAGTCGTGGGGGAAGGAGATATCTTTGAGACTCATGCGTCTCTCATTAGGACGACGTGCTTGTCTCGATGATACCACCGCTGAGGATAGGCTCTGAATCCAACGACTACTCACTCATTAGGTGTACGCCTGTGGGAATCTGAGACCTAACGAGCCGTGATGACAAACCAGCCGCGTCTTCAGAAAAGCCGTTATCTGCGACCAGGTTGTCCAACATTTATCCTTCCCATTACCCCTATACTGTACAATTAACTCCGAGCCTTCAGCAAATTCTAAAGGCATAAAGCTTGTGTTTACGCCTTACTCCAACGCATGTCTCATGCTTCTCAAAATCTCACTAAACATTTTATCTTCGCAAGTGACATATCCAATTACTGTTTCGTTGTCTCCGCAGCATATTATACGGACTGGATTTTTGAGTGTGAACACTCCAACAGAATTATCAAAAACGGTTGAGTCCTGCTTTTGAAGCGCTTTCGTCATACCGACATCTTCTGAATTGCCACTAGCCTCTCTGTAAGAGCCCTTCTGGCTAGGCTTGGCCTATTGGCCAACTGTATCCCCTCGTAAGAATTTAGCACCAAGTGCCCCTCCGTCTCAACGACACTAAATACTCCGCGCGAAATAAATCGCAACCATCCCTACGATGGCGTCCTTCACGGACATTAGCTCACCCCTTTCGCTTCGCCACTAGCCCCAGTGGCCCATTATCCGCTACAAAGTGCTCTAAGAACCAAGATTCGCCAGTCTTATCCGAACTCTCAGCATTTTTATAGGCGTGAAGTTTTGTCCACGTCTCACCTTATCGCCTGTCTCAGGCTTCATCTTACACCACAAGCAACTTTCTTTTCATCGTCCTATCGGACCAGATAGAAGACCCAAGAATAGTCAGCCTGGACGCGCGACAGCAGGGCCTGGAATAGTTTCGTGAGGATAGCCATACTGGAGTGTGTGTGTCCTCTCCTAATGATGATAAACGTCCACGAATACTGGGTCTTAGGACCATAGTTTCGGCGTGACGTAAACTGAAGGAGGAAGGTGCATACACATACCAAGGTCCGGTTTGCACGGCAGGAATCGCGATCCTCGTCCAGGTTGTGAGGAAGCGTGTCGCGCGGTCAGGCTGGCCAGTATGTGGAATCAGGTTGCTCAACGTATATCCTCCCATATCAACCCTTATAGTATACCATGCTCCGTGCTCTCAGCCTCTCTTTACCGGTGTAAAGTTGTGTTTACGTCGTACTTATAGCCCCATCAGGCTTCAACTCGCACCACTAACCAACAACACTTTAACTCTCACATAACACTCTATATTGCATGATAAGCTCCGAGCCCTCCGCAACTCTATCGACATAACATTTGTGTTTGTGTCTCATACTGTTGCCCGCCCAAGGCTTCAATATGTACCACCAACAGTTTTATCGCTCAAATCAGGTCAGCCCTGTCAGTGGTTCCATGGACCAACCCATATATCCTTGAACAATTGTTCAGTCTGTATAGCCCAGAGCCCTCAGCATCTCTACCGGCGTGAAGTTTGTGTTCTCGCCTCACACTACAGCCTACACCGGCTTCAGTTCAACACCCATCGACAAGAAAATTTTTGTGCTGTCCCAATCATCAGGCCAGTCTTTCAGCTCGAAGACATCCAAGGAAACTTGATGGGAACCGGTCGAGCAAGGATCCGGCCCGGAAGCGTGGCAACACAGTCAGGGATAGTTAGTGAGGATAGCCATACTGGAGTGTGTGTGTCCTCTTCTAGTGATGATAGGCGTCCACGAGTACTAATTCTCAGAACCATAGTGCCGGCGTGATGTAAGCTGAAGAAGGAAGGTACACACTCACACCAAGGTCCAGTCTGCACGGCAGGAATTACGAGCTTTGACCTGATCGTGGGGAGAGGCGTCTGGCTACTCGTAGAGGGATCATCGGGTCTCACGCGTCTCTCATTAGGACAACGTGCTTGTCTCGGTGAGACCACTACTGAGGTCAGGCTCTGATTTCACTGGCTGCTCTCTCATAAGGAGTATGTCCGGGGGAATCTTAGTCCTGACGAGCTGGACGAAGAACCAGCCACATTATCCTAACCGGCCGTCAACGGTGATCCGGTAGTACACCATCGACCCTTTCCATACCTATCTCGTCAGTCCGCACCGAGCCTTCAGCAAAATTTTACGGGCGTAAAGCTTCTGTTTACGTCTCTTCTCAATGCATGTTTCATGCCTCTCAAATCTCACTAACTTAACATGTTTTTGTCAAACATTGCAGCCACCGGTTATTCCGCTGCCTTCGTAAAGTATTCCGCGATTCGAATTGTGGAATGTGAGAACTCCACAATTGAGATATTAACGGCGGCCTAGTTCACGTAGTGGAACAGAAGATGTCCTCCCGACTCAACCTTCCACTATTAACCTCTCCTTAAGAGACCTTCTGGTTAGGCTTGGCCCATGGGCCCCTCAACACTCCCTTTTCATCTTTTACTTTTAGGCCTTAGTGCTTCCCCCATCTTAACGACTGGCGAACTATTTTGTGAGACTGCTCACAATCATCCAAGAGATGCCGTCCTTAACGGACCCTGCCTCGCCTCACCACCGGACCCGCTTAGTCTTAAAGACCGGCTAGCTCAGATAAAGCATGAGACTGCAGGGAAGTCGTGCCACACATTGGGCGCCTGGCAAAGCTACGAAAGCTTGCCAAGAGTCACCTGCGTCTCTCTCATTAGGAGCACGAAAGAAACTCAGGCTCACTCTCGCTAGCAAAGCCGGTAAAACAAGAGTAAGCGACCTTCTCAGCCCCCTCTGCTCTTGCAAGCTCAGCAGCCTAGGCTGCCCTGTTATGGTCGTTATGTAGCGACACATCCAGTGGTCCCTGTCTATCCGCCAACATTATTTTTTCTGTTGTAATGACATCAAAGGTGTAATCTTCCCGTTTTGTTACAAACATATGATCCTCCAAGTTCAGTCAAGACGGCGGGTTGAGCATAAGCAAGAAATATCACAGTTAATAAACTTGCAGCTAACAAGCAATAACTGCTAAATACAGTTGAAGCCATTTTTTAACTTTTGTTATGTTCTTTATTCACTTGTAGTTTACATGATAATTGTTTCGGGCATCTCGAACAGAACAAATATTGTTCTATGAAGTTCCAACAAATTTATAATTAGCAAAACATACGTCTACTGTTGCCAAATTTGCCTTTAGCATTTGCTCAGAGTTGTTTAAAGTAAGTAAAGACGAAGTTATTCGTAGGTTGGAGCTGCAAAGTGGTACGTTGATTAGAAAGGTTCAAGAAGAAAATCGCCGATACTCCAAAAGAAGAAAGAAGCCAGCTAGAAAGTATGTTCCAGGCGACTTGGTCGCTATTCGACGTATTCAATTTACGCCAGCTGGGAAACTTTTCCCTAAGTTCTTGGGGCCACCGCAGCGAAAGAAAAAGATAGATATCAAGTGAAAAAGGCTGGTACCAATGAAGGTCCAAATGTCACCGGCTCTGCTGCCGATTTGATGAAGCCCTGGACTAACCCCGAAGAAGAGTATTCATCCGGGACGGATGAAAATCAGGATGGCCGGATGTCGGAACTGGAGTCTGATGAGTAGCCCTGTAATAGAAAAAAAGACAAATAAACAAAATATTTCTAAATCTCCAAGTGCAATACCGTTACGTTGTGAAGTCCATCCACTAAGCACCATCGATCAGCATCCAGTTGCAGTTGCAGTGAATCCGCGGGTTACGTCGTAAGCTACGCTGAAAATATAAAATTGTGATCAGTTGTTCAATTCTCTGTGCTGTACTTACTTGAAATCAAGTTCGCCTGCTACGCTGTTTTCCTATGCAGACATCTAAAAAAGATTATAATAAACCACGCTGTAACTTGATAGACTTTAGGATAGTGATAATATTACCGAACTTAAGACTTTAGTACCTACCTCATTACAAGTGAATTTTTATTAATTAAAGTGAATTCGTTCTTTTGTGAAGTCAAACAATATTCTTTTAATTTCTTTATTATCCCCGACCTTTCCCAGGATCCCCTATATATATATATATATATATATATATATATATATATATATATATATATATATATATATATGTAAACGTAGTCAAACAACCAAATGTAAAGGTTGGCGCACCGGCGTACAATGGCTGCGAACTTCATAAAGGAGAGAAGTTAAAATTGTTACGAATAAAGTTTGCAATCAAAATAATTTCTTTTAATTACGCATTCATTTCCGAGCCGGTATTATCATCTTTTTACAACTCAGAAGTGGGATGCTTTGAAGCAAAAATAAATTCCCGCGTGCTTAACCTAATTTTTGAAGAAAAACAAAACGTGTGACCATCATCGAACGTACAACAGTGTGGTGAATCTTAGTAGCGAATTCTTCCAAAATGAGTAAAACGATCTGGAAACGCTCTTATCAGGCACTAACGAACTCCTAGGAGGCGATGGAATTTTAGCCAACTCCACCACGATCCAACACGACTACCGAAATGCGTGTCCTGCAACGGAAACAGTTAGCAACGTAGTTACCAAGGGTCGAACGCAATCAGAGCTGGAACTTCATAGACAACGAAGAGAAGTATTAGAATTAGAGCTTGAACTTGCTAGAACAAAATTTCTTCTTTTTCAGTACCAAGCCAAACACGTAGAGAAATATTTACGTCAAGCTCAAACGAATATTGTACAAAACGATTCATCCAGTAGAAATATTAACGTAAATGCAATGACAGATGTTGAACATGAAAATGTACGAAACTCCCCCGAACGCGTGCACATTACTGCGGCTCATGTAATCGCAACGCCAATAAGCGACATTCAACAAAGGGCAAGTAACACTTCTAGCGCAACTCCGGGACTATATACGGTGAACCCGAACCTTGCACATGCCGACGTGACAATGAATCCTTCCATAAACGATGAGTGGAATCCGCAAAATGCATCATGTAGCCTTCCGCGTAACGGTTGGTGTAACCAAACGCCTTCTCTATCCAATGAAAGCCGTCACCTGCACTTTAACCTTCGCGAGATAACTACAATCGCGCCTTCATTCGATCCCAGTGACAAAACTGGAACAACAAGTACGCAATGGGTAGCTAAAATCGACGAATTAAAGGAAATCTACGAAATGAGTGAGAAGATGACCTTACTGCTAGCATCATCAAAGTTGGCAGGTGTTGCGAAATTTTGGCTACAGGCGCACCAGGCCAAAATAACAAATTGGACGGAAATGAAATCAGAACTCTTACTAACATTCCCTGCAACGAATGACGATTCTGAGGTTCATCTCTTGCTAAATAAACGCAAGAAGCTGCATACCGAAACGTTTGAGCAATTTTTTTTTAAATGATTGCCATTGCAAGCAGAACTTCGATGAGTGACCAATCTAAAGTGCGTTATATTATAAATGGAGCTCAGAACAGTTCTTTCCCTTCAGCGTTTCAAATCCCCAGAGGAGCTACTCTGGCAATATAAAAATTACGAGGAAACATTGAAATTTAGCACGCAACAACGATCGCAATCGCCCAGTCATTCAAAAACAAAAAAGGAAAAATCGGGCGGCAATATAAAATGCTATAATTGCAACGAAACAAAAGAAACCACGTACAACTCATACGGTACGATAAGTATTACAAGGCCGTAAACATAGACGGACGTCACGACACTATTGCATTTGTTGACATGGGTAGTGACGTCAGCATCATGAGGAAGATAATTGCAAAAAAGTTCCAATTAGATTGGGAATCTTATACATTACCACTGAATGGATTTGGGAATGGAAGGTGTTTCACTCTAGGACGTCGTAAAATGAATTTAACAGTTGACTTTGTATCAGCAAGTGTTTTTGTATTAATCGTACATGATAACGTTACAACCATTGATTTCATTTTAGGCCGCGATTTTATAGATCAAGAGCATGTACTGATTATTAAAAGGAAAGGCGAGTTAATCATTCGAAACAATACGCAGACGGTATCGGAAGCTGAAAACAAAAACAACCCACTGGAAACGTCAAAATCATGTCACCTGCTGCAACAAAATTCTAGATCAGCATATCAGTTGATAACCACGATGGAAGTAAATTGTGGGGACATCTCAGAAGAAAAACGCGACCAATTAATAACCACAATTAATAAATTTCGAAAGTGGTTTGCGACAAATTATCTTGAGTTGGGGTGTTCTCGCAGAGCGGTCTTCCTTTGCTCAACGTGAAAGACTAAAAGATATAGTACAAGAACTCTTAGATGCAAACATAATACAGCCGTCAAACTCCGAATATTCGTGTCCAGCGCTGTTGGTGAAAAAGAAAGATGATAGTGATAGAATGGTAATCGATTATCGGAGAATTAATCAACTGACAGTAAAGGACCGTCACCCACTCCCCGTAATAGAAGATCTACTTCAGCATTTAAGTGTGAGTAAGTACTTTATTGGTTTAGATTTTGCTTGTGGCTACTACCAGATCCCCGTTGCGAATAATTCAATAAAATTCACCGCTTTCGTCACGCCTGACGGAGAATACGAATTTTTGAGAATGCCTTTTGGCCTTTCTAATTGTCCATCACAGTTTCAAAGAATTATGAATGAGTTACAGAGACGCATGACAAAAGGTCGGTTGGTGGTATATATGGATGATGTTTCGATTCCTTGCGAGAGTGTAGATCAGGGCATGGTAGTACTTGACGAGTTTTTAGGAATACTTTTAGAAGAAGGTCTCACATTGAAATTAAAAAAATCCTACTTTTTCAAATCATCTGTTGAGTTTCTTGGCTACGAAATTTCTTCAGAAGGTATTCGGCCGAATTTTTCTAAAACGTCATCAGTTGAAAATTTTGCAATGCCACGAAACGTACGCAGTTTATAGGGCTGACGAGTTATTTTAGGAGATTTATTCCTGAATATGGAATAATTGCACGGCCACTTACTGACTTACTTCGAAAAGACGTCGACTTTATTTGGAATAAGGAACAACAACATGCTTTTACTAAATTAAAAGAATCTCTTAGTTCACAACCAGTATTAACGCTCTTTAATCCAAACTTCACTCATGAAGTTCACACAGATGCCTGTTCTGTTGGTATAGCCGGTATTCTTTTACAATGGGATGCAGATAGGAAACTGAGACCTGTTAGTTATTTTAGCAGAAAAACGACGAAGGCAGAAAGAATGTATCACAGCTACGAGTTGGAAGTGCTAGCTGTAGTAGAGACGTTAACTCGTTTTCGAAGCTTTTTGCTTGGTCAACATTTTAAAGTTGTCACGGATTGCCAAGCTATAAAGTCAACTGCAAAAAAGAAAGATTTAATACCAAGAGTTGCCAGATGGTGGCTGAGACTCTCAGATTTTGATTTTGATGTAGAGTATCGGAAAGGTCGTCTTATTCAACATGTGGACTGCTTAAGTCGAAACCCCCATGATCCGGCTAGAGAACTCGATGACGAGAGCTCGAATGTTTTTGTAGTTAACATTGACAACGCAGATTGGTTGTTAACTATACAACTTCAAGATTAAAAATTACACGACATTATCTCAAAGTTACAGCATTCGCCAGCAGCGTGGAAATACACATATCCTCACGATTGAAGATGGATTTACAAAATACACGTTGCTATATCCTGTTAAAAATACGTCAACACGTGCTACATTACGAGTTATGGATACTGTCATTGCACATTTTGGAACACCGTCTCGCTTAATTACAGATCGTGGAACGGCTTTTACGTCCAAGGACTTCAAGAAATTCTGTGACGACAATTCAATTTGTCACATCCTGACAGCAACAAGAACACCCCGCGGATCTGGACAAGTTGAAAGATGTAATCGCAGTGTACTTAATGCCTTGCGCCCTATGGCTGAAGGATCCAGGGATTGGGATGTTTACCTGAAGAATATTCAATGGAGCATAAACTCAACACGGAACCAATCGACAAAGCGTTCTCCACATGAGCTACTCTTTGGATTTCAACCCCGAGATCCGTTGCAAAATAAAATTCTTCAAGCACTGCACGATGAAGATCCTCCCAACCAGCTCGCTTTAGAGGAAGTCCGACCTCAAGCATCGGCGAATATTACAGCTGCCCAACGGTCTCAGAAACACCATTAAGATATCAAACGAAATCCACCAAAAAAGTTCCAGCAGGACGAACTTGTATTAATAAGCAAACCGTCCTTATCAATCGGCGATTCAAGGAAGTTAGAGGCCAAGTACAAAGGCCCGTACATCATCTCAGAAGTTTTACCCAATGACCGATACCGTATTAAGGATATCCCTGGCGCTCCACGGACTCAACGACCTTTCGAATCAGTATTCGCTTCAGACTCTTTGAAGCCCTGGTGTACAAATCCGGATGAAGAGTTAAGTGATGATGATGATGGATCCGAGGACGAATCCTTTCTTCAGGACGGCCGAACTGTAAACGTAGTCAAACAACCAAATGTAAAGGTTGGCGCACCTGCGTACAATTGCAGCGAACTTCATAAAGGAGAGAGGACTGACGGATAATGATCGACGTCATCTGTACTTACTTCTCAGCGCATAGACTCAAAACACATGTAATCGTTTTTAATCCGAGAAGTTAAAATTGTTACGAATAAAGTTTGCAATCAAAATAACTTCTTTCAATTACGCATTCATTTCCGAGCCGGTATTATCATCTTTTTACACATATATATATAATTGAATTTAATTGAATGAAACTGTTATATACTGTGGTATATATTGCGATCCGTTTAATTGGTTCGTCCGTGAATTTTACAGTAGCAGATACTTATATAGTAAGATTTGTCGTATTGTTTAAAGGCCAAGTCGATATTAAATTGAACTAGTAGACCACATGGGATACTGAATACATGTAGATAGATTTAGGACTGAATGTTACAGTACACACCAGGTTAGTATTGTTTGTATACATTTTTTTTATTTAATCTTTAGACTATACACGATAACATCAGCCAGTGGCCTTACATTATCGGTATCAATGATAATTAGTCGCGTTATGTCCAATGAACGTCAATATAATAATTAATTTAAATCCAAAAAGGATAGTCTCCATTTTACATACTTCTGGGGACAATTCTAATTCCACGCTTGGCTTTGTAAAAAGATGGTCTAGGGAGCTTGACAATCCCTATTTGACAAGGCTTCTCTACTGCACTTTCGTCAGTATGAGACAATTCCTTCTTATTTAGGCTTGATTTGTTTTTTATTATGTATAGTGGACTGACGGGAGAGATGAAGTCAGATTCTTTTATCAGTGATACTGTTAATTAATTGATTTGCATAACTCCATCGCTTAGCCTTGTTGCTGACACTATTAGGATAATCTCGTTCCATAGTTTGCAAACATTGCTCATGGTAGTTTTACCTCAGTAGAAACAGGACTCAAAGTGAATACATTGATATATTCAGGTACATTATGTGTAAACAATAATGTGGTAGGCGAAATTGTAACTCATATGTTATCTGATCAGATTCCTCGTAGGAGCTATTCAGGGAGGTAGAATTTGACGAATTTGTAATTTTTGTAAGTTGTAAAGATTCCGAATTAATAGATAATTGTAAGATGAATTTTGTTGATTGTCAGAACTTCATGATTTATTAAATGTAGAGACGGAATTATGTAAATGAATTTCAGCTTGTAATTTCATGAAACCCAAGAAGGCTTCTTCTCCGATTTTGTGTCCTTCTCCCTCATCCTTACTTCCTCCTCCCTCATGTTTCATTTTTATTAGATTTAATTTTATTTTGATGATGACCAGCTTGCACTTTCGGTCGAAACATCCATCATTTCTCTTTGAGCGCTAATATTTTTCAGCGATCACCATTCCAAAGAAAAAATGTTCACTCCTATTTGTCGAAGTAAAACAAGCACTTTTACTTTTCATTTTTTAATTTTATTTTGTTTTCAGCATCCCTTTATAGGTTGGGCCTACACCCTAGCCAGGTGTAGGGATGGAGTGGGTTAGTACCTGAACTGTCGATCAAGGGGGTAAATTTTCTTTTTGTACATTTTTCATGACAGTTCAGTGCGGCTAAGAACCACAGGTGACACCAAACCTGTTGTTCTTCCTTCAATGTGCCATTTGAACTTCCCGCGGCAACTTCACGTTGCACACGCGCACACATTAAACATTATATTTACGCAACTTTATTTATGATTTTTAATCACTTCACAACTTGACTTATTATTACGAAGTATTGTTGTTGTTCTTCGTAGTCTCCTTTATTAGGGAGATGCCACCGCTGCTACCAGTTGTAACGCTGCGCGTCGTGCTTCCTCGTGGCGAGGGAAGAGCGCTCAGCGGGAGAAAGGTTCGGTTTTATTTTTAAAAGAAAACACGGAGCACTACTTTCACTGATTTTAATTATTTAATCATACTTTCTTAAAAACACTTTGAATACAGTTAATCAACTTTAAAATTTTAGACAGACTTTGTAAAAATTTTGTATAGAGCAACACGTCTGGTTGGCTCTCATTCCGAATCCTAACTCTGTCGATACAATATAATTACTTAGTTACTTCCACAACATTTTTAACTCAATTTTTGCTGTTAACGAAGCTGTGGTAACAATTTCGTCGGAACATCATGTTCGAAGGCAAGAAGGTAATACGAGACATTTAGATAACGATTTTTAAATGGATAAAAGAATCTGTTTTGAAAGATAATTAAATTAAAGTAGACGATAAATTGGAAATGCTAAGTAAGCGAAAATGTTTAAAATGTTTAATTGTTTAAATTTTAATGTATAATAAAAATAAAAAGTTATGACCACGACAATTAGGAATGCTAGATAAGCAAATATGTTTCTGGGATAAGTATAATTAAAATGGACGTGATATATGAAGAAACGAAGCAGAAAAAGCACAACCTAGTGATTGGAGGGGACTTCAATGTTCTTAATATGTAAGATCGGAAGCAGAAATGTCAATAGAAGAGGTGATTCACTTCTACACTATATACTAATCACTAACCTAGTTGTTTGTAGCCGAAGATGCGTACCAACGTACATAGACTTAAGTAATGAAAATATCCTCGATGTTACGTTCTTCACCGAAACGAATAGTTGTGACCTGGCCCATTATCTAACTGAGCTCTACATACATTAGGTGGTTTTCCAGATTGAAAAGGGTTCACTTTGGGAAGTTTTATCGCTGAGCTCTTGTAAATTCTCTTGAAACGGCAAAGGTGGACAAAGCTACATATATATGGTTAAACAGCCACGTTGCTAAGCAATAGAGCGATAACCTCAGTGTACGGAATGTACCAGATAGTTTCCACTTCAAACTCTTACCATTTGTGGGTCAGATTGTAAAATGAAAACGCGGTGCTTAGGATTTCACTTGAAACCTTGGGTAGGGGGAATTCTAAATGAAACGATTGGGTTCTTGGATAATTAAGAACTGATTTATTTCTTGAATTAATACTATTTATATACAATAGATCATAACAGTAATCATAATATTATTGTGTCACTTGTGTAATTCGGTTCTTGCGGCATGTTTACATTTCGCGCTCATTAAATGGTTTTCCGCAATGCTTGCAGTTTTGTGGCACCGTGAACTGACCTAAATAGTTGAGGTGTTCATTCTTTATGTTGTGTAACTGATTGTGTACGACAATTGTAATATTTATGACGTTATGCTGACCTTTTTTCATGATCGGTTGATCATACTGGGCCCGGCGAAGATGTGGCTGGTGCGGTGCGTTGAGTGGGCCTAGGTGTTATGGCTTGAACCTAAAATGATGTGGCTGATGATCGTGATCTACACTTGCGTATTTGTGGCCAGTTATAATATAGAAACGCTATAATGACTGACGGTACACCTAAGTATATGATTATGTTATGATGCAGGTGATGGCTATTGATGAGGGTGTGAATCTTTCAGGTGATCAAACTTGATGTCGTCTAAAGCTTTCGTATCGAAATGAATGAGTGGAGCTGGTTGAGTTTTTGTTGGAGTGTTTACTCCAATTTTGACTAGAAGAGATTAAATATTTGTCGCTGGGAGGAATGACGATCGTTGTCAGTTGGATAATGTATTTTGTGAACTTATGCTCATTGCAGGGTGTTTTACCTGACAGTTATTATTTAGTTTGATGATGCCACTTCTCTCAAGTTTCCTGATGATGACGTGACTTCCGCATACTATGTTTATAGTTACTGCTTTGTTTAGACTGAAGATCCAGTGATTTGGGTGTTGTAGTTGTATCCAGTATTACGATGGATGAGTCTTTTTAATGTGACATGCGGATATTGGTGATTCTTTATGATTCAGTAGATCTAATTCACATCGACTTATGTATGGTGTATATTGATTGCTTCTGCTGGCAAAGATAGCCTAGAGTTTCTGACTTGGCACATGCTGCTAGTTCCATTTTTAAGATAGGATAATAGGTATCTCAATGTAGGCTGGTCGCTAGAAATTCGGTTGAAATGTGGTACAGTCGGAATAATTGAAACAATTGTGCAGCTGTCAACGGCATTTGAATTCTAAATATGATCATAGAATCCGTCACTCTACTTTGAACTGTGGTGATGTCGTAGATATTTAGCAGATTCTCAGCATTTTTTTCTCCAGGTATTATGAGAGATGTGGAGATATGTTCCCGAATATATTTCATTTGAACTCTTAATTGAAATGGCGTTTAAAAAAATGGACTGATTTTACCATTGTGTGCATCTACGGGTAACTCAATTAGCTCCTTTTGTGTTTTCTCATAGTTATTCATAATTAGAGCTGTGTAGGTTGTCATCGCAGTAAATGTCTGAATTATATCATTGTTTTGAATTTCCGTTTTCATCGCTTCGAAATTGAATGTTATGTGGTTATTGCATGCTTCGAATTGTTGTTGGATTTGTGCAGTGGTCTTCTTCAGTACATTCGCTGTGACTTTGCCAATTGGCGTCTGATTTTTTGCCAGTGTCAATAGATAATTTTCGTTCTCTATATATTCGGCATAATTTTGATCTAATACTCCCAAAAGACTGTGTTGAATAGTTCCTATGATTTCCAATGGCACTCTTTTTCTTCTTTCCTTTACGAGATGGTTTCCGTTTCGTTTATATTGTTGTTGTGCATCTCTTTTATCTTATGTTGGATTTCGGTCAGTACGGAGTTACAATAGTAGTTGTACGTATTGGATTGCACAACTTGCTTAATTTTTCTAAGCATTGATCGAATCCAGTTAACTGTTGATAGTACGTGTTCAAATCATAGAACACAGCTATGCTCCATTTATTGTTGACCATATGGAGATACGAAATATCTTCCATATAAATCCCAGGATTATGTTCGAACTGTTGTATCTCCACAGGATTTTCTATTTTATGTACATCGCTGAACGTAGGGCTTGCCTGTGCAAACGCAATTAACACACAATTAAATAACAGTAGCATGTTAGATATTTTAATTCGTTTGTGTTCCCTAGTGGGCAGTGCTGTGCGCCTCAGCTCTTCTATTGGAGGTCTGAATATTTTCTTTTAGATGGCACTGTAACGCTGCCCTTCCGATATTGTTCCGAGCTGGTCTGGACAGAAGGTTCCGATATTGGAAGTTCCTCTGGATTAAATGGCAACTTACATATTTTGGTTATTGGTCTTTTAATGATGTTCTTAGCAGTTTTCACTGTGGGTGTGTGTCTTTGATTTGTCCCAATAGCCAGCGACCAGGAGGTAAATTGTCCTCTTTAAGTAGAACTATGTCTTAGAATAGATACCATATAGAAGAACAGCTCCTTAAATTTCCCTGGTCAAACGTGAACGAAATAGTTTGGCAATGTTGTAGCAATTTTAAGTAATTGACAGTTCTAAAAATTATTATCAAACACAACATGATGGTTCCTGGAGGATTATTTTCGTCTATTCGTGGAGGACCTGGCAACTTTTTAAACAACTTAAAGGATACATCGTCTAAAGTGATGCAAACTATGCAGCCGGGGTTACATACTTTGCTAAAATTGCAGAATATATTGCTTGTAGATCCTGGTGTTAAACCATAAAAACCCATTAAAGGACGCCCCAATATTATAATGTTTGTAGGTTTGCAAAGTTCTGGAGAAATAACAACTTGCAAGAAACTAGCTTATCACTATCAAAAGAAAAATTGGAAGTCTTGTTTAGTCTGCGCTGACACATTCCGGGCTGGTGCCTACGAATCAAATCAAACAAAATGCAACTAAAGCGCTAATACCGTTCTTTGGCAGTTATACAGAAGTTGATCCAGTCGTTATAGCCCAGGATGGTGTTGAAATATTCAAGAAAGAAGGGTTCGAGATAAAAATTGTTGATACTAGTAGGAGACATAAGCAAGAAGAATCGTTGTTTGAAGAAATGTTGGCAATAGCAAACGCAATAGTAATACGAGCAATATTATGTGATATATTATTATTAATTAAAAGCCAAACCATAGGATAGGCTAGTGAATCTCAAGCTCTCAAGTTCAAAGAAAAAGTAGGTATTGGTTCGTTTAAAAAAAGTTAGATGGACATGCAAAAGGTGGAGGTGATCTATCCGCATAAGTTGGGTAAAATCTTGTTAACTTTTATAACAAAAATAGTTTATTAAAATAGCTTTGCAGCAATAAAATCTCCATTTATCTTCAGTGGAACAGATAACATATTGACGATCTGGAACCGTTCAAAACCAAACCCTTTGTAAGTAAGCTTCTTGGCATAAGGACATAGGACATAGGACGAAGGACATATCGACAAAGTGAACGAACTAAAATTGGACGATAATGAGGAGCTACTTGAAAAGATTAATCATGGTCAATGTACAATTCGAGATATGTACGAACTGTTTCAAAATATCATGAAAATGGGACCGTTTTCACAGATTATGGTAAGTTTCAGTAAATTTAGATAAATAGATATCTCTACAATGCAACACTTCTAGGGTATCATACCAGGTTTCTCTCAAGACTTTATGACGAAAGGCAGAGAGCAAGAATGGATGGCTTAAATAAAGCGAATGATGGCTATGATGGATAGTATGTCGGATGTGGAATTGGATAACAGAGACGGTGCAAAATTATTTATCAAACTGTTGTGTGGTGTGGGGAACTTTGTTGATGGAGGCTCTACCTTATGTCGATATTGTTTTTGGTAACGAAGCGGTAAAAATTAAATTATTATTATTATTTAAGTAATTGGTAGAAGGTTGGAATACAACCGACTTAAAAAAATTTAAGATTTTACGCTTTACCTCATGAACCTGAAAGGTAAGTTTATGCTTTTTGGAAATTTGAGTATGCCTTGGATATGTTAATAGTGCTCCTTGGACAAGGGATGACTACAATAGATTAGGCGCTGCCCATCTCCCTTTGTTCCTGAAAATTGTGGTCTTAATAATTGAATAAAAACATTTACCAACTGGAAGCAATCCACATAACGCTTTATTGATTATAAATAAATTACAAGTAACTGAAGATAATTATGTTCATACATATCATTTCATACATATCAGTTTCATTTTTATTGAATAAAGCATTGTGAGAATGTAATCGAGTTATGGGTAAATTCTGAAATAAAACACAACTGAACTAATGCAGCTGATTACAACTGAGCATATACATATATAACACTTCTTAGAGGATAATCAAACCGTCAAGAATTTAATGTAGTACTTTCTACATAGAAAAGTTATCATTCGAAGGTTAAGGTAGATGTTCTTCCAGGATCAGCTGAAAAATGAGGTAATCATTCGAAATAAATAAAACAAATTTTCAGAGAGACAGTCATGCTAGATCCTGCACTTATTTGGGAAAGTAATGATACGACAGATAATTTAAGCAGCTATGCTCACGATTTCTCACGTTCTAAGCTTCTTGGCATGGGAGATATCGAAGGACTTATCGACAAAGTGAACGAACTAAAATTGGACGATAATGAGGAGCTACTTGAAAAGATTAATAATGGTCAATTTACAGTTCGAGATATGTACGAACAGTTTCAAAATATCATGAGATATGATGGATAGTATGTCGGCTGGAGAATTGGATAACGGAGACGGTGCAAAATTATTTATCAAACTGTTGTGTGTGTGAATGTTCCAGGGCCTCAATTTCATGTAAGAAACATTACTTTTGTACAATTTTAATACATTGAACCAACGTCCGGTGTAATTCGTGTGATGGTATAGGCACGACTTGGCGCTCCCGAGCATGTATACCAGCTTGAATAAATCTTCGACAATACGTCGTTGTAGAAACGGAAAATCTGGTGATAATGTCGTTTGTTGTGACTGTCACAGACGTCGATGTAACAATGCACCCTAAGCGGGTTTTGTTAATTTCACCGGTGGACCAGTACACCACAGAGGATGTGTCTTGAGTTGATTGAGCGATATACCTCTGGACGCGGAGTCAGCAGGGTTGTCCTCAGATTTTACATGGTGCCATGTTGCAGGTTTTCTGATTGCCTTAATTTCTGTGACTCGATTGGTAACGAAGGTTTCCCACCTCCACTTTTTAATCTGCCGATACATTTATTCTATATCGGCAGTAAGAACGTACCTATGTTTCCTCCAGCGAAGGATGATATCCATTAAATCGTTTTGTAGTTTTGGGCCAGCATACATTGTGTCATTGAGACTAATACCAGTAGTAGTTTTGACGGAGGCATCAAATACGACACGTAGCTTTGTCGTGGAGCTCTGTGCTTTGATTACCTCGTGGTGTGGTAAATAGTACCCTTCTTGAGCCCCTGATTTGACTGGTATCATGTGTTTTAATGTATGTCGTATGTATGTTTGTATGTATGTACTCGTGCATGAAGGATCTGTACTCTGCTTCTAGTTTTTTATTTGTCAGAAACTTTTTTTCATTATGAAGTAGTCTAGCCGTGACTTTTCTTCTAGATTCTCCTAATTCTCCTTTATTATTTTTAAATGGTATTCGAAACATATGACTTCCATCTTGGTTACGGACATGTGTTTGAGCAAAATGTTGTCCACATGGTGAAGTGTCTTGTGCAGCTAACTTTGTGGATGACTCAGCTTCTTCTAGTCACCAGAATTGTTTTAAAGTTTCATCTAGGTCCACGTGAGATATCATGCTTGTTATTCGGCTCATATTTCTGTTGTGCTTTGTCGTGGGTCCGGCTTAGATCCAACCAAATTCCCTTTGTTGACTGCAGAGCCCATTATCATATTTTCGTACTCCTTCACACAGGATACTGCTGAAAACGTCTGCCCCTATAATGACATCAATAGAGCCTGGAGTGTCAAACGTAGGATCTGCTAATATTATATTCTCCTGACAACATAACTCTTGACAGTTGCCAATTGCAATGTCCAGTAATTGTTTCGTCAGGTTAGGAAGTATGAGTGCAACCGCAAATTTGGATAATTTTGGATAATCCTAATCCGGAAATTGCTGCTCTTGTTTTCCGTCTGGGAAGTTTGAGAAGTTGGGCGATTGTTTCAGAAATGAATGACGCTTGCGATCCTCGATCTATTAGAGCGCGAATCAATTCTATTCTTCCATCTGCGGCGAGCGCTTTTAACAGGGCTGTGGCTAGTAAAACTTGATGATTCTGGTCTGCAGTTTTTCTTTTTCAACTCCATTATATTTTGTTGTTGATAAATCTACCGTCGTATGCGTTGGTGTTTCTTTTTTGAATCCTTAAGCGATTCCAAGGATTGAACTCGGGTGTCTAGAAAACGGAATACGTCCTCATGAGTTAGTAGGTCTCGTGGTTTCTAGAGTTCTAGAGTTTTCTAGAGTTTGCTCGAATAGTTTATGACTTTCGAGATCGAGGTTTTGTATTATGATGTGGGTTACCAGCGGCGCCCAGCTGGTAGTATATATGCAGAGATTTGTTAAGGCATGTTAACATTCTCTTGTAGTATCCGTAAAGCAACCATCCCCTCTCCTCTCTCAATCGTCACCATCCTCCCCTGCTCCTTGTTTTCTCCTACGGACACCCTCATGCACTTTCAAGCTTCGAGTCTTCTCTTTCCTTTAATTTTCGTAAAGGCGACTTTGAAAAATTAAATCATTTGCTCCTCCACTCCAACATTGCCACTATCCCTCAACATCTTCCAGTTGACGTTGCTTTAGAGGCGTTCTTTTCAGAAATACACGCTTGTCTTACACAATCTATCCCCCTTATTCCTCGTAAAAACTACTCCTCATGCTCCGTATGGTACGACAAAGAATTACGCTCTCTCCGCAACAGGAGAAATAAACGTTGGCAAACTTTTCTTCTATCCCAGACCGAGTCTGACTATTCTTCCTACCTATCTGCTTATACCTCTTTTTCTGAACGTTGTGATATCCTCTACTATGAGTACCTCTAACGGATGGAAACTAGCCTCATATTCGACCCCAAGCATTTTTATAACTTTATTAATTCCAAGAAGAAATCCAATGGTTACCCCTCTACCCTAAAACGTGAGAATACCTCTTCGTCTGATCCTAAGGTTATCGCCAACCTCTTTGCACACTTCTTCAGTAAATCTTTCAGCGACAATTCCCCACAACCTGACTACTACTACTACTTTTCATTCTTGGACAAATTGACTCAAACGTCGTTTACGTCATTCGATCCTGATCCCGAACTAATCGCCGCCAGTATCAACGGGCTTGAGGACGAGTTCCACCCAGGTCCTGACGGCATTCCGGCCATCGTTCTGAAAAAGTGTGCCATGCATCTAATTCAACCCCTTACCTTGCTTTTCCGCCTCTCGGTCACTCAAGGGGTTTTCCCTCATTTATGGAAAAACTCGTATATTATTCCCATCTTCAAAAAAGGTTGCAAGAACGATGTGTCCAACTACAGACCCATTGCTAAATTATCATCCATACCTAAACTATTCGAAAAATTGGTCTATGATTCCATGTTCTTCCACTGTAAGTCTATCTTCTGCCTCTCCCAGCATGGCTTCCTACAACCACCAACCTTACTGCCTTCGTCTCCAAAACACTATGTGCCCTGGAAAACGGTAAAGATGTTGATGTTGTATTTATTTATTTACAAATTCGCCAAGTACTGACTACTACAGATCAATGAAATCAAAAAAAAAAAAAAAGTAAATCTAACATACAATGAAGTATAAAGTAAATTACAAAGTGATTAACTAATTACGGAGTTGGAGACGGAGTTGGATCAATGCGTTGAGCGGCAAGACCAACATGCCGTGGGTCCCGGGTTCGAGCCCAGATGACCGTGAGCTTTTATTAAGAAATTAAAATAATCCACTCCGTCTCTGGGCTGTTGTTTAGCTCACAGCAATGCAAACAAGACTCAAGTTTCCTCACTTCCCTTACCATAATTCCCTTCCGGCCAAAACCATGCTAACGCATCAAAGGGTTGTCCCCTAGGATTTGGCCACATCGTATACAAAAAAAAAAAAATAAAAATTACGATTCATCAAATACTCAAATACTGACAGCTATAAAAAACAAAAAATAACAATATAATCACAAAGAAAGAGAAAAAGTAACCCTAACAAAGCTGATTCTTCAGATGAGATCTAGATAAATGAAAATCAATAAGCTCAAAATTATTATTGAAAAGACGGCACATAGATGTAATAGGCTCATGCATACCATAATTAGTGCGGTGGTGGGGAGTATGGAGAAAGCAATGGTTTCTCAAGGGACGAGCAGGAATCGATAAACCTAGAGCTCCCAGCAGTTCCGGGGAATCAACCGCGCCCCGCAAGCAATCAAAGACAAAAACAACTCTGGAGTTGTCACGTCTGCTTTCAAGGGACTCCAATGAAATAAGCTTTAAACGGTCAGCATAGGGAGGCAGCCGAAGAGGATCGGTCCAAGGAAGGCCGCGAAGGGCAAATTTAACGAATCTACGCTGCACAGCCTCAATGCGATTAATATGAATCGCATAAAAAGGAGACCACACAGGACTAGCATACTCCAAAACAGGTCTCACGAACGTAAAATAAAGGAGTTTAGTTACATATGGGTCATCAAACTCCTTAGACCATCGCTTGACGAAGCCCAGAGCAGAATTAGCTTTGTTTACGATAGTGTTGATATGGTCATCAAATGAAAAGGTCGTATTTAACACTACTCCTAAATCTTTGGTCTTGTCAAGTTTGTTCAGAGAGCCACCGTCTAAGGTGTAGTTAAAGGGCACTGGATTCCTTGATCGAGAGAATGACATAGTAGTGCACTTGCTAATATTTAGGGGAAGGAAGTTTATAGAACACCAATTATGAAAGGCGTCTAAGTCCGAGTTTAATAGTGCACAGTCATTCGCACTTGAAATAACGCGGAATATTTTGGCGTCATCGGCGTAACATAGAATTCTGGAATTCGGGAGAATTACGGATACATCATTGATGTAAATGATAAAAAGGTCCTAGATGACTTCCTTGAGGAACACCAGAGGTAACATAAATATCGTTCGAAAGTGAACCTCGAAATAGCACACGTTGCGTACGACCAGACAGATAGGAACGAATCCAATTAACAAAAATTGATGGAAACCCCAGAAAAGACAACTTACGAACAAGAATACTATGGCTAATTCTGCCAAAAGCCTTGCTAAAATCAGTAAAAACGCAGTCCACCTGCTTACCCGCTTCAATGGCAGAAATACAGCAATTAGAGAATTCCAGCAGGTTAGTCACAGTAGATCTACCCTTCATGAAGCCATGTTGAAAGGAACCAAGAAAAGGCTTGCAGTGGAAGTTAAGAGCATTGCACACCAGAGCCTCAAACATTTTACCAATACAACATAACTTGGCAATGGGACGGTAGTTTGATATGTCCTTTTTACTACCTTTCTTATGAAGGGGAATTATGACAGATGCTTTCCAAGATTTCGGAAAAACACCGCAACGAATAGACAAGTTAAATAAGTGACAAAGAATAGAAACCAGGGACAAGCGACAATTTTTTACAAAGCAAGCAGGGATATCATCAGGGCCGCACGAGAAACTATCAGCCAAACCAGAAATATGTTTCAGCACAGCATCCTCGTCAAACACAAGGTCTTTGGTTTCAAGAGTATTCGGAGCAAACCTCGTCATATGAATAAAATCCTTATCGGTAATATCACAGTCTGAAGTCAAAAATGCAGTGCCAAAGAATTCGCCAAAAAGGTTGGCAGTCGTCAGGGGGTCGTCACTCTCGACATCACCAAAACTTAACACGGAAGGGTAGCCATCACAATTGCGCTTAGAATTTACGAACCTCCAGAACTGTTTAGGTTCAGCACGCAGAGACGATTTAACTTTCTCCAAATAGTCAGAATAAGAAATATCAAGTGCAGAGCAAAATTGGTTGCGTAACATGGAGTAAGTGAAATAGTCAGCATCACTCCTTGAGGAACAAAACCGCTTCCAAGCTTTATTCTTCAGATTCTTTAAGTGCTTCACAGAACTATTAAGCCAGGGCTGATATGAACGCAAACCACGAGACCTTGAAACAGGAACACAATTAGCAAAACAAACAGAAAGAGAATCATAAAATGACATTACAGCATTATCAATATCGCATTCATTCAGAACATTCGTCCAATCGCAGGCAAAGAGCCAATCATTAAGTTTAGAATAATCAGCTTTGCTAAAGTTATAACAAAAATTACTTGAGTCAGAAGACGCCGTCAGTACAGGATCAAAACCGAAGATGATGTGCAGTGCAGGATGGCGACGAGATTCAGGAACCAGAGGAGATAGACAGTGCTTCACGACAGTACTCGAGCAGTCAGATGAGAACACCAAATCCAAGAACCTGCCCGAGTCATTCATCACGTCACAGGCCTGTGATAAGCCGCAAGAGGCAATGGAGTCCAGGAACGCCGGAATATACTGTGGGGCAGCGGAAAAAGATGGTAGTAAGCAATCCTTATCCAAGAAGCGCTCCCAGCTGACCCAAGGCATATTGAAATCTCCAAGGAGTAAAAGGTCATCCGACGGAAGCAGCAGATCGGCCAGTCCTTCAACACAAGTAGACATCGACTCATAGCAATCAGAGGGCGATCCAGGCGGAATATAAACCGTGGCAATGTAAACATTTTTGTGTGGAAGCTTGAGAACCACGCAAATGAATTCAAGGGAATCAGATCCCGCAACATCAACGACCATACAAGGAATTTCATGGCGGACAGCGCAGAGCACACCACCTCCCACCGGAGCATCAGCAGCGGAAAGATGGCGGTCACGGCGGAAAACCAAGTACTCAGAGCCAAAGAGCTCAGCGTCTGCAATTCTTCCACAAAGCCAAGTCTCGGTCAGGCAGATCACGTCGAAACATTTATTCGTCGAGCCGATGAAGAGTCGAGTCGTCTTCGATCGCAGTCCGGTTACGTTGGCGTAGTAAAGGGAGAACTCACTAATGCGTTTTTTGATGATATATTACAGGCTGCAGTTGCGTTAAAACGAGTCCTTGGAATGAATTCACGGACGATAGAATTAAGCGGCCAAATGTCGGGGCGAAGTACCGAGTGAAAAACAGCATCTGCGTCTTCGCCTAGAGCGTGAATTTGTCGAAGATGGTGCCTTGGGAGGAGGCGTAGCAGTAGGCTGTGCGGTGTTCAGAGCGCCATCATTAGGACCCGGCACACAAATGGCAGTTACTTCAGCTCCACCATCGGCCCGTTCCACATCAAGAGGCACGCCAACGACGTCAGAAGCTGCCGGTAGATCAGAACTGCGACGCAGGAATCGCACATCAGACGAGATCGTCTGAATAAGATCAGAGCTGATCTTCGTAGCCGAGGACAAAGATTCGATGTCCTTTCTCAATAGCCTCAAACTACTCCCAATATCGTCGCTGGGGATAACAGGATTTGCGGCAGCAACAGTACAGCGTGCAGAATGAACCGTAGCACCATGAATGTCCTCAATGGAGCTAGACATAGTAAAAATCTTATATGACATGTCACGTGACTTATCCATCAGCAGGTCATAGCTAGCTCCAGATTTCTTCACAGAGGCCAAGAGGTCATCAAGCTTACGGTTCAGTATGCTAAAATCGTCAAACACCGCCTGAAAATTGAGCAGGCCAGTACTTATGTTGCAAAGATTTTTTGCCATGCATTCTTGCTCAGTGGAGATACTGTCAGCAATGTTTTTCATAAGCCTAAGGACGTGACATGGCCTGATATATAGACAGTCCTTACAGGTGCTGACCGAGGAAGAGGATGTTTTTAAACTCTGCTTTAGGCACCTTAAGTGAAAGGAACCTCCACAAATGCCGTCACAGGCAATGGCGTTGTCAGCAATCTCCAGGCAGCACACTTTGCACACACTCATGGTGACTGTTACACTGCTATGAAAGAGATCCAAGAAGCGGCAATCTCAAGAAACAGCACTACAGCAATCATAGACAAAAACCCCCAATGGCACAGATCAGCCGGTGTCCAAGTGATACAAATAACCAAAAAAAAAAACCACGAAACAACGATAAAAATAATAAAATTAACAAAAAAGTAAAACGAGGCAAATGCAACACATGTGACAGGAGTTATGGCCACATATTTTAGTAAAGCCTTCGACAAGATCTCCCATAATGTTATCTTGTTCAAACTTGATCGCCTAGGCTTCCCCTCCCGATTCATCTCCTGGATTCAATCCTACCTCAACAACCGTCGGTACAATGTTCTTTTCAGCTCATCCATTTCTAACCCTATTGTCGCTCGTTCCGGCCGGCGTCCCCCAGGGCAGCCACCTCGGTCCATTAATTTTCATCCTCACAATAAATGATGTTGAATGTGTCATCAATCACTCAGAGCTGGCCATTTATGCTGATGACATGAAAATAATTAAACATATCTCCTCCACAACCGACTCTCTTCTCCTGCAAAAAGATCTCGATTCCTTCACCACATGGTGCATGAAAAACTTTCTTGAACTCAATGCCTCCAAATGCCAGTCCATATCTTATTCCAGCAAGCGTCTTACCTCCACCCCGAGAGTCTACATTCTAACCAACGTACCAGTCCCTACCGTGATCTCTTTGTGTGACCTAGGAATAATCTGTGATAGTGAACTCAATTTCCGTTCCCACATTGACAGCATAATTAACAGAGCTACCTCCGCGCTAGGGTTTGTGAAGCGCTGGTCCAGAGAGTTCTCCAATCCTTATGTTTCCAAATCTCTCTATATCTCCTTCGTTAGATCTCTCCTTGAATATGGCAGCCAGATATGGTCACCTACACAAACAACCTACATTAACAGGATTGAATTCGTCCAGCGTAGGTTCATTCGCTTCGCTCTACGTGATCTTCCGTGGGTAGACAGATTCAACCTTCCACCTTATGAAAACCGTCTGAAACTGATAGACTTACAACCTTGAAGTAAACGTCGTGATGTTTGCGACATTATCTTCATTCATCAGCTATTAAGTGGTGCCCTTCAATCCTGCAATCTTTATCCAATCCCCTTTTCCGACTCGACCGCCATCGCACAAACTACGGTCAAAGCGAGCCAATTACCAGGATGCTACGAAAAGTCAACGACCTTTCCTCCTTTGACTTCTATCTGAGTAAATCATCCCTTCACAAAGCCTTATAGCTTGATCCCGCCCATCTTGATCGCCTTTCTTAATTCTTCTTCCTTCCAGCCCGTATCTACTTTAATTAGAGCTCATATTGTAGCTTTTACTATTTATTTATTATGTCATCATTTATTATAGCTTGTAGTATTAGTATTATGTTATAGCTCGTAATTGTAGTATTATTATGTAACAGTTTGTATTAAGCTTAAATAAAATAAAATAAAATAAAATAAATAAAAGTATTCCAATTGCTGACTCCTGAGACAGTAAGATTTGTAATTGCGTAGCGCTAATCTTTCTTTTATTATTAAATCTGTCGTTTAACAATTTCCACGCGGTTTTGAAATTAGCGTCAGAAATTGTTAAATGTTGCAATGTTGCTTCTTTTCGTAGATGTGTCTTTAAATAGGTATTGCATCTTTTCTGCATCTCCTAGTCTACCATTATTGTGTATGAGACGTATAAAAATGTTCATAATCGCCTTCAAATAATGGTAGTACCAGTCTTGGTAATTTTATTTCCTCATTTGTACGCTGGGTGTTCCCCAACTTTTCTTGTATCGTAATTACCATGTGACTTCGAGTGCATGATAGTTACATTGTGCTATATATTCGCTGGCGTCTTCGTTTGAATTGGCTATTATTTCATTATGGTTAAGCCAGATCTTGTTCCAGTACGACTGGATAGCAGTCAATTTATGCTGGTAATGGAATGATGAGCGGACTTCACTGATTTCGGCTTGGATTACTTCGATACTTTTTTCCAACATTTTTATCGTTTCTTTCTGGACTCGAATAAGTTTGTGGTAGTAATTATTATTATCTTCCTCGACTTCATTACCTTTTTTGACAGAAAATTCACCATTATTTTTTTCTAAATGACCTCGTCCATATGTTTTTGTAAAAGATCTTTCAGATCTTCATAATACATTTCAACTCCATCGAAGTAATTTTTCACTAAATATGAATGTCCCTCATTGGTAGGTTTCAATTTTTCAATGTTGCTATCCCTTTTTACAAATTCACCCCAGAGAGATTCTGGACGGTCTAATCTAGTTTCAGAATATTTACGGTTCTTTCTGTTATTACCGTCTTTCTTGAAATTTTTCTTAATGCTTTAAATTTTTTCGTAGCATTTTGTTTGTTCCTTAGTTAAGGGGGGAAGTACATGAAGAGGCCGAAAAAAAGGACTTTTTTGGGATTTATTTTTGGGAAAATGAAAAAGGTCCGCATGAAATCGATATTATATGTATTTAGGGCAATGTTTTAAGAAGAGAAAAAACATTTTTTACATTTTGAAAAATAAAAAATTAATCAACTTTTGGTGGGTTTCGTAACTTGTGTCGCGGCTGACATCGAAATCGGCGTAAATTCTCCTGGCCGCAATTTTCATCTCAAATCAAAAAACCAAACATTTTTATACTCGAGGGGGTTGTTTATTCTAGATAGACTACGACCTTTTCGAAATTCGAACATTAACTATAAAAATCAGGCAATAAAAAAAAAGTTGGCTTTTTTTGCAAAAATTTTGATTATTTTCGCGTCAAAAATGGTCTTAAAATGATTTTTTTGCTATGTCCGTAGTCTATCTAGAGTAGTTTTTTATGCCCTTGAAAATGAGTGCTGGATGAAGAAAATCAGTTCACTAGTTTTTTTGTAATCTTTTACGCCAATTTGAAAAACATGGTTTTGAGAAAACGCCGTTTAAAGTTTGTCCCGAAAAACTGACGAAAAAGATGCGAATAAGGAGAAGGTAAGAGGGGAGGGGTATTCTCAGAAAAAACGGTATTTGGACTGAAAACGTCGAGAACGCTCTTTAACAAAGTCGCATTCATCACTCTAAATTCTAGAGAAGAAAAAAAATCCGGTAAGCGGAATCACGCGCGCAGCAGAAATCCTCGATCCCAGGCGCGCTGGTCCGGATCGGCGCCGACCACTTTCAAGTGGCATATCTTTCACAATTTTCGAGAGAGGCTTTTGGAATTTTGGAATTATATTCTTAGAGCATATACTTATCGATTGAGACAATAAAAAAAATTGATTTTTGAAAACGTCTTCATGTACTTCAACCCTTAATGAATCCATTCTAATACTTCTTTACTCAATATTTTCAGTTGCAGTTCTTCTTTGGAAATTCTGGGGCTGTCCTATCCGTTCGTTTATAAGTTGCAGTTGGTTTGACCGGAGCTTTTCCACTGAAGACTGGTGTGTAGTTTTAAACGCTTTTCCTTGATACTAGCAGCTGCGTGCCGTATACTTTCACAGCTTTTTCTCCCTGCTGGCTGTTAATTTTGAACTTCTTTAAATATTATGCCGTGTCCGATCGGTAAAATCTTCCCGCTTAGCTTTGATTGAAAGCGGTAGACAATTATGACCCTAGGTCGGTCAGTATACTCTTCTCGAAGGACCAAAATGCACGGAATGTACAAAATAGTTTCCACTTGTGGGTAAGATTGTAAAATGAAAACGCGGTGCTAAGGATTTCACTTGAAACCTTACCTTGGGTAGGGGGAATTCTAAATGAAATGCTTGGCTTCTTGGATAATTAAGAACTGATTTATTTCTTGAATTAATACTATTTATCTACAATAGATCATAACAGTAATCATAATATTATTGTGTCACTTGTGTAATTCGGTTCTTGTGGCTTGTTTACATTTTGCGCTCATTAAAAGGGTTTCCGCAATGCTTGCAGTTTTGTGTCACCGTGAACTGACCTGTATATTTGAGGTGTTCAGTCTTTATTTTGTGTAACTGATTGTGTACGATAATTGTAATATTTAAGACGTTATGCTGACCTTTTTTCATGATCGGTTGATCACTCAGAGTGGGGCGGCATTACATTCTATAAAATGGTGCATCGGGGCACACTACAAGGTGAAGTCCTTTCGCACATACTGTGGCCATAGTAGAGATATGGTATCTATTCGAAGTTGTGGCTGTTAGCCCTAGACGAAGCTGTGAAGCTCGAAAAATAAGGTGTTAAGGTTGTCACGTATACCGTTGTTATATTAGTGACATTTTAGTGCCTGAACATGATTAGTGAAGTCATGGAAATAGCCTAAGGAAGCTGAGCTCCAGTGCAGAAACCAAAGGGCTTAATATTAACCCGCTCAGGTCACATGCCAAATACCTAGGGCATATTATGGACTGTAAACTGTCCTGGGAACCGAATGTAGAAGATAGGACTGCTAAAGCTAAATTTAGTTCTACATTAATATTGAAACAGTCAATAACAATACTGGCATGCAAAAAGATTTTTTAATATATTTTATAAAATAGTTTTTAAAAAAAAAAAGTTGAAGTTGAAGTCGGTGCAAATTAAACAAATAAAGCAACTACAGAACCACAATTGAAGGTAATAATACTACCTGAACGTTTCCGGTCACGGGGTCATAAGAAAGTTGTAGTTGTTTGGTTTTTTTGATTTGCACCGACTTCAAGATGTCGGCCTCTTTCATAAATGCATGGTTGCGAGCAACTGATGATTGCATGTGTTTCATAATTGCCTACATGCGCTGCAAATGATCGCAAATAAGCATGTAGCTGAAAGTGCATGCTTTTATGATCTATGAAGAAAAAGAACTGGATTTTGACATTTGACCGTTGTTGTGCGGTAGCTAAACAAAAATAATGAGGGATTTGGATATTTTGGATGAATTGAAGTATGCAATATATTTCACTTTTTGATAGGTCAGCACCTACGAGGAAGTAACTAAAGGAGAAGCCCTATCGTGTATATGTCGTGTGTGTGAGCATGGCAAGTTTTTGTTCTGCGGCTAGGTCTTAGGTGTCAAATTTTTTTTCTTTTTAGCTGAGTCCCTAGGTCTTAGCTGTCACTTGGTATTGACATTTCAATAGCTAATTTGATTTCGCGAGTGAAAAATTAAGATTATACTTGTATTAACTAATAATATAATTTAAAACTTTAGTAGTGATATAGTGAAAGACGTGAATAGACTTATTTAATTGAACTTTGTTTCGAAAACTGTGTAATTTTATTCATTAGGTGAAATTAAGTGCATTGTGCAATCTTGTATAAATAACAGCCACCGGCGCCCTACTGGAATATATTTTCACAAGTAAGATAACTATATTGCCTTGATAACTAATTGCCTAATTAAAAATTAATCAAATTAAGGAGATTTGTAGCGAAATTTCCACTTTTTACATGACTATAAAATTCTTATTTACATTTTGCTTGAGGTAACAGCTGATTTCGTACGATGTGCACCGGTGGCACGTAAAAAGTTACACAGTGAGGGTTTTGTAAAAATTTGAATTTTTTTGTGATTACTTCTTATCTTCGCATACCTTTTAGCCGAAGACACTTTTGCCAGCATTAAATTATTTCAGAATATAATTACATAAATATTATTCCTATGCATTAGATTTCCAAAAAATATCGTCTTGCCGGGAAGATGGCTGCAAGCTATTGGGAAAATGGAATTTCAAATCAGCAACAAGAGAGCTCTGAACATTTATTACAGGCAGTGGAATTAAACAGTCAAATGCCATACCGGGGAACCGGCCGTTTAAAATAAACGGCAACGCGCTTAGATGCATTACCTCAACAGGTGTTTTCACGGTTTCAACATGTATTGAATTCTCAATTTTGAATTATAAATATTTAATGAAAGGAAATACATGTTACTACTGTAAATATATCTTAAGGTGGTGTGGAAAAATTCATCGTTTTAATACCGGTTTTATTTTTGAAAAGTTAATAAATTAAAGAACATTATTGTTCCAAGTATTGTTATTATTAATAAATGTATTGACTATTCATACTTGCACTCTTTTATTATAATCCAATTTCAGTGTATAATTGTTTGAGGAAAATTAATTTATAAATTATAATTTTAAAAAGGGCGCCAAAGCCCCTTCCCGCAATGAATTTTTGGTACCGCCTCCCATGTATTTTTTTGAAGTGTGCGAAAAATTCTCACACATCTTTAAAATTGCCACGCGCTTTTAAGCTATTGGGCTTCTCCTTTAGTTACTTCCTCGTAGGTCAGCACAAATGGCTGAAAGCGTTCATAAATGCACGCACATTTGCATGCGCAACTGTTTCGTCTGACGTTAATTCGACTGCAAGTTTAACGTCTCACCATGCATTTATGAAAGAGGCCATAGTATTAGTTTGGGCAGGTTTCATGTTAATGTGAATGCAATAAAATATTTCGTTTTTATTAGGGTATTTGTACTAAATATAAATCCAAATACTAAATATCGGCTACGAATACATTTTAGCCTGAGCCTTAATATCCGTTATAAATAGGTCTGTTTGTTTCGCTGCACAACAAGTATAAATTAAGTGTAACATGCAATTGTGGTGTAAGTCAAGTGACGTCAAAAGTGTAAAATTTACCCTACAATCACGTTAGTGAAACAAACGGCGAAGTGCAATTCCATCTTGACTTTTGTATTTGATAACTGAAAGTTGAATTTCTTGATTTCAAAAATAGCTTGGATTAAATTAAATTATGAGTGAAGAAGACAATTTTGCATTTCTTTATAAATCATTAAAATAATAAAAAAATTCAATAAGTTTGGTATATAATTCATGACTAATTATTTATTTATATAATAATATATATTTATATAATATATAATAATATAAATATACTTCGGCTTTCTCATTTTGGACAGTATAAGCCTTTTTAAAGGTCCTGACATAATTGACAAATGAATGACAACTAATTACACTTGAATTGAAAATTACACTTGGTCAAAAGCAGGTGTAAAAATTTACACTTGAATTGCTACCATTTCAGCGAAACAAACGATTTTGAGTGTAAAATTTTAAGTGTAAAATTTACACCTAGTCGAAACAAACGGCTTTTGACAGTTTTTCTGCCCTAAGTGTAAGAAGTGTAATACAAGTGTAGCGAAACAAACAGACCTAATGATTAAATTATTTTTACTTAGGAAATTGGCCAGATAGAAAATTATTTTTGCTTAAGTTTAATTACTTTAAGTTATCAATTAATATTTCGTATTTAATTAATAGCGACTAAAACAGACTTTGCGGCACAAGGTGGGAACTGAGGCCCCATATAACACACTTGGTGTATACCGCGATTGTGCGATCAATCCTGCTTTATGACGTTATGGTTTGGTGGCTAGCTGGGGATAAGAAAATCTACTTCTTCACCTAGGAACAAGCACAAAGATTAGTAGGTATCGAAAACACGAGGGCACTCAAATCCACGACACCTCTAAAAGTCTAAACACTATTTTTCATCTCCCCCTGTGGATCTTTACGCTAAGAACGCCGCGAAGAGGGCAATGCTACTCTTAAGGAATCAAAGTTCCTCGTGACGCGGAGATACGGCTACAGTAGCCTGGAAGTAAGTCTCACTACTGTCACTGACTACATACTACCGATTAAAGAATTCAATAGGAAGTTCAGAGTCGTAATTACAACAGGCTGTTCTGGAAATCTAGAACGGAGGAACTTTTGAACATCGCTAATATTTATACAGAAAGCTCTAAAAGGACAACAGGGGTAGAGGAGCAGTGTACTGCTAAAAATTGAATGTTCAATCATCCTAAAGAAATGGCTAACAGGCTGCTGGTGGTAGGCAGCTCGGTAAACATCTACGTGGAGAGCCAAGCAGTTCTAAAGGCTCTGTGTTCCAACGAATTCAAATCTAAAACGGTGCTCAACTGTACACAGCCGTGCAAAATCTAAGCATAAATAGAAAAGTGCAACTTTACTAGGTACCAGGGCGCAGAGGCATAGCTTGGAACGAAGCAGTGACGACCAGGAATAGCTCAATACTTGGAAGGGCTCCGACAGTTCTCTTTTATAGAGTACGTCCTAAGTAGGACTTCCTGATGATTGTGACTGTTTTTTCTGGAATGCCTCTTCTCTGTAAAGCAGTTTCTCCATGATAATTTGGAAGGTGTTGATGTCATCGCTGCAGGAAAAACCCGCACTAGCTTGTTTATCGTTGAGAGTGCGTTCGACTCTTTAGTTGGTTCGCATTAAGATGATTTTTGCCGCACTTTAGAAACCACAGTTCGAAGACATACCACGCGAATTGTTACAATTCCGCAGATTGGCTTTTTTAGAAAGCTCTACGATCACGACTTTTTTCTACATATTTCATGGGATAGGCCTCTCTCTCTAGTTCAAATAACCCCTTGTGGAGCATTCGTCGGGAAAACAACTTCACTCGATTCGAGATACCGATTGCAAGTGGACCTACAATTTATAGCGGATTCGGAACCACTTATATTTTTTCTACAACCCCCATGACCTTGTTATCATGATCTGTTGTCAGCAGAAATAAATCATGGGTCGTCGCCGACGAAACAATCCAGGACCTCCGGACAGGAGGCGTTATCACTTACTCCACCAATGACTATATATTATACAAGACAGGAAGAAAAATATCAGCTGTTCTCTGTTATGATAGGAACGGGTATCAACACCGGAGTCACAGCACAACGCTGCTTCAACTTTATTTGCGGGTGAGTTATTAAGAATGAAAGCACATTTCCTTTTTAAACTTTCATAAAATTTATTTTAACCTACTTGTATCTTACACTTTTATATTTTTATTACAGTTTATTCTTTATTTAGATATAATTACATTTTTTAAACACTTAAACTAGTTACATAAATTCTAACTTTATTTCATCGGGTTCTCAATTATATTCAACAACTTGACTTTGTTAATTATACAAAACGACTTGTTTTATTAATGATCGAACTTTTCTGTTATTGTCACGACTATTGCCAGACTCGGTTAATACCAGACTCACTTGACTTCTTTCACCACACTTTTTAGCTTCGTCGATTTGAACTTTACGATCTTGGTATTTTTCTTTTGAGAAAGCTTTGAGCTTTCTCTCCCGATCGTATGTTTCTCGTTCAGTCGCCACACACGAAGCTAGTTAAGTTTATGTACATGAGCAAAGATTTTTCTCTCATGTTCTTTTGCCTGTGTAAATTCAGACAAAAGACTATGTACTTTGGTGGAATTTGATGATCAGGCACCTTTTAGCTGGGAACTTAACGAATATGTCTGACACTGAAACTGTGTGCTCCTTCCATAAGCTGTCTTTCTTCTTCTGAAATCGTTTTTGCTGGCGATTTCAACGTCCACAACACACATTGGCTCAGGCATTCTTCTACCACAAACCCGTCTGGAAGACAAGTTACTTAGTGAGTCCTTTAATTTACAACAACTGGTTGAGAATCCGGCTCGTTTTCCTGATACCTTGGGGCACAACGCGCAGCTTTTGGATCAATATTTAACATCGCATCCAGACAAGTACTCGGTTTCGGTAACTGCTCCCTTGGGCAATTCGTCTTATCTCCGCCGAATTCTCCACCTACTCTCTGAAAACCCCTAACCTAAATTCCAGTTTAGCGTTTATCTGCCAATTTTTTAGCGTCTATCACGTCTTACAGTTCTTTAGTTTTGTAGAGAATGGTATCAATTTCTAATATGTTGTTTAGCTGCAATATCGTTAATAGAATTATTGCTGCCTAAACCACATAGTGGTACTGATTCATAGCCATCTTCTCCTATCTAATTGTTCCACGTTTTCTGTACCCCAGCTGTTGAACCATTTCTTCGCGATTTTACAGTTTTGATCGATGTTGTTATTAATATTATGAAGCAGTGCCTTAGCTTTCTGGCGCAATCTGTAAAATAAGCGCTGCAGATTTCCAGCGTTTTGTGCCTCTATATTTTGAACCGTAGCGACTATACTTCTTATAACATGATCGCTTCCAATATCAGAACTGCGTTAGGACTTTACTTAGAAAAGACAGTTTCTCCAACTTTTTGAAACAATAATATATGTTCGAACTGGTGCTAAGTTCTACCGTCTAGATAAACTCAAGATGTTAAATGGCACTTTTTCGATTTGTAAAAGGATCCATCAAGTTGACGTGAGTTGTAAAATTCACAAAACAACTCTCCATTTGTGTTCCTCTTACCGATCCCAAACTTCCCTATCACATTCTTCAGGTCGAAGTTGTTTGAGCCAATTTTAGCATTGAGACTGCCCATAACTATTTTTGTATTACCCTTAGAAGCCATATTAAAGATGTCGTCAAGGAGTTAATAGAACTCCTCTTTACTTATTAGCACTGATGATAATGCGATTGAAGTACACGGCTCACCGTGCAAGCTTAGTTGTTATGAAGCCGGCTCACGCGAAGCAGGGTGTTTCCGATTATTCCTACCCAAAGTATAGCAGCACTATTTCAGATGTGGGTTCCTCTTCATCTAGTTTCCATCTAGTTCGATCGTAGTCCGATATTCCAGAATCGCGAATGCATTAATATAAAATATAGGATCTACCTAATCCGAAATATTCTTGGTGATACGTGTTTCTGTCCACCTTACTCAACCGCAATCGACTAAGACGGAGATGGGGCCGTCGGAGTTATTTACTGCAATTACTACATTGTAAAATGCCATGAAATTTTTTTCGAAAAAGTGTTCGAACTGGTGTTCTAATATTACTAACTCATTTTGAAAAAAACTAGTCAAGACCTTTCTGACTAAATTAGGAGTTGTTATCTTTCAAAGTTTCAAAATCAGCCGAATCACTCGGAAATTTTTGCCGTTTTGTCCGAAGCTTGCCTTCTATTTGTATTTATTGTATGCCTTTTCATAAGTGTGTTCCGAATTTGCAACAATGAAGATTGATGCCAAGTATAGCATCGATATCTTCACAATCGAATTTGGCAGGCCAATCGGAATAGTCGCTATCTTTTTTAACAAAATCGTTTAAACAATTTTTTACAAACACGTTTCGCTAATGCATTCTTACTACACACGTTGTGGACACATTGTGTATGCCAATTAAAGTTTATGCACAGCGTTAGTTGAGAAATTTAATTTATATTTTCCACATACACACCGTGATTCCAACTCAATGAAAAAGCCTGAAATCTGGAACAAAGCCCTGTGAGTTTATACAAGCGAGAATGTCATCAAAGACATTTGCCGCACACTAAAAGCGCACAACATTGCTCAATAGGCTCTAAATTGGAACCCGAAGAGTACCCAAAGAAACGTCGGACTAAATAGCCTAACAACACATTTAGAAGATCCGCAATGAAGGAATCTACAAAAATTCATGGCAAGAGGTGAAAGTGTAAATGCAGATCCAGATCACGTAGAGGGTCGGTGTAGTAGACGCCCTAAGCTCAATAAAGGATTAAAGGAAACAGCGAGATCGATGCATGTGGCAATATTTATACTATGAGTGGTGCATCAAATGAAGAGTAAAAAAATCCAAGAAATAATAAATTGTTCTGTTTATTATTTTCAAAAACTTCTTCCATTGATTCATACATTTTTTTCGGTTTTCTTTTTGTATTTTATATTACAATTTGGCCTATTTAAATATTTTAATAATTCTTCATGTTTTAATATTTTGTTGCTCCATTTGTATAGTATTCAACGTTACTTAAATTTACAATGTGTATTATATTGCATAATTGTTATATTTCATACTAAATGTAATTGTTAATTTCCTTTCAGATGCTTTTTACTTTTCGTTACCATCTTAACCGAATGATTTTGTCCTCTTTTTTGCTACTTTGCCAGATCCTTTTATCCTTTCTTTTTCTAGCTAGCGCCTTACTTTTTTGTTTTGATTGCTCTGTATAAATTTACCTTTGGGACAAATTTAAAACAAATAATAGATTTGGTTTTGACGTAATATCTTTGAATTAATGATAAAATGGAAAATCAGATTTGAATGAATAATTATTGCAATTCGAGGTAATAGTTGCGTACATATGTACATGTATGAACAGTTTCACTTTTAGTCATTGTAACGAACGATATGATCGTTGTTGAAATTGATGACTGAATCAATAACTTTTTCCAAAAAACAAACAGCGGATAAAATATATTCCAATTGTTAAAAACCATTCTTATCTTATGCTTAACACTTAAATTACATTTCTTATGTTTTCTCAGACTAAAATATACATAAATGGGGCAAACAATGTTTAACATCGTTAATTGCTAATATTATGCTTCTTGGCGAAACTATATCCACCAAAGTGCATACATAAGTAGATGTCATTTTTCGTTATTTATAAATAACTAATCTAGGTACGATATCGAGCTAACGGTTTCCAAAAAGGCATTAATTTTTTGAAAGGGCTCGCAAATAAGAATCTAAAAACGTGTTAATCAGTAGTATTGATTTCATTATATTTCACAAAAAATATGCATGCAAATAATGCTTCAGTAAAAAGTAAAGTTCAAATCAAAAAGGAAAAGAAATTAATTAAGTAGTGTTAAATAATCTTATATTAAACTCGACTGATTTCATATAAATGAAACTAATGTTGCACCGCGTATTCAAAAGGGAAATTGCAAAGGTACTTGAAATTTGGTACACATCCGCATCGGGAAACATATTGAAAGTTCTGTAAACTCCTTCAGACACAAAATAAAAATTTTGAAAAACCCTGCTAAAAAACCTCATACATATAAGCCGTTGAAAACCGTATCGAGGTCTGTCTACTGGTTTTCGAGAAAAACGCAAACAAACACACAGGTCAAGCAGAGAACAACAAAAAATTAACACCTTTGAACTGATATTAAGATTTTTATGAGGAATTCAGCATAAAAGTTAGAATTCATACATCGGTTTAGATTATGCCATGGGGATATTTATCCCAGAGAGAAGATGTATATATATATGCCTACTCTCTTCAGGTTTATTGCAGATGTAAAGTATCCTTATGCCAAGAGGCCACATAGGCTCGTCTCAATAAAGTTTGAACTGCGTTTGGAAATCTAACCATTATCTGGTACACAAACAATATCTTAATTCGTATCAAAATCGACATGTTCGATCTAACGGAAAATTTATTCTATTATCAAGTTGTCATCTCAGCGCTCTTGTGGAATCCGGCCCTCTATGATTTAATTCTAGATCTGGAACATGCCGACCATAAGGTTATCGTCTACGCAGATGATATTGCCCTGGTACACTCGAGCATCTTAGCTGAAATGATGCAACATGCCTCCTCTAAAATATCCTCCTGGAGTAACAGGTATGGTCTGGACATAAACCCGGACACGGTTTTTGGCATTATAAAAATGCTGATTGGGCGGGACTTAATAAATATCTTAGAGAACTGGATTGGTCTAATTGATTTTCTACGAGAGACGATAACAAAGGCACCAATTATATCTTGAACATCTTATGGTTTGGAATGTATCGCTTTTTTCCTCATAGCTTCAAAAACATGAAACCAACTAACTCCAATTGGTTCAATAATGACTGTTTCGCAGCCATTAAAAGCAACGAAGCAGCCTTCTAGGCTCAGAGGAATTGAGACGTATCTATAGGGATGCGCGAAGTAATTGCAATTCAGAAATTAGTCGGGCAAAGTTCAATTTCGACCAAAGCGTTAGACAGAAGGTATTTTCTACTCAAAAGGGTAGTAAGGGCTTCTGGTCTCTAGTAAAAACCGTAAAGAACAATTTCACCTGTTCGTCAACAACACCACTCATTTATAATGGGAATGTTTTTACTAACTCATTGGACAAGGCCTGTTTGCTGCTAATTCGTACTTGCCACCTTCATCGCAGCCACTTCCAACACAGTGCACTATGTAGTAGGAAAAAGCCGCTACACTTTCGTACTCGGGAAGTTTTAAGGGTACTTTCGAAACTCGACGTGTCCAAAGCTACTGGGCCTGATGGTTTCTCGCCTTCTGGTTTTAAAGTGCTGCGCCTCTGCTTTGGCCAATTGCACTAACTTCGAACATATCTAAAGTTTTTGAATTGCTCATTAACTCTCAGTTGATGAAATATCTAGAAAATAACCATCTGATCAACGATTGCCAGTATAGTTTCCGCGCTGGCCGCTCAACCGGAGACTTACTAACAGCTTTAACGGAGCGTTGGAATCATTGTCTCCATAATTTTGGTGAGTCCGAAATCGTCGCTCTTGATATTTCAAAAGCTTTTAATAGAGGCATGCTGCCCTTTTAACGAAACTTCAAACATTTGGTCTGCACCCTACCCTCGTTAAATGGATAGAGAATTTCTTGTCAGACCGTTCAATCCGTGTAGTAATTGACGGAGTTAGATCTAGTTCCTACAAAATAAATGCCGATGTATCTTAGGGTTCAGTTCTTTCACCAACCTTATTTCTTCTTTTTATTAACGATCTTTTATCCCTTACTCTCAATCCTATCCATAGTTTCGCTGACGACAGCACCCTTGATTTCGCGTACTGATTTGAATCTGTAATGAATTCACGTGGAAATTCTACAGTATTCAATCGAGAGCGCATGTTTAGATCATTAAATAAAGACATTTCTATGGTACTCGCTTGGGGCAGAGCAAACCGTGTTTCGTTTAATGCATCCAAAACTCAATGCTGTTTAATGTCCCTTAAAAACGCCCAGTTCACCCCCAATCTATTTCAGTCGATGGAGTGAATTTACCCAATTCACCCTCCCTAAAGATTTTGGGTCCCACAGTAGGCCTAGACTTGAATATAGTTCCCATATTTGGGCAGGGGCTAAACACACCGCATTGTCCGCGATAGACAAATTTCAGCGTAAGGCAAGTCCTCAATCTCCGAGGGCCTTGCCTCTCTGAAGCATCGACGGCATTTCGGTCGTTTCTCACTCTTCTATCGCTATTTCTATGGCCATTTCTAACGAAATTGCTAGCCTGATTCCTGTAGACACATGACAACACGCGATAAAAGAGCTACAAGTCGCTCCCACCCCTATACTCTCCGGGTCAAATTTGGACGTACCGTCAAATTTCGGGAATGTGGAACAGTTTACCATCTTCTGTTTTTCCCTCGTCATATGATCCCGAAACTTTCAAGCGGGGCGTTCACCGACACCTCCTATACTGAACCTCCTAACCTAGGGCATCCCTTGAGCTTTGACAACATCATATAAAAAAAAACTAGCGCGTCGTGCTTGTGATTGGTTGAAATTTCGTTGGTTTCGGTTAATTTTCCCTCTTTAGATCTGTCAGAAAACCGCGCGTCTTCTCTCGCAACGAGAAAATTTTTGACGTCGTTTAAACTTGTTCCTCGTCGACTTGCGTTGTGTAGGGGAAAGCAAAGTCGATTACGAAGTTAATCTGAATATGACCGAACCGCGCGCTGTTCGCCGCTTATCTGAACAATGTTTAAAGGAGTGGAGACACCTACTCGGAACACCTGTACCTAAGCATTTTGTTTTATAGATTACTGTAGTCTTTTTCAAGCAGAAATCACGAATATGAAGGTAGCATTATTAATCACTCGCGGGAGTGAGTGTACACTACCTAATACTGCCAAAACAAGCTGCTCAAATCTGAATGACATAACTGAGCGCCTTAACGTACGACTCATATTGCTACCAGGGCATAGTGATATTCCGGACAACTGTAGAGCCGATGATACAGCGAGAATCGGCTCTACAGTTGCCATCTACTATACTCAAAGATAACTCGGTAAGCCGCTAGCCACATGAAAGCTGGAAATTAAGCACACATTCCTTTAAGATTGGCAATGATAAATGGCAGAGAGTACACTCCTGCCTAATTACCCGGCAGATCTGCCGACCTTTGACCTAAAGCGATTAAAAGACCTAATCTCACTCAAGCTTAATATTATCATTGTTGTTGTGGCGGACTCTGTAACTGCCCGGCTGTATTTAACCGCAGAAGCCAGAATTTGGGCTCCCCCCAGGCGAACTAAGTTCTACTGATGTCTGGGACATAGTCCGGTTCATTAGGAGCTCCAAATAGTTTTCAGCTTCTACATTCTACTGATGTCATGGACCTAGCCGGGAACTAGAGGTTCATCAGGGTTCATCATCCTAATGGTAATTTTTAGGTATATGATAGGGTTGAGAATCTAGCCCCAATGTGGTATCACAATGGGACACTATAACTTAATTGCGCCTTCCCCTCCGAGATGACAGCCACTTTAACCTAACCTACAAGCGAGAATGACATCAAAAACATTTGCCGCACACTAAAAGCAGACAACATCGCTCAATAGGCTCTAAATTGGAACCCGAAGAGTACCCAAAGAAACGTCGGACTAGATAACCTAACAACACGTTTAGAAGATCCGCAATGAAGAAACCTACAAAAATTCACATGACAAGAGGTCAAAGCGTAAATGCAGATCCAGATCAGGTGGAGGGTCGGTAGATGCCCTAAGCCCAATAAAGGATTAAAGGAAACGAGATTTTTAAAACAAACAATTGATGCATGTGACAATATTTATACTATGAGTGGGGCATCAAATGAAGAGCAAAGAAATCCAAGAAATAATAAATTGTTCTGTTTATTATTTTCAAAAACTTCTTTCATTGATTCATACATGATAACCTAAGTGCGCCTACCCCTCCGGGATAACAGCCACTTTAACCTAACCCGACCTATCAAACTCGGCATAATCGATCTAACGGAAAATTTAGTTGTCAAACTTGTAAAATAAAAATAACAAACTTGAATAATATTTTATCTGAAAAGCATCTTGCGAATTTATTTTTCTTTCTCGAAACACCTTGTGGGGCATAAGGCTAGAGAAGAGTTTCACTCAGTTCGAAATCATCGATGTTATTCAGTCGCCGTTTAGCTTAACCTGTTGTCAATAGAAAATAACACAGGTTGCCGCTGAGGGGATTCGAACTCATTATACTCATAATTTAAAGCCAAAACCTTATCCCTTACACTACTAACGACTTATTAAAAACCCTAAAACCATTTGCCTGAAACGATCTATATATAAAATTACAGCCTTTTGAGATTGCAATTTAAATTGACCCTATGCTTTGGCCACATTGTAAAAAAAACAAAGAAAGAATGTCATCGATGGAGTAAGGGATACCGTCTTGGCTTTCCATCCAACCCATTGTAAGTACTCAGGTTCGAACCCCACCGGCCACCGGTTGATTTCTGCTTATAACGAATTACGTCACACTTGCAATTGTTGTCATCGAATCGCTCGATGAAATATTGGTAAAACAGGATCAGGGTTTTACGTTCAGCAGACGACACAAGGGACAGTGTTTAATTGTCTATTATTGGGACTGCTTTTGAAGGGGAAGATACCAAAAATCTGAATACTCTAAAACGTAAAATTTATTTTCTCATAGTATTTCGGGGTCCACCTGTCATATTGGTTACATAGGTAAAGCTAATGGTGAAGTTTAATATTTATAGAATAAAACTGAATCAATTTATGGTTTGGTAAATTCTACAAATATAAAAAAAGAAATATTTCCTTTACAAACAGCGTAAGTAGGGAACCCTCTCGCATGATTAACATTCGTTTTTTTTTCAATTCCGATAGCTTCAAACACTCAAGAAACGTAATGAGGTTCGAAAGCTTAGAATTCGGATTTATTTATAAATTTTGAATGGATGATTTAAAAGATACTCGCATATTAAAGATTATTTCTTTTGGTTTTTACTTATAGTGCTAATGTGGTCTTTAAAGTGTGTCGCAATGTTTCTCACAGCTACAGGGAACGCCCAGGATTAGAATTGGAACTTTGAACTTGCGTAGGTAGAGACAACAGCTCTCAAATTTGCTGAGCAGTGGTGGGAGGTAGCATGTAAGGGTATGTATCATTAATGAATTTTTGCGCGTATTTGCTTTTGCATAAAGTTCATTAAAGCAAGGCGTCAAGCATGCATTTGCACACGGTTCATAAATTCAAACGTGCGAAGCAAATGAGCACAAGTTATACATATGCTTTTAACTGCGTGCGGTATTGATGTTCAAGAAAAATAATGAAATGTTGGAAAAAGTAGTGACAATTCCATTTTTGTTTACTAGTATTTAGTTGATATTAAAATTGATGTCATTTAATTAATTATAGAAATGAAAAATATCATTTGTAACAGAGATGGGCATTTTTTATTCGAATAAAGATAAAAGTTAAAAGCTCAAATAAATTGAAAAATCGAATAAAATTTATTTGATTACAAAAATTATTTGTTATTTGGAGGATTATTCGCAAATAATTATTTGTTATTTGGTGCTTTTTATTCGAATTTCAAATAATTATTTGTTATTCGATCGTTCGTTATTTGATAATCAAATAATTATTCGTTATTTGTTGAATTATTCGCAAATAATTATTTGTTATTTGGTGCTTTTTATTCGAATTTCAAATAATTATTTGTTATTCGAACGGGCGTTATTCGATAATCAAATAATTATTCGTTATTTGATGACAAATTTCAAATAATTATTTGTTATTCGATTATCAAGTAATTATTCGATAGTTGATGTCTCTTTATGGAATACTTGAACTAATGGACACCAACAGCAAATAATTATTTCATAAAGAGACATCAACAATCGAATAATTACTTCATAATCGCATAAAAAATAATTATTCGAAATTCGAATAAAAAGCACCAAATAACAAATAATTATTTGCGAATAATTCATCAAATAACGAATAATTATTTGATTATTGAATAACGAACGATCGAATAACAAATAATTATTTGAAATTGGATTAAGGAGCACCAAATAACAAATAATTATTTGCGAATAACTTATTCGATTATTCGATTTTTTAAAAAAATCGTTATTTGATTGAAAATTTATTCGAATAATGCCCATCACTGATTTGTAATTATGGCCGAAGAGTTTACTAATGCATGCATACATACGCAAAGTATTTTGTTACAAATGTCATTAAAGCGATTTGTTGAATTTGCACGTTTGCGCATGCAAATAAGCATTAATGAAAGTACCTCTTATAATAATGTTTTTATTTCATAAATGCTAAACTTATGCAAACCAAACTCTTCAAATTACCGTAGCAATGGCTATGCTGTCTGTCAGGTTGATATACTTATCTAAATTCATAAAAAACTTAGTGCACTACTGCAAACAAAAATAAAACTGTAAGATAACTTCCACATTCCAATTTAGAAGCCAGAAAAATTTTGTAGGGCTTAAATTCACTTATCAAGTACTTCCTGTAAGCAACAGCGACATTAACATACTGGTACAAGAATTCCAATCTGTTCCAGATAAGAATTCCTCTATTTCCACCACGGACAAGCATTTAGCTCGAGTAAACCCGCTCTTGCCCTTAAAATTGGATTGATTTTATGGACACTGTTTCCATCGCATTGCAATCCCCGAGGTTCTTAATAATTGTTTTACAATTGGGTCAACCATGTTACAGACCACAAAATGTACAATATTTTCTGTCTAGTATATATTTAGGCCTAGTTAACTTAAAGAAACAAAAAAATTGGTAAATGTTAACGTTTTCAAACTAAAAACCTTCTCTTTTAAAATTAAAAATTTTAAAGCTAAGACCGAGACTCACCTTCAATTTTTTTTCTGGATATAGTATTTATAGCATACTACTTCCCTTAAAGGTTTCAGGTCCAAGAGTTTCATCCTCTTTTGTTAATGGGTCTTCAAATATTGCGATTTTTCGAACATCGCGTATTTTTAATCTGAAATATCTCATACTTAAAAAATCCAACATTTTCAGAAAACATTCTCTCATTGTATTGTAATAAGTTTTTAAAATGTCATCACTAAGACTTCATAAGTTTTTAAGTTATAAATTTTTAAATATAGCTGAACATTTTTTACACGCAACTCCCTCGAGAAGCTGGAGAACATGGACTCAGAGTCTATCACCGGTCGAGACAGGGAGACGATGCAATGGAGAATATAGGTCCTAGCTCCTGACCTGTTTTATGTTCCCTACACGGGTAAACCACCCGGCCTTGTATCCGTCGGAGGATCTGCCTTAGACGCAAAACCGAATGCGAGAAAAAGGGTATCATCCTTAGACTAAGATGACAATGCCGTGAAAAGCCAAAGGGCTGCCAGTCGAGCTCCGCGAAGGGCATACCTAGCAAGTCTTGCAGGCAGAATATATCTCGAAGGAAGAGTGCGGTAGTGTCCGGTGAGGGCGACAAGTGGAAACTCAAGGCAGTGGGGGCGAGCTTGCCATCCACATCATCAGCTTCAGAAGGCATGTTCGTCGGTGAAGACCAGTTTTCGCTCGAGTCCAGCGTGCCAAAATTGCGCAGCAGGCTTCGATGTAGGTAATCCACGTGATGGAGATTTATCCTCCTCCGCCGGGACCTAGTCAATCTGGTGAGGGGGTTTAGTACACGGCTTATGCAGCTGATCCAAATAAATCTACATCACAAACTCACCTTTGCGAATTTACTTCTGCTAAATCAGGAGGAGATTGATATCGCTTTAATCCAAGAACCCTGGTTAGAAATGATGCCATACTTGTATTAAAACATTCATTTAATTTTAATGTCCAATTACAGGATCAAAGACTTCACTGTCGTTCAGTGGGAAGGAGCCAAAACGGTGCCGGTTTTACTGGACATAGCTAATAGAAAGAGGAAAAATCGGATTTTGAGATCCAATGATAACGCCCACCACACTATCTGGAGCAGCACAGGCATCTATGCATCTGTAAAAGGGACAACAGGCCCACTTTTATTACTGCAAATAGGTCTGACGTTGTATACGTGACATTCGTGGGGGAATGAAATAGCCTAAAGATTAAAGGAACTGGAGAAAAGGGTCCATTTCGGGCCACTACTACTTTCGCTTCAGCATCGACCTCTCCAGAGAATCCGCCAATCCCTTCAGAAACGCAGCCAAAAATGACTGGGATAAGTTAAAGGGATGTGTTGCAAGTATTGGCCACCGCCGAGCAGTGAATTACTTCCAGATGCAAAATCAATTGAATTAGCGGTAAATAAACTACAGGAAACGATTGGGAACATCTTGTTCGGGAAGTCTCGGTACTCACGGAAGCTTTTCAATAAGACTAAAACTACCACACTAACGGAAGACTGGGCTGCTTTTAAAGCAAGTCAAAAAGAACTCAAAAAGGAAAGTAAAAAAGCCAAACGTAAATTATGGCGGAATTTCTGTGAATCCATTGAGAATACAAACGAAGCAGCCAGGCTCAGGAAAATTATCGGTGGCAACCCAAGTGTTTCTTCTTTTCTGACGCGAAGTGATGGCACTTACACAGAGTCGACGGAGGAGGAATTGCTCATGAGCACGCACTTTCCTAGTAATTCGACAGCAATTAGTGGTTGCGTCGGTCGAACAGAGGTGCGGATGGATACCCCCATGAGAGTGAACTTACCGGATATTGTCACATACGACAAAGTAAAATCCACTATTGAGTCATTTGATCCCTTCAAATCGCCAGGAGCACCTTGCTTGCGGACAGGTCAAAGTGAAGTTAAGGCGGAGAAGAACGGGCACATAATGACTAAGAACTTTAGACCAATTAGGCTAACCCCTTTTGGGTAATTTTCTGGAGAGTTCCTTTATCAACGTCAAAACTGAAGCTATCAGCTACGCATTAAGATCTCGTGGAGTAGACTCTTATCTCTATCAGTAAATCGAGGCAGTGCTGAGCCCCCGACTGGGAAACCACGAGACTATAAGAGCAGTTCGTAGGGGCACCCCACTGGGTGGCGTTCTATCCCTTTTGCTCTGGCTGTTAGTTGTCGATAAAGTTCTAAGGTTGCTAGGGAGCACGGGAATAAAAGTAGTGGCCTAGTCGTACTGGTATGAGGGAAGTTCTTAAACACCATAAACGAACTAACGTAGTGTGCTCTGGACATTCTGCATAGATGGGCAAATGCTCAGAAGACTAAAATAGTGCTGTTCAGAGGGAGAAGACAAATTGGCGTTTTTACTAAAGGGAATATCGCTGCGGTTATAATGGGTCACTGCTTTTTTGGCAGTCATGCAGTCCGCATGCGTATTCCTGCCAATAATTTCTGTCGGAGTTGCCTGGACGAGTAAGAGATTTAAAGCATTCAGCAGAAGGTTTTAGTCCTTTGGCAAACTCTTCCTTACTGGACTAGAGGAGTTCGCCACCGTTGAGCTGAAGGACATGCCCAGGTTCCTCAATTGCTGCGGCTAGTTCATGCCAAAGTAGATCGATCCAGGTTGAGGTTCCTTCGTAGTGGTAACACAACGGACCATATCAAGGTCTATGTGAGGTCGACTGGTTCACTGCCGGTGGCCGCCAACTAACCTAACCTACCACAAAATTATTAATCATATGCAAAAGAAACCGCGGCGAGATCAATGACCGATTTTCCCATGCCCCCAGTAAATGTTCATTCCTTTGTTACCTTTCGTACAGCCATTTATATTTAAACCGTCATAATCCTCTAACCATTCAATTCATTCTCTACCTTTTCTATCCACAACACAATCCTCTAATGTTAAGTCGTCGGTGGAATAAGTGATAACTTGTCGGGCTACCAATCCGGAGGTCTCAGGTTCGAATCCCGCCGTCGGCGACCTATGGTTGTTTTCTGCTGACAACAAATTACGATAAAAAGGCCATGGGGGTTGCAGAGAAAATATCAGTAGTTTGGAATCCAGTTTAAATTGTAGCTCCACTTGCAATCATTGTCTCGAACCCATTCCCCGCAAGGGGTTATGGGAACTAGAGAGAGGGACACAATCCTTTAAAACTGTGTTTCCTTTTAAGGGGACATTCTAGTTTCTCGCCGGACAATTTTTCTGCTTTTTAGGAGAGTTTTTTGACACGAATTTATTTAAGTAGTGTTATGAAACTTGGGCACTATATTTTATAATCGTAAACTAAAAAAAATTATATATCAATATTTTTCCGAAAGTATATATCTCAAATGGATCGCAGTGTGGAGTGTCACCAAGGACGCCACGGTTACTGGCGGACGCGTTTGCGTTCGTACCAATGATCTCTAAAGAAGAATACTAATTGTGCTATTGCATGAAGCACGGAGAAAGCACAAAAAGTTGCAAGATGGCAGACTTTCAAATATGAAATTCGGAAAAATTATATTTTTTACGTATTTGTGTGGTGAGAAAACAAGGAAAATACTAAACAACTGATACGCCCGGGGTCCATTCAATAGCTATGGATATGTAGAATGTGTTGACATTTGAAACTGATTGATCGAGTAGAAAATAAATAAATAAATATAATATAAGTAAAATAATTTTTAGAATCAATTCAATTGCTCGGCTTAAAGTAAACATATAAAAGTATATTAAGGCTTAAAGTAAACATAAAAGTATATTAAGGCTTAAACAGATTACAGTTACCATCGCAACGCGACAAAAACTTAGAAGGCATTAATTTGCATTTTCTGGCATGAATTGAACGCGACGCGACAGTGCAACAAAAATTGTTGTCGCGTACACAGTTCTATTTCTAAATTGGATGCTGGTCTTCAGTCCTGCCAACATTGAAATCGTTATTGATCTTGGACATTGTGATTCTAAAACTAATTTCAACATGAAAACTGGTGTTTATTCATTTTGGCAAGTGTTTTTGATAATAAAAAACTATTTTTATTTAATTAAAATTATTAAGGAAAAGTTTATTTCGGTTAAAATATCTTGAGGATGCAGAAGGTATGGGTGCTTTCATTAATGCATATTTGCATGCGCAAATGCAAGAAATTTGCTTTCGTGACATTTGCAACAAAACACTTTGCGCCTGTATGCATGCATGCATTAATGAACTTCGTTGGTCATAATTATAAATGATATTTATTATTTCTACAATTAGTTACATTACGGGTACTTTCATTAATGCATGTTTGCGCATATTTGCGTTTGTATAAAGTTCATTTAAGCAAGAAATCGAAACATGCGTGTGCACAAGGTTCATAAATTCAAACGAGATATTTAATTGTATATTTCAAATGAAGTTGGCTACAGTCGAGTTTTGTGACTGCAACTTTGCACTTTGAGCAAAGTCTAAGTTCAGTCGCAGCCGACTGAGAAGTCGAAGCTGCAATTTAATCATGTCACATGCATTTCCCATTTGAACAAAGTCGCAGTCGGCTGATCAGTTGGAATTGTAATTCGGGAATAAAGGTAAGGCCGGTTCTCTTTTTGTTTACTAGTATTTAGTTCATATTAAAATGGATAATTTAATTTAACTAACTGTAGAAATTATTAATACCATTTGTAATTATGGCCCTTTGTGGTGATCTTATTCTCAAATTATTTCGAACCATATGTATGCATTATTATGGTGAAAGGTGAATTTAGAGAAATGCCAGAAAAATATCTATAGATTCAAACTCAATTAATGACAAGTGAAATATATCAATGTCTGATATTGTTTTAATGGTAGCTTTAATTGCAATCAACACCCTACAAGTCTGGCGAAAAACTCATATGATAACGCTGATCGTCAAAAGAAATTTCTTACTCTGCTTGAGTTTTGAATGGTTTTGATGCAGATTTTTTACTGATTTCTGCAACACGGAAGATTTGCGTAATTGGCTGCTGACAGTATTAAAAATACAGATCTTTGATTTACGTCATCGCATGACTAGAAGTTATTTAAAACTGAGTAAGCATTTTTCACTCTGCCCGCCGAAAAACTAAAAATCACTAGACGAGCAGCTAATAAAACTTGGAGATCGACACCGAAAATTTCGTCCAAGTAACATTTGAATTTACTGGAACATTATTTTCGACCTCTATCACAATTTTAAGTCGATCGACTTCGCCGGTAGACCCAAGTAAGTAATATTCCCAAGCGATCTTAGCCGAAGTGCGAAATGCTCGCTACTTTAGCTGAACATATTATTTGAGACTCACTGACGCAAAAATGTCGAATGTAGTTACTTTCATTTATGTTAAGAAATCACTCTACTGACTGTCCATGCAGCACACTACCTTGAAAATTTCACTGCAAATTTGGACTCGTCGGTGCTAAAGTAGCAAGAAACAGAAGAGGATTAAACATCATTGCATAGTACAAGTAAAGATATACTTGTATACATAAAAGGGGATATTTTAATAACATTATTCTTCCATTTCCAAAAGAGATTAAATTAATTTTAAAGCAGTTTGGAAGTGCACTAAAAAGAAGTATTCCGACTATTCGTGATTACATGGCAATTGTGGACTCATATAATTAAAAGATTACTTACAAATCTTCGTCCATTATCGATCGTTTCACGGGCTGCATTAACCCCTTTCGGTATTATGACGAGTCTAGCTCGTCATCGGTTTTTCATGCCATACCGCACAATGACGAGCTACACTCGTCATGCGACTAAAGTTACTGTTGAATATGATAATTAATTTAGTTTAAAATTTCTAGTGTACTGAATTTGGCAACACTTTTGTTACTTGTGGAAATATCACATATCACTATCACATATTGTTTACCGTTAGAATTTCTTGGTACAAGACGCGGCGAAATTGTTGTTAGTCTGAAAGATTTCATTCTTGTAAACAGTTGGTGTGAACATCGGTCGATATATATTTTTGCTAGAAGAAAAACGTGTTGTATAATAAATACCATAATGGATAAGAGTAGTACAGACTACGAAGATCAAGGTGATTGGAGCGATTATGAAGAATCAGAAGAAATAAGTGTAGATTTACCTGATACTGATAATGAAAGTAATGATTAAATTAAATAAATTAAAATTAAATTTAATTAATTAAATTAATTAAATGGTTATTTCATGCACAGTTTTTCATTATTAAATCATACCGGAAGGGGTTAAAGAAGCGGTTTTTCAAACGCTGCCCGTGCTGCATGTGGAGTTGTCAGTGCGCTGAAATTTTTACAGTGGCGCTGATTATTTAAACCAACCGTTGCATAAAAATTGCAGAGCGCTGAATTCTTGATTACACCCTACAGCTTGCCCATGATTTCGGGCCAAAGATATATGATATACCTGGGGTGAAATCACATAAGGTCACAAGTGATTGTGACTTATCACTTTTATATTTTTGAAATAATGTAAGGCTATTGGGACTAATTTTTTCACCATGAAGTTGTCTCCTTAGAGTTATTACATTAGAATATATAACTAACAAAGAAGTAACAAAGTGTAAAGAAACCTTTTTTATTCATATGACTACTACCTTCGCTAACGGTCATTTGAAAGCAGTTGTAAAAATATGAAGTTTTCGCTTTGGTTATACACATATTCTAAAAGTAAGAATTTGAAGGAAGAACAAATAATAAATCAAAAAGTACAAATAATAAATAAAAAAATTTACGTAGAAGAAAAAAACATGTTTATTGTATATTTAAAAAAAATATTCAATAACAACTGAACCCCTTATAAAAAACGGTATCTACTAAAAATATCAATAGCATTATAAAAGTAACTATTCTTGATTTCATGTACTTAGAAAGATAAACGGAAAAACATACAAAATCAAAAAAAACCGAATTTGTACATAATTAAGAAGTATATTTGTATTGAAAACGATTTTGTTTTTTGTTTTTGCATTTTACTCTAATAGCTAAAAAAAATAAATATACAAAAAGGTTTTAAATAAAAATTTTCCTAAATAAATTTTAAATTAAAGTTTTTTGTGAAATACAAAAATTGTTGCAGTTTTCCTTATTCAAATTAAAATATTTTCACAATTTCTTCTGCTTCACTTTCACTTTTTTCTTTTAGATTCTTTCGTCAATACTTGCGCCCCCTTCTTTTGTATTGAAACTGTCTTAAGTTGCACTTTTTAGAAAAAAAAACTTTTTGAAGTAAAATTTTATTTGAGCGAAAGTTGGAAAACATTAATTTTATTTGCTTAGGGTAGCACTGTTGAAATTAAATATGTTCAAATTTCGGATTTTATTGAAAGGGATCCTGGAAGTCACTGTACATTTAAATATAAACAAAATTGTGAAAAATTAGAATTTTTGATCACGTTGTTTTTTTTTCTTTCACTTTTTTTGAAAATATTTTACAACTATTTTGTTCCTACTTACTTTGTTACTTACAATATATATAACTTCAATATTATATACAAATTTAGAGTAATGATACATAATCAGAAAAGAATTTACAATAATATTACTTGTTTTGATGTTAATCTTTATGTTTTTATCTTTTTTTGAAATGTCATCCATCTTTCGTCTTCTCTCTTCTCGTAGGTGTTTTGTTTAAATTAACTTGAACTATTTATTTAGTTGAACTACTTAAAATTATCTTTTATATTTCTTAACTTAAAACCATCTGTTAAATAACTTTAAAATTTGAAAATGTACAAAAAATAAGAATACGAGAAAAATGGTAAAATAATTTCATTTTATATTAATAATTGAACTATATAATTTGTGTTTATTTTATTACACTGATACTTAGTTAGTTTAGAGCTATAATTAATTTAATTTATAAATGATTATTCTAATTTCTTTTAAAATTTATTTACATAATTATACCTTATGTAATTTATTTCACTTGTTTTTCGCATTTTTTTTTCACTTTTATTGTAAAATATTTTAACTAATCAATAATTTTGTTCTAAAATTCACTTACCTCTTAAATAATGGTATTAAATTTATTTACTTTTTTTTATAAATTATTAAACTTTCATATTACTGTTGATAAATTGATAAATTACCGTTTATTATACAGTTTCTGTTTTACATTACATACTTACACTATTTCTATAAACATGAAAACTTTTGGAGTCAATCTACATTTAGATTCCTTATTTTATATTTAAGCATTTCCGTACTTTGCAAAGATATTCAACTAAGTTGTTTTCTCTTTATCTCAATTTATACATGTTGAAAATTGTTTACCTATTATTTCTTTATTAAATTATCCTACTTTGTTCTATTATTTAAGAATATTTTCACTTGTTTTATGTTAAAGATAACCGTTATTGCGAAAGAATCATATTTGAATCATAAAAAATCTTTTTTCTTCCATCTGTATTAATGAGAATTTTATTATGTCTTGGGTAACACTAATCTCCAGAAAAAATGCGGCATCTTTCTAACTCAATACTATGTTAGTTGAATAAAAGGATGGTGTACATATTAAGGTACATTCGGGTACCTTAGTTGAGTAAAAGCAGGATAAACAAATAAATATGTTCATACTTAGTTCGTAACTGAATACGCACACATAACTAAATATCTGATTAAAAATTTTATTGAGTAAGAATTTAGAAACTAATTGTCTACAAACACAAGTGTAAAATTTATTTGTTTCTTACACAATAGGTTGGAGTTCCGAAAACCGACAACCTCCAATTGAAATAAAGCACTTTAAAAGGATTTTTGGAAGAGGCAAAAAAATTGTCTTCAGAATTTTTTGCGAGTTTTAACGAATATTTCTGGTTTATTCAGCAAAAATTTTCACCTAAATTCCGCGACAAGTCTTATTGTTATTATTACGAAACATTCCTTTGTCTATTTTGAGAAGTATGTATTGCGCTATCATAAAAAAAAACTTTTTTTATCTTGCTTCACAACTCGATTACTCGATGTGCTTACTTGATTTACTCGTTCAATTGTTGTCTTTAGTAAGCACCGTTATATATATATCATATTATATTCTTTTAATCTATTTTATTAAAAATTTTCTTTTAAATTCAAACAGTGCATAAAGTTTTTAACAACTGCAAATAACTCACACTTGTTAAATTAAAAAAGAATTTTTAAAAGAATATTTTTATTATTGACGAATAGTTTTTTTCATTGCCTTTACTCGCGGTATTTCTCTTTGAATCTTACAAGGTTTGTTCTATTTCTTTTTACGACACTTTTGAGCAAGAAGGACTAGGCCAGGCAAAGTTGTGAAAGTAGATCAATGTAAAGTTGAAAGCTGGAAGCACGAACGAGGGCGAGTAATAATTGTCGACTAGAAATTTGTCATAATAACAAAAAGGATCAAAAGACTTTGTTAGCATTCATTCAGAAGCATGTTGCACCTGGAAATGATTAGACTAGATTGGGTACATTCACGGCACTGTAAATCACAGTGTTGAATTCTTAAACTCTGATACAGACGTAAAAATATTCAACACATTAAATCATCGTGGCGAGCGATGCGGTATGCTTTTTCACGCACTGGTATCCATTAAGATAATCTGGTAGATCATTTGTATGAATATTTAGAAGAGTCGCGAAGTTGAAAATTGATTCGTTTTATCAACTTATTGACTATATATCAAGGCTGTATACCCAGTATCAGCAGGACAAAATGTGTATGCTTTACTGTAAACATCAATTCGTTTGCCTTTTTGTGTATAATAATAATTGTACGAAAAAAGTCGAAAAATAATTTTTTTTCAACCCCTTTCGGCTTCAGTCGCCAAAAAACCCTTTAGATACTTTCATTTGAAGTAATAGAGAGTATGTAAAGAAACGTCAAAGCAATCCGAGGTTGTAGGTTTTTAGAACTTGATTACAAAAAAAAATATTATTTAGACAAGAGAAAAATGGCGAAAGGCAAGCTTACCATTCAGTTGCTCAGGCTACACAGAATATATTGCTCGACAACTTTCGTAATCTGAAAGCTCCTAAACACAATTAAAGTCGAAAAACCAATATCTTGAAAATTCGTGAATAATCTGTTATTGCGATATATTTTTTAGTAAGTAAAATAATGCATTTATTATACGAACTAAAACATTAAACATGAATCTGTACGTATCTTCCTTGCGAACAAAGTATTACTTTTGATACCAATTGTAACAATGTCGACATGGATCGCTCTAAACCTTTAAAATAACATCTGTAACGACTTAAAAGAAAATATGTTCTTCTCCGCATAATAACTCACGTCCTTCTAATCACTCGCCAAAAAACGTAGATTAATTTTTATATGTCAAATTTTCTTCCCAAGAAATCATATCTGAAGGAGGCATAGTTTAAGTTATCATCTCGTAATTTTAAGATTAAATATAAACATTTTTATTCACAAGTGATAAATAAGACCATAAACCTTCCCCCACAAACTTTCCACGATACCTTAATAACATACAATAACAAACTATGCGAAAAAGCGAGTCAACAAATAAAAAAATCCGAAACAGTTGCTTACAATCTAGTTACCTTAAACGTTTGACATTGGGCCCATCTATCCCGGCCTAGCGATTAGCAGAACTGACGACATACGCAAATTCTGCTTACTTCTATCAATTTTGATGATGGATGCTTTAGCTTTTGTACTCAGGTTCGAATCTTTGATAAGTATGTACTTTCATTTTATCAATTGAATTTATTAACATCGGGTTGAAGTGAATTATCAGAATGGAACTTCTGAAGAAAAAGCTATATTCCCCCACTCAAAATGTGAATGTTAATGCTAACAATTTAATTATTCTTAAAGTTTAATAAAATAAACGTCAAAAGCTCAGCAAATACTCAAATGTAATCTTAGCTAAGACACAAACTATTAATGTGATTATTTGAGCAGCGAAATTGAAGTTTGATAAGTTCAATGATCTTCGCTAGTACAAATCGGTTGCATCTAGTGTACCGTTTACTTCAAGCGATTGAAATTATGCAAGCGATTATTCGGGATAGTTGCACCCACTGAAAATGTTCCTAAAGTTTCAGCGCTCACTAAAAGCGGTTAAACATTAGGTAAAATCAACTTTTCCTCGCTGAAATTTTCCTGCCGAAAGTCATCTGCTACTAAATACGGTGCTTTCTGATGAAATGATTTTAAAAATGTAACTATTCTAACGGCCACTCATTAACTCTCCGAAACAATCCTAAATTACCTAAAAGAAAAATAATGTGCAAGACTTAACGTCCCTATAATTGTAGGTCTGCCGTGAAGAAGTCAACAAATACACTAGAGCTCCTCCAGTTTCTTCTGAGTCAAGTGAACAATTATTGTTAGCCTTTCTTTTAAAAACCCATTTCATATGCTATAAATTATTGCCCGATTTTCCTAACTTATCCATGCCTAATTGCTCATAGCAATTCACATTTCCATAAATGACCTAAAGACCGAGACGAAAGTATACCAAAAAGTAACACAGATATGACTTGCCGCTACATGATGATTGCTTTGAACAAGTATGTAGAAAGGCACTGAGGGGACCCTCCTTTGATGCTTGGTAGCTGAAATTTTATGTAAAAGCAGGTATGGTTTCTGGCATTACTTTTGTGTGCAATAGGATAGGGAAGAGGACAGTTTCTTTTTTAAATTTCGGTTGGGGATGAGCATTTGGTACACAGATTTATATTGTAAAAGTATAAAAGATATTCAAATTTTATTTCTTCTATATATTTATACATATTTAGGTATACAAAAATAATGTTTACTTCATGTATACACAAAAATTACGGCTTCCAGAGCAAGTTGAAAGGAAGTCGTTTTCAGCGCAGGGAAAAACGGTACACATGATTGCAGCTCTCTCGGATGTCTGAAACAAAAATGTTGTTTCAATTTGTGTAGCGTCAGCTATCGCGAGGACCGCGGGAAAGTAAGAATATTGAAATTTACGAAAGTTATGGAAGTTTAAAGAAAAACATGTAATTTTGGGGTTTTTTTCAAAGCAAATGTTGGATTAATAAAAAACTATACATTGTATAAACAAAATTTTGGTCGGCGCGATAGCGACAAGTATGCAGAATATTCAGTTAAAATTTGAAGCAAATCCGCCCAGTAGAACTTGAGATATTATGTGTACTGCGGCCAGGGTTATTGCGAGTAGCTCTTGAACCTTTTCTATCCATTTTATATGGAAAAACTCGAGAGAAGTTGGCGAACGAAAGCGTGTTTTCAGCGTCAAAGTCGACGAAAGACTGAGCTTTCCGCTTCGAAATGCACTGACCACTTGAAAAATTATCTTAAAGTAGCCAAAAATCGCCTTATGAAAGGCGAAAAGTAGCCAAAAATCGCCTTTGACTCTCCGCAGGGGTCCGGGCGCACCGAGATTAACGCGGTCGGCGCTCCGACTTTGACGTCCCATAACTTTCTGAATTTTCGATATTGGAAAAATTCTTTCACAGTTATAATTGTAAATACGTTGAGATTATAAAACTAAAATAAAAAAAATTTCGAATTTTTTTTTTTGGGGACGTACTAGAGTAAGAAATTCAGAGTAATATAATTAGTTTTGACATCGAGACTTCATAATTAAACTGATAAAGATGAACAATTTTTTATTAAAATTATGAATTTATTTATATACGACTGCACAGCAGAGGTCTTACACAATCGCTTGTAAATATCGAAAATTACGAATTAAATGGACTTTAAAGCTACTGCCATATCTCTTTTTAATCTCATTCAATTTTTAATCTCCAATATTTACTATCGATTTCGATTGAATCGTATTCGGTGATAGGCACCAGAGGCTTCACAATTTTAATTGTACGAGTAATTCAAAATAATTCGTTTATCTTTTCGATGCTAATATAGAAAAAGGTTTGATAATGGACCTATTACATATTGTTAATCGCTTTAAGGGGTTATACGCAGTCAAGATTTTCAAAAAATTTATTTATTTTTTGAATTTCAGGTCGATCCGCCCCTCTTTTATTGCTAAGCAGTAAGGTCGTGCGCTCCTTTGTACGTTCTGTTTTATTTCTCTTGGGTATAAAATGGTCCTGGAATAGATGACACTGCGTAAGTTAAAAAAAATTATTCCATATGTAAAATGGTTTTCAAACTTTAAACACATTTTTCTAAAAACCATGTTTTTAAAGTCGGTGTACACGATATCTCGAGAACGGCTGAACCGATCGGTCTCAAATTTACACAATCTTTTTGAATATATTTTTTAGAAATTAATCGAAGGATTTACGAATCCAATAAATATTTTTCATTTTAGAAACAATTTAAGGCTAACATTACATTTTCCTTCAAAATTGAAATTTCTTTTTGAACCGCCATTTTGTGAAAAATGAATATTTTGCTTATTCCTTCGATTTCAGATGACCCAGTCACGAGATATCGCGTACACGGCAAACCTTGACCTTGAAAATCATTATTTTTACAAATAAAAAATATTACAATATTGTATAAAGTGCCTAATATGCATTCAAGTTAATAAATTCTTGAAAAATCGCTTTTTTCGGCCTTCTGACTGCGTATAACCCCTTAATACAATTAGAATATAGAAGCTTACATTTTGTATTCGGAACATTTACATTACTCTTCTAAATGGAGGCATATTACACGTATAGCAAGGAATAGTAGTCTCCTTTCGTGGGCAAGTACATTTTCCTGCCAATTACATTTTATTACAATGTCCTCAAATTTAAATTGAATTCTGTTTGTAATGGCAATATTTATCATTATATCTTTTTATTTCTTTTTTAAACGGAAGACTCAATAACTTATATACAGACGACTCCATCACTTCTATCTTGAAAATCAGGAAAATCCAGAATATTTTGTGACACTGTTCAATTTGATTAATTAAATCTATAATAGAAAATGGTACTTATGTTTAATTTTAACAACAACAATAAAACCTTCATTTGAAGGTTTGGGGCCATATATATTAGTTTCCGTTCAAGACGCGTTTCTGTTTATTTTCGATATTTTCTTGAAATCATTTTCGTTAAGCGTAACAAACCCGTAACATTTAGAGCAATCAGTTTATTTATTAAAATCAGACGGAGACTCATAAAATCCTATGGTCTGAGTATGATATATTTAACAGGCAAAGTAACAGTGCAGTAGCAATGAAACCTGGCTTGGACACAACTGGAGAAAGGTTCTGAACAAATTTTGCAAATATTAAGATTTATTTTAACATTTTCAATGAAAGCACTTTTCCACCATTTTTGCGTCCTTCGGAAATGAAAAATAAAAAATTAGTGTCCTCGCTCGAATTACCATTTTCCACTATTGTAGAATTTATTTTTTTATTTTAACGTAGCAGTACAGCTGTCCTTGCAGCTGCAAGACAACGTAGTTAAAGCTAGGCTTGAAGCTTTCCTGGATGTGCTTTGCCTCTTAGCTTACACAGGCATGACTCACCCTAAACCTGTTGCGGCAGCAATAACTCTTGTGGTTACCGTTAAGTAATTATCGCTATCTCATAGTACTAATGTTTCTTATGTTGTCCAAGGTTTAAAAAAGTATTTAACCGAAAATGTAGTTCAACCTCTACGTGACGGTGACAGTAACAAATTATCTGTAGTAATTATTGTGAACTAGAGTAGAATTAAATTAGTGTTTAAATAAATTATGATAGTTGTGATGATTATAGTTGAAAGTGATAATTTAAATGCGGTTTTACTAGGATGTTGCAGTTAGAGTTGAAACTTTTTAAAATTATTGTGTATGTATGAAAATATTCTTTTATTTTGGGTGAATTTACTCCCCAGCGGATCGAGATATGTCCGGTGAAGCTTGGCACATTCTTTATTTGAGCCAATGGTGCTCATTGAAGGAATGTGAGTTTAACAGATCGAGGAGTGTCTGGTGAAGCAGAACCATACCTTTGAATGGGCCCATATGGCTGGTGTGTTCGTCTTGTGTTCGCCTATGTAATAAGAGACTCCATAAATGGATTAGATTGGCCCATAGAGATCAAGAACATTACCTACTGATTGACCGATTACGGTGGTTTGCCCACGTATCGAAGTCGATTTATCTTGGATTGAAGTCCTCTTGGTGATTTTTTTCATTTTAATAAAACTTTTACTTTATCTACCAAATCCAGACATACTCACTATATTTCTGTTTTTATTTGCGGAGACAACTAAGTAAGGATCTGCGGAGGTCTTGAAAACTTTGATTTCGTTATTAATTACTGAAATCTTCCCTTAGTACGGACGGCAAGAAACACGTATCAATTAAAAGTTAAAGCGATGAAAATTTGACAAATTTTATCCATTTCCAGTTTCCGTACCCCAAGTACGCAATATATAACTAAATAATTTCATTATTGTTAGCCATGCGGCATCCTAACTACAAGTATACATTGCATCATTAAAAAAAGAAAGAACGCGAACGAACGACGACTACATTGCAAGTGTTAATAATTACAGTAAAAGGTCAATTCAATGTTGATGAAAAATAATTCCGTTGTATTATATGTGTATGTGGCGAAAATTTTTTAAACTGTGATACACAATTTTCGGAGAATTACATGAAGGACAATAACCCAATTCTGTGTCTTGCTTGTAAGCAAATTGTCACAAATATATTTTATATTTATGAATTTACAGTGACGAACAAGTGTTTCAATGTCTGGACTATGCGCAATATTTTAGTTATTATGAGCTTAAAACTTGATTTAATAAACTGAAGAAACTATTATCTTTATAGTAATTTTCTTATTTTAAATGTAAAAGGAAAACTAATTCTCTGAAAGCATTTCCAAACACGTAGGATCAACGTCGGACACTAGTACCATTTTGGATTCGTTTACATAATAATAATAAAACACAAGTCCAGCATTTAAAACCAAATCGGAATATTCACATCTAATCTCACAAACAGTGTTACACAACTAAGTATGCTGGTATGCTTTGTAGCCTCTTACATGCACCTAGAAGAAGAAGATGAAACAGGGTAAATTTTGCGATTTTTTATTAAAAATCCAATAAGTACACCTCAAAAAATATACTTTCAAATATAGCAGCCCGCGTTGCGCAAAACTGCTTTTAATCGTCAAATACATTTTTACGTAACGCCTATCGAGGAAACCCCCAAGTAACATTTTTTATACCGTCCCATTGCAGTTTTGTCAATTAAAAAAAAAAAAAACAAAAAACAAATTATGTAGATAACATAAAACAGTTTTTGTCGACCCGAATTTTATATATTGAAATTTTTCGAAAAATGGCAGCCATTACACGTGTAGCTAGATAATTGTATAAACAAATCTCTGATAAAAATGTTAACTAAACCAATCAATTACACTAGTTTACAAATTTGGGCCTCATCTCGAGATCTGGTTTTTCATAGACTTTTTTTAATGTATTTTGGGGCGTACATTACAAAAATGGCAATTTCTTAAGAATCGTTTCCGAAGTATTCTCAAAAAACCCGTTATTTCTACTTTTCTCAATTATTTACCCATATATTCATCAATTTTATATTGCATATCCTTTGAAAGGTGATGGTGTCCTCTTTCTAACGCTATGCTCTTTACCCGGATCAGATAAGATTTGATGAAGTTACAGGCGATCAAAGTCCAAAAAAGTGATTTTTCCGGCATTTTTAAAAAGTCACTAAATTTAAATTGCTCCGTTTAATTGCAAGAAAAATTGTTTTCATATATTTAAGATTTAAGGTGAAAGACCATTCTTTTACGAAAATTTTAAGTATAAATTTTCCCAAATCGGACAAAAAATGTAAATTGTTAATAAATCATTAAAAAAATTACGCTAAAATATGCTAATAATTATTTTTGGAAACCTACAAAGTGCAATCGATATAAAAAATAATATTCTGAAAGCGTTACACCAGAGTGTCTGCCTGCAAATAAGGCGAAACTTTGTAAATTTTTTTAAGTTACCTAAGTACTGAAATTCGATTAAAGGCGACCTTATGTGCATGCCTTCGAGCATTACAGTATTTATTTTTAAAAGATTTAGTTGAAAAATGGCGTCCCAAGAGAATCAAACCTGGCCATGTTTTTCCAAGGGGACCTTCGGAGCTTGCAGCAGAAGCCGTCCATCCTTTTCTCGAACAAAAAACGAAAGTCTTTCATGGTTTTTCATTAGCTAGGGAAGTAAACAGATCAGGTTTATTTTTTGTTGAAATGGTGAATATTTTATTAAAAAAAAGCTGATGTTTGTAGGAATTTGTTATGCTGCAAACCAATTTGTAAAACGCTGTTTCGAGACAAGTGCTTTTACAGTTTTAAGTATCAACCAACGGCGCTATGAATTGATATAGAAAATAGATTTTGAAGTCGCGTTACATAATTTGTTTTACATATATAAGAATTAGTACCTAATTTTTCAGATTCCAAGGCATCATACCTATTTAGGCAAAAAATGTTTTTTTTTAATTTTTTGAAATTTTTCTCTGAGTTCCCCTTTGCCAAAATACTTCGCTTTTTCTGTTAAAAAAAGAATTGGGATACCCTTGAACAAACAATTCGGTTTAAAACCTTAACGAGTAACCAAGCCACACTGATCCTAATATTTTATATTTGTGGCATTAATAAATGATTTCTTTTTACGCGTTATATTAAAATAAGATAATATGTTTAACAAAACATAACATTTTTTACCAGGATTTCGGCCATTATTTTTGATTGTCCACCTCGAACTTTATAAAACACACTGTTTAAACACAGAAAAAAACTTAAGAAATTTCCTAAGCTTGGATTTGTGTACATTTAAAAACGTTAAACAAATTGTGTAAATGTCAGATAAGGCGTCGACACAGCTTACTCTAGATACAAGCAGGAAGCAAATGTGTACAGCTGTTCATTAGAGGTATAAAAAACCGAAACATTTGCTAGTACTAAGCAATGCCTGAATTTATAAGACGGGAAATGCATGGAATTTCAGGCAAATACCTTACGAGATATTTACCACCATATACTCCAATGCTAAACCCGATTAAAAACGTATGTTCTATCGGATCCGAACTTATTGAAGACAGCTTCCAAATAATAAGACGTCGAGACTGAAAATTATAATTCAAGTATGGCATCCAAACTCCCATCAGCTGTTCAGAGTCAAATAATGAGATAATTTTTCATAAACTATAAACTTAAGCACAGCATACTTATTTGTGCAATGCTGTTAAAAATTTAGACTTGTTTGATTTTAAATTTTGGACTTGCTTGAGTTGAAAGTAGACCACTAGAACTTTAGAATGACCTCATTGAAATGCGACCAACCTGACTTTAAAGCGGTATATGTTCTATTAAGAACTAAAGGATTAATCCGTATAAACTAATTTATTTTTATGATCGAGTCATTAACCATTTACAATGATCATAATAACTTTTTTGCTATATTTTCCAATATAAATTTATATTCATGTCATTTAAGGTTAATTCTTCACGCACTTTAAATATAAGTTCGCAATTTCGTTATGAAAATTCAAAAATAAATTCATAATGCTTTTTGCATTTCTATAGCTTTTCTAAACTTGTTATTAAAAACGGAAAGTGACATTAAATCTTAAATTTAATATTACCCCCGAATGAACACCTTAAATCAACATTCGAACTCATTTTCGAGTCGAAGTATAAAAACAAATTAAAAGTTTATTAAAAATAGGACGTTTAAATTCTATAATAAATTATAAGAGAATACAACCGAGTTTGCGCCATTGGATGAAATTCGAAATGCATCAATGCCGAACCTTGTATAGACGAAACTCAGATTTTTTGTCCCAAAAAAAATTATTTTTACTAGTATTTGCTACTTAATTAAGTTAATCGTGCATGCTCTAAAAGTATTAAAAAATCTATAAAACCAAATCAAGCATCTGTAAAACTATAAGTAATAATATCAAGTAAAAAAATGCACACCAGATGACGTTAAACGTTAATGGTTAAGTTACAGAGTTAGAAAGATTTCCGCTATTGATAAATATGTTCATCAAAAGTTCATTTCTTAAAGAATAAGAAAACGGCTGACTTTTGACTACTGTTATTTACAAAAAGGAAAGTAAAAGTATTGTAAAATTGCATCATCCTTCGTAATTTTCTCTTTAAATTACAATTGTTTTTCCTAATTTCCTGCAATGATTTCTACTTAACATCTAAGATGATTTTAATTTGGTCAATGATAAATTATTTTTCCTGGTAAACGTGTTGGTTTTAACTTTGATTTGTTTTTTTTCTCTTTAAAAATATATGTTATTTTTGGAAGTTTTTCATGTTTTTAATAAAATTTGTTTACGTTAATATATAATGTATAAAATACTTAGCATGATTTTCGCCTTACGTAAATAACTAGTATCACAGACATGGTAAAGAAGAGGTCTTATGAAGCCCTCGTTATAAATTTCTGATCTAAAAATGATTTTTGTGCAAATTTCGCTTAATCTATTAAGTGACGAAAGTTGCATTCATCATACCTCGCGCGTCCTTAATGCCTTACGCCATCGCTGCTATCATATGATATAACTGCATCAGTACTTGTACATGTATTGGCAGGCACGAGAGGCGATCGTGCGTGTTTGAATCCATTGCCAACCATGACAACACATTGTATCCCTCAAGGACATACCTGAGAACATCGGCTGTGAGATTGGAATCAAGCGGGTGATCGTTGGCCGATGAATGACTTTGTGCCAGAGGGTCGTCAGTTGTTTGTTGTATACCAGGAACATGCAGATGTAAAGCAGTTTTCAGAAAAACTGGACACACATCTTCAAGATGAGGACATGATGCCCAAAACCACGAGGGCATTCTTCCTGTTGGCGCTGTTGAAACAAAATACCCAACTGCCAAAGGCTGCTGTAGTACTGTACCGACCTACGGGAAATGAAAATTTGTTTTAGAAAAACATACATATTGATAGGACGATTAAGCTATTTATGCATTTCTGAAAATCATCCCGAATTGCGTACAAAGGCTCATATTTTTACTTACCTCTTCCATGTCTTGTGCGTCATGCATATTTCTTGTAGAGCTAAAATTATTTCCGCCCGGTCCAGGGCTTTGACGACTTCTATTGTCTTCTAAACGACCAGGGCTTCCATGATTAGAATTTCTTTCAGGACTGCTCTGTTGCATTGGGACTTCTAAAAGTAATTAACTGTTGTAAAACGCTTCTTTTATATATAAAAAAACATAATAGTTCTTACGGTCCCAATCGAAAATCTCTCCTAGAGAATTTACATCTCCAATTGGATCTTCTGGATCTTCGCCAAAGTCAAAAATCAAATTATCATCGTTTTCGAATGCTTGATTTTCGTTCAGTTCGTTGAACTCTTTCTGGGAAGACTAAAAAATAAAATTTTAAATTTAAGCAACCAAATACAAATCAATTTACGATTTACCTGACTCACAGCACTTGTGGGGAAAACTAGAATGTGCGTACAAGTCACATCCTGTGGAGTAGATAGAGGATTTTGCATTGAAATTTGACTAAATCTTTCATCAGGAGTAAATTGGTCAGGCATAACTCGCAATTTGGAATCCGGTTCTAAAGTCACAAGACAAGCACTCAATATGCTGGGAACTGAATGAGGATACATAAGCGAGCACTGTTTGCAGATATCTTTTAGCTGTTTTGAAGCCTTTTGTAGATTTTGTTTGCTTAGCAACCAACTCCATGACTTCAGTTCACCGTGACCTATTCGACCAATACGTCCCACTACTAATCGCCAGGGTTGCACAGTTTGAGAGATAATTCCCAGTATAAAATCCATCAATTTTTGTAGTCCGAGTCGACGAGCTGGTGCTCTTCTTCTACGACATCTATTTGGAATGTCTATATTTATTGCAATACTTTCAAGAAGTTCCCCCCGATCATCGGTGGCAGTTGCTAATAGCCACCCTTGGTCTTCTGAAACACAATAATTACAGTACATTACTGAGTATTGCTGTTCTACGTTTTTGAGTCGGAAAGTGTCTGTCTTTTCAGATTTCTCATGCAACGGTGCCAAAATATACGGAGGTGTATACATCTTATAGGGTGCTCTGTTTTTCTCATCCTTATTTTTCAGGAATAACTCCATATTGGCAGCCGTTCCAAACCCAGTCAGACTTTTAACATTACTTGTATGTGATAAAAATCGACGGCATTGTGAAAATACACTTAAAGCTAAACATCTCATTTCATCGCTAAATCTCAGTCGACTTCGATTTCTTCCAAGCTCCAGAATTGACTCCAACGATACGATTTGGAAACTTATATTACTTCGAATAGAATCTGGAATCGCTGACAACAGTTCTGAATAGCAGCGAAGCAGCGATAGACAAGCAAGTCTTTCTAACTCAGGAGAATCTGATCCACTAGTGAAAGGCTCCACAACATAAATAACAATAACAGGAGGGTTCATGTCATCGTCAGTCGAACTTAATGGATCAGTTACGGGCGAGCTTGTTGAAGTTGATGTATTCAAGGATTCCCGCTGGTTCTCTTGATCAGAATCCGGTTTTGGAGTACTAGGTGCTTTGTCTCCTGGTTGGGAAGGATCTGGAGTCGAAGGTGGGGGCATTGGACTAGGCAAAGGTCTATCTTTGTTAGCCATATTTGCGTTGGAGTTTGAATTTATTCCTTCTGGAGGATCCAAAAGGGTCTTATCTGCCGGAACCCTTTGCAAATAAGGGGCTATCATATTTTGGAATGCACTGGCATACATCCGAATTTGTTCTGCAAGTTTGCTGTTTCCCAGCATTTGGAACCAATCCTCCAAAGGAGAATTCTCACTCGTGTTTGAACTTTTACTAACTTTTGGACCAACCTGCAAAATTCCGTCCCAACCTTTAATTGGCGTATGGCGACCCAATTTACACATTTCATACGTTGTGCTCAGTTCTTTAAAATACGTCCTCGTCTTGTTAACAACATACTCATTATCAGGCGCTACTACTAAATAAACCACATCTCTAGCGTATGAATATGGCTCCAATAGTAATTTATCCCAGTAATATATTGCATAGGGAGCAACAGACAGCCAATCCTTTTCGTGTCCAACAATGACAGAGGGAATCGGTTGTGGTTCGCACTGACCCGTACTTCTTCCTGCCAATCTGTGAAACTCTCGCCACGTCAGTGGTCCCTTAACTGTGCATGTAGCCTCTCGTATTCTTGGCTTGCACTTTGTATGGAATGCATTTTGAAGTAGAGGTTGCATTGACTTCATAATTCGCACGATATCTTGATTATTTCGCGTACCATTAGCAAGCACGTAAGGCCATCGATGGACGCTGACATTCGATTTTAATGGTCGATAAGCTTCTATTTCGAGTCGAGTATTGATTGATGAGGAAACTTCAAATGCAATTCTACCCTGTTCGATTGCTAACGATATGACGTCGTTAGCATCAGTAAACTCGAGGATATTTAGAACGTTAGGACCGGAGGCACGTTTTCTTCGTTTACATCGATCTAAAGCTCTTTGAATAGAACTGCACGATGTTTGGATTATTGTACATTGATCCCGTAACAAGTCTATAATAGCCTGTGGAAGGTGATTATCTGCAGATACCCGGTCTATTGCTAAAGTTTCAGTCGTGGTCTGCAAATATGATAAAAGAGGCTTCTTTTTATACACAGCTGGATCTTCAGCCATTCCGGTTATTTCCATCTCATCTTCATAAAAAAGGCCAGACCTATGCGCTAAACGACGATTTACTACTGCACTGAAACCACATTGACACCGAATGGGATCTTCATCTACATAACCCGTCTGATGTTGATTTCCAGTCGCTCCATTACCATTAAAAGAAGGCGAATCTATAGCTCCAAAGGCACTTATATTCCTTAAACCACTGCCACTAATAACAGAACTCGTGTTTCCGCTTACGTTACCATTACCGATCGCCGGGTTAAAACTCGTCCCGGGAAGAGCCACGTACACTCCCGAATCTGAACCCCGAATATTACCAACACACTTTTGTGCATCGGCATTGCAGACGCATAAAGTACAGCTATCAAAATTGTGGTCCCGGAAAACGTTCAGAGCGGTATCATATAGAAGAACATTGACTAAAAGGGAATTCGCTTCTGGAGCTCGTGTAGAAGAAGATGGAGTTTCAGGTTCTTGAGAATTAAATTGTTTATTTAAGTACGATGACGTGGAAGTGGCAGGGCTGGAAACTGCTAATTCATATGGAGGTGGAGGGTGTATAGGCGTTCGTCGACAGGCAGTCATGTGGTGGTTCATGGGGCTACCAGTCTGAAAAGCTGACATTGTTGATCCAGCAGCTGGTGATATTGGCGACATTCCTGTTCGCAAAGCCATTTGCTGCATCATGTTTGGAGTATTAGGCGGACATGATAACTGATTCATTAGCATTGGTTGTTGTATTTGCTGCATTTTTTCTCTTTCTATCAAACCTAAATTCATATTATTAGGTGTACTAGCACGTGGATTTGTACTGTTATTTAGATTATTGTGGGGTATGCCAACATGAATTGACAATTGCTGCTGTTGCATTGGTTGTTGTTGCTGTTGGTCCTGCTGTTGCCGCTGAGGCTGTTGCCAAGATGGCTTGTAAACGCAGTTCGGCGGGAGCATTATTGGTGGCAGTGATTGACTTGGTAAATTCGTAAGAGGTGCATACTTTGATGATCCAACAAATTTACAAATTGGAGGCGGAACAAAGACATATGACCAATCCTATAAAAAGAAATTATTATTTTCAATTTTTTTTTCAAAACAAAATAAAGGAAGGGAATTATGTCACAAACAAGAATCCTACATTACAAGCTTTCTTTTAAATGTTCTGATTCATACAACTGAAAGTCATAAAATAACCGCTTGAAATTTATAAAACTAGTAAAGTAAATATAAAAATGTGCAGCAAAACAGTTAACACTGAGACAACTAACCTAGATAAAAGGGTCATGAAAAAAGAACTAGACATCTTTGATAGCTGAAGGTAATAATATGTATCTCTTGTTTCCCTCCAAATTGAACAATTATTGTATCTAGTATTGTTTGCCATTTTACATACGTACAGCGTACAGAAATTGTAAAAATTTATTGCAAAGAGAATGAATATGTTCGTGCAACTTATCGAGCATTACGTAAAAAAATCACCTTTAGCGATGAATCTCATTTTAGGTTAAATGCCTTCGTAAACTAGTGGGGTGGGTCCAGATTCTGGACACACGAACAACTTCCCAGTTAATAACAATTTTCAATTGTTATTAACAATATTCAATTATTATTAACAATATTTAATTGTTAATAGCGATAAATTTCATGATCATAGTACAAACGAGTAAGTGAAAACTCAATAAAATTCATATTATTCGATTTATCGTTTTATTTATCATTAATATCAACTATTTATGGTTTTTTTATCATTTTTTTATGTTACAAAAAACTACTGGATAAAAATATCAGATTTTTTTCAAGTATCGAGTTGTATCAGAACCAATTAGATCAGATAAATCTTTTTCAAAAAAAAACTTTCGCGCACTTTTATGTAATTTAAAAATACTTAAAAAATTGATATTTTAAATTTATAAATAAATAAATTAATGAATTTAATTTATCCTGATAATTCCGTTGTAAGTAGATGTAAAAAAAATTTTTACAAAATTATTCCGTTATAGCACTACTTTTTAATGAAAACCAAATAAATGCACTCGTTTAGAATTCATTTGTTATTAATAATTTTGAATGGTTATAAATAAACAATTTATAATTGATATAAACAAAGTTTATTTATAAAAGAAATTTTTTGTGGTAAAAAAAACAAAAAATTTCAATTGTTATAAGAATTTTTCATTGTTTATAATAATTTTCAATTGCTATGAACAATGTTCAATTTGTATTCAATTTCCAATTTTCATAATCAATTTTTAACTAGGTTAAACCATTTTTTATGATTATAAATTTATTATTGTTATAAAAAATTATTTATTGTTATAAACAATTTTTCATCATTATAAACAATTTCTGTTCATAATAAATTGTTATTATCCGACTTTTTGATGTCCCGATCGTCATCAGAACAAATTATATCGAAGAAATCCTTTTCAAGAAAGTCTAAAATCAACTTTTTGTTCAGTTTTTTTGTATAAACAAAAAAACGGCTTAACCGAAATTGATTAAATTTCTTTCAGCTCTTATTGACAATAATACGCTTCGAATGGCACCATAGCGAAATCGTTATCATTTTTTGTTCTCGCGAGATTTCGTTGTCGAAAAAAGTGGGTCCGAACGTACGTACGTACACACACACTTACACATGCATACATACATATGTTCAAAAACATGCGTAAAACACTATGGTGACTTTGAAATCTAAAAAAATTTTTAAACTGAGAATTTTGAAAATCGGGCCCATTACGATAACTTCGCTATATGTGGGAAGTTAATAAATAGAATTGTCGAATCCGACAGAATACACATGGCATCCTTGAAAAACCTTTCATGAACAAAAATTAACTATTAGGTTTGCAAGGCATAATTGAGCTTTATTTATTTGAGAATGAAAATGACAATGTTGTTACTGTTACTTATATGCTAGACACAAGATAAGCAGGAATGCTCATTACTTCAATGACGTCATTCGAGCGATGATCATTCGTGCTCTGACGGACACACGATAATGGTTTGCTAAAAATTGCACATCTTTTCCAATTTTTCCAATAAGTTATCATATTTTCACCGGGGCGGGTGTTGTTTGGGTAATGAGCTTGCAGAGACGTAATTCATTCAATGACGATAGGAATGATAAATAATTGTTCCTATGACGTGATGACACACAGGCTGTGCAATGATCATTCTTCCTCGAATGATTATTCATGCTTATCGTGTGTCTAGCATATTACACTTCAGATACGCGATTATCGATAATTTGTAGATCCATTTGATAATTTTGATCTGATCGATATGTGGTTTCAATAAGACGGTGCAACATGTCGTACATCTGGTGAAACAACCAAAGTTGTTGATGATCGTGTAATCTCCCGAAGTGCTCATGGGCACCAAGACCATGCAACATGACAACTTAAGATTACTTTCTCTGACATAAGTACTGATTTATGAGAAAAAGTGGCTCAAAACTTACATGAAATATTTTCAAAAAATAATTGCTGGTTTATGCCATAAAAAAATACATTTTAATTACTAACGTTTAGTTCTTATTTGATAACCCTTAAAATCATCAGTTCAGGAATTTTCGAGAACAAAGATTGTACAAAATCTCTAGACTTGAAAGTTGATAGAGTTAGACTTTAATTAAACTAAAGTAAATTAAATTCGTGGTAGTACTTACCTCGATTGGCTCATCCACTGGACTTCCAAGATCCGGGTAGATCTCTTGTTTAATTTTTATACTCTCATTGATGTCTGTTAACTGAATATCCATTGCACCACCACTGCAGGGACTAGAATTTGGATGATGTTGTTCATGGCTCGGTGGAGTTGGAAACATTTTTGACAATTCTTCAGGGCGGAGAATGCTTGTATTTGGATTGGTCGAATTGATGGATCTCTTAATTTCTTCTATGCCACAACCGTTCGATTTGTTAGAATCGGGAGGAGTGTGTACTTGAATCTTTAAATCAAACTAATCAAGAATAGTTAAAATATGTTTCCAAATTTTCTACTTACAGTCTCATCAGTGGAATTGTCGTCAGAGTTGTCAAAAATTTGATCCAAATCTTTGTACGATACTTGAAGACCTTCATTTGTAAAAAGGTTTCCTGTTAAAGTTTTGTCTTTACAACCGTCCGCGATTGGCTCTTTTTTAATTTCGTGCGCTTGTAAAATACTACTATCCTCAGGAGAAACTCTATCATAACTGTCTGTCATAATCTCTCTTTTGATTTGATTGTCATTGGACATACTATAGCCAATTGCTGGAGATGTCGGCGAAGGCAAAGGAGGCTGGGAGTGTGTATGTCCATCATACAAGTTACGCCCTCGCATTTTTCGATGGATGGGCTTAATATCCTCGTTGGGTTTAAAACGTTTTACTGGATGATCCATCCTGTAATTAAATTAATAATAAATAATGTGCAACAACTTAAATTTTATCCGTGAACTTTTAACTGCAAACGTCACGAAATTATTGTTAATTTTTCTGAGAGTCAAAAGATAACTGTTTGCTTATAACTTCAAGCAAAAGCCCCTTACGACTCTGAAGGTTAAAGACCCTAGAAGATTCATATAAAATCGTCTGTCAGACAAATAACATTTTATAAATACGTTGTACTGCGCGTTGTAAAGAGACAGAAGGGTTACATATCGACAGAATTTTTTATTAATATACTTAACGGATGGTTAAATTTAAATTCTGTTATCCTTTCTTTTATAAAATAAATTTCTTTATCTGACAGGCTTTACATCTATGAATTGTGTAACTAACAAATAACACTACAATCTAAGGTTAAATTGTTTAAAGTAATAATAAAACACAGTCAGACTGATAAATAACTGGATAATGAACTGTCGGTTGAATAAAAACCCTTTTTCTCTCAATTGGCTCCATTCAACAACATTGCGCGCTTCCTCAAAACTATTTTTAACAGACTTCGTTGTATATCTCTACTAAAAAGAGAGCTGGCGCCACTTCTGCCACCTCCTGACCTTTATCTATGGAATAGTTGGTTTCATCATGAGTCCACTTTTAAGCTGGTATAGTCTATTTCAGCTGATGACAAGCGACTGCCTCATAGAAAGCACTAGAGACAAACTACTAGCGACCATTTTGTAAGGCCTAAATGTGATGCGCGCTAAGTGTGCATTGTGATCTACACCGACTATTAACGAAGAATAGAGGAAGAAAGATTTATATCTAGATTCGCGGAAAAAATACGTACTATCCCCGATCGTTTTAATTTAAAATTTAAGTGATCTATATTACATTTATTACCCAACACCGACCCGCCGTTGCCCCTTGTTCATCTTCTTCTCATGCTATAAAACGTAACGTCTCTCCATCTGCATGTCCGTTCGACCACTTATGGCTCGAGAACCACTGATTAGACTGACGTCGTTATATGTACACTTTAAAGAGATGGCAGTCATGACATCGCTCCGTATGGACCGTGATACAAATTTGCATAAATGGGGAAATAACCATGGGCATGAGAAGACACTACGTCTGATCAAATTTCCAATAACGGTTCTGGAAATACCAATGGGTGGAATAAAATTTTGGGTTATCGAAAGATATTACGAAAAACTAATAAGTTATGAATTACTTCCTGAGAGGAGACTGACAGATGGATCCAGAATTGATCCATCATCTAAACCTGGGAGAGTACACCGAGGTATACCAAGCTCAGATGTTGGCCTGTTGAATGCACTAGATTACTTGAAGAAGAATCAATTCATGGGCAAAATTGTGTTCATTGCACCGAATAATCAAGCGGTTCTTAAGTGCATGAAACACATAACATCCAGACTTTATAGGGTGTTCTAAAACTCAATGAGTGTCCCCTTGTAAACAGGATGACACTGACTAATGGCATTAGTAACGTTATATTGTGCTAAGGAGTGCTCGGAGTAATCTGAATTTGGATCGAAAACCCTGAACTGGGCGATGTCATCTGGTTGGTGTCATCTAAAAAAAAGGAGGATGAGGAGACTGTGCCAATGTGCTACGGAGTGCTCCGAGTAATCTGAATTTGGATCGAAAACCCTGAACTGGGCGATGTCATCTGGTTGGTGTCATCTGAAAAAAGGAACAAGGACAGTGCTGCGACACTACAAGCTTAGAGCCGAAAAGTTTGACGTCAAATTTTACAAATAAATGCTTGCAATAACTAAGGGAATTGAGGTGAGGATGGAAAACTAGAGAACCAGCCAAACCTCGGTAATACTTGGGTAAGAGGCAAAATGGACACAATAACTGTGTCTGATTGTGGACAGTAATCCTACACGCTCAGAAGAACGGGCCCCTCAGTTTTTTGAAGATTTCCATCTCTCCTCTTGTTGTAATATTGCTTTATTTATATAATCATAAATATATAATTCATATTTGAAAAATATGCATTGTTATGTAGTGTCACTTTATGGTCTTCAAATTCAAAGTTGCTTTTTAAATCTGTATTTATAAACAAGCCCACACCTTATGCATTATATTACGAAGAAACTTTGGGGATGACAAAGCCCCGTTTCGACCAAAAATACTTCTGACCCAAAAAGAAAGCAACACTAAAAACCTTGGTGTTTATTATAAATAAATACTAAAACTTGAGGAATGATTTATTTAGGCACACAATCCAGAATGCGGAGAATTCAAAAAGGTAACAAAACATAATTTCAGTTCTCCAGCATGTTATAATTTATTCTTGTGCATTTGATACCAAAAAAAGACAATCCAACGACGTATGTGGGCCTCCTCTCGTCTCCTTCATCTTTACACTGCTTTCCACGTTTCAATACAATCTGCCGACTATGTCGAAATTAAAATATATATTAAAACGTGGCCAAAAAACATATGGCATTATATTTTCGAGGAATTGTCTACAATGTTAGAAATAAAATAAAAAAACCAATTAATTAGCCACCTCAATACTCATTAGATAAAATAGTTTTTTAAAAAAAAGTTGAAAACACACAAAAAGCGCTAAAAAGCATAAAATAATTTTTAAATTTATATCTATTACGACATTTTGAAGTCGGTGCAAATCAAACAAACCAAACAACTACAACAAAAGTACTTAATCGTCCTTTCTTATGATCCCGTGACCTGAAACGTTCAGGTAGTGTTATTACCTTCAATTGTGGTTATGTAGTTGTTTTATTTGTTTGATTTGCACCGACTTCAAAATGTCGTAATAGATATAAAACTAAAAATTATTTTATGTTTTTAATCGCTTTTCTTGAATTTGGTTCAACTTTCTTTAAAAAAAACTATTTTATTTTTCACTTTTTGGTGTCTTCTACTATATACAACGAAGAAAGAACCATCCCAATCGTCCACGCCTTAAAAAGTTAGGTTTAGCCCCCTACCCCACCTCCATTCCACATCTTTTCATGGTATCAATCGAGGAACATACTCTACCGAACAAAAAAGGAATCATCGAAATCGGTCCACGCGTTACGAAGTAACTACCCCTCCCCCACCACCACCATAGGACCAAATTAATCTCCTATTAGCAATGGGGATCACACTCTATACAACACCAAAAGAACCATCCAAATCGGTCCACGCGTTACAAAGTTAGGTTCCACTCTCCCCCCCTATACTATAAATTCATACAAATAGGAGATTCTAACAGTTAATACATACATAATTGAAGGTAAGTAACAACAAAAGAATGCCATTTTCAAATAAAAACCAAAGAATAATTTGAAAATGTTAACCTTTTGAATACTTACCCTAATTACCATAATTTTCACGAGCGCATACTATAACAAGCACCGTCTAAATTCTATAAAATAAACTAACTCACCAAGCATCCCAAGAAGAGTAATCATATAGAAGTTGGGGAACTAGGAAGTCATCGTCCATAGAATTTTCATAGTCTTTTGTACTTAGGTGTGGCCGCTTCAACAAAGATATGAACGTATTCATACACAATGGAATGCTGCTGGGATTCCCCGCTCCTACATTATTCGACGCACGTTGTTCAGTTGGATTCGAAGCGCCCATTTCAAACTTCTTAACAACTCCACTGTTGCTTGAAGTTAGAACTGGTTCAGCTGAAGTTGGGGGTTCTATACTGGGTGTCGGCTGAATGTATGGAGATGCAGTGATGCTTTTGTTGTCATGTTGGTCTGTTGGGGTGGGCGCTGGTGTATTTTTATCTAAGTGTTCTAATGGTGTACGAGGCTGTATATTTGGAACCGATGTTGGTGCACGTGGAGAAATTGCAGATAGTAACTGAGAATTTAAAAAAATTTTGAAATCATTCAATGCTTTAATAAGATAGTACTTGATCGGGCGGTGGAACAGATGTTGGCTGCGACAAAGTGGAATTCGGGTGAGGTGATTGGGCAGCGCTACCAGGTGATCCTACGGATGGTACAGGCATAGAGTCTCCAATTGAGTTTCTTGAATACGAAGAAGCTCCACCTTGTGGTGTTCCCGGATTTGTTGTTCTGTAAAACAAAAAATTAAATTACAATTTTCTGAATACGTTAATGATATATCTTTATTCTACTCTAATGTTTTCGTTTAGTGTCACTAAACAGATGAACTAAATCTTTTAAGCCACTCATAAGCAACTAATAACTTGTTAAAATATATTTAAATCTAAAATTTTTATTTCTTTTTTGTTTTTATAAAACTAAGGTAAGTATAGCATTTTCAATTTAAAGTCATACTTTGTCAAATTAATTTAATTTTTTTAATTTTGCTGTGAGCAAGATGAGTGAAATCCCGGAAAGTATCGACAAGTTTTGATGCCGCAAAAAGAATTGTTAATTAAATTATTTGAAGAAGGGAAAACAATTCCAGTGCGCGATTAATATATTAATAAAAATATGTATGGATCATATAATAAAAATGTTTGCAAGTGTAAAGAAAAGCATCGGGGTGGAAGTAGCGAAAAGAAATCAACAGCAACTGTTTTGGAATTAATGCAACAGTATGCTAAAAAAAAATCCAGTGGTAACCGTTAAAGAAAGGCGTTAAGTGAGCAAAATGTTTTCATTTCTAAATCAACAGTGAACAATAGATCACATAAATAAAAAATCATTTTGATTACTTTAATCGGCGGTTTTATCTCCGAAAACGTTAATGTAATTTACTATGTCATTTAATTAATTTAAGAAAATATTTTCTTATTTACCAAAAAATGAATTCTATTTGTACAAATATTAATTTTATCCAACATTAAATCTTTTTGAACTAACATCATTTTCATTTGTGAAATCATCAAATCAATTTGGTTCTAACATTAAATTAATTTAATTTTACAACAATACAATAAATTAATTTTACACTTTCCATCAGAAACGTCCGTGTAAAGAAATTTTAATATTTTTTTTTTGTTCGAATTTTAACAAGTGTCGTTTTGAATTTTTTCGAAAATGTCACTCCAGTCTAGTGAATTTTTCGTACATATTTTCCCTTAATATTATTTAAAACGCGAAGAAAACAAATTACTAAAACGCTTTCCAAATTAAGCTCAGAGATAAAACCAAAAAAAAATAAATTCCGTTAAAATAAAGGTGGTGGCGTTTAGTGAGATACCCTTGTTAGTCAAGATTTGTTGATTAACAGATTTAAATCGTTATTTCCGCGATTTTACTAGCGTATAACTTGACTCAGTTTTTTCCCCTTCTTTTTGGAGGACAGTCTTCAGGTCGTAGTATTTGATATTTTATTTTGGCGGAATTTATTTCCAATAACAACAACGTGAGTTATACTTTAGGTCGTTTATTTTAATAGAAATTGAAATCTCTTGTAAGGAAGGGAGCTACCGAACTTCACACCGTCTCCCAGTTACCGCCATGCTTAATCGTTTATCTTAACTTTTTTAGTTTAACTCCTCCTTGACCTTTTTCTAAATCATGGCCCTACTATCTAAGCCATATAAGTTATATTTGCTTTCATCAGCATAAATATCGATTATCCTAAAATCATAGTCCTTGCTTATGTCTTCCCTGACGAACAGAAATCTTCTTTTACGTAGAACTCGGCGCTGATATGTTTCCCAAGATCTCAAGCTCTTCTATTTCTGTAGCTAGTTTTGGAGCACGTATTCATAGGTTTATTGTCAATTGTTTTACTATTCCACCTCTCGTCCCTTGCATTTAATTTCTTGCCTGACTTCCAATTTCGCACTTTGTTTTGAAGTTCACCGATAGAGTTCAATAATAGAATGACTCCTACACACTGTTTCAGCTATTTGCCTCTGCGTTTTCTCTATAGTGTAATTGTGAATTAAATAATTTTCTCTGCTCTAATGTCGTGTGTCTGGCACATATTTCACTAAATATAATAAATCGATCATGTTATCAGTTTAATTCGAAATATATAGAAAAATCTACCAAAAGTCATTTCCTTTACAAGATTTTAATCAAAGCATCCGTAGGACAGTTTGCCAATTTAATAACCGGTTGATTAGTTTGAGATAAAACTTCTTCAAGTACGTTGCAATTCTTAGATACAGGAAACGAAAGGTATCTAAAACCTCCGTGCAATGTTCTATCGAAGATTCCACGTAATTTGCTTTCTTCGCAGACTGGACAAAAATTATTGGGCCCTGGTCTAAAGAAATTAATTATAATATAGTACAGAAACTGAACTTGTATTATAAAAGTATTTCGAAAAGATCATATGATTGCTTTTCATGCAATAGACAGAAATAGATTGCAAATTGTCCTGGAACTTTAGACCTAATATATGCAACTATATAGCATGAATGACTTAGGTATATGAAATTCAAAACACCCATTTAAACGACATTTGGGAAATTCTTGATTTAGCCGCATAAAAAGAGCATATAAAATTATGTAAAGAGACAAAAACAATTTCAATTCGTTTACTTATTTAGTTTTACTATACAGATGCAGACATTACCCACCCAGTTATTACTCCACTTAAAACACTAAACTAAACTAAATTCTTTGAGCCAAATCCACCAACTATTCTTTCCTAAATCCTTTTTGAGGCAAGCAATACTAATGTGAAATTGATTACTATCTCCTGCTTATCCTTGGAACATAGTCAGTAATTTTCACTCAACCCCTTAATCCAGAATTCCAAAGCTGTTCGTCCCTTCCCGCGAAAGCTGTGCTGTGCATCTGAGGTCTGTATATCCTTAGTATTAACACAAAAATATATGGATCGCTTACTTGCAGAGGGATAGGTATTTCTGGCTTTTCACTTATTAATGAGAAATTATTTTCTTCATTAAGTCTATACTAGTACCTGCAGTGATTATAATCAATTTGAAGCAAACTGAGGAGCGAGAACAGTACTTATTTCTACAATCAATTTTTGCGTTGTTCTGCAGTTTGCCGGCTTGAATTTATTATAATTACTGCAGGTAATGGAACAGTTTTAATATATCAAAAGGTCGTTATACCGTTTGACAATAACAACATATTTTTGTAATAATATTCAGAAAGATATTATTACAAAAATATATTTATTTTTTATGACATTTGCATAACTGCTCTAGACTTGATTTAATAAAAAAACGTTTTCCGATTAGAAAGTTAAAAGTGCTCTCTATTAGGTCCAGTTTCCAAAGCAACAATAATGATAAGACCTACATATTTACATATTTTGTCGAAAGAAAAGCAAACATTCACGACTTACTTTTGTTGATTTGTTGATTGATATTTTGGTAATGCGTTTAAGTTATTAATATTAATAATATTACTGTAAATATTCAAGTTTCATGATTTTTTTTTAAAAAAAAGGTTCAGATTCGAATTTATATTCCAACAATTTCATCGTTTAACGTTTCTTCCCCAACTTTGAAATGATGCTACATCTTAACTAGTAATTCTATCAAAAGCAAACAAACAAAAAACCAAAAAATCATACTATCGCTATCTATATTGGAGCGTCAAGGACATTGGATATGAACAATAAAAAAAAGATGGTGCATTGCGACGAATTTCAAAATATGTTTTTAAAGCAAATATTAACTGCAAAGTAATAATAAAAATCTTCAAATTTGCAATTAATAATAATTCGAGTAATTTTGCTGTTTCAAAGTTTTTCTGATATCCGAGGTAGCATACAAAGCAATAAAATAAGATTTTAGTAAAATAGCTTACAAAAGACATGCAATCTACATAACGACCCTGTAAACAAATAAACATAATTTAATAAACCATAAAACATTTCCTTTGCCAACTAAATTCAATATTAAGAAACTGGATTTAAAATAAGTATTGAAAACTTTATACACTGTGTTAATGAAAAAACTCGTATGGACAATGAAATACTAAAATTGAACTAAAAATAATTCTTAAAATATTTTACGTTTATAATAATGATTAATGAAATTTCGCGCACTCTGCCAATGTTAAGAAGTTAAAATGTGAAAAATTATAAAAATAAAAATCGGTTAAGTCTTAAAGTGACCTTAAACCAAGGAGTAAGTTGAGTGATAGACACAAACCTTTGACTTGGTAAGGTGTCAAGAGCACTGCAATTGTCTCCAGCTGGTTCCGTCGGAACAGCGGGAGATGCAGCAGTAATATCTGTAGCTGTTACATTTGAACATGTCAGACTGGCGTTGATGGCGGAGGAACAAATTTGAAGTCCTGCTGCGGTAGCATCCAGACTCTTTGAGGTCACTAACTGCAACTGTTGCATTGAATTAACACTTGTGGTCTGACCACAAATGCTAGCAGTATTTTGACGTTTGTGAAATGGTATACGATTTATGCGGGTTGATTTCTCAGGACGATTGCTACTGGATAGTTTGGCACTACTAACTGATGATGAAAGTCCACTGCTGGAATTTGTACGATTTCCTCCAATCAATTTGTTACACCTGAAAGCCATAATATGGCCCATTCTTCAGTGGAGGACATTTATAATTAAACAAATTTAAAAGAAATACAAAACAAAAGCAGAAAAAAATCAACCATATTATACCAACTACCAATCTTATCAATAAAATTATTTTTTAAGATAAGCAGATGTTTAAATTCTTGCAATTAAAATTCATATCCAGTTAGATTGCACACTGCACCAACATATAATACATCGTTGATAGCGCATTAATTCGGAAATTTTCTTAAAGTAAAGATGAATAAGAGATGGCGGCTTGCGCAAATAACCAGTTTTAAAAACATTTTTATTTATGATGTTATTTAGCAGCCCATTCATCTTTTAAAAGTGTGTATATACAAAATCACTAAGCTTTTATTTAGACATACAGCATTATGTGTTAAGTATGCAAATCAAAGCACCACACAGCATTTCGTTAGTTAGTTTTATTAATTTAGGTTCGTTTTTCCATAGAATAATGCCATAAATTTAAAAGTTTTATGCTTAAAAAAAAGCAAGTTTCGTAACATTGGGAGAACAATTGAAAAAATTAGGCCTCTAAAAGACAACGCTTTTTGATTGACGTCGGCTTAGTACCGAATTTTGAATAAGTTTATAACTATAAGCGCGTGCAGTAAGACATTCCGTAAACGATCATATTCAATTTATTTATACGATCATACCAATTTGATAAAATAAGACAAATAGCCTCACCTTTGAGACATTTCTACGAATAATATAATGTATACTATGAGAACCTATTGAACGTATCAAATCCACTAGCTGACAGACAAATCCTAGAAAACCACTTGCTTTACCAGAATTTCATTATAACAATTTAAATAGCATTTTTATTTCGTTAATAAATTAACGTTCTAAACCAAAAGTATTCATTAAATTGAAATTTAATACAATTATGTAATCCGTATCGTTGACTTGTTCCAGTGTGCTATAATATAGGTATGAGGAAAGCAAACTCGAAACTAATCAAAAAAATAGGAAAATTCATAAAAAAATTCTTGAGAAAACACAAACTATTTTCTTTATTTTTGTTGCTTTTTTAAAGCTCTTTCGAGTTTATTTTTCGTCTGTCCTTATGTTGCATGTAAGGTCTCCTTGGGGGAAACATAAGTAAGGGCGGCCACACGACAATAAGGGAGATTCTTGAAGCCACAACTGAGTTGGCCATGTTAGCTGATCAGATGCCGGCAAGATTCTCACCATTCCAACCACCCCTAATACAGGCTAAGAATCGTGAGACCTGGACGTTTCCAGCTGTCCGTCCAGGGGAACTACTACCCAAACGCAAAAAGCTTCATCTACCCAAGATTTTAGTTCGAAAATAAAAGTGATTTTTTTAATAATTCAGTATATTGGCAAAGTTGTAATGAAATATTTGTGGCAAATACATTTCAGAGTGTAAGTAATTCTAATACAACTTACACAATCAAAATGCGACTAAAGGTCTTTTCAAACTTGTTTTATATGCGTCAACCTGCAAAAATCTTCGTCTATCATAAAACTTACCACAAAAAGGTTCGTCTACCTTGAACAAATTATAATTTCGAAGAAAATTGTGTTTAAGAAAACTACAAACAATCTAATTGTATTCAAATAATCTGAAATTGTAGTTGTGAGTTTATTTTTCGGCTAGACGGCAGTTTGTTGTAACGTCTTGAGTTAAAACGACACGCGGAAAGCGATACCATCTCATCTGAGAAAGTTAGTAACTGAAGATTATGAAAATAAGAAGTCTTCTTATCAAACTGCAAAAAAAAAATTTAAACTTTCAAGATCTACAGTGCAGGGTATAATTATTTTATTCGAGACGACTGGAAGTATCGAGAAAAAACCGATACCAGAACGACCAAGACTGACTACTTCAAGCGAAAGTCGAATTTTAAGGAAACGATTAAACAAAATCGTGCTGCAAGCGAGTCTGGAATTTGTACAGAGAGCATAGGAAAATGTGTTTCTGTGGATACCTGTAGAAGAAGGATGAGAGAAATGGGTTATAAATCTTATAAGGTAAAGTTTCTGATATTCTGTTATGGAATCCCGCAATAATCTCTAAATTTTAAGGCTAAGGAGAAACCACTTTTGACCAGTACCCAAAAAGTAAACGCCTCGCTTTTGCTAAAGCCCACGAAAATTGTACACTTCAGTGGCGATCAGTTATATGGAGTGATGAGGCACGCTTTGAGTTGGACATGCAATTCTATAAAATAAACGCGTCATTCGAAAAAAAACTAAAGCATTCCAAAATGACTGCCTAAGTCGAAAAGTAAAATTCCCAAGCTCTGTAATGATTTGGGGATGTATGTCAGCTTGAGGAGTTGGTCATCTGTGCTTCACTAATACTACAATAAATAGCACTACGTACCAGACTATTCAGCAAAATTATCTTCTTCCATCAATACCTGCTTTGGAAAGACCAGGAGGCGAATATATTTTCCAGCAGGACGGGGCTAGTTGTCATACGGAAAAATTAACAAAGCAATGGTTTCAAAATCATGAAGTTCCACTAATGTAATGGTTTGATGGCCATTGCATTAGTGGAACTTCATGTTCTTGAAACCAAATCCCGGACCTTTCTCCCATTGAGAACATATGAGGAAAAATTAAAAAGACATTGAGGTATTCTCCCGCTACCCCAATGGATGTTCAGCTGAGTGTGAAAAATTAGTAATCACTATGCCTAGACGTATGAAGGATTTTATCCGACTAAATGGTGACGCTACTAAATGGTAGAGAAAAGTTTACGCAATTCCTGTAAGTTAATTTAATGTTTAGCAGGCTTAATTCTCTATGAATAGAATTCGGATTTTTTTTCTTTTTTAGTGAATTATGTTAAAACATTTGATGGATTTTTATATAAATAATAATTAATAAATTAACATGTTATTTTAGTATTTTGCAACTTAAATTTATTTGCAAATAAATTTTTTTACATTTAGTAATTTTTAATTTTTTTAAATTTGAACGTCCCTCTTCTGTGCGCATCTGCCTATAAATAGCGCACAGCCAAATGCACTATGATAAGCAAAATATACTCACAATACGATTTCAATACATTCAAATTGTTACTCGATCCGATCCATCGTAGTTTCTTGACAACAAAATTTTGCTCCAAAATTGTAATTTGTACAAGGTAGACGAACCTTTTTGCCGCAAGTTTTGTGATAGACGAAGATTTTTGCAGGTTGATACCATAAAAAAGTCGCATTATTGAAAGAACCTGTAATCCTATTTTGATTGTGCGAGTTCTATTAGAATTCCTTATATCCTGAAATATATTTGCAAGTACTTCTATATAACTTTGCCAGCAGACTTTATTATTAAGAATTAATTTTTATTTTCGAACTTAAATCTTGGATAGACGATGGTATACGGATGGATCCAAGACTGAATCGGGCGTTGGAGCAGGGGTCTGGAGTAACTCCCCTCGATTCAGTTTATCACTGGCCCTGGGAAAGTACACCACGGTATTCCAGGCTGAGATCTTCGCTATACTGACATGTACTTACGAGAACCTAAGAAGAGCTTATAAGAACAAAATCATCTCAATATTATCGGATAGTCAAGCTGCAATCAAAGCAATTGCTTCATCTACCACCAGATCAAAGCTGGTGTGGGAATGCCAAAGGAGCCTAGATGAACTGTGTAGAACTGATCAAGTCAACTTGATCTGGATACCGGGACATCATGCCTACACGGGGAATGAAAATGCAGATGAACTTGCTAGGAAGGGGTCCAATACCACTTTCACAGGACCGGAGCCGGTCTGTGGAATTCCTCTCTGCACGGCTAAAAGGCTTATAGCAGACCGCGCAAGTGAGGAGCATATGTTGTATTGGAACAACATTGAGGGGCACGATCACTCAAGGAGCCTTATGCCCTCACCGTGGCCGGGTAGATCCAGGGAGCTCCTCAAGCTGAGCAGGTCGGATGTTAGAACTCTGGCTGGTCTGCTTACCGGCCACTGTCAGCTGAGGAAGCACCTGGTAAGGATAGGTAGGGCCATCGACCTCACCTGCAGACTCTGTCTGGAGGATGATGAGACCCCATTACACGTACTATGTGAACGCCCTGCAGTGGCCAGGCGCAGATTTAGCCTATTCGGGAAACCAACCCTGGTACCGAGCGGGCTGAATGACTGCCAACTGCGGGAGCTGTTGAACCTCTTCAGAGGGACCGGCTTGATATAAGGTGTTGAGAAAGTTAGCACAATAGGACCCAGTGGCCGCAGCGCTTGAGAACCTCACACCTCCAATTTAGTCAATCAAAAATCAATCAAGGTCTCATCAACTTTACGCTTAACTTAATTCTTTTATACCTAAAAAGAGACATTAAAGCCTCAGAACAAAAAGATATTGATATTTATATTAATTTATAATTTATATTATATTAATATATTATAATTAATAATAGCAGTATCCTAGTGTAATTTTTAAGAAATAGTGATTAAGGTAAAAGCACAAATCAACTTTAACGGTATTAACAATAAATACAAAGCAGACCAGACCAAGTAAATTCATGCTAAATCTGATAGAGACTTATTCGCGGTGTCACCTCATATTTAAAAACAACACTGCGAATTTAGCGTGGCAGAATTTGATGTAAGTAGATTTTATATGAAAATGTAGTTTAGCGTGGACATCAGTACCAGGCCAAACATTTTTTTCTTTAAAAGTAAAAAGTAAAAGCACTTGTTTTACTTCCACAAATAGGAGTAAACATTTTCTTTAGGATGGTGAGAGCTCAAAGAAAAAGGATGGATGTTTCGACCGAAAGTGCAAGCTTGTCATCATCAGCGTGGTACTTGCACTTTCCGCCACGGACATTCATGACGGAAGGTCAAAAACACAACTCCTATAAGTACTCAGTTTTAAATCTGAGTACGAATTATTTATGAAGAGGATTTTTAGTCCATCAATTTCATAAAATGCCAATACTGGTTATACTGAGCGGTCATATTTTTGAGCGATCACCATCCCAAAGAAAATTTTTACTCCTATTTGTGGAAGTAAAAGAAGTGCTTTTACTTTTCATTTTTAAATAAATGACTTCCACCAAGTGTTTGCTGAAAGGAAACTTTCTGATTTTTTTCTTCATTGCCCTGCAACCTAATGCTTCTGACACCACACCTTAATATTGGTTGTTAGAGCAGACCCACAACGTATAAGTCTGCACATTGGAAGAAAAATTTTTGGATCTTAAATGTTTCCAAGAGCCGCGATAGCATAGTTCTGGCAATTCTGATACTGTTTACATAAAAATTAAATAGTAGGAGATTCCACTGAGATATAAAATATTCATTCCCGAATAAAGTGATTGATATTTCAGCAAAATAGTGCTTATTGTATATGAAAATAATTCGTACGCCTAAACTGTGAAATGGTTTTCTAATCCTTGGCAGCAAGGAGAGTTCTGAGGACTCTTGTTCTAATGCTACATACTTTAGTTTAAAATTGTCAAAAGCTCCTTACATGGTAACATGGCGGATCCTTAACATCCACTGGCCGGAGGTCCTTACCACCGAAGTCCTACACACGCGTACAGGCCAAGACAGGATAGATACCAGTATTCGCAGGAGAAAGTGGCAATGGGTAGGCCACACACTAAGGGGCAAACAACATTGCACAACAGGCTCCAGATTGGATCCCGCACGGGATCCAAAGAAGACGCCGGATTTGACAACCGTGCAATACATGGAGAAGATCCGTAGAGAAGGAATGTACCCAGATCACCACATCTTGGCTGCAGTTGAAGGCGTTGGCGCCGAATCGGACCAGGTGGAGAGTCGGTGTAGTAAACACCCTATGCCCCACAAGGGGTTAAAGGAACCGGAGATATGTAGATTGGATTCGGTTGCTCACAAACAATTGTCTATTTGTTAAGTTGCGTGAAAGATATAATTTTTCAAGTGCTACACCTGCGTTAATATATGATCAGTTTTGTTGAGACATTGCTGCGAGTGAATAAATGTGATGCCATGGTTCTGTAACCCGTTAAGTGGTTTTTTCCCTATATGGGTCAATGCGCTGTCCTGGTGAAAAATAAAATAATTCCCACAAAAAAACGACAATAGGTGCCTTCGCGCGAACTTTGAGCAGCCGTCGTAGTTATCGCAGTTCAGGAAATGTCAAATGTAGGTTAGTCTAACGAACTTTTCCAATTTGAAATTTAGAAAATAATATTACTTTCTGTTTGCTAAGAACACTTATTCTTCCATTGACGCAAATAGCAGCTACCAAAATATACATAAATACAACACTTTTAAAAACGTGAAAAACCAGTCTCACTTGCTCAGTTGTTCAATATGTGTATGCAATTTTTTTGCTGCTCAAAATGAACTGAGACGGTTTCGCGAAAGCATATTTCAACTGAGACAACTGAGAATTCTTAGTTATCTCACTTGTCTCAGGTCGCGCGAAAGCACCTAAGGTGTCTTTTGTCACTTGCTGCAAAACGTACTGCTGGTAATACACTCAACTGATCTTTGCTTTTGGTTTAATGAATAACGGTCGTGTAAAACTGTATGCCGCCATTCCAATCCAGACCAGACAGGGTTTCGGGGGACACTTGCGTAAAAACAACAGCGTCACACTTTGTTAACTTGTTTGAAAATATTGAATTTCTCTCGTCCCATTTTTTGTATTTTCGCCACTTTTAAACAGGATTTTTATTTCTGATATTAATCGATGTGATGCTGATTGCGATTTTAACTCGTGCACCATCATAGATTGTGCTCACTTTAATTTTAAGACTCACAATTTCGCCGCAAAGAACTTTACTAATTACTGACGAAATCATGTGATTTTATCCCTAGTCCTTATAATGTTTAAGTTGATTATGCACTGATTCACTCCCTGCACGTCTGCAAGATATGACCCCCACGGAATGAAAAAAAAACATAACCGCGAAAACGACCACACTCATTTTCGGACACCTTGCACTGTATGTTGATGACTTTTATGTTTATATTGTTAGGTGCATTGGGCCTAGTAGACCTGAAGGAATGATAATTTGTCGGAGATAGTTCGCTACGCGCCGAATGACTCATTACATCTTAATATATAAGTATGTATATGATAAATGTTACTATTTTTTTTTCAAAAAGGAGCTTCATGCTGCGTGCTTCCATTTTATCAGTCTCACTCACTATAACTCTAAAATGTTTCGTAATTTTGATCCAGTCTAAACTTGTAAGACTAATTTCGCATTTAAAGATATGAATATGGATTGAAGTACTTGACTCATCATGAATCTTTGGGTGCAGTTTAACGAGTTATGGAGATTTCCGTACAATTGTATTCCTTTATACTTTAGTAACAATAATTAGCTTGATTATCACTACAACAAGTTGATTCAGATATGCATGATTATCAACTATTTGAATATTTGACAAATATGTAAACTCTGTTCCAAAAAGTACATGGTAAATGGATATTACGATGCCAAATTTCCCAAACTCGCCAAAAGCCATGTACAGCCATCCTTTCGATGTTTCTTGGTCGACAAACCATGAGGCACTTTTTGCGATAAGAACAATCAGCAGACAGATGCTTTTGGACGACCGACAATGATCAGCACTCAGTGTTGGCTGTTTTTACATGCGAAGTTTTCCGATGCAATACGAATTCGAGGGACTGGAATGGTCGGAAAGAAGATTTAGTGTAGCCAGATTATATCTTTTAGCACTAGATTTGTAGAAATGCTTGAATTTTTTTATAATAAATTGTTTTGAATTAGTTATTTTTAAATATATATATTTTTGCTTCAATGTTGCACAGCTGTTAATCAAAAAAATCCCTACTGAATGGTTATGGATTCATCAAGAAACTTATTATATTTCCATGCTTTTGATATGGCAACCCGAGTCCGCGAGGAAAAATCAGAAAATGTTCTGAGTTGAAATCGTGGCAACAGCGTGCTGAGGAAGAGGAATGCATGCATAGGATAATGATGGGATAATAAAGCAGACAAAAATAGTCCATAAAAGCGTGTACTGGCAATGTTTTTGGAACAGATTATAGACGCTGTGTAGTAGTCTTTATCGGATACCTATTGATTTCTTATGGTAACTTACGCCTACTTGTAAGAATGCTCATTAATCGTATAAAAATAATAAATTATAAATAACGAAATCCTTCCGTCTCATAGCCCACAAGGAATTGCGGGAACTACAGAAAAAAGAACAGCCGAATATAAGCGACCAATTTCTTCTTCTTCCAGCTGGTTTTCATACAATCTGAAGCCCTTGCCTTCAATCCCAGTATGGAATGCGTGAAACAAGGGTTAATGGTCAGGTTCAGTCAGTACTCATTGGAGCGCAAGCCTACCACTTAAACCAGCTAACCAAGTTATTAATTCCCAATCAAGGAATGCTTGCATTTTTGACTATTTCCTCCATGTCAAAGCCAAACTAGTTCCGAAGCTCCCGAGGAAAAAATTGTTTATTGTATTGAAATAACCTGGGAACTTTTCAAATGTTAATCCCAATAAGAACCTCAACAGTACCAAGGGTTATATGGCAACAAATGAACGAGAGCACTTCGGATATCATTATCCTGATATACAGTAACATCAAAAAATGCTGGTCCGCGATTCAAAAATGTACTTGTAATTATTATCATTCAAATAGTTAAAGATTTACTTTTAGCCTGTGCTACCGAGGGATTTCCAAATATAACAGAACGAACACAACGAAATGAACTCCAAGATCCTCGGCTAATAATTGGGGTGTAGTTTTTGCAGAGGTTATTTATGTTCTCAGAAGCATTCTAAGGTACATTATCTGCTGATTATAAGTGAATATCCATTATTTCAAGTAAAAGTAAAACGGTTTTAAATTATATATAACAAATATATGCCTAATTTGAAATTTTTTTACATTTAGAATTAGATTAATGCTGAGATAACGTATTACCACTGCCCAACACAAATAAAATGAATCGTCATTTTCTGGTTACTATTTAATCCAAGCCTTTCAACAATATGTACACTTTTTTCAATATAATATACGTAATCGTAATATATAGCGCAAATTAAGGTCATGCAATATTTATATGAATTAAATTTCTACCATCTCATCGAAATTAAATCTTCAACTAAATTTAAAAAACAAATATATATATATATATACTAGATGCACTGGAAATTTGCAAGCACGCCATCAAATTTGTAAATAGTCAAAGATGCAGTAAACATGCCTTAGTTGCTATAACGTACATATTAATAAAATTGGATACTCACTTGGTGCAGATGCACATTGCCTTTTGCGTGGGATCAACATAATCCCAACATGCTTTAGATTCGGAACAAGTATTATTATTGTTGTTATTAATATTATTCGTATTAATTCCGTTGTCAGCCCCCTCTACGTCAGTATTCGGGGTTCTGCTACTGTTTTGATTATTGATAACTGAAGAGTTTAAATTAAGACTGGCCAGAGGGTTTGTTATACAATCCTGCCAAACTCGTTCGGGTACTGTTGTTGCAGCAGATGGAGGCTTATGAATATTAGCAGTGTTGCCAAAATTGCTACTGGAAGTATCATAAAAGGGTAAAGGCTTTGAGTCTGTTAGGTGGTGCACAGGTCCATCATGTGGTGATTTTTCCATATCGTCTAAATCCGTGACTAGTACATATTTCGAGGGATAACGCATTTTAACACCACCTAAAATTATTTAAAAAAATTGTATTATTAAAAAACAACAATAATTATTATCAAGATTTTTATACATTACCTGAAATGACCTCAACTATAGGAGGAAGCTTTGAGTTGTCCTTATTGCACAACGGATAAAATGAACACCAATCTTCAAGTAATTTTTCGGTTGCTGGGTCAATAGACTTATGACTATTTCCGGTTAAAGTAGCAGCCATTCCAAATGGAGCTAAAATTACCGGTTTTGGTCGGGCATCGGTGTTCGTTACAGTTGCTACAGCTTCTGTTAGGTATTCGGGTGATAGAGGTCGAACAGCTGGATGCTCTCGAAGATCTATAGATGCACACACAGTGTCTCCATGCACGAAAAATGCAAATGAAAACGACAAGTGCTGCGAGCTAAAATATTAATAAGAAAATATTAATCGAAAATTTATGAAAACTATGTATTAGAAATAAGTAAAGTACTTAAACCATGAGAAAACATAATCAAATCCGGACCTGCGACGATTTAGCGTTGCGGACCATGGCGCGGGCGCTGGCTTCGTTGGGTAAGGAGCAGCAACATTACCTATGTCAGTTGCTACTTTACTCCAAACGAGCCAATAGCGGATTTCCAGGCCAAGTTGGACGCGGTCCGCGGCATGGATGGGGAGCTGGTGGTGGCTGGAGACTTTAATGCGAAGGCCTTGGAGTGAGGGGAGCCCATGCCTGACTCCCACGACGAACGAGTCCTGGACTTTGTGTCTAGGACGGGGCTGGTGGTCCTAAACACCGGCTCAATGCCCACCTTTCGGCGTCCTGGGTACAGAGAGACAATTATTGATGTCTCCCTGGCGACGGAAATCTTGGCTGCACGTGTGCAGGACTGGCAGGTGATCGAGGACTATTATACAGCCAGCGATCACCAATATATTACGTTCCGCGTGCGTGATATAGCGCCAGCGCGGGTCCGGCATCTGCAAGGCCCGCCAAGATATGATGTTGCTAGAATGGACGTCGAAAGGTTGTCTCAAGCCATCGCACGCGGCCGGCGAACCATGGACGGGATTCCAGAAGGACTGCCATTTATCGAGCAAGCCGCCTGGGTGGTAGAATCTACAATGAGTCTGATCCACGGGGCTTGCCGAGAGGCCCTGTGTACTGGTGGACGGACGAGATCGCGGAACTGAGGCGGATACGTCTTTGCCGATTATAAGACAGCGAAGAAGAGCCTTCGTAAGGCCATCCAAAGGAGCAAGCACCGATGCTGGCAGCGGCTGGGGGAGATCCTTGGGGACTGGGATACAGGATCGTCCTCCGCAAATTAGGGGAGTTCTCACTAAATACCCCCCCTTGCTGCGTAAACGGTCCGATCCATTGTGGACGCCTTTTTCCCCACCCATCCGCTGGAGCCTAACTGCTCCTCTTTTAACAATGGAGGAACTTACGAGGGCCTCGCAAAGCCTACAAAACAAGAAGGCGCCAGTGCCCGACGGGCTCCCGGCAGAGGTGCTGAAGGCGTTGACGCCGAGCCATCCAGAGCTCTTGCTTGATATGTATAATGCCTGCCTGAAGGCGGGAGTTTTTCCCTCCCGCTGGAAGGAAGCTATCCTCGTGCTTATCAGCAAGGGCAAGGGCAAGGGGCCAGTAGGGTCCCCTGGGTCGTACAGACCGCTGTGCATGCTCGACAAAGCCGGTAAGCTCCTGGAAAAGGTCCTGAAACCTCGCCTCCAAGCGACCGTTGAGGCTGCTAGGGACCTTTCCCAGAGGCAGTAAGGGTTTACGGAAAGAGAGGTCGACGGTTCATGCTATCCAGGAGGTAGTGGACGCGCCCCGGGCACCGAATGCGGGAATTATTATTCTCGCCCGGTGTGCCTGCTGGTCATCTTGGATGTGCGCAATGCCTTCAACTCGGTAAGGTAGGGTCACGCGCTCAGGGCGTTAGAGCGCAACTTCAGGGTCCCTCATTATCTATTACGGATGATGAGGGACTACCTGAGGGATCACACTCTCATCTTCGAGACCCAGGCCACCATACCGGGCCCCGACATATGGAATTATACATATGACGGAATCCTCCGTATGGAGATGCCTGAAGGGTCTTTTCTGGTTGGGTATGCTGACGACATCGCAGCGGTCATTACCGCTAAAGATGTTGCGGCGGCTCAGATGAGGCTCAACCAGGTAATGCGCCGGGTAAGCTCCTGGCTGCGTGACCAAGGGCTGGAGTTAGCGCTTGCCAAGACCGAAATCGTCCTTCTGACAAAGAAGCGCATTCCGTTGCTGGTCCAGATGCGGGTAGGAGACATGTCGGTCCAGACGCGGCCCGCGATCAAATACCTGGGGGTGAGTCTCGATTGTAGGGAGTCCTTCGCCAAAAGGAGGGAGACAACAGCGGGACTCCCTAGCGGGGCTCCTGTTGGGGAGTCCTGCTGACTTGCGGGCCTCGTAGGAGGCTGTTCTATAGGACTCCACCGCAAGGTAATGTCTCCCAGACGGTTCCGTGGTGGACCTCCTGGAGAGGGGAGGGGGTTTTAGCCGGTAGGACTGCTTGTTGGCCAGGTGAGCCCGGCACATGGGTGACTTCGGCCACCTAGGTGCGTACGCATTTCCCCGCTCCCAAAAAACAAAAACAAAAAAACCAATCAAATCCCTAGGGACTACAGTAGTGAATCCAAAGGCAAACTGCACGGAGAAAAAATACCACTAAATGTAACTTTAACTGGTTTGCTTTTACACTAATTTTCTTTTAATATCGTCATAGCGCCATGGAAGTAAATATACATATATTCAATTTCAGGTTTGAAAAAATCTAATTTGAAAGCTTTACTGTTCCCTAGTTTAGCTAATGTTGACTTCGAATACGGTTCTTTTACGAGTTTAATACCATCTTATGATTTTAATATTATAACATATTTCTGTTGTAGGGAGAACGATGATTGCCTATGGAACTTTAAAGTGCAATCACAGAGGTCCTTCATTATTTTTATTCTAGGAAGACAACATTAAACAAGGTTAAGAAAGCTTACTCAACATTGTATATCAGGTCTTCCCTAAAATCATTGTCAGCTAATATAATTGATATCTTGCGGTATTTCGAATTTCATTTAAACAAAAAAAATAAATTAAGTATTCCAATAGCTTCGTAATGTCTCATTAGGATTTTCAACCGTATCACAACCACTGGAGTTAGATAAGACTTTGACAAGGTTATAGCTCATTTTTTGCAGACATCGAGTGATATTAAAGTGGCGTATAATTAAAAGACAAATCGGAAGTAATGTGTTCTTAAGTTTTAAGGTGCTATTTACGTTAAACCAAAGAGAAATCAATATCAATTCTGGGGTGCGTCAAGCTGGCACTGTCACATACTAAAAATTAAAAAAGCGATACGGCAAAATAATGTGCTCTTTATGGGCTTATTTTGTTCCCAAATAAAAAATTTTGTGCTCGATAATTAACGCGGTAAATCACAGTTGTAATTTCCCGTGCTAGCTATCGGAAAACTAGCTCTAACTCTCCTTTGGCGGGGTTATATAAAAATAACAGCGTTAAAAAGTGCTATTTATGTGCTTTAAAATAGCCGGGACCGATTTTCGAAAAAATCATCCCTTGCCTAAAAAAACAACCCCTATAAGAAATTGATCATTCTAAACCAGTGATGGCCAAAGCTATGTCTGTGGGCAAGGGAGCTTTTAAGCTTTTATTAATTCGCATATGCACTTGTTTGGCTTTAAGCAATTTAAGCAATTATACAATATCTTAAAATGTACAACCTTTTGAAAAATTAAATTGCTTAAAAGTGAAGATTTTTTTAACTTTTGTATGTTTTAACGATTAAAAAACGCAAAAACAGGAAACCGAGCAGAGCCAAACAAGTGCATAAGCGAATTAATAAAGCTTAAAAGCTCCCTTGGCCATCACTGGTTTAGAATGATCAATTTCTTATAGGAGCTGTTATTTATGCAAGGGATGATTTTTTCGAAAATCGGTCCCGGCTATTTTAAAGCACATCAGTAGCACTTAATTTTAACGCTGTTATTTTTTATCCAAGGCCAAGTATAACCCCGCCAAGGGAGAGACAGTGCTAGCTTTCCGATAGCTGGCACGGGAAATTACAACTGTGATTTGCCGCGTTAATTATCAAGCACAAAATTTTTTATTTGGGAACAAAATTAGCCCATAAAGAGCACATTATTTTGCCGTGTCGCTTTTTTAATTTTTAGTATGTGACAGGGCCAGCTTGACCCATCCTCAATTCTGTATATCCGCATCCAAATACAAAAATGAAAAAATAGAAATATCATTTGGGACATTAAGATTTGCTTTTTTAAACACCTACTGATTGAAACTATTGGAAGAGCACAAACTTCAATTTTGTGTTTTGTGCCTTTTGCTATCGTGATTTTAGCTGTATGAACCATTGCTTAATGATGCGTTACACCTAAATTGGGAAAAATTTTAACACTGCCTCAGTAGATGAACAGTTCTTGTACCTCATGGAGTGTGTTAGCTATTTGTTTGATAAACACGTTCCTATAAATGCAGGTGAATTTCCTTGCAAGTTCACGGTTTTCACAACATAAAATATTAATATCAAGACGTAATTCTGCATACCGTAGATGGAACAACGCTGAATAATTTTCGTTCATTACCTAATGAAATGTTGCGATTAAAGCCTGTCAACCGTAGCTTTTGGAACTGTTAAACTGGTGCTGTCGGGCTTGATGAAAGCCATCTCAAGTTCGTTTTAGTTCTTCTATTCATAATTCTTCCCTTTCTTACTTACATTTTCAATACTATGCTTTCCACTTCATCCTTTCCTAATGATTCGAAACTTTCAAAAGTAAAAAAATACCTTTCTATCTTAATCTCTATACTTTCATTTCTTCCTAACTGCACTATTGCCCTCATACAAATTTTAGATGATATTGCCATTAATTATTAACCCAAATCCTCCTACTGGTAGTTTAAACGCCAATAACATTTTTTTCCAATAATCTTATCCATCTAACATTTTACAGTAGTGGGTACTCCTACTTGTCGTTACAACGACCATCACCATGCTGCTTCAACTTCAGATCTGCCGATTTCTCTATCATCAATGATTGGCTTTCGGACTACGACTGTGCTGCTGTCCTAACTGAGGCGGATATTGACCAGGCCGTCCATTCGTTTTACAACGCTCTCTATACCTGCTTCACGCAGTGTGTTCCGATCTCGTTTTCCTCTCCTTCCTCCTCCAGTTCATCGCAACCCTGGATCGATGGCCATTTGAGACACCTTAAAAATCTAAAGTGTAAAGCCTGGAAAAAGTTTTGCTCCTCTAGGCGCGACGAGGACTACCTGGTTTATTATGACCTACACCTGCGATTCTCCTCTGATCTACAGGCGTCATACAGTAGATTCCTGTCTAACTCGAGATCCAATTTGCTCAATAATCCCAGACAGTTTTGGAAGTTCATCAACTCTAAGCGACGCAGCGATGGATACCCTTCCTCCCTGAGGCTGGGTGACCGCGAGAGTCATGACCCTCTTGTGGTGGCAAACGCTTTCGCTGACTTCTTTAGTACCGCTTTCTGTGACCCTTACTGTGATATTCTTTCCAATGACTTCTCCCACTTGACTAGGCTCCCGCTTACTTCGCTTGAGTTCAGTGACCTTGTTCTCAACGACTCGGCTGTCTCCGCTTATCTGTCGAATCTGCCCGACATGTTTTCGTGTGGTCCGGACGGGGTCCCGGCCTCGTTTTTGAAAAGATGCTGCTCAACGATCACTCCTGTCCTCTGTCATCTGTTTAACCTCTCCCTGCGCTGTGGTCGTTTCCCGAAGCTCTGGAAAGATTCCGTGATTATCCCTCTTCACAAGAAGGGAGACAAGGCGGACATATCGAACTACAGACCCATCGCCAACTTGTCACACATTGCTAAGGCCTTCGAAACCCTGATTAGTGATGTGCTCCGCTATCATTGTAAACCCTTCCTGGGTTCTTTTCAGCACGGCTTCATGAAGGGTAAGTCAACTACCACCAATCTGCTCGAATTCGTACATTTCTGTTTGCCCCTGATCGAATCGGGTATGCAGGTCGACTGTATATTCACTGACTTCAGCAAGGCCTTTGATAGGATTAACCATGGCATTCTCGTTCATAAGCTCAGCCTGCTCGGTTTTCCGCCGCTCTTCGTGGAGTGGCTGTCATCTTACCTGTCCGGCCGTTGCCAACGCGTCCTGTTCCGTGGCGCCCTATCCACTGAAATCTCAGTCACCTCTGGTGTGCCCCAGGGTAGCATCCTTGGCCCGCTCCTCTTCATTATTTACATCAATGACGTCTCGTTACTTCTGCCCAGGTCCAGAATACTGTGTTATGCTGATGATGCTAAAATCTTCCGCGCGGTCTCCTGCGACGATGACTGTGCACTGCTGAGCTCCGATATGCGCATTTTCGAGACTTGGTGCTCTAATAATCGTCTTCCACTGAATGCCAGCAAATGCACTGTTATGTCTTTTTCACGTAGGATGCGTTCTATTTCCTTCAACTACTCCATGGGTGGTTGCACCTTGAGCAGGATTGACTTGATCAAGGACCTGGGGGTGTTTCTTAACTCCCGTCTCTCCTTCGAGGCCCACGTGGATTTCGTGGTTGGCAGAGCTAATTCCACGCTTGGCTTTGTAAAAAGATGGTCTAGAGAGCTTGACGATCCCTATTTGACAAGGCTTCTCTACTGCACTTTCGTCAGACCTATCCTGGAGTACGCCAGTCCGGTCTGGGATCCTTACTTCGCAGTGCACATTAACCGAATCGAGTCAGTTCAACGTAGATTCCTTAGGTTCGCCCTTCGCGGCCTCCCCTGGCGCGACCCTACCTGCCTCCCTCCTTATCCTGCCAGACTTAGTCTGATTTCCCTTGACACACTTGAAAAGAGACGCAAGGTCTCCAAAATTGTTTTTTTATTTGATCTGTTGCAGGGGTCGATCGATTCTGGCGAATTACTCAACGACGTGAGCATTTCCGTCCCAGCCCGGACCTTGCGGAATCGTGACTTCCTCCATGTGCCTCGCCACCGAACCTTATATGGTATGCACGAGCCCATAGCCTCTATGTCCAGGCTATTCAACGAGTTTGCGGCCCACATCGAGTTCGGACGTTCCAGGTTGCAGCTCAAAGCCCAACTTAAGCAAACCATTGAACTTTGATTATTATTTTTATCTTAGGTATAAGTTTTTATATGTATGTATCACATTTGTAGTAGCAAGCTTTGGCAAATCTTCTTTTTATAAATAAATAAATAAATCACTTTCCAGATGTCCGCGATTATTTCCACTATTTTTCTCAAGTCATACTATCCCATATTATTAATATACTACAACTGAAAAAGAATCGGTGATCATCAATAGTTTCAGGAGTATCTGGGTTAATTGATAACTATTTTGGTTCTCTTCGATTTTTTAAAGGCCTTTAACGAAATGATCACTAACTTTGAATCATAAGTGGATCAATCATCTTAACTTTTCCAAGCCAGCATTTAAATTATTTAAATTAATATGGTCGTATCTCTGTGATAAATGGGGACCTAAGCAATTATCTCTGAGGTCTGAAGATAATGGGCTATTGCTAAACACTTCTAAATCGAATACCAATGTTATTTATAAAGAGGCTTTGGATTAGATGTATTTTTCCGCAGTAATGATAGTAATGTTCCTTACTGCAATAAAGTGACAAATCTTGTATGTTCTTCAATAAAACGATAAGCTGGTCTGAGGAAATTATCAATGTCTGCTCCCCCCACCCCTTTATCACACGTGACACCCGAATATTGCTTGTAAGATCTTTAATTCTCCCTATTATAATTTAAAGTATTTGGGTAAATTTATTGTCCGCGCACAGACTCAATGTTGATTTTTACTCAGCCGTTCGCTGTGTCTTTGAACTTTTGAACATGTCTCACCATACTGTAATTTAGTCTTGGGGTATGAAAGTGCAATCACAGAGATCTTGCATTTTTACTCTAGGAAGATACAGTAAGCAAATTTAAGAAACATTTTCTTAAAATTGTTTCGATACTTCCAGAAAAATTAAAATAAAATTAATTATAAACAATGAATTAACCTACTTCGGCTGACTTGACTGTTTGTTAATTTAAAAAGCTTATGTATTTTTGTCGCAATTTTATATTAATCAGAAATAACTACTTATACGTTTCTTTCTAATGGGGCGCTCTCATGAGATGCATGCATGGCGATGCAAAAATTTGATTGGTTAAAAACATATAACCTATTCATAGAGTGCTCTTAATTTCGCATGAAGTGGATGTAAATTTTGTGTAAGGCAGGTTTCCTTATTCTAAGATGCGTAAAATCGGCAAATTTACATAACCTCAAAATAAACGATAAAGAAAGATGGAAAGCAACGGAAAGATTGTTATTTTGTAGCGTAACAATTCTTCAAATTTGCTGGAATTTCGGAACATTTTATCGTTTGGTCTTTTCATTTCACTCATCATATTGCAGAAAATCCTCATAGAATTTCTCATTTTAACATGTTCGTTGGTCCAAAAAACCCTTTTTTCTCTTACGAGCAAATTGCTTCTTGTTTTTCTTATTTTGTTTTAATAATATAACTAAAACAAATATAAGCGAAGAAAGCTGCGAGAAAAATTTAGTTTTGAGTTAGTACGAATAAGACGGTCTACAGGGTGTTTCACAGCGCGTGTTCAAAACTGAAGAATTTAGTAGATCTAGGAGAGAAACAAACAAAAAATTGTATGGGAGGAGGTCTATCCCGTCCCTTTCAGCTATAGGGTTATATCTTCTAAAGTTTTATTGCTAGAGACGTTATTAATATTCCAGTTGACAGGTAACACAATGGTGCTAAAGATTACTGTAATAGTTTTAAAAGAAAATTTTGGAAAAAAATGGTTTTTTTTTCATTTCAAAGAGAAATATCTTGAAAAATTGTCCTATTTTTTTTAGCGTACAGCTCATACCTGCCCTCCTAAGAAGAAAAAATTCTACCTGCCTCCTAAATGGTTAAATTGAAGAGCTCTTTTTCGCATGGCTCTTTTCAAGTCAATTGTTGCTAGATTTTCTTTAATTTTATTTCTGACTTCTAAAATTCTTATTATGAATTTATCTCTTGTCGCAGCTTCTGACCGGTATACCATTTCTTTCATGGTACCCCATTGGTAAGAGTCAGCGCCAGTCTATCCACCGAAGTGTATGAGCGCTTCCAGTTTCTCGGAGCCTTTGAAACGCTCATTGAAAAACACATCTCGAGGGTTGCCGTCTTTCTGGGAATCGCCGGTGATATTCACGCTCTGCTTCGAGGAAATTTCCGTTGCTAAATCCGTAACAGAAGATTTTGTTTGCATATTTTCACTAGTAAATAGCACCATTATTAGCTATCAAACTATCAAAATTACTTCTCGAACCATCAAAACGATTTCTTCCTATTAAAACTATCAAAACGACTATTCACTTTGAAATATTACGTGCTATTAAAAATGGCACTGCGTCTGCATCTCACACCTGGAGATTATAGGATTTCCATTCCAAATAAACAATTCAATGCTCTTTGGCATAACAGTTACACAATATCTTTGCTCAATGACTAAGTCAAATGTCGAGTTGACTTAATTGACGAAAATTAAGCAAAGCAAACGAATGTGGACAACTTGGCTCCATTGCTTTGCTTACTCCAAACTCAAACTCAAAACAAACGGGATTCATACAGTCCCTCAAAGCCACATAGGCTAATTCCCGAATCGTCAAGGATACGATCACAACGATTTTCGATTCATGAATATCATATTGATAGAAGACGATACTCGAGATGACTACTGTAACTTGATTCAACTTACTGATCACGTTTACCGTAAGCTTTAAAGATCCCGATTCATATTTCAAGAATTTCAGCATAGTTGCAGAGTAGTAGATGACACATACACCGTTTTTGGTTGAATTTTAACATGGCTTTATAAAAAACAAATCAAACACTACTAACATTACAATTGTCTAATTTCCGTTTATCGTTTGAAAATATTGAGCAATTAGGCTGCATCTTAAAGTTAAAAACACATTCAGGCAACCCTCAAGACTTGGCTTGGCGAGGTTACCGTGCAGCTAGTCTTGAAGCTTACCTCTAATTAGGTAAAACAAATTAACACCAAGTGTTGATATAATTGACGTGTGGTGAATTTTCTTTTACATTATAGATAGGACTCGTTCATATTTGAAGTCTCGCACGCACAGAGTATTGCTTTGGGAACATTTGTTCCTCAGGGAATTTATCTTGATTCAGACCTATTTATTATTAATATTAATGATATTAAGTTCATGAATAATTCTACAATTACTTGTTATTTTGACATCGATAAGATTTTTCGTGAAAGTAAATGTATGACTTAAGACTTACGAGTCGTCTACGGCGTACCAAGTTCGGAGGTCCCAGGTTCGAATCAGAGGTTCGTAATCCCCGTTAAATAATAGGTCCGTTTGCAACCGTTGTCTCAAATCGGATGAAATTAGAGTTTTTAGAGAGAGAAATGTACGATTGCCTTCTTTTTATGGTTCCGTAGCTAAAAGAATCTTTATCGTGAGATTTCGGTGTCTGTCTGCCGTATGCCACGGTCAATTTTCTTAAAAACTATATTTGTCACATGTAGCTTGTTTTTATTTTTTTTTATTTTAACCCGCATTAGTTTTTGACTTATGCCCAAAAACACGGTGTTCCAGACATCTATAGTTTTCAAAGAAAATAAATAAATCTGTTAAAATTTTTAATAATGTTTGAAACCGTTGGTGCGCGCGCCTAACTCGCACTTGACCGGAACTTTTTTTTGTTACGGAACACCACATTCCTTTGACTATAGTTTAATTGTTTGCGGGCTAGATTGGATAGATTAACCCTTTACTTACATTTAGTTTTAATCTTAAAATTATTATATATTAATATTAAAAGTAGATATCTTAAAAACTAAAAAAAAGATAAGGAAATAATTTACCTCTTCCCAAAAATTCTTTCGTTTGTTGTGCATGGTTGAACAAACCATTTTCCAAGTCTAACAATATCTTTAGATAAGAGACATCTAAAATAGAAATTAATTACACATTATGAAGAAAAATACTATAAATTACCTTTCGATCAAATTATGCAAGGCTTTAAATAACAAAGAGCGACATTCATAAGACATTCCAGATTCCCATGCTCCATGCGAGTTATTTGCGTTGTCTAAAATTAAAAAATAATATTATAACTTGGTATGAAACATTTATTTTTGATTTTTTACTAAAATTGATTATTTATCTTAAAATATGATTTAATTTTTCAGGGTTATCTCTTATTAAACATTACAATGAAAACATATGTTAAGTCATAGAAAACTTCTCTGAATAGAGCGCGAGTGACATGTTTGAGTATACACACGAAACATTTTATTAAGATTTTAATTATCGAGAACACACATTTTTCTTATAACTTATGAAACACACCTCCTTTTACATCACAAGTCAGAATTAGCCTACAATAGAATATAAGAATGCTATTTTCACATGATTATAACTAAAATTATTGTAGGTACTATGTATGTAGTCTCCGGAAAATTTAAATATTTTTGCTCATATTTCCTACATTAATTTACATAATACATATTTACTTCTGGTTAAAAGTAAGCACTCTACTAGGATTTTTAATCTAGATTATTTGGTTGGCTTTAAGATTGATGAAATTTATTGTTTTTTAGCTTCAGACTCCCATAGGAGGAAAGTAATATAATCATGATAATTTCCACTAGAAACGCGAAACGTTACAACTCTTTACAAGGGGGAAGGGGGTTAGAAATCTTCAAAAACTCATTTTGAAAATCCCTAAAACATCTAACCTTAAGTAATATTAATAACTCTTTAAAGAATTAAACAATCTATCGACCACATTTTTCTCGCATCAACACCCCCTCCGCATTATTGTCAAGTAGTCCGTCGAATGGGCTTTCGATAGCGTGATTCGTGAGCAAATATGAGAAGCTTTACGGAGGAGAAGTATTCCAGACAAAATAATAGGCTTTATAAAGGAGTCCTGCTATGGAGCCAATTGTTACGTGCTACGTAACGGCAAGCTGTCAGAACCGTTCGAGTTGCTGGTGTAAGTGAGGCCAGGCCCGCTTTTTCTTGTCGCCGTTAGTGATGTACTGGATAGCGCCCGGAATGGCCTTTCCAGCCGAGGAATCAGATGGAAGCTCTTCGACTATCTTACTCATCCTAACTTTACGATGTGTGCCTGCCTTTTAACGAGCCGGATCCAGTTATAACAGACGAAAGGACGCAAAGCTGGGCTTAAAATCAATGCCGCAAAAATGAAATACATGAGATTGTACTCGAAATTTATCTTACAGCGCAGCATATTCGGAGAGCAGATAAACTCAATTGCCTCGATAGTATAGTTACTGCAGATGGATGAGCCGAAACTGATGAACAACAACGCATCAACAATGCTGCATTTGGTACTTAAACTCGCTCTCTTTTGGTGAACAAGCAACGCGCACCAAATTCCGGATCTTCGAAGCAAACGTGAAATCTGTTTTGTTGTATGGAAGTTTTAAGGTCAGCAATAAGCATCGGTAACCGGCAGTTTTACTGGGAAGGATAAAACTGTGCGGGAGGAAACGCCACTACATGAACATCAGACGAGTTCGCAATGTTTTACGTCAGCGAAGTGGGCCTCATCGCAGAACAGAAACGTTGTCAATAAGCGAAACGTTTAAAAAAATCTTCACCGAAACCATGGTAAATATTATCGTTCGACACACAAATAAGAAAGCTTCGTCTACCTATGCAAATTACAATACAGATATAACCTTCAAGAACCAGTGTCTCTGGCACATCCTTCGAATTCAGTGGCCGGAGACCATTTCTAACCAAGACCTCCTTGAAAATCCTGGCCAACAGAAGATAGACACCTATGTATATTCGCAAGCGGAAGTGGCAGTGGATACCTTACAGACTACGCAAGGACCAAAATAACATCGCACAGCAGAGCCTTGACTTGAATCCCCAGGGTAGTGTTCCAAAAAGCCCTCTTTTTTGAGGTGTAGCGATGGTTCTAATACAGAATCAGTTAGAGGAGACGCTAGAGTTCCTTATAAAAACGCACTTCTCCGGAAACACGTGTTCCCAAATCTGCAGTGTATCAGTTACGGGGATAAATGGGCCATCAGCTCTCTTTAACCAGAAATAAATGGAGTCGTTCCCGTCACGCTATTCATGTTATTCCTTGGCTCACGATGAAATATAGAAGCTGCACATTCCACTCCTATGTCACTCTTGCTTGGAGACAGGTCAAGGTGATTTTCATCCCCAAGGTAGGCAAAACCGGATATATAACCGCTGGGAGGCCAGAACTATTATCCTTTCCTAACCTAACCCAAGTTTTTCAAGTGTTCAGTTAAGTTTTTATGTTAGTTAGATTTTGAGAAAGTCCTGCAAACTTATTTAATTATTTGTTTAGTAAATATTATGAAAACGTGTAATAGGAAAAAAACGACAGGCAGATAAGGAAAAAATATTGCAGTTTGTAGAGCACCATCTTTGGATAAAAACCATTCTATTTAAATGGACCCAATGGATTCCAGCACTATTTTCTTCGAAAGAAATAGAAGCTGTTATCCAAGAGAAAAATGGGCGGAGGTGATGTCATGGTGATATGATATTAAGAAAGACTAAGATTAATGACAAAATCAAATGTACCGATGATATAAAATTTAACAGTCGATGAGCTGCTATCATAACTTGGTTCAACAATAGCGGGTCTAAACTACACATCTCGACAAGACAACGTTTCTGCTCATTCCGTGGAATGGGTGGAAGAATATTTAGCAGCACAAGAAATGAACATGTTAGATTGGCCATCACACTCGCCGGACCTTAACTTAATTGAGAACTGCAGGGTGAACTATGAATGCAATAAAATGGACCAACAATTTATCAATGAACACAATGAAACGAAAATAACAAAGCTATAAAGAAACTTGAATTTATTAGAACTGAAAGGAAATGCAAATAAAAGATAATTGAATTAAAATAAAATAAAGAATAGAAAAAGCAAAAATGTAAAGAAAGTCAAAAACTGAAAAGAAAAATTAAATTAGACTATGGAATGAATGAAGTAAATAAGGTAGACTGAATTAAACATGAAATAAAATATAAAGAATAAATAGTTTAGTCATGAAACAAAATAGGTTATATAAGTGAAATGGAATAAGAATTAAACGCAAAAAAGAATAAAAACAGAATGAAGAAAACAAAATGTACTAAAATCAAAACTAGATAAAAGACATGTTCAAAACTAGGATAAATATAAAATGAAATAGGATTCAATAGCTACTTATAGAGCGCTTTATGGACCAGGATCCCAAGCGCATAAGAAATATTGTTTTATACTTAGTGTGTAAGGCAATAAAGAAATTTGAATTTTGAATTTTTTTTTATCAATGAACTTTTTTAATCGCTGCCAGTCAGAATGAAAGAAACTTTTAAAATAACAGGTGCACAAACATTACTTATTATCGGTAAATATTTATATATTTTTTTGCACAGCTTGTGTTGCAATTTAATTCATGATACAAAATTGATGTCCCAAAGTTATTTATAAAACAAGGAAAGCAAATTTTTTGGACAATTTAGACATTGTATTACAGACAGTATTGCCAAACGAATATTTTTTGACAAATAAAAGTCACATTATTTAATTACAATGGGCAAATGGAAGTAAATATCTCATTTAATTGAGTTGGTCAACAGTTGCAATAGTAAGCATTACCCGTATAAAAATTTACAAAATTAAAATAAGACACATCTTGCAACACTTTTAATTGGGCAAGCAAAAAGGTACTGAGACTAGCACTCAACCCAAAAAACCAAAGCAAAGTAATAATGAATTGTTCCCCACCTATCATTGTTTTTCAAAAGTATCAAAAACAATTTGACTCTTGAAATTATAAAAATTTAAGAATTATGAAAACACGAGAATACGCCTACATGAAAGGATGCCTTTTTTATTACAAATTTTTGTGCATTTTCGAAGCACGTGTGTTCGTTCAAATTGTTATTAAAAAAATTAAATCTTCTATACAAACACAATAAACCAAATCACGCAATTCTCCGCTATAAAATGTGTATACTTAATTTGAATGTGTTTCACAATGTTATCTGTATAGCGTACCCGACATTCACACACACTTTCGCGCAACTTTTCGCTAGACTAAACGTAAATGAAGTATGCGAAAATGACGTCTGGTATTTTTTCGGTGTTGCCAAGCTAAAACTGATCCAATTTCGTTGTTATTTCTTAAAACTTTGGAAGTAGCAATTTTTTTGAATCCAAACTGCGAAAGAAATGTTTTAAGTAAAATAAACATTTGTTTTACCATTGAACAAAAGATTATAAGCCAGAAAAAGAAAATTTACATGTATGTAGTTCAAGAACTTCTAAAATCTCCAATTATCTACTATTGCTGTTACATGATTAGCTATTATTCTGTTTCATTTCATATGGAGACTTCGTATCTTTTTATTGAAAGTAGAGATGCATTATAGGTGACTGCCATGCGCAGAATATGACTGCCATGCGATGTCCATGCCTGAAACACGGGTGAAAGCCAAAGCTTGATATAGCAGCCATTATACTGTTGGTTGGGCGGATTGTGAATAGTAGGAACAGAGCAAAATCTTATTTCTTCGCATCTGACGTTCGCATTATTTTATGGCTTCAGCTTCTGCATGTGTTTAACCAACTGACTGGATGGCGAGAGAACATGTTTCTTTACCTTGCGGCTTGCGCTTACTGTAAATGCAACCGTAACATCGGCAAATCTATAAACTTGTAAACAATTTGTGACATTGAATCAAAGTCGGCTTAGGCATTGTTAGTTATAAGCATAGAAACGTGGTACTTTTGAGGTCGATTTTCCACTACTAACTGCCATTAAGAACAGCGAATAGAGTAAAAATGATAAAACAATTTTCTGGAATTTTCGTTTACCGAAGGTTTACAGAGACATGTCAGTTCTTGATGAATTTTGCAAATGTTTCTTTTGGGAAATTGCAAAATCAAATTACGTACACAATGTAGCTTATGACTAATATTAGTATTTATCACTGAGACACCAATTAACAATGCAAGACTTAAGAAGGAAGTATGTTCATATTAATCTTGAAATACCTGTGAAAACTTTTTGCCTGTCATACTCAACAGTAGCGTTTGTTTGCTTCTGTGTGAAAATTTGCTCATGTTCAGCCGATGCCTAAAAAAGGAGAAGCAAGCGTACCTGCACAGCAATCCACTTGACTAAAATAATGTTGTAAGTCCGGAATAGGTGCTCTTGATATTTAAGTTTTTGATTGTCTAGCATACTGCTTCCTTCACAACAACAATATAATAATGATATATACGGGTAATTATGGATAGTCACTTTGATCCCTGTAAAAATGCCGGCATACCCTAGGGTTCAATTCTTTCTTTATTTAAACTTATTACTTCTTTTTATTAATGAGCTTTTGTCTTTCACTTTCAATCCTATTCATAGTTTCACCAACGACAGCATACTGAATTTTTCGTACCCTATTGATTTTGAGATTCGTGAGAACTTTACAGAAATTACCAAGAGAACGCATGTGCATTATGATGGCCCCGTAATTTTTGAATTTCTAATAAATAAAAATGTACTGAAATGTGCCCAGTATGTGCTATTGCGTGCCGCTTGAAAAAAAGAATTTACTCAAAAAATATAATTTTTATGAGGAGGTCCTTTTTTTTAAGTCCGGTTAGCTCCACTACTTTACTTTATCGAATTTATTGAAATTGTGCCGTAATGTGCTAGACATGTGCTGTCATGTGCAAGTGTGAAAAAAAATTTTACAATTTTACAAGTATAAATAAAAAATTTTGCCAGCTTTTTCGAGTCACTCTAGCACCGCAATGTTTAATAATTAAAATCACGCCAGTGTGCCATGATGTGCTCAACATGTACTACAAAGTGCAGGTACTAAAAAAAAGGATTTGCAGTTTTGCAAAAAGTACAATAAAATCGGAAATTTATAATTAAAGTTAACTTCACTTTAAGATTCTGCACTAAAACCATAGATTGTGCTGTTACCTTATGAAGTTGTAGAATGGAGTGCAGTCGTAAAAAAAATAGAATTAGCAAAAGTTAGCTCCGTGTTAAAAGTGTAACCTGAGTTAACACGTTGTTAAACGATGTGCAATAGTAAAGACGATTGCAAAAGCAATTTCGAACAAGAATATAGCTAAGATTTCAAATCTAATCTAGAAGCTAGCCTACGTTCATGCCTGTATTCTTCGATCATGGGTTTTGCTGCAATGGAGGAGGATTATGAAACAATGTGCCGTCAAAAAAAGACGGCAAAGTAGATTTTACATAGATCAAAAGAACGCTTTAAATTTTTTCTTCAAACTTAGCTCTACTTTATGACTAATTGTCAAAATCAGAGGTTGTGCTGCAATGTGTAAGGGATGTAGAGTCATGTGCAGTAGCAGAGGTAATAGAGTTTCCAGATTTTTTATGATTTCAAGGCTTATTCTTCAATCGTGTCTGACAGTTAGCTCAACTCTATGAATATTATCTAAGATTATATGTTGTGCTGCAATGTAGGAGGATCATAGAAAAATGTGCCGTCAAAAAAAGACGGTAAAGGTGATTTTATCGAGGTGAATGAAATTTTCTTCGCAAAGTTAGCTCGTCTTCCTAACTGTTTTTAAAAAAATAGTTTGTGCTGCAATCGAAAGACGTTTTAAAACCATGTGTAATCGTAAAGAAAAACGAAGTAGCATGTCGAGGTATACTAAAGGTCGATATTCAGAGGACTCTTCTAAAAGTTAGCCCTGTGTTGGAAGTGTTACCTAATTGTATGTATTGACAAATTTGAAAGACGTTTGTTTCGTTTTCTGATTGAATTCTATAATTATAGGTTGTGCTGCAATCAACAGGAGTTGTGTGTTGATGGTCATTCGTGAAAAAGATACAGATAGCCTTTCCACGAATATGGCAAACTTTCGAATCTCCCTTAGATTTTAGCTTTGGTTTATGGCTTTTACTGATATGTATGGATTGCAATGAAATGTATCGGGGTTATAGAAGGTTATACAACCACAGAAGGGATAAAATATTAAATTCTAAACGTTGACTGGCGAAATTTGTAATTAATTGTTGTACACAGTTCCACCTTATGCCTGTAAAGTAAGATTATAGGATTTATTGTTGTGGGCTGGGTTCGCAAAACGATGTGTTGCACTGTAAATTGATGAATTCGCATGTTTTATACGGCGGGGAGGGGAGTGTCAAAATAAATTTTTATATTCTTTGCACTTAAAAATATTTAACAGATGGTAATACTCGTTCTTCCCTGTAAATATAAAATTAACTCATTTGTTTTTAGTACGATGTTCAGTATGATAAGAAGATCAACATTTCGGTGAGGATGAGCATAGTTTGATATTTAATATATTTAAAATCTTAAAAAAGTTGATGAGTAAAATTACACTAAAAAAATTTAAATATTTAGGAGTGCGTTCAGGTGATACAAGGTTCTTTCTTATGCAACTACATATCAATCGTTACACTCCCGAAACGAAATAATGTACTTGAAAGCAAACTGAAAAACCTAACAGTTAACAGGTTTCATATCTTCGTCTCGTCGGAATTGTAATTACTTCTACTACTAACTATTCTTGAAAATGCAATTCCCATCTATTTTATGACTGCACATCGCTTGTTAACGTCTGTTAGTTGTAGCACAACCAATAATTTTTAAGCAGAGTTGTAAAGGAGGGCTAACTTTGAAATAGAAAAATTAAATCCTTCGTTTAATCGATAAAAAATAACCTTTACCATCTTCCATCAAGGGGAAATTGTTCTATAACTCTGATACATTACAGCACAACGCATAATCTTAATTGACAGTCATAGCGTAGGGCTAACTGTTGAAAACTATTTGAAAATTAGTCTCAAAATTACTTGGAATTTGGCAACTTAATCACGACTGATACTGCACATGACTCTACAACCACCTTTCCCATCTCTTTTTAACTGCATATTGTTCTATAACTCCATTGCATAATAGCACAACGTATTATCTCTGATAAGAGTCATAACGTTGGGCTAAGTTTTAGAGACGATTTAAAAATTATCTACGGAATTATTTAAAATTAGACAAGTTAATCACTTCTGATACTGCACATAACTCTACAACCTTTACACATTGCAGCACAGCCTTTTATTCTAAAACTGAGTGATTAAGCAGGGCTGACTTTACAACTTCATAAGGTAACAGCACAATCTATGGTTTTAGTGTAGAATCTGAAAGTGGAGTTAACTTTAATTATAAATTTTCGATTTTATTGTACTTTTTGCAAAACTGCAAATACGTTTTTTTAGTTTTCGCATACTGTTGTACATGATGAGCACATCATGACACATTGTCGTGATTTTGATTATTCAAATTTGCGGTGGTACAAGCACTTCCCTACAAAAAGGTCCTCTCCATAAAAACTGTATTTTTTGATTCATTTCTTTTTTGATGTTGTGCCTTATAGCACATACTGGGCACATTTCAGCGCATCTATTCTTTTTTAAAAATTATTTGATTATATTATCTGATCTCATTTTATCCTGTTTGATTTTTCAATATTTTGTAAAGAGCTAGTTTTTTTTCTGTAACGAAATTTTTTCGACGAGTAAAATTTTTGTTATCTTTCATACGTACTGTCACATTAACACATAATCTTACGGCGTGAGTTTATTTTATGCAGTATAGATTTTTACAATGACTAGCCAGCCAGCCAGCACATTTTTTCATTTATACTTGTAAAATTGTAAATTTATTTTTTTTCACACTTGCACATGACAGCACATGTCGAGCATATTACGGCACAATTTCAATAAATTCGATAAAGTAAAGTAGTGGAGCTAACCGGACTTAAAAAAAAGGACCTCCTCATAAAAATTATATTTTTTGAGTAAATTTTTTTTTCAAGCGGCACGTAATAGCACATACTGGGCACATTTCAGCACAATTTTTATTTATTAAAAATTCAAAAATGGCGGGGACATCATAATGCATATAGAGAACGCCTGTTTGGATTGTTAAACAACAACATTTCTAAAATGTTTGCTTGGGCGATTGCATTCATAATGGGTAAAACGCTAATGACGGCTGTATCATCGACACTCATTTAAGAGGATTATTTATTTTGCCACAAGTGCTCAATACCCAAATTTATGCGGACTCTTTGGATACTGCCAGATATACTAGACCCTATTCCTATGGATAATCTTAGGGCTATGTCTTATCAACGAGATGGAGCACCAGCGCATACTGCCAACATTATGTATAACGACAATATTTAATGAAAAATTTCCTGACCGCTTTCTTGGACGAGTTCTACCGATTCTTTGCCTTATATTGGACTTTTTCTTATGGTGAATAATGAAGGATGAAATTTACTCAAAGCCAGTTAACAATAGAGACGAATACGAGACAATACTCCTTCACGGTAGGTAGGGTAGGTAAGGTAGTGTTTGGCGCGCGTCGGAAGTGGCGGAGTATATTTCGAACAGCTTTTGTAATATACTAAGATTAATTGTAATAAATTTCGAATTCAATAAAAAGCATTTTAGGGTTAATTTGAGTTTAATTTCTTTAAATTGCAGATTTTTCTAATATTCCTCAAAAGGTTTTCTACGTATATATTTACATCGTTTCTCTACCTGCACATGAGGCAATTTAATAAAAATAAAAAACAGAAAGAATTTCGGAGAAAATTTGGGAAAATGCTGAATTTTAGGTAATGGTAAAACATTTTTTTTTCACTTTTGGAAGTGATTGTACCTACAATAATAGAAGTTAGATCAACAATGTAGACAATTTTAGAAAGGTACTTGGGGTAGTAGTTTTTTGCGTTTGTTTGATGTCGCTGCGTTGAGTAGATCAAAAAATAAAAGAGAGATGTGTATACTATGAAAATTTTGAATTTATGAAACACTGTAAATCCCGAACGGGTAAGATTGCTCCCCCTCTCCCCAACAATTTTCTGCTTGTCTACGTGAGATCTATCACCCCACTTATTTTGCACACGAGGTCTGACACACCCTGTATAAGTCTACATCAAGCCTAGATTCAAATGTATTCCATATTTGGATAGGGGCTTGACGTACTATCTGCGTTAGACATAGTTTAATTGGAATCACTTACTCTGGAGCATCGACAGAAAGTCTAGCTCTCACTCTTCCACCACTATTTCTACGGCCATTGTTCTAGCCTAATGCCTTGCAGGCATTCACTACACCCAATACAAGTACTTCAGTCGCCTTCACCCTTCCTATATCCTTGACCAATAATTCGGACATACTGTCGAATTTAAGGGGCAATATCACCTTGTGTGCATTAAATAAAGGGTACTTTTCAACCATTTATAAAAAAAACACATCAATATTTTCTATTTCTGTTTTTTTACGTGATTATATAGGTCTAAAGGTACAAGAAACAATTTAAAAACAAAATGGCGGCGCAATCAGTGATGGAAGGAAGCTCCTTATTTTTTCATGACCTCCACGGGCGACCACAGGTCGTAATTTTTCATCTAAAACCAAAAATATTCTTAAAGTAGATGTGATTTTAAAAAAATGGCGTCGTTTTAAAGAAAAAAAATTGGTTTTTTACGAAAAAATCGGTCATAAAAACGCTCAAATCTAGTTTATCAAAAAATCCTACGTACTTCACTAGAAAATGTCATTATTAAGCTACAGTTAAATTGTGAACTCGATCCGTTGAAAATTGAAGGATCCAGTTGGTCGCCTGACTCAAAAAAGAGGTTTCGAGAAAAACGCATTTAAAGTTTTGAGCGTTAGTTTAAGAGGGGACCCCACCCTGACGGCTTTAAAAAAACAGCACTTTTCACGAATTTTTTTAAGGGTTAAAACACAATCGAATCATTTGGGGTTTCTTGCTATATGATTGCATGCATTTTCAACTGTATTACAAAATTTTTTGAGTAAGAAGACTGTTATTTGGAGCTGTGGTAGCCTTCGGCGTCAGAGATGTTCAAAAAAAGGCACCTCTAGTAGTGCCAGGCGCCATCAGTCCTTTAACAAGGTAGAAAATCTTTTAGATTTCCTTAAACTATATAAGACTGGCTATCGTTATCGTGTAGCATAGGATTTTTTGAAAATTCAAAAAAAATTTATATATAAAAATAAAAAATCGAAAAATTCAAATATCAAAAAAATAATATGCTACACGATAGAGAAAGCAGTTCTGCACATTGTCGAAAAAGATTGAAGCGATTTCATTGAATGGTTCCCGTGAAAAAGTGGCACTCAGTTTGAAAAATGTGGTTTGGAGAAAAACGCGTTTAAAGTTTTCGGTACTGTTATGGTTCATTTGAAAAGTGAGCAAAAGGCCTCCACAATTCTTATAGTATCTATGAAAAAAAAATCCATTTTTTTTTAACCTTCAGGGTACCCCGTCGCCTTATGCCCTCTCAAAATACATGCAATCGACACCAAAAGTTCACTAAAAAAATCTACTTTTTCGAACATTTAAAAAATTTTCCCGCACATAAACGCTTTTGAATATAATTCTTGAATAGTTTGAGAAGCGATTTAGCCAATAAAAAAATGGTCAAAAAAACAAATTACAAGGTGATAGTATCCCTTAAGAAAACCTTCTTAACAACAAAAAAAGATTGCATATCATTCAGTCAACTCGTTCACTCAATTTCTTAACCCATTTCACTGTCCTGCAGGAAGCTATGAAGAGCGGTAGGTCTCAGGAGACCAATCCCTCGACCAAAACAGCAAGGTTGTTAAGACTGTAGCAATTAAACAACCGGACACCTCAGTCAGGTCCAGCTCCTCAGTGAATTAATTAGGTATCGCCTTAAGCTTGCGCTAATGGACGAATGTGCATCATACTAATTGCAGGCTTAAAGCTAGGCACATAGAGACATGGCTTTCTGAGATGGTGATGGTCCATCTACTAGAAAACCAAGGTAGACTTTGATTCGACTCGAGTAGTCAGACAATCAATGGTATTGATGAATTCGTCGGTGAGGCGACAATCTTTGATATTACCTAATTAGCAGAAAAATCTACAATACCAGATAGCATGTAGCTTGAAGTCCCTTTAGACTGAATTCTTTTCGATGTAAATCCCATGATCGAAACTTCCAAAAAACTGTCTTCAAGAATTTTAGTTGAATCGTTAGTCTTACAAAGCTTGCTTTGGATTTATAAGAATTCTGTCAAAGCAACCAAATAATATGCTTGAACGGAGTACAGCGAAGAAACTTGCTCGGTCGGAGTGAGTATTGCAGATGCTGCTATTTCGGTTACGTCCTGAATATTACTCAGCACTTCGTACCACTTGATTGATAAGGCCCTATAATCATAGTGTCATAGCAACTTCCTACCAATAGGATTAACCTCTTCGGAGACATTGGCACAAATGCGTACGTAAAATTTTTTTTTGAGATTATAGTCCCGGGTAGGAACTGACAATGTTAAATAACGGGCCAAACTCGGGCCTGCCTTGGTAAGCCTTGGTCAGTTACCCTTGGTTTTAGTCTGAGCCAGTTGTAAATACCTAGACTGAATCAGTTTATTATATTATGCGTTATTAACCAGGCTAATGCGTTATACACACGTGCAAGCCATATGAGGAGTGGTGGCGTAAAAGGTTACTTTTCCAGTTTTAGTAAAAAAAAAATAATTATGGTCTATTCCTGTTGATAGGCTTCAATTCTATGGAATAGTAGTCTTATATTTTTACAAAACGTAAATTTTTCAAATTTATTTGAGTTCAAAGTGGCGTTTTCAGTGAAAATCGCAACATTTTCAACAGCAGCTAGCCGAAGATCTTTAAATATTTTGTTATTACTGTAAAATTTTAAAAAGTGGAAAAGTAACGTTTTGCGCCGCCACTCCTCATATTATATTAACCTTTTTACTCCCTACTTTTACTCTTTAAAAATGTCATTATTAATTTTATTAGCTGCGTTGTTTATTATAAAAAAGGTATCCAAAGTTTAGTTAAATAAAAAAGCAGAATCTACATAAATAATAATAATTATTTTTCATTGGCCATTGGCTGGCTTTTTCCTACCTGGGATTATTTCCAGTGGTACAAAATGCAAATTTGATGGTAAATTATTACGTACCTGGATTCTGATTCGAGAATTTTGTTTGGATAAGTTGAGGTACCTTAAATTATTGGCTAACGTGTTCTTCAACAAGGAGAACAACGCTCTTGTGGCTGCACTAATAATATTATTTTCTATTGTACAGTTAAAGAAATAAAAATTATGCAACTTAGTTTTTTGAGCGTTAACGATGTCTAATTATTCGAACAATATTATTAATATTCCATAAATTTTGCATTACATTTATAATAATAATTTGTGTTAATTCAAAACTGAAGTTGGGGTTATTAGTTCTGTTTTATAAGAAAATATTAAACGTACGTATACCTCGCCGATTTAGGTAGATTTCTTTCATATAAACGTAAGCATGTTTTGCTCAGTTTATAAAATATATAATTAATATTATAACGTTATTATATAAAAATCGAAATCTTTTTTTCTTAACTCCCATTGCGTAAAATGTTAGTATTATATAAATTAAAAATTCTTGTAAAATTGGAGTCTCATAGCTGATTTTTTAAAAGATCGCTCAAGCATTGTAGGTGTAGATCAGAATTAAGTTACTGACGACTTGATAGCAATTCCGGCATCAAGAAAAAAAAAACAAGTTGTTCTTTACATGGAGTTGCAATAATAACTACTACTCAAAAAAAAACTTGATATCTATGTCAAATCAGTATATTGCAATGCGTGTAACTTTGTGAAAAAACAAAAGTAATTTAACAAACTATGAAAAGTGACTTGAAGAACAGGTAAATGGATGTTATGCTAAGACGTTGACACTGCAGATAAAAAGGAATCTGATACCCTAGGACCCGAGACTCTAGGACACAGCAAAATTGAGAGAAGATTTTGCCCCGACGTGAAGAAAAAATAATGTACGAATCTTGTAAAAAATATAGGGAGCGAGGCTGCGAAATTGCAAGAAAACTGCAAAGTACCTTGGTGATACAGGTAAACTAACTGCAAACCTTATAACAGAGCTTACCACATATAACGGTCTTGCAATATGCCACCATTGGGTGTCTATAGAAAATATAAAGAGCTATCTGGGCAATTTTTATTTCATAAATAATCCACCGATAAAAAACCTCAACATGAGAATTGTCCGACCGGCGAGGACTCATGGTGCACGTGTGTCCTTTAACTTCGTTGTTCTCCTTCGTTGTGCTGCTTCGGAAAATTTATTATCAGTAATAGACAAATTTTGGCAGGCTTATTAAATAATTGGGGTACAAAGCCTCGCTATTTTTAAAATAATTTCATGTGACATAAAAATTTTTTTTCTTTACTTTTTTTCTTTATTCGTACTAATATAAAAAAAAGTTAGCCCCGCCATTTTAGATACAAGTTAGGAAAAAAGTAGATTTACATTCTTTTACTTGCAACTGCAAATACCGATAAAACAAATTACCAACTAAATCAAATTAATCGGATGCAGACTGTGCACATGCGCCGAAACTACTGAATGGATTTAAACGAAACTTGGCATGTGCTTTGGATCAGGATATGTGATACTTCTTACCCCGGCAATGAAAGGAGTTACCGCGGAGTAATCAAGAAACTATATAGTATATAAAAATCGATTCGAATATATGCGAATTTGTGCACGTTCCAGCATAACTCTGAACTGGTGAAAATATTGTAGGGGTAGAACAACACAAGCACACCTAGGGGTTACGCTGGAAATGAAGTCACATATAAAAATAACACAGGTTTACAAAAAAAAAAATGATGGCTATTAGACCAGACCACGTCATTCTTAGGTATTTTGGTGCGCTGAATCCTAATCCGGGCTCCAATTTTACGTGTGACGTCGGAATTTTGAAATAAATCCGTTTTTCCAATATGGCGGACGCCCCGAGATGACAGAATACTCTTTTTCTCACGACCCCCTTGTATGGGTATCAAATGAAAGGGTTCGACGAGTAGAATACCATAAAATATATGGCGTCATTCTAAATCCAATATGGTGGACGCCCCAACATGGCCTATTACCTGTTCTTTAACAACCCCCTGACATGGGTATCACAAGAAAGGACTGGATGAGTAAAATACGGTCAGCTACGTGACATCATTCTAAATCCAATATGGCGGTCGCCCCAAGATGGCGCAGTAGCTATAAATGTGAAGCTATAAAAATGAAAAATAAAAGTTCCAAAAAAAAAGTTCAACCACCGACTTCACATAAAGCATAAAATAATATTCATTTTATATCTACACCCGTGGTCATAAAAATCACACCACACAGGTGAGCAAGTTATTAAGGAATATTTTGGTACCAGCCATTGAAGAGCACTTGCCGTATTCAGTAGGTAATTTTCAGTTATCTTGGACTCTGCACGTTGTCATGGAGCAAAATTGGGATAAGTAAACTGCGAAAAATGGACTTCCAAAAGTCTACTCTTATTTCGATAAACTTGAAGTGGTGCAGTTTTTTTGACCGCAAGTGTATGTATTACAATGAGTAATCACAATTGACGATATTATATAAAACTATCTAAACATTTTAGCTAACGAAATCATAAGGAAGGAGGATTAAGTAGTTTTGTTGTTGGTTTGTTTGTTTAATTTGCACAGACCTCAAACTATCGTTATATATATAAAGTTAAATATTATTAGTATTTTTATATATTAGAGTTTTTTGTGGAGTCGGTTCAACTCTTTTTTAACTATTTTCATTAAAACAATCAACGAATACACAATAAAAAATGAGATTAGCGAAGTATACGCAATCGTGTAAAAGAAACAAAATGTCAAAACAACTCTCACAGAATCTCCTTTCCATCATTACATTAATTAAAACAAATTCAATTAATGCTTGAAATCAAATATAGTCAGATATAAGAAGACTATACCGAAGGAATTCAGTTCTGCACAGTATTTAAAAGTATCAAAATACCTACCTTTTATAGCTTAACAGTTCCTAAACTGTAAGAGTTAACCAAGCGAAACCTCTGTAGGATTTAAAAAAAACAAAGCCTGAAAAGAGTTTCGAGGTTATGGCACTAACGAACCTATAATTATCAATGCATGAGAAATATCTTAAGCAAAATATGAAATGTAAGAACAGTTTAAAATAAAATTGAGTTTGCGGCCTCTATGCGTTTTGTAGATAAATAAATAATAACTATTAAAATGAAACTACGTAAAACCTGAAATATATTGGACTGATGCCATTCTTTTGTTGTTGACATTTTGCCTTTATTGTCTTGTCTCGACTAGGCCTATTTTATTAGTTCTCAAGCTCACAACCTGTTTTAACAAAAAGCAGCACCAGCAGAGACGTTGCATACTAGTGCTACTGGTATAAATACATCAAAGATGTTCTGCTTACTGTTCGGCTCAACTGAATAAAAGCGAAAATTAGCTGCCGTTGAACTGGCTGGTCACTTGACTACTTCACTAGAGCTTTTTTTGGTTTTTCGCGAATCTCACGAAATTTAATATGTTTTTTTTCTATATTTTATAAAGAAGAAGAAACTAAAAAGGGGAAATTTCATTTGCCTACGTTGCGCGTACAGTGTCTGGCCATTAAGGCAGGAGTTGTTGATAACGTTCGACTTCTTTCTTGCCTTCTCTTTAAAAAGAGGAAGACGCGCTTTCACTTTAAGCTTAAAGAGACAAGTGATCGTCTTGTTTCCTTCGTGTTACTATTGCGGTAAAACGGAACGAAATTCGCTTGGAAACATTTTACACAACGGTTCCAGGCGGTCAACTACCTTCTCTTGTTACCTTTTCCTTTTGGCGTCGACGTTATTTTCTTTCTTTTTTCTCAGAGTTTTGCTACCAAATGCATAAAAAGAGTTTACCTCATGGACTTTCATTGTTTCTTCTCGACTCTGAATGAAAAATTGGATTGAGTTGTATCGAGGCTAGGTTTTTTCAGACTCCACTTTGCACCAACAACTATGTATATCCTGGTATTTGTATCACAACACCGATGAAGTCATAATACATCGAGTTGGACTGCACTAAGAATTTTGGTAAGAAATTTGTGATTTATTTCTTGGTATACTTTCCTTCTAAGAAATGTAAAGCTTATGCAGATTCCTATTCTCTAAAATTTTGGTGAGGTTAGATAAGAGAATTGTAGGTGATAGCTATAAGTTACATGAATCCGAAAAGGTCATTGATTCGTAAAAAAAGCATTAAAGTAAATAAAGAGATGGTGCTTTCGAATTTACTCTTACATATGTTTTTAATGCTTTGTGGATAATTTTGTAATTTGGCGAATGTATAACGGAAAACCCAGCAATATTTTCAAGAAAATGGTATTTCTCTCTTAGAATGGTCTGAGAACTCACCAGATATAATTCCCATTGAGAATCTCTAGGCAATAATTAGGAAAAAAGTACACAAACTAAGTCCAAGAACCCAAAAGTGAATTGATTAATAATATGCTCTGAAGTATGGGATAATACAACTCCAGAACTATTTAGAAATCTAATATCTAATATGCCAGCAAGACTGCAGGATGTAATAAATATAAAAGGAGATGTTACTAAATGGTAAATCTGCTATATGGTATACATTTTTTACCTTTATTTAAGAAAAAAATACAGTAAGTAATTATTATCCCAAACTTTTGAGACAAATTCTCGACATTGAAATTTTGAAGTTCTAAAAAATATTTAATTATGTTGGATATAATAAAGATATCAAAATACAATTTCTTTGTTTAAACCTGTGAATTTAAATAATATAAATAGCTAAGCAGAATTTTATTTACCAGCTTAGTGAATTCGCACTTTAGACGTAGGTTCACCAAGAATTATTGAATATCCCCAACTTTTGAGACAGACTGTACATTTACATTTATACTCCTCTCAAAATATTTTTCGTTTTAAGCACTAGGACGTGCTCCAGTTCCAGCCCATCAATAATTTTATAACAGTTATTTTTTAACACAGAAAGCGCCGTAAGCCGCCACATGTCAAAGTGACAAAAAGCTAATTAGAAAAGATCGGTTAGCAAATGTTGCCGCCGTCACCTGGGTAAGAGTTTTATTCTAAGTACACCAAACCTATAGTGACATTTGGAGGCGGTTCCATAATGCTTTACGGATGGATAAGATGGGAAAGTGTATATAACATTTTTTTGGTCGATTCTTCTAATTGCATCGTTTAATACTACTCTTACCATTCAAAATAATTTACGACCATTTTAACTTCTGAAATATATCAGAAGAATTTTATTAACATTTCATAAATTAAAATTACCGTAACTTTGCAAGAAAAAATCGTAGGTGACTCCTCAATAGCTTATTTTGAAGGCTGGTATTAAATTATGCAACTAGAAAAAACGACCAAAATAATGTTATGTATCATTGGATTCGGATTCTACGCAGCAAATTACTTCGGAAATGACCCCCAGCTACCCAACAGCAGAATCTTGTAGACCAGTGTTGTTTTTCGTTTTTCAGTTGATATTTTTTAACGAAGTCGGTTTTTTTAATAATTATTTTTTTATTTAATTTTATTTATTAAGAAGTCAGGTAAATAATTGTAGTATTCAGATTTAACGAACTTTGCATATATTCGTGAGAAATGACTGTGATATTGAAAGTTCCCTGTATCTTGTATATTACTTTGGTTTTGAAGTTCTGAAATGGATTCTGTTTTTGAAAGTTAGTATAATTGAAGTGTGTATTTCTTAAAGTATTGCACATAAAAAGCAATAAGTTAATTTTCTCGCGGTTTCTCACTCTAAAACTAATTTCTAAATATGCTTTACAAACTCCTTCTAAAATCCTGATGAAAATAAGCTGCTCCATTTTGTCGTTAAAAATCTTGTTTTTTTGTTAAATATTATATAATTTCCCCTCCGTACCTCTGCGTTGTGTTCGACAACAAACATATTTATTTCTATGTTTATCATATTAATGGACATGAAATTCGTAATTGACGACATCAGCTGCAAAACCCCCATTTTATTTATATAATAAAAGTTGGCCATTTTGGATCTGCCATTATATTACTAAAAGGTAATATTAAATTCGTAACCCGCACTAATTTTCAGCCGACTCAGCTATTTTGGGGCCGACATTTTGATTTTTGAAAAACTCATCAAATTTGTAATCAGCAACCTCGAAAACCCCAGTATACCCAATAGTAAGGAAAATCAAAATACATAATATAGGGGTTTTCACTACCCTTTTGGACATTTAAAATAAAGAATTCATAGAATTTCTTCAAAACTTTAATAGTTTATCTATCACATCATTAGCTATTCAAAAGAGCAGAATCAGATTTTTATCTTAAAAATTTCGTATTTTGAAGACCAAAAAAAATTGAAAATCGAAAAATTGAGTGAAAATCGCACCTCGATGTTGTCAAATATGAGGAAATGGCATACATACTATCGCCATTTCATTTTTCAGTGCAACTTGTTAAACTTGTTTAAATTAAATAATTAATGATATGCAGTGAGGAACAATAAATTATTCTGTAAACAATAGCTTCTACTGGGGAATGTACAACATTTTTTTCGGTAATGTCTCCCATTCGTTGCGAAAACAAACTTTTTGACAGAGACGTAATAATAAATAATTTTGATGTAATTAATCGAAACATGTGCTGTGAACAGTTTTGACTCAATATTAACACATTTTGGAAATCACTAATTGTACATTTAAGAGTATTAATTTCATGATAATTTAAATTGCTTCCTAGTAAATTACTATAAATTTCAGTACTGTGTTGGCCCAACCAAACCCGCTAAAGTGTCAAAGGAAAATTGCAGAAAAACGTGGTTCAATTGCAGTAGCGACCAAAACTAAAAAAAAAATACGATTGATCCTGAAAAAATGTTGGAGGACGACGAGAAAAACTGTCGCCAAAAACAACATGGGTATCTAGACGCTTAAGGGTATGTTCTAGTCGAGCGGCCTGAAAAATGGCTGAAGTTTATACATTTTTTTCTCGCAGAAGAAGGTAAATAATGTATAATTCTACTTTTTCAGCTATTAGTATAGTTCACAAAAAATGTTTTTTAATTCTTTAAATTGTAAAACTTCCGAGATATCCACGCGCTTTTAGAGCCGTGTAGCGCGTGCAGGATTCCGCCTTCCTTTTTTATCTGAAGCACAAAAATCAAAGTTATTTTTAAAGTACAATAAATTTGCCATGGACCATTTTTAGAAAAATTCAGTGATTTTTGATAAAATGGCGACCGTTTGAAGAAAAGGGCCGAATTTTTTGTCCTTTTTTTCTTCATAGTGGTTAAAAAATAGAAAATATTAATATTTTTTGTTGAAAATGGTGCATGACCCCTTAAATTCAATAATATTTATTTAAAAGAAAAAAGAAGTCAATAGGTTAAACGGTTCAACTGCAACTCTGCACGGCGTGTCTAAAAACATGGTTTTGAGAAAAACGCGTTTAAAGTTTAACAAAAAAGCGGGAAAAATATAATTTTTTTTCTTTCAGCTAGTCAGCTATTCCTGGACCATAGAGCAATCCTTTATCTTCCTTGTGAAACTGATTTTGACTATTATATTCAAGGAACATAATTTTATCCAAAAAGAAAGAATTTTTATACCTGCTCAGCAATACGGGGCGCGTGCATCTGCATTTGGCCCGAACGTAGGCATGATTTTCCGCCGGTACGCGTTCGCACTAAAATCATAACTACACAGACGTGACCAACAGAATTATTTGTAAAACCCTTAGAAAATGTGTTCTTAAAGCTATAGCTTGGTTTTATTATCAACCTGTTTTTGTTTTATCTTCGAAATGTGAAAAAAAATTAGATTATACCATAATAAATTTAATATAATTAAATAATAATGCTTTTACATTACATTATTTAATTACAAATATTCACCAATATCAATGTAATGTGAATAGTTTTGACCATCACTGTAAAAATACTATATGAAATGCGACTTCGCAAGTTTTCGCCGATTTTCTGAATATATAAGAACATTGGGGTAAAATTATGTTAATGCATTAGTCCGAAAACTAACTATGTAAACAGACCTATTGGCAACTTTTAACAAATCCGGATGGCATCGCCATAGTAGCGTCAATATTGGATCACTACTATTGCCAACGCAATAAAAATATACAAACAAGACATTTGGCGAATTGTCATTTTCGTTCATTTTTATTTTTGAAATTTTAATTTTTGTGTAAAAGTACCTTGATATTCACATCACCGCTCTTTAAGTATTTGTTTTATTTTCAGCCCACTCACCATCCTTCCCTATGTTCTTTAAACGGGACGAAAAATCGACAAAATGGGAAGGTAACTCTCTCCCTCTACGATTTTTATGAGGTATTTTGAAAACAAAAGTCTTCTCAACATCGAAAGTCACCCTCTCCTCTTCATGTTTACGTACATAACCCTGAAGTACAACCTTTCGCAAGGAGTTTAAAAAAAAACAACAAATTTAAAAAACTTTAAACACACACTAATTGCTTAAGTCGGTAAGTACGCAACGCACGATATATCGGTATTAAGTGGAAGTGGATTTGTGTTCCTTGTGGCTCTGAAATTGATATTTGTTCGTCCCTCGGATCAATAACTTTTATGCTTCCCAGGGGCTCTCCCACCATGAAATAAATTCCCAGTGGCTATTGATTTTTTCCAGTATTTGCTTTAAAACAAGACACTCGATATGGCAAATGAGGAAACGTTCCTTAGAAAGATTGCATCCGAGGACAAATTGAACTGTTTGGAACGTTTAATTGTGAATTATGCAAATAACTTTGATAAGGTGTTGTTGTCTATGCTGCTGTTTACCGGGTTTCGTTTAGATAATCGATCTCAGCGCCTCGAAATGATTGTTGTAGTGAGATTGCAAAAGTCAGCGACGATGAGACACTACCCACCCTTCATTGCCTTCGTCTTCTTTTGCTTTCGCCATATTCGCATGTGATTTTCGAAACCCCTTTTCATGAGAAGTGAGAAAAGGCCTTCAAGAGCAGATGGAGCAATATTCAAGCAGTTGAGGAGTTTCTTTCTTTCTTTATCGCAATCAAGCCAGAGATCCATCCTCCAGAATTTTTAGAAAAACTAAACTATTGCTGCGAAAAGGAGGTAACTACAATTTGAAAAAATTTATGGATACGCCAACATGGTAGATTTTATTTTCACTTAGCAGTAATTTTCCATGCTTACTAAAGTATGGAACAATTTCGAATTTTAATTAATCCTATGATGTGTCAATCCACAAGTGTCAATAAATTTAATCGAAATTTGAACTTTAAGCTTTTTGCCATGTCTAAAACCTTGAATGCACAAATCTAGCTACCTCTTGCCGTTGTGTGAATGGGTGTGTAGTGCACAATGTCTTACAATCTTGGTATGCATAAGACGCAAATTAGTTTTGTTTGGCACTTCTGAGGACATTTTCTGCCTATATAAATCATCATTATGAAATATTGAAAACTGAAAGTTTTTTTTTGGTCTAACGATATTTGTAGTTAATAAAATTTACGATATCCTTTCTCCCTGTTCCCTATTGTTTACAGGGATCTCTCTCTCTTCTTCCCGTCAGCCCTTGTGGGGCATGGGACGGCAGAAGAACCTCAGCCGATTCGAGACAACGATTGCAAATGAACCCACAATTTAAGGTAGATTCCACATTCGGATGAAGTTCTTCCGCTCCATGCCCACAAGGGGCTACGGGAACTAGGGGAAGAGAGACGACATTGGCTATATATTAAAAAAACATAATAAAATATTATAATTTAGGCCTTTTTTAAATCTTTAATTACATTAAACGAACTCTTATTACACTCCTTCTTTTTCCGTATTCCTTAAACCCTTATCATTCTGACTCCAGTTGTATGAACACATTACGGTTTGCATTATTATCTGTCTGTTTTTAATTTCCTAATATTCTGATTGGAAAATAACTTACAGTTGTAATTTAACTATAACGAAAACAGCAACAATCCAGCTGAACTACATTCGTTATTTAAAAACTTATAAACTACATTTAACTTACCTGAAGCTTTTAACAATTCAGCATCAACCAATCCGTCTAATTCTGGTTCTTCGCCATACCAAAAAATCCATAATTCCTTTGCAGCTGTCAACGATAGTGGTGGATGAACTTGCGAGGTAACGATGTCGTACGTCGGTAACGTATTATTTGGATCTGGCTCCTGTTTAGGAGCTGCAACTCGCCTCCATACACATAAAATATCACATTCTAAACATCGTGAATAGGATCGGAGAACGGGATCGTCCAGAGGGTCTCCGGACGCATTAGGCCTTTCACCAGTTAAAAATTTACGCCATTTTATGCCGTGTAAAGCAGTCTGCAAAAGAAAAATTAAAAGTTAATTAAAACATCTCAATTAATATTCCTAATTATGTATAGTATTATTATTTACGACAATTATAAAATGCTTCTTTTCAAATATGAGAAGTAAACATTCGTAAAAATATAAAAATAAATTATAAATTAAAATGGCCCACCAATAGCATTAAAAGAATTATGAATCGATCAAGAGACCTCGTTTCGCAACGACTTCAATAAAATATTTTCATGTAACATTTTTTTCGTATACTTTTGCATTAATTTTTGCTCATAAAAAAAAATTTCGCACGAATATAATTTTAAGAAAATAAGTTAGCCCCGCCATTTTCGACAAAAATTAGGAAAAAATATTCGTCGTATTGTAATTCAGTTGTGCTTGTGGCTGTTGTATTCCAAAATCCTTCAACTTAAATACCGAAAATTTAGCACCTTAACGAAATTTTTGAAAAAAATATGTTAGTTCCGCCATTTTTTAAATAAATTTATGTGAAATTTTTTTCTTATCTTCCTGCATGCAGTGTTTTTTTAAGGACACCTACCCCGCTTTACTTAAAATTGAGTTATCAAATGATAACATGTAACCTTCAAATGTTAAGTGATATTAAATTTGAGTTAAATTTATGTTTGGAAAATATTACGATATAGTTCAAAAGGTTTTCATTACGGTCAAAGAAAGATACTTCCAACCTTAGTAGTGTAGTCCATACAAAGGAAGCAGAATCATCTTAATCCGGGCAAACGTTACGAAATTATTCTCCCCTTACCCCATACAGTTAAAAAGAATCAACAAGTTACAAAGTAAGGCGGCTGTGTCACCCAATCCCAATACGCACTCCAAATAAAATTTTTTTTATCATCGTACCAATGAGGAAACGTTTTCTGTCAACGCACTACGAATTTAGACTCCGCCCCAAAATTTGCAAGATCTGTTTAAACCAATAACTATGGGCATATGGTATGCTATTTCATTTTGAAACAGCTTTTGTGACCAGTAGTGAAAACCATTTTTTGTCTGCATTTTTATTTCTAGTATAATACCGTCGAGAAAAAGAACCATTATTATACAGGGTGTATCATTTCCAGAGGTCAATACGAGTTTAAATGAAAGCTCTCACCTAGCCAAACAAAAAAATTGTATGGCAGGAGGGGGCAATCTCAACCGTTTGGGAGTTACAGCGCGATTCATAAATTTCAGTTTTTCATGGTATGCACATTACTCTTTTATTTATTTTATTTATTGACATACCTAACATAGCGACATCAAACAAAAGCTTAAAAATTACTATCCCAATGACCTTTCCAAAATTGTCAACAATATTGCTCAAACTCGTACCACTGGAGGTACAGTCACTTCCAAAAGTGAAAAACGGTTTGCGATTACCTAAAATTCAGAATTTTCCCGAAATTCATTAGTATACCTATTTTTTATTTTTATTCAATTGCTCATCTTATTACCTTTCTAAAAAGGTACAACATGCCCAAGTAGCGAATTTATACGTAGATATTCTATCGGAGAATATTATAAAAATCAACAATTTAAAGAAATCAAACTCAAATTAATTCTAAAATGCTTTTTGTTGAATTTGAAAATAATTACAATTAATCTTGTTAAGGTACAAAAGCTGTTTAAAAGGTCCTCGGCCACTTTGGATGCATGCCAAAAGTCTCCTTCTAAGTCCCTGTTTAAAGCGTATTGCAGCCAGCTTCTCCCGTATTTTCGTCCCTGCATTCCCAATTCTGCTAAATAAATCCTCCCTAGTGTTAACAGGGCTTGAATAAACTCCATCCCTCATTGTTCCCAATAAGAAAATGTCCAATGGGGTAAAGTCTGCAGGTCTAGCAGGCCAAGGAATCGGTGAACCTCGTCCAATCCAGCGGTTAGGAAATTTTTCATTTAGTATTGCCTTCACAATGTTAGCAGTATGTGATGGTGGGTGTTCCATCGTGTTGGTAAAACATGTCCGATGGATTATGCAGAGGGATCTCCTAAATTATATCCAAAAAGTTCGCATAAATTTGACTGTTGCGCATTTTGGTAAAATGAATGGTCCTACCAAAGGTTTCCCTATGATACCAGCCCAAACATTGATACTGAATCTGCTGGAATGAGGGCACCTTTGTACTGTGTGGGTTAGTTTTCGACCAGGTATGGATGTTAGGGAAGTTCCTGATACCATCCCTGGTAAATTGAGATTCACTCGTCCACACAATTCGGTCCAGAAATGCCCTGTCGTCAACGCGTTCCAGAAGCCAAGTGCTAATTTCCAGTCTTCTCAAAGAATCTCCTTTCAGTAGTCCTTGGACTGGGTGATGGTGATATGAACGTAATCCCTCGCGATGAATTACCCTCCAAACCTTAGATAATGACACTCCTAATCGTCTCAGGGTCTTGCCGGACGATGGTGATAATTTGCTGCTCAACGTCGGCAGAAGTTCTCAAAGTTTCAGGTCGCGTGAAGTTACACTTCCTGTTTCTCTTAACCTTTGGAAAGTACATGTAAATACCCCTCTTTGGGGTGCTCATCGATTAGGGAATCTTCTTTCATATTCCAGTACAGCCGCTCTTTCGTTTCGGTCTATTACGCCAGGTCTGTGAAGTTGGCCCCGAAAAGTGAGGGACGGGGGCTTGGAATGGCTCATTCGTTTGACCATCTTAGGACCATGTTCGACCACCCATTATTTTTGTTTGACCACCTATTGTTATCTTTTTGTTGTTCGCCCGGCCAGACTTAAGCTATGTCGAACCTTTAGTTTAGTAATGCATCATTATTAGCCTAAAAATATGTTAAGCATCGCGAAATTTTGCCAAATCTCTAAGAACAGTTTTAAAGCGACAAGATGTGATTGGCGTAACAAATATTAGCTGGGCAAGAATTTGGGGTAAACGAAACCCACCTGATAATCACGAACTTTTAGAGATATTTCAAATTTAGTAAATCTAGATTTTCAATAATTTTATTTTCTAAATGATATATTATCGAATTTTAATTCTGTTACTAACAATTAACACTGTGGCTTCAATGTACGTGTGCAGAACGAGTCATGCATTTCTCAAGCTAAAATGTATTATGGCGTGTCGGCTACGTCAAGGGATTTGAAGAGCTACTTAACAAGTTTTGACTTGCGTAAATTTGTTTAATTTAATCGTTTGAGAATAGGGGATTGATGAGAAACAATTTTTCTATATAAGCAAATTCTCCAATTTTAATAGAAAGGAACCATTGGACTTCCGACAATTTTGACTAAGAACTCTAATAATATCTAGCAATTTCCTATAACCTTGACGAGAATAGCGTTTGAATCGATTCCTATTACGTGATAGCTCAGGTGAGCCTGCAAACACTGGTGTAATTGATTATGCCTTCCTGCTAAGATATGCCATAAATACCTTATTACAAAGCCTGTTCTAATACTGCTACCAATTCACGAAGCGACACAGAAATAAATAAATGTTCAAAATTTTTTTAAGGAAAATTTAGCAACCTCTTCTGCAAATTGACAATGAACGAACTTTTCATTAGGCAACAGGTTTATCACAGAATCAACTCGTCGTCGACTAGTAGAAACAAAATGATTATCGAGCAAAAATTAAACCGAACCATCTGCTTAAACGTCGAAAAACGACGCAATTCGTACTGAACTTGGCGAAAAGAGAAATTCATAAAACTTTTCCCTTCTTCATTTGATCAATACATATTAATAATATATCCCTACATATTGCGTAAGTTACAAAATGATCAAGCCCAAAACGCGAAAATACATCAATTCATACATAATTTCGGTAAGCTTGGGTGGAATTGAAGTGAAAAGCTCTTGAGAGTATTTTTCCAAGAGAATTGAGGGGAAGTATGACGCTTGCGCTTTTCGTTAATTTCAATTTTCACATGCTCATATCCATATTCATATATAAATATTTATGTATGAGGTCGTGCAGTTTTATCATAGAATTCGAATGTTTTTGATATTGTGTTTGTACATTTCGTCATCTAGTATTCAGAAATAGTAGATGTCAACAAGTTCTGATAAAGTATAAATACGTCATATACTTCCTAATTAAATTTTACGTTAAAGTGAATCTTCCATTTCTTGACATTATAAATAAGCTAATTGCACACGTACTAAAAAAGTGTTCAATTTAATAATACGTTGAAAGAGGAACGGATGTATTGAAACAGTATTTGGAAAAGAAAACAAGGGAATATTACAAGTGATAACATAATCTATTTAATTGTTTAAATGAATGACCTTTCAAATAAGAAATGATATTTAAAATATGTGACATGATAAGAGTGATTCAAAACTAAGGGCATTGCGTGTAGCAGTAGTGGCAAGTGGCATTTTGCCAACTTATCTTTAGATGTCAGCATTATTATTATTGTACCTATAATATTTTTTTTAAGTTACGGCGTGAAAATTTTTTCAAATAATTTTAAAATTGCACAAATCAATTATTTTTTTATTATCAGGAAAACTGAAAAATGTAAAGTTACTATATCCTATGCTGACGTCCAAGGAAAAGTTAATAAAATGTCAATTACAACCAACACATTACAGTTATAATTGCAAAAATGAGTTTCATTGTGATAATATTATTTTGTGTATTTTAAGTGTTTTTGATTCTTAACAATTTTAAAAATTATTTAGAAAAATTAATATTTTTAAGGTTAGGGCGTTAGTCATTCCAATCTTGTGAAATGGGACGTACATGAACTTAGCAGGACTTTGGCGAATCGCAACACGACTAGCCCCCTAATTCGTCGTTAATTAGTTATGAAAAAAAGGATTTGGGCATTCTTATTTTTTTTTAAATTACAGGGTGTCCCGCTAACTTTATATAAAGTTAAACTTTTGGGTACAAAGTTAATACAGAATTCTGGCATATACCTTGTTCCTTTTTTGGTCGAGAAACCAAGAGGTACTGATTGTGAATTGTGATAAGAACTGCGTTGTAAGACCGCGACTGTGGCACTATGGTACAGAGCAGACGAAATTATGGTACAATATTGTACGCCCGCCTTGATCGATGAATGCGCGGAAAATTCGAATAAATGAATTGTTTTAATGTTTAACCTAACCTGCCCTAATTTGAAACCTCATAAATGACTAGCAACATTTCAGGCTATAAAAGTGCTCCATTTTAACTTGCAGAAAACGACTACCACATGGAGAGTACTGGTATCGTCGAGTCTACGAATCAAATGCATTTGGATATCTCAACTCTCAGTACATTAATAAAAACGTGTGAAGGTGTAGAAAATTAAAAATTTTCAAGAATTGATATATAGAAAAATATTTATTAAACTTTTAATTAGATTTCTTCAGAATTTGAAAAATTGCGCCAAGGCCCCATATAAACGTTTCTTCTTCAGCCTGCCCTGGGCTGTTTTTGTTGGGTGTTAACTTACACAACTTTAGCTTTGACTACGGAATGCTATTGGACAACTCTATTTACTTTCTTACTCGTAGATGCTGTCCTGTATGAGCAATCTGATACAGCGACGGCAAAATTTTGTATTTGTACCAGAATTTTGGGTGGGTCAAGCTGGCACTGTCATATACTAAAAATTAAAAAAGCGACACGGCAAAATAATGTGCTCTTTATGGGCTAATTTTGTGCCCAAATAAAAAATTTTGTGCTCGATAATTAACGCGGCAAATTACAGTTGTAATTTCCAGTGCCAGCTATCGGCAAGCTAGCACTGCCTCTCCCTGGCGGGGTTATACTTGGCCTTGGATAAAAAATTACAGCGTTAAAATTAAGTGCTATTTATGTGCTTTAAAATAGCCGGGACCGATTTTAGAAAAAATCATCCCTTGCATAAAAAACAACCCCTATAAGAAATTGATCATTCTATGTCAGCGGGGAAGTGAGCTTTTAAGCTTTTATTAATTCGTAAACACTTAAAGCTTGGTAGGATGGGGGGTGGGAGTGAAACCTAACTTTGTAACGCGTGGTTCCATTTCTATGGTTCTTTTTTGTTGTACAGAGTATGATCCCCCATTGCTAATAGGACGAAAAAATTTGGCCTATGTTGGGTGGAGGGGTAGTCTAACTTCGTAACGTGTCGACCGATTTGTATAATTCGTGATCCCCCTTGCTAATATAAGAATAATGTGGTCCGATGGTGAGGGGTGGAGGGATAATTCTTTTTCTGTTGGGTAGAGTATGCTCCTTGGTTGATACCCCGAGAAAAAAAAATTTTGGTGGGGGGGGCCTAACTTTGCAACGCATGGACCGATTTGGATGGTTCTTTTGCTGTTGTATAGAGTGTGATCCCCCTTGCTAATAGGAGAATAACTTGGTCCTATAGAGGAGGTGGTGGAGGGGGAGGGGTAAAGCATATTCCTTGATTGATACCATGAGAAAAAAATTTTGGTGGAATGGAGGTTTTGTAGGGGGTTAAACCTAACTTTTTAACGTATGGACCGATTTGGATGGTTCTTTCTTCGTTATATATGTAAAGTAGAAGACACTAAAATGTGAAAAATTAAATAATTTTTTTAAAAAAAGTTGAACCGACTTCACAAAAAGCTATAAAAAGCATAAAATAATTTTTAATTTTATATCTATTACATTTTGAAGTCGGTGCAAATTAAACAAATAAAACAACTACAGTACCACAATTGAAAATAATACATAATACTACCTGAACCTTTCAGCTTACGGGATCATAAGAAATCATGATTAAATATTTTTGTTGTAGTAGTTTGTAGGTAAGTACTTTGTTATTTACATTTTTTTCCATTTAAGTTTAGTGGGTGGGTCAAGCTGGGACTGTCACATACTAAAAATTTAAAAAGCGATACGGCAAAATAATGTGCTCTTTATGGGCTAATTTTGTGCCCAAATAAAAAATTTTGTGCTCGATAATTAACGCGGCAAATCACAGTTGTAATTTCCCGTGCCAGCTATCGGAAAGCTAGCACTGTCTCTCCCTTGGCGGGGTTATACTTGGCCTTGGATAAAAAATAACAGCGTTAAAATGAAGTGCTACTGATGTGCTTTAAAATAGCCGGGACCGATTTTCGAGAAACCATCCCTTGCATAAAAAACAACCCCTATAAGAAATTGATCATTCTATGTCCGCGGGCAGGAGAGCTTTTAAGCTTTTATTAATTCGTATATGCACTTGTTTGGCTGAGTACGCAATTTACGAAAACGAAATCTTCAAAATTCAGAATTAATCATTTCTTTCTTCACTCTTTGGCGTTTGAATTTTTCACACCCCGCTTACAACAGTGATGGCTGAAGTCATATACTTGTTACTTGACATGCTGGCTTTGTCTAACGTCGCTGCGATAATAAACGTAATCACAGCAATGCTCTTGATTTGGTGCGATTGTTGAACATAACCAAACATAATTGGTTTGAAAAGTGCTTGTTGAATGAAAAACGGCTTAAATAAATGTAATATGTGTAATTATATATAAAAATTATTTATTATTATTTTACAGCAAATGAGGAAATAGCAATAAAACAAACATACCCTTTTCTTCTTTAAAAAAATTATTAACAACATTAACTTAAATTCGCGTTCGATATACATATATTACTTAAATGATACAAATTCAAATGTAAACAACAAATTTTCGTTTGTCAACCTTGTGAACGGCCATACGATGAAAAATAATCACAGACTGAAACCAAAGGATTCAAAGAGTGAGATGAGTGAACAAATCACTCGGAGTAGTATCGCGGTTACGAACAAGTCCTAACTGTCTGAATTATATTATATTTTAATGCATATAAATAAACATATACAAACATACAAAATGTCGATCGTCGAATAATCTTATTCATCTTCGAGATTCAAAAGCGAGACAAGTTCTTCAACTTCCTCAGTTGAAACTTCTCTTGAGTTTTTATAGCTTTCATAAGATCCTACTTTTCGAAAAATATGATTTGGGAGAACGTAGTCGTAACAACAGTTTTCATGGCGACGTAGTCCGAATCTTATTGTCAATATAGCATTAACCATCTCAGTTTGCATACGGTTTCTTTGTTTACTTTTAGCAATATTCATTTTACTAGTTTCACCACGGCTAAACAATAAGATCTGTTTATATTAATTTAACCTTAATACAAGCTATTAAATAATACACGAAAACACTGGAAGAAAAAATACATTCAAATATGGAGTATATACATTTATTAACAAGTAATTGTTTTTAATATTGCAAAATTGTTTAAAATTATCCAAACACGCTAAAAACCACTGACAGTGCCATTTCCGGCTATCCACCGTCACATTTTTTTCGCCACCAGGGACATAAAAACCACTAGATATAGTGGGAAACCCACCAACTTGGCAACACTGCCGACAGTATAGTCGAGTGAGCACGGAAGCTGTAATGGAAATGAAACTGAATGAAGAATTCAAAAGACGAAAAAGCAAAAATTCCTCTTTTCTTATAATATTGTTCCACGAGCCCATAGTAAATGCGTGTGAGTGAAATGCTTCAATTTCCTCTAGTATTTCTACAGATTGAAGTGCACTGTTCCGCTATCCGTCATGTGCTGACTTTTAAATGTATGTGCCTGCCGCATGTGCTTTTCTTGGCTCTGTTTATTCACCCAATGTAGAAGCCATAAAGAGACAAGAAAGTATGTGGGGTCCGGTCGTTAACTTATTTGTTCTCAATCGGTGTTCTCAGGAGCGGGAGTGTGTGCCTAACAAGAGACACATTCTGCTTACCAACCAGTGATGCCACTTGGATACAAATGTATCCATTTGGATACATTTTTTGTAGAATTTTTATTTTGGATACATGGATACTTTTTTTCCGCAATGGATACATTTTCCCTTAAAGTAGTGAGAAAAATTTAAAAAAGCGATTTAACTTATGAACACACGACGGCGGCAAATCTATCCCATTTCATTATAATTGACTAGTACTGTTGACTAGTTGACTAGTACTCTTTGGAAGAAAAGGCCTTGGGGAGATTTCTGCAGTACTGGAAAAGAGGAATTTTTCTCGTATAGGGGACGAAACTAAGGTTGTAAGTACGTCCAAAGCCCTTGTGCTAGCTACAAAGGTTTTCGATGAAACTAGCTCTTGTGTTCAGGAAAGATTTCTGGGAATGTTTAAACTAAGAAAAGCTTTTAAATCAAATTAAATCTTAATTTACATATAAGGTTTACGAATTTTATTTTATACCACCTCGAAAGTTGTTGTTTTGCAAAAAACTTTATTCAAACTTATTTGGCAGGACAGTTTGGCAGATACCAATTATGGTATCTGCAATAGGAAAATTCAAGAAGAGTAGGTACATTTGCTTGCTATCGAGCATTGTGCATGAGTGAATTAAAAAAAAGTTTTTAATACTCCTACAATAACATAATAATGGGTAAAAGTTAATACAAAATTTCAAAAAATTTTTAAATATATTTACAGCTTCCGTTACAAGTGTGTGAAATATATTTATTTAAATCGTTATTTTTTAGTTTTGATATTATTCATTGTGATTTTGCAAGTTGTATCATAAAAGTAGAAGGGGATACATTTTTGGGTCACTGGATACAATTTTTCGGAAATTTGGATACAAAATAATTAAGCTCGGCGGCAACACTGTTACCAACCCGTTTTAAAATTAGGAAAAAAAACCAGAATCCACGGATGATTTTGTTTCTTTTCCAAAGCCGTACGCCCGACCCGGTCCGTTGCTCAATGCGTCAAGCCAGTCCAGCCAGATAGTTATGATTGTGTCTGACGCGTTGGTATTTTCTTTTAAGTTAATCAGTTTTAAGTAAAATATTTTAAAGATTTCAAAGTTCTTTTTTTCTTGCTTGCAATGAGTACTGAATAATGCAATGCAGTGCAAACATACCAATACTCAAATCCCCAGTTCCCTTCAGAAAGAATTTTAGAGCACGTAAAAGTGCATTGGTCCTTGGATTGTTTTCCACTTATTGCACCTGTTCAGTGACTTGCTTTGTTTAAGTAAGAAATTTTGTCGCCTAACTCTTTTTTTTCTTATTTTCAACTTTTCCTCCACTCGTGGCAACGAATCGATTAATTGCATGCAACGAGTGGCGACTGCTAATTACTTTTGAGTGACGTTTTTGTTTATCAATTTACAGTTTATATTTGTGAGTTAATCGTAAAAAGAAAATTTTAGCAGAAGCATCCTTCTCTGAATTACTAATCAAAACGTCTTTTATTACGAGATCAGATTTGTGCTTAATTAAAATATTATAAAGTGTCGAAAAGCCTCGTCTGCTTTGACTGAGCTGTGGTGAGGTGACCCAATTACCTACATTTTTTCGCTTTTCTTATTTATACATAGTAGTTAACTTCAAACGAGCTTTCTGTTGTGCTGTTTTTTGCTTTCAGCTGACTATTTATATTTTGGTTGGTGTGAAAGAGCCAGCGTAACTACTGAACCCATCTCGCGTGATAACAATATTATGTGATACAATGCAAAGAAAGAAACTAAATAGAGTTTCAAGAAAATCTTCGACTTCTCGATAGATAACTTTTTTTTATTTTTAGTGTTCTTAAATTTATTATTTTTGCTTAAAAGGGACAGTGTTATCTAGATCAATATTCCATAAAATATATTCTCGAATAACTTTATTCGTAAGTAATTAATTATTCGTCAATCAATTCGATAAATTATTATTCGTTATTTAAAAAAATGCGAATAAAGTAAGTTAGTAAGTTCCTTATTAGTCGTAGATAAATATAATAATACATTTACAATAATATTACAAATATGTAAGTATTTTAATAATTTGTTTTCACGTATTGTATCATTTTTCTTTTAAATTCATATACCTACATATTAATTGTACTTTTAATTTATTGTTGTTTAATTGTACTGTTGAATTTTGAGTACTTGAATAATTATAAGATTTTTGTCTAAACTTATTTTTGTTTCTCAAACAGTAAGGTTGTACTTCTGATGTATAATTTAAATTTCTTTCTAAATAAGCAGGAACGAAACCATTCTTCATTTTAAATATAGATATTAGCCCATTATATATCACTTTTTGTTTCCCATTCATCCTGTCTAAGCAATCCAACATCCACACTATATGGTTAAAAATATTGCAGCATTTAAGTATGAATGTAAATGAATGCATTGACGTAGGAAAATTGGAAATTTTTGAATTTATACGAAAATGGTAGTTGCTGAAAGTTAAACATCGAAAAAACGCTTAAAATTTCAGTGCAAAAATGAATGTAAAATGTTTTTTTAAAAACATACACACACTCAAAAAAGTCTCCGTACACCCCCAATGGAGAAAACTAAATAAAAGTATTTTAAATTATATAGTGAGAAAAGAGTTAATAATAATAAAAAACACAATATTTGAGGTGTAAAGAATAATGTATTATAAATAAAACAAAAAAATTCATAATATTAAAGAAATAACAGAATAAAATCCAATTCAATCTAAAAAAACAAGAACAAAAAAGTCTCCGTACACTAAAATTTATCCATCCTTCTTAAAAGCTAAAAAAATTCTAATAATTAGTAGGTCCACCTTTATAATTCAATTACTGCTTGCAGCCTACGAGGCATTGAATGAACCAGTTGTTTTGTTGTTTTTACTTCAATTTTAGCCCATTCTTCGACCAATTTAGCGCGTAACTCAGCAATGCTTTTAACTTTATGATTACGAACTCGTTTTTTCAAATGATCCCATAAATGTTCAATGGGATTTAGGTCTTGCGACTGGGGAGGACTATGGAGCTGCGCTGGGACGTTATATAATAACCACTCTCGAACTGTTCTGTATGTTTGGGATCATTATCTTGTTGAAAGATATACGATCCCGCTAGGCCTAACTTTTCCGCACTGGCATTTAAATTATTTTTCAGTATATCTAAATACTAAAAGCGGTCCATTCTGGAATTAATAAATGTCAATTACCAACCCCAGTCGCCAACATACACCCCCATAGCATCACGTTTCTTCCTCCATGCTTTACAGTAGGGCACACATTTTTTATATTCATGGCCTGGCCGGGTTTCCTCCAAACTTTTGGGTGCCCATCAGGTCCAAAAATGTTCAGCTTCGTCTCGTCAGTCAAAATTACATTTTCCCAGAACTCTGAAGGCTTGGAAACATATCTCTTAGCAAACTCTAAGCGTTTGTGACAATTCTTTTCTGTTATTTTGAGAGGTGGTAAAACGAAAGGAATTGTGGGAAAAATGTGGACTGACGAAGGCCTTTCGTTTGGGACGTTTTACCCCCCAGCCCGGCAAATTTTTCGGGTTTGTGAAGTTAACCCGGAAAATTTGTTTTTCGAATTAAAGAAATTGAGAGGGGTTAAAACGAAACCAATTTCGGGTAAAATGTGGTCTAACGATAGACTATCGATTGAGACGTTTTACCCCCCAGCCCGGCAAAATTTCCGGGTTTGTAAAATTAACCCGGAAATTTTGTTCTTCGAATAAAAAAAATTGAGAGGGGGTAAAACGAAACTAATTGGGGGTAAAATGTGGTCTAACGATAGACTATCGATTGAGACGTTTTACCCCCCAGCCCGGCATATTTTCCGGGTTTGTAAAGTTAACCCGGAAATATTGTTTTTCGGATAAAAAAAATTGAGAGGGGGTAAAACGAAACTAATTGGGGGTAAAATGTGGTCTAACGATAAACTATCGATTGAGACGATTTACCCCCCAGCCCGGCAAATTTTCCGGGCTGGTGAAGTTAGCCCGGAAATTTTGTTTTTCGAATAAAAAAAAATTGAGGGGGTAAAACGAAACTAATTGGGGGTAAAATGTGGTCTAACGATAGACTATCGATTGGGACGTTTTACCCCACAGCCCGGCATATTTTCCGGGTTTGTAAAGTTAACCCGGAAATTTTGTTTTTCGAATAAAAAAAAATTGAGAGGGGATAAAACGAAACCAATTGCGGGTAAAATGTGGTCTAACGATAGACTATCGATTGGGACGTTTTACCCCCCAGCCCGGCATATTTTCCGGGTTTGTAAAGTTAACCCGGAAATTTTGTTTTTCGAATAAAAAAAAATTGAGAGGGGGTAAAACGAAACCAATTGCGGGTAAAATGTGGCCTAACGATAGACTATCGATTGGGACGTTTTACCCCCCAGCCCGGCAAATTTTCCGGGCTGGTGAAGTTAGCCCGGAAATTTTGTTTTTCGAATAAAAAAAAATTGAGAGGGGGTAAAACGAAACCAATTGCGGGTAAAATGTGGTCTAACGATAGACTATCGATTGGGACGTTTTACCCCCCAGCCCGGCAAATTTTCCGGGTTGGTGAAGTTAGCCCGGAAATTTTGTTTTTCGAATAAAAAAAAATTGAGAGGGGGTAAAACGAAACTAATTGGGGGTAAAATGTGGTCTAACGATAGACTATCGATTGGGACGTTTTACCCCCCAGCCCGGCAAATTTTCCGGGCTGGTGAAGTTAGCCCGGAAATTTTGTTTTTCGAATAAAAAAAAATTGAGAGGGGGTAAAACGAAACTAATTGGGGGTAAAATGTGGTCTAACGATAGACTATCGATTGAGACGTTTTACCCCCCAGCCCGGAAAAAATCCGGGCCAACTTCACGTACCTCGAGTTTCAAAAATCGTGTTTCGAGTAAAACGCGTTTAAAGTTTTGAAATTAGCACTCGCGGTATCTGCCGGCGCAGACAAAAGAGTGTAAAACTAATACTTAAACATCGAGTTTTGAATAAAATATTCTTGGAATGTAGGTATTCTTGCGACTTCAAAGAATCATTTGATGGACAACAATTTTTTTTACGATTTTTGGAAAAAAATTACCGTGAAGGTCCACTTAATTTAAGCTTATTTGTATTTATAGTCAAACTTTTACAATATTTAAGTCTTCATTCAATTCACCACTTATACACAGAATCATTAGACTTGCGCGAAATAGTACCTTTTGCATGGCTGTGGAAGTATTTAGTTCCGATTTCATTTTAAACTGTCGAAAAACACTCAGCTGGCACGATGAGATGAGTGTGTTTACAACCAGTGATGTCCAAACCTATGCCCGCGGGCAAGTGAGCTTTTGAGCTTTTAAATTCGTATATGCACTTCTTTGGCTGTATTCGGTTTACTGTTTTTGCGTTTTTAATCATTAAAGCATGCCAAAGGTAAAAAATATCTTCATATTTAAGTTGTTTTATAAGCAATTATACAATATCTTATTATATACAATCTTTTGCAAAGATTTTAAGGTTCTAAATTAAAGATACAGTGCGAAATGCTTCTAAAGCTTTAAAGCACTCCTCACATTAAGTAGTGTGAGTTTGGCCATCACTGTTTACAACATATTCACTACATTGCTTATCATGTAATTCCAATTCCGAACGTACTCCACATCCTACTCGAGATACAAGCCCGGAAAACATGGCAGTAATGGCAATTTTACTACCGAGTGCGTCATCACTTTTATTTTATTTTTATTTTTTACGCTTTAATATATACATCCCTAGCAACAAAATAAGAACTATACATTCTCCTAAACCAAGAGAAATTCTTATATCATTGATGCGTTACAATTCAGTACTTCAACAAAATTAACCCAAAAGAGAGTCTTTTCTTTAAAACGACGCATTGGCTTTGTTTTGTGAGTGATGTTCTCGCAATTACCTTCACATAAATGACACTAAGTGCGCTGCTTTGACTTTCTTACGTAGAAGAACTTTATTTTTTCTGCCTACTCTGTAAATGATATTACCTTGAGCAAATGTGGCTCGCAAATCTCGTCTTTATTTCCAGAATCATGTGTAATTGATGGTTGGGAACTTAAAAACCCTTACTTATCCAAGCTTCTTTGCTGCACCTTTGTTGTGAGACCAGTTTTGCCTCATGGCAGCCTTCTATGAGCTCCCTATTTCGCTGCAGACGAGGGCGAGGAGAGCAGCGCAGACTCATGAGGTTTTCCCTCCCGTAATTTTGTTTGGAACAATCCTGTCGTGCTTCCCTATTATCCTGACCAACTGAGGCTTATTTCTTTCGACTTCCTTGAAAATAATTTATTATTATATGATGTCACGATTCTGGTTACTGAACTCTGTATTGTATGCTCAAGCCTCTTCATGAACACTTCGCCAACTTTGCTCTGAATTTCTCTAGGTTGCGAGTAAAGAGCCAACTTCAGCCATGTTTTGGCTAATGTTATGTTATCCTTGTTTGCTTTTGGTATAGGCTTATTAAGTATAATTTAATGTTATTGTGGTAGTCAGCATTGACGAATCTATTTGAAATAAATAATCTTATGAGCTTTGATTCCAAAGGATTCTCGTCCAAATTTTTTTCCCATCTACCTACATAAATTTACTTCACAAAATTCAAAATTATGAAATGTTATTGAAATTTCTTCCCGGTATAGAGATTTGAGTGATACGAGAAAAGATAGTAAGCATCACTTTTAATAGACTTGAAATGCTGAAAATCATATTAAGCAATTCAAGTATCGTAGAAAGTAACAATGTAACTTTCATTGCCTTCAGCCCACAGCCATAACGTTTAAAATTCGTCTATTTCGTCATATCGTGGACTTTCGTGAATTTTCGCTTTCACTTGACTAAGGTTGACCATTTTTACTTCCTTCGCAAATGAAAGATTCCACTGTATTATAAATAGCACCTAAAATTCCATGATGCAACTGTTGGTTATTGAAGTGGAATCTAGCGCACTCTTGGCATAGTTGCGAACTTCCACCGTATCAATTTAAGCAACATCAAAATGTCCAATGCTCGACTAACGCCACCGCTGTCGAAGCTGATACATTGGAATTTTACTAAAAGAAACAAACAACTAACCTAACTTGATTTAATGTAATCAGTAGTAGTTCTCAAGGGAACTTCAGTAATAAATTGAATATTACAAGGCTTTGTACATAGATTTTTCATTTTACATTTCGAATTTTCATTCTTTTGCATAGGGTCTGAATTTATTCAAAAGTTCCCCTTGGCCAGCCTATCCCGAGCCAAATGTCACTATTCAAATTCACTTCCATATTTGTTCCAAAATCTGACACATACTTAGTAATGTAAATAAACATGTTACCGCATGGTGTGCTTCGTTGCTCTCCGGCGGCGAACGGATTAATGGTTAAATGACGTTTATTTAATGGAATATATATTACTCTTGAATGTGTGTGTCGACTCTTTCATTAAATAGAGAATTTACTTTTAATCGCTTTTTGTTTCGCGCAGCTTTGTTTCTGCCTTTCTCTACATCTGTAAATACCAGTTTCAGTCGTTTCAATGTCGGTTAATCTTTTCTTTTTGCTTTTGCTCGCTGGCAGTTTAACAGCATTAAACGCACTATAATAATAAATAAGCCATGATATATCGTGTAGGATAGCCGTATATGGTAACGCTTTGCATCAAACGGATTCACACACCAATAGAGTTGCTAGTGAAATCAAATGAAATGCGCGGCGGGATCCCCCATCCAACACTTTCGTGTTTTCCCTTTTACCAAGGAATCGTAATGAGATTTTCTCTCTGTTTCTCTTTTGAAAGAAGATACCTTTTTGCACAGTTGCTTTAATCGTAATTCTTGTTAGTGACTTGGACTTCGAGCCAAATCAGCGAATATAAAACTGTGAGCCTACAAACATGTTGTATCATTATTCGCTTAATACTTTTTTATATTCAAACTCATTTTTATGACCGACCGTGAACTGCAATTTCTGAACTTTGATTTTATTTTGAAGTTAAGAAAAATATATGTAAACTTGCACTTGAATAGATATTTCATCGTAGGTATAAACTATAAACTTTCTTCAAAGCAAAATTGAATAAAATGTTTTTATAATTTTATTTATTTAAAAATACATTACAAGAAATTAAACGTAGGTCAATCCATGTCAAATCGACCAATTTAATTAGTAAAGGTCGCTGACAAAATTTATTTTTTTAATTTTTTTTACCTATATTTATACTATACTTAGAGAGTTGAAAAAAGTATTCATTAATTTTTTAGATGTTTAGTTTTTTTTTTTTGAGCCGCCATTTTGTATTGGTGCGTCAGCCTATTTTGCATTTTACAGAGGTTCGTGTTAAACCCTGTAACTTCTTGGTTTTTAAAGATATTCAGTTCACACAAAACCATGTTAAAGAGCATAAAATGTACAATATTTTCATGTACCTCAACTTAGCCAAACACATTTCTCGAATCAAAAATCTAACGCTCTCATAATTTGTTGCTAAATAGTTGCTAATAAGTTGTAGACAAAAATAATTTGTTGCTTTTTATTTTAAGCATTCCTCATATTAAGTAGTGAGAGTCTGGCCATCACTATTGTAAGCGGGGTGTGAAAAATTCAAACGCCAAAGAGTGAAGAAAGAAATGATTAATTCTGAATTTTGAATATTTCGTTTTCGCAAATTGCGTACCCAGTCAAACAAGTGCATATACGAATTAATAAAAGCTTAAAAGCGCACTTGCCCCCGGACATAGAATGATCAATTTCTTATAGGGATTGTTTTTTATGCAAGGGATGATTTTTTCGAAAATCGGTCCCGGCTATTTTAAAGCACATAAATAGCACTTAATTTTAACGCTGTCATTTTTATCCAAGGCCAAGTATAACCCTGCCAGGGAGAGGCAGTGCTAGCTTGCCGTTTGCTGGCACTGGAAATTACAACTGTAATTTGCCTCGTTAATTATCGAGCACACACTTTTTTATTTAGGCACAAAATTAGCCCATAAAGAGCACATTATTTTGCCGTGTCGCTTTTTTAATTTTTAGTATGTGACAGTGCCAGCTTGACCCACCCAGAAAATGCAGACTTACCCTCCTAAGTTCAGTTCTTGTACGACCTTCGTTAAGATCCAGTTCATTACTCGGTATCAAGCTAGCAGTAGAATATTTTACCTTCCGGTAGACTGGCAGTAAAGCTCAGTAATGAGGTAGACCTCAGGGCCTAGCCGCGAATCTTCATTCCCCGGAAGCCTTTAATTCCATGGGCAGTGGATTCTTGCAGAAAGGTTAAAGTGTTATCATCGACCCAGAGAATCGAGGTTAGGGGGCGATAGTAGGGAACTTAAGTGGTCCACGCTGAGACTGGGAAGGGACCCGCTTTTATGTGATCCGTTTTGGCTTATCCCCCCGAGTTAAGTTCTACACATTTCACACTGAATTACATAAATGTTTAATATGACATCAAACGCCATCGTCGGTGTTGATCTAGTTGCTCCTGTGTTGCCTAAGCGACACATCGAAGAGCAGAACATCAAACTTTATCGATTGAGGAAAAAAATCCAAAATAACATCTATTGGCTTGCAAAAATAGCATGTGTACACGTTTTACATTTCAGGTTTCTGCTTTAAAACGCTTTCTTGGATTGGCCAAGTCTTGAGGCCATGTTGATAGCTCTCTCTCACTCTCTAGTTAGAAGTGAAACCTAACTTTGTAACGCGTGGACCGATTTGGATGGTTCTTTTGCTGTTGGAGAGAGTGTGATCCCCCATTGCTAATAGGAGAATAATTTGGTCCTAAGGTGTAGAGTATGTTGCCCCACTGATCCGACGACAAAAATGTATAAGTTGGGTGGTGTGCGAAGGGGGCGTTACCCAATTTCTTAATTCACATACCTATTTGGAAGATTCCTTTTTGTTGTGTATTATATGATCCCCCATTGCTACTCTATGGAAAAATGGTGACCTAGGGTTGGGGTGGGGGAGGGGAAACCTAACTTTGTAACGCGTGGGATGATTTAGATTATTTTGACTGCATAGAGTATCTATTTGTATTCTGACAAAAATGTTGGCTTATGATGAGAGTTGGAGGATGGGCGCGTCTAGCTTCATAAGTAATAGACGATTTTGATTCGTTTGTGCAGAATACGTTTCCTGATTGATAAATGATAACAATTTTGTACTTAGTGTCAGGTAATAACCAATTTAGAAATTCCAAGATTTCAAGGACAGATAACCATAATAAAATAGATAAACAATCCGAAAATATTTGGTCCCTTTTCCATCCTCAGACATTCGAATACTTAATGTAGAACGCAATAAATAGTGAGTTCAATTAAACCTCATTTCTTTTAAAATTTCGTAAGTTATGACCCTTATCCAAAAGACCTAAAATAATTAGGGTTACCTCGTAGGTATTAATCACCCCTTTAGTTTCCCGAGGTTTGCTTCATTCTCCTTAAGAAAGAATCTCAGTTTTAGTTAAACATGGAAAATGAAAAGTAGTTTAAGGATTAAGTAGCGATTTCAGTTTAGGTCAATTAATCAGTGTTTTAAATAAATTCATAATTTATAAAGGTGGGTACTGTAAAGTGGGTTTTGTGTACTGTGGGTAATGGGTACTGACTTCAGCGGATCGTGGTGTGTCCGGTGAAGCTGAAGTGCACTCCTCTGATGGCATGTCCGCTTTGCTGACCTAATGTGAGTGAGAAGAATGAGTGCGGTATTGCGTAGTTTAGGCAGCTAACCCATTGAGTTAAGATCCGGAGGGAAAATAGTTGGCGCTAGAGTTAATCACCGAGGAGATTTGTGTGTGAATAATAAAAATTTAAAAGAACAATTTTGATTTAGTTTCGTAGTCATCCCGATATTAGAGTGACTATGATGATTCTCTGACTACGATAATTCTCTCTTGTTGTATAGAGAAAAGTGGCGCACTAGGGTCATGTTAAGAATTTTCTAAGGTGAGGGTTCTAAGGGTGACCGCGACCAATTTCGTAATATGTTGCCGTATTTGGATAAATTTGTTAGTGCACTACCTCTGCAACTTTTGAAATTGCTTTGTTCGTACGAGCAGCATTCTTCAAATCGTATATATGAAGACACTAAAAAAATAAAATAGTTAAAAAAAATTTGAACCGACTTCACAACAAGCACTAAAAAGCATAAAATAATCATAAAAAAATCATAACTTCACATAACATTTCCTTTCAGAAACGGCCGAACTAAAGGTAGCGCGAACTTTTTTATTGAACTTTCTGGTAGGAAGAAGTGTAGGCTTTTTTTTCTTTTATTAACTCCCTGTAGGGGAATATATTTCAATAGTGATATATAAACCCCCTTCCCCTCCCTCTACACTCTCTCCAACTCTAAATATTCACAAATAATTGGCAATGAAATGTTACAAATTTTCAATTAGATAACTTCACATAGTTTTCGCACTTCGAATAATTGAAACATTGTAACAATTCATTGCCAATTATTTGTGAATATTTAGAGATGGATAGGCTGTAGGAGGGGGGGGGGGTATTTTATATATTACTATTGAAATATATTCTCCTGCAGGGAAGGGAGAGTCAATAAAAGAATTAATAGCCTAATTAATACACCTCTTCCTCCCAGAAAATCTAATAAAATTTCGAATTCGCAAGCGCGAAAACTATCTGAAGTTATGATTTCTGCTCCCAACATATATATTCTTGTTCAGGACAACAAATACTACGACATACTAAATTTTCAGGTCATCGGAAGGCTGTACCATAATCTGCATAATTACTTAAAATTGTCACAAAAATATTAAAAGTTTTAATGTAAAAAACATAAAAACTGCTACAAGTTACATTCAACACTCAATAATAACTTACATACATCCATAATAATTCCGATAAGGTATTACAATCATTTCTTAAGTATTGCAAGTTAAATTTTATATACAAAGCCTCTTTGTTATTAGTTTAAATTATCGAGTTCATACTGTAATTAATTTTCAGCATGGAAACTGGAATGCTTTCAGTAGTCAATCTGGCAACTCTGGTTAAAGCCATGCTATCGCGCACCTAACCTATTGCTAATTTGTTCAAATGGAATGTAGGTGGGCTTAGTATGGCGTTTAGAACAGAATTAAATTATAATTAATAGAATTGACATTCTATAGAACAAAACCTCGATTGGACGTCATGTGTAAATTTGGTTAACAGTCAGTGACGTACTTCCACGGCATTGGCGATTCCAATGATAACTTTCAAATGAATTTAATATATTGTTAGGAAAGCAGATATTTGTAGGGATATGAAATAATATCCCGCTGCATGTATGTACATATGTATGCATTGCCATAAACTTAAATTTTCATAAAAATGTTTGGTGTCATAAAATAGGAATTTGTAGCATCCTAAAACTACACTACTTTCATAAAAAATAATTGCTCGCCACTATTATGTTAATAGAGCATAGGACTATAAACTCGGAGTAAAAATGTCAAAAATTATCAGTAAACAACGCCAAGATAGTTTAGTTTAAATACAACACAAAACAGGCTAATATTTCAGTTTCTCTTTTTCCTAGTTCCAATCTCCTTGTTCCTATCCCTGGGCTAATTAAGATGATGATACATAAACATGGGCCCAATATTATTAACACCAAAGATATTTTGTTAGAGCTTTTAAAATTTCCATGTTTCAACTTGTAGGTAGCGGGATTTTCTACTTATTTCAAAATGTTAATTTACAAGTACTTAAATATTTTAGTAATATGTTAAAAAGAAGTCGATAACAACTTACAACGCAATATGACCTAATAAAGCAACAGCACTACCAGTCAGCTATGTTAGTTTTCTTCGCATATTATTGGCCAAAATATGTCAACAAACACAAGCGCGTAAGACAGAAACTGTAAATAATAGTAAATAAAAAGTATAAAAATGAAGAAAAGCATCGCATCAAGCATCACTGCCAGCGCACGCTTCCTCGTTATTTCAATATAAGCATCTCGACCGCAGTGTCACAGCATGATAAAACAAGCAAACGGGGCTGACGTCTTCAACATGATGAAGCAACATAATTTGCCGACCAAAACATAGATATCTCTAAGAAAAAAAAAAAAATCCCGCAATGGTACCGTTTTCACATCATGAAACACAAGCACGGATTTTAATTTTCAACGGGAGCGAAATAGTGTTGCCATCAGCATATGAAAAGTGAATTTACCTTTTGCCATCTGCCTTTCAACGGGAGCATAGCATCGCCCAACAAAGCGGCTTCTTATACATAAAAGTATACAACACACCGCGTCGTTGTCAAGTGTATTCTCTATTGAGTACCACATATAAAACTAGGTAAATCCCACGGCGATTTGGCGACGGCTGATATTGAGTTAATGGAATGGCATATGAAGGGGAAGATGTTCCCTTGAAAGTGTTAGAATCAGGTATGTGTTTCCGACTGACCTCACCGCACACTTTTCCAATAACTTATATATGACTATAAGAGAGTAGTGGTGTTTTGTATTGAATTTTGAGAAAAATACCGTCTTCCACTGATACGGCGCACAAGGCGTTCGAGATTTTTTTCCAAATCGAAAAATCTTTTTCGATGACTGCAACGAAGATGTTGCCTTTGGATTTGACTAAACAGTGACGTGTGGGTGTGGGTGGATTCGCTTGAGAGAGAAATCGTTACAGTGATATGACATCGCCCCGTGTGAACCGTAAACTAACGCGTTCAAACAGTATTGAAATTTCAAGAATTTTTTATTATTTATCAGTATCGTTTTCAACGCTTTAATATTAGAAGAAGAAAAAGGTAAGCAGATGTAGGTACTTAATTGAATGATATCAAATCGGTACTACGACAGGTCAAACAACCCAAGAAAATACAGTTACTCTTATAAATAAAAAAATTTTCAGAAGAAATAAAATATAGTCTTCTAGAAACAAACACTCAATTTGTATGTAATTAATAATTATCTCTCCTATGAAGTGCATAAAGCAACACATCACTGTCTCTAGGTCAACTTGCAGGAAGTTTATGCTATACGATGGAAGAAAGTTAGCAGAACTTATCGAACTAAAAGTTTGAAAAATAGAAATTAAGTAATATTTAAATGCCGAAGTGCGAAATTAAATGCTTAACAAGATTTCACAAAAACCCCATCTACCGCTAGGTTTAATGCAAGTCAGCAGAATAATGCATAAAAACTTAATTTATTAAATGCTGCATACAAATTCTTAAGTAGGTTCAATGATTCTATCGATAACGATTGATGGATCAATGCCCGGTTTTCTCCCAGTCGACTGCTGTCGTTTTGGTTAGAATCCAAAAATCTGGCCGAGATTTATTGCAAAATCTTGCTAAGCATTTAATTGCAGTACGACGCATCAACAACATTTATTGTACACGTCATTCCTCTGAGTAATCACTGAGGGGTGGTCAGTGGCGAGTCTAGAAATTCAATTCAAATTTGAATTTTTACATCGATTGTTATTATTCAGGCATTAAAGAAAAAATGACGGTCTCCCGTAGTTTCGGAACTACTAGCACTGTAAAAAATATACATATGTATATATATATGTTTTTAATAGATAAATAATTTTGTATGCAGCATTTTATCAGCATTTAAATAGCATTTAATTTATTTAGTGTTCTGACAGTTGTTACAGCCATTTCAATACGTCCATCAACCTAGCACTACAATTTTCAAATATCACGGTTTTTTAAAAATAACCCCTGGTAATGCTAACTTGATATTCAAGTTAGTATTACCAACAACAAAAATTACTTTTAATCAATTTAATTAACGACTACGTGACTCAATTAATTTGTCGCTAATTTGTCGTGAAAGAATAAACTTTGCCGCTCTTTATTTTTTAAAAGTAACCCCTGGTAATGCTAACTTGATATTCAAGTTAGCATTACCACCACCTAAAATTAGTTTTAATTAACGCTGATATAAGTCCAATAATTTGTCGTGGCCGGAAAATGCAGTATAAAAGTATTTTGGGCAATATATTGGCGCTGAACGTAGATAGAATCTAGATTCCTGCTCAACGCACGACAAAATCCTTAGTCGAGATCTACTTAAAAAAGTTCATTGGATTCGCTGCGACGGGCTTAAATTGCAGGCCACAACGTTGAATTAGCTTTATTATTAATTCAAAATTCGTTATTGACCGCGACAAACCAAAATTTCGCCACGACAAATTCCTACTCAACGTGCGACAAAATCCTGAGTCGAAATCTAACCCGTGTATTTTATTAGAGTTCTGAGTAGATTCGATACAGTTCTGGAGTTCTTAATAGAAAGTTTGAATAGTGCTGGGAAATTACAGGTAGAAATCATATCACAAAAATCCGGCGATAACTTCACGCAGCTCCGCTGTTTTTGCAAAAAAGAGTTCTGACATTATTTTAAGGACTTCTAGAGTTCCTAATAACATTTCAAAATAGTAACAAACAATTGAGAAAATGATAATTTTTAAAAAAAATTTAACCTGAGAAAATGTAGAACTAATTTCCGGAAGAGATCTATGTAGCGCTATGTATGCCAATACATATATTGACCAAAATACTTTTATACATACTACATTTTTCGGACTCGTGTGAAGTTAGCGCAGCTTTTTTTGAAAAATTAATATTTTATTAGAGTTCTGGGTAGATTCGATAGAGTTCTGGAGTTCCTCAAAAAATTTTGAATAGTTCTGGGAAATTACAGGTAGAAATCATAAAAAAAAAAATGCCGCGCTAACTTCACGCAGCGCAGCTTTTTTCGCAAAAAAGAGTTCTGACATTTTTTTCTGATGTATTTTGAAGAGTTCTAGAGTTCCTGATAACATTTGAAATAGTTCTGGAAAATTGAGAAAATTACAATTTTTTCAAATTTTCGGCTCACCTGAGAAAATGTAAAACTAATTTTCAGAAGAGTTCTGATAGGAGTTCTAGGTAGCGCTCGTAGAGTTCTGGAGTTCCTAATAAAAATTTTGAATAGTTCTAGGAAATTACAGGTAGAAATCATAAGACAAAAAAAATGCGCGCTAACTTCACGCTTCGCGCTTTTTTGTAAAAGAGAGTTCTGACATTTTTTTCTGATGTATTTTTAAGAGTTCTAGAGTTCCTGATAACATTTGAAAATAGTTCTGGAAAATTGAGAAAATTATAATTTTTTCAAAATTTCGACTCACCTGAGAAAATGTAAAACTAATTTTCAGAAGAGTTCTGATAGGAGTTCTAGGTAGCGCCCGTAGAGTTCTGGAGTTCCTAATAAAAATTTTGAATAGTTCTAGGAAATTACAGGTAGAAATCATAAGACAAAAAAAATGCGCGCTAACTTCACGCTTCGCGCTTTTTTGTAAAAAAGAGTTCTGACATTTTTTTCTGATGTATTTTTAAGAGTTCTAGAGTTCCTGATAACATTTGAAAATAGTTCTGGAAAGTTGAGCAAATTATAATTTTTTCAAATTTTCGGCTCACCTGAGAAAATGTAAAACTAATTTTCAGAAGAGTTCTGATAGGAGTTCTAGGTAGCGCCCGTAGAGTTCTGGAGTTCCTAATAAAAATTTTGAATAGTTCTAGGAAATTACAGGTAGAAATCATGACAAAAAAAATGCGCGCTAACTTCACGCTTCGCGCTTTTTTGTAAAAAAGAGTTCTGACATTTTTTTCTGATGTATTTTTAAGAGTTCTAGAGTTCCTGATAACATTTGAAAATAGTTCTGGAAAGTTGAGCAAATTATAATTTTTTCAAATTTTCGGCTCACCTGAGAAAATGTAAAACTAATTTTCAGAAGAGTTCTGATAAGAGTTCTAGGTAGCATTTGTCGAGTGCTACAAAGTATCCTTCAAGCATTTTGTCGAAAGAGCAAAACTGTGACTGCTATTAGTAATTAAAAGTTTTTGAACCGGAAAGCAAGTTCATATGAAAAAAATACCTGCGATTTATTGTAAGCTATTTATTACTCATTACACTAATAATACGAATTCGTCTAAAGAATTAAAAAAATTCCCTGATTTCAGTCTTTTCGATTTCTAAAGAACGGCCATTTGGTTCATAGTACGTCTTAATTTTAATGTAGCCGACCTTATTACACTGTATCAATTATACTTTTATACAAGTAAATCTTTAAGGTATATAAATCTTAAATCGATCTTATGATCTATATCTATCTTATGATTATATATATATATATATATATATATATATATAAATATATATATATATATATTTATATATATATATATATATATATATATATATATATATATATATATATATACATATATATATATATATATATATATATATATATATATATATATAAATCATCTTTCTTAAATTATTATGTGCTTATATTATTTCCACGCTATCATCAGTCATCCCATTAAGATTGCTTTATTGAATATTTTATTAAGTTTGACATTTCTTCATAGAAATTATTATAAAAAAAATTACACTGTTGACAAAATAGGCTATACTCATTACAAATTGTGTAAAAAGATAATATTTTTCAGTCGAGTTTCAGTCACTTTTTATATTTGTACGTACAAAATAACATGTGGTGTTACCTCTGTTTCCTTTGGGACTTGAATTTCAGATTTCTCCAAGTCGTTGTACTTAAACCAATAATTATCATTTAGTATATAGGCAACGTAGTGCCCACTTCTTGGTTGGTAAGGAATATAGTGGACAATTCCTATCAAACAATAATTTTTGTTATCTAGCGTGATAGATTTTGAAATTTCGCCTAAAATACACTTCTTTCTTTTGATTTTTGCATAAACTTTTTCGTACATAGTGCACGATGAAATCGTCATGTCAATCATTATATACGATTGTAGTTCTCGGTTTCTTAAAGTCACTGTTGAACATTGTTTGCAATTCATTTTTTTTAACTGTTCAAGGCTGGAGATGAAGAGCCATTCGGTATAAGAGGTGGTAAAATGGAATTGATGTTAGGTGAAGATGTCCAAACAGGAAAATCTGTCAAATAATTCTCTTTATATGTAGGATTTGAACCAAAAACAGTTACTTTGTCTGTTTCTAAGTTTTGTCCGTCATTTAGATTTGTATCCAAAATGGGAGTAGAGTGTGATATCTCATCTATCTCAAAATTTGACAGATTGCTATAAAATTCTAATTTTGAGTAATTACTATTGGGTTGATTGTTTTTAAAGTTGTAATCTAACAAAGAAACAGGTTGGTCTATGGAATCCGAAGATTGGCAAGTTTTTGAATGGTCGTTTGAAAATGAAGAAATGTGGAGTTCGTTGATTTTCTTTGATTTTTTGATTTTGCCCCCCCCCCCCCCAATTTTCTTATTCGTTAAGCGAATCATTAAATATCGAATAGTGTCCCACGGTGCCAACAGCTTCAATTCCCCACTTAAATGCTGAAGTACTAATTTATCAGCTCTTAAAGGCAAATAACTGAATGCAATATTTTTCGTCTTTGAGAACTGACCTTCAACTGCAGACGAGGACCGTACTGAAAGATTTATTTCTAAATCGTTGTACATTATCGCCGTCCATAGGGGAAGATAACACATCAATTCCTTCATCATTTTAACGGCTTCAGGGTTGTGGAAGGGATTGACACCGTACACATTACATTTTTACTGCGATTAAGTAGGCTATGTTTTCACAGAGAAAATTTATTCCCGGAATTGATGTGACGATCAACGAACAAACTTGGATCATCGACTTTAAACTAATGTGTACCACGTAATAGTTTTCATTATATTAAAATAAAAACGAATCGCAATTTAATCTGTTACAAAATAATATGGGTAAACCAACCTAGGACGTACAACTTCAAAACAAAATTCCAAATATCTGAAATATATAATTTCTCAACACCAGCAATTGTTTCAAGAATTGTATAGATGTGTAAGCATACCCTATTATCCTATTAATCGACTAAAGGGAAATGTGCAATTAATTCACCCATTTAAACGCATTCATTCTAGGAATTATTGCCGTTACAATAATACCATTTCTGCCCTTTGCGAAATTCCGTTTTGTTTTGGTGGTTTTCTTCCAAATATCTATTCGCTGATGACGATCCCACGGCTAAATTGCTTTAGTTCTGTTTTGCTTTGTGAGAATGGAGAAAGATTTTTTTTAATATAGTAAAAGCCCAGTGTTGCCACTCTTGGAGTCGCAGTTTCCATCTCATATTCGTTTTAATTATCAGCGCACTTAACTTACATATAAAATTGATTTTTTGTAAAATGAAATTTTGAACATTTCTTAACATTTTACACAAAACATAGCACTGGTACAGGAACGCATAAGGAAGGTCGTAAATGAATTTGGTCAATGTTGCATTCTAGCGTAATATGTTTCCTTATGGAGAGCTAGGTCAAAAAAATGTTATTGTCCAAACATGTAAAGACGTCTTTATTACAAAGTAAAAGTTGGATAGATAAATTACCTTACAGGGTCTCGCAAAGAAAAAACAACAGAAAATTCAATAACACTTGAAAAAACGGAATGGTATATTAACGCATCAAATTGTTAGTAACTAATGCAATTTATTTATGATAGGAGCTCTGAACTCTATAAATACTGCTCAGAACTCTAACCAAAACTTCCCAGATATTTTTTCCCAAGTTGTGAAAACGCAATATTCAGATATTTTCGGTTCGTCCCCTTTCAGTTGTTAATAACTAATGCAATTTATTTATGAACGGAGTTCTGACTGCAGCACCCTTTAGAACTATTGTGATGCTATTCAGAACATTACTCAGAACTCAATAAAAATTTTTTTAGCAAATTTTTCGAAAAAGTGGAATTTTTTTCGTTTTTGCATAACTTTGCAAATTCGCCGGAACTATTGCTAAAAACTATCAGGAACTCCGGAACTCTTCTTTCACTATCGATTTATCGACTCAGAACTCATTTTATCAAAAAAAGGGGTGATACATCAGAAAAAAATGACCTGTAATTTCCTAGAACTATTCAAAATTTTTATTAGGAACTCCAGAACTCTACGGGCGCTACCTAGAACTCCTATCAGAACTCTTCTGAAAATTAGTTTTACATTTTCTCAGGTGAGCCGAAAATTTGAAAAAATTGTAATTTTCTCAATTTTCCAGAACTATTTCAAATGTTATCAGGAACTCTAGAACTCTTCAAAATACATCAGAAAAAAATGTCAGAACTCTTTTTTGCGAAAAAAGCTGCGCTGCGTGAAGTTAGCGCGGCATTTTTTTTTTATGATTTCTACCTGTAATTTCCCAGAACTATTCAAAATTTTTTGAGGAACTCCAGAACTCTATCGAATCTACCCAGAACTCTAATAAAATATTAATTTTTCAAAAAAAGCTGCGCTAACTTCACACGAGTATCAGGAACTCTAGAACTCTTAAAAATGCATCAGAAAAAAATGTCAGAACTCTTTTTTACAAAAAAGCGCGAAGCGTGAAGTTAGCGCGCATTTTTTTTTCTTATGATTTCTACCTGTAATTTCCTAGAACTATTCAAAATTTTTATTAGGAACTCCAGAATTCTACGGGCGCTACCTAGAACTCCTATCAGAACTCTTCTGAAAATTAGTTTTACATTTTCTCAGGTGAGTCGAAATTTTGAAAAAATTATAATTTTCTCAATTTTCCAGAACTATTTTCAAATGTTATGAGGAACTCTAGAACTCTTAAAAATACATCAGAAAAAAATGTCAGAACTCTTTTTTACAAAAAACCGCGAAGCGTGAAGTTAGCGCATATTTTTTTTGTCGTATGATTTCTACCTGTAATTTCCTAGAACTATTCAAAATTTTTATTAGGAACTCCAGAACTCTACGGGTGCTACCTAGAACTCCTATCAGAACTCTTCTGAAAATTAGTTTTACATTTTCTCAGGTGAGTCGAAATTTTGAAAAAATTATAATTTTCTCAATTTTCCAGAACTATTTTCAAATGTTATCAGGAACTCTAGAACTCTTAAAAATACATCAGAAAAAAATGTCAGAACTCTTTTTTACAAAAAAGCGCGAAGCGTGAAGTTAGCGCGCATTTTTTTTGTCTTATGATTTCTACCTGTAATTTCCTAGAACTATTCAAAATTTTTATTAGGAACTCCAGAACTCTACGGGCGCTACCTAGAACTCCTATCAGAACTCTTCTGAAAATTAGTTTTACATTTTCTCAGGTGAGTCGAAATTTTGAAAAAATTATAATTTTCTCAATTTTCCAGAACTATTTTCAAATGTTATCAGGAACTCTAGAACTCTTAAAAATACATCAGAAAAAAATGTCAGAACTCTCTTTTACAAAAAAGCGCGAAGCGTGAAGTTAGCGCGCATTTTTTTTGTCTTATGATTTCTACCTGTAATTTCCTAGAACTATTCAAAATTTTTATTAGGAACTCCAGAACTCTACGAGCGCTACCTAGAACTCCTATCAGAACTCTTCTGAAAATTAGTTTTACATTTTCTCAGGTGAGCCGAAAATTTGAAAAAATTGTAATTTTCTCAATTTTCCAGAACTATTTCAAATGTTATCAGGAACTCTAGAACTCTTCAAAACACATCAGAAAAAAATGTCAGAACTCTTTTTTGCGAAAAAAGCTGCTCTGCGTGAAGTTAGCGCGGCATTTTTTTTTATGATTTCTACCTGTAATTTCCCAGAACTATTCAAAATTTTTTGAGGAACTCCAGAACTCTATCGAATTTACCCAGAACTCTAATAAAATATTAATTTTTCAAAAAAAGCTGCGCTAACTTCACACGAGTATTTTTCGGCTACGACAAATTATTTGACTTATGTCAGCGTTAGTTACGTTAATTAAAATTAATTTTAGTGTTGGTAATGCTAACTTGAATATCAAGTTAGCATTACCAGGGGTGATTTTTAAAAAATGAAGCGCGGCAAAATTTGTTCTTTCACTACAAATTAGCGACAAATTTACGACAATTAATCCACTAATTCAAATCGTGATTTTTAAAAATTTTAGTGCTAGGTTGATGGACGTCATTTCAATGCTTTTAGAGACGTACTTCAACTTAGCGGGACAAAATTAATTTACAGAATCGGGACGGTGCCTAAATTATTAAGTGAATTTGTTGCTAATTAGTTGCCGGGAAAAAAATTATTGTTCTTTAGTTTTTTTTTCAAAAATGAGGTGTTCTGCTAACTTCAGCTGATTCAGGTGTTCTGCTAACTTCATGAAAAATGAATTTACAGAATCGGGACGAAGTCTAAATCATTCAGTGAATTTGTTGCTAATTAGTTGCCGGGAAAAAATTATTGCTCTTTAGTTTTTTTTTCTTCAAAAATTGGGTGTTCTGCTAAGTTCAGCTGAAGTTAGCGGAACACCTTCATGAAAAATGAATTTACAGAATCGGGACGATGTGTAAATCATTCAGTGCATTTGTTGCTAATTAGTTGTGCACAACGACGACAAAAAATAATGAACCAACCCATCAGCATGGGCTGTTTTACCAGAGATATCGAAAAAATTATCATTACTTGGATTTTCGCGTTTTTTGCATTGCGGAAAATTTCGCTACTCCAAATTATTAAAGTTAATAACATTTTTCAAAGAGGAATTCCTACAATTTGTGTATTTATGTTCTCCTTTTTTACTTACTTCAGTTGAAAACTTGAAAAACCACAATTTTAAGGGCGATGTCCAATTTTTTGGTTTTAATAGTACAGTTTTTCATTACATATTATGTCATCGTTGTAAATCAGTATAGGTATGTCATTTTAAAAATACAATGAACAGATAATAAAATTATATTTATTGATTACTTTTTTATTCACTTTTATAATAGTTATTCCTTTTCCACGCTACATAAAATATAATAAAAGCATTATAAAAATATCTTTTAAATTACTTTGAGTAATTATCACTGTTATCATTATTATTACAACAAATCTTTTTTTCATCAATACTCAGTATGGAAAACAGAAAATCGAAGTAATGATAATTTTTTCGAAATCTCTGGTAAAACAGCCCATACTGATGGTTGGTTCATTATTTTTTGTCGTCTTTGTGCACAACTAATTAGCAACAAATTCACTGAATGATTTACACATCGTCCCGATTCTGTAAATTCATTCTTCATGAAGGTGTTCTGCTAACTTCAGCTGAACTTAGCAGATCATCCCATTTTTTTTTGTTTACATAAAAAGCAACAAATTATTTTTTTCTACAACTAATTAGCAACTATTTAGCAACAAATTATAAGAGGGTTAGATTTTTGATTCGAGAAATGTGTTTGGCTAAGTTGAGGTAGATCTAAAAATCAGCTTGTTTCTTGTACTAATATGAAATTTGATATAGATACAGTGGTCTTAAGCAAACGAATAAACGAAAAGATCTCTGGCAATACTTCTTCAACATTGTGAAAACAGAAGCGCTCTGATTAGCATAAAAGGATATTCCCCTCATATGTTTCTCCTTATCAAACAAAAATACAACTATATACTACAGACCAAGTTTAACGTAAGAGTTAATATTCTTTGAAATTTGCACAATAATTTTTCCACGACGCCCACATAAAGTATCTATAATAATTTTACGATATGTCAAAGAACTAAATTACTATTGTACATAAATAGGGAGGGTATCCGCAAATTCATCCAATTTACCTCAATTTTGTTTTGTAATCTGTTTATTTAGAAGTTTCGCTTATAATAGACCTAAAACAGTTTAATTTTATATCTTTATTCATAGGAACTTTCTTTTATGCACAGATTTGTACATAGACTCTTCGTGTCTATTGTTTCTCGTCTTGCAGCTATCTTGCCTTTTTCGCTTTTTCCTTTTCAAATTTGAATTCATTATAGCGTTCCCCGCCAAAGCAGATCTATTCTAGGCAAAGAAGCTTTTTGGGCGGATAAAGGGTTATGCCACTTTTGTTTCCTTCTTCTGTATTTCTATTTCTTTGTCGACTAACAAGACTGCTTTTACTCTTTGGCTAATGAAAGTAGCCGTTACGCTACAGTTCGGTGGCGTTCGTTCGTGCACACTTTTATTTTGTTGCTTCTTGCTATTTTTGGATTGCAGAACTATAAACTATTCCTCCGTCTATGCATACTATTTTGGAATAAATGGAAATCATTCGACGAGAATCCGCGGACAGTTTTCAAGGTTTCAAACTGTCGAAAAGATATATCCAAAATAGAATACATTTTTATTAGTAGTGCATTTAAGATAGGAGAGTATTTTTCAGTAAACCAGTTTTAAGTTAACTTAAGTATTGCATGAAAATTCAATTTTTGTTTAGAAATATGTGCAGGGTGTGATGTAGAATAGCAGTGCAGCTAATTTTAGTGTTCTGTACTGTACCAATATGACTGAATACGAATCTTTATAGTGAGATTTTGTTTTCCGGGTTTTCTATGTGCTTTTGTCACAAATTTACTACTCATTGTCTAGATGTAAAGATTTGAAATTTTGTAGCTAGGTATAGGTAGGGTTTTTTCTTAATTCCCTTACATTCAATTGAAAAAAAGACGTACGTCAACTTAGCGGGACAACTTCGGCGAATCGCAACACGACTAGGCTCACAATTTGCCGTTATTTTGCCGTTAATTAGTTGTGCAAAAAATAATTTTGCCGTTCTTATTTTTTAAAAATTACAGGGTGTCCCGCTAACTTTATATAAAGTTAGCGGGACAACTTTGAAAAATTCTTAAAAAATGATTGTAAATAAAATTTAACTATCTTAGAATTTGCCGTTAGTGAATGCCTGAAACAGATTTCCGATACGACTTAAATTACTATAGTTATCAGAGAATTTTGATTTCACGAACGGTACTGCAGGCAGAATTTCTAGGTTTCCATTTTTTTCTTCCAACTGCAATTGAATTGCGACAAAATCAACGACTTCACAACTAAATCAAACTGACCGAACGGCAAATTCTTACCTAAAAATTGTGTTGCAGAAGCCGTTATATATGCGATTTTTCGGAGTTGCCTCGCTAAGTTTATATGAGGTGAGTGATATCGTCCAATTATAATGAAAACCGATGCACGGCAAAATCAACGACTTCACAACTAAATCAAATTGACCGAACGGCAAATTCTTACCTAAAAATAGTGTTGCAAAAACCGTTATATATGCGATTTTTCGGAGTTGTCTCGCTAAGTTTATATGAGGTGAGTGATATCGTCCAATTACAAGGAAAATCGATGCACGGCAAAATCAACGACTTCACAACTAAATCAAATTGGCCGAACGGCAAATTCTTAACTTAATATTGTGTTGCAAAAACCGTTATATATGCGATTTTTGGGAGTTGCCTCGCTAAGTTTATATGAGGTGAGTGATATCGTCCAATTACAAGGAAGATGGATGCACGGCAAAATCAAAGACTTCACAACGAAATCAAATTTTTTGTTATTATATGAAAACGTTTATAGTTTTAAGAAATACTCTTTCTGTGTATTTTTTTTAATAAGGCTTCTTTTAGGTAACAGACAAAATACAAGAAATAATTTTGGTAGGGACATGAGACGAATATCAAAATATGGGACGAAATATTTTTGGAGCGTTGGAATTTAATGTTAATTTAATACCAAAATTGAAAAATATATTCTCCACTTCCTTCCCTGCGCTTCCACATCAGCGCCCTTAATTTTTAATCATCAGAATGAAGTTATCTGACTCCGCATTTGATCCAAAATAGAACTTTTCTTTTAAGTCATTCCTTTAGATAGATGAGAAAATTTGTTTCCAAGTTGTTTTCTTTTCTATGATCCCGTACCGTTGCAATATACCTACGTAGAATTTTTTTCAATACCTTCTTTTACTTTGGCTAAGTATATGATATTTTGCCAGTTATACTGCGTCTAGATACATATATCCATTTATTTTACATATCAACCCACCGCAAATTAACGAGAAGTAAATTGGTTAGTACTGAAAAATGTAATTTTGAGCCGGTCGTTCCTGTGGAACCTCTTGCAATAATTCTAAATCTAAAACATGTCGAGCATATTTTTTTTTATAAATGCTTTTGGCAAGCAAATAAATACCACTTATAGGCAAGCACATAAATACCACTTATACAGTACTCAGTTTTGCAATATGAGCGGGGGCAAATCGAACAAAAAAAAAATCGATTAAAAAAGTATCAAAATTGTGGCCACAAAATTAACACAAATTCTGGCGCCACCAATCGTCCTCCATTTGTTATAATCTTCTGTATCCATTCCCCTGCCAAATTTTTTTTCTTGTATTCTGTGTCTTAAAAGAAGCCTTACTAAGAAAACTACACAGAAAGAGTATTTCTTAGAACTACAAACGTTTCAACGCATTCAGATGCCCTAATGACGCCAAGCCACAGAGTTCTCCAAACTTTGGAGAATAAACAGAATAATTATATATTTGCAACACAATTTTAAAGTTAAGAATTTGCCGTTCGGTCAATTTGAGTTAGTTGTGAAGTCGTTGATTTTGCCGTGCATCGGTTTTCCTTGGAATTGAACGATATCACTCACCTCATATAAACTTAGCGAGGCAACTCCCAAAAATCGCGTATATAACGGTTTTTTCCAACACAATTTTTAGGTAAGAATTTGCCGTTCGGGTAATTTGATTTAGTTGTGAAGTCGTTGATTATGTCGCAATTCAATTGCAATTGGAAGAAAAGAATGAAAACTTAGAAATTCTGCCTGCAGTACCGTTCGTGAAATCAAAATTCTCTTATAACTATAGTAATTTAAGTCGTATCGGAAATCTGTTTCAGGCATTCACTAACGGCAAATTCTAAGATAGTTAAATTTTATTTACAATCATTTTTTAAGAATTTTTCAAAGTTGTCCCGCTAACTTTATATAAAGTTAGCGGGACACTCTGCAATTTTTAAAAAATAAGAACGGCAAAATTATTTTTTGCACAACTAATTAACGGCAAAATAACGGCAAATTGTGAGCCTAGTCGTGTTGCGATTCGCCGAAGTTGTCCCGCTAAGTTGATGTACGTCATACTAATCATTTTGGCTGAACACTTTAAAGTTTCTTGTATAAATTTGTACGTTTTGCCATCTCTAAGTAGCTGCCTGATAAGTGACCTTTCCCCAGGTGTGCAATGCTTTGCCCGGCCCATTTTTTCTAAAGATACACTTTCTTAATACTATACATTATATCTCAGAATAATCCTTACATTGAAATACACCGATGAAAAAAATAAAGAGTCATTTTCGAATTTTCCAACAAATTTATCAAAGAAACCAAGTAACACTGCTATTTTAATGCACATCAAATTTTGCAGTTTGTTATTAATATAACGGGGAATACCCTAAAAGCATTCTTAATTGAAGTGTTGCCACCACACATTGGTTTAAAACAGTAAAGAGATTAATTACAAGAGATGTCCTTCCAACCACTAAGGGAGGGATGATTAAAATTCACTTTTTTAAAAATTGATTCCGGCACTGCTATTTTAATGCACATGACTGTACGTATAAAAAAGGGTACTGGTTATAAGAAGTTACACTAACAGATTTTTAGATCAATTACAGTTATTCAAATATTTAAAATCATATCCAACTATTTTTCAAAATTTCGCAAAACGAAACTTTAAACTAACACATATTATTAAATAATACTTTTAAAACCCAGTAATAACGCTCTGGATTTTCGATATTTTTTAATACAAACCCCTACGTTTTGGTCCATTATTTTTTTTCTTCGCTCGTTTTCACATAGTGTTCGATTTCTACCAAAACAATTCCTAACTCTTTACATAATGAATTAATACATTTTATTATTAAAAGCTGCTTTTTAATAAAAATCTAGATTTATCAAACTTTTTTTTTTAATTAGTGTATCTTATAATTTGCCAGAGGCTGTAGTATGTGTTTAAATCTAATTCCATAAATAAGACTCTTGTTAATACGGAGTATTCGTTAATTCGGAATAACCTTTCCCCAACGATTCCGAATTAAAGAACTTCTACTGTAAATATTTCTTCGTAGATAGCCAAATCAATTTTCAGGAATTCAGTTTTTCTGCTTGTCGGACATTGTGATCATATCCGTTGTAGTTTTTCTCAGAAAATGGGGTTTAAGTGTTAAATTATCCGCTACAGGTACATTAATAGTGTGATGGATAAAATTGTATCATTGCCGTGATTTTACTAACAATTCGCGAACGCCATCCTCATGCGGTTATTCTAAGAACTTATTAGATGCCAGAAATAAGGATAGAAATGAATTTATTTCAAGGAATAGATTTTGAAATATTTTTTCCTTTTAAATTTCTCAGAAATGGACTTCGACTGATGGCTCCATTAATGGGCAGAATTAAATTTTTCACACAAAAATTTGAAAGGCTCATGAAGTGCTCAACTGCAGCTGTGTGCAGCCCTTTTTTGAATTTTGTAAATTTTTTTGTTACAATCGTTAGTCCACCCATTAGTTTCCATTGTCCACCCGCAGATTAATTGTAATTAATTATATAAATTTTCAAAAAGTGTGAAGTTGGCACCCCCTTTTTTGAATTTATTTTTGTTTTGGGTGGATTCGTTTGTCCACCCATTAGTTTTACTTGTCCAAGCTTCATTTCAAAATGGCGGACAAACAACTTTTTTTCGCATTATTTTTTCACCGAAAACTGCAAAAAAACTTTTGCATACATCCTTTGGATCTCCTGTGATCTTTTCTAGTATCATTTTTCCCTGATTATTTATTACGGTATTTTTAATACATACTGCTATAGCGTCATTTTCCTTTTATATTTTATTGCGCTTAGACACGATCGTTTTGCTCGACGTCGGCAGAATCTTCCGATGTTTCAACTCGCAAATCCGTGATGTATGAAGTTACACTTTCAGTATCTTTTAACTTTCGGAAAGTCCGCGAAAATACTCCTGTTTCTCTTCTGGAGTTCTGGTGAAAAAATTACGCAAAAAAAGTTTTTTGTCCGCCCATTTTGAAATGCAGCTTGGACAAATAAAACTACAGTGAAGCCTCCCTATAGCGGACACTGTTCGTTCCTAAAAAATTGTCCGCTATTAAGAGGTGTTTGCTTTTCAGAGGTGGAAGTTTGAGGCAAATTGATGCTTGGGACTGGAAAATGTGTTCGCTTTTAAGAGGTGTCTGATGGACAAACGAGCTCAATTTTGGAGTTCTGGTCAAAAAATAATGCAAAAAAAGTTTGTTGTCCGCCATTTTGGAATGGAGCTTGGACAAATAAAACTAATGGGTGGACAAACGTGGACTGACGATGGACAAACGATTGCAAAAAAGTGTACAAAATTCAAAAAAGGGGGTGCCAACTTCACACAGCTCCCATTGAGTTTCGAATAATTACACGAATTTCAAAAGATCGAGCGCTGTGAATATCTAGGAAACTAGAATACAAAAAGTGGATGGAAAAGTATTTAATCAACAAATATAATACCGAAATTTTTCGCAATGGAAAAAACGTGAATATCCCAGTAATTATCATATTATCGATATCTCTGGCAAAACACCCATTGTTGATGGGCTGGTTCACAATTTTTGGTAGTTTTTGTACACAACGATTCTATAAGTTCATTTTTCAGGTGTTCTGCTAACTTGAGCTGAACTTAGTAAAACAACCCATTTAAAAAAAATAGAAATAAAGAGCAGTAATTTTTTTGTCACTACAACTAATTAGCAACAAATTCACTGAATAATTTAAATTCATTTCTCATTGGGGTGTTCTGCTCACTTCAGCTGAACTTAGCAGAGCACCCCATTTTTTTAAAAAAAAATAACAAGCAGCAAATTATATTTTTCTACAACTAATTAGCAACTATTTAGCAACAAATTATGAGAGGGTTAGCTTTTTGATTCAAGAAATGTGTTTGGCTAAGTTGAGGTACGTGAATTTATTAAGAAGCAAAATTGAACCAACTCAAATATCTGACAAAAAAAACACAAATTTAGTGAATCGGTAGTTGCTTCGGATCAATTTAAAATACCTTCTTCAGTAGTGATTCGGAGCCTAGATGGTTCGATATGTTTAATTCTACTATCATTGCGTACCGGAGTTGTTCAATATTAATAAAACTCTGCAGTTTAGACATAGAGCAGAACGATAATTTGGGTCTATTCAGAAACCTGTTCCCACTGAACAAAAATATGTATAGTTGTTCTCATCAAAATAACATATTTTGATGAGAACAACTATACATGAATAAAAATATTTAGGACAAAAATTTATGATGAGAAAATTATTGTCGAATAACCGAATGAACGGATAAGAGACAAATATTTTGTAAGGAAAATTTATTTACTCATCTCTTATTCGAACCAGTATTTATTTATTCGTTTATCCGAACAATATTTATCTCGTCGAACTTTGTCACAAATAGTAACCAAACGGACATAACTCGTCGAACGTTGTTTCTGTTACAAATATGTTTAAAAGAAAATTTAATAAACCGAATTTTTATTGAAAGCTTATCTGATTCAAGCCTTTTTAGCACTTTTCATCACTTTTCTAGAAAGTTCACGAAGTGGAAGAGGAATTTACGTTCAAGTGAGGGATAAAGATTTCGTCGTACTTATGAAGCATTCTCTTGTTGAGCTTGAAAACATATGTTTTGCTATGTACCAGATACAAAATAAAATGAGCTGTGCAAATTTACCCCGCAAATAAATGAAAACATATCCTGTTTTTAGAAAATATGTGTGAGTTTGCAAACACTTCAACTATGCGCAGGCAGGGAAAGGTGCAAAACTGCAAAATTAAAGAATTCGACTAGATGTGAAGGGGAATTAAGAGAGAAGAAGAAAAATTAAGCAATAACGCAGCCACAAGCAAAGTATAGAAACATCACATAATCAGAAACCTGAGGAAAAGAGAAAACTACTAAGTTCTCCGTGCTTGGCTGAACGGAAGCGGCTCAAGCGCACATTGCGCCATTCTCCAACTTCAGACTCAGGTGAGCTTTCCCTCGCCAACTTTGAAAAGCTACCATACCAAGAAGGAAGACGTACAACGGACGAAAAGATCTAAAAAAAGAAAATTTTCCACAGTACCTTATACACGTTCCGATAGGTTTTGCATGCAATAAGAACAAATATGAAACCAAAAAGGGGCAACCCCAACCCAGCTTGCATAGGTTTATATCGCCTTTGCACAGATTTTCTGTATGTGTGAAAATTTCTGTCTCGTTTCTTACGGGACCATCGGAGGTTGCGATCGCTTTTCCAGCGTGACACGTGCAAATCTAAAACGCGTCATCACTCGTTTTGGGAATTTCTGGAAAGCCATCACCCACATTTCTCCATATCATTCGCTTTACATAAACGCACTGTTTTACTTACGTTTCTTTTACAAAGTATTAATAAAGCTACTTTTCTAAAATTTTAGAATGAATAAGCTACTTGTTTGGTTCAGTAGTTGTAGGTACCACGTCTTTCTTTGTAAATATTGATTACGAGGCTAAAAATGTTGTGTGGACGCCGCTATAAACAAGAAGTGAAGCGCTGAAAACAAGTTTCGTAATTGCGCTGCAAAAGATGGAGATTGAAAAATATAAAATTGACAAGTTTTGCCAGTTTGTTTGTTTCTTATGTTTGCCAAGAAATGTGGAAAATTGATATTAGCTGTTTTTTTAAAGAACTGGATAATTAAAAAAACAATAAGGGAGATTTTTTAAATTAAAATATAGCTACCTAACTTGCCATGTTACTTGTTTGACAGTTTTCAGGCATTGCCAAGTTTATATTTTATATTAAAGATAATGGCAAAAATGAAGAGATAAAATATTAGAGGATGGTTATAAAACGCATTGAAAAAAGCTGTATTTGTTAGTTTAACTAAAATTTTAATATTTTTCGTCATATTGCACATTCTCAAGGCCGAAACATATTCATAGCCCATACGAGAAATGATACCAAAACAAGCCACAAAATGCCGAGCCGCAAGTACTATACAGAAGTGTCAACTTAAAATATTCACATGTCTAAAGTGACATTTGGTGAAAATGTTCTCAAATCCGTGAATTGGATTTTTTGCATAAAATTATTTTCCTTCATAAATTCAATAACTGCATCGTTCAGCTCTACGAATATAAATGGTCCTGAAAATAATGTTACTTAATTTGTTCCATTTTATAACAAAATGCTTCTTGTATTTTGAAAAAATAAATTATTAATGCTAAATAAATAAATTGTTTTCATGCAATTTATTTTTTCAGGTACGTGAAGTTGGCCTGAAAAAATTCGGGCTGGGTGGTAAAACGGCTTAATCGATTGTCCAACGTAGGACCACGTTTTACCACCGATTAATTTCGTTTTCCACCCTTAACTTGTTTTTATGGTAAATTTTTTTTTGCCAACTTCACAAACCCGAAAAAGACGCGGGCCGGGTGGTAAAACGGGTTAATCGATTGTCCTACGTAGGACCACGTTTTACCACCGATTAATTTAGTTTTCCACTCCTAAATGTTTTTTTTGGTCAACTTCACACGGGCCGAGTGGTAAAACGGCTTAATCGGTAATCTGTGATTTTTCACTTTGCGAAGTTCGCCCGGATTTTGAAAAATGATTTACTCATCCGTGCTCAAAGGGTGGAAAAACGAAATCATGTTAGGGTAAAATCTTGTAGGGATGCTTTTATAATGGGTAAAATGTTGTCAACCCCTAAGGATCAACACCTTTGATTTTACTCACTCTGTGAAGTTAGCCCGGATTTTGAAAACTTGTCAGTTTCTTGCGTTGTCTTTAGGGTTGTAAAATTTACCGAACGGGTTGTAAAATTTACCAAAGGAATTCTAAAATGTTTCTTCGATTAAGTCTATCGTACTTCAACACTATCAACCTTAAAAGATTTCCTTCGTCATATTACAGCGAATTATTGTATTTTTGAAAAAAAATTTGCTATTAACTTTATTTTGTGAGAGGATAAAACGAAACGAATTGTGGGAAAAACGTGGACCGACAGAGGCCTTTCGATTGCGACGTTTTACCCCCCAGCCAGAAGTTAAGGGGGTAAGTCCATGTAAAATTTTCAGCAAATCGATTTTTTTTCGATAATCTGAAATATATATATATATTGAGCGTGGACTGACGAGAGGAAAAAAAAATCTTAAATATTTACGAAGTTATAGCTAATATAATAGAGCGGGCCGGAGTGCGTATTGTAAAGTAGCGAGCCAGGTAGTCGGAGCGCTTCAGTTAAAGGGTCCCCTCCATTATAATAACTTGAAATATTTCTTTTGTCCCATATAGGTAGTTTAGCTGGAGCATTCGAAGAGGAGGATTTTGAAGAGGAGGAAGGACTATTGTATGGACCTGGGATTGCAGATTAATCGGTAAGTAACTAAAGCTGGTCATTTTCCTGTACTAAAACTTTAAACGCGATTATCTCGAAACTGTATTTTTAAAAACTGCTCGTGTTGTAACTCAAAAAGTTATTGACCGATTTGTCTGAAATTTGGTGAGGCCTTTCTCTACATTACTATCGGAAGGATAAACCTAAAACTTCAGATATTTCGCGTTAATAAAATACTTTTTTGGGGTCAAAAATGTCAAAAAAATACCCCTAAATTCTGACTTTTTTTTCAAAGGCTTATTTTATATTTTTTTGTTTCAGATCAATGGTTGATGAGTGACAAACAGAGCAGTTTGGGACCTCGCGCTGGAGGCAGAAGACAAAAAATTTTCCTGAGCCGCCATTTTGAAAGGAAAAAAAAATTTTTTTTTGTACTCTAGAATGGTTAAATAAAGTTGTGTTAAAGTTTAAAAACAATAAAATTATTTTATCACCTTCAAAAATACTTTTAAAAAATGACCGATTTTGAGGCTGTTACATGGACTTCCCCCCTTAAACCGCAAATTTTGTTTTTCGGTAAAAAAAATTGATTGGGTAAAACGAAACCAATTGGGTGTAAAATGTGGTCTAACGATAGCCTATCGATTGGGACGTTTTACCAACCCAGCCCGGAAAAAATCCGGGTCAACTTCACGTACCTCTTGTTTGGCTGTGTACGCAATTTACGAAAACGAAATCTTCAAAATTCACAATTAATCATTTCTTACTTCACTATTTGGCGTTTGAATTTTCCACACCAGTGATGGCCAGACTCACACTACTTAATATGAGGAATGCATAAAAGCTTTAGAAACGTTTCGAACTTTTTGTTTAATTTAGAACCCTACAATGTTTGCAGAAGGTTGTATATTTTAAGATATTGTATAATTGCTTACAAAAGTACTTAAAAGTGAAGATTTTTTTTTACTTTTGTACGTTTTAAGGATTAAAAAACGCAAAAACAGGAAACCGAACACAGCTAAACAAGTGCATATACGAATTATTAAAAGATTAAAAGCTCACTTGCCCGCGGAAATAGCTTTGGCCATCACTGGTTTAGAATTATCAATTTCTTATAGCGGTTGTTTTTTATGCAAGGGATGACAATGATTTGATTTTACTTACTTTGTGAAGTTGGATTTTGAAAGCTTGTCTACTTTTTGCGTTGTCTTTGGGGGATCGTAAAATTTACCGACCGGGTTGCAAAAATTACCGTAGGAGTTGTAAAATATTTCTTCGGTTAAGTCTATCGTACTTCAACAGTATCAACCCTTAAAAGCTTTCCTTTGTCATATTACAGCGAATTAAGGCTTGTGAAGTTAACCCGGAAATGTTGATTTTCGAATAAAATAAAATTTAGAGGGGGTAAAACGAAACCAATTGGGGTAAAATGTGGTCTAACGATAGACTATCGATTGGGACGTTTTACCACCAGTCCGGCAAATTTTCCAGGTTTGTGAAGTTAACCCGGAAATTTCGTTTTTCGAATAAAAAAAATTTAGAGGGGGTAAAACGAAACCAATTAGGGGTAAAATGTGATCTTGTGTTACATGAGCCAGTACAAGGTCAATTTAAACAAACCGGGCTTGTAATAGATAGCTTTATTCTTAGTGATCGGTAAAAGTACAAGTTACCGACTGACTGGATGGTTGAGACAGACCTGCCCGCTATTGTCTATACTCATCTGCAGCTAACTGCTTATCATAATATTTTCTGTGATAAATGTTGAGATACAATATTACTGTGATAACTACAATTACTGTAATTAAGATTTAAGTGTTTGTATAATACCTCTTTAGTTTAAGTGCATCTCTCTATATTTCAGTCTAACGATAGACTATCGATTGGGATGTTTTATCCCCCAGCCCGGAAAAAATCGTACCTATAATCTGTTCCAAAAAGATTGGCAGTACACTCTCTAATGGAGTATTGCTGTCTGCTTTATTTTCCTATCATTTTCCAATGCCTCCATCCCCCTTCCTCAGCACGCTGTTGCCACGATTTCATCTCAGAACATTTTCTTATTTTTCCTCGTGGCCATCTGCTGAAAGCTTCAGTCTTATTTTATCCAGGAATTATTAGATGACTCCTCAAATTGATCTTCGGTTCTGATTTCATCGTCATTATCTGGTGGGACTCTTGCGTCAATATCTTCCACTTGCATTAACAGCCCTTCTAAAATAGATTGCCCAGTGATGAAATTTTTTTTATGGATTTGGCATGGCGAATCGGCTTCAGTTTTTGAGCAAAGTCCACTTGTTTCACTGCGAGCAACGATGAGAGCTGATGTGATAATTGTTTTTGCTGTTGTTAAATCCCTGCACAATATAAGTTTTCCAACACTCCCATGTAGAATTTTTTATTAATCGCTGTTCTCCAGCTAACGAATCGGCGTACAATTTTAAGAAATGTCATCAATTCGCATATAAAATTTCGGCAGGGCCTGCGTAAAAAATACGGCAAGTATTCCTCAATTGTAATAAATCCAACGAAAGTACGTACAATGGCTGTTTAATTTAGAACCCTAAAAAAGATTGTATATTTCAAGATATTGTATAATTGCTTACAAAACTACTTAAAAGTGAAGATTTTTTTTTAACTTTTGTATGTTTTCACAATTAAAAAACGCAAAAACAGGAAACCGAACACAGCCAAACAAGAGGTGCGTCGAGCCACATGGAAATGAGAAAAGAACTATATAAGAATAATGTGCTAATTATGTACCAGAGTCAATAATTATGTGGTCGATATATTTTTTTTAAAATTTTTTAGTGGGGGGGGGGGGGGGGGGGGTGCAGGGCGACGCCGAGGCACACCCCCACCACACAGATTGCACCGAAACAACTTTTTCACCTTCTGAGAATTCAGTGCTAATTATGTGCTCTAAGAATATCTTAAATATATTGCTCTAACTTTGAAATTGAAAAAATACGAGACTTTTTTAAAATTCGGCCAACGGGGGGTGCAGCTCGACAGCTACACCGCACGCGCCAACAAAACTGCTTTAGAACAATTTTTAAGCGAATAAAAATTATGTGCTTTAAGAATATCCGTAATTCAAATACATATGTGAAGTTGGCACCCCTTTTTTGAATTTAGAATTTTTTTTGCATTCGTTTGTCCATCGTTAGTCCACCCATTAGTTTTATTTGTCCAAGCTCCATTGCAAAATAGCGGACAAAAAACTTTGTTTTGCATATTTTTTCACCAGAACTCTAGAACAGAAGGGAGAGTGTTTTCGCGATCGCAGTTCACCGGGGATGGTATCTCATGGCTAGAATCATCGGGACCCACTTTACCGCAAATGCTTAATAGCCAAATTTATGGGGAATTTTTGGAGAGTACACTGCCAAATCTGATAGAGGCGCAGCGCGTACTGCCAACATTGTGAAGGTAGTATTAAATGAAATTTTTTTGGAACGCTGGATTGGACGAGGTGCACCGATTACTTGGCCTGCTAAATCTCTAGGTCTTACTCCATTGAGCTTATTTTCATGGAAAACAATGAAGAATGAAGTTTATTCAAGGCCTGTTAAGGATAAACGCAATTTAGGTAACAGAATTGGGACTACAGCGACGAAAATACGGGAAAGGCTGACTACTATACACTTTAAACAGGAAATTAGAAGCACGAAAGTGGCTTAGGACAATTCGAACACCTTCTGTAACATAATAACATTAATTGTAATAAGTTTCAGATTCAATAAACACATTTTAGTATGAGTTTAATTTAGGTACGTGAAGTTGACCCGGATTTTACCCCCAATTGGTTTCGTTTTACCCCCTCTCAAATTTTTTTTTATTCGAAAAACAAAATTTCCGGGCTAACTTCACCAGCCCGGAAAATTTGCCGGGCTGGGGGGTAAAACGTCTCAATCGATAGACCACATTTTACCTCCAATTAGTTTCGGTTTGCCCCCTATCAATTTTTTTTTATTCAAAAAACAAAATTTCCGGGCTTACTTCACCAGGCCGGAAAATTTGCCGGGCTGGGGGGTAAGACATCTCAATCGATAGTCTATTGTTAGACCACATTTTACCCCCAATTAGTTTCGTTTTACCCCCTCTCAATTTTTTTTATTCGAAAAACAAATTTTCCGGGTGAACTTCACAAACCCGGAAAATTTGCCGGGCTGGGGGGTAAAACGTCTCAATCGATAGTCTATCGTTAGACCACATTTTATGTTATTTTGGGAGGTGGTAAAACGAAAGGAATTGTGGGAAAAACGTGAACTGACGAGGGCCTTTCGTTTGGCACGTTTTACCCAAGCCCGGCAAATTTTTCGGGTTTGTGAAGTTAACCCGGAAAATTTCTTTTTCGAATTAAAAAAATTGAGAGGGGGTAAAACGAAACCAATTGCGGGTGGGTCAAGTTGGCACTGTCACATATTAAAAATTAAAAAAGCGACACGGCAAAATAATGTGCTCATTATGTGCTAATTTTGTGCCCAAATAAAAAATTGTGTGCTCGATAATTAACGCGGCAAATTACAGTTGTAATATCCAGTGCCAGCTAATCGGCAAGCTAGCACTGCCTCTCCCTGGCAGGGTTATCCTTGGCCTTGGATAAAAACTGACAGCGTTAAAATTAATTGCTATTTATGTGCTTTAAGATAGCCGGGACCGATTTTCGAAAAAATCATCCCTTGCATAAAAAACAATCCCTATAGGAAATTGATCATTCTAAACCAGCGATGGCCAAAGCTATGTATGTGTGCAAGGGAGCTTTTGTGCTTTTATTAAAAAGCTTAAGCTCACTTGCCCGCGGACATGATCAATTGCTTATAGGGGTTGTTTGTTATGCAAGGGATGATTTTTTCGAAAATCGGTCCCGGCTATCTTAAAGCACATAAATAGCACTTAATTTTAACGCTGCCAGTTTTTATCCAAGGCCAAGTATAACCCTGCCAGGGAGAGGCAGTGCTAGCTTGCCGATTAGCTGGCACTGGATATTACAACTGTAATTTGCCGCGTTAATTATAGAGCACAAAATTTTTTATTTGGGCACAAAATTAGCACATTATTTTGCCGTGTCGCTTTTTTAATTTTAAATATGTGACAATGCCAGCTTGACCCACCCCCAATTGCGGGTAAAATGTGGTCTAACGATAGACTATCGATTGGGGCGTTTTACCTCCCAGCCCGGCAAATTTTTCGGGTTTGTGAAGTTAACCCGGAAATTTTGTTTTTCGAATAAAAAAAATTGAGAGGGGGTAAAACGAAACTAATTGGGGGTAAAACGAAACTAATTGGGGGTAAAATGTGGTCTAACGATAGACTATCGATTGAGACGTTTTACCCCGAGCCCCGCAAATTTTCCGAGCTGGTGATGTTAGCCCGGAATTTTTTTTGTTCGAATAAAAAAAATTTAGAGGGGGTAAAACGAAACCAATTGGGGGTAAAATGTGGTCTAACGATAAACTATCGATTGAGACGTTTTACCCCCCAGCCCAGAAAAAATCCGGGCCAACTTCACGTACCTGTTTAATTTCTGTTAATTGCAGATTTATATAATATTTCCCAAAAGGTTTTCTATCTATAAATTTCTACATCCTTTCTCCATCTGAACATTTGCTCTTTTGCAAAGATGTGCAATTTATTAAAATTAATTTCAATTTATTAATTACATGTATTTCACAGAAAATTTGGGAAAATGCTGAATTTTAGGCAATCGAAAGCATTTTCTTCACTTTCGCAAGTGACTGTATCTGCAATAGGAGTTGCTAGATCAACATACTTGACAATTTTGGAAAGGTAATTGCGATAGTAGTTTTTTGGCACACCCTGTATAGTATAGCGTCATCTCTTTCGGAAACCGGCTTTTTCTTCGGACTATTACTCTTTCCTTTAAGGGGGTCTGTAATACCTCATTTCCGAGCGCTATATTCAAAAATTGATTACTAGAAAACTACAAATGATTTCGGGAAGCAGTTTTTTGTAATGTTATCATTCATTATTGAACTTTACATAGTTTTTTTGGTTTTACATAAAAATGACGTACGTGACCGCTACACGTCCTTCACTGCGTCCTCGTCAAAAGTGTCCAGGGCGCACGGGGTGAACGATTTTGACCGATCAGATGATCTGAAACCAAAAAACCTTTAAAATTTATTTTTCTCATCCCCTTGGCTATGGATAGACACGAGCTTTTTCAAAAATTCACAAAATTCTTATAGTAATAGAATTTTGAAAAAAAAAATTTTTTTTGGCACTTTTTTTTCTGCTATTCAAGGCTGTTAAAAATTTGTGGACAAGCATTTCAAAAAAAGTTCGTGTTTATCTGTTGCGACATGTTTTCTGATAATAAAAATGTTTAGTATGACAAAATCGGTCAGGTAGTTTTTTCGAAAACGTTCACCCCAACTCTAAAGAGACGACTTTCGGAAAAACACGTTTAAAGATTGACAACGTAATAAAATATTGTTAAAACGACCGCGCATGACCGTGAAAAATGCTCTGTCACTGCCAAACGAGCCCGTCCACAGTTAAATCCTTTTACCAGCGTATTTCTAACACTATTTAGATGAAAAAAATGTAAAAAAAAATCTATTTTTTGAAACTGTTACATAGTAAAAGAAGAGGAATAATTCCTAGAATTTTCTTCGCTGAAATTAAAGGTTTGGTTGTTGGTTATATCAATTTAGAACCTTTTCTAGAAGCACAAACGTTGCAACGTGTTCAGTTACTCTAAAAGAGCAGGGACACAATGTTCTCCGAAAGTATCATTAAGAATAATTCTTCGAATTTTCTTTGCTCAAATTGAAGGTTGGCTTGGTTGGTTACTTGGGGGTGCAGCCCGACGTCGAGGTACACCTCACGCGCCATTAAAACTGCATTAGAAAAGTGTTTAAGCCAATCAGGTAATTTGTGCATTTATAAAAATCATTCAGTAATTTTGTGATCTCTAGTAAATTAAACAGGAATTTTAAACATTATTAATTTAAAAAACAGTTCCTCACTTAATTCGTAGATCGATTTTCTCGAAGGCACATAATTCCTGGATCGATTTTTGAAGCACATAATTCCTGCATCGATTTTTTTGAGAGCACATAATTCCGGGATCAATTTTTTGCAAAGCACATAACTCTGGAATTGGTTTTTCGTGAGCACATAATTCTTCTATCAGTTTTTAGGCAGCATTAATTCAATTAATGATTTTTGTTAGCAGCACATAATTAATCTGGGATCGGTTTTTTAAGAGCACAATTTAATTAAAGGGAAACACATTACTCCAATATAGGTAATTTATTTATCAATAATATTTACATCATATACCTACATATATCCACACGTTTTTTCCTTAATATTTTTCATGTCGCATAGTCACAGTCGTTAAATATCACAATCTTTAGATAACATTCGCATCTTGCACTTTGTTTGTCTGCTTAAGGGATCATTCTAGTTTATAATTTTCAAAAAATAAATTTTTTTAATTTTACTTTTTTCGACAATAGGTATATGTATCTAAAAGTATTGTGTAAAAATTTCCGAACGATCGGAGCGGTCTAACTGTTATTTTGTGACTTTTACATTGCTACCTTCACAACCTCAACGCGCTCGCCCAAACTTCCTTTTGTCTAATCCGCTCGGACTACCCCCGCCTTTTGTCTAATTCGCTCTCCTTGCCTTTATTCATTCAAAAAACTGCTTGCTTTTGTTTTTAGAATTGAATCATTGCAGGTGAATTTGAAAATTGAAGAGAGGCTTGAAACGAAAAAATCGATCCAGGAATTATGTGCTTCAAGTAAAACTCATTAGATAATTTTGTGCTTTCGAAAATATCTTTCCATGAATAACGATCCACCAATTAAGTGCTCTCGAAAAAATCGACGTAGTTACATCAACTTAGCGGGACAACTTCGGCGAATTGCAACACGACTAGGCTCACAATTTGCCGTTAATTAGTTGGGGAAAAAATAATTTTGCCGTTCTTTATTTTTAAATTACAGGGTGTCCCCTATCTTTATATAAAGTTAGCGGGACAACTTTGAAAAATTCCTTAAAAAATTATTGTAAATAAAATTTAACTATTTTAGAATTTGCCTCCTGGAGGGGGGAGGGGGCTTTTAGCTGGTAGGACTGGTCGTTGGCCAGGTGAGTCCGGCACACGTGTGGCTTTGGCCACCTAGGTGCGTAAACGCATTTCCCCGCTCCCAAAAAAATGGTTTTTTTTACCATTTTTTTAATGTTACAAAAAACTATAAAAGTTCTGTATAAAAATATCGAGTTGTATAAGAACCAATTAGATCAGATGAATTTTTTTACGAAAAAAACTTTCGCCCACTTTTATGTCATTTAAAAATACTTAAAAAATTGATATTTTAAATTTATAAATAAATAAATTGATGAATTTAATTTATCATGATAATTTCGTTGTAATTAGATGTAAAAATTTTTTTTAAAGAATTATTCCGTTATAGCACTATTTTTTAATCAAAACCAAATAAATGTACTCTGTTTGGAATTCATTTGTTATTAAAAATTTTAAATGGTTATAAAGAATTCTGAATTGTTGTAGACAATTTTTAATTGATATAAACAAAGTTTATTCATAAAATAAATTTTTTGTGGTAAAACAAATTTCAATTGTTTATAATAATTTTCAGTTGCTGTAAACAATCTTCAATTTTGTATTAAATTTCCAATTTTCATAATCAATTTTCAACTAGGTTAAACCATTTTTTATATTTATTTTTATTTTTTATATTTATATTATTTTTTATATTTAATTTTTTTATGACTATAAATTTATTATTGTTATAAACAATTATTTATTGTTATAAACAATTTTTCATTATTATAAACAATTTCTGTTCATAATAAATCGTTATTATCCGACTTTTTGATGTCCCGATCGTCGTCAGAACAAATTATATCGAAGAAATCCTTTTCAGAAAGTCTAAAATCAACTTTTTTTCAGTTATTTTTGTTTAAACAAAAAAACGGTTGAACCGAAATTGGTTAATTTTTTTCAGCTCTTATTGACAATAATACGCTTAGCATGGCACCATAGCGAAGTCGTTATCATTTTTTGTTTTCGCGAGATTTCGTTGTCGAAAAAAGTGGGTCCGAACGTACGTACGTACACACACACACACATACGTTATGTATGCGATATTTGGGAGTTGCCTCGCTAAGTTTTTATGAGGTGAGTGATATCGTTCAATTTCAAAGAAAATCGATGCACGACAAAATCAATGACTTTACAACTAAATCAAATTGACCGAACGGCAAATTCTTACCTAAAAATTGTGTTGCAAAAACCGTTATGTATGCGATTTTTGGTAGTTGTCTCGCTAAGTTTATATGAGGTGGCGTCATTAGGACATCTGAATGCGTTGAAACGTCATTATAAGGAAACGTTTACACATATTGAGAGGTTCCACAGGTACGAGCGACTCAAAATTACATTTTTCACTACTAACCAATTTACTTCTCATTAATTTGTGGTAGTGTGATATGTTAAATAAATGGATAGGTATATGTATCTAGACTGTACTGGGTCTGGAATAATATCATGTGCTTAGTCAAACTAAAACAAGGTATTGAAAAAAATTCTACGTTTTTTCTTTATTAACTAACTGTTTTGCTGTACATAAATAAAAGCTAAAGAGAGTAACCGCAGAATCTTTTTTCTTCTTAATAAATCCTCTTGGTGGTCCAAGTTTTTACAGGTTATACATAGTTCTGAAATTAGGCAATCTAGAATATCCAAACATTAATATATTTAAAAAGTTTTAGTTAAGTTATGGCATAAAATACCATCCGTGCCGTACCTGTATCAATTTGAACCCTCGTCTTAAGCATTTAGCAAAAAGGGAGTTCTATAATCTGATGAAAAATTAAAATGTTATATAATGAAATGTGATTAGTTACCTATGTAATAAAATCGGTTCGTTGTTGGAATTAAATTCATATTTATTTTAAAAAATTAGGAGCGAGTGTTATTATTTTACACCCTGTACACACTTATCTTCTTTCTCTTTCTCAGTAAGCGTCTTCGAGTTTATTATTTTTATTGCAATAAAAAGGACATATATAGTTTATCCACAATAAAAGTATTAAGAATTTTTCAGACTTATGTATATTAGCTTAAAATTCAATGTGCTTTTTTATTATTTTTGTACCAATTAAAATATATTTAAAATAACTCTTACTGTGTATGGACCTCGATAATAAGTTTTTCTTGGGATATGGATCCATTTTTGTTAAGAATGATATAGGTATATTATCGCTAATAGTATAAACGTGTTGGCAACTTTGAAGTAATAAAGTTAAGATAAAATAAATTATAAAATTATAAATATATAAATCACTCCAAATCAACTGTGCGACGGGCTATCGTTTCGTAAACTTTTTAAAAATATTCAGTCGTACAATCGTAGCTTTCCTTCAACATAAATAAACATTTTTAAATTTAGCCGTAGACTGTATTATTTTCGATACAAAAAATAATGATTATATTTTACAAGAACAGAAAATATTTGCAAAAATAGACAATCTAAAAAAAATTGTAATTATTACGACTGGTAACACTGTTCATCTCATCGGTAAAGCCTTGTTTGGCTGATGTAGTTGTTTCACTGATCTTGAAGTAGTCCCCCCAACTGAATTTGACTGGCGGCCGGAATATTATTTTGCATGCTTTGCTAACTTTACTGGCCAGTATCGCCTTTTAATTATGAAAAATGTTCATTGCGTAGCCATGGATGTTATTTTGTTCTTCTTAATAAAAATATTTCGATAATCCAGCGAAACACGTTAAACTACCAAATAACATTATTTCATTAAATAGAAGTACAAAACTATGGCATGGCAATTTATTTTATCCAAATAACTGAAAAAATATAAAATGTCATCTGCTGATACTACTACATAGCTATTTTGCAATAAAGCTAGTGCAAAGAAGCAAACTCACTCACACATTCAATCATCAGTGCATTCATGCATCCGTGTGCGTTTCATTCCCCCTCAAAAATCTTTTTGTTTTTGCATGAAAGAAACAGAACCTTGGGAAATATTTTCCCATATTTAATTAATCAAATACGTCATACTGTCATAATCCAAGAACGGATGTGTTAATATTAGTCCTTAATATTAAAAATAAAACACAAAAAAGCAGCAAATTTAATAGTTTGCTAAGTAACTAAGCAAAATAAAGTGAATATTCTTGAGAAATTTATGATTCAATAAAATCTACAGCTACGAAAGAGATAGAAAGTCGGAAAAATTTTATAGTCCAAATGTATACATACCAAGGCGAAAAAGTTTGTATGGCAATCCTCCAAACTTGCGCCGTTAGTTTGGTGATTCTGGTGCGTCATAGTCGATTCTGTATGCTTGACTCCGGACACCACATTTTCATATTTCTTTTTATAATTCTATTTCTTTTTATTAATTAACAAGTATTAAAAAGAATTACGGCAAATGGAAATAACTTCTTTTTCTTATTACTTTTGATTATATATATAGAGATGATAAATACACACAATATAAACAATTTACAGAACATAAATATATAAATATATATAAAGCCATTAACGCACACGCATACTACTTCATTTATATATCACCACTAATTTCTCCTTCGAATTCGGATACCTTATTTTTCTCCCTTTTCTACACATCACACAGATTCACATTTGTTTAAATTCGATATCCCCCTTTTTTTTGTTATTACTTTACTCTTATTTTACTGTAATCATATAAATAAAAATTCACTTTACACTTTCATATTTTTCATTTCCATAAACATTTGGTATATTAGCTTTTTATCTAACAAATATTTTAAAAGGGGGAAAACTGAAAGCTTAATGCACTTTTACTGAGTATTCACAAAATATTTTACACCGAGTTGGGCCAGAGAATCGGAAAATTTCAACAGGAATTTTCCAACTCTGACAACTTTGGATGTGGGTCGTCGAAATATGATGTTATACGAATGTGAATTATACCATTTTCTTGGTTATATTATATGAAATTTATAATCTTTTTTGATTTTTCAACTGTTTGAAGTAATATTGTACCGAAATTCTCTTATTAAATTTAATTTTCACCTTCGCGACGACGACGATGAAAATTACCAACCGACAGCAACATCGACACGACGTTGGCGACTGTAACGAAAATGGCGGCGGACAAGTTTCAGGTACACAAAAAGCTGCTACATACACACACACTTTAGTCGTAAACTTCTCCTTCGGTTTCACTAACCCAACCGTAAAATAAAATTCAACACACACTAAACTTGATTGAAAGTTATTCAATTTTATTGAAATTATCAAACTTAAAGCAGTTTTACTTTTTGAAAAAAATAATAACTAATATTTGTGGACAATACTCGAATCACTGTTAATTATGTTAAGTACTTCAGTTAAGAATCCGCTTTCTTCCGAATAACAAAACTATCTGAACCGCTTTAACACTCTTCTCTTTTCTACATGTCAAAAAGGATAAAATTTTCGTAAAAAAGCCGATAAAATCACTAATTTCTCCCATAAACATACTTTTTCGCACTTCACTGAAAATTCACATTAAAATATCACTTAACTGGAAGAAAACAATTTCTCAAAATTGTAAAAATCACCGATAGAATTTATCCTTTCATTCAACAAAGTATAGTTAACCTCTTCTAACTCTTGTATTCTGATGCAGCGGAATCAACAAAGTGTGTGAATACTGTGAATACGTTCCTATCGAATACGCTTCATGAAACGATTTACATTACACAGCTTAAGCTCAGTCACGTCGCGTGTGGGACAGAAGTGTTGTAGAGGCGAATTATTCTGTACGTTGTGTGCGGTTGTTCAGAAATTTTATGGATAGAAATTATCCACAGTTTTCAAGGATTTAAGAAAGCGAGCAGCTCATCATCACCGTTTCTCGTGTTTGCGCAGAATTGTAGTTCCAAAGCCGACGGTAAGACGGTAGTAGAGCATAACACATTGCTGGCGAGTATATGGAGCTCCTATCTGACAGCACGAGTTTACACTTGGATTCACAGCTTCGTGCGATTGGGTGAGTAAACCGTAAGCCGTCAATTTGGATAAGCATATACAGCAAGTTCTCCACACAGTCACAAACGTGTATATCCATAGGTTGAAGCCTACCCACTAGCAGTACTTTACGCCATGGCAGGGCAAGTAACCTTACGAAAAACGGGTCGAGGAATTCTCAGTAAATATGTAAGTATAGTCATTTTCTAAAATTACGTTTAGTTTTAAGAACCCTCAATTGATAAGATTTCGACAATAACTTTTCTAAGGGAATGCTTCCGTGATATATTAAGTATGCTTCCCACAAGTTTAGGGTTGCCATGCGAGTTTACTTTTAGGCGAGATACAATCGCCTAAATATATTTTGAATGACTAATTTTTATTAAAATTGCTGCACAATCCTGTTAACTTTTATTTCTGTTTGTTTCAGATAAATAAAGATTTTGCCAGATTATTTGCTAGCAAGGGGTCAAAGCAAAATGTAAATAGGAATAACGCAAGTGTAGGACAACGACTGGAATCTGTAGCAGAATCCTTAGCATCAAAAGGGTGTGTACAGTTACAAAAATCAAGTGTTGCGATAATGTGGTAATACATGCATGGCAGTGGCACATTATTTGTACGATACTGAAGTATGAATAATCGGCAAATTTGTAGTGGTGGGGAAGCAGCCCTAAAATTTAGTAATAGGGACGTGTGGGTGAAGTGTGTTTTGCGGAATCGTGTGATGTTGGCAGTGTGTTGCGGTGCCATGTGAAGTTGGAAAGTTTAGTGGAAAATACGATACTTTGAGGGTTACCATATAATCTTTAATTTAAAGTAAATTGTATTCTTTATTTTGTTTACGTAATTTTTAAAGTTAATCATTTATAGTTCGCACTATCCTCAATTTTTTGATTTAAAATTTTAGAAAGCGATATTACATTTGTACTAGCAGTTTCTCCCGGGCTTACTGGGGTTGATACAAAAAAAATTAACCGATGCAAGCCGGCCGCTCCCCGCACACTGTGCCGCGTCAATCTTTCCCGGCTCTGTACGTACGTAACCAATCGACGGGCTATATCGAACTTGATGCATTGCAGTCGACACTGCTTCTTTATGTTACCTAACATACAAATATATACTAAAACAAAACCTGGCCAGAGAACTAAGAAAAGAGATGACGTAAATTGCATCAGAGGTTCTCGAGCAATAAGCTGATAGACAGACAGTTTTTTAAAAAAGACTTTTGTAAATACAATAATATTATTATCAATTAATTTTAGCTCTATCAAATGTTATGTTATAATTGGGAAGCTCTACAAATAAAAAAAAGGCCGGTCAAATGCGAGTTAGATTCGCGCACCCAACGAGGATTCTGTTTCTTGGAAAGTTGTTGATTTCTAAAAAACTGCGCTATTTAGAGATCGTTTTAGTTTTCCTTTAATATGTACAAACTTAGCAAACTTCTGCTAAGGGGTGGGATATTTTTCAGACATTTATCATTATAACTCGAATAACATGCGGTGTGAAGGGAAAATGTATTTTATAATGTGCAAATGAAGCCCTTTCATATGATACCCGACTTTAAAATGTTTACCCCCCCTTACCCCACCCAGCTAATTTGAAAAAGTAACACTGGCACCACAGAAAACCGAAATATATCCAGCTTTTATGGTCATAAGAATGAACATGCAAATAAAGAGTACAGGTAGTGTGCAGTCATTTCTTAGAATATAAAACAAAACAGGAATGGCGATAGCGTATATGAATCGTGTACTTGTGCGCTTTTTTCCGGATGAGAACGAATATCCAAGAGAAAGTGAGATGGAATGAACTCAAGGGAGCTTATTTCCCTAAACTAATTTGGCTGACTTTTTTTTGTTTATTTACGAGATGGCAAATGTCAAAAAGCAAACATATTTCACAAACGGTTCGAGAAAACATTACCTGTGGGTGCTTACTCTTAAATTGATTTATATTTATTTAAAACATTTTAATATTTTTCGTTAAAGACGTTCTAATACCGTCTTAAATTATGTCAATAATTACTTTAAACAAAAAATATAAAGTGAATTAGTGACTTCGAACTACTTTCAAATTTCATTTGATTGCCCCGCTCCTTGCCATCTTAATAATTACACCTGAACTGAACTTCTCACGCAATCGCAAATGCTTTCCAACACAACTTGGACGGTGCTCGCTTAATTTCAGCTGTCGCCATTCCTGTTTTGTTTTATATTCTAAGAGTCATTTACTCCTGTCAAAATTATTTGAGAGAATCACTTCTGTGAAAATTCTGTTCTCATCCGGAGAGAATAACAGTGTTCTCTCAAAAAAGTACCGCCAAATCTTGTCGAAGAGAAAAATGTACCGAAAAGTACGACCAATAAAAAGTATTCATGTGAATCAGATGACTGAGTGCGTTACTTATGTGCGCAAACTGTCGATGCATTCTGATCTTTTAGTGAGCGAAGTCGCGAAGTACATTTGATATTTGTATATATGAAAAGTATACGTGTCTCTTATCCACAAACTCTCCCGGAAAACAAATTTTTAATTCTGACTGCAGGGTTGCCCGATGCGGGAAATATACAAAAGCAACCAAAAATTTTTCACTACTTTGTTCGAAGCCGTTTATCTAGTAATAAGTAATCTGTGCCGTTTATCTAGTAGTAAGTAATCTTTGGTATGGGTCTTCCAATGTTGGCCATGACGCAGCTCAGCGCCGCCGTCACCGCAGCCGCCTTATCGGCCCGGACCTTGATCTCGTCCCAGAAGGAGAGCCTACAATCGAGGCTCACCCCCAGGTATTTGATCGCGGGCGCGTCTGAACGACATATCTCCTGCGCTTCTTTGTAAGAAGGACGATCTTGGTCTTGGCAAGTGTCAACTCCAGGCCGTGGTCGCGCAACCAGGATCTTACCCGGCGTATTACCTGGTTGAGCCTCACCTGAGCTGCCGCAACATTTCTAGCGGTAATGACAGCCGCGATGTCGTCAGCATGCCCAACCAGGAAAGACTTCATTACCAAGACAAAATGATAGTTGCGAAGTCTACGAGGAAGAAATTAAGGACAGTGCGACACGAAATGCGACGAATATTTTTTATAAAGCATTGGTTTGCACTGGTTAGCACACATTGAATGAGACACTTTGGGACAAACCATGCGGCGGAATCTGTCGTGCTGTGAAACAGATTTGAATCGCATGATAGGACAACCGACGAGAAACTTGATGGTTCGAATAACATGATCTAAGCGAATAATCAATTTCATTGTTGGCAGTAGTTATTGCGAGCAGCGACAGCTTTTACAAATAGACATGGGTGTGCGACGAACACAGCCGTGTCGTATTCAATGCGTGCCCACCAAGTCAAATCAATGCTTTATAAATTTTCGTCGCATTATGTTTCAACCTTTAAGGCCCTGTACGTGTGATAAGCATTTTGCTTCGGACAAAGAGACGAGGGGTTTAAGGGGTTACACGGTTACACCTATTTCAGTGCTCGAAAAGTAGACGGGTTTTGTAATTTTTTTTCTATAGTGCAATAAAACAAAAATTTTGAAGGTTAAGGAGGTGCAGAAAACAATTTTTTCCCCAAAATGGTGGTAGTGCAGACGTTTGAAGCAGCATATTTTTTGTGGAGGAGGTCTGCAGAATGCAGAATAATGTTTTATTTTTATATGCACTTAGGACAAAAATTAGTTTCTTTCATAATTTACATCAAATTTATCAGAGAAGTACACACAATTATTAAAAAAAAATCATTTTTCGCAAATTTATATGAATTTGAACTTTTTTAATTTTTTTTAAAGAAAAAATTGATGTTTTAACGTTTATAAAAAACGTAATAGTTAAAATCGTGTGTACTTCTCTTTAAAATATATCTAAAAAGTTACAGTTCAAATTTCATGTCGAACGGATGAAAAGTTAAAACTTGCGATTGCTTCATTTTTTCCCGAGTGCCGATGTTTCCGCGTCATTGAGCGGTCGATTAGTTAGATATTAGTACACCTGTACTAGCGCCATCTATAGCTTGAATTAGTAACATGTCTAAATAACTGACTGAACTAAACAGCCCCAAACTGCTACGATAGACCTGCCAAGCGTTCAAAGGCGTTTTGGGTCATTCAAAAAATGTCTTAGACTATAATTTCTATTGGATATTATTTTTGGGATGTTTTTACATTAATATACAAAAAAATGGTTAAAAAAATTTCAAATAGATGTATCTTGCGGTCGTAAGGCACTATTTCGCGGTCATTTTTCAAAATTTTTTTTCGTGAAGTAACTAATATTTATGATTCGGGCTTTTTTGCAATGTTTTTATTCAATCTTTGGCATATAAAAAACATTTTTTACAGATAAGTTATTTAGTACTAGTTTTATATATCTGATGTTATCCGAAATCAGAGAACAAAATTTTTTAGACAAAGCATACCTTAAATTAAATCTTGTACTGGAATCAGCTTTAAAAAATGAGAATTGTAAATGTTAGAGCATTTTATATATTTTTTCTCTAATTTTTTAATTTTTTTGGCACTAAAATTGTTATAGAAAACAAACTTTTAGTTTTATCGTAATAATCCTACTACGCGATCTAGAAAAAAGGTGCTAAAAAAATTGCAAGAAAGTTCAATGGTTCATTTGTTTTTGAGTTATCGTGGCACGAAATTTGAAAACAGTGATTTCGAGAGAAACGCGTTTAAAGATCGGTTCAGCCATTTCCGAAAAATCTTGCTCACCGACTTTAAAAACACAGGTTTGAGAAAACGCGTTTATGTAAAGTTTCAAAAGCTCTTTCCATATAAGCTCTTTACATATATAAATGTGCAGTTACACGAGAATATTCGCCGAATTGACTTTGTTTGTACTTAAATATATGCATGTACATTACGAAAAAATAAATAGATTTATTGAAAATTCTAAGTGTATATCACCCCTTAAGGCAGTCTCAGGTATCAGGAAAGAGGTTGAGGAGGGGATAATTTCATCAAGTAGCCAAAATATTATTTGTAAGTGTCCATTTCATGAATTTTAGGACATTTAAAAATTCATGAAATGGACACTTAAAATTATAATTTTTATTTTGAATTGTCTTTTTGATATCGATAACCCCAAAAACGCCGGGAGGGGCGGCTAGTACAAATGTAATATCGCTTACTAAAATTTTAAATAAAAAAGATCGCGGATAGTGCGAACTTTTTTTCCGCCAGTAAGTTAGGAGGCAATATAGTAGTAATAAAATGCCAACCAAACACAACAGGCGTATTCTGTGTTAAAGCCATATCGTATCAGATTGCACGACAGCCGAAAGCAACAGCAACAGTTCGGAGTTAAGTAGACCGCGAGAGGGCATCAGCAAAATTAGGATTTGAGATGACTCGACTGCAAAAATTTTTCTTCTGTCGCGTCGGGTTACGGGATTTGGATTAGCCAATAAGAATGCTTTGCTAAAGATTACTTACTACTAGATAACCGGCTTCCTAAAATAACCAGCTAGTCTTGAAAATGTAACACTGGCACCACAGTAAAACGAAATATATCCAAATTTTAAAGTCATAAGAATATACATGCAAATAAAGAGTACAGGTAGTGTGCAGTCATTTACTCCGGTCAAAATTATTTGAGAGAATCACTTACTCCTGTCAAAATTCTGTTCTCATCCGGAGAGAAAAATGTACCAAAAAGAAAAGAAGAATTCATGTGAATCACATGACTGAGTTACTTACTTATGTGCGTAAACTGTTGATGTATTCTGATCTTTTAATGAGCGAAGTACATTTGATATTTGTAAATGGATATATGAAAACTATACGTGGCTCTTATCCACAAACTCTCCCGGAAAACAAATTTTTAATTCTGACTGCAGGGTTGCCCGAAACGGGAAATATACAAAGGCAACCAAACATTTTTCAATAATTTGTTCGAAGCCGTTTATCTAGTAATAGTAATCTTTGGCTTTGCTCTTGCGTTTGCTGTCGTGCAATTTGATACGGCCTTCAGATTCCGAATCGCGTGACTCGACGCGACAGCAGAAAAATTGTCGTTGTTGAGTTATCTCAAATCCTAATTTTGCGGTTGCTTTCGCGGGAAACAAGACTAACTTTTTATTGAACTAAGAACTCACGTTTTTCGAAATAGCAGTTATTACGCTCAAAGTATGCTGTCATGCATGTGCAATGTGATACAGCCAACGAAAATTTCTTTTTTGCTGTCCCCCCTACGATTGCTGTCGGCTGTCGTGCAATCTGATATGGCCATTAGTCTAATAAAGGATTCTTTGCCCATCTTTTAATAAAAGCTAAAGTCGAATTTGCTTTAATAACAATCGCACCAATGTCAACTACCACAAGGTAAAAGCATAGTATAAATACAAATAGTAGACCAGCTCCGAACAAAACTGCAGAAATTTCCTGCTACTTAATTCCATTTTTCATTTAAATGGTAATGTCGCTGAGAGGGAATTACCCAAATTGGAAATCTCTTAGTCAAAGTTTGGTTATGCATCAAATTTGCAGGTGAATGTTTTTATTCAATTATTAAGACCAAGTGACAACGATCACAGTGAACCTGCTCCATTCAGATATAAACTAAGAAGAGATTTTGTAGTCTCGCGAAAAAAAACACTTAATGAAAGAATTGAAAAAGATTTATGGACTAATTTCATACGAAAGTAACGAATTTTTAGAACTGTCAATTACTAGAACCAACACATATGTCCGCTTATACGTACTAATTAATATTTACTGTTTGATAGATAGCATTTACTTTTCTATACAAAATTGCTAGAATATTGCCAGACTACTTCGTTCACGTTTGAACAGGGAAATTTAGGGAATGCATAGTAAATAGTCAATTTTAATGAAAAAAGAATTTGCGCTCCGAAAATGTTTCCTCCGCCCCCTCGGTGATAAGGGTTGACGATAGCGCAAAAGTCGTCATGGGCAAAGTTGTAGCGCTTGAAGCGCCCCCTATCGCCGTACGATGAAAAACGCCCGAGATATAGGCGATACAAGTTTTCCACCTGTACGCCCCTTAAAACTGTTTGGGCTTGCCTTCTATCAATATAATTGTTGTATGAGTCTTGCAGGCCTGAAGTGAATTGATCATGCAAATGTGAATAAATATAAAATTTCCAACGTTCCTTGATGAGAAAAATTTTTCCAAGTGAATTTTTTTTATGTTTTTAAGATGCTTTAGTGAACTATTCAGCCAAGAAAGGTTACAGCCTCATGCCCCACAAAGACTTACGGAATTAGAAAAGAGGGATTCAACAAAGGCAGACTACAAAATGAAGTTATTTGCTCTAAAAATAGGAACAGATTGCAAAAAACAAGCAATGACAATCTAAAAAGCAATTGCCGCCTTATCAATTCGTTCAAAGACACTAGACCAAGTACAATTCAATAAAAATTATTAAATATAGAATAAAATAGTTTTAAAAAAAAGTTGAACCGACTTCACAAAAAGCGCTAAAAAACATAAAATAATTTTTTATTTTATATCTATTACGACATTTTGAAGTCGGTGCAAACAAACCAAACAACTACAGCAAAAGTATTTAATCGTCCTTGCTTATGATCCAGTCAGCTGAAACGTTCAGATAGTATTATGTATTATCTTCAATTGTGGTTCTGTAGTTGTTTTATTTGTTTAATTTGCACCGACTTAAAATGTTGTAATAGATATAAAATTAAAAATTATTTTATGCTTCTTAGCGCTTTTTGTGAAGTCGGTTCAACTTTTCTTTAAAAACTATTTTATTTTTCACGTTTTAGTGTCTTCTACTCTATATAACGAAAAACGTACCATCCAAATCGGTCCAAGCTTTAAAAAGTTAAGTTCAACCCCCTTCCCCCACCTTCATCCCACTAACATTTTTTTCTCGTAGTATCAATTAAGGAACATACTCTACCCAACAGAAAAATAATCATCGAAATCGGTCCACGCGTTACGAAATTAAACTACCCCTCCCCCTCCCCACACCATAGAACCAAATTATTCTGCTATGAGCAATGGGGAATCACACTCTATACAACAGCAAAAGAAGAATCCAAATCGGTCCACGTGTTACAAAGTTAGGTTCCACCCCTACCCCACCAACATTTTTTTTCTCGTGGTATCAACCAGGGAACATACTCTACCCAACAGAAAAACAATTTTCCAAATCGGTCCATGCGTCACGAAGTAAGACTACCCCTCCCCCACCCTAGGTCAAACTTTTTTCTCCTATTAGCAATGGGGGATCATACTCTGTACAACAAACAAATGACCATCCAAATCGGTTCTCGTGGTATCAACCAGGGAATATACTCAACCCAACAGAAAAAGAATTATCCAAATCGGTCCACGCGTTACGAAGTTAGACTACCACTCCCCCCCACCCTAGGCCAACTTTTTTTCTCCTATTTTCAATGGGGGATCAAACTCTGTACAACAACAAAATAACCAGCCAAATCGGTCCACGCGTTACAAAGTTAGGTTTCACCCCCACCCCCCAATACCCACCCCACCAAAATTTTTTTGACATGGTACCAATCGGCGAACATACTCTACCCAGAAAAAACGAATTATCAAAATCAGTCAACGCGTTACGAAGTTATTCCCGGCCAGACATAAAAAAAATACTCGTCGAATTTAGAACCTCTTTATTTTTGGGAAGTCGGTTAAAAATCAGCCTTCTTAAAATAAAAAGTGTAGTTACTGTGAATCGGAGATACTGCAGATATTGGATCGAAGGTCAAAGCAATCTGAAGGACAGGATGATGAGACTTCTTGGGAAGCAAACCCGGAAAGGCTGTAGAAAAACAAAGAATTTTGCGATGTCGACGAGTGGGAGGAACCAACCCGTTAACAACTGAAGACACGTTGGCAAGTTAGAATCTCCGAAGAGAAAAAGTTCATTGTGTGGACCAAAGGCACAAGAGAGAGTTAATAATTATTCGCGGTAGGTCCCGAAAAGCAGTTGCAAAACACATTATATGAAAGATTTTCCTCATAACTCACGGCGTGAAAAAATGGCTTGCATTTTGTTGATGTAACAGCTTCCCCTACAATACGAACTTGCCCAAAAAATTTAGTTGATGCACATTCTTGCATGAGTTAATGCTGTTTAATTAAATGTCCCTTTTAACATCTACTTCTTTTTTATATGCAAATCATTCTTATATTCTTTCCTTCCACTTAAACAAGTTTACACAGGGAAAGATTTTACACGAACTTTAGAGGAAGCGGCTTTCAAAAATTTGAAGACAACATGGATTTTGTTAAAGCTTAAATTAAGTCATTAACCTATTAATTGAGACAATGCTTAGTATGCTTAGTTGGAAAAGGTAAGCAAAGCCTCAGTTAAACTTTGTATGTAACATCCTAGTCGATTTTAAGCGCCAAATACTCAATTAATTCCGTTGCCTTCCCCCAACAAAGACAAATCTCTCTGGTCATTAAAAAAAGTGTTGATAAGGAACTTGTTAGTAGGAGACACCATGTTAGTAGCAGGCAACATGTGGTCAATTTTCTATCGCTCTTGGTAAGGAAACGATTTATTCCGTGTAAGCTTAAAAACTGTTAATACAAATTGAGCAGTTGTCCAAATCCTAAAAAATTAGGATTAATATATTTTTAAATGACTTTTCGGCGATAAAATCTTAAAGGGATTAGTTGTTTCGTACCTTGGGCTTTGTGTAAGTTTATAGTCATTTATATTTATGATTCCAAAAATGTAAGAGAATTAAAATCAACAGTACGCCATTCAATTATATTTATAATTGTTCGTACTGTCGCAATTGATGCTATCGCCTATGAACAAGAATTTGCGAGGAATCATATTTCGTTGTCTCCACATTCTTGAGTACGCACAAGAATACAATTTTCCCTTTTCCGCCTGGAGCATTTCTTCATGGAAAACTCGTTTACTTCGGTTTTTACATGTGGTCTGCGTCCAAATTATCTTCAGACTATACCAACACCAAAACGAAATGAGCAATGTGGTGGCCACGCGTCGTGCCGTCGTGCTAACCCATCGTGCCATACAAGCGAGCACTAGGTTCCCCAGCCAGTGGACTTATCCTATCCTATACTATCGTAGCATGTCTCTGCCCATGGCATCTGAATACCGATACCACTTATTGGCGAATGTGCGGCATGTGGTAAAAGCAGTTTTATCGATTTTGATATTTTTTGCGTTTTACAATTTCCTAAAACATTGGAAACGACATCGAACAAATCGGACAGATACCATTTGATTGTAATCGTTCCTCGCTTTGAAAAATGTAGCGATTGTCATTTTAGACTTGATTGAGTCCACAGAGCCATACAAATCACAGTAATCAATTATATTAAGATAAAACTATGGTGTATGTAAATTAATTGAATATTTATAGATTTCTGCGACCAACGAAGCCTTATTCGCCACCGGACCTAATCGCTGACAAAGTAAAAAGCATTTGTGCGTCTTGTGATCTACCTACGGAGACCCAATATGTTTTCAATGATGGAAAGGAAAAGTTCAAATTACTTGAGACTTGCTTTAGCACTTTCAATCACGACGTTCCTAATTCTCAGCTTTACGAGATAAGAACAATTGGTAAATCGAATTGAATAGTTAATTTTGTTTACTTATAAAGTACTTCACAAATTATTGTTCTTTCAGGGGACGTAATCAAGTTCTATGAAACACCTGTTGATACGACTTTACCGCTGGATGCTATGAAGAATATGCAACTTCCAAAAAATCTGCACATTCAGAGTGAATACTTACGCTTCCATCCAGAGACGGACACGCTGTTTGGCGGCAAGACGGCTTTTCCAAAGAGTTCTACTCTAGTAACGGGTTTGAAATATCGAGGAAAATACCGTGGTCATGAAGCTAAACGCTCCTGGCCGTAGTAGTTTCCCCTGTAAAAATATATCCAATAAATGATATGAAAGAATCATAATATTGATTTTTGGAAAGACAACAATTCAATCATTGGCGGACGTTTGAAATAGATTGAGTATGTGCAACAGCTTAAAATAATTTAAAAAATTTCGCATTTTCTCACTGTCGCTCTTGCTTTTAGATGTATTATAGCATAACCGAAGAAATTTTACACGACACACGTCGAATTATCGGAATTTTAAATGCACAAAAAGACAATATCATTTTTGAAGCTAAAACGTCTGAAAACGGATAAGCTTATTAAATATAGAACACTTTTTTATGTTACATTATTGTTCTTTCAGACTAAGTTCTATGTGGAGGTAAACATTAATGAATTTCATAGTACCTGCGGAAAAAATTGTATGTAAAGGGTGGGGCAATTTTATTTTAGAGATGCAAACTGGAAAGAAAATAAAAAACATTTTAAAGTCACAGTCAAAGTAACGAATCGCTATTCTTCAGGCCTACCGGGGAATTCGATTCGATCAAATGGTTTTTTCAACGGATTTTAAAGTGAAGCAGAATTTACTAATTCGAAAATACTTAAGGTTAATTGAAATTGAAATTTCTTCCGTTGGATCATGTTCAATGTTAGAAAATGAACGCTGAAAATATTCGATTCGATCGAATAGAATTCTACGGTAGGGCTGATTAATATGCGTCTGATTTATAATTTTCTGCCATCTTAATATCGGAGCAGATAATAAAATTTCCGGTCACAGTTGAATTTTACTGAGTGTAGCTATACACTCTGACAGAAACTCATATGGTATTTATTCTGCTGGCTCGCTATAAATAAGCGCTTTGCATTTAACAAAATGGTTGTTAGCAACAATTTTTCAATAGCCCCGGACAGCCATAGAAAAAATTGGCGGGAAATACAGCACGGTTTAATTCGCCGATATTTTCTCCCGTCTGTGCCAAATTTTTCGCCGAGCCAAGAAGCCATTCCTGATTTTGCTCGAACCAAATAACGCATCCAAATGCAATAAATTTGTTTGACGAAAAGTTTCGTCTATGTAGTTAAACGTCAATTTGAAAATTGTTTTATGTATGTAGGGTTACGCCTACGAGGAAATAACTAAAGAAGAAGCCCTATCGTATATATGTCGCGTGTGTGAGAATGGCAAATTTTTGTTCTGCGGCTGGGTCTATGCTGTCAAATTTGTTTACTTTTTACTACGAGGAAGTAGACTTTATCTGGGCCCTGGGTCTGTGCTGTCACTTGAGGTTCCAGCTGTTTTCGTACATTCTGCACTGGCGGCCCGCCAGAAGTTACCTAAAGGGTTTTGTAAAAAGTCGAATTATTTAATTAATAGACTTTAAACTATAATTTTAAAGTACAATATATGTATGTAAATCAAAATTTCAATTAAATTTGTGATTACGGCTAATTTCAATCACGGTCGGCAGATAATATTCAGCCGAGAAGAGTTTTGCCAAAATTAAAAATACTTTTCTAATCGCCTGCCTTGCGCTTATGAGATTGTACGCATGGGAACCTCACACAAGCTTAAAATTGCCACGATTTTCTGAGCTTATTTCTCCTCCTTTAGTTACTTCCTCGTAGGGTAACACTTTTCATTTCTCATTTGAGTCATTTCCTTCATTGATGTTTAATCTTCCACGCATCCTTTGAAATGAGAAGTTCGTGTGCCTGTGGACAGCATATTTTTTGCCGAACTTTTACGTGTTTCTGCGGGGGCCTACACGGAGAGAAATAAATATGTTAAATCAAACGAAAAACTGGTTCAAACTAAACGTTTTCGCGTTTAAAAAGGCGCCAAAAACGAAAATGCTTGGAAGAAAAACTAAAACTGTTAGATATTTTATTCAAACATGCTATTTCCAAACGTATTTAATGGTAATTCCAACACATTTTTTATTTAATTTGAGCGGAAGGCTTACTAAAAAACCAAAACGCGCAGTGTTTAATTTTTGTATTGTTGATAAAAATGTTTGATAAAAATTTATAAGTTTATTCAAACGCATTAAGAATTTCATACTTTTGGAGTAAACTTAAAAAATTTTTAATTTAAATGTATCAAATTGTGTCTCGGTAAAAATAATAACACGACCGACTCCGATGCAGACTCTTTTATTACTGACTTGGACCATACAAATTATTTCGAGTGCATTGAAGATAACGGGGACGTTAACACAGAATGACCATCGCATTGTCGTGGAGATAAAATGTTACCCTCGTAAACAAATGGTATGCCTATTTAGAAAATTTGTTTTTTTTTTCGCTTACAGATCGGCCATACTGACACTATAATCGCCCCGATTATATTCAACGCTTACATATTGTACATTTGGAATACACAAAATATAGAACATTTCTCATTTGTTAATTATTACATCGCTTTCAGTTCATTAATGCTAACAAAACATATCAAAGAGTACTCAAATATAGAAAATATCAATTATGAAATTAAATATTTAGATCTTTAAATATCGAATACACTAAGTGTAGTTATAACACATATGGGTCATTCTTTTACAAACCGAACAGATTTTGAGAGAAAATCATTGGCGTCTCTTCGATTTGGCTGAAACTTTTTATACGGATTCTATATCGAAAAATAAAAGATACGTGTCCGAGGATTTTTTTTCCTCATTGTTTCGATAATACAAGTGATCGAAAATTTGAGAATGGCGAGTTTTTTGGCTTGGAGACTGATTTTCAAAAATTCATAGTTCCGAATCTATAAGAGCTACAAAATTTTCAACAAATACACTTTTGTAGCTAAAGGACTGAACTTTAAGAAAAATATTAACAAATTCGTATTGTTATTAACAATTTAATTGTTTCAATCGTTTTATAACAATGGCCCCCAGAACAAATCAAGTTTTTGATATTTCCATCGAATTCCCCGTTAAATTTTACGTCAAAAACATGTTTTCAAAATATGGTACCCTTTCAATTATTATTGTTAAAATAATAAGTTATGTAGCGCGTGGCGGCCAAAAAAAAACGGTTTTCTGCTGATAAAACGAAATCTGTGACCCGTATCGAAAAAAGTTAAATGTAAAAGTTGCAGATAATTGAAAGATCTACAAAAAATGTGCAAAATATTATCATGTGAAAAATATTACCACCAACTTAGATAAATAATAACAAATTATGAAACAATATGTTAGTAAATAAAGAAAAATTGAACGAAATAAAAATTAAAGTAATACTTCTTATTTATCATGTACTTTATTCGAATAACAACATTAGTATCATGGAATGAACACTCTCCTTGACAGTTTAGTTACATAATATATTTCATTTGAAAATTTTCACAACAGTTTTTTTCCATGCAATGAAAATAATTTAGCTTCCAATTCTTGAAGAGATACTGGAATCATACAATGATATTTAAGGGTTCCTTTAATTGTTATAGCTTTTGTGAATCGTTCTGTCAATAATTTTTTTCTTCGTATTCATCATTTGTTGAATAGCGACAGGTGATATTCGGCAGTGATTCTGTTGCCCAATTGAATAGTTCTCGTGGTGTTCTGATGGGATCATGAACTCTTTGAAGACTCGCTCTGGTGGCTAGCCGTTAGTTTTCGGAAAAATCACAAATCACTATACATTCATCTTTCATCAATTTACTTTTTTTTTCATTCAAAAAATCCCTCTGTTTGTTCACTAAAAATGAATGGACCAGTAATTTTTCCAAACCGTTACTCAACATCTGCAAAAATTCATCCACGGACGATATAAGGGTTTGCAATGATGTTCTTTCAGTCGTAACCCATTGCTTGTACGTAATACTGTCAATACATCTATCATCAAAATTTTGTTATAGTTGTTGAACAATATTGGACACGCCTGGACACTTGTCACTTAAATTTAAATAACATTCGGTGGATTGTCCTTTGCACACCATACGTCCCAAACAATCCTTATAATCTTTTAAAGGCTGCTGACAATCAGCTGTAATTATTTTTAAATTAGCACCATTTATTAATAGATTGACGTTTTCATGGATAGGACAAACGCAAACTGAATGGGTCCCAGAGGCTCCTGCCAGAACGCAGTATTTTGGACGTAAGCTGGCAAACTTTGAAAAACTACATTTCATTGTAGGATATTTACTTGTAAACACCTCATACAACTCTTTTAAATTGTTTAAAATGAGTCGTTTCTGCATTTGTATTTTAGTATCATTAACTTTGATTGAGACATAATCTTTTTTGCCTGGCATTAACTGAGTATAATCGTCAGACTGGTAGATGCTAGTAATGGTGTTTACAACATATGCTTCTAAAGACGGATGGTGCTTAGGATTTGGGTCACTTAATATACCTTTATCTTTTGCAACATTTTTTGCTACACCTATCATGTGACCATTCAGCTGATATTCAGCTGATTTATGGAGACGAAAGGTTAGGTATCTCTGAACAAAATATCATATGCTAAGTATTATACGTACCATTTCCAGTGGTTCATCTTCATTCTTTTGTACTTCATTTTTTATCTTCGATATTCGCACGCGACAAGAATTGCAAATTTTCTGTTGTAATGTCTCTGATGAAATTATTAAATTCAACTTGCTGAGTTGGTTTTCGTTCACTTTTCGCAGTTCAGAAGCCTTTGTAGCAGGATGTGTCAAATTGAAGGGATTGAAACATCGATCAGACCGAATATTAGTACCTCGCAAAGTTAGCACTTCTTTCCGTGACATTATTGCAATAACACACGCAATGCTTTAAAAACGTAACGGACTAAAAGACGCGCACAGCTGATCCAACAGGGGTTGTATTCTATATTAGCTGACGACCGCTACGCGCTAGCGCTACATCGACCAATCAAAGAGCTCCGCCAGACAGACTTTAGGCAGACTTCCCCGCGAAATTTCAAGAATGTCAAAAATTGAAAAATGCTAGATAATAATTTTTTACAATCAAGATTAGTTTTCTAACATGTAGAAGATTCGGTTTGTGAACAAACTACCCATAATTTTATGGGTATGGGTATGCACATTTGCAATAAAAAGAAGTTAAAAAGATGATTTTCAACGTTTTTTGCATTTTAATTCAAAATATTGAGGTTATGTCAAAAAAAAACGAACAAAAGTTGTAGATCTTTCAATTATCTACAACTTTTACATTTAACTTTTTTCGATACGGGTCACAGATTTCGTTTTATCAGCAGAAAACCGTTTTTTTGGCCGCCACGCGCTACATAACTTATTATTTTAACAATAATAATCGAAAGGGTACCATATTTTGAAAACATGTTTTGGACGTAAAATTTAACGAGGAATTCGATTGGTGAAAATTTTGTAGATCTTATAGATTTGGAACTATGAATTTTTGAAAATCAGTCTCCAAGCCAAAAAACTCGCCATTCTCAAATTTTCGATCACTTGTATTATCGAAACAATGAGGAAAAAAAAATCCTCGGACACGTATCTTTTATTTTTCGATATAGAATCCGTATAAAAAGTTTCAGCCAATTCTCAAAATCTGTTCGGTTTGTAAAAGAATGACCCATATGTGTTATAACTACACTTAGTGTATTCGATATTTAAAGAGATCTAAATATTTAATTTTATAACTGATATTTTCTATATTTTATTACTGTTTAAATTTTTGTTAGTACTGATGTATGAATATAGAATCCATTGTATTTATTTAGTATCATTTTCTTTTCTATAAATTTTACGATACTTGCGAGATCGATACGATACTTGTATTATCGAAACAATGAGGAAAAAAATCCTCGGACACGTATCTTTTATTTTTCGATATAGAATCCGTATAAAAAGTTTCAGCCAAATCGAAGAGGTGTCGATCAGAAGGTGTTCGGTTTGTAAAAGAATGACCCATATATAGAATAATCAACTATTACAAATCTCAAAGTTTCAATTGAAAAGCTTTAACTCTCCTTTTTCTCAGTTATTTGATCACACAACTGCTCAGTTCTCAAAATTTTAAATTACATAACATAAGGATTCATGTTTGCCGCGCAACTAACACCTTTATAAGGTAGCCTTGTTAATTGTAAACCGCTTACATCTTTGATTACATATCTATCGTTTTTCAATGCATAAGTCACCTCATAAGGTCCACGAAATTTCGGTAGTAATTTTTTATTGACGCCAGGATTTGTATCTTTGTTATATTCCTCTCAAAACACCACCAAACCAATTAATGAAACGCAATCACCTTAATTAAATTTTTCTTATTCTTAATAATTTTCCAAAACACAATACTATATCTTTAAAGTCACCTTAATTACACTTTTCTATTCTTAACAATTTTCCAGACGATACTATATTTTTAAAGTCACATTAATTACACTTTTCCTATTCTTAACAATTTTCCAGACGATACTATATTTTTAAAGTCAACTTAATTACACTTTTCCTATTCTTAACAATTTTCCAGACGATACTATATTTTTAAATATTACCTTAATTAAGCTTTTCTTATTCTTAACAGTTTTCCAGGCGATATTATATTTTTAAAGTCACCTTAATTACACTTTTTCTATTCTTAACAATTTTCCAGACGATACTTTATTCTTAACAGTTTTCCAGACGATATTATATTTTTAAAGTCACCTTAATTACACTTTTCCTATTCTTAACAATTTTCCAGACGATACTATATTTTTAAAGTCAACTTAATTACACTTTTCCTATTCTTAACAATTTTCCAGACGATACTATATTTTTAAATATTACCTTAATTAAGCTTTTTTTATTCTTAACAGTTTTCCAGGCGATATTATATTTTTAAAGTCAACTTAATTACACTTTTCCTATTCTTAACAATTTTCCAGACGATACTATATTTTTAAAGTCAACTTAATTACACTTTTCCTATTCTTAGCAATTTTCCAGACGATACTTTATTCTTAACAGTTTTCCAGACGATATTATATTTTTAAAGTCAAGCCGCGACGAACCGAATCAGACCCTCTTGCGATTGTTACCAGACTCTTTTTTAAAAACGCGACTTTAGGTGTTCCCGACTAAAACAAGACTCTCTAATTTACATCCGACGAATTCTTCACAACCGATCTACATGAAGAAAAGCTTTCGTGCTTTTTCTTCGTTTTTTAGCTTTGCCCTTGATGTACTTAGTTGTCATTGGGCAAAGCCGCTGTAGATCGTTGTTTGTCGCGCTGATTAAGCAATTTGCGTTTGCTTATCGTGTACTGGGCTACCGTGTGAAAGGAATTTCGACGGTAACCCGAGCGCGTTGTTTGTCATGGGTTAGATTTGAGTACATTGCAACTTTGTTGCAATGCGCTCCGTGTAAGAAATCTAACCCATGAAATATTTATTGGTTTTTTTTTTATTTTTCATTCATGAGTTGGATTTGAATACGTTGCAACTTTGTTGCAACAGAAATTCGATGTTTGAAATCCAACTCATGAGATTGTTTATGATTTGTTAAAATTAAATGGCAGATTGGATTCGTTAGAATTCGGCTTATCTTAAAATAAGCGAATCCAATCTGCAACATTTCCTTCCCTGCGTGAAAAAGATGATTATTCTTTGGAGAGGAATAATCATCTCGCAATTGCTGGGTAAGGGTTTTTTTTTTCATTCTGGTGGGGCTTCGATCATTGCAAACTGGAAAGGTTCGCTCAGTTTTCTACTAATCATGGATCCACGCGCATACACGTCGTTTTCTTTTGCCCGTAAAATTAATTTGGCGGTCGATCGCTTTGTGTGTGGGCCTCGCGCGCCGGCGTTGACAGCTCGCATCCACTGGATCTCTTTCTCACCTGTCACGGTGAGTCGATCAATACTTCGGGTAAGTTAATGATTCACCTTTGTAATCTCTTCCACATGTCAAATGCATTTTTTTTTCTTTCTTTTACAGGAGGCGTATTGGTGCTGTCCGGCAACACGCACTGCTGTATGCACTGCCAGGCCGATACCGCAACCCCGGCCCACAAGCCATCGAGCCAGCGCGACGGCCGTGTCGCCGGTGGCCATGCGTCGACCGAGGACGTCCTCACCCCACACTATGACGCCGAGGATGACGCCGCCACGATCCTAGCAGCTCACGCCTCGTCCTAGAGGAGGAAAGTTTATGGCGTGGAATATATATATATATATTTTTTTTCTTTTTTCCTTTTAAAACTCTTACCTTTATTAATAAATAAAAATAATAAAACAAAAATTCAAAAATTAAACAAGTTGTGTTTTTCTTCGTAGCTAGACCTTTCATACTTTCAGGTTGATTAGGGCTCCGCGCGTTTGGCCTGGCTGAGTTGTTCTTTCTCCTATTTTGTTTTTGGGTTTTTTTTTTTTTTTTTGTGTTTTACGTCGGTTTATAGGTGTGCTTTTAATATTTATTTCGTATTATTTTCTCTGCCTTCTATTTGTTTTTTGTTTACTTTTTCCCTTTGTTTGTTTAATGCTGTTTTGCGCTACGGTTTCGTGTTCACCGTAGATTGTGGTCGTACTCCACGGCGCGAAAAAAAATATTTTTTACTTTACTTTTTAGTATTTCCTCCGTTTTTCAATGTTTTTACCCCCAGTCAGGAGGGCGGTTAGTACTTGCCTTGCGCTTCGGTATCTTTTCGACCGAAGATTGTGGTAGTACTCCACGGCGCGTTTAATTTTACTTTTATTTATCTTTTATCACTGTTATATTTGTTAGTACTTGCCATGCGCTACGGTCTCGACTCGACCGTCGATTGTGGTAGTATTCCACGGCGCGTTTAATTTTACCTTATTTTCATGTGCATTGTTTAGATTTCTTTGCTAATCTAGGGGGTCTATAATAGATTTTCTCTTGACCTCCTTCAAAATTACTTGTGTCTATTGTTTAGACCAGTTGTATGGATCGTGCCCTGGGCAGTGTTTGTGGCCGTTGAGGCCGCTCTTTTGGTGCTGAGACTGCCTCTTCTAAAGGAATTTCGGGCATGGGCGTTTGATTACGCCGCGTGATCCATGCTTTCAATGGCGGTATGGCGTATTTGGCTGTCAAGTAAATGACGATGAATAGCAGCATTAGACCCGTAAGTGACGACGAAGTTGTCGAGAGTAGGTGGGGTGTTTTCACCCGGGAGTGTAGATTTAACTCCTGTATTTTGGCCTCTATTTGGTCCAATGATTGCGTACTCTCGTGCAACATTTCGTTAGTGTTGTCGCCTAGTAGTAACTTTGTATACGTTACCTCCGTCACAGAATGCTGCTTGTATTTGGCCATGAAGGAATCTAATTCCTTTGCCGTTTCGTTTGTTTTTGGAAAGTATGCTGGTTGCGTGAAAAGTAGTGGGTGCGTATTTTCAGCCTCATAATATAGGGTATGCGGTCCTATTTGTAAGTGGCAGGGTTGGTTAATTACCAAGATTCCCTGTCCAGAGAGGCGATGCGTGAGCAATTGTTGGGTGCATGTAATATGCACAATGGTTGTTGTCTTCAATGCATATAGCCAGGAATTGGGCCTATTTAATTTAATTAAAATGTCCCTGAAAGGTATCTGCACTTTTAGCGAACACCTAGGGTTTTCGTTCAGGGGGTTGAAGAGCAACTCGATCACGCATTCATCCGATTGTGTTGCCTTTGTTATTGGCGTATTTAACAGACCAGCGTAAGTATCCTCTTCGACATCTCGAGTGACTTTCCGATATGCTTTCATATTCTCCGGCTTAAGTAATAGAAATTCCTGAGTCGAAAGTTGACTCGCTATATGCGAATATTCTATTTCCGGGACCAATGAATGATTCGCTTCCGTGTGTATTGGGAAGCACGTGATTCGTTGCAACTTCATTTTTGGAAGACTGAAAATTGGTAATGTAATTTTGATTACCAGTTTTTGTTGCAATAGGTGGGTCCGTAATTCAGCCGTCTGATAGAGAATTGATAGACAATTCTGGGCCTTTGAACACGTGGCGTGAGATTTGTGATAAATCTCAAGGAGTGAATCAGGGGCGATCAGCAGGGGATGAATTTGGTTGTTTCGGCTAGAGGTTATTATATCCAGTAGCGCCTGCTGTCGGAACTCAATTTCCATCATTTGTAGCAGCAGACTAGAGACTATTTCCTGTCTCATTTGTCTTGCTGCGAGTTTGTCGGTAGAATTATATAAGTCATTCATTTGGTAGGCTATTTGCCGTTGTCTTTCGACCAGTGAATTTAAAGGCTTTTGAATCGTATTAAGCGCAGTCTTGACTACACTGATTTGTTGTTTTTCCAAATCAGCGAGTACCTGATGGTTAGTTTCCAACTCATCCAGGCGACTATAGACTTCGCGTTCATTGGCACTATCCATGGTACCGAAAAGGTAGTGCATGGCGTTTCCGATGCCGTCAGAAATAGATCTCGTTTTGCAAGATTTGGGAACAGCTTGTTTAATTACCTTAGTGCGTTGTTTGATATTTTCCATCAACGCGTGCATGTGTTTTTGCTGGAGTTCGCAGAGGTCTCCTACGGTGTTGTTTCCGCATAGTTGATGCACGTAGTGTTCGGCTCGTTCCGCAATTGTTGTCTGGTTGTCCAACTCGGTCAGGTCCATTTCCGTGAGGATATTCCATGTGGAGTGGTAAACCATGAGGCTTCCTAAATCCTCGAATAGCACTCCTGTATTGTTGAGTGGGTTTACCGAGTATGTCTCCGACGTACTACTTCCCATAGCGGACATTATTAGTCCGAGGATGATAGCGTTTTGTATCATACCTGGGGAGAGGAATATGGTTAGTGGGGGTTTCTAAATTAATTTTCTTATTTACTAAGCGTAGGTTTTCCCTAAAGTGATGTCATGCTTGTCTTGCATTCTCACGGGTATAATAGTTGGTTACCTTTGGGTAGTCGCTTTGATGTTTACTGTTGAATACAGTATTTCGAAAATAGTTGAGGGGGACCTCAAGACAAAGGACTACCAGGAAGGAGTTTAGTGTTTTTGTGCTGTAGAAATCGGGCAGTCTCTGACGGGATTGCAATTGCACAGAAGTTGGTTTGATTTATTAATTCTGGGAATCGAATCGGACAGCCGGCAGCGTTTTATTTTCACAAGAGGTGTTTAGAGTGCTGTAGAAAATATGACTAAGTGGGAGTGAGACCTCAGGGCACGGAACTGCCAGGAAGAACTGCTAGATATAGCATTAAAGAGAGGGATTTTTGGTGGTTCATTCTCTGACGATATTTCGCAAGAGTTAGTTTGAAGTTGTTGTTTCAAGGTTCGACTTTTAGTAGAAGTCGTTCTTTTAATTATGTGTTGTTGTGCTAAAGATAGTGAAGTCCTGTTGATTGGTACTTCTTAGCTTTAAACACGTTTAATAGAGTGTGAGGTTTTATGTTAATTGATTTGAAAATACGTAGAAAGATTATAAGGAATAAAAGGAATTTTAATTAAGGTTGGTTTGGACCCGATTGGACCGAGTTGTTAAGGGACTTTTGTCGTTGTTCCCTTCTTGGTTTTGTGCTGGCCTTGCGTTACGATTTTCATCTCAATCGTAGATTGTGGTAGCACATCACGACGCGTAAAAAAAATAATATTTACGATCTTCATTATCTATTCATAGAATGGCTTAAGACGGTTGTTGTGAACCGTAACTGTACGTTTGCCCATTTTTAGGGTTGTATTTACTGATGATGGTATACCGATTACCAGATATGGTCCTACCCAGATTTGAGAGAGCTTATGCTTTCGACTTTCGCTCTTGAGTAGGACTTTGTCACCAATGTGAAACGATAGGGGTCGAACAGCTTTATCGTAGTATAATTTCGATCGTTGCTTGCTAGCGAGCAGATTTTTTCGTGCCGTGGCATAAGACCTTTGGAGCTTGTATCTTAAGATTTGATAGTAGCTCTCGTGATTATACACGGGTTCAGGGTCTCGCTTCAAATTTGACGGAACATCCGCTGTGAAGCCGTAAAGGCAGTCCATGGGAGTTAATTTTGTCCCTTCGTGTACACTGTTATTGTACACGAATGCAGCGGTTCGCAGATATTGATCCCATGATTTGGGATTCTCGTCCACTATGGTACGCAAGTATTCAATTAGCGGCCTGTGTGCACGTTCCAGTGCGCCGTTTGACTGTGGGTGGTAGGCAGAGGTTTGTAACTTCTTCACCCGTAGCAGTTTACATACCTTTTTGAACAGGTCACTAAGGAAGTTGCTTCCTTGAACAGTGACTATTCGCTTAGGGATGCGGTAGCGCGCGACGATTTCGTCGAAGAAGATTTGCGCTACAGTGACGGCTTCCCCGTTAGGTATGGCGTACCAATCGACAAATTTAGTGAGGTTATCCTGGAAAGTCAAGATGTACTTGTTTCCGGAGTCAGTTTCCTCGAGTGGACCAACAATGTCGAGATAGACTTTGTCGAAGGGTTGCTCTGCGATGTCCGTGATGACCATCGGCATTTTAAACTGCGGTGATGCCTTCATTTTCTGGCATTTTGAGCAACGCTTAACGTATTTCTTGATATCGCTAAGCATGTGCCTCCACCAGTACTTCCTCCGAATTCGCTTGTATGTTTTGATTACGCCCTGATGGCCGCCAAAAGGAGAGTCATGATAATCATGTAAGATAGTTTGCATCTCCTTGGGGCTTGTGATTATCTCAGGGGGCTTAGGTTTATTGTCAACTAGCGGATTAGTATCTGGCGGGTTTTCTGTAGTGACCTCTTCTATGTTTGAAATTATTTCATTGTTCTGATGCGTGTGATCCCGTATTTCGGGGGTTTTAGACTCTGTTTGAGCGTTTTTCGCTTGAGCCCGGGTCACCGCGTTACATTTTAGGCGATTTTTGCGAATGGATGTTATTTCATCCTCCGAGTCCGAATCCATTTTATGGTGGACTTGCGCTTTGACTATTATATTTCGGCCATTTGAGTCTTCGTTGACTTCCCGTGGAATGCGGCTTAACGCGTCGGCATTCGTATTGTACTTTCCTGGCTTGTATTCGATTTGATAATCGAATTCGGAAAGTTTGTGACGAAATCTCACCAGACGGGAAGTAGGGTCTTTAACATTAAAGACGCCTTTGAGAGGCTTGTGGTCTGTATAGACCGTAAATTTTCGGCCTTGCAAGTAACATCTAAAGTTACGCGTAGCCCAGACTATCGCGAGCAACTCTTTTTCAATAGTTGAATAGTTGCGTTCCGCCTTGTTCAGTGTACGGCTGGCGTAGGCAATGGGCTGATCGTGTCCTACTTCTCCTTGCGAGAGGACGGCTCCTAATGCCTCGCTACTGGCGTCCGTGGTTAAATTGAATGGTTTCGAGAAATCGGGATATATAAGTAGGGGAGGAGAAATTAATGAAGTTTTGATTTTCTCGAATGCCTCCTGGCACTTCTCGGTCCATGTGAATTTGACATCCTTGCGGAGCAAATTCGTTATCGGACGCACAATTTTGGAGAAGTCGGGGATGAATTTTCGATAATAATTGGCAAGTCCAATAAAAGATTGAACTTGTCGTACAGTTCTGGGAACTGGGAAAGTTTGGACGCAAGCCGTTTTACTGGGGTCTGGAAGTGCTCCTTCACTGGAACACTTGTGGCCTAGGTAAACAACCTCTTTTCTCAGAAACTGGCACTTTTCTGGCTGCAGTTTGAGGTTGTTCTCTCTCAAACGATTGAAGACTTTGCGGAGCTTACTATTATGGTCCGCAAGGTTTTTACCGTAGATGACTATGTCGTCTAGGTAGACAAAACATTCCAAGCCTTGTAATCCTGTTAGGACGAAATTCATTAAGCGTTGGAACGTGGCCGGGGCTCCTTTGAGCCCAAATGGCATACGCCTAAATTCATAGTGACCATAATTGGTTCTAAAGGCAGTTTTTGGTCGATCTTGAGGATCGACGAGCACCTGGTGATAGCCGTTGGCGAGATCGAGGGTGGTAATATACCGAGAATGACCCAATTGGTCGAGGATATCCTCGATCCGAGGTAGCGGAAAGGCGTCTCCAATTGCCTTTTCGTTTAATTTACGAAAATCGACAACGACGCGCCACCTTTTTTCACCGTCTGGTCCCGCCTTCTTAGGGACGACTAGGAGAGGTGAATTCCAAGGGCTTTTACTGGGCTGCACTATGTCGTTCTCTAGCATTTCGCGAAGCTGTTCGTTTATTACATTTCGCTGCGTCTCTGGCAAGCGATACATTTTCTGGTTGATTGGTGCTTGGTCCTGCACCAATGGTATATCATGAGTGATGGCGTTTGTGAAGGTTAGCCGATCACCTTTGAGAAAAAATATATCGTTGTACTCGTAACAGAGTTGTGATATCGCTTGTTTTTCCTCCGCGCTCAGATTTACGTCTAGGCTGAGCTCTTGGTCTAACCTGACGAGACGCGGGTTATTATTTGGGTTTTCTGGTTCTTCATACTCCTGGAATAAATATTTAATATGTTGTAAAGTGGCCATTTTTTCGGCGCTTGAAATATTTGTTTCTTTCTTTTTATTTTTTCTTTCACTTATTTTACGGAAACCTGAAATATTTTTACTTTTATTTAAATTTTCACCCCACTTTATTTTATTTGAATCACTCTTAATACTAAATGACGATGGAGTTGGGGTTTCTGAACCGCCGTAAATTGCCATATTTGAGGCGAACTCGCTTTCGTCTTCTAATAGGCTCTTTCGCCGTTGTTTACTTACTGTGTATGTTGATTTTGGAGCTTTTGAAAATACCGTCCCTGTGGTGAGCTCGCTTCCAATGTCGACGTGTTCCGAAATTTTATTTTGTGTGGGCGTGGGAGCTGATGGAATTTGTCCATCGTAATTCCTTTTATCTAGGTGAGCTCCGTCGACATTTGTTTTGTTAGGTTTTCCTTTCCTTTGGTTCCGTTTTTTCTTTGTATTTGATTTGTGCGTGGGTGCTGGTGGTTTCGAGTCACCGTAGTTCCTGATTTTCAGTGAGCATCCTCAGCGCGTTCTCCGTTTTTCGGGGTTTCCTGATTGTTTCTTTCTTGGTAATCCTGTTTCAGTTGGACGACGGTGTAGTTGTGTGCAGGGACTAGATGCAGACTAATAGTAGTCAGAACTACTTGTGAATTGTGTGTGTTGAGAATTCCAACAGACACTGCTTTTAACCCAGCGGGGAGTAAGCCATTCGCTAGGAAGACTCCTTGATCTATTTCTCTTGATAGACAGAGCATCTCTTCCTGCAGCTGCAAGGGAACCTCGACTACGATTTGTGACCTAGCAGGTATGCGTACAGGCTCTTTCAGCTGTATTTGTTGCTGCCTCATTTCGCAGGTCAAATCACTTTCAGTCGGTTTGTCCTTCTCGCTTTCCAGTGTTCGCCGGTCATTGTTCTCCTCTTGGGAAACTTTTGAAGTACCACAGATTGTCAGATCGGCCTTTCTGGGCTCTGCTCTATCTGTTCGGGCATTCGTTTTGACCACTTTTTCGGAATACGGGTTATCCAATGCAGCTATTAATGGAACAGCGAACTCCTCAGGGTTGTTTTCCGTTCGAGGAAATCGCAATGCCTTATTCGGGCCCTCAACGTTACAATTCTTTGCTAGAAAGTCATTTCCTAGCAAGCCGTCGTCGGAAAGGCCGGGTAGGTTTTTTATTACCTGAAAATTGCAGGGAATTTTATTCTTTAATGTAAAATTGCCCTGGCATGTTCCAAGCGTCTTTCCGGTACCAAATGGTGTTTGTAAAGTATATGTTTCTCCGGTATTTATATCTTCGGGATTTTTAATTGCTTTCTTCTTTATTATGCTAACCTCAGCGCCAGTATCTACTACAAGTTTGGTATTGCCGCTCAGGCTAATATCCAACGGAAGGCTAACTGTAGAGATACAGGGTTCGGGCGGCTGAGGTGACCCTTTGTTAGAATTTTTACTTTTTAGTGTCGATCCGGGGTCTTTTCGGTCGACTGCTCGTCGTTTCCCTGGCTCTTAGAGTCCCATTTTTGTTTTTGGCGGCATTCCTCTATGGAATGGCCGCGACGATTGCAGAATTTGCATTTGAGTTTTATATTAAAAACTCGAGGACCAGCGGAAGGTTGCTGATCCTGAATCCGTCGTTCGGGGAGCCTTGCCTGGCTACTCGGGCCCGGAACCTGGCGATTGTTTCTACAATCGCGAACATCATGCCCATATATTTTGCAGTGAGAGCAGAAGGGTGTGTTTTTACGCTTCATGCAGTCGGCGTAAGTGTGACCTCTTCGCTGGCAAAAGTTGCAGGTGATGTTTGACCTTAATTGGTCGAGGTTCTGGCGGCGGTAGTCGATTTGTGGGGGAGACGAGCGTTGAGGTGGAGTCGTATAAAGTGGAGTTTGTCGGCGAAAGTTTTGTGGTGGCGGCGGTCTGTATAACGTTTGTTGTGGAAAATTGCGAGCAGGTGTATATGGGGTTCTATGGAATGCCCGTATTCTGGCAGTTGGGTCCATAGCAACCGGCATGGTTGAGCCTTGTTCTACAACAACCGGAGCAGGAAAGCCTTGGGTTGTTGTGGTTTGCGTGAACTGGGCGCCCTGCTGTAGTTTCTCCATGTCGAGTGCTTTATTGATCAGCGCCTCGAGCGTGCCGTCGGTGACGGTGAGGAGATATTGGCAAAGGTGCGGATTCGTAACCCCGCTGCGGACTGCGTTTTTTGCGAAGTCCTCCAGCTGCGTTGTTACAGCTGGAGTGGCCGCAGCTCCATATTTTGTTTGTGCGGCCTCTTTGCAGAGGGCCAGCAATTGTTTCACTCTAGCCGTGAAGGCAGTGAGTGTTTCGCAGGGGTTTTGGTGAGCTGTTATGAGCCTATTTACCAGTTCCTGGTAAGTTTCTCTAGGAAGGTATGCCGCGTTTAACCTTGCTTCGACTTCTTGAAATGTTGTCGGTACATCCGAGGCCAACAGTTGATATGCTCCTCCACGAAGCCTTGTGGGGAGGATCTTGAGGAAGGCCTCTTGCTCCCCTTCGGAGAGACACTGTTTGGCCTGGCGGCAGCAACCCAGGAATGTTTGCAACTCTGATACGAGATGCGGGCCTGGCTCACCTGAAAAAATGGGCACCATTTGCGCAGTTAATTTAACAATTTTTCCATAATCGGTCGCCATAGTGGAGTTCTGATTCGAATCGGTGTCGGGCGAGTCTTGTGCGAGAAATCGATTTAGACCCTGTTTCAGGTTAATTTCTCGCAGGGAGTCTTGTAGGGATTGAATGAGGTTTTCCTCAGTTGTGCTTTGTAAATTGTTTTCAATATTTTCTTCAGAGGGGAGTATGCGCGAGAATCCGTCTAGCTTGGCTTGGAAGAGTGCGGCTTCCTTTTGAAAGCGCTCTAAGTCTTCCAATCTCTCCTCGCTGGACTTTGTATTCCTATTTTCGAGGAGGTTGGAATAGAGAGTTGCTAGGCGTTCGGATTCTCGCGCGGACTCGTACAAATTATTAAAATTATTGTATTTAAATCTTACTTGGTTTTGATTTATTCGTTGCAGGACGGTCCCGCTCCTGAGTGTGAGTCCTTCTGAACTGGGTCCTGGTTGTGCTGGGGTTATCTGGCGTTCACTGACCTGCGTTTGGTCGGTGAATACTGGTGACTGGGAACCCTGGCGTGGTTCTTCCGCGTCGATCTCCAGGTCCAGTGAGGTTATGAGGAGGTCCTCTGTCTTCTCCTCTGTTGGTGAATGAGCGGGAGTAGAGTGGGTGTCCTGGGACATCAACTCCTGCTTTTGGCGTTGCAAGGGGGGCTTTTGGCCTGCTTACCGTTCCCTTGATAACAGTACTAGAGTTGTGTTGGGGAAAAAGGGGGGCTTGTGCCGTCTTCAACAATTCCCTTTTCCACTCTGATACTGGTGCTGTGTTGATTGCTGGTGTTGATTGGTGTCGTCTTCTTCGGGCTGGGACGGAGCCCACACAATTCCACCGGTGGTGCTGGCTTACACTTTGCGGAAACGTTGGGGGTGACTCCTCAGGGCGATTGACTACCCGGGAGTGCTTAGAGATACCCCTTTCGGTTTGGTATTGGATCAAGGCTTTTCAAGCTGTTACGGTAATTTTGTTTTACCACGCTTCCTTGATCCTACCGGCTGCGCCAATTGTTATATTCCTCTCAAAACACCACCAAACCAATTAATGAAACGCAATCACCTTAATTAAATTTTTCTTATTCTTAATAATTTTCCAAAACACAATACTATATCTTTAAAGTCACCTTAATTACACTTTTCTATTCTTAACAATTTTCCAGACGATACTATATTTTTAACAGTTTTCCAGACGATATTATATTTTTAAAGTCAAGCCGCGACGAACCGAATCAGACCCTCTTGCGATTGTTACCAGACTCTTTTTTAAAAACGCGACTTTAGGTGTTCCCGACTAAAACAAGACTCTAATTTACATCCGACGAATTCTTCACAACCGATCTACATGAAGAAAAGCTTTCGTGCTTTTTCTTCGTTTTTTAGCTTTGCCCTTGATGTACTTAGTTGTCATTGGGCAAAGCCGCTGTAGATCGTTGTTTGTCGCGCTGATTAAGCAATTTGCGTTTGCTTATCGTGTACTGGGCTACCGTGTGAAAGGAATTTCGACGGTAACCCGAGCGCGTTGTTTGTCATGGGTTAGATTTGAGTACATTGCAACTTTGTTGCAATGCGCTCCGTGTAAGAAATCTAACCCATGAAATATTTATTGGTTTTTTTTTTATTTTTCATTCATGAGTTGGATTTGAATACGTTGCAACTTTGTTGCAACAGATTATTCGATGTTTGAAATCCAACTCATGAGATTGTTTATGATTTGTTAAAATTAAATGGCAGATTGGATTCGTTAGAATTCGGCTTATCTTAAAATAAGCGAATCCAATCTGCAACATCTTCATTTTTTATCATGACTAAGTCACCTTTATTGTATTTGCGCGGGGTTTTATGTTTCTTATCGTAATATTCCTTGTTGTACTGCTGAGACCTGTACATTGCTTCGGCAGCCTTACCTCTGATTTCATCTAAATTACGTTGCTTTTCATGATTCTTGTCATCGAGGTACTCCATCAGCCCGTCACAAAATTCACCCTTTTGATCTACCACAAATAAAAGTTGACTCGGAGTGAAGCCTGTGCTTCGATTCTTTGAATTATTGAGTGCAAATTCTATTCTACTTAATTTTGACGGCCAACTCTTAGTAGATATGTCTTCTACTTCTTTAGACAGCATTGGCGTTAAGAGTCGATTAACCCTCTCGACTTGTCCGTTAGCTTGAGGCAAATGAGTAGCTACTTTTACATGCACGATGTTGTAACCTGAACAAAAATCGGAAAAATCCTTCGAGGTAAAGCAACTGCCGCGATCAGAGATAATCTTTGAAGGTCTACTATAAGAATTAAAGTACATTTTAAGGCAATCAATAACCTCCTTGGTACTAGTACTCTTAACCGCATATAATTTAGTGAATCTGCTAAAACCATCTACTACTACGAAAATATGCTTATTTTTTAGGCCCGGCAAAGGACCGTAGTGATCAATATGGATAACCTCGAATGGAATTCTCCCCTTTGGAATGTTGTATAGGGTTCCTTCTACTTTGCCTGAATTTTGCGATAAATACACACATTTCAGACAACTTTCCATATACTTCTTGATTTTTTTTTCATTTGAGGGAACCAATAATTTTTCCTCAAGTAATCATACAATTTATCTGTACCCAAGTGACAAAGTGATTCATGGTGTACCTGTATAACACGCTCCTCCATACTAGATGGAACGAAAAACATAAGGTCTTTATTATTTTTGTGGTACACCAAACCATTAATCAAGGCGTATTTATTGCTCTCTTTTTTCTCAAAAACCACAGAAATCTCCCTTATAATGCAGTCGCGAGATTGAGCCACGGCCAAAGCGTAATCAAAAGATCCTTCCTCAACAATCAATATTTCAGAGCATCGGCTTAAAGCGTCTACATGACCCATTCTATTCCCTGGTTTATGCTCCATTCTATACTCATCCTGTAACTCTGAGGCCCAACGAGATATCCTTGCATTTAAAGTTTGTTTGTTTAAGTGTAAGTGCCAAAGACTGGCAATCAGTGATGATTTTAAAAGGCGTTCCGAGCAAATAGGTGCGAAATCTTCTCAAAGCGTAAATTATTGCGAGGGTCTCCAGCTCGTAGCTGTGATACCTGGATTCAACCTCTGTCGTCCGTTTTGAAAAGTAAAATATAGGATGTAGTTTTCCATCGATCTGACGCTGCAGAAGGATTGCACCAAAACCCGCGCTGCTGGCATCGCAGTGAAGTTCGGTTTCATTTTTTGGACTGAATATAGCCAAAACTGGAGCATTTAAAAGCATGTCTTTGCAAGTTTGGTGTTCTTTTGGACCGAATTTAAATGTTACGTCTTTTTTTAATAGATCATAAAGGGGCTTAGCCACAATTGCGAAATTTATTATAAATTTACGGAAATATGAAGCTAAGCCCAGGAAACTATGGACACCTCTAATGCACCTAGGGATAGGAAAATTACTAATCGCACGCAAGTTATCATCATTTGGTCGTATACCTACTGAATTTACCCTATAACCCAAAAATATGATCTCTTCTTGAAGAAACTTGCATTTGTCGAACCTCAACTGCAGTGAGTGTCCATTAATCAATGACACAACCTCCTCCAAAATCAACAGATGTTCCTCAATGGATCCTGTAGCAATTAAAATGTCATCCATGTAAATAAAAATTTTTTCTTTCGCTATTAACTTCTTAAAGACACTGTGAATATATCTCTGGAAGATAGAAGGAGCATTTTAAAGCCCAAAAGGCATTCTCAAGTACTCAAATTGACCAATTGGCGTCACAAAAGAAGTATATTTAATAGATTCAGGTGCCACTTTTACGTTTTGAAAGCCATTTTTCAAATGAAGGGATGAAAAGTACTTTTTATCACGAAGCCCATCTAACAAATCCTCGATCAAAGGAAGAGGATAATTGTTACGAATCGTATATTTATTTAAAATTCTATAATCTATGCAAAGCCTAAGTTCATTGTTCTTTTTGGGCACCAACACTATTGGAGAAGCATAGGGCAACTCACTTTCTCTAATAATTCAACGTTTATCATCCACGATCATCAATTATTAGTTTTAGCTTTTCTTTGTGGGCAAACGGAATACGTCGAGGTGTACAATGGAATGGTTCATCTTTTGAAAGTCGTATATTCAATTCAACCTTACTATGTGACAAATTCGCGATCGGCTTATCAGAGGAGCAAGCAACCAACCTATTTCTAATTGCATGGCTTACGTTTTCGTTAATGTCTAAAGGTAAATTGTTTTGCTCAATTGTATCAATATTTAATATTTGATATGAAAAATCTGGCTCTTTTGAGATCTGAACAGCTGTGGTATCATCATTATTTATATCATCTCTAACAAATAATTCTAAATTACACTTCTTCATAAAATCTCGTCCTAACATATCTAAATCTGCCAAAGAAGCGATTTCCACCATCAAGAACACATATTGTTGCCACGTTTCTTCCTTTTTTTCTGTCGCTTTCTTAATTCTTCGTGTATCTGTGACCTTGAAGATTTTTGGCCAAAGTCGCTCACTAATGAATTGATGGCCAAACTCACACTACTTAATGTGAGGAATGCTTAAAAGCTTTAGAAGCTTTTCGTACTGTTTGTTTAATTTAGAACCTTAAAATGTTTGCAAAAGGTTGTATACCTTAAGATAGAATTGCTTACAAAACTACTTAAATATGACGATTTGTTTAACTTTTGCATGCTTCAACGATTAAAAAACGCGAAAACAGGAAACCGAATACAGCCAAACAAGTGCATATCCGAATTAAAAAGCTCAAAAGCTCACTTGCCGGCGGGCATAGGTTTGGACCAGAGATGGGCATTTTTTATTCGAATAAAGATAAAAGATAAAAGCTCAAATAGATTGAAAAATCGAATAAATTTTATTTGATTACAAAAATTATTTGTTATTCGGAGAATTATTCGCAAATAATTATCTGTTATTTGGTGCTTTTCATTCGAATTTTAAATAATTATTTGTTATTCGATCATGCGTTATTCGATAATCAGATAATTATTCGTTATTCGATGACTTATTCGCAAATAATTATCTGTTATTTCTTGCTTTTTATTCGATTATCAAAATAAAACAACTACAGAACCACAATTTAAAATTTACGTAATACTACCTGAACGTTTCAGCTTACGGGATCATAAGAAATGACGATTAAATATTTTTGTTGTAGTAGTTTGGTTTGTTTTATTTGCACCGACTTCAAAATGTCGTAATAGATATAAAATTAAAAATTATTTTATGATTTTTAGCGCCTTTTGTGAAGTCGGTTCAACTTTTTTTTTAAAAACTCTATTATTTTTCACTTTTTAGTGTCTTCGACTCTATACAACGAAGAAAGAACCATCCAAACCGGTCCACGCGTTAAAAGTTAGTTATAACCCCCTACCCCACCCCCATTCCACTAAACTTTTTTTCTCATGGTAACAATCGAGGAACATACTCTACCGAGCAGAAAAGGAAGCATTACGCATTACGAAGTTACTACCCCTCCCCCTCCCCCACCACCACCATAGGACCAAATTATTCTCCTATTAGCAATACAACAGCAAAAGAACCATCCAAATCGGTCCACGTGTTACAAAGTTAGGTTACACCTCCCCCCCACCCAGCAACATTTGTTTACTCGTAGTATCAACCAAGCATCATATTCTACTTAATACAAAAAGAATTATCCAAATCGATCCACGCGTTACGAAGTTAGACTACTCATCCCCCCCCCATCTTTCACCATAGGACCAAATTATTCTTCTATTAGTAATGGGGGATCATACTCTATACAACAGAAAAAGAATCATCGAAATCGGACCACGCCTTACAAAGTTAGGTTCCACCCCCACCCCCCACCACCATCCCTCCAAACTTTTTTTCTCCTGATATCAACCACGGAACATACTCTACCCAACAGAAAAAGAATTATCCAAATCGGTCCACGCGTTACAAAGTTAGCCTACCCCCCTCCCCCCACCCTAGACCAAATTTTTGTCTCCTATTAGCAATGGGGGATCATACTCAGTACAACAAAAAAAGGAACCATCCAAATCGGACCACGCGTTACAAAGTTAGGTTTCACCCCCACCCTACCAAAAATTTTTTTGACATGGTACCAATCGGTGAACATACTCTACCCAACAAAAAAAGAATCATCAAAATCGGTCGACGCGTTACGAAGTTATGTCCGGTCAGACATAAAAAAAAAATAAAAAAATACGCGTCGAACTTAGAACCTCTGTGTTTTTGGGAAGTCGGTTAATAATTATTCCATAAAGAGACATGAACTATCGAATAATTATTTGATAATCGAATAAAAAGCACCAAATAAAAGATAATTATTTGCGAATAAGTCATCGAATAACGAATAATTATCTGATTATCGAATAACGCACGATCGAATAACAAATAATTATTTGATAATCGAATAAAAAGCACCAAATAACAGATAATTATCTGCGAATAAGTCATCGAATAACGAATAATTATCTGATTATCGAATAACGCATGATCGAATAACAAATAATTATTTGAAATTCGAATAAAAAGCACCAAATAACAGATAATTATTTGCGAATAACTTAAAATAAATTGAAAATCGAATAAAATTTATTCGACTAATTTTTTATTCGATTTTTTAAAAAAATCGTTAGTTGATTAAAAATTTATTCGAATAATGCCCTCCACTGGTTTGGACATCACTGCTAATGCATTACCTTCTCTAGTTCCAAGCCGTGGCGTTTAAAATTGAGCATGTGTGAAAGAAGTGTCGTTTCAACCATTAAAATCTATAAAATGTATGGAAAATGGGCACTTTTTAAGCACTTCCTTTTTTCAGAGCTCCGTCCAGGCAAAATAAGGCCTCTGATCAAAACATTTCCCAAGAATTAATTTTACCTAAATGTGTTATCTTTCCAAATATTAAAAAAAAATATAGGATATTTAACAAAGTAGTGCGGATCTTAGCACTTTTAAGAACTCATAGCAGTACAAACAGAGAGGCTTTTGTTATCGTGGAAGAAACTTTTTTCTAAAAAGCTTTTTCATGACTTTTACCATGTAAACTTAATATTTACTTACTTAATACTGGCTTGGAACAAGAGGAGGTAATGGCTAATGCAATCTTCAACTCTTCCCAACTGTTTGCATTAATGGTTCTGAGAAATAGTTGCGCCGTACCCGACATTAACCTTTTCGCATAAATAAATCTAGTCTTGGAATCCCACTCTAATAAATCGGCAGATTCTTCAAAATGGCTTATCCATTTTTGTATAGGATAACTAGTATCCCCATTAAACGATGTAAAAGATTCCTCAACTTCCCTGAAATTAAATTGATTCCGTGATGAATGTATTGTCTCTTTCGAAGATAATTCTGAGATTTTCCGCTTCAAATCGGCGATTTCTTGCTTTTTAGCGAAAATTTCTCTTACTAGTGTTGTTTTAGAAGCACTATTTTCTCCAGGTAGCTGATTACTACTTGTATCCAAAAGATTTTCCGGAGAGTACAATGTGAGTTCTCCTTCCGAAAATAAGTTCACAGCCTTCCTATCGAATCCAATCCCATTTCGGTCAATTTGTCCTTCAGTGCAACAGCTGTTGCTTTTTCTATAAAAGTAGCTGCACGTACTGACGCCATGTGTTTTTCTGTATGTTAAATGTAGTTTCTCAAAAATTCGCAATCTCACAAATTTTTTCACAGTGCTCCAAAATACAATTAAAATAATTATATTCTGTTAAAATTGTTCATTTTAAATTACCGATGGACGAGATTATCACTGATTCCAGACGATCACATCACCACTAAGCACATGTGCATGTGCAATAGTTTTCAATAATTTCAATAATCTCCTAAATTTCAGAATTTTCCAGTAAAACTTCAGATTTATTTAATTATTATACACGCTTCAAAAGAAATACTTTATTTTAACATTGATGGTCCAGATTTTTTAAGATGACATGTGGACAAAATCTTCCGAGAAACTACTAAATATCCAATATCACGCACTCACTACTGAACTTTTTCCGAATTTTTAATGTTTTTGTAAAGAAACTTATTTCTTTTCCAACCAAAATTTGTTAGGACCGATCCCACTTCTGAATTTGTAAGCGCACAAAAAATGAAATAAAATGGTTAAGTAGTCTCGGTAAAAATAATAACACGACCGACTCCGATACAGACTCTTTTATTACTGACTTGGAACATAAAAATTATTTCGAGTGCATTGAAGATAACGGGGACGTTATCACCGAATGACCATCGCATTGTCGTGGAGATAAAATGTTACTCTCGTAAACAAATGGTATGCCTATTTAGAAAACTTGTTTTTTTTCGCTTACATAATAAGCGTTGAAAATTCTGTGGTTTATGTTAAAATCAAAAATGGGTAAATTGGAAGTAAAGTGGATTTGTATCGTTTTCACGGACACCACAACATCAATGGTGCCTCCGTTTACTATTTTGCTTCGAAAAATTCTAGAAATCCTTAAGCATTCCAGTAAAATTGCCCTCCAACCGCCTAAAGTTCTGAAATGTGATTAGTAAGCACTTGTTAAAAATTAGGATAGTAAAGTTAACTGATACAATATTAGTCTTATAACATTTTATTTGAAATAGATTTTTTACATTAATACATAGATAAGAACTTAAAATTATTGCATATCTTTAATATAATTGACTCCAAATGAATATGAAAAAGTAAATGGAAAATAATGTCCTATACTTTCTTATTTCGCATTAAGCTTTTACCATTAGACGAATTATACGAATGGATAGGTTTGCTAGTAAAGTTGTCGATATGATAAATTAACAAAATAAAATGGAAGCCATCCCTGCTCCAGGTCGTGCAACAACAGAAAAGAAAATCATGCCGATTGGGGAATGGGATGTCAAGCGATACAAAAAAAGGAGAACTTTGGATAAAGAGGAAAGAAAAAAAACTTTAAGAAGAAAGGAAGAAACGTTGGAAAAATCGAAACCTAAAAAAATAAAAAAAAAACAGGAGGAAGGAGGATTGCGGCAGGCTTCGCTGAACTTACCAGGATGCGTTGGGGAAGTCCGATGTAGTGACTTCCCTTTAAATGGCCCATTGCCCAACCACCCATGCATTCAGGAGGCCTACGTATCTCTGAATGCCCTTCTGCCGATTATGATAAAAAAACAACGACGAGAGTCCACTCACACCATATTGAGGGCCCTGCCCATCGACGTGATCGCCCTAAAGAGGTACAATAGCGAGAGAAGAGAGAGGAGAAAATGATAACCCTTAGTGTTGGCCCATATAATATTTCCTTTTTATTAACAAATTCAATTTAATGTCTCTTACAGATCTCCTTATATTACTTATCTACGAACCTGTCCGAACTCTTTAAGGAATCATCAATTCAATTTGCTTTTCCTTTATTTTTTTTATTTTTCCCTTTTTCAACACAGGTAAAACTCTAATATCAAAACATCTGACACTAATTCAAATGCATTCAAGGACTTAGAAATATTGTTATCTTTAAAAAAGAACTGTTTCCAAAAGGTCTGGAAATAATCCTATTATACCGATTACTACGTGGACCAAAAAAAATAATATTTAAATTTATATATTGGCTCATAACTTATATTCACTCATACACTTCACAATATTAATTCTTTTGCCTTTTGAAGGACTAACAGGTAATTGCATGGCCTTATTCCTATATTACATCGTTTCTGCTTGTACAAAAAAAAATCACCTAAGAAATGATATTAGCTCAAATAATAAAAGATCTAGGAAAAGAATGACTGCTCTCCAATTAGTATCAGCCAACACACCAAATTTTAAGCTCAAAGAAAAATCTGAACAGAATTACGACATAGTCACAAAAAAAACCAAGATAACAGTATTCTCTTCCATAATAGATAGCGAAACGTATATAGAGGAGGCAAACTAAACGTACTTGCCACTTGCTTAGGGAGAAAACCTAAGACAAAATATAGATGTGCATATAATATAAAAACAATGATCAAAACTACAAATTGAAATATAGATAAATTTTATATATCTTCGAAGAAAGTGCGCATTTTATTCGACTGTCCTTTGGGTTTTTTTCTAGATTTTATATATATATATATATATATATATATATATATATATATATATATATATATATATATATATATATATATATATGTATATATATATATTTCATATACGCGTATAAACATAAGAACGATCGACCCAACTTGTATTAGATCGAATAAGTTCACAGACTTGGCAATGTCATTTCACTTTCGTTTAGAATGAAAATCTCTAAGAATAATATTTCGAAATCTTCGCCTTTTTATTTATATCATCTCAAACCTACCCTTTTTATTATAATTTAATTTAAAGCAATAGAAATGTTTGGTGCACTAGATACATACAGTCGCTACAAGTTCAATCTTTACTACATTCAACTTGTTTATTTTCTTTATATTCAATTTTAATATATTTTAAAATAAAAAGTGTTCTTGCAGTATCTTAAGCTGCGTACGTATTAAAGGCAGAAGCATCACCATGACCTAGTTTCTAGGAAGTGCACCTATTTGTTTTGCTTATAATTCTTTTTGCTTATATTCCGATTGTTTCAATAACCTTGGACATTTCACTCGGTCGGGTTTTTACTACCTTGAAATTATTGCGACTGCACTGTATAAGCAAATCCAAAAAGAATAATTTATTTTTTTCGTTTTACCTAAAAATAATTGATAATTTTACAAACGTTTATGTACTAATTTTGACAAAAGCTTTACTTGTGGATTGATTCTATTATTTCTTTATAACTAATAGGTATTCTTTATTTAGAAAAATAGTGAATTCCTAACTTTCTAACGGTTGTGTTCTTGCAGGATGATTTGTTTTAATCGGTTTATAATTACATATTAAAGAATTTTTTCATAGTCGTCATTGCCGCAATATTTCCAATGAATATAGATTGCATTACGTTATAAATTTTTTACGTTATAAATCTAGTTATGCTTTCGAGTCTATAGTTGGAAGAAAAAATTCGTTTTGTTAAATTTCCTTTTTTGGTTTTTAAGTCCTGGTATGACGTTTATACGTACTTTAGTTCCAAATAAAAAAAAATTTTTTTTCTTTTATCAGTAAAAGCGATAATGACCTGGTTTTTTCGGAGGTTCCATATTATATTAAATTTTAAATTTTCCGTATTCTTACAATAAAACACATGCAACGGACTAACCGCGGGTTGTGGATTTGGTTACACAGGGAGTCCTCCTGTCACTTGGATCTGGTGTGATGATCTGCCACAGCCTAAATCCCGGTTAGCTCCTGATTTCTAGTCTTTTCCACTTATTTAGCAGGCCTTCAGACAAACAGGTTGCTGCGTCTGGTGTGTGACGGCGTCCAGCCGCCTTCGGTGTTGTACCTAACCACGCTCCCACGTTACTCCCAGTAGCCTTATGCGGTTTCAATGATAGTTTTAAATATTTGGGTATGGCTGTGTAGAATGTTATCAGCGGCACAATTTATACACACTTTGGTTTACTCAAATTATGGCTTACCTTGAGATGAAAAGCATTTTCCGGATGGTATCTCGTATTGGTTGGTCCCAGCATTCGTTTTCCTTTAATAAATCCGCTGCACTTCTACACTTAATGGCGCCTGTTTTCATTTAATAAGGAAAATCCAAACAGTGCGTGCTCCACATAGCCGCCATCATACAGGTTAAAGACCAAAAAAACTCAATGGCCCCTGTTACTGAATCCGTCGGGAGAGCAACGTTTGCGAATTTGGTAATTTCTGATCACCGAAAACTATCGAAGTGAAGATGTGACGTTTCACTGGATTATTGAAAACGAGAAAATCGATTTATGCCTGGTTATTCTGACGTTTGAAATTCGTGATATGATCATTGCGGATTTTCCTCATTCAAATTTAATTTTATCCATTGTGGACTTAGTTTTGTTTCCATTAAGTTAAGCATATAAGCTAAAAGTGGATGGATATATTGTTACTTTAAAATCATTTGCTATTCCACGTTGATAGCTTCCTTGCCGGAGGATTTAACAATCGCAACGTAAAGAGGAAGTAAATCTTATTTACGGCGGGAATCCTTAATCCGTCGGATTAAACATTAGAGGTCAATATGTCTGCTTCGGTTGAAGTTTTGAAGCCGAAAGACTTATCATATTTTAATGCCATTCGTACCTCCATTACCACTACCCACACAGGCATTCTTACTGACTCGTTCTCCCATGATCTCGCCTTGGTTTGCACTCCAACCACATATTATTCAGTATATGCACGTCTCGCTCGTACTTCAGTAGTATGAATATGCCGATTCTGGGTTAGGAGAAAATCGAGCCGAAAATGTGCTAAAAATGTGCTATACCGATTCTGGGACAGGAGAAAATCGAGCTCAAAATGTGCTTTGCCGATTCTGACGCAATCTTGGATTTAGGGTATTCGGTCTTGTAGGCTACAATTGAGAGATAAGGAAAAGAGATAAGGCTTGTCGGCCATCTTGGATTTTCGGTATTCGGTCTTGGAGGCTACAATTGGTCTTCTTCTTCTAAAAAATGTGCTATGGCGGTTCTGGACCATCAAAAAAATGTGCTATGGCGGTTCTGGCTCATGAGAAAATGCTATGGCGGTTCTGGCTCATGAGAAAAAAATCGAATCTTGGATTTTGAGTATTCGGTCTTGGAGACTACAATTGGTCTTCTTCTTCTTTGGTTTGATGATGGAAAGATAAGGATTGTCGGTCATCTTGGATTTTCGGTACGAAAAAAAGTATGAAAAAGTAAGAAGAAGAAGCGAAATGACCGATTTGTGGTTCGAGCTTTTTGTGTCGGCTTGGGTGATAAGGCTTTGTAGATTAACCTTGGTTCGTGCTGAAGATAAGAGTTTGTTGTTTTGAGTTTTTAATTACGAAGTACAGCTTTATCAGCTAAATGAAATAACATGATGCGAATTTAATTGGAAAAACAGAATATTGCGTAATAAAAGATTTCACACTTTGAGTAAATAGATGAAGATTATTTTGTAATTTCTTTTGCAAATTCTTATTTCTGTGATTGATAAGCGAGCTGGTGACTGCGTAGAAATTAATTTTAAAAATTGGCGGCAATGTTAAGGTCGTTGGGTGATAAGGTTTTGTAGATGAACCTGACCTCGTGCTGAAAATAAGAGTTTGTTGTTTTGAGTTTTTAATTACGCAGTACAGCTTTATCAGCTAAATGAAATAACATGATGCGAATTTAATTGGAACACAGAATATTTCGGTTTCCTAAATTTGATGGGTTATCAGAATTTAAATTGAATGCGATAAATTCGCCTTATAAAAGACGGGTAAGTTAGCAAAAGTTATTTCAGTTTAGATCGGAATTTTATCGCCGGAGGTTCTTAAGATGAATAGATTTGTGTGTGAATCATGTGAAAAGGCTTTCGCTAAGTTGACGACCTTAAAAAGACATAATAGGGTTAAGCATGGCGACGGCTTTCTCTGTCATATATGTGGAGAATTGGTTAAAAGTTTTTCTGATCTTCGGAAGCATTTGGATAGTGCTCACAATCAAAATGAAAAACAAAAAGTGAATTTGTTAAATCAGAGTGAAAGTCAAGTTGAAAAACAAAATTCAAACGCAGCGACGGGTATCTCTTATCAAGATTTATTGGATGCTGGTAGCTCTAGAGTTGATGAAGTTCCATTTAAATACTGTGAAACGTGTAAAACAGAAATTCATCCAGAAGAATGGAAATATCACATTCGCACAAATAAGCATAAGAAGAATGCCGCAGTGCCTATAAATGCTGCTTGTAAAACTGTAAAAAGCTCCTTTAATGAAAGGATTGAAACGTTTTCATTTGAAAATGAAGATGAAATGCTATTAGATATCAGACAATTTTTTCAGTTGAAGAAAAACCCAATTCTAGAAGCTTTTGCTGTATTTATTAAGCAAACATAACGCATATTAATTTAATTTCGAGTTGTTTGCAGAGTACATTAAAATGACTGAGAAAGATGACGAGAAAGATGAATATGATATTGTGTCGTCAATTAAATCTTTCCAATCCAAAATGGAAGTAATTCGCAGTAGGGAACAATTGCCAGAAACCTATGAAAACATGGTTGAGAAAATAATTTCCAAAATGGAGGAATTTCAAGAGAGAGATAGCGGTTGGTCTCTAATAAGGATTGTTCATGTTGAGGTTAATGTGAATCAGTATAAACCGATAAAAGGAGGACATTACTTACCATTACCAACTTATATTGGACGCAAACACGCTTGTATTAATGTTAAAAACTCAGATGAGTACTGCTTTAAATGGGCTATTATCTCGGCCCTGATTCCAGGGAATTTTCGCAAGGACCGTCCCTCATCGTACGGAATTAGTAATATCGCTGCTGACACCTTAACCCTAAGAAATGGAGTTACTCTTCATTTTGGCCAGCTAGAGTTTCCTTTTCGACTTCCGAACTTAGTGCGTTTTGAAGAATTGAATCCCTCAATAAGTGTAAATGTGTTTGGGTACGAACAAAATTACATACATTCGTATAATATTGTGGGACCATATTATTGCACGAAGGAAGAGAAGGCTACGCACATCAACTTACTGCTAATTCAAGATGAGACACGAAGTCACTACGTTTGGATTAAAAATATTTCAAGGTATGATATTTTTGTAGAGAAAACATTTACTAATATATTTAAATTTGAATCTAAATTTTTTTACTTTCTAGATTGATTGGACATCAAGTGACGTTATCGGGACATCAGATTTACCTCTGCAACACCTGCCTTCAATATTTTTATGCGGAAAGAGCCCTGGATATTCACCGAAATGAGTGCAGTAAAATTGTCTCCATTTTCCCGTCTCCGGAGAAAGCTGAATTGAAGTTCGAGGGTCATCATAAAAAACTCCAGGTTCCTTTTGTTGTTTATGCCGATTTTGAGTGCATCTTACAAGATGTAGCCACTTGTGTTCCTGATCCGCTTTCTTCATCAACAACTATAATCCAGGAACATGTTCCGTGCTCGTTTGCATATAATATAAAATGTTCGTTTGACAGTAAGTTAGATAAATTTAAAATTTATAAGGGTAAAGATTCTGCAGTCCAATTTGTGGATTATTTAGTTTATGATATAAAAAATCTTTATTCTGAATATATAAGCAACCCCAAGCCAATGCTATCTTTAACAAGGGAAGAGATACGCATGCAAAAAGAAAATGAAATATGTCACATTTGCAATTCTGAATTAGGTTCTGATCGAGTAGCGGATCATTGCCATTTAACTGGACAATATAGAGGCCCTGCCCACAACGAGTGTAATTTAAAATATCGTGTACCCCATTTTTTTCATAATTTTTCGGGATATGATTGTCATTTATTTGTTAAAGCACTTTCTCAATTTGAGGGCGAAATAAGTGTTATTCCGCTAACAAAGAATTATATATTTCGCTTTCCAAGCGAATATATATCAATGAAACTGATACAGTAGAATTACGCTTTCTTGATTCAACCCGATTTATGTAATCGAGCTTGGAAATGCTAGCAAGTTATTTAAGTCCTCAAGATCTAAAAGCCGTTAGAAATATGTATACGGATGAAGAGGCCTTCAGTTTCATTAGACGAAAGGGGGTTTTCCTTATGAATACATTATCTCTTGGCAGCGTTTGGATGAGACCATTCTTCCACCCAAAAATAAATTTGATAATAAGCTAACAAATAACACATGTTCTGATAGTGATTATGAGCATGCTCAAAAAGTATGGGGAACATTTAAATGCAAAAACTTGTGGGATTATTTGGAGATTTACTTAACAACCGACGTATTACTTTTAACGGATATATTTGAAAACTTTAGAAAACTTTGTATAACTATCTATTCTTTGGATCCCTGCCAGTATTATACAACGCCAGGGTTGTCCTGGGATGCAATGTTGAAGACAACCCAAATCACTCTCGAACTTTTCACTGATATTAATATGTACAATTTCATTAAAAAGGGGATCAGAGGTGGCATTACGCAATGTTCACAAAGACACACAAAAGCCAACAATAAATATTTGCCAGATTTTGATAAAACCAAACAATCTTCCTATATAACTTACCTAGATGCTAATAATTTATACGGTTGGGCTATGTCCCAATTCCTTCCTCACTCTGGTTTTAAATGGGTTGAATCCGAAAATATCGATATTTTAAACATTGCGAAAGATTCTAATATTGGTTACATATTTGAAGTAGATTTAGAGTATCCTAGATCAATACATGATGATCACAACGACTTACCTTATTGTGTTGAAAACAAGACACCTCCAAAATCGAAGTTTCCTAAACTAATAGCAGATTTAAATAATAAATCACGCTATGTAATTCATTACTTAAATCTTCAGCAGTGCCTTAAAAATGGCTTGAAACTTCAAAAGGTTCATAGAGTATTGCAATTTAATCAATCAGACTGGCTTAAAAATTATATATCAAAAAATACTTATTATAGAACTCAGGCTCAGAATGCCTTTGAAAAATTTTTTTTTAAATTATTAAATAATGCCGTACATGGAAAAACCATGGAAAATGTCGACAAAAGAAAGGATGTTCGACTTGTAACGAAATGGGAAAGCAGGGGTAAAGCACTGGGGGCACGAGCTCTTATTGCGAAGCCTTATTTTCATAGTTCTACTCATTTTACTGAGGATTTAGTCGCAATACAACTTAATAGAATCAAATCATATTACAACAAACCCCTTTACTTAGGATTTTGCGTTTTAGAATTATCCAAACTGAAAATGTATGATTTTCATTATGGATATGTGAAACCTAAATACAGACAAAATGTAATGCTAAATTACATGGATACTGATTCCTTCATATATACTATTTTTACTGATGACTTTTATAACGATATTTTAAATGATATTAACCAACATTTTGATACTTCAGAATACGCACTCGATAACCCTTACCAAATACCTTTAAGAAACAAAAAAATTGTAGGGTATATGAAAGACGAAGTAAATGGCAAAATTATAAAAGAATTTATAGGACTAAGAGCTAAAATGTATTCATTAGACGTTGACAAATGCGATTTAATAAAAAAAGCCAAAGGGGTAAAGAAATCTATCTAACGCAGATAATATTGATTTAAATAATTATAGAGACTGTTTGTATAAGAAGAAAATAATATATGGAAATATGTATATCTTTAAATCTATTGTTCATAATATATACACGCAAATTATAAATAAGGTAGCCTTAAGTTATTTAGACGATAAAAGATTTATTCGGGATGATGGCATTTCCACATATGCCTGGAATCATTATAAAATTAATGAAATGGATGTTGAGGAATAAAATTAATAAAAAAAATAATATTTAATTTTAATAAGTCTTTTTATTAATATGAATCCTATATATTTCTTTCTTATTTCTTGCTATTATCTAAAAAATTTTAAAAACAGATACACATTTTTTTGAGCACATTGTCCCTGATGACATAAACAGCAGGGGGTGTTACTATAGAAAGATTTTAAACATTCTATATTAGGACACTGCAATTCTTCTTCCATATTATATACTATTACACCTTCACCAAATGTATTTTTGATCCAGCAAGCCTTTTCACAGCCTTTCACATAAACTACTTTGTTTCTTATTAAAGGAGTCACTACAGCATGTAATTTATGATAGGGAATATATCCATCGTGCCAATTTAATCCATGGTAATTATCATGCAGCCATTTCGCTTCTCTTCTCTTTGCAGGTGTTAAATTCTTAAATCTGAATGGAGGTTGAAAAATAAAGTGCTGTATTTGGTTTCCGTTTGTCAAAATTGCCAATTCCTTCACAATAAACTTGTTATGATCGTCTTTAAATCCTTGGATATCCACAATTGCACCCATTTGTTGTCTAAAATTATTTTTCTAACTTCACTCGTCAATGAACTATATTCGACTATTCTGTCATGCAAAAGCAAACAAAAAGCGGTTGTGTTTGCGGGAATATTACTAAGTGTTTTAAACTGTATACGAATATCGACTGGTCCTGATTTGATCACCTCGTTTTGATGTGAGCAATCGATAACAACAATTGGAGCGCTTTCCTTGAACTTCTCTCGGGTAAGCAGCGGTTGATGCATCCGCCCGTAATACGATTGTTGGAATTTCGTATACATATCATACAATAAAGCATATCTCTCACGATCAAATTTAATGTTTAAGTCTTCATATGGAAATGTTTCAGAATTTAAGTGAAGCTTCACATCTGAAAGATCGCAATGATCAAACTTGCTTGCATCTTTACTCTTCTCGTTTTTTCGATCCGTTTGAAGTGCTAAAATTACATATCGAGGTTTTTCTAACTGAGTAGATGTTTTAATTGTCCAATTATGATCGACAGTTGTAGGTAATATAGGATATTCGTATATATCCCAGCTACGAAAGCTCATTTGTATTGGTCGTCCAGTATCGATTAACTTAAGCAGCGATAGTTTTTCTTCATCAGCTACACTTATGTGGGGTACTCGCCATTGTAGTTTGAAAATATCTATTTTAACTTCATCGTTTGGTGATATAAAAGCATTTTCATCGCCTCTACTTCGAATCAATATAAGTTCATGTTTAGCATTTATAACAATTTTCTTATAGTCTTCAGCAAAGCCGAGCAACAACTTTAAAGGAATGCAAAAATTGAAAAATCCTCTTGTAGGTAATATTGAATTATCTGGAGACCAGGAAGCATTTAGTAACACATTGCTTTCATTTTGATTTAAAGATATATAATTTTTTATTGTTGTAGCAAATCCCAGATTTCTCGTACGATCAATTTCTACGCCATTTAATTCATAGCGAATTTCGTCAAATAGAAAAGCTATGGCGTTATTAGTTAATTTTGCTGTTGTTGAGGCCAACCCATCTGATTTTGTTATCGCACCTTCTATATATAAGGAGCTTTCACTTGGTAAAATATACAAATCCTGATGTTGTAATGATATTCGAACTTCATCGCTATTCTTATATGATGCTAAAAACGGAGAGTAGCTGTGATACTCAACTTTTGTAATACTATTATCATAGCTAGCACCTTGAGTAATATCGAGTATTTCACTCATTTTTTAACTTAAGACCAAGAGTTTTTAAGAATTGCTTGTTAGCGACTGTTAGCTTTATTCCCGACTGTTGCGTGGCTTTAGGCTGACTAGAAGAGTTAACACTTTTGTGTTTGTATTTATTATCAATGGTATTATTGTATATTAACATGGTGCGGCTTCAAATGCAATCTCACTGTAATCGTTTTTCCTCTAAAATTAATTAGATCACCGTCTTGATCCACGAACTTCAGTGTAAGAGAACTTATCCGTTTGATGTTCAGTGGCAAATAAATGACATTCTTGGGAACTTCAATTATTTTATATCCCGGACCTACCGTAGGAGAGAACTCGTGTAATGTATGCACTTGTTGATTATTTATAAAAGAGCCGGATACTATATTACATTCAACTCGAATCACATTAACTTTTATTATATTTACTGGTAAATCAGATTGATATGAAATATTAGGTTCTAGAACGCGTTTACTAAATCCTAATAATGATCCAATAGAGTTATTTTTATTCAAAAATACTCGGGTAGAACTTTTGATTTCTGTTTTCAAGGTGTTATTATTAGCTGTTATTTGTACTATAGGTTTAGTTTTTGTCTTAGTTAGCTCCTTTTTGATAAATCCTGCAATATCATCAATTTCATAGGAGCCTTCTGGAATTTTAATTTCATCATCATCATCCAGATGAAGGAAGTTATTTCTATTGTCCACATTAGGAATTGAATTATATGTCTGTAAATCAATAAGTCCGCAAACGTATTCTGAACTTAAGTCCAACGGAGGAAAGTATTCAACTGTAAGCACAGATGAATTCCCAGTCAAAGTCAGTGTTAATGACATAGTAACTCAAAGTGAAATGCAGATGTTATTTTATGTAAAGTTTATTTATAGTTGTTATCTTACAATGTATAATTATACTATTAAATTTATAGTTACTTATTATTATTGTAATGATTATATAAAAATTCTAAACATAAATGACCGCAATTTATCATATTATAATTTTGGTAAGACTTATAATTGTAAACAATGTTTTTTCCTAAATAGCTTAATATTTCCTTTGGTGGTTGCAAGTTTCCAAAGCTGTCAAAGTATTCTTTTTCGGATTCACTTTTGTAATATGCTACCCAATGACTACCTGGACCTGATATAGAGTCCAAATTTACTATTCCACACTCATATTTTTTAGGCTTTTTGGGGAGAGCATCAAGCATAAAAACACCTCTAAAATGTGGTAAATTATTCGCATATTTATATAAATCGATTTCATTTAATGCTCGATTAGGTAGCAGTTTTAGACGTTTTTTGAAGGTGGATTTAAGAATAGACCAAGTCCTTTTCTGTATGGCTTCAAATATAAGCCGCTTCCCTTTTTTCCTAATGCAATAGCTTCTATCGTATTATTATGTCGATTGCTCTCCTTTAGCTGTTCTTTAGCATTTGTTGCAGCATTAACAGCCTTTGCGACACCTGATACTCCTCCCACTAAAGCACCTAGTGCTGAAAGACCAGCAAAAATAGGAATTAGAGGTAGCACTCCTGCAGCCTTTGGAATCGGAATAATTCGAGGTGGTCTTACATCCTTCTTCTTTCGCTTAAATACACTTTTAGTAGCAGCAAGTGCAAGACCTATAGCTTCTTTTAAGGAATCAGGCTTTTTTAACTTTAAAATATTTCTTGCTTCATGAACTCCTTTTTGTAGAGTTAATTTTCTTTTTGGCTTCCTAGAGTGAATTTCAGGTTTTTTTCTTAACCCCATTCCAAATTTTACTTTCGCCTTCATAGCGTTTGTTACAAGCCAGGCGTTGCTACGTTCACCAAGGGATGCGTTTGAAGATGTCACTCGTTCCCAAGCTTTACTAGATAATATACGATCATCAATATGACGATGTTCGATATTTTTATGTTGAGAATATGCGATATCGTGATCTCTACAAGCTGCGTCAAGAGGATTAATTCCAGGGTCACCCCTTGCTAATCTTTTTTGTAGTTTAGTACCAGGACCGCAATATTGATATCCAGGCAAATGAAATTCAAATGGTAAATTGCTAATTGCTGTATTTAGCAAACCGCCTCCTCTTTACGTTGGCGAGAACGATTTTGATTCTTTGAATGATCAATCATTCAACTGATAAGATAAACCTTTTAGACGTCCTCACAACAGCACATTGAGTTGATGACTGATATAAAAGTTCAGTGTTGTGTAATAAATATTTCAGTTCTAATAATGAAGTTCGTGAAGCAGAAGGACTCTTTATCAATAAAAAATCTTGATATTAAATCTACAAATGAAGTCAAAAGACATAGCTCGCTTATACCTAATAATATAAGAGGTATTCTTGTGGGACCTTCAAACTGCGGTAAAACCAATCTTATGATTGGGCTTATAGAACATCCGAATGGACTTAAGTTCGAGAATATTTACATCTACTCAAAATCACTACATCAACCTAAATATAAGTATCTGGAGCAGTTGATAAGTCCTATTAGTGGTCTTGGGTACTACCCATTTTCTAATAATTGCGAAGTTATACCTCCACAGGAAGCCAAACAGAATTCAATTTTTATTTTCGATGATGTAGCATGTGGGAAACAAAATAACATACGTCATTATTTTTGTATGGGTCGACATAATAATATTGATAGTTTCTATCTCTGTCAGACTTACACCCATATACCGAAGCACTTAATACGTGACAACGCTAACTTTCTTATTTTATTTAAACAAGAGGATATGAATCTTAGGCATATATATAATGATCATGTTAACACAGACATGACCTTCGAAAAATTTCGTAGTATTTGCGGTGTTTGCTGGAGAGACAATTATGGCTTTTTAGTAATCGATAAAGATAGTTTGTTGAACAAAGGACGTTATCGAAAAGGAATCGATACATACATTTCGCTATAATTTTTGAAGATCTAGTAAAGAAAATCTGTTAAAGCTGTTCATAGACCTGCTAAAGCTGGTAATAGACCTGTTAAAGCTGGTATAAGACCTGATATAGCTGTTCATACACCTGGTAAAGCTGTTCATACACCTGGTAAAGCTGTTCATAGACCTGATAAGAGCTGTTCATACACCTGGTAAAGCTGTTCATAGACCTGATAAGAGCTGTTCTTAGACCTGGTAAAGCTGTTCATGAGCTGTTTTATAGCTGGTACGGAGCTGTCAAAAGCTGTTCACAGACCTGATAAGAGCCATTCATAGACCCATTCAGATCAGTATAACCCAGTTCACAGACCAGTTAAAATCTCATTACAAAGATGGTTAAAAAGAGAGACGAACTATTAAAAAATCTTATTAAAACTAGAAATGCTATTAAGAAGAAATTTCGTGCTGTGAAAACTGGACGAGTTGAAACTGAAACTCGTCTTGAGGAGACATTTAAGATCATAACAAAACCACTTCATGAGTTCATAACAAAAGCAAAGCATGAGACTAAAATAAAAGATGAATATGGAGATGATGATGTTGATTATGGTAATATAAAGCTTACTCCTAAAATGAAACTTCCGAAAATGGAGCCGACCAGTACACCTATAAAACGTTCAGATTATTCCTTAATGTCGGAAGATGATAACTTTGCAACACCTACACATTCTAGAACTTTGATGGAAAAGAGAGATTCTCCTCTTAATTTATCAAGCGGTATAGTTGATAAATATTTAGACCTATACCTTAAAAAAAGCCCGATAATTGGAAACACTTATGGAGTTTATTTAGATGATGATAACGAATGGAAAATTGGAAATTCAACGATTGCAATTGAGGAAGATTTTTTCCTTATTAACGGAAAATCATATAAAATAATGCTAGGTCTGTGTGAATTGCTTTTTATGAAACAACCTGCAAAAACTTTGTATAGTAAGGATGACTTGGAAAATTATCAAGCTATCTTAAAAGAAACTAACGCCTATACAAGAAATTATAGAGCGGATGGTCAAATAAAAGGAAGTAGAGCTTTAAAGTACTTAGAAATTATAAGTAAACTGGTTTCTCATGAAGGCAAGGGTTTGATGCATATACCCAAGAATAATATTGATTACGTTTACTGGAATGATCCTAATGAACTTGTGGATAGACTTCGTCTTTTAATAGCATCACAAAGTGCTGGGCATACTAATCACAACAATGAAATTATATCAATTATTGAAGAGTTAAAAGAAGGCGGCATTATAGTATAAATAACATCTTTAATCATATTCAGTTTTAATGTAATAATGAGTGTCGACAAGTTTGGGAGATATTCTAAAAAGGTGAAGTTAGGATCTACTGGAAAGCGTGGTCCTAGAGGCTTACCAGGCGAACCTGGTCCTCAAGGAGAACAAGGAATACAAGGTCTAAGTGGCGTGGGCTTTAAGCTCACTGAAAGTGGAGATTTCAATCTAAGTTTTAAAAATTTGAAATACCTTAAGAGCCCCCTAGAAAGGGATGATGCAACCAATAAAACATATGTTGACGATGTAGCTGACAAGATCATACATTTAAGTAATTCCTACGTTAATGAAAAAATCCAGTTAGTCAGCAACAATCTAACTGAGCAAATACATAAGGAAAGTGCTGTACTACAAAGAGAATTAAAGGAGTTATACAACATAATCAATATAACAAGTGAAAAAGATAAAAACACTAGTCAATTGTATACGAATGAAACAATTACGAATCTGCAAGAGCGATTGAAGAGAGCAGCCGAATTATATGCAAATGAAGCAATTGTTGACGTTAATGAGAAGTTGATGAAATATATAGATCTAAATATACAAGAAATGAAAGACACTTTAAAGGCGTTAATTAATGTAGAATCTCTAACAATTTCAAAATGAATAAAACACAAGTAGTTAATGAGCTTCATAAACCAGCCAGAAAAAAGTTCATAAGAAGACGTGTTATAATTAAGGGAATAGATGACTTATGGCAAGCCGACTTAGTTGAAATGGGTGCTTATACTTCCAGCAATAATGGACATAATTTTTTATTAACTGTAATAGATGGGTTTTCTAAATATGCATGGGCAATTCCTATTAAAAGAAAGACTGGTGTTGAAGTTACTCAAGCTATGAAATCCATACTAAAAGAAGGTCGGACTCCCACAAATTTGCAAACTGATGATGGAAAAGAGTTTTTCAATAGCTCATTTCAAAACTTAATGAAAAACTCCTGCATTAATCATTTTTCTACATATAGCCCTTTAAAAGCATCTATAGTTGAACGATTTAATCGAACATTAAAAAGCATGATGTGGAAAGAGTTTAGTATGCAGGGTTCATACCGATGGATAGATATGGTTAAGAAATTACTCGTAAAATATAACTCAAATAATCATCGAACAATCAAAATGAGGCCACGTGATGTAACAAAGCAGAATGAGAAGAAATTGCTATCAACAGTTTACAATCATTTAAAGACGTTTCATTTGCCAAAATTTAAGATGGGAGACTTTGTTCGCATTAGTAAATATAAACATGTATTTGAAAAGGGGTATACACCAAACTGGACTACAGAGATCTTCAAGATCGCAAAAATTCAGATAACGAATCCTGTAACATATCTCTTGGAAGACCATGAAGGAACCGCAATAAAGGGTAGTTTTTATGAAATGGAGCTCCAAAAGACGAAGAATCGTGATGTTTACTTCGTAGAAAAAATATTGAAGAGAACCGCAGAAAAAGTTTATGTTAAATGGCTCGGATTTTCATCAAAACACAACTCTTGGATTAAGAAAGATAATGTATTATAATATTGTTATACAAATATATATTTTATATTAAAAGTACTTGAGTTCTTATTTTATTACTTTATTTGAAATTTTTAAATCTTAACCTATAAATTTTATTTCTATGCGAGATGAATAAAATGGGGTCCAAAATATCCTTCATATTTCGAATTCGCTCTTGAAATCGAAATCTGTCCAACGCAAATGTTTGCCAGGGACCCTACGATCGTATATTGGAACGAAATGTATCTTTGGGATGATATTGAATTGAACTACTTTTTCTCCAACTACTTTGGCCTTCTCTTCTTCTTTTTGTAGCAAAAGCAAAACATCTTGAAGATGCAAACTCCTACAAATATCCTTGAATTCTTTATATGCTGCTGAATCAGATTTAGAAATCTTAAGAAAGAACCTCCCATGCTTTTGATAATCGTTAAACAAAAGTTCGTTCTACCAAAAAAATAATTATAATATATATAAATAAATGAAAAATGTTGTTATCTTTACATTTATAACCTCTTTGATAGCAGGAGTCAATAAATCTCGCTTTTTATATTCAGCAATAAGTTTATTATAATCTGTTAGTATGTTTTGTATGAAGATACTCCATAATAATTTTAAAATGACTTAAAAACGGACTAGACTTTCTTTTATAGCTGCTTATTTAGAAATATTCATTTGATATGTTTGTTTCATTCCTCTCAAATTCGCTAATTCCACATCGCTTTTATAATTAGCATCAACTTGTTTCACCATCTCTACTTCACCACTACTTAGAATTCTTTCAGTTTCAAACTCTCGATATTCATAGCATGATATCTTCAATGAGCGAGTTATGTAATTACTGTCATATGTACAACGAATGGTTAGCATAGTTTCGTCATCGAATTCAAGTTTAAAGTTCCTATAAAAGATATCTTTGCTCTCAATAATTCCTGCAATATCCGATTCTTTCTTTAATAGTTCTTGCCTGAAACCTTCGATGGCCTCGTCAATAGACACAAATTTCTTTTTAGGATTATCATTCGTAGTGATCCTTGATGTGGTAGTAGGAATTTGCTCGTCATTACTTTCTTTTGAAGTAGAAACTACATCTTCTTTGGGATTACTAGCGTTACTGTAAGTCATCAATTTAAAAGTTAAGCCAATTTGTATAGAATCGTTATTGGGTAGAGTTAGTGCAAAATCTAAATTGCTACTACTTTGATCCATTAGGTTTACACTTAACGGGATCTGTAAGCTATTGATGTGCAAGATGCATAGTGATAAAAGCAAAAGACTTGCTGAACGTCTAGCCATTTTTAATGTTAGCATGATGACTTGAAGTCGAGAACTAATTGAATTTTATTAAGTTTAAGTATTTTATACCATCCCCGGCATTTTTGCTTCAATTGTAAGTCTGCAAATAACTCTTACTATTTTCAAACTCTAGAGGGAAATGATTGTAAGGGAAAGTGGAATGAAACATATATTTAATAAAAGTACTTTTATTTATTTATTTATTTATAAATTTAAATAATAGCCGCTAGATGCTATCTTAGAAAAAATTAAATTAAAATAGCTGCTACCTGCTGCTTTCCTTTCAACAAAGAAGGCTCCATCGTTCATTTTCTCAATTGTATGATCAGAAATTTTAGCGTCGAACCTAGGCGGCAAAAAAACATGGTGCTTCTCCAGTTCTAAAAGGATCCTGGGTCCATATTTTGTTGTTGTTCTTCTGCAGCTTATGATTTTATAATTCTGAGACTCTTCCATATCTTTAACAGCGAGTGCAGGCTTAAAATTTGCAGAATTTAACTCTTCCAATACTTCAAAGTCTTCGATGACTGCTTCGTTGATCGGTTGCTGATACATTTTAAATTTTTTGTTTTGTTTTTTATTATTTCAATCTGTCTTAGAGCACGAATTTTAATTATAAGAATTTCACTGGTTGCCTTCACTATGAATACTAAAAGACTACCTAAGAACGCTTGATATTTATGCAAGAACGCAATATTCTGTTTTCCAATTAAATTCGCATCATGTTATTTCATTTAGCTGATAAAGCTGTACTTCGTAATTAAAACTCAAAACAACAAACTCTTATCTTCAGCACGAACCAAGGTTAATCTACAAAGCCTTATCACCCAAGCCGACACAAAAAGCTCGAACCACAAATCGGTCATTTCGCTTCTTCTTCTTACTTTTTCATACTTTTTTTCGTACCGAAAATCCAAGATGACCGACAATCCTTATCTTTCCATCATCAAACCAAAGAAGAAGAAGACCAATTGTAGTCTCCAAGACCGAATACTCAAAATCCAAGATTCGATTTTTTTCTCATGGGCCAGAACCGCCATAGCATTTTCTCATGAGCCAGAACCGCCAAAGCACATTTTTTTGATGGTCCAGAACCGCCATAGCACATTTTTTAGAAGAAGAAGACCAATTGTAGCCTCCAAGACCGAATACCGAAAATCCAAGATGGCCGACAAGCCTTATCTCTTTTCCTTATCTCTCAATTGTAGCCTACAAGACCGAATACCCTAAATCCAAGATTGCGTCAGAATCGGCAAAGCACATTTTGAGCTCGATTTTCTCCTGTCCCAGAATCGGTATAGCACATTTTTAGCACATTTTCGGCTCGATTTTCTCCTGTCCCAGAATCGGCATGTTCATACTACTTACTTCTTCCAACGGTTGCCATACTAAATGCTTGGTGTCAGACATTCTAACAATTTTCATTAGTGGTTGTAGAAGATCGAACTATTACAGACGTGCGATGTGTTCGGAGAACTTCGACATATTCCCTTAGGTAGCGGAATGACTATTCATTTGGTAGAGGGTTCAGAAAACGAAAATACACAAAAAAAATTCCCTCAAATAAATATGTTATATGTCACTCAGTTAATTCCACCTGTTTACCACATGATTTTTCATATTTTTAAAAATTAATATTTATAAAGAGGATAAGAAATTTGTTACCTATTGAGTCTGGTATGCCCCTTTCATACCCTAACGACGACCTGCCCTTGAACATAACGTGTGGGAGAATAATTGGGCATAAATTGGATCTAAACAATCTGGGAATTGCAACCAACTTTTAATTATTCCCACTTTCCCGAATCTTACATTCTATTGGTACATTATGACAATAAGCAATCATACGAAGTTAGTTTTTTATTAGCAAACTTCCCAAAGAACTATATTCTTGGTAAATTGCAGCGATTTTTACCACAGCACAAAACAGAGCCCCTTACCCACTCATAACACATACAGTTCTTAGAGAGCTTTCTTACAGACACTTTTATTTAAGTTCTTTGTTTGTTTAGTCAAACAGGATTGATAATTCATTTCTACATTGTATGTAAACCAATGACTTATAACTATGGACCGATAGAGCTGCCAAAATTACATGCGGCAAAGTGAAACACTTTTGTATGTTCATCCTTTTCCCTAAAAGGTAAATTCGTACACAGTTCATTAAGCTATTTCGGACCCACCAACATGAAGACTCTGGGAATATTTTGTTTCAAAATGCGAATTTTTTTATTTAATTATAATCGATATGTTATACTTCGTGTAAGGCACTACAATATTTATTATATTCATTATTTGAGATACAGGAGTGCCCGCCGATCTAAAATATTTTGCATTAAATCTCGATCTTGATTTTAAATTGCTGCTAGTAAATACAATTGCGTTCTTATGTTGGTGTCACATACAAAACAAGAAAGCACATATAATAGAAATAGACGAATATATAGGAAAATATCTCCGCTCTCATTCTGGTTAAGCACATTCCAGAGGAAAAAAACCATTTATTTCTAAATTAATTTTATTTTAAGAAATACGAGGAGTGAAGAGAAATAGTTGTAATGTATGCGTGTTCGGATGAGCAACATGAAGTTGCCGCAAGATGTTCAAGTGGCACGCGCTAGCTGGCAGCACGTCCTAGCTCGTCGGTATGGGGTGTGAGTCCTTGAACATCATCACATATCTACAATCAGAATTCCGCGTGCCTGTGGCGAAAGAAGGTTGTGGAATCCTTCCTTCAAGTCTGCCACGAAAGGAAAAAAAACGAGAAACAGAAGAAAGAGCAACAGGTCTGGTGTAACCTCTTACCCTTAGCCGCACTGAACCATCTTGAAGTTCGCAAAAACAAGAAACAAACTACCCCCCATATGCGATGGTTCAGATACTAACCCAACACTTGCCTACACCTGGCCAAGGTGTAGGCCCAACCTGTAAAAAATGCTGAAACAAAAAAACACAAAAAAAAATTCAATCAAAAACATTGTGATAGAGGGAGAAGGGATAAGGAAAGCAAGAGGGGGAAGAACCGTTAGGGAATTCCTGAAACTAAAAGAAGTTATTTATAAAATATTTAATTCACTAGGATATAAGAAAAGAAACATTAATATAAACCATACTTAATCAGGTTAACTTAGCAGTCCATTACTAATATACACACTTAACTCTTACGCTAATTGAATTCTTAATTAAATATTATTTGTAAACGAAATATTAAATTATGATGCGAAACTTAAATATATTTTGATTAATAAAAAAAATTAAGGTTCGATTTATTATTAAGATATTAACATCTTGTTCGTTAATATTTCCTGGATATTTATACAGCTGTCATATTATATACGAATAGTATTCAGTCTTAAATAAAATGATAAAACAATTCTCAAAAGATTCTACATATACTTACTGCATTTACGACACCCGATTTAAAATTTCAATTACTAACACATCTAAAAGATGTTATTAAATTACATCTTTTAGATGTCGGGTTGCAATTCTCTACTAATGTTTGTGCACAATCATAATAACATTCACCAATTTAAAGGCTCTAAAATCAATTATATTCTATCAAGATATACTTTACAGTGTTAATGTTTAAGTCTTACAAGAGTATGGTCATGAATGGAAAATTAATTTGCAACAACAAACATATAGTGGATTGCCAATAAATCAAAGAATCAAATAACTTCAAATTTTCACTCTAACAAAAAAAACTAGCCTGCACTGCACGGGTTGAATATTGTAACAATTATGATTTGTTTCTTTGAAAATAACGTAATTTAAACAATTGAAATAAACTTAACTTTTAAAGTAGCGAAAGATGTTTTGAACGAAAATCTGGGAACTGCACATTAAAAAAAAAATACGCTAAAATCTTAATCGAATTCGAAGTTTTGGCTAATAATTAAAGATATGCTTGAATTATTTCGGCATAGACTTGGAGCCGAACGACTGTCTTTATCGTATCTGATTTGCAGTAATCATTATCTCAGCATATCTGAGATCTTTTATCTCCTAAATAAAACACAATTTGGAATAATGGAACGAAATAAAATCTGTACAAAGATTTACACCGTGCTTGTGATATCGCTTACATAGCAATTTTTATAATAGGCTGACTGATTTACAGGAATTGGACATTTTCAGATCACCTTTTTGCTTGCAATAAAAACTGTCCACTAAAACTCAGTTAATCACAAGTAGACCACATGAAACCGAATAGTGTATCCATATCCGCTTTGAGGTTAGAAGAACTATTGATCACTTAAGATAGGCTTTATAAAGCCTTGTACTTATGCGTACTCTCCTTACTGCTCCTATATACTCTACTTGGTCTAGCTACTTTATTTCTTAACGATACCATGCTTACTTGGCTCAAATGCATAAATATAAATATATTAATATGTAAATAAACGAAAAACCTTATACTCCAGGGGTAGGTGTATGAGCTCTCGCTGAGATGGAATAGTCAACCCTAATTCGTCTGTCATCTATTTCCATACCTGTGCACTGTTTCTTTGCAACTTTGTCATCTTCGGAGCTCTCAAAGTATACCAAGCAGAAACCTCGAGATCTTCCACTCTTGACAGCAATAACAACGTGCACACGTCCGATTAGCCCAAATTTGGAGAAAATCTCCTTACTTTTGTGTTCAGTCGTATAAATGCTCAATCCAAATATTCCTAAACAGCAAAAGGACTACGAGATTATGATTTTCGCCGTTCTTTAACTTTTGCGATCGTAAGGTGAGTAAATCCTTGATCGTGATCTACTGTTTGAGTACTTATTTCTGTACCTTCGTGGTGTTCGAGACTTTGAACGTGACCGATGGCTTCTCGAATTTATCGTTTGCCTACAATAAATTAATAGACTATTACCAAAGATTACTATTACTAGATAAACGGCTTCGAACAAAGTAGTGAAAAATTTTTGGTTGCTTTTGTATATTTCCCGTATCGGGCAACCCTGCAGTCAGAATTAAAAATTTGTTTTTCGGGAGAATTTGTGGATAAGAGACACGTATACTTTTCATATATGCATTTCCAAATATCAAATGTACATCGCTCATTAAAAGATCAAAATACATCGACAGTTTACGCACATAAGTAACTCACTCAGTCATGTGATTCACATAAATTCTTTTTATTGGTGGTACTTTTTGGTACATTTTTCTCTTCGACAAGATTTGGCGGTACTTTTTTGACAGGAGTATGTGATTCTCTTCGGATGAGAACAGAATTTTGACAGGAATAAGTGATTCTCTCAAATAATTTTGACAGGAGTAAATGGAGTAAATGACTGCACACTACCTGTGCTCTTTATTTGCATGTATATTCTTATGACTTTAAAATCTGGATATATTTCGTTTTGCTATGGTGCCAGTGTTACTTTTTCAAGACTAGCTGGTTATTTGAGGGAGCCGGTTATCTAGTAGTAAGTAATCTTTGCTTTTACCTTCGTTCCACATAAAGGATGCCGCGGATAAAATGGGATAAAGTTAAAAGTTTTATTTTTCACTAACCTCTTGCAGTTGTCGTCTTCAGGCAGCTGTCACGGAATGTATGCCTCTTCTTAACAAAAGCACATCATTCATGGCAGCTTACGGAGACGACAACTACAGAATTACTTGGTAACTCTAAAATTATATGTAAAAGTGACTTCCCATTTCAGCACCCAGATGGCTCACATTACATAGTGTATCACAAAAAATAATTTCAGGGAAGGCAATTTAATCTATATATAATAATGTATTTTTCTCTTGACAGTCTTAGCAAAATACTCGAAATAAAAATGCAAGCAAAACAGGTTTCCCTCTACTGGTAAGAAAAGTTGTCTCAAAATGAAATAGCAGACGATCGGTCCATAGCTATATGTCAGTGATGTAAACTCAAAACTTTTCGCGACCGCCCTAGACAGACTTGGACAGGACTTGTTGTCCAAGTTAACAGTTCAACTTCTTCTTCTTCCCTGCATTCACGTTCTACACGAGCCAACTGGCTGAGCTCAAGTATAGCTCACACTGCATAGTCTATCTGCTAAGTACGTTCTCTTTAGTGTGCCGTGACGGCCGATAATTGTTGGTGGCATCTACGAATAAAGAACAAAAGGAAAGGCCGATACGTATATATACGAGAACAAAAAGTGAAGCAAAATTTTCTGCAGACTACCTGTCAAATTGCAGACTCATTGTCAAATTTTGACATTACATTTGTGAATGTTTTTATGCCGGCAAGTGTCCTTTGGAAGAAAATTTTAAATTGTGTGAAATTTGCTATGAATTTTAAAAATTTGTGTAGTGCAGTGCTAAAAAAACATTAAAGACAATTTATTATAAAGACATAATAAGTGAAGTTTACTTAGAAAACATTAATTAATTGATAAAATGAAGTGCATTATAAATTTGTGTGAGAACAAAGGGCGAAATCATCATGTTGGAGTCTCGTTTCATAGGTAAATATAGAACAAATAGTAGTTAAATAGTAATGCTACATTGAATGACTCAATTGAAGGCAAATCAATTAGTTTTAGCACGAAAACAAAGCGAAGCAAAAGTAACTTGTAATTTTTCTTGGTAGCCATTTGTTTGTTTCTTTAGGGGTTCAGTGCTATGGTTAATTTTTAATACAAGGGGGAGTTAGAGAAATATTAACTTTTTATAAGTTGAAAAAATTTGAATAGTTTATTTATTTGTTGAAATTTCTATTTTAGATTTCCTAATCAAATTTAGAGTATATAGATAATGTACAGGATTTAATAACTATAAGTATTATCCTAGCCATTCTTTCTTTCTATTAAATTAGTGTAGTAAGAATTATTTCAAGCAACCAAAGCCGCAACTCTGCCGAAGCCGGTCCCAAGCCCGGTTGCAAAAAGAGGAGGGGGGCCCGTAAATTAAAATAATTTTTTTGAACACTTTTTTTTTAAACACTTGTTTTTAAATTTTTCACATTTGATTTTAATAAAATAAGTCTATTTTAAACATTTCAAATGCCCTCATAACTCGGCTTAAGAAATTTGTATAATTGACTTATTTTATTAAAATCAAATGTGGAAATTTAAAAGCAAGTGTTTTAAAAAATTAGTGTTCAAAGATAAATTTTGCGTTATTTAATTTAAAGAGCGCGCCAAAATTATTCAATTTGTTAAAAAGAACCTCTGCAGTAAAATTTTTCTTTGACTGCACCAATGAAGTTTTCCATTTGTGTTAGTAAAAACCTATACCATTTTAAAATTTGCTTCAGGAAATTTTCGTATAGGCCCTTCCTTTCGTTCTTTATTCGTAGGCTGGCATAATATGTGTGTTGTAGATGTGCATTAAGTAATTGGGAATATTCAATTGTCGTACTTACGTATAGGTTGGAGTTTGTGAATGTGTTTGCTTGCAAATGTTTTTACAGATCTATAGTTAGGATGATTTTTTTTTAATTTTATTGACTTTCTGAAATTTGACCGCGACCATAACAAATATATTTTTTTGCAACCAACTTCATATCTCTGGTAATGTTCACTAAAAGCTAAGAGCGTTATTTCATTGCATAAAATATAGAATTTGTTTTCCATATTTATTATTAATTCACATATTCTGTAGAGGCGTATATTTCCGTCTAGGTTGTTTGACGTTAAATACAAATGCTTTTTATATTCGGTCCCATAATAACAAACGTTATCTGGATTAAAAACAGAGGTGTAATCTAATACAAGGCCAATTTTTATAATATGGATTTAGAGAAAGGTTAACGGGATGCTTTGTTATATTTTATGTGTGATGGAAAGTCCGAGTTTTCATTCAGGAAATATGTTAAATTGAAAGCAGCTTTTATACATGGAGAATAAGCAATATTTTTTCTAGAAGATATTACATGTGCATATTTCTTAAATTGTTTGTGCTTCGCCTCAAAACGAAAGCACCAACGATTTCTTAGTAAACCACACTTGCCAATAACTGTGGGGTAATGCACCAAGAAGTGATGCTTTGGTTTAAGAGAACCAAACAATTTATACAATTTATGATGTTCTGTAATAACATTTTCTAATACTGTATTATATGACTGGCATAAAATCTCCTATTACTAACTGGCATAAAATCTCCTATTATGAGTGGAAGAAAGTGCCACGTTTCTCCAGCAAACATTTTTAACTTGTTACGTTTGAGGTGATTTATTTCAATTGGTCCTGACATGTTTATTGTCTCCATAATTCCATAAGTGACAATTTTTTTTATAATTTATTGTTTCAAGGGAAAAATATTTTCTTCTAATAATTTTAGCAAAACTTGGCAGATGTCGTAATGACAAACACCTTCAAACAGGTCGTGCATAACAGCAACATTTTGAACTACATGAAAGGATGGAATAGTGTTGAATATACTTTCTTTTTTGATGCCAGTCAATTTGAAATCATTCTTATACAAATCAGTTCTATATTGTTCTTAAAAAGCCTGGATATGCTCCCAAATCGGATTGCAAATTTATTTTGCTTCTGCTACAAATTCTACAGTGTAATGTGAGCCATTATTCGTAATATTTCGCGCCATCTGGGTGCTGAAGTGGGAAGTGACTTTTACACACAATTTTAGAGTTACCAAGTAGTTCTGTAGTTGTCGTCTCCGAAAGCTGCCATGAATGCTGTGCTTTTGTTAAGAAGAGACATACATTCCGTGACAGCTGCCTGAAGACGACAACTGCAAGAGGTAAGTAAAAAAAAACTTTTAACTTTATCCTTTTTATCCGCGGCATCCTTTATGTGGAACGAAGGTAATATTCTATTAATTTATTGTAGGCAAACGATAAATTCGAGAAGCCATCGGTCACGAGTTGCTGTTTAGGAATATTTGGATTGAGCATTTATACGACTGAACACAAAAGTAAGGAGATTTTCTTCAAATCGAGATCTCGAGGTTTCTGCTTCGTATTTTTTGAGAGCTCCGAAGATGACAAAGTTGCAAAGGAACAGTGCTCAGGCATAGTATAGATATGGTATCTATTCTAAGGCTCAGGTATGGAAATAGATGACAGACGAATTAGGGTTGACTATTCCATCACAGCGAGAGCTCATACACCTACCCCTGGAGTATAAAGTTTTTGGATTATTTACACATTAATATATTTATATTTATGCATTTGAGTCAAGTAAGCATGGTATCGTTAAGAAATAAAGTAGCTAGACCAAGTAGAGTATATAGGAGCAGTAAGGAGAGTACGTAGAAGTACAAGGCTTTATAAAGCCTATCTTAAGTGATCAATAGTTCTACTAACCTCAAAGCGGATATGGATACACTATTCGGTTTCATGTGATCTACTTGTGCGTAACTGAGTTTTAGTGGACAGTTTTTATTGCAAGCAAAAAGGTGATCTGAAAATGTGCAATTCCTGTAAGTCAGTCAGCCTATTATAAAAATTGCTATGTAAGCGATATCACAAGCACGGTGTAAATCTTTGTGCAGATTTTATTTCGTTCCATTATTCCAAATTGTGTTTTATTTAGGAGATAAAAGATTGTACAGAATCTCAGATATGCTGAGATACGATAAAGACAGTCATTTGGCTCCAAGTCTATGCCGAAATATAATTCAAGCATATCTGTAATTATTAGCCAAAACTTCGAATTCGATTGGGATTTTAGCGTATTTTTAAAGTGTACAGTTCCCGGATTTTCTTGCAAAACATCTTTCGCTACTTTAAAAGTTAAGTTTGTTTCAATTGTTTAAATGACGTTATTTTCAAAACAAAAATTCATATTTGTTACAATATTCAACCCGTGCAGGCCAGTTTTTATGTTAGAGTGAAAATTTGAAGTTATTTGATTCTTTGATTTATTGGCAATCAACTATATATGGATGTTGTTGCAAATTAATTTTCCATTCATGACCATACTCTTGTAAGACTTAAACATTAACACTGTAAAGTATATCTAGATAGAATATAATTGATTTTAGAGCCTTTAAATTGGTGAATGTTATTATGATTGTGCACAAACATTAGTAGAGAATTGCAACCCGACATCTAAAAGATGTAATTTAATTACAATGTTATAAAAAGTTAGTAATTAAAATTTTAAATCGGGTGTCGTGAATGTAGTAAGTGACTTCATATAATAATGAGATGTAATACTTTAATATCTTGAATCTTTTGAGAAATTGTTTTATTATTTTATTTATGATTGAATACTATTCGTATATAATATGGCAGCCGTATAAATATCCAGGCAATATTAACGAACAACCTTAATTTTTTTTATTAATCAAAATATATTTAAGTTAATATTTCGTTTACAAATAATATTTAATTAATAATTCAAGTAGCGTAAGAGTTAAGTGTGTATATTAGTAATGGACTGCTAAGTTAACCTGATTAAGTATGGTTTATATTAATGTTTCTTTTCTTATATCCTAGTGAATTAAATATGTTATAAATAACTTCTTGTAGTTTCAGGAATTCCCTAACTCTTCTTCCCCTTCTTGCTTTCCTCATCCCTTCTCCCTCTATCCCAATACTTTTGATGTAATCTTTTGTGTTGTTTTTCTTTGTTTTCAGGACTCCCTTACAGGTTGGGCCTACACCTTAGCCAGGTGTAGGAAAGTGTTGGGTTAGTATCTGAACCATCGCATAACCGTAAAACAAAATGTAATTTAAGCGTCGCACGGTTAGTGATAATATCTATTTGATTAATCTCTAATTCCATAGTTTGATTAAAAAATAGAATGAGGAATTATTTTCAATTTCAGCTATATACATATTTGTTTTTTATGAATGCTGCAGTTAAAATGTGATCTAAATTTGATGAAAGATGGGATGGAATTGAAGGAAAAGAATAATAAATAGCGCAGAGACTATTCTGTCCGGCATGAATATCTAGAGGGTTATTTACCTCAAAGTCATCCGTGTAAAGAAAGAACGGGATAATTACTTTATCTTCGCCTATAAAAAGTTTCTTATTCCTATTTATTTCACAGTTAATGAAATTACTGTAACCTCTATTATTTTCTAAAAAACTCATGTTATTCAAGGTACTTTCAAGCACATCAGGAAGTTCAAAAAACTTTCTTATTTGAAATTTCAAAGAGAGATTATACAATTTTTCTAGTCGTTCGTTACTATTATTCGTTCCAGTAGTTGATTTAATAGAAAAATTACTGTCCGTATGTGAAGACAAATTTCTGAATTTAGTTGTGGAAGCTGAAACTACTGAAGATGAAGCAAGCTCCTCAGAGTGTTTGTGAGTATTAACTAAATTATTCTTAAAGGCCTTTCGACTAAAAAACATTTGATGACACTTGTACTGAGCACTTTTATAGTTTCCATATGTTTGTATTTCATGGGAAACTTTTAAATTTTTTATTATTTGTATTATTATTATTTATTATTTGGCTTTTAATATTGTACATCTATCATAAGTGAGAATTTAATTACAGAGTTCGAATATATGTAGTTAATTCATACAGCTGAGTTTTTGCGCTTTTTTGAATGTGTAGGATAACATCGATGAATGCAGGGGGCTTGAGTGCACCCACTAGATTACACAGTATTTTCGAAGACATAAAACAATGGAACACGGGCATTGCACTTATACAGGAGACACATTTTACACAAGCCACATTTACACGTCTAGAACAAAATTCAAATCTACACAAAGGTTACACACTTTTTGCCACAGAAACACCCCGTAGAGGTTCCGGTGTGGCAATTGCTGTGTCCCACAGCTTTACACTGATGTCTCCTGTATACACAGACATCTTCCCAGGTTTCGCGTCTTCCTTGGATTTCGTCTTAGGAGACAAAACGCTAAGGGTAGTAAACGTGTACCTGCCGCATGACCAGGATACTGCAAGACAGGTGTTGGACTCAATGCTGTCGCATATTACGATCTTCGGTGGTGAGGTAATCCTTGGTGGTGACTTCAACTGCACACTAGATTCTTCAATCGATCGTCATTCTAGAGTTGAATTCAACTCGGTGAACGCCGCGCGATTATCGAGCCTAGTCAGACATAGCAACCTTGTGGATGCCTACCGTTGGCTGAACCCAACGACTAGGTCATACACAAGGGTTTCCCGAAATGTTCAGGGTAGCTTTTCGGGTTCGAGGATAGACAGACTTTACGTCTCGTCTAGCCTTCTTAACTTTTTCGTTAGTGTCACTCATGAAGTGTGTTCACTAAGTGATCACCTTCTTGTTGTGGTGCCTAGCACTTTAGTCGAAAAGCGAACTGCTTACTGGATTTTTAACAATAACTTGTTGAACTCGGAGCAGTTCATCGAAGAATTCATTCAGTTTTGGAACCAATGGCGTGATAACAAGAATATTTATTCAAACCTTAGCCATTGGTGGGATGTTGGAAAGCTTCAGATTGATTCGCTCGTTTATCGAGACGAGATTCCGTCGGAACGGATATTATGCATCGAGTTTGACGGCCGAAGTCACCCGGATTGGTACGCTTCTGCCCGCGCAACCAGAGTTACTCACACAATACGAGAGACTTAAAGAACGACTGACACCCCAAAACTACAAGCATAGCTTGGAGTTTGTGCTCCGAAACCAGTCTCGCAGGTTGCAAGAGGGCGAGTCTCCGACCGAGTACTTCTTCCAGACAACTCGACGTCGTACCGCTTCTTGTGAAGTAGACTCGATAATTGCCGAATCGGGCCAGATCCTATACGGAGAGGAACTTTTGAATTACATTCGCAACTACTACACGCGGCTTTATGCTGCATCGACGTTGCCAACATTCTCGTCCAACGATGAATTTTTCATCATGTTTCTACTTTCTCTGATGAAAGTAGAGAATTCCTGGACAGAACGCTTACTTTCGATGATATGCTTACCGCAACGAAGGATCTTCGACGTCATACTTCTCCTGGTTATGATGGTCTAACTCCAGAATTCTTTGTTCGTTTTAGGAATCTTTTGATTCTGGACTTTTTTTATGTCTCTAATTCTGCAGTGGTTGGACATACCAAATTTCCCTCAAGTTGGCGGAGATCCGTTATGCGTCTAATGCCTAAGAAGGGGATCTTCAGAGGATGGAAAACTGGAGGCCAGTTACTCTGTATAATGTCGACTACAAAATAGTTTGCAAAACACTGGGAACTCAACTTCGCTCAGTGATTGCCTCAGTAATACACCCGTCACAGTCCTACTGCATTCCAGGTCGTGGTATCTACCACATCATCACATCTGCTACATCGCGGTAGCAAAGCATCTTTTCGCCTACCATGAAAAAACTGGTTCGCAAATGGCCATGATCTCTTTAGATCAAGAAAAGGCGTTTGATAGCGTCTCGCATGAGTATCTACTGAGAGTGCTCGATAAATTTGGGCTTCCGTCCAGATGGATTGAGATCATCAGTGGTCTGTATAGAGATTCAGTGATTCTCATAAAGCATAATGGGCATATATTGTCTCCTATTCCGTTTCGTCGGCGTATCAGGCAGGGATGCCCGTTGTCAGGAATGCTTTATGACTTTTCACTGGAGCCGCTGTTAGTAAATGTTCGTCAATCGTTGAGACAATATTCAATTCACTTACCATACACTACTATAAGGAAATTTATTCTAGCGTATGCGGACGACCTGTCTATATTTGTAACGAAAGATGATGCATTTCCAGTTGCTTGTAGGGTTTTCGAACAATATGAGCGATTAGCGGGCGCTAGGGTTAACCTAAGCAAAAGCCAAGGCCTACAGTGTGGGAGATGGCGGAATCGTACAATGGACGAATACTTGCCTGAAATATTTAGGTGTACATGTGGGCTAAATGTTAAAACATCTAATAGCCGCATGGCTCTGAAGAAACTAACTGGAGCTGTGAATTCGTGGCGGACTAGACTGCACTCAATTTCGCTGAAAGGACGTGCAGTCGTTGTCAATTATTTGATTACCTCGTCCATCGTGCACCTGTTAAAATCGGAGTGTTTCGAAGAAGCCTTCGTGAAACTTTTACAGGCGAAGGTCGTTAACGCCTTCTGGGGGGGGGGGGGGGGGGGGGGAAAGACGATGGGTCACTGAAAGCTCGCTCTGCCGAGCAGTAGCGAAGGGTGGTTTGGGTCTTACAGACATAGTCGTGAAATTTCGGTGTCTTCAGGTACGGGCATTCCAACGAGTGTTCTGTCAAAGAGATAACTTAATTTCGCAGCTGTGGGTAAGTTCTATAGGGGGTGGCGGCGCAGGGGAGCACTACTATCTGCTTTCTGTCCGTCCACCATATCCGCATGACTGTTCCCAGGATATGATCTCCACGATTACAACCTGGGACAGAATAAGACCAACATTTCATTTGCGATGGAATGAATTTGGGTACGGGGATTTCTCAGCAATTCCGATCAGGTTGAACCCTGAGTTAGTAGATTCGGTGTTCAGTAATGCTCGAGGTGTAACGGCCGATACAGGACAACTCACAGTTCTTGGAGACATCATTGATGCTTCTGGGAACACACTTAAACACCCCCACACAACACAAGAATTGGTGGATACAGCACGAGAGCGTTTTAGTCGTCTCTCTACTAGGGAACCTACCACTGAGGTGATAAACGCTTTCGTAATAAATCGACGGCCGCACACGACATTCAGTACACTCACTTCACGTAGGCTGCGCGAGCTCTTCGTAGAAGTAAATCCTCCGGATACCTTAGGGGTTAATAGATGGCGCGCACATCTTGGGGTAGACTTGGGAGTAATGGGGACCATAACTAGCAGATGCATCGATAGTTATCCGTCCAATTACAGAGACTCTGATGTGGCATTCAAACTGCTCCATCACAGCCTCGTGCATCCAAACCAGCTGTCGCATACCGATCGACGAATTCAAAGAGCCTGCACGGAACCCTGTTCCACAGATACTTTACATGCCCGACCTTGTGCGACATTAATAATCTTGTTCGCGATATGTGCCAGCATATCTGCCCGACATTCAGTATTACAAGAACGTCGTTTTTACTGGGGCCAAGGACATGTAACCAGGTAAATTGCTTGATAAGCTTTATCTTTACACTTGCTAAATCGACAATTCATCTGTACTGCTTGCGGATCGAGCCTGGGCAACAGCCCACTAACCCACAGTTTCACACACATGCACTAAACAACCACTTCATTGCCATATTGAAGAGGCGATTACGTCTAGAGTTCATGGCAACGAAGGCCGTCTTTCAGTGGGAATAACAGGCCGCAGACGATGCAGCTTGTCCATGAAGCTTCTCTTCGCATTGGTATTGCTGCAAGTGCTGCGGGAAGGACAAGTCGCACGTTGGAATCGTAGAACTGGAAGGATGATGGTAGAAGTTTTCAGACGTCAATGACTCGGGGGACCCGCGGGACTCTAATAGGTTCTTAATTTTTGTGCGTTCGTTAAGAACATATTTGGATGAGTGCTTCCAGAGGACTAGAAAAGTTTCGAACGGCTCTACGGAGAGGGCATTTGCTGGGGAGCAATGGTTCCCGAAGTAGGAACTACGCCCGGTGCTGCATCTACCCTCTGGGAACACTCAGACAATCATGTTCCTGTTTAAGTTTCTTCACGGTTTCGGTTATTTTTGTTTAGTACTAGGATTAGTTTCGGAATTTTTTAAAAATCAGCGCATTTTGAAGATTGGCTTCAATATTAAAACCGTATTCATGGCTTGAGTATATTGCAGTATCGTCTGCAAACATTGCAAAGTTACAATTTGTAGGTCTGGGGAAATCGTGTACAAAAATATTATTAAGTATAGGGCCAAGTACAGAACCTTGTGGAACTCCAGCTTCCACCCTATAGATAGTCGAGCTTTCAGTACCCAAATGAACAGAGTAAATTTGATTTATGAGAAAGTTGCGAATTGTCCCAGTTAAACTAAGAGGAAAATTTAATTTGATCATCTTATATATAAGAGCATCATGCCAGACATTGTTAAATTCTTTTTCTATATCGAGTAGAATCATTCCAGTGGACTTTTGCTGCTGGAAATTATTCTTCATATGATCTGTAATTCTGAGAAGCTGGTGAGTTGTTGTATGGCTGTTTCTAAAGCCGAATTGATCACGTGGTAAAATATTCTGTTCGTCCAAGAAGGCATATATTTTGTCTTTTAAAATTGTTTCTAGTATTTTATCTAGTATACTCAGGAGACTAATTGGTCGATAACTCAGAGGATTTTCTTTTAGCTTACCAGGCTTAGGTATCGGTATAACTTTTGCTTCTTTCCAGTAAATGGGGAAATATTGCAGTTTCAGGCAAGCATTTATAATGAATGTTAAAAGGACAATTGCTTTCCTGGGGAGCTTCTTTATATATATATTACGTAAGCCATCAATTCCAGGTGTTTTATTATTAGGTAACTTATTTAGAATATTTTTTATAATTTTTGGTTTTATTAAATCATTTGTATAGGAAGAGGTATTCGTGAAATCGAAATTATTGATTGTTTCAGTAATTTCTTTTGCAGTGTAAGAATCGCTAAGTTTAGCAGAAATGCGATGATTTTTGAGAAAGGTTTTTGCCAGCAATTCAGCTTTTTCTTTCCTAGTGAGATAAGTTACGTTATTACCTTTGAGTGGTGGTATGGCATTCTTTTTATTCTTAACGGCTTTTGTCTGGAATATTACAAAAGCCGTTAAGAATAAAAAGAATGCCATACCACCACTCAAAGGTAATAACGTAACTTATCTCACTAGGAAAGAAAAAGCTGAATTGCTGGCAAAAACCTTTCTCAAAAATCATCGCATTTCTGCTAAACTTAGCGATTCTTACACTGCAAAAGAAATTACTGAAACAATCAATAATTTCGATTTCACGAATACCTCTTCCTTGCCTTTGAGGATTTTTTTATGCTGGCTAAGACTTTATTCTACGTGATCAGAAAGTTACCTTTCAGCAGCACTTGGTGGAAGTCATTTGTTTAAAAATGAAAAGGAAAAAACACTTGTTTTTCTTCCACTATTAGGAGTGAGATGGATATTTCGACCGGAGTGCAAGTGGTCATCATCAGCGTGGCGCTTGCACTAATTACCACGGACATCCATGACGAAAAGTCAAAAACTCAACTCCTCAAAAACTCAACTTATAGGAGTTGAGTTTTTGACTTTTCGTCATGGATGTCCGTGGTAAGGAGTGCAAGCGCCACGCTGATGATGACCACTTGCACTCCGGTCGAAACATCCATCTCACTCCTAATAGTGGAAGAAAAGCAAGTGTTTTTTCCTTTTCATTTTTAAACAAATGACTTCCACCAAGTGCTGCTGAAAGGTAACTTTCTGATCACACAATTTTTAACCATTTTTGGTTTTATATGAAATTGATGGATTAAAAATCCTCTTCATATAATTCATACTCAGATTTAAAACTGAGTATTTATAGGAGTTGAATTTTTGACTTTTCGTCATGGATGTCCGTGGTAAGGAGTGCAAGCGCCACGCTGATGATGACACTCCGGCACTCCGGTCGAAACATCCATCTCACTCCTTATAGTGGAAGAAAAACAAGTGTTTTTTCCTTTTCATTTTTAAACTTTATTCCACCTAGTGTTTCTGTAATTAGACAGTTCTCGGTTTACTTGAACATATAAAAGTTTGTATTGATTTTGACTGGTCACATCCCTATATCTTTGCCAATTTCTTCTTGCAGAATTTCTCCTTTTTATTAGTTCTTTAATGAAACCTGGTAAAGTTGGTTAAATGTTATTATTGATATTAATTTTTGGAACAGAATAATCAATTGCACAGTGCATTTTTCTTGTTAGTTGAAGAATTTACTCGTCAACTTCATTACCATCGCAAATGTTTTTTAAAGACAAATTTTTAATATGTATATTTTCAGAGAGGTAAGTTTGATATTTCGACCAGTTAGCCAACTTAAAATTGAACCTGTTATTTGAGATGTTATGTATCGGTTCCTGATGTACTGTTAAACAGACTGGTAAATGGTCAGATGGTAATTCATTTAATGTACTTGGTTCAGAATGAAAATAGGAACAATTGGTTATAGCAATATCCAGAACGGAGGGTAGAAATGAATTGCATGTCGGTATGTACATATGTGGGATCAGGTGGATATAATATTTTAAATGGATTACTTTTCTCCATATCATGAAGGTAATTTCCCTCTTTGACATCCCAAACCACTGTGTTTACAGTTTAGATCACCCATTAATATGTAGTTTGCATTCTGCCTTATTAATTTGTTAAAATCAGATTTAAAGTGACTCATTTTTAATGTGTTGGATTGTCCACCTCGAAAGTAGGTAACAAACATCGAAATTTTAATGGCATTAGAAAATACAACCTCAACACCGATTGATTCAATGATTTTCATATTAAGATCAGCTAGTAAGTTATGCTTGATCTGCTTTTTTATTAAGTTCGCAACACCTCCACCAGATGAGCCAGTTCTATCTAGCCTATAACTTAGAAAATCTGGTACATTTAGAGAAAAATTAGCATTAAGTTTCGTTTCTTTAATTAATGCAATGTCAATTTTGTTTTCGTTTAGAAAATTTGAAAACTCTAATAACTTGTTTCTTATACCTCTAGCATTCCATGTTTAGTCCAGTCAAATAAGACTTTGAAGCTTACAAAAATTCCCATAGAGCTAAAAATTGGTATGAATGTTCAGAATACTATTATAAATGAATTGTGAAAAGTCCCCATCAATCCCCCTTGTGCAAAAAATTTTATTGATGGTGAAAGTTTGCAAAAATAGGTTTTTCGCGTTTTCCAGCTAAACGGTGAGTTTTACAGCAAAAATAGTTCAGACAAAAATTGTAGATCATCCGATTCTCTACAAAAAATGTATCCACACTTTTTTTCATAAGTATTGCCATTTCCGTGATATAGCGGTTGAAAGAATTGAAAAAAATATTCAAAGATAACACGTTTAGGTTAAATTAATTCTAGGAAAATGTTTTGATCAGAGGCCTAGTTTTGCCTGGACGGAGCTCTGAACAAAAAAAAGTGCCCATTTTCCATACATTTTAGAGATTTAAATGATTGAAACGACACTTCTTTCACACATGCTCAATTTTAAACGCCACGGCTTGGAACTAGAGAAGGTAATGACTCGGGAGTATGCTTCAGGTCCAGACTAGGTGGGAAAGATGATGTGTTGGTGGTGGCGACGTGCAGGTCGTGATGCAATTTTGCGGTCCAACTTTTGTGTCACCTGTACCTGGGAGAATTTTCGCTGCACCAGCTTTTTTTGTTAGGACCGGACTTTCTTTTTGGTTGGTATAAACTTTTGTTTGCGGTATCAATTTAAAGGTTTCTTGATTTTTGAATTCGAAATAATTAACTCTACTACAAAAAGTGTATAAGAGACCTCTAGCGTGACAAATTGTTTTACTAATGTTAATTAATTTTGTTTATTCACGTTACTGTGTACATAATGTTTTATATATAAGGTTATGGCCTGCCTTTTTAACCGACTTCCCAAAAAGAAAAAAGTTCTAAGTTCGACGTGTATTTTTTTTATATTTTTGTAGTTTATGTCTGACCGGGCATAACTTCGTAACGCGTTGAGCGATTTTGATGATTCTGTTTTTGTTGGGTAGAGTATGTTTACCGATTGGTACCATGTCAAAAAAAATTTCGGTGGGGCGGAGGTGCGTAACGCGCGGACCGATTTCGATGATTCTTTTTCTGTTCGGTAGAGTATGTTCCTTGATTGATACCACGAGAAAAAAAATGTTAGTAGGATGGTGGTGGGGTAGGGGTTTTTTTAACGCGATTAACCGATTTTTTCGTTGTATAGTGTAGAGGGCACTAAAAGTGAAAAATAAAATAGTTTTTAAAAAAAAAAGTTGAACCAACTTCACAAAAAGTGCTAAAAAGCATGAAATCATTATCATTTTATATCTAATACGACATTTTGAATTCGGTGAAAATAAAACAATTAAAACAAGTACAGAACCACAATTGAAGATAATACATAATACTACCCGAACGTTTCAGCTCACGAGGTCATAAGGAAGGACGATTAAATACTTTTGTTGTAGTTGTTTGGTTTGTTTGATTTGCACTGTCTTCAAAATGTCGTAATAGATATAAAATGAAAAATTATTTTATGCTTTTTAGCGCGTTTTGTGAAGTCGGTTCAAATTTTATAAAAAAAACCATTTTATTTTTCACTTTTAAGTGTTTTCTACACTGTACAACAAAAAAGAACCATCCAAATTGGTCCACGCGTCGAAAAGTTAGGTTCAACCCTCTATCCCACCAAATGTTTTTTTCTCTTGGTATCAATCAGGGAACATACTCTACCCAACGGAAAAAGAATTATCGGGAGCGGTCCACGAGTTATGAAGTTAGACTACTCTTCCCCCTCCCCCACCCCCCACCTTAGGGCAAAATTATTCTCCTATTAGCAATGGGGGATCGCATTCTATACAATAGCAAAAGTACCATCTGAATCGGTCCACTCGTTACAATGTCAGGTTCCACCCCCACCCCACCAAAATTTTACTTCTCGTGGTATCAACCAGGGAACATAGTCTACCCAACAGAAAATCCAAATCGGTACACGCGTTAAGAAGTTAGACGACTACTCACGACTCACTTTGCTCATAATTATCTTCTGTCGGCGCTTAAAAGTTCCTTTTAGAATCTTAACTGAAGCGACACGCACGAACCCGTCTTTACCTGGAAACAATTCAACGACGCGCCCGAGAAGCTGTTACGATACCACACGTAACTCAACATAGAATCATAATTTGAACCCACTTGTTGCGAGGCAACCTAAAAATAAACAAATTTAATAAAAAAAAATCAAAAGTTTTACCTGATCAGCCAAACATCCCTGACAGTCTGTCAAAAAACAGCTGATATTTGGCAAGAGCACTTTGGTTACACGGTGCTCAGCAACCGACGTAAACAAATCTCGGAATTAATATTTGTTTTGGATATAATCCCTGTAACCAAGAACTAAGTATATATTAAATGATCTCATTTAATATATTAATAATAAACCTTAAACTTTAACGTCAATTTATAAATCTTCAAAGTAAAAAGTTTCCCGCCAACATCATAGTTAAAATTTGAATTCTTTGATTCAACATGGCGAAAAAATATCGAATGTTAATTAACATGGCGACTATCTCTCGATTTCAACCAAATTCGATATTTTTGTATAAACCGTTTGAATTCAAACTATAAAAGAGCTGCATGCACATGGGCTCTTCCTCTTTTGAAGTTTAATATTCAGCGAGTTTGGTGAGTAAAAATAAAATATACTTAAAAAATATTCAGAACCTGGCTGTTCGAATATTTTATCTATTTATAACAATATAAAATATTATCAGAGCCTGGCTGCTCGATTATATTTACTTTGTGTAAATTAACCTATTTGTAACAATTTATTCAGAGCCTAGCTGCTCGAATAAATTATTGTGTTGCCTATTAACATTTATTAACATATGTATTCAGAGCCTGGCTGCTCGAATAAATACAGAAGTTCGTTTTGTGTACCCACTAATATCTTCCCAATACTTATTCAGAGCCTGGCTGCTCGAATAAGTATTATTCCCAATAGATTGTCAATATAATTGCAGAACCTGGCTGTTCGCAATTATATCACATTAATTAAACACTTGTTAAGAAATAATTCAGAACCTGGCTGTTCGAATTATTTTAAGATAAATATTTTAAGCTAATAAACATTTTAAGTTCTTTCAGCAATTAAACATAAGTGTAGGAATAAGGTATTTAAGTGCTAGGTTAAGAATTTGAAGTGAATGTAAAGTGAATTATAAAAGTGCAAGTGTTAAGAACTACAATTGAATAAAAACTTATCGTATCAGCAATAAATTCTTTAATTTTCGCGTAACCAGCATCCCTTTTCAGCGGGTAGCCTGAACATTGGTCCTTCGAGCCGGATATTGCTGAGAAAGATTTAAGTTTTTAAAACATTAAAGTCTAATTAGTGACAATTTTTGTGAAAACTTAGTGAACATTCGTGAAAATTTAAAAACTTAGTGAACATTCGTGAAAACTTAAAAAACTTAGTGAACATTGTATCTAAAGGTGAAAAAGCGTGACAACGGAAGTGTTATTGAAAAAACAAGTGACAATATCAAAGCAAGTGTCTCAGGCAATCGTCAACTTCAAGAAAACAGGAGAGGCTAGAAGAACGCCAACCTATCTTCAAGCTAGGATCACACAAGTAAAGGATTTTTTTGACACATTTTCAAATAATCACCAGGAAATCTTCTCCATGGATTGCGAACTAAGTAAAGATCACGAATACATCAAGAACGACATATATTTAGTGACAGAGGAAGCGTACTTCAACTATTTAAGTGAACTTCAAGATCTTCTTAAGGAAAAACAGCCAGTTCAAGAGCCTACAGAAGTGAAGCCAGAAGTGAAATCAGATATACAACTACCAAGGATAAATCTACCCAAATGTGATGGAAACTACTCAAACTGGAGGGCGTTTTATGATTTATTCACATCAGTCTATGCGGCGAAGCAGAACGCCTAATCAACAAATTCACCACAATCGCAGCAAACTATCAGCCAGCGTGGGAATTTCTACAAAAACGGTATAACAACAAAAGAATCCTGGTCAACAATCATCTCAAGGAATTGTGCAATCAATTTCCAATTCGTGCTGAGACAGCGGAAGGAATCAAGAAACTAATGGAAAACACTTCAGAACGACTGAATGAACTGAAGGCATTAGGTGTATCTATAAATCAATGGGACACCATAATCATCCACATGATGGTTCAACGTTTACAATCAGAAACACACAACCTCTGGGAACAGACGCTTGGGAACACACAGGAATTGCCAACTTTGCAAAAATTCATGGACTTCTTAGAAGCTCGTTATCGAACACTGGAAGCAATCATGGGAACTCGATCAACAAAACCTCTACGCTCACCTTCAGGCAACACAACAACTTTAACTCACCATTTTCTACAATCTACAATCTGTCCAATATGCAACGACAAGCATAGGCTTTACAAATGCACCAATTTTCACAAGATGGATATCGCTCAAAGACGCAACATCAAATCAAAAAACAACTTGTGCTACAACTGCTTAGGAGCAAATCACACAACTTCAGAGTGCAAAAGTAAGCACATGTGCTTCAAATGCGACAAGAAACATCATCCTCTTCTACACTCTGACAACTTTCGATCAAAGAGCACAAACTCATCATCTCATTAAGGTTCATCACAAAACACTCAACATAAGGGGATCGACAGCAGCATCGTTCCTATATTGTCTAACACAGAAAGTACATCTGTGAACACACAGATCAACGCTTGCAGATTTCAAGCACTATTAGCCACCGCACTTGTAAAAGTTGAAACCACACCAGGGCAATCGCTGGTTTTACCAGCCCTCATCGATCCTGGATCACAAGTGAACATAATCTCCGAACAAGCATATCAAAAACTTCAGTTAAAAGGAAATTCTACAGAAGTTCAAATTAACGGACTTGGAAAAAATATAACGGCTACAGCCACAAGAGCTGTAGAATTTACTCTAAAATCGCTAAATAACACCTTATTTCAGCTTCATACAAACGCGCTTGTTCTGAAACACATCACCGACGTTTTACCTCCAAACAGGTTACAACATCATGCATGGGAACACATCAAAGGACTCCAATTAGCAGACCCTACATTCACCCAACCAGGAAAGGTTGACTTACTCCTAGGAGCAGAAGTATACGCAAACATAATTCTAGACGGAATCAAAAAACATACACAACCAGGATCACCTACAGCACAAAATACATCATTGGGATGGATGTTATTCGGAACAACGAATAACGCAGATCAACCGAAATCAGTTTTCACCCTCAACATCGAGGACAACTTCCCACAGTTAGAAAACCAACTTACCCAAAACTAGAACTTGGACTTCAGACAAAATGAAGTGCGAGGAATTTTACATCCAAACACACAAAAGAAGGCCAGATGGAACATATGAAGTTCGCTTACCGTTTAAGGAACAACAACCGCCAATCTTGGGGAATTCACGCAACATGGCCATCAAACGATTTATGCAACTGGAGAAAAAATTCTCAACTAATCCACAACTACATAAGGACCACTCACGTGTCATCAAGGAATATCATACTGTCAATCACATGAAAGCAATCAACAAATCAGATGGAGCATATTCGGAAGCTATAAAACACTTTTATATGCCTCATCACGCCGTCTTCAAGGAAAGCAGCACAACAAAACTTCGGGTGGTCTTCGACGCGTCCGCCAAATCTTCAAAGGGTAAGTCTCTTAATGAGCAACTCTTTACAGGTCCAACTCTTCAACCAACTTTATTAGCAACGTTACTCAAATGGAGGAGCTACAAATATTCCTTATCAGCCGACATCGAAAAGATGTATAGAATGATACATCTTCATGAAGACGATCAGCAGTATCAACGAATTATTTGGAGAGATAGTTCGAATAATGCCCTACAAGAATTCGCAATGACTACTGTCACCTTTGGAACAGCTTCTGCACCATTTCTTGCCATCAGGACATTGCAACAGCTTGCAAGAAATGATCAACACAAGTATCCACGAGCATCTAGAATCATCACGGAAAATTCGTACGTAGACGACGTCCTAACTGGAGCAGACACCATTGACCGAAAAATCAACTTTCCACTTTCCTTTGAAAACGAAGAAAGGATTAAGGCATTAGGAATTCACTGGCATCCTTCAACAGATGAATTCAGCTTTAAAACCAACATTCGAGAGACACATGGAATTCTTACCAAACGAAAGGTATTATCAGAAATCTCACAACTCTTTGATCCCCTAGGTTGGCTAGCCCCAGCAGTCAGCAGCAAAAATCATAATTCAGAAACTTTTGCTTTCTGGTCTTACATGGGATGAACCTGTTCCATCTGAGCTTGTCAGCGAATGGAAATACTTCAAGGAAAGCATTCCCATCATACAAACAATAAGGATTCCCCGCTGGATCAACTTAAAATCTACTCATCAACATTATCAACTTCACGGATTCTGTGACGCCCCCATGCAAGCATACGCAGCAGTTATTTATATCAGAATCATCGGAGAAGATGGTCAAATTCATACTCATTTATTTACTTCAAAATCAAGAGTAGCACCTATTAAGACTATTTCTTTACCTAGGTTAGAACTATGTGCTGCAGTCCTTTTGAGCAAAGTGATAAATTCAGTTCGAAGGGACATGGACATAAACAACATACCGAGCTACTCCTGGACGGATTCCAAAATCACCCTCAGTTGGATTAGAGGACACCCCAGCAGATGGAAGACATTAATAGCCAACAGAGTAGCTGAAATCCAGGACCATGGTCAACTCAATTCATGGCATCACATCCCATCTAAAGAAAATCCCGCCGACTGCGCATCCAGAGGAATAAGCCCAACAGCACTAGTCAACAACGAATTATGGTTTCATGGACCAACCTGGCTAAGGGATGACCAGTCTACGTGGCCAACAGTTACATGGGAGGCACCAAAGGAACAACTGGAAGAAGAATCAAAAACGAAGACTCTGATAGCGACCAACTCTAATTCGCAAGAAATCATCGCACGCTTCTCATCATATCATCGTCTTACTCGAGTGTTATGCTGGTGTCTTCGGTTTAGTCAAAATTGCAAGAAAAGAAGAAGGACTGGACCACTAACCGCGGAAGAAATTCAAGAAGTAGAGGCACGACTCATCAGGATAGTACAATCAGCCGAGTTCCATGATGATATCAAACAATTATCCTGGAATAAGGAAATTTCTAGTCACAGTCGGATAAAGGGATTGAGTCCGTATTTATCTTCAGATGGTATTCTTCGAGTTGGAGGCCGTTTAGCCAACGCATCAATTTCGTTTAATCAACAGCATCCTATTATTCTACCTAAATCTAATCATTTCTCTAACCTTTTAATAGATATGCACCACAAACGAAGCTTGCATGGAGGTACACAGCTAACATTAAACTCGTTACGAAGAGAATACTGGATCATCGACGGACGAAATTCAGTAAGATTTCGAATCTCAAAATGCGTCACATGCATTAGACATCGTGGGAAAACGCAAACACAACTCATGAGCGATCTTCCAGCACCGAGGGTTAATGAGGATCATCCATTTAATAATTGCGGAGTCGATTTTGCTGGTCCAAGCATCGTAGAGCAAAGATATACAAAGGATATTTTTGCATCTTCATCTGCCTTTCAACCAAGGAAATTCACATAGAAGCAGTTTCTGATCTAACGACCACAGCCTTTATTACAGCGTTCAGAAGATTCATCGGACGACGAGGACTCTGCAGCTATATCTACTCGGACTGCGGAACTGACTTCATCGGAGCCAACAAAATTCTCAACAAGGATCTTCAAGAAGTCATACGAAACGCCAAAAAGGACACAGCTGAACTCTACGCCAATGAAGGTATTACATGGCACTTCAATCCACCAGCTTCACCCCACTTTGGAGGTCTGTGGGAGGCTGGCGTCAAATCCATCAAGCATCATCTTCGCAGAATCTTAGGAACAGCAATTTTAACCTACGAGGAACTGAACACAACATTAATTAAAATTGAAGCCTGCCTAAATTGACGGCCGCTTTGTCCACTCACTTCAGACACCTCAGAGTTGAATGCTTTAACCCCAGGACACTTTCTTATTGGAAAACATCCCGAAGGAGACTTAACCGATAATTATCTTTCCTTTCTATCTAGACGGCAATACATCCAACAGTTGGCTCAGTCATTCTGGAAGAAATGGTTGTCAGACTATCTAGCGCACCTGCAGCAGCGACCCAAATGGCTGAAACAGACAACCAACATAGGAATTGGTGATTAAGTCATCATAAAGGATGAGCGACTTCCTCCAACTCGATGGGCACTCGGACGCATCATGGAAATCCACCCTGGAAAGGATAACCACATACGGGTTACAACCATCAAAACAACAAATGGTATCATTAAACGTCCTATTACCAAATTATGTATTCTTCCAACGTACTTAATTTGGTGACGTAGTGGCGTCCTGTTTGTAATTGTCCAGAATTGTATCATATGTTTTATTTATAAAGATTTTCACTATACAGAACAAAAACAAAATGTCAAAAGAATCCGAGTGCCCACCAACTCCTGGAAGATATATCGACTGGGAGGAACTGCTAGCAGAACCTGAAGATTTGCTAACCATGGATGTGGAAGACATCTTCTCGTTGTGCTCGACCACATCACCCCCACCAACGCCCGGAAGAAGCATAAATTGGGCAGAGGTCCTTCCTCCTCAGATTTACACGATTGACCTCACAATGGAAGATGATGAGGATGATGAAGATGTCGACGGAGCAGAGCGGGAACTCGTTTCTCCACAAGCAGGGTCGCCAGACTTTACACAGGCATTATCGCCAAATGGGCAATAAAAAGTCGCCAAAATCGCCAATCTATTACTTTTTTGTAGCCATGATGATAGCCAAAATGTCAAAGTGGCAAATACGTGTAAACACGGAAGTACACGTAAGTGCAAATTGTCACTTCCTTTAACTTATCGCGATAATACTACAATGAAATGTTTTTTTATTGAGTATGCAATATACTGTGTTAAGGTACGAGTAATTTCTTTAATTACACACCTTAAGTTTCGTTGGTTTTTAGTAAAGCAATCGTTACCAGCATGTTGCTTAAGCCACTAATAATACATATTTTTGAACTGGTTTTTTAAGCACAATTTCATTTGATTCCCATTTCACCCCAATGAAAATTAGACCCAGACATTAAAATTTAACTACACGGTTTTTAGTCTGCCACCAATTCCTATCTTCGTGTCAAATATGAACTCCCTATATGAAAGAGTTTCAAAAAAAACGCCAACCAATTAAAGACTTCCAATAAAATATATTTCATTATCTACCTATAGTTAAAGTGGTTTTCAATTGTAGATACTAATGCTTTGATCACTGAATCCAACGCTCGTTGCACCTTATTATCTTTTAGAAGTTCAATTGTATTTGAATCGTTTTGCAGTGATTGCACATTTGCATACAATAGATCGGATTTTGACTCCGTTATAGATGACTTATTGAGGATTTTTAATAAAACAACAGCTGTCTAGATCGGTGTTTTTATTTAAATTTGTTGGTTTTCCATCTAGTGTTCGGTTTTTTCGGAGGCATCCAGCAGCTAAAGAAAAGCTAACCCTTTGGTGCTGCTGTTGACGAAGAGCCAAAGGAATTTAGCTTTTCTTTATTAGAAACGCCGATCGCGTTAAGAAATATTTTAATATTTCTTACTTTGCTCGAGTTGAACGGTTTAGTTGGGAATTTTTATTAACAATTTTTTAAAAATTTTCTCGGGTCATGTGTTTAGTTTGTACATTGTGTACATTTGATTATTGAGGATGCTTAGAATTTTCTTCTGCAACTCGATCTCTGCATCAGGTTCGACAATTTTCGGTTGAGGAGCTGGAAGGTCAGCTGCGTCGCCTAACTCTGCCTTTTTCTGTAACTCACACCTTTCTTGTAACAATTATAAAACCGTTAAGAAACGATTATCAGCAAGTGCGTTTAATAAAGTTTGAATCGTGTCTGGATGACATTCTTTTAAAGGAAAAGCAACTGTACTATTTGGAGGAATGATTAGCAAAGCTGTCGGCAGTAATTTCTGCCTCTCTGCGCGCAATTTGATTTGAGAAACATTCGATTATTCGCTATTAGGCCCGAATTAAAATTCCGACTGATCAGTTGACTGAAAGTGAGTTTTCAGTCGAAGTCAACGCCAAATCCAAATTTGAAATTAAATTGTATCTTCAGCTTCTGTCATTTTCAGAGATATTTGCGTGTATATTTCAAATGAAATTAGCCGCAGTCGTGTTTTGTGACTACAACTTTGCACTTTGAGCAAAGTCTAAGTTCAGTCGGAGTCGACTGATAAGTCGTTAAATTGTAGCAATCATGTCGCATGACTTTCCCATTTGAGCAAAGTTGCAGTTGACTGATCCGTTGGAATTGTAATTCGGGCCTCAAGTTAATGGCATTATCCAGTGGCATATTTCGGTGCTCCTCTGGTTGACCATAAAGTATGTTTATATGATACTTCGATCATTACTCTTCGTTTTGGGCGGTGACAAGTACTGCATATAAACATCCACGTGATGAAATATTTGCGTTAACTTTCCCAATTGGTAATTCTTTATTTGAGAAAAGTAAACTTTTAAATATAACCTTTTCATATTCGGCATATTCTCTATAAAAGGTAAAAAAAAGTCATGAATCTATACATATTCAAAAGTCCAATTACAAGTGCGCCTGGTTAACGACAATTATCTCACAATCATTGTAATCAGGAGGGACGTGAGTATGGTACTGCTGCTGAAGCTGTTGTAAATTAGCATGAGTTGCCTCTAGAGTTTCTTTCTTTAGCTGTGGTTTTCTTTACCTATTCCGGACAGTTATTTTGTACCCTCTAAACAAAGATCCATAGAGGGCTTGAGCTGCCTTTTGCTCCAAATAGCCAAGAATTATTCCGCATCTATTACAGATACTATCGAGTTCTTCTATGGTACATGTTTGTAGGTTTCCCAAAAGTATACCACTTTTTGCTAAAGTAGGATCTCTTACTTTTAAGAATTTTCCATTATTTCTCCTAACATTTATGAAAAATCACAGAATTAAACTGGGAAAAGCCGGCAAATAACTCATGTCACTTTAAGTTTCACTTGCAGTTGAGGCAACTTTTACTCAAATTAGCTGAATTTTTCAGAAATTTCTGCTAAATTGATGTATGTTACATTTGTGAAAATTTAGAAATTATTTTTTAATCTGTCAATTTTTCTTTCAAGAAAAATCGCCATAAAAACGCCCAAAGTCGATTAAAAATCGCCTTCGCCAATTTCATATTTTTTGTCGCCAGGATTGATGAAAAATCGGCAATTTGGCGAAAAATCGCCACATCTGGCGACCCTGTCCACAAGCTTCTGTCAATCTCACGATAGAGGATGTAGAAGAGGAGACTGACAACAGTACTTCAGCAGCAGCACTCGCGTCACCACCTTCGACGATAGACCTCACGCTAGAAGATGACGTTTTCGATCCACAACGTGATAAGGCCGTGTCCTCCTCACCGCTAGCCATCAACGAGCTGGTCTCGCGAGAAATAAATATAACAACGCGGGAAGGTTCCAAATTCGCAATCCCAACGGACGAATACTTAAAAATTAATTGGATCGGATTGGAACGGTCTAAACGGCGTAAGAGGACGATTCAACTGCGAGACGGCCGAAGCGTTGGCGTCAAACTGGTGAACCGAGAGTTTCAGGTGGTGCCTGGAAGGTATGAAATTTCAAATAATTTAGAGATAGTGTGGTTCAATTTAAAATGAAGTCTGTTCATAATAATCTTATTTTACATATCATTTTTTTTATTTCGGGCGGGAGAATGTTGCGATGCAACCTAAAAATAAACAAATTAAAAAATGAATCAAGGCAATGGTAGACTTACAAAACCATCATGCCCGCTCCTGTCCTGTTCCACCTCCTCACGTATCCTGCAGTACTACAATAAAAATGAATTAATTAAATTGAAAATAAGAATAAACAAAATCTTCTTCTTCTTCTTCTTTTATTGTTTTCAGAACGGTGGACTATGGGCTGCTCAAGTGCAGCTGGAGTACCCGATCTCCTGGCACGACCGTCTAGGGTATAACGCCAAAAAAGTGTTGCAATCCAATGCATTTATGAGTTTTATTTAAGTTATTAGTAGTTAACTTCTGTTTTTTAGATTTCCATATTTGTTCATTTCACATGTATTTTAGGTTGTTAGTATAGTTTAATTTTTCACTTTTTTAGTTTGTTTCAATTTTTCCGAGAACGGTTTATTCAGTTTTTCACTTTTATTAGTTTCATTTTATTTTGGGTATATTAAATTTAATTTCACTGTTTTTATTTCTATATGTTTTAGTTTCACTTAATTTTGTTGATTTATAATAATGTTGTATTTTTGTTAGTTCCGACTTCACTCCACAATGACCCCACGCATTTCGCCAACATGGCCGATCTGGCAAATTAAACTTGATTTAATTTGCAGAGCGGTCTGTCTAAAACACTTTTGGCCCTCATGGAGTCCATGATGGAACTGAATAAACAAAATCCTTACCTGCTTTGTTTAGCCAAACAGCCCTGACAGTTCTGTCAACCAAACAGCTGATATTTGGCAAGAGCAATTTGGTTACACGGTAAACAACCGACGTAAACAAATAACGGATTTAATACTTTTGTGTTTAATCCGTGTGACCAAGAAGTAATTATATATTAAATGATCTCATTTAATATATTAATAGTAAAAATTAAATTTTATCGTCAATTTATAAGTCTTTAAAATAAAAAGTTTCCCGCCAACATCATAGTTAAAATTTGAATTCCTTGATTCAACATGGCGAAAAAATATCGAATGCTAATTAACATGGCGACTATCTCTCGATTTCAACCAAATTCGATATTTTTGTATGCACCGTTTGAATTAAAACTATAAAAGAGCTGCATGCACATGGGCTCTTTCCCTTTTGAAATCTTATATTCAGAGAGTTTGGTGAGTACAACTAAAAATAACTTAAAAAATATTCAGAACCTGGCTGTTCGAATATTTTATCTGTTTGTAAAAGTATAAAAATATTATCAGAGCCTGGCTGCTCGATTATATTGACTTTGTGTAAATTAACCTATTTGTAACAATTTATTCAGAGCCTGGCTGCTGGAATAAATAATTGTGTTGCCTATTAACATTTATTAACATATTTATTCAGAGCCTGGCTGCTCGAATAAATACAGAAGTTTGTTTTGTGTTCCCACTAATATTTTCCCAATACTTATTCAGAGCCTGGCTGCTCGAATAAGTCAATAGATTGTCAATATAATTGCAGAACCTGGCTGTTCGCAATTATATCATATTAATTAAATACTTGTCAAGAAATAATTCAGAACCTGGCTGTTCAAATAATTGCAAGATAACTATTTAAATAGATAAGTTAATAAACGTTTCAAATTCTTTCAGCAATTATTTATAAGTGTAGAAATAAGGTAGTTAAGTGCTAAAATTAAGAATTTGAGTGAATTTAAAGTGAAATATAAAAAGTGCAAGTGTTAAAGACTGCAATGAATAAAACTTATTTTATCAGCAATAAATCTTTAATTTTCGCGTAACCGGTATCCCTTTTCAGCGGGTAGCCTGAACACATTGGGTGTGGAAAATCATTTTTCAGGGAAGTTAAAAAAGCTGTATAAATAAAAGCTAAATTACCAAATAAAATAACCATTTCTCTTGGTGGCGCTCGTTTGATTACATTTGAGATTCATCAGAGTTTTGGTTCGCCTTAATGACACAAGTTTTTGCCTGGGGGCTCTGATAAAACTTTAAAAGTATTAAAATATTTTTCTACCTTTTGATATTTTAGGTTTCCAAAAGATAAAGACTTCAGAGAGCCATGGTTAAAATCCATCGGTAGAACTGATTATATATCATCCGATGGTAGTAATATTTGGGAGGACCACTTCGAATGAGTCATAAATTTACTACTTCCATGGTAAAAACTAACCCATTCACACCTTTCAAACACATAAGGAAAATTAGGAAACTTTTTGAGCATGGTGCATTTCCTTTCGTTTTTTGTTCTAAGGTGGGTATTAAAAACACTATCGTGAACGATTTTTCTATCCGCCACTGTATAATACCTTACTGGGTTATGGGGCTTTGACAGATTGGAAATATCTTTTCCCTCCTTCTATGGTGGTCAGATAAGCTATGGCGCTCAAAAGCGATTTGCCCTGGGGCGAAAGAATAGGGCATCTGAGCCAGCCGTGCCTGAGGAATCGCGCGGAACTACAAAATAATACTGGGGCTGCTAGCCAAAAGCTTGCGGCAGCCACTGTGGTGGTCCGTGCCTTCGCGGCTGGTCATAACGGGTAGCATCCACCAGTGAAAGCACCACGAAGATCAAAGTTGTGTCTTCGGGGAAAAATATTCCAGGCATCTAACCGCTCGGGCAGTGATTAACCGTTGAAACGGGCCACCAAAAAGAACAGGGGAACAAGTTGGAGACTATCTAAAATATAATATTCAACTGAATAACAATTGATAACTTTAAATAAAATAGCGTAATAACCAAAATAAATAAATAAGAATAGTTCTAAGTTATCATTATTTGAAATTTTATTTATAACGATGCCAGTCAACTGAAAAAATATAGTGGAAACACTCCGGGAAGATCCTGGAGGTTGAAGAAGTTTAGAAATTTAATTTTATATCTTGTAACACAAGAGAAATGTCTTCAAAAACAGGTTGATAGAATAGCCAGGTGTTATACTTTTTGCGCAAAGTACTGACTGCAAAAGATTGGTTTTTTGATAAAATTTGAATTATTTCTCCAATATAATCAACCGGTTCAAGTGAGCTGAATTTGCGGTCGGTAATATTTAAACTTAAAGTATATGTATCATACAATACTTTATCAAATCATCACGGTGTTAGTTTGTTTCTGAGTCATCGTTACAAGACATAGATACAATTGAATTTATGGTATCAGCTGTACTCAAATTATTTTCGTCCAATGAAAATGTATCATATTCAATAACAGGTGTTTTTTGCTGATATTAATTCGTTTATTGCTTTTCAATGACTTTAGAAGTTCCAAATCTTCTATACGATTCTTTCCGGTGTGCTGGTAAAAACTCTCCATTTTCCGGTTCTTTTGCTGACTTTTCTTTTATTCTTTATTTTAGGACACGAACAGACTTGTTTTGTGGTGTAATCTTAGAATATAGAACTAGAGGATTAGTGAAAAGTATTATTAAAACCAAGACTATATTAGTAGAGTGATTTGTTTTAAAGAACTTTGAGACAGTTTATACACTTTAAAAGACAGATTTTTAAAATGAAGTGTGCAGTGCATTGTTGCAAAAATAATCGACGGCGGACTCGTGGAATATCTTTTTTCAAGCAAGCAACTAGCATAAATATGTTTATTAACATGTTTAATTTCAGATTAAATCATTAAAATTCCTAAGTTAAAAAAGGGTAACAAAGAAAATCAAAGTTTATGTCCCCATTCTCAGTTTGTTTACTACATTCTGATGAATTGGAATTTCTGTGACGCCTGAGATCCGCAGTGGCGGTCAGCCAAAATGTAGTTAAATTTCAAAACTTATGTTTGCCCCGTCAAGTGCAAGTCCGTTTTTTACTACTGCTATAGAGAAAACTACCACAAAGATAAACTTCTAACACATGAAGAAAAATGCTTAAATTTTCTGAGCTATGTGCACTTCCTCTAGTCATATATTCTAAGGGTGTAATATTTTCTGTTTTGATTTTCAGAAACCGTTCCTTGGGAAAAAGACATCTCATTTATTACATTATTATCGACGTTTTCAGTCAAATAGCACTCAGCCTTAAATAAATTCCTGGAAAGATCAAAGAATTGAATGACTAAGTTCCAGTAGACTCGAATGATTTTGAAAAAGATTATTCACACAGAATTCAATCAATTAAGCAAAACTTTTAAAACTGTCCATATATAGTCACATCTAATGATTGTAAACTGTGTATGTGGCGGGTTCATGACGATTACGTTATCTCCCACAAATTTATTGTTCTTTAAAAATAAAATAAAAGCTCGGAAGTCACTCAACCACTCTTACCGACTAGTCCACTACTTCCTGCCGCAACGCCATAAACAAAACGATCCTCGTACCTTTTTCGAGGGAAAATATATACTGCCGGAATACTGTTTCCAGCTGCATTCATAATTCCGACCATTGCAATGAAAGATCGTCTTTCTGCTTAATGTAACTGACCAACTGTTCCTTCACCTTTTGTTGCATATGTTATTCTTTGGGTCATTCTGAGTAAGTGTATATATATATATATATATATATATATATATATATATATATATATATATATATATATATATATATATATATATATATATATATATATATATATATATATAGGGTGTTTCAGATCTGACGTGCCAAAATGAGTGGAGTGATAGATCTCAATAGACAAAAAAAATTGTATGGCAGGGGGGTGGGGGCAATTAACCGTTTGGGAGTAACATACGCCTAAAAACTTCTATTCCAATGGCCTTTCCAAAAATTTTAACACTACTGATCTAACTCCTACCATTGCACGTACAGTCACTTTCAAAAGGGAAAAAAATGTTTTGCGATTACCTAAAATTCAGCATTTTCTCAAATTTTCTCCGAAATTCATCTAATTAGTACACGTATCTTTTATTTTGATTGGATTGCCCATCTTATTACCTTTCCAAAAAGGGGCAACATGGCAAGGTAGACACAGGATTAGAAAAACTGCATCCTTAGAACTCCCTGAGTACCTAATTATTTTATTGCTCTATAGGTAGGAAATTCTTAAAGAAACACAATTTTTAAGATAAAAGGTCGAAAATGTTTGTTTTGGGTTAACAGGTAATTAATTTTAATTATTGCTGCAAAAAAGTTATAAAAATGTTAGTAGAATCTTGTTTTATTGCCGTTATTAGCTTGTGTGAGCTAGAATTCACACCCTTGTATCCTGGCGTTCTGTAAGTCGTACCTGATGAAAATTTTGCTATAAAAAAGGGTCGGTCAGCAAGAATACCTATTATAGTTGAAAAACAAATCAATAAGTACGGGTGTTTTTAAGCAAAAATTATTAAAAAATGGTAGAATTTACATTTGAGGAATACGGGGATATTATTTACATTTATGGTGTAGTATACGGAAAAAAGAGACCGGCTGTACTGGAATATCAAAAGAGATTCCCTAACCGGAGAGCACCCCAAGGAGGGGTGTTTACACGGAATTTTCAAAGGCTAAGAGAAACAGGAAGTGTAACTTCACACGACATGGAGACACGACCCGAAACTTCGGGAACTTCTGCCGACGTCGAGCACAAATTAATCACTATCGTGAGGCAGGACCCTGAGACGAGCACGAAACGAGTCGCAAGGCGATTGGGAGTGTCATCATCTAAGGTTTGGAGGGTTATTCATCGAAGGGGATTACGTCCATATCACCATTACCCAGCCCAAGCACTACTAGAAGGAGATTCCGAAAGGAGACTGAAATTTAGCACTTAGCTTCTGGAACGCGACATTGACGACAGAGCGTTTCTGGACCCAATTCTGTGGACAGATGAATGTCAATTCACCAGGAATCATATCACGAACTTCCATCGAACACTAACCCACACAGGGCAAAAGGTGAACTCATTCCGGCAAAGATTCAGTGTCAATGTTTGGGCTGGTATCATCGGCAACCATTTGGTAGGACCATTCAATTTGCCGAAAGTGCTTAATAGTGAAACAGCGGACAGCATTTTTGGAAGGATCAGTAGCATTGCTGATTTTCAGCGTTTGTTTGATGTGGCTGTGTTGGGTTAATCAAGAGGTAAAAATAATAAGTAATGTGCATACCATGAAATACTGAAATTTATGAATCACGTAACTCCCAAACGCTTGAGATCGCCCCCCCCCCCCTGCCATACAATTTTTTGTTTGCCTAGTTGAGACCTATCACCCTACTATATATATGTATATATATATATATATATATATATATATATATATATATATATATATATATATATAAATATATATATATATATATGAGATGGAGGCTTCTCCATGAAAAGAACTTTGGAACGGAGAATCGGCAACGACGCCGGTGGCTGGTGGCCCAGTGGTTAGTGTAATGGAGTATCATGCGCATCAAGGAGTATCATCGGTTTAAACCCAGCTAGCCCAATTATTCTTTTTAACGCAGATTCTCCGATTCATACAAATGGGGGTCCGAAGTGGGATGAAGAAGACCTCAAACGACGAAGCCTCACAATCGGTAATTAAAAGACGTAAAAGACAGACATATGGGGGGCAGATTTCATTTCAGGACGGCTGAGTTGTGGGATCGAGGCTTCTCCATGAAAAGAACTTTTAAACGGAGAATCGGCAACGGCGCCCAGTGGTTAGGGTAATGGAATATATATATATATATATATATATATATATATATATATTGTAACGTGCATGAGTGAGGTAGGCCACGAAAATGGAAACAGTGAACCGTACAATGCGCATGCCCCAGGTGGCTAGAAATCAAGGGAAGGAAATGTCAGACACGGAAAGTCAAGGACGACTCGAAAATCTGGTGAATAAGTTGGGTGAAAATGTATAATGTTTAAGCTGAGTACTATACATGAGGTTGAGTAGCAGCCTGGTTAGTTTAGTTGTGACTTAGACCGCGAAGTGTTTATATGTGATACCGCGAATAGTAAGTTGTATTTTATCCCTTGAAGTAATAAGTGCTTATTGCAAAAGTGAATTGGGAAGAAAACGTGTAAAGGAAATTGTGAAAAAACTAATTAAGTGAAGTGAGTAAAACTGTGAACTTTGTGATTAAAAATAATTCACTCGGATCATGTGAATATTTCCTGCACATTTTGTGCATTTTTGAAAATAAGTGTCTTAATTAGTCCGTCGAGCCCGAAGAGCCCCATTTATGTTACAATTGGTGTCAGAAGTGGGATTAATTAAGAAAGACTGAAAAGTGCACTTAGAGAAAAAATGATTGTGATTTACAGTGAAATAGTGCAATCAATCTGAATATGGGGCACAAATTGAAAGATTTACGTGTTTAGAGTTGAAGGGGGAATTAAGTAAATGTTCCCTACCTACGATTGGAAACAAATGTGCCCTGGTAGCATTACTACTATGGCACACGGAAACTTTTGAACTAGAAGTAGAAGAAGAAAATACTCCAAGCATGACATATCTTCTTAGTGCTCTGATGTGTCAAATTAAATCTTCCAAAAAACAGTTAAAGGCCGAGCTAAAATCAGCAATGGAAAAACATAAGGCTTCATCAACCGAGTAAAAGTCAGCAATGGAAGAACAGAAGACTTCCTCAGCCGAGTTAAAGTCAGCAATGGCTGAACAAAAAATTCATCAATAGAAGCATCAATAATCGGTAAGAGAATTGAAAGCGGCAATGGAAGAATAAAAAGCTGCAGTAGCCGAACTTAAAGACTCCGTTGAAGAAGTAAAAGCTGAAATAGAAATTTCTGTGCGAAAACAGTTTGAAAACCTAAAAGCCATCGTAGAGAAGAAACTGAAGAACATAGAAAGCTCTATGAAGGTAAGATTGCGAAGAAAATAAGACTGACTGATTTCACGAAGTCTTTGGCTTTTTCCCCATTTCTTTCAACTCGGGTCCGGATTTGTTCTGCGAGCTTGAAATTGTATCGAGGTGGGAGGTAGAACTCTTTGAATGTGTTCACGAAATCGTTCCATCCAACCCAATCGGCTCGGTTGTTGTGATACCAAGCTAACGCGTCTTTTGTAAGTAGCTCCGTAAATGCTTTGTCGATCCTTCTTACTGGCATCTCGTAGCTATCGGCTAGCTCTTCAACTCTCTCTAAGAAGGCTAGGGGGTCTTTTCCCTCTGTTCGGGAAAAACTCTTTTGTTCTTCGAAGCACGAGTCAAAGTTCTTCTACCTTAACTTCACTAAGAAATGCAACGGTTCTTGTACCGCTACACAAATGCCCTGAGATACGTGAAAGTAAGTAGATTGGGGTTTGCTTAAGTAAACGTTATAAAACAATAACTAACTTTAGTAAAACTGAATATTTACTAATAAATAAATTACCTTGATATTCAAATAATGCAAACAATCAATATAAAAATAATGCAAACCATCAATTATTTGCAAATACAATTAAATTTATAAATCAGCAAATTCTTACAAGCAAAATAAATTCACGGTTGTTCTTCAAGAAATTATTTCATTTTTATTTCTTATTATTATTTCTTCGCTGGAATCATAGGTAGTTGGTCAAATACAATTTTATCGCTCGTTAGCCCAATCCTTGTGTAAGATGATTTTGTGTTACTTGAATATGTAGATCTGTTGCCCTTGAATAGTAACTCTTATAATGCAATTTGGCTGAATTTTTAACGGACCCGAACCATTCAGTTCTACTGGAAATATCTCGTTTTCGCAAACCACATGAATTGAAGTTTGATTTCTAAGCGAAAATAACCACTGGTTGATGTGTTACATCTGCTTCCAAGTAGAGGGAGTGTCGAGTTGAATTAACTTGCATCTTCTGGGGTTTTGCTGGTTGTTGAGAAATTCCATTTCGCAAGTGCTAATTCCTGATCCTCTATGATACAGTGGATGAACTTACTTGCAAAGATGAGTTGCCCTTCCACTGAGAATTCAGGAAAACAATCAGAAACTCGTTATTGGATAGTACTGGTCCCTGTGTGGTGAAATAGCTAGGAATGGGGGCGAAGGGTTCTACTTCTACGAAACTGTTATTAAGTATCATTGGAATTGGCCAAACCTTGAATAGATCGTATTTATTTCCGTTGACCAATGGCAAATTAATTCGAAAAAGTACATGATTATTTACTATGCGGCCTTCAACTGTCATCAATCCAACATATTATCCTGGCTGTTTGGAAGATCCAGAGAAGACGGTAAATGATTTCGAATTGTTCTGATCTCTTGCTTCAATTGCGATGGGGATAGTAATATCGAATTAATCCTTCCGTGGCTACTATCAATGATTACGTCGATAATTGCAGATTGAATTCGCTGAATATTGTTTGTGATTAGTGTTCGTTGAATTGCCAGTAAGATAAAATAGCTTTGTAGTCTTGATCGTTCTCGCTCTTCGCCTGCTTGATTAAGACGCGTAATGATTTGAGTTATACGATCATCTAAAGCCCGAAACTTGTCTTCTGCCACCTTTTGATCTCTTTTGATGATTTCGATCGTGGAATCCACAACATAGGTGTGGTTTTTTAATAGTTCGAGCAGACGATCCTCACTTTGTTGAATGTCGTTTATGGTTTGCGACATCGTTTCTGCGTACTGAGAATCCAGGAGGCCAAACCGTGAGTTCGCTACATTGCCCACTACATTAATCGCTCCCCTTTTCTGCCTTTTCGAAACGTTTGCCGTCAGCAGTAGATCGTTATCCTTTTCTAATTCTGCACGCAGGTACTCAAACTGAGTGATTATTTGTCGACAGGAGCTCTGTTGTCGTAGTTGATTGCATAAGTGTTGAAGAGCATTTGTCTCATTTTCTAATGTGGAGAATTCCAACCAATAAGGCTGCAGGTCGTAGAATACAATTGTTTTCAATCTGATTGTTCCATGATTTTCGAAGTGGATACCGAGGTGGGGTTGAAATTGAATTACTTCAACAGGATTTCCTCTTATGGTGGGAAGAATTAAACCAGCTAGTAATAATGACATGACTGATGATCCATAGGTCACTCGTTTTTTCTTAATCGGAGGTGCGCTGTCGTCAGTTGTAGGCGAATGCATATCCTTTCGATGATTCAAATCCGCTTCATCATTATTTGGTTTAGGTTGTAAAATTTGGGGTGGTTGTTCAACACCAAAAACGTTTGTAATCCTTCCTAAAGGCCATTTCATGGCAGGAATCTTATCGTCTGTTATTAGTACTATGATGCCTGGCATGATATTCTGCGAACGCTCCTTCTGTTTAAAACGGTGTTGTAATTCGTGTAGGTACTCTTGCGACCAGCGTTTCCAGAATTCATTTTTGATATGAGCGACCAGTTTCCAACGTTTTAGTAAGCTAGTCTTTACTGGTTCGGCAGTAGAATCGATTGTATCGGTTAAGGGTTCTCCCACAAGAAAATGCCCTGGTGTTAAAGCTGTGAGATCGTTGGGATCTAATGACATGGATGTTATTGGACGGGAGTTGAGAATAGCTTCAATCTCCACAATTACTGTTTCTAGTTCTTCATATGTAAGTGAAGCTGAGACCACAGATCGTTGTAACAGCGAGGTGGACTAAAGTGGAAATCGATTCCCTTTTGTGAACAGGTTGATGTGAGTTTTTCTTGGGCCTTACTGGAATATATTGTTTGATTTAATTCTACGAGTTGGTTTCTTTCCCCTACGAAATTTGTGGCGTTGTCACAGTAGGGCTTGCGGCAGTGTCCCCTTCGTGAAATAAATCTTTTCAACGCCCCTATAACGGCATCGGTTATCAGATCACTTACTAGTTCGATATGGACTGCCTTTGTGGTAAAACGGCAAAATACTGCTACGTATTCTTTCTGTGGTTTCTTTCCTCTCGTCTTATAGTGTATCCAAATAGGTCCACACAAGCCAACTCCGGCATTTACGAAGGGTCGTGCAGGTTGAACTCTATCTGACTCTAGGTTTCCCATCACTTGTGCGAATAACTTTGGTTTGGACTTAACACACCGTACACAGTGTTGCACAACTGATCAAGCAATCGTTTCCCCTTAATTGGCCAAAATCGTTGCCTGGTCATAGATAATAGTCCTTGTGGACCCACATGGTAGTTCTCACGGTACCAATCCATCAGTATCAGTGTCTGCGACACGTGAAGCATTTCCTGTAACCAGTGAAAAACATTTGAACTTCGCGTTTTGTTTTCTATTAATTCAGCAGGGGCATCGACCATTGACCCAAATCAAAGTGCACATGTGCGACCGATCATGCTGACGATCAGCAATAAGTAAATGGATGGAATGACAACTTTGACGGTGATCGAAGTGGATTCGGCAGTTTTTGAACAACACCTTGCGAGACAACATTATTAAAACGGAAAGATAATTATTTTAATTAAGTCAAGTGGTTTTAGTTTTTGATTTCATTTTGTATAGTATTGTAGTGTATTGTATTGTGATTGCTTTTTTTGGAATTAAATTAAATTGGTTTTTAAAGTGTCCTTTCAGTTTGCTGAAACGAAACATTGGTCCTTCGAGCCCTTCAAGATCCAGCATCTTGGAAGAATACCGTAAGTCCTTTTCCTTTATAGAGTGCATATAAGTGTGAACAGTGATTAAAAGGATTAGTTTAGTCTCTTGTAATATCGAGCTCTTAAAAGCTGCAATAAAAAACAAATTAACTGCTACCAATCTGAACATGGCTCAAATTCCACTTGATTCTTTGCTGAAAATGCAAAAATCTTTAATCGAACAGATGACAAAGTTCATCGCGAATACCAAAAAAACTGCAACAGCAAAGCGAACCCATGGATTTTATCTTGTCCGAATAAACGGCTGGCATGACCTATGGCAACAATTTCTTGCCAATGACCATAAAATTTCACTTCTAAAGTCAGCTGAAGATATTTCAAAAGAATATTTTGCCTTGGATCTGTTTTCAGTCCAAGAGGAATTATTTTATGAATTTAAAGGGGAACTCGTAGATACGGCAGCGAAACTTGAGAAGACTGCCCAAGCTGGGGATCCAACTAGTTCACGTTCACCGGAGGAACGTCGAGAGTTTTCAGAAAATAATGCCTCGATACATACCAATCTACCACGCTTATCAATTCCCAAATTTTCAGGAGATTATAAGGAATGGATCAGCTTCCGTGATCTTTACCTCTCCATAATACATCAAAACCCTAATATGGAAAACGTTCAAAAATTCCATTACCTAAAATCATCATTAGCAGGCGAAGCTGCAAATAGCATTAAACATCTTAGCATAACAAATGCTAATTACACTTCAGCGTGGACAATATTATCAGAAAGATATGAGAACAAACGTTTTCTAGTTTCTTCTGTATTAAAAACTTTAACTTCTCAGCAAAAAATAACTACTGATACAGCAACCTCGATTAAAAATTTGCTCGATGTCACGAACGAATGTTTGGCAACGTTACATAATCTATCGATCAACACATTGCATTGGGATCCCATTATTGTTCACCTGTTAACCTTGAAATTATCCCCAGAATCCCATAAAGCATGGGAAGAATCGATCGGTGACAATACTGAAGTTCCTACCTGGCCACAATTAAAGAAATTTTTGGAATCCAGATTCAGAACATTAGAAGCGATCTCAGTAGATAAACCAAAGCCGTGGTCGGGGAAATCTGAGAATAAATTAAAAATACAAAACATCTTTTCCACAGAGTCCACTTGTAAGCTCTGTACAAATCGTGTAAAGCATTCGTTGCGCTCATGTTCGAAATTTCTGAAACTTAACCCCAAAGAACGACGTTTGCGAAAGCAAAGGGGTTTTGCTTAAATTGTTTGGGGCAATATCATTCAATGAATAAATGTCTGAGTTCCAATAAGTGCAGTGAGTGCGGATTCAAACATCATTCTCTAATACATGACGCGATGACAAACCAAAAAATCAATTCGGGTTTAAATATCCAAAATATATCCAACGCGAATACAATGGGCGATAGCCAGAAGCAAGTAGAAAATAGACCAATATCAAATGTCGCTACTCATTTTATTGCCCGAAATAAACAGGTGTTGCTTGCTACCGCCGTTGTTTACGTTATAACAGGTCACGGTGTTCACATGACACGTGCCCTAATCGACCCCGGCTCTCAAGCTACTTTCATCACCAATGCAGCGATCCGTAAAATGAAGGTCAAAGTCTCGAAAACTTTAGTAAATGTAACTGGCTTAGGTAATTCAAATACAGCTACGTCACATAAAATGGCACAGATAACTATTGCAGGTATGGATGCAAACAAAAAAATGTCTGTGAATGCAGTGGCCCTGGATACCTTAACAGACCTTTTGCCATCTAAAGTTATACAAGAACAGAAGTGCAAGCATTTAGAAGGATTGATACTAGCTGATCCCAACTTTCACACCCCCGATCGAATAGATATTCTTATTGGGGCGGATATATATCCAATGATTGTATTAGATGGCGTGAAAGTTGGTCCACCAGACACCCCTTTGGCACAAAAAACTATATTTGGATGGATTCTCACGGGGCCAGTTTCAGACCATGTTGAAAAAGCCAAACCGGAAATTACAGCTTTAATTAGTACGATGGATTGTTCTTTCGAGATACAAAAATTTTGGGAACAAGAAGAAGTACCCGCTAGTAATATTTTGAATCCTGAAGACAAATTCTGTGAAGATTTTTATCGAAAAACGCACACGAGAAAACCAGACGGATCTTACATAGGGCGATTACCATTTAGACATTTATTCGACGACAGTCTCGACCTCTCATTGGGTTCATCACGAGGCGTTGCTTTGAAACGATATATTTCATTGGAGCGCAATTTGTCAAAAAAGGGAATATTAAAAGAATATAATAGTGTGATTGAAGACTATTACATTTCTAAGCAAATGGAGGAATTACCATTTAGACAGCGTATGGTATCACTCGAAAGTGAAAAGGAAGATTCCAGTAAAAGTTACTATCTTCCGCATCACGGAATAGTCAAATCAAGCAGCTCAACTACCCGTTTAAGAGTCGTCTCCGACGCCTCGTGCAAAACTACTTCGGGTTCATCTTTAAATGACAATTTACTTACTGGACCTGCTTTGCAGCAAGATATTTCTGACATAATTACGCGATGGCGATTTCATCGTTATGTCTTTACAGCCGACATTGCGAAAATGTATAGGCAAATATGGCTACACTCGGATGATATTGACTACCAACGAATTCTTTGGCGTTCTTTTCCAGGAGAGTCCATAAAGGATTATCGGTTACTTACAGTTACCTTTGGAGTATCTTGTGCTCCGTACTTAGCTATCCGAACCCTCCATCAACTAGCCGAAGATGAAAAATCGAACTATCCTGAAGCCTCAGAATGTCTTTTACATAATTTTTATGTTGACGATGTGTTAACAGGATGTGAGTCAATTTCTCAGCTTAATACCTTAAAAAACAATTTAATAGCCCTCTTAAGGCGAGGTGGATTTCATTTACGGAAATTTTCAGCCAACCATACAGCTCTTCTCGAAGATTTACCCCTTCAAGACATATCTCCTGAGTCAATTATAATGTTTGAAGGAAATAACCTTGTCAAGACCCTAGGAATAATTTGGAACCTCCAAGATGATACTTTCCGGTACAAGGTGAAATTCGAAAATGATGGGCCACCCAACAAACGTAATATTTTATCGAAAATAGCAAAGCTGTACGATCCTCTCGGCTGGATTAGTCCAATAATCATATATGGTAAGATCTTGATCCAGAAACTTTGGCTTGCTGGCATCGACTGGGATACGTCTGTCCCACATAATCTACAACAGGAATGGCAAGCGTTTACAAGGGAATTAAAGGAAATAGAGAGTTTCAGACTACCACGCTGGTTTGGATGCCTTCCCTCGTCATCAACAGAGTTTCATGGGTTTTGTGATAGCTCTGAAAGGGCGTACTCAGCTGTAATATATGCAAGAGTTATAACTTCAAATGGAGATATAATCACAAACCTAGTTACGTCGAAAACTAGGGTAGCGCCAGTAAAGACGATATCTCTACCGCGATTGGAGTTATGTGGTGCACACTTGCTCTCCAAACTAGTGCGGAATCTAAAACAAAGTTTAAACAACGAATATAAGTTCACTCTGTGGACTGATTCTTCTATCGTACTATCTTGGTTGGCCGGTCATCCAAACCGATGGAAACAATTTGTAGCAAACAGAGTAGCAGAAGTTCATATGAACGCCCCCGGAATTCAATGGCGACATGTTGCATCTGAAGATAATCCCGCTGACATAGCGTCGAGGGGAGTATTCGCTTCAACATTAATAAAGCAGTCGAAATGGTGGAAAAGCCCAAAGTGGTTAACCGAGAATAAAAATAATTGGCCTCTAACACAATCAGAGAAATCCCCAGAAGAGGCACTCCAAGAACTAAAGAAAGTTTACAATTTTAAGCTTATAATCACTACCGAAAAATTAATAGAGCGTTTTTCAAGCTACACCTATTGTTACAGGTTTTTTGAGAAATTAAAGTCAGACGAAAACATCATCCATCTTGCATATCTGTCCACGAGTGAATTAAAGAGAGCCAGGCACATCTTTATTAAACAGTGTCAGTACCAAGCATATTCTGAAGAAATAGAGGATTTATTGGCAAAACGCTCTTTAATCACTCTGACTCCATTTCTAGATGAAAACAACATACTTCGCGTCGGCGGACGCTTTGAACACGCCAACATAAGCTTCGCCGAAAAACATCCCGTCATCCTTACGCGAAGATCCAAATTAACATCTTTACTGATAGATCATCTTCATCAAAATACATTGCATGGCGGGCCCAATTTGATCTTATCATTAATTCGACGTAAATATTGGATAACAGGGGTTAAAGAAACTATTAAACAACGCCTACACCAATGTATTACTTGTCAACGATGGAAAAGGGATTCTCCAACTCAACTTATGGGCGACCTACCTCAGGACCGAATAACTTTGGTCAGACCCTTTTATGCGGTGGGAATCGACTTTGCCGGCCCAATAACCATGAACTTAAGCAAAACCAGGAATTCAAAACTTGGGAAAGCTTATATTGCATTATTTATCTGTTTTGCCACCAAAGCAGTACATATTGAAGCGGTAAGCGACTTAAGCTCAGACGCGTTTCTAGCGTCACTAAGAAGATTCTTCTCTCGACGAGGCGTTTGCCGCGAAATATACTCTGACAACGGAACAAATTTCGTGGGAGCCCAAAAGATTTTAGAGAAAGAAATAAGGCAAGCTCTTAAAAATAACTTACCCATTGCTTCTGATTTCTGCATTAACCAAAATATTAATTGGCACTTTATTCCTCCTGGATCCCCTCATTTCGGAGGACTGTGGGAGGCAGGAATTAAATCAATAAAATTCCATTTAAGAAGAATCATCGGACAGGCCAATCTTACGTTTGAAGAGCTTACCACCATCTTAACACAGATTGAAGCGGTTTTAAACTCCAGGCCACTATGTCCTTTAACGTCAGACCCAGAAGATTTTAACCCTCTAACTCCAGGTCATTTTCTTATTGGAGACGCACCCTTAGCCCTGCCCGAGCTTGATTTCAGTGTGACAAAAACATCTCATTTGTCTCGATGGCAATATATTCAAAAATTAAGACAAGATTTCTGGAAAAGATGGATTTCCGAGTATCTTCCCAGATTGCAGCAAAGGCACAAGTGGAAGGTTGAAGTCCCATCTGTTAAACCTGGAGACCTCGTAATATTGAAGGAAGAAAACGTGCTACCTACGGCTTGGAAATTTGCAAGAATTTTGGAAATTCATCCCGGAAAAGATAATAAGACTAGAGTGGTAACTTTGAGGACCCCACATGCTACATTAAAAAGACCAATTAGCAAAATCTGTCTTCTCCCGTTTCTTCATGAATCTCAATAATTAATAAGCGTACCAAACTACTTACTTGATTACTTAATTAGAAATATATGTAGATCTAGAATTATGTCCAAATAGCTCTCGACCTAAAACCTAAAACCAAATACACAAGTGAGTTCAATAGTTATACTTTTCTTTCTTCACAGTGAAACCGTCACAAAAATCATGTCGAACAAAGGGTGGTATATCATTCTTATCCTCATGTACGCTTTAAAAGAGGCAACTTGCTTGATCGCTTATGACTGTGGTCACGAGAGGATGAACAGGACCCGTATATCTTTATTAAATACGGAAGAATGTGAAGTGAAAATGCCGACTGTTTCTCAAGAATATGAAGACATTCAACTGCTAGAACTGAATGAAATCGCATCTATTCACATTTACCAATGCAAAATAAACATTCTACAATCAATTTATTACTGTGGCATGTTCAGCCATCTTTCACTGGCGCCAGGAGGACTGAGCACTTTCATTATATAAATATCTAAAGATGAATGCCTTCTTATTCACAATAATGGTACCCACCGCTTGCAAAACAATAAATTAATAGCTGACATTCGTGTTAACGCTTCTACTCATGCCTCAGAGATTGTTGCTGGATCCGTGGATGCTAATGGGTACTGCCAAGGAACGTCTTATTCGTATGGAGGAAAATCCTGGAACGATGTCATAGTGATGCAAACCTTTGAATTTACGATTGTAGACTACTACGGCTCGGTTCGATTAAACGATAACCAAGTCATCCTCCGCAACAATATCCTTTGAATTTGGAATGAGTTTCTGGGATGTAATTCCCGATGCATCTTGCGAAACCCTTAACTATAACGTACTGTATCAGGGAAACGCTACCAGAGCTCAGAATGTAGACATTAAGGATAGCAAAGCATACATGATTTACACGGTAAATGCTGGTGATACCATTTTTGCACTCGAAATCATAAAACCCATATCCGTCTGTCGTTACAACGGGTTCCAGACTGAGCATCCTCGTTTGGTCATTGTTCGTAAATCTGTTTATGGATATTGGTTTAGCAAAAAGGCACCAAATTCAAAAAATTTGGATTTACTGACATATATAAATGCTAAATTCGTCTATGTTGAGAGGCATGTCAAATCTCAAATCCAGTCATTATATCTAAATCTTATTCACAAAAAATGTGAATTGGAGCGTGATGTATTAAGAACGCAACTTGCAGTAGCACACAATCATCCAGCTGAGTTTGCATTAATGAGAATGAAGGGACCAGGCTATACTGCAGTACCTAGAGGAGAAGTTATATATATTGTAAAATGTCAAGCCGTTGAAGTAACTATCCAGAAAACACCAAGATGCTTTAATGAACTCCCGGTGTTGTATAATAATCAAACCTATTTTATGGCTCCCACGACTCATCTTCTGCAAAAATACGGCACAGAAATAATGTGTTCTTCAACTCTAATTCCCGCGTACTTCCTTCATGGTTCTTGGTACGGATTTAATCCGCAAAGCCATCGTCTGGAATCACCCGAAAAGCTTAAACCTACTAAGGATATTCCTTGGACTTACCAGGAATCTCACGATCTAATTAAAAGTGGTATTTACACAATGGAAGATTCGGAAGATTTAAGACATCAAATAATGTACCCCAGTGAAAGGCGAGCTATCGAGAATGTTCTCACTAGAGCTCTAGTAGGCCACGACACAGATCATCAGGATATAAATGTGCTTCATTTGTTTTCGAAGAATCATTTTGAAAAGATAACGGACTATTTCCAAAATTACTGGTGGATTCTATCTGGTTTTGGGAATGTGTTTTCATGCATAATCGGGATTTGGATTATCATACGTATTCTAAAATACATAGTCGCCACTATCATTAACGTGAGGTTGATAAGAACCGTAAGTGATAACGGTTGGTGTCTGTTAGCTGCAATGGGTAGCTCACTCACTAGCTACATTCTCCACAGACAAACCCATCGCACATTTACACTCAATGAAGCTACCTCTCAATCAGTCGATGTCGAAGCAAATAAACCAGCAACAATCAATTCCGAATCAGCAGAAATGAAGGAAATATCACTTGAGTCTCTTCGCCAGCAAACCAGAATTTATCCGGATCTATCAGTTTAAAAGCCTACTTATATGCACACGCCCTCCTCTCCTAACTAACCTTTTTCTACCTTTCCTATATTTCTCCTGATATTCCTTTAAGTGCGGGCGAGTCGGGGCGCCCCTTAAGTAGCCCCTCATCATCATCGGGTGTTTATTCTACGTAGGAGGAAATGCCTTCGCTAGAAGCACTTTTTTTATCTAACCGCCCAGTCTAATTTATTTGCAGGGTTTTCACTTTGAAATCATCCATTTCAAGGCCGCCCAAGATGTCTGCGACACGTGAAGCATTTCCTGTAACCAGTGAAAAACATTTGAACTTCGCGTTTTGGTTTTTTATCAATTCATCAGGGGCATCGACCATCGACCCAAATGTGCACATGTGCGACCGATCATGCTGACGATCAGCAATAAGTAAATGGATGGAATGACAACTTTGACGGTGATCGAAGTGGATTCGGCAGTTTTTGAACAACACCTTGCGAGACAACATTATTAAAACGGAAAGATAATTATTTTAATTAAGTCAAGTGGTTTTAGTTTTTGATTTCATTTTGTATAGTATTGTAGTGTATTGTATTGTGATTGCTTTTTTTGGAATTAAATTAAATTGGTTTTTAAAGTGTCCTTTTCCTGTTTGCTGAAACGAAACAATCAGTTTGGTGAAATTATGTGCGTATGGCAAAACTATCGGGTGTTTAGAATCGTTTGACAATGTAGATACCTCCAACGCGTTCATCTAGAAATGGGGCCAAACTAGATAGTGGACTCCTTTTGTCGACTTCCTGATGTTTAGCAAGGCGACTGATATCATCTTTAAATTCGTCTGCTTGCATATGTTTTACTATTAACATCAGTGACTCGTCTAACTCTTGGGCCAAAAGAATTTTTGATGTAATTAGCTCCCTTAATGTTCGCTTTCTACGGTTGATGAATCGTAATACGTATCCCATGATTCATTGCAATTTTCTAAAGGAGTTATTGTGATTTATGTGCTCTATGATTTTCGCAGCATCGATCCGTTCATGCACTGCGGTTATTGGAAGAGCCGATCTCTTTTTTTCGAGGGTACATTGAGTGCTCTTCTGGTCTGCTAGTGGCCATATGGACTCCTGTCCATGCAAGTAGGTTGGTCCGTAAAACCATATGTCACACGCAGACAGTCTTTCGGTTATTAATATCGGGTTACGCCCGCGCGAAGTCAGCCACGACAGGCATAAGTGCGGTTAAAAATTTTAAATGATAACCTAGAAATTTTGGTAGGTATGATCATGTTATTTCATTTAACTGATAAAGGTGTACTTCGTTAATAGAATTTGAATTCCATGCGGTTTCAATTTCCTGGTGCTAAGGTGAGATATCATTTCACTGCGTGTGATTTCAAGTTGTGTGTATAAAATTTCGTACAACTAGCTGAACATATTTTTGTAATGTTATAGTTCACTTTTAAATTTCATCTTAAATACTCGTAGATTGATAGATTCAAAAGACGAATAAAAGGTCGATCGAAACAAATTTTGGTTCGAATAGTGCTAAACGTTCCAAAGCAACTTTATCAACTTAAATATGACGGTAACAACGCAAGACTTCACATCGATGAATTCCTCTTTAGAGGTGAAACTTTAACCCATAGTACCCTAGACGGAGACTTCGAGTTACTAGTGAGTAACCTTTACGCCCTTTTTGGCGAACGCGTAAACGATTGGTACTGGACACTGCTTCGGGGAAACCCTAATCCTCAGTGGGATCATGTAAGAATCGCTTTAAGGTCCGATTTAGGAGAACCCACAAGTGACATCGACACTCGTCGAAGGATGCTTGCGCGGCGACAGCGACCAGGGGAAACGTTCGCTACCTACTGTCAAGACTTGGTGAAATTAAGGAACATGCTACGATCGCCGATGCTCGAGGTGGAATTCGTGGAGACAATGCGGGCAAACCTTCTGCCCTCCATTCAAGAACAAATCTGCTTACATAGCACTCCATCCGTCGCTCACCTTAGACGATTAGTTACGGAGGTACAAGCCACTAGAGCTCACATCCGCTCAACGTTACCGCCTATGACACCACAGAGGCCTAGACTAGACGAAAACTACTTCCTCTACGAATTAACTGCTGACCCGAAATGCGAAGACCTCGGTGAAGAGTATCTTTCTTGACTTGCTGGAACTGTGATAGGATGGGCCACATTTATCAAGATTGTATGGAAGCGTCGAAAGGCATGTTCTGTTATGGCTGCGGACGCAAGGGTGTTGCTAAACCACGCTGCCCAGACTGTCAGCAGAAAAACTCCCGACGGGTCGAGACCAACAACATCCGGTCCCGGCCGACTTCAGTGACATCTCGGAGGACAGCCGATGCTGCCACCTCACCCACTCGAACCCCGGCACAACAATAGTTGAACCGCCCAACCAAAACTCCTCTTCAACTGAGGAAATCTCGCGGCACCCTTCCACGACCGCAACCATTACAGACGACCTCATAGATTTCACGACCGACATTATTAATGTTTCACCTACTCCAGCTGTTCCTGAATGCACACTCGTTGATGTGACGAGCACACCAAGTTATGATTCCGTTGACTCCCGAAGAAGTTACATCTTCGAATTCTGTTCAACTATTTCCATCTACAACACTACTTCCAACTGTTAAAATTCTGCAGCGATCACCAGATATGCACACCCAAACCTGCAACTTACCAACTGTTTTTCCCTTAAAGCCCTATCACCAACGGCTTCAGGAGTACCAAGAAGCTAGGGAGCGAATTATCGCAACGAACGACGAGGAAGCTGACACCCGCGATGAGTCTCGTCCTAGGACGAGACCAAAGCGATCGACTCGACGATTGAGGGCCTTCTGGAAGGAAGTACAGGCCAACCGGAAGAAGCTAGCGACCGCCTTTGGCTCCGTGCCGCAGGATGTTAGACCGTACGCGGAAGTATATCTGTTGGGTATAACTTTAACTGGACTATTGGACAGTGGTGCCAGTGTGAGCATTCTGGGGAAAAACGCTTTAGAGCTGCTGGAAAAAGCAGAAGTTAAATGGAAACAATACCGATCAAGGATCGAAGTAGCCAACGGAACTCAACCAGAAGTACTTGGACACGTTGACCTGTCAATTACCTTCAGAAACGAATCCCATAACATGCGTTTATACATTGTACCGAGCCTTACTCAAGAGCTGTATTTAGGAATCGACTTTTGGAAAAAGTTTAACCTTGCCCTTGATGTATTTAGCAGTATTGCACAAATTAATGTCGCACCTGTATCGACGGACACCAATCAACACCAACTAACGCCTGCGGATCAACTACGTCTAAAACAAACGAAGCAATTGTTCCCATCATTCTCCATACTAGGTCTTGGAAAGACGCAGGAGGAGGAAACCGGGGAAAGTCAGGTTATGTTTCGATGCTAGGAAGGTCAATGCGGTGACCAAAAAGGATGCCTACCCGCTACCGAAAATTGATGGTATCCTAAGTGGACTTCCGCCGGCTCGATTCTTAACCAGTCTGGACCTGAAAGACGCCTTTTGGCAAATTCCGCTAGACATGGACTCGAGGGAAAAAACTGCCTTCATGATCCCTGGCCATCCTTAATACCAATACACCGTAATGCCATTCGGATTATGCAACGCTCCTCAGACCATGTGTCGTTTAATGGATAAAGTTATCCCGTATGATCTGCGTGAAAACGTACTAGTCTACTTGGACGATCTGCTTGTGCTATCTGGAGATTTCGACGAACACCTCGCGCTCCTCGCCAGGGTGGCGAAGTGCCTGGAGAAGGCAGGACTTACCATAAACATCGAGAAGAGCAAGTTCTGTCTGAAAGAAACCCGTTATTTGGGATATATAATTGGCAATGATGGCATTAGAACTGACCCCGATAAGGTAGGAGCAATTGTGAACTACCCTGCACCCAAAACCATACGACAGGTACGTCGTTTTCTTGGTATGACTGGCTGGTACAGGAAGTTTGTGCCAAATTATGCAGACTTATCAGCACCGATTACCGACACCTTGAAAAAGGCCAGCAAGTTTACGTGGACAGAAGAGGCACAAGTCGCGTTTGAACATCTGAAGAACAAGCTTACCTCTTCTCCTTTGTTAGTTAGTCCAGACTTCTCCAGACCCTTCGTCATCCAGTGTGATGCGAGCAGTCAGGGGGTGGGTGGAGTTCTCTTGCAGTTTGATGACGACAACCGAGAAAGACCTATTGCGTACGTATTCCAAAAATTGAACTCAGCACAAAGGAATTACACCGTCACAGAGTTGGAGTGTTTAGCGGCCATTATCAGTATCCAAAAGTTCCGGCCGTATATCGAACTTATGCCCTTTAGGGTAGTGACGGATCATGCGAGTTTGCGATGGCTTATGTCACAGAAAGACCTCTCTGGACGTCTTGCCCGGTGGAGTCTGAAGCTTCAGGGCTTCGACTTCAGTATCGAACATCGCAAAAGAAGCCTTAACGTAGTCCCAGACGCTTTATCGCGTATACATTGTAGCTCTCTGGGAGCTGTTGAAAATCACGGTCCGGAGGTTGATCTCGATTCGCCTCACTTCGCCTCCAGCGAATACAAGGAGCTGAAAGAGCGAATCGAGAAAAACGGAACACGCCTCCCGGATTTGATTTTGCGCGACGGCTATGTCTATATCCGCACCCAGCATAGGACCGGTGACCCTGTCGAGGAAGAAGCCTGGAAGCTTTGGATTCCACGGGGACTGGTGAACGACGTCATTGCACGCGCGCATGATCCGCCAGTGGCTTCACACGGTGGCATTGGGAAAACTCTGGAACGCATTCGACGACATCTTTACTGGCCGCGAATGACTGTGGATGTGAGAGCATATGTGCTGTCTTGTGACACGTGTAAGGAGACGAAGGCTCCAAATTCAGTTCTACGACCTCCAATGGGCAAACAAATAAAAACGGAACGTCCATGGCAACGTGTATATCTCGATCTTTTAGGTCCGTATCCTCGCACCAAACAAGGACATGTTTGTATCTTGATATCGTTGGACCATTTTTCGAAATACACATTGCTGCGACCCCTACGTAAAGCGAGCACTTCTCTGATTTGTGACTTCATTGAAGAGGAGATTTTCCACAAGTTCGGCGTTCCTGAGACCATCATTACAGACAACGGAACTCAGTTCTGCTCTGCCTTATTTGGCAAGCTGTTAAAAAAATATGGGGTCCAACATACGCGTACTGCTGTATATTCGCCGCAGGCGAACGCGTCGGAGCGCGTTAACAGGTCCGTCGGGCATACGAGCGTATGTGCGGAACGAACACAACAGTTGGGACGAGAATTTAAGCAGCATAGCTAGCTCATTGTGAAGTTCCGTCCACCAAGCGATCGGCTTCTCGCCGTATAAAGTTCTATTTGGTCAACAAATGATCGAACATGGTTCGACATACGCTCTATTAAGACAATTACAAGGAGTCAGCGAACCTGTAACTGTAGACGCCTCAGACCAATTGCAACTCATTCGCGCTAAAGTACAGACGAACCTAATCAGAGCATTCGAACAAGGGGAAAAGACTTATAATTTACGATCCAAGCCAAGTTGGTCAAGAATTCTATCGGAGAAACTTCCGGCCAAGCAGCTTCGAAAAACAGACAAGTGCAAAGGTGGATAAAAAGTTCGTAAAATGCCGCGTCCGTTCTAAAAAGGGAAACGCTCTCTATGAATTGGAAGATCTACAGGGAAAGCTGTTGGGAACTTATCACGCTAAGGATATCCGGCCCTGAAGCGGGGCAACACAACTTGGGAGAGCTTCGTGAGGATAGCCAAACTGGAGTGCGTGTCCTCTTCTGATGATGACAAATGTCGACTTTGCCGAGTCTCCTCGGAGACAATGACGCCGTGGAGACATACACTGATGGAGGAGGGCGAGCACATACACCAAGATCCAGTATTGCACGGCAGGAGTCGCGATAATCGTCCTGGTCGTGGGGGAAGCGTCCGGCTACTCGGAGGAGATATCATCGTGGCTCACGCGTCTCTCATTAGGACGACGTGCTTGCCTTGGTGATACCACCGCCGAGGTTAGGCTCTGATTTTTCGGGCTGCTCTCTCATAAGGAGTATGTCCGAGGGGATCTTAGTCCTGGCGAGCCGAGACGTCGAACCAGTCACGTTGTTCGGACCGGCCGTCACCGGTGATTTGGTTGTACACCATTGATCCTCTGTATACCTATCTCGTCAGTTCAGCACCGAGCCTTCAGCAGTTTGTACAGGCGTAAAGTTTGTGCTTGCGCCTCATTTTACACCCTACATCGGGTTTCAATTTGCCCCATAAACATTATATATTTTTGTTTGCTCCTAGCACAGTCAGGTCAGCCGTTAGCTATGATTAAATCTATATTTTGTATGTTAAGCATCGTGCCCTCCGCAAACTCCTACCGTTGCCAAGAAGTGTTTGTCGGCTTGTTTTAAACGCATATCTCATGCTTCTCTTATAATACCAAACAAATCTTTTCTACCGGCGTTTTGTTCCCGCATTAGCACGGTCCATATTTCAACTTCGGAGTGCAAGTGCTCCCGCGTGGAGATACCCAAAGGCGGCCGATTCCAACTCCTGGAGCATGAAGGCCCTTCCCAGGGTTACACCTTAGCCTCTCATTAAGAGTCCTTCTGGCAAAGCTAGCCATATGTGCCCCGACTCTGTTTTTTTTTTTTTTTTTTTTTTTTTTTTTTTTTTTTCTCGGTCCCTAATGCTGGCATTCGTCGTCGCCTCTTTGTCCCGTTGGACAGCCACATGTTCTCGCGATTTAACTCGCAACCATCTGGTCGTCGATGGCGTCCTTCACGGACCTTGGCACGCCGGCTTCTTTCTTCGCCACTAAATTATAGTCGGCTTGTCCCCAGATTCCCAGGTACCTACCGACGACCTCGGACCGTTATTTATTTAATTAAGCTTAATACAAGCTATAACATAATAATAATACTAATACTATGTCCCTATACCATCGACACTTCGTTATGGGATTTGTGACACCTCAGGGTGAGATAGGGATTTGGGATTTTTTGGGATTTGTGACACCTCAGGGTGAGATACAGTCTAATTACCGGCTAGTTCAGAGAGAGCATGAGACTGAGGATGGGTCGTGCCACACATCGGGCGCCTGACAAAGCTACGAGAGGGTGCCTAGAGTTACCTACGTCTCTCTCATTAGGAGCATGCAAGAGACTCAGGTGCGAGCGACCTTTTTCAGCCTCCTCTGCCTCGCGAGCTCGTCAGCCGATGCTGCCCTGTTATGGTCGCTGCGAAATTGTCCGCTTGGAAAATATAGTTTCCCACAGCAAAATCGATGTTCGGCATAACTAACACCTAAAAATCCCTAAAACGGCAGAATTTAACTAAACTGCTCTTTAATAAACCCCAACGCCATCTTTTGCAATGACTGCTAAACGGCGTACCTAAAAACTTAATAGGGCCACGACTATGGATTCATAAAATCATTTGTCGTTCAACTTTCTCTCAACGCCAGAAAATACAATTAAAACTGTCTTTGGTTAAGTAAAAAATGTCTGCCATAACCGGTTTCTTAGACATCCGCATCTTAGAATAAAGAACTAGAGGAAGCGCTGTACCGTGTAAAATTCCTATCCGTGTGTGAAGCTATACTAAAGTAAAGCACACTAAAAAGAGCGACAAATATATTTCGTACTGTCAAATGGTGTTTACATTTTGTGCGTGAAAAAGTTTCCTCGAATGAATTGAGTTTAATTTTGTTCAAGTAGCTCTTTCTGAAGCCTTGTGTAGTCACACCAATAAAGTTATTAGGCTATTGTGTGATTTTTGTGAACCGATTTTTCCTTAACACCCGGAATTGGTATGAATTAATCAGTATGAAGTGTTCGGTTTTTAGTGCGCAAATATATAGAAAATAAGATGATGGGACGTCGTTTTTCCTGCAGGCGCATAACTTGAATTACTTCTAAATTCATTCTATAAACAGGTGAAGTTCAATTCACACCTCAATTTATGAAAAAAAAGCAAAAGTTTCCGAAGAATATTTGTGAGGTTAACGTGAAAATTCATTTTAATGTTTTGGGTCTCTGGCACTAGGAAGGTGTCAAACAAAATTTTTGGGGGGGAATTTTTAGGAAATCTTAAATAAAATTTAATCAATAAAAACCAAAATTGATGAATCGCTTGACATATAATGTAGCGTCAAAATTGGATATGCAGCTTAAATGTTTTATTCAGAGAAGTTAAAATCGGATTATTCTTTAACGAATTATCAAGATTTTAAAGTTACTTTTGGCCCCACATTGAATCGGACTTAATTTACGCCTGAATTGTTCCTACCACTACAACTCTTGAAATTCTACTACAGAAGAAGTTTGCTTCGCTGAAATCGGGTTACAGCTCTTCTCTGGTTCCTTATTCTAACATCCACATAGGCGACCATAACAAGTACCGCTCAGTTCCGAAGGCACACATGCAAACATGCCAGAAATTGCCAGAGAGAGCAAAGTCGGAGTGAACCCGACAACGGTCGTGAGAGCGAGACGCGTGAACAGGCGGGAAATAGTGTTATGAAGTGAGAGTGGAAACAAAACACGTCAACGGAAAACTGCGAGTGTGTGTGTGCATTGGAGGGAAAAAATGGCAAAGACGACGTCGATGGTTCTTTTTGGAAGTAACCTCCGAAACAGCAAGATCAAGCTGGGAAAAGTACGGGAAAAATACGGAGTGGAAAAGGGAATTATACCGGGGACCTCGTGGCAGGACTGCGCCCAAAAGGATTGGAGCCGTGGAGGTTGTTCAGACGTAACAGAAGGTAAGAAATCGTAAACAAAATTAAAACAAATTAAACAATTAAAGAGCATGGAATTTATGCCTGAAATCTAATTTTTAGCCAAAGAGACGAAAAGGAGAAAGAAGAAAGCTAACAGCCGAAACCAAAAAAAAAAGGAATCGTCACCTGTGAAAAAATCAACAAAGAAGAGAAAGAAATTTCCAAAAGACAAGAAAACAGAAGCCAAAGAAAGGAAAAGAAAAAAAGAAAAAGGAAAGTTTATGACGCGCACGCCGTCGGACGCCTCGACGCAGGCGCAACTTTAAAGGCAACAACGGGAACACTTGCGCGGAACCAGGTGAGTCCGTTCCATAAAGGAACGTATTATTCATTTAACAGTGACTTCAAGACGGAAAATTGGAAAATATGTGTTAAAGAAGTAGAGTAGTATCCTTACGGATGTAAGCAATACTTAGAGTATTCCAGAAACTGTTTTTTTTATATTAAAGAATACTAGGCTTGAAAATATTCACTGCCGAGTTAAAACTTGATTAGAAATATACAACAAATGCAAAAAAAAACTGTAAGAAAAAAAAGGGACATGATTTGAGATTCGACGTGTGTCTATTTTAATTCGACAGCGAAATTTGTTAACTTTTCGTCGAATTTCTAAGACAATACCAATTAAAATTTATTAGTTTTACTTGCCGTAGACAGTTTACAGTATATTTTAACAACTAGGATGTGCAGTTTCGTATTTTCGGGAAAGTATGGTGGATTGGTGTTAAAGAACACTTCTTAGAGTATTCCCCAGCGACATGATAGTTTACATTTAGTGAATGAACATTTATTACATTCAAGTTGATACAAAAATTGAACAATTTAAAAACTAAAAGTTAATAAAGCTGTTATAAATAATGGAAACATTGAAATCATCGCAAAAAGAGGAAGACTTAGCTCTTTTTCCCAAAGGATATGAGATAGTATGTCATCTATAACAGCAGTAAATGTACCTAAGGCTACTAAACAAACTTGGGCGTAGCACGTTAACACTTACAAGTATACTACGACCCGGGAGGATTTAACCCAGGAACAAGGATTCATAGCTGCCGTAAGAAGCACGTATTATTAGATTCGTCCAAGTGGAAAATCATTTTAGTGAACAAACGCGGAGCTACGAATACTCTAAGTGATTACAATTTGCCGCGCTAAATGAACAACGAATAAGAAATTGAAAAATACGCTGAACCACAGTTAATTTAGTATGAAAAAGTTTATCAAACTATATTTATATTGAACTGATATCATAGCAATTGAAAAGTACGCTCAACCACAGTTAATTTAGTATGAAAAAGTTTATCAAACTATATTTATATTGAACTGATATTATAAGCAAATTGGAAATACGCTCAACCACAGTTAATTTAGTATGAAAAAGTTTATCGGATTAGCTATATATTGATGTAATATTACATGACGAGAGCTTTGATTTAGAGGGGAACCTTTTTATAGATAAGGAATGCGCATTCTTTGTATGAGATGATAGACTATAAAGTGACCTCTAGATGAGATTGAGTCAGGGTATTTTGTTTTTTTGTAGATAAGTACACTTTGTATGAGATGATAGACTTTTAAGTTACTGAAAATTTTCCTTTTCATAGGTAGTGTAATCCTCAGAGCCCCATTGCAGAAGGGGTAAACAGGCCCTGACCTTAGGTCAGTTGGTCGTGGGCCCTCCCCAGGAGGGGGTAACTCTGTCTCTTATAAAAAATAATTTTTTTCTTCCTCTATGAACTTTGATTAGGCATTTTTTTTCCTTCTCTCTCTCTTCGTCATCTCCCTCAAGGGCGGTCATGGCACCGATGGGCGGGGTACTCGCCATGAGGTGAGTGGCTCTCTCTCTCTCTCTTCCGAATAGGTACATTAGAAGGGCATTCAGATGACCGAAGACCCCCTGGGTGCAAAGGGCGGTTGGGGAAAAGGGCCAAATAAGGGGAGTCACACCATCAGACTCCCCCAACGTACCCGGTGAGTCGGCATGCCTGCCGTAATCCCTCCTCCTCCTGTCTTGATTTCCTTATTTTTCTTTTTTTCTTGATCTGAGTTTTCATTCCGTATTGCCTTGGTTTTCGTTTACTTTCCTTCTTTCGCGGCTCTTTCGTTTCCCTTTTCCATTATTTTTAGTTCAAATTTTACTTGGTCTGTTTAGTCCCCCCCCCCCCCCTTATCCCATCCTTAGGCATGATTTTTCGATTGTTACGCGACCACGAGTGGAGATGGCATCCCTTTGAACCCCCCCTCCCCCCCACTTCTCTGCTGCGATAGCTAGCCTACCAGCATGCCATCCTCAATCTCTGCTCAAGGCTTCTGGAGACGGATGAATGCCCAGCGGAGGTGGTGATCCTGACGGTCATTGGTTGATGTTCAGCCTGTGACATTCCGAGTCATAGCCTGCCTTGGGCAATCATCTGACGGCAGGGTTGGTCCAAGGCCAGTAACAGCATGAGAAGGGAAGGCACGGCTTTGACGATGGCGGAGGCTGCCCGTAGCTACTTGAAAGTTGCAGTAGTAGACACTGACAACAAAGAGTGGAAGCTCACGGGGGATCAGATGCTCCTGGTGGAGAAGAAGCTTATGGCGGTCCTAATGGAACACCTAGTGTCGAAGCCGGGAGGACCTGTCCCACAATACGACATGACTGGCTGGCTAAGGGGAGTAAATGATAAAATTTTCATGACAGAATACGGCCCATTATCAGAAACTGATCAGTTGTTATGGAGTTGCATGTTGGTTATGAAGTTGCCAACAGAGGTCTCTGTCAGGTTGTTCGGGTGACCAAATCAAACTCACATAACAGTAATGACGTTTTGTATGGTTTGAGTGTATGGCACCATAACTTTATGTTACTTATTTCATCAATATTACTTAAAAAATTATGCACGGACACATTTAAGAGAATATTTTTACCGTAGGATGAACAACTCGATCGCAAATTTGTTGTAATTATTCACTAATTTTATTAAAAAAAAACTTGGCACCTCAATTCGAATGTACAAATCGATTACGATAAAAATCTCATTGGGTAGCAGAGTAATGTGAGTGGTTTGGAATCCACCTTAAATGGGGTGAAGCTCTTCTGCTTGCCCACGACTCTCAAGGGGTTCGGGAACTAGTGAAAGAATAAGCAGATAAGATATTTAAGTTTAACAAAAGGTCACGAAGGTGCCATGGGGAAAACACACTGTACAAAACTTCCACGTCGAAGGATTTTATCGTTTACGTTGATTACGGATTCCTCAAACTGATCAATGTCAACCAAAATAGAAGCTTTAAATCAAATAAATAAATTTTATCTCTTTGTTATAATACAATTTTCCTTTTTAAATTTACATTTCAAAATTCTTCGAATGCTGCAGTTAATTTGGTCTCTTATCCTAGCTGAGACTTTTAAGTGGGTTAGGCTAAGGCTTTGAAGTGAACTTAAAAACTCCTTTTCTTTGGCTTCGATTTTCACTCTAAAAGAGTATCACATTAAAAAATGGACTTTAAAAATTGTTAGTAAATACTTACTGCGAGTCTGTTTCCGAAAAGCATTTTGGCTTTATCCTCTTCTTGTGGTGATGCTCTCTCCCCCGCCGAAGACATTGGTTGCCTCCGTATTTGCAATTTTTGTTTTATCGCCTGAGAAAGAATAACTCGTCTACTAACAGATTTCATGGCCAACAATAAATCTAGCCATGTCCAAGTGACGTTATGGTACTCCAAAGTGGGAATGACAAGGGCGACATCAGTAATATCTTCAAGATTTTTTTCTTTATTACCTTTATAACTGACTTTTACTGGAACTTCTGGAATTTTAATGTAAATGAAAAGTTTATTCTTCTCCGCTCTTTCCTTCATTTTCTCCACATCATCTTTTTCAATTTTAACATAGAACTCAGAGTCTTTGGAACTCTTTTTAGATTTAGATGATTTCTTCGATGACTTTAACGAAGATGAATTGTTGGAACTTTCCTCAATATCATCCACCACCTCCGTTTCAGATGTATCTCGATCAGGGAAACAAAATTTAAGCATTGTGCTATAAAACTTTTTAGTTATTGCAATTGTAATCGGGGCGACATTTATTTCGAAGTGCTCTTTGACAGATATTCCCCCAACTGGTGGTTTTTCTCGACAAAATACGCGCAGTACGCGTTTGTGCGTATCAACTGGCATATCTTTTTGAATTTCAGTTGGACAAAGGACTTCTTTATAAATCTCTCTAGGAATTAGATTATTCATACGAATGTTTCCTAACTCTAAAAGATGCTCAACAGAATCATCACTTTTCGATTTCTTTGTGTATAAAAAGTCACTTAACACTAAATCGGCGATACCAATTTGACCGTCTGTTTCAGTAAGACGCCATTGTGCTCGTTTAAAGCAAATTTCGTTTGCGCGAACAATGGTTACTGGTTTATCTGTTCTAACAGTAGACAACTTGCTCATGGCAGATAACTGAGTTTCTTTATAACACAATAACATCATATCAAGTTCTTCGCTCTGAATGTTGAGTAGCTCTTTACTTTCCCGTATAGCTTTTTGCACCTCTTCAAATTCTCTTTTGAGTTCATCTGATTCTCCTTCTTCTGCGCGCGCTTTTCCAATTAAATGAATGTCTTTCTCCAGTGAGCGAATTTTCAAAAGAAGGCTCCGAATCTGTGTTTGCAAATGTTGAATAGGTCGCTTTTGATCTTCACTGCTGTACAATTGTAATTGAAAACGCATACGCGCTAATTTTTCTAAAGCTTGTTTACGTTGTGGCTCCACATATAGCATTAAATTATTGACGATATCTAGAATCATGGCATATTGTAAGGAATTTGTGCATACATCTAAGTCATGATGCATAAGAGTAAATGCGTCCACAGGATCATCCTGTTTCTCCCATGGGCTGAGAGTTTCTTCAGATGGAGGTGGCGGAACTTCAGTCAATGTGCTTGGATCTATAGTATCACCGTAACTGACATAAAAAAATTCACATTTGCAACGGGAAACTATTCGTTGTAGTTGAACTGGTTGTGTTTCTCCTGCAACTGCAACACCAGATGCACCCACCGTCTCGGAAACAACACCCCCAACACTTTGTCCACTTCCGACCAAATGAGGAAGATCAGGTAAATCGCTAATAACAGTAGCATCTTTATCTTTGACTTGAATGTTATCGACAGTTAACCACATAATTTCTTTTTCCAGAAGTGAATCATTTTCTCCTGCGCTCACGGTAGCATAGTATTGCATGCATTCCAAAGAGCCTTTCCATGTTGTTTTTGATACCAGGCTTCGATCACGCCATACAGGACGATGAACTCTCTGAAGTATTTCAGCTTTTGCTGCGCTTAGTATAACATAACCTGACGTTTCACATCCCTTCAATAGAACTTGAGAATTAACCAGCGAAATAGACCAGTTCTCATGTATAACATCATTGGAACTACAGGCCTGCAGTCCTTGTAGTTGCAGCTCTCGGATTTGTGTAGACTGATCGTCGCTATAAACGTTAAACTTGTGATCAGCCTCGGCAATGAGTTGTTGTAACATAGCAGTGGCTTGGCTAGCTTGCTGCGGTTTACTTATTGCTGTTGTGGTTGTGGTGGCACCTGTTAAATATAAAATTATACCATTATTAAATTTAATATTAAAATTATATATGGTGTAAAAAAGCAGACTCAAGTAACGTGCTTAACTCAAACATTTAGTCCGCTCAAGCTATAATCGATTAACGTAAACTTAAATCCTGAGCGGACTCAAATATTGAGTTGAGCGCATTCAAATTATGAGTTGAATTGAATCTATTCGCATTATATACATTAAAAAAAATAGCTTAGAATGTGGATATAGTAGCAAATCCCTTGGTTATATCAAAGTAAATTAATAAACATTTTATCAACATAGTGTGACCAAAATTAAGATAATCTTGAAGAATGCATAGACTTTAATCAGAATGTCGAAAATCGTTTGGTTTGTTTAATATTCTTCCTGTTATTGTGAGTGAATTATTTGCCTATTTAATAGCACTGAAGACAGACACAGCGGCAGGACTTAGCAATTATCCGGTGAATATTCTCAAAAGAATTACCCCATACTACATATTACCGCCGTTATGCTATATCTTTAATCTGGTTTTGACACAAGAATTGTTTCCAAATGCCTTGAAGCAAGCCGTAGTCGTCTCCATATATTAAAGCTAGGCACAATCGAAAAACTATCGGCCAATATCGCTAATATAAAATATTACAAAGCTATTGGAAAAGTGCCTCAAATTAAGATTAGTGGACTTTCAGATTTTAAAATAACTGCCGCACAAGTGACATACCAGCTTCATTTTCGTAATCGTTATGTTGAATTCAGAAGTTACTTCTCTCTGGAAGTTGATTTAGTATACTGTAGTGACATATAATCTGCGATGAATTTATTAGTAAACAGTAACTGTGTCATATTGGCGACTATACAGTTACAAATATATTTATGTTAACATCGCCGATTTTTTTACTTTGTTAAGGGGTTACACCTATTTGAACGGTGGAAAATTTGATATTGTTGAGGAATTTTATTTTTGAGGATGAAACAAAATAATCAAAATAAAATTTTCAGGCTTTATTATACATATACTAAGGTGTACAAAATAGTTTTTTTAATTATTTCGTTCAAAATGGCAGCAATACAGCCATTGAAGCATCATGTCTTTTTTTGAAAGAGGTCTGCAGCCTTACGAATAAAATTTTTTTTCTACATGAATTTTATCAGAGATGTACACACGATTATTAAAAAAAATATTTCTCGCAAATAGATATGAGTTTGAACTTTTTGATTTTTTTTAAACAAAAAATCGGCCTATTAAATGTTCATAAAAAACGTAATTATTAATAAATCTTTAAAATCGTGTGTTCTTCTCTTTATCTAAGAAGCTACAGTTAAAATTTCAAGCCGATCGGATGAAAATTGCAAGAGTTATTTGTAAGGCCGATTTTAAAAACATGGTTTCGAGATAATCGCGTTTAAAGTTTTGAAACTGCATCTCAGATTGCATCAGAAAATTAGCTGTGAGGGTCATTTAAAAAAGTTTTTGGACTAAAGTTGCTATTGGAGATCATTTTTGGGATGTTTTTACGTCATTTAACCCAATAAAAAAATGGAAAACAAAATTTCTTAAATAGATATAACCACTTAAGAGAAAATATCAGTTAAATAAAAAGATAATGTAAAGTAATACATTTATATTTGCATCTTATCCTAACAATTATGAAGTTTGAGTTGAACTACTGACGGGGACAAACGTGCCGCCGTGTCTTGCCCCCAAAAAATAAACTTTAAATTCGGTTGCGAAAGCGGGATTTTAAGTTAAAAATATTTAAAGTGCTGGTGCCATCTTCGCCGGGGTGAGGGGTTTTTATGCTCTATTTTAAAGCACGGTTTGGTGAGTCCGTTCCTTTTAAATATCTTTTGTTTACATCCAATATTCAATGTAGTACAATCGTGCTGCATTAAATGCGTTTAACGGATCTCCACTGCTGAGCATTTGGCTGCCTTCGTCGAGATCAAAGTTCAGCACAGCAGGCATAACACTGCTGCTGGCTTTGTTTTCACAGAGGCGGCTTTGCTTTGCATCTGTGGATCCCGTTCGTCAGTCCTTGTGTTTGTGTACGTTTTCGTTTTGTTTTGTTTTGGGCAAATTAAGACCGGGAGTGTGCAAAAATTTTTATTTAATTTTTGCAACATTCGTGGCTTGAAAAGTAACCATTTTTCGGTTTACTGCCACTTGATCGCGGAAAATCCGGCTGTTTTGCACTAAGCGAAACCAAGGTTGTTTCCGATTCTGATATTAATCAGTATCACATCCCTGGTTATCACTTAGTGCCACTCTTCTCTCCTCAGAGGGGAATCGCGGTTTATGTTAGAAAAGATGTGCCATTCTCTCTTCTCCCTCAATTCTACTACTAATACTTCTACTAATTCTCTAATACCAGAATTTAATTATGTCTGGATTAGATTTAAACTCTATCGGCACATCATTCATTTTTGTTTTTTATACCGCAGCCCGAATATGTCTGACACTGACACTGTGTGTTCCTTTGATAAGTTGTCCTCCGATATCGATAAGATTTTGGAAATATCCCCCTCTTCTGAAATCGTTCTTGCTGGCGATTTCAACGTCCACAACACACAGTGGCTCAGGCATTCTTCTACCACAAGCCCGTCTGGAAGAACGTCGAGTTATTTAGTGAGTCTTTTAATTTACAGCAACTGGTTGAGTGTCCGACTCGTGTTCCTGATACTTTAGGGCACAACGCGCATCTTTTAGATCTATTTCTAACATCGCATCCAGAAAAATACTCGGTTTCGGTGACGTCTCCCTTGGGTAATTCGGACCATTGTCTAATCTCCGCCCAATTCTCCATCTCCTCTCTGACAACCACTAACCTAAATTCCACCAAAAGATTAGTGTGGCATTGTAAAAATGCTGATTGGGCGGGACTTAATAAATATCTCAGAGAGCTGGATTGGTCCGATTGCTTTTCTGTGAGAGACGTTAACAAACGCACCGATTATATCTTAAACATCCTTTTGTTTGGAATGCATCGCTTTATTCCTCATAGCTTCAAGAACATCAAACCAACTAACACCAATTGGTTCAATAATGACTGTTTCGCAGCCATTAAAAATAAGGAAGCAGCCTTCCAGGCATATAAATTGTGCCCTTCAGAGGAATTGAGACGTATCTATAGAGATGCGCGGAATATTTGCAATTCAGCAATTAGTCGGGCAAAGTTCAATTTCGACCAGAACATCAGACGGAAGGTTTTTTCTACCCAAAAGGGTAGTAAGGGTTTCTGGTCTCTAGTAAAAACCGTAAAGAACAATTTCACCTGTTCGTCAACACCACCACTCATTTATAATGGGAATGTTTTTACTGACTCATTGGATAAGGCCAACCTGTTTGCTGCTAATTTTGCTGCTAATTCATACTTACCACCTTCATCGCAGCCACTTCCATCTCCATCACAATGTACTAGTAGGCAAAAGACGCTACACTTTCGCACTCGCGAAGTTTTTAGAGTACTTTCAAAACTCGACGTGTCCAAAGCTACTGGCCCAGATGGTTTCTCGCCCCTTGTTTTAAAATGCTGCGCCTTTGCTTTGGCTAAACCTCTGCGCAAACTTTTTCACCTGTCATATTCAACAGGAATGTTTCCAAGTGTATGGAAACTTGCCCATGTCCAGCCGATACTCAAAAAAGGAGAGGCATGCGACCCCTCCAACTACAGACCAATTGCACTAACCTCGATCATATCTAAAGTTTTTGAATCTCTCATCAACTCTCAGTTGTTGAAATATCTAGAAAACAACCATCTTATCAACGATTGCCAGTACGGTTTCCGCACTGGCCGCTCAACCGGAGACTTACTAACTGCTCTAACGGAACGTTGGAATCATTGTCTTCATAATTTTGGTGAGTCTGAAATCGTCGCTCTTTCAAAGGCTTTTGATAGAGTCTAGCATGCTGCCCTTTTAGCCAAACTTCAAACATTTGGTCTGCACCCTACCCTCGTTAAATGGATAGAGAGTTTTTTGTCAGGCCGTTCAATTCGTGTAGTAATTGACGGAGTTACATCTGATTCCTACGAAATAAATGCCGGTGTACCTCAGGGTTCAGTTATTTCACCAACCTTATTTCTTCTTTTTATTAATGATCTCTTATCCCTTACTCTCAATCCTATTCATAGTTTCGCCGACGACAGCACCCTTGATTTCGCGTACTCATTTGATTCTGTTATGAATTCGCGTGGAAATGCTACAGAAGTCAATCGGGAACGCATGTTTAGATCATTAAACAACGACATTTCCAAGGTCCTTGCTTGGGGCAGAGCAAATCGTGTTACGTTTAATGCATCCAAAACCCAATGCTGTTTAATGTCCCTTAAAAACGCCCAGTTCACCCCCAACCCATTTCAGTCGACGGAGTGAATATACCCAATTCACCCTCCCTAAACATCTTGGGTATCGAGATATCCAGCAATCTTAGCTGGACTGATCATATATTTGCAATCGCTAAAAATGCGATGAAATGTTTGGGTTTTCTACAGAGATGTAAGAAATATTTCACCCCACCTGACTTAGCGCTGATCTACAAGTCCCACATTAGGCCTAGACTTGAATATAATTCCCATATTTGGGCAGGGGCCGGACACACCGCACTGTCCGCGTTAGACAAAGTCCAGCGTAAAGCTGTTAAGCTTATTGGCGATCCCTCAATCTCTGAGGGTCTTGACTCTCTGGAGCATCGACGGAATGTCGGTTGTCTCTCACTCTTCTATCGTTATTTCCATGGCCGTTGTTCTAACGAAATTGCTAGCCTGATTCCTTGTAGACTCATGACAACGCGCGATACAAGATCAACAAGTCGCTCCCACCCCTATACTCTCCACGTCAAATTTGGACGTACCGTCAAATTTCTAAATCTTTTCTAAGCAGAACAACACGAATGTGGAACAGTTTACCATCTTCTGTTTTTCCCTCGTCTTATCAGCCTGAAACTTTCAAACGGGGCGTACATCGACACCTCCTTCACCCAACCTCCTAACCCATTTCCCTCATCCTTATGCGGTATTGAGTTTCTAGCTGTCGAAGTGTATTGTGCTACAGAGAAATTACTTCTTATTAGTGTTTATTGCTTTTAATCCTGACAGCGCGGTAGAATTAGGAGACTTTTATACTTCACTCAAAAATATTCCAATATAGTTGTTGGTGGGAATTTTAATGTCAACCTATTACTTAAAAACAACACTGTTGACAGTTTTCTTCACTTCTTTCAAACGTGTTGCCTCGAGAATATCAATAACGGATTGTCAACTTACTATAATTGTAATAACCCCTCCCTTTTGGATTACTTTTTCGTATGCGATAGAAAGAATGTTCTTTTTCTAAATCAGATGACATCTCCTAGCCTATTTGATCATGATTTTATTTATCTATCGTACAACATTTGCTTATCAACTTTGCCTAATGTGATTAAATACCGTTCTTACAATAATGTTGATCAGCAAAGATTATGTGAGGAAGCTTCCAGTCTTCCATGGACCTGTATCCGGGAATATACATCAGCTGAGGATCAACTGAAAACGTTCTATGGCTTCATAACATATCTGCATGACAAATATGCACCTCTTCATACTAAACGTATTAAACCAAATACTATTCCATGGTACTCACGTAAAATCGAGTGCCTAATTGCTGATAGAGAACACCTTTTTCGTATATATAAGAGATATAAATCAGAGGTTTGTTTTTTCAGATATAAGAAAATTAGAAATAAGGCTAATGCTGAAATCAGAATAGCAAAGAAAAGCTATTTCGATAACTTATTGAATCCATCCCTTCCTCCTAAAAGGCTGTGGTCCAATCTGAAACGATACGGCATTTGCGGAAAGGATCAGCCAAAATGTGACTTGGATGTCAACGATCTCAATACCTATTTTTCTGTATCATCAAATAACTCTTCAACACAGCCAGCCCATAATATAAATTTCTATTCAGAAGACCGCAGTAGTTTTAGTTTCAGATCCAACGCCACTGGGTCTGATGATATTGCACCAACATTTTTTAAAATGTTATTACCTGTAGTTCTTGACAGCTTAGTCCATATTTTCAACTCTTGTCTTACATTTTCTGAGTTCCCACAGGTTTGGAAAAATGCAGTGGTTATTCCACTGGCTAAATGCTCTTCACTTAGTGCAGCTTGTTATTATCGACCAATAAGTCTGCTTTGTTATCTCGGCAAAGTTCTTGAGAGACTACTAAGTACGCAAATCATCCAGTATGTTTCGGAAAACAAATTTATTTCGAAGTGGCAATCTGGTTTCCGCTCTGATTTATTAACTGTCTTAGTACTACTTGATTTTACAAAAGCATTCGATTCTGTGAATCATAGGTTGCTTTTATCAAAACTGCATAAAATGTATAATTTCTCACACTCATCCATTAAGATTATATCTGATTTCCTTTCAAATCGCTCTCAGGTTGTGAAAGCTGGGGATGAAAAGTCCAAGTGGATTAAAATCACATGTGGTGTTCCACAAGGTTCAATACTTGGACCTCTTCTGTTTGTCTTATTCCTCAATGATCTTCCTGATGTCATTGAAGATGTGAATATCCACTTGTATGCTGATGATATTCAGATTTACCTTTCTCGTCCAATTGGGTTAATTGAGGACTGCATATATCGTGTCAACCGTGATCTAATAAATATCTCCACTTGGGCCTCCAGTAATATGCTCTTGCCAAATCCTCTGAATCAAATTGTATGGTTTTCTACAGAAGTGACCTTGATAAATCAGATCTTCCCACTATACATCTGAACGGAGTACTATTGCCTTATTCTGACAGAGTTAAGAATCTCGGAGTGTATTTCAATGGTAATATGGAGTGCTGCGACCATATAAAAGCTGCATGTCAAAAGATTTATGGCGGTCTTCGGCTGCTTAGACTGTCGAGTAGCCTGCTTCCTTCTGATTTAAAGCTAAAGCTTGATAGGACATTGTTAGTTCCTCACTTTACTTTCTGTAGCACAGTCTATTCGCGGCTAGATTCAAAGTGCAACCGGAAATTAAATGTCGCTTTTAATGATTGCCTACGATTTATTTATAATTTAAGACGTCACGATCACGTATCCCATTATAGGGATCTTGTTTTAGGGTGTTCCTTAAACACTTACTTAGATATAAGAGCTTTATTGTTTCTGCGTAATATTGTAAACTCTAACTCTCCTACGTATCTATATGATCACTTGCGTTTCTTGAACTCGTCACGTCATGTCAGCCTTCTGACTCCTCGAGCGCATTATGTAGTTGGGCAACGTTCTTATTCCACTGTTATTTCTCGTTTGTGGAATTCTCTTCCTGTTAACATCAGAGGGCGGGATCGGGGACGGGATTTTAAAAAATGAGCTGAAACGTTACCTTATAAATTCATCGTGACTTAACCATGTTTGTAACACAGTTTTTACTATAGTTAGATTAAGCTACAAATTTTATAATTATTCCTTCTGTAGTTTTTGATTCTTTGTTTTGTCGCTTTAGAAACGTTTATTTTTTCTTTTCTTACTTGGTAATAATTTTCCTTTGGATTGCTTGTTATATTAGTTTTTTTTCTTCTTCTTTTAGTTTTAGTTTTTCTAATTGCAATTTAAAATTAAATTTTAAAACTTTGAATTTTTGGAAATACACTTTTAAGTTTAATAAAAGTAAAGAGATATTGTTGGCTTACTGTATTTTTAATTTTTTATGAAATAACATTGCATTAAAAACTAGAACAAAATGAAGCATTTTTTGATTTCGAACGTAAAACTAAATTTTTATTACTGAAAATAAATTACATATTGCATAAAACATACCTTTTTAATTGGGTTATATGAGAATAATGTAAAATAGAGAAAAATTATATAATAAATTGTTGTTATCTAACTTAAAACGTGCGGCTTTTTTTGTTGCGGGGTTTGTATATATGGATGGCCAAGGTCGGATGGCCAAGGGGCTAAGCCCAAAGAGGTAGCAGCTCCCTCCAATTCACCGGTGACGAGGAGCAAAAAACAGAAGGCCCGAAACAAGACCTATGGACTAGTCAGACTGTCTTCTGACTTATCCCATTTCCTTCTTCTGACTTCGCACAGACTACTGCTCCCTCATCGGTCCCGGACTTCACGCAACCCCCACCAGATCTTAATCCTAGTAGACCTTCAGTGAGCCAAGGATTGGTAGTAGGCTGACCAAGCGGCTCGACTCCGCAAGTTTTTGGGTCACACCAGTCCCTGAACAAGGCTTGGTCTCTTCCACTTCCAAGTCAAGCTCAACCGCTCGGAGACTTGCGGCAGGTTAGGCTTACCTCCACTACCAATGCAGGCCCATTGAACGAGGGATCAGCCGTAGTCACCTCCGATCAATTGGCAATTCATTTAGCGGATCTCAAAAAAGAGATGTTGCGCCTGCTGAGGACGAACTTGGCCCAATCCATTTTGGAGAGGTCAGGTTCCCTCAGTAGCCCGCTAAGAGCTGATTTTGGTTGTCTTTTCCAGCCCAACCCAGAACCCCGTCACCGACAGGCTGAAGTGAACCCTCGATGGCAATCCCCTGCTTACGAGCGCGAGTGCCCTCATCCTCCTCCACCCAGACATAGGCCTATTCCCGAAAGGCCAATTCATCAGGCCAGACGACCTTCAATTTTGGCGTCGTGGGGAATTAGCTTTTCAGGTCGCAATCCGTCCTCACACGTATCTGACGAAGAATTATGTGCGAATATTCACCTCTTGTTAAAAGAAGAGGCCGAGCAATGGTTCTGGAACCAGTTCTGTCGCGCCTCTTCGGACTTTGACTGGGAGATATTCAGGGCTCACATCAGGCAAGAGTTAGCTGAAACAGACCTCGACCTGATGCGGACTCTGATGGAACTCCGTCAGAGTTCGGAGAGCTGCGACACATACTTCCGTAAGGTCAGCTCCATTGTAGGGCACATGAGGATGCCACCGCGTGACGCTGACGTCGTTCAAATAATCCGAGATAATTTACACCCCATGATTGGGCAGAAATTTTCCACGGTCACTGTTAGGTCCATAGACCAGCTACAAAATTTCTGCCGTATGGCTGAACGTTGGCTACAAGGTCGTGATCTGTTTAGACGCTCAACAAGACCGGAAATTCACGAACTTGATTTTAACCCCGCTTAGGAGGCAGAGGATCCCTCTGGTTTCCCTGGGACGGGAGTGGAGGAAGTGAAGCGCTCCCCAGACGCGGCAGGTCATGTGACTTGTAGGAACCGTGGCGTTCTGGGACACTCCTTCCACTCCGATAGTGAGAACTGCACATGCACTTCCCACCCCAGTAGTCAACATGGAGTGGAAGAAGTGAGGCGCACCACTGAAGCTGCCGGTCGCATGACTTGCTGGAACTGTGGCGTAGTGGGACACTCCTTTCATTCCTGCCCCAGTGAGACCAGGAGACTCTTCTGCTACTCATGCGGCCAACCTGGAGTAATTTCACCAAAGTGTTCCAGGTGCCACCCGGAAAACGTCAGGACGAGTGGTCGACACAGGGGACCCCACTCGCCAAAGATAATCAGCAAGGCAACTTCGATGACCCCCTGATTCTCTCTGCTAAAACACAATTAACACAGACTGATCCAACGCATCAAGAATGCGGTACCCAGACAGATCCATTTTGCCCCATGCGAGCAATGTCCTTGCATGAGAGACTTAGTAACAGCTCGCATTTTTGCAGAGGAAGTGACGCTTCCTCTAAATCGAAAAGGACGACGATGGAGAAAGCTCAGAGAGCGGAAACAAGCGGTTTGCTCGATAGCGGTGCAAGCGTGAGTTGCTTAGGACAAGGAGCCCTAGAGTTTGTCTAGAGCTCAGGCTTAAAACTCTCCGCTTTAACAGCCTTAGTTCGTACCGCCGACGGTACTAGTCAGTCCGTCCCCGCACAATAAGAACTACTATAACCTATCGCGGACAGACCGAAGTTCTTACCTTGTTCGTTGTGCCTGGCCTAAGCCAGCAGTTATATTTAGGCGTTGACTTTTGGAGAGCATTTCAACTCGCACCAAGTATCGTCTCCTCTCTCGATGCTCAGCCTTCTTCTTCGATTGAGACGAACTATCACCAATTATCCCCACCTGACAGATCGAAACTCGACACAGTCATTGGAAAATTCCCATCGTTCACAGCTCTAGGTTTAGGAAAGACCGACCTATAAGAACACGTCATAGATACTGATTATGGGTGTTTTCGATTTTGCTTCGGTGTTAACACTTGTGCCTTGAGGAAGCAAATGCATGTTCGAGATTGCGGTGCCATGACTCGAGTTTTGCTTTGGATTGTTCGTTTTTGCCACATTTTGCCCTTTGTGCTAGCACCGATTGCCCCTGGTTTGGACCAGGAACAGCTGTGACACTACTAACACAAATGAAGTAGATGAGTAAAAATAACTGGCATTGGGCTTGTGTGCTGCGATTTTTTATATTTAATTAATTATTTTTACTGTCCTGTTATAATTAAAACGAGAGAAAACGAAAAATCTTTACTCTTTCCCAACCAACCAATAATTATAATAAATATAATTGCTGAAATTGCTGATTTTTTATTAATCTCCATAATTTTCAATTGCAATTTGACAGCGGGTGGCATTAATAAACTCGAACACAGGGTTTCGCACTTGGAAGCAGATGACACTTTGGTGCAGGGTCACAGTAACTCCAGTTGTCCCCGGTGTTATATCTCGGTGGCAAAATCGAAAACACTCTATGCTATGCCTATTAAACAAAAGTATTATCCCATTTCCCCAGCAACTCAAAAGCTGATTTTCGAAGAACTAGACCGTATGTTGGAGTTAAGGGTAATTGAGGAGTCCAACAGTCCTCGAAATTCCCCAGTTGTACTGGTACGTAAATCTGGAAAGGTCAGGCTCTGTTTGGACTCTCGCAAGGTGAACCTAGTCACTAAAAAGGACGCCTACCCCTTACCTCATATCGACGGATTGTATGGACGACTGCAAGACACTCACTTCATTTCGTCCATCGACTTGAAGGACGCCTTTTGGGAAATTCCTCTGGAAAAACAGTCAAGGGAGAAAACGGCTCTGACAGTGCCCGGCAGGCCGCTTTATCAATACACGGTTATGCCTTTTGACTTGTGCAATGCTTCGTAAAGAATGTGTCGACTTATGGACAAGATTATTCCTGGTCGTTTACGCGAACATGTCTTCGTATACCTAGACGATTTGTTAGTTGTATCTCCTGACTTCGAAACTCACCTGAAAGTATTAAGAGAAGTAGCTGATTGCCTGCGCAGCGCTAACGTTGAGAAAATCCGCTTTTGCGTAAAGCAAGTCCGCTACTTGGGTTTCATGATTGGAGATGGAACTCTGAAAACTGACCGCGAGAAAGTAGCATCGGAGGCGGATTTCCGCACACCCCGCTCTGCTAAACAAATCCGCAGATTCCTCGGAATGACGGGTTGGTATCACAGATTCATACCCAATTATGCGACTCTGGCAGCTCCGATTATGGACTGCTTAAAAAAGTGCAAAAGTTGGACTGAAGAAGCGCAACAAGCTTTTGAAGACCTAAAGCAAGCAATGTGTAGCGCACCAATCTTAACAACACCTGACTTCTCTAAAAAGTTCTTCATACAGTGTGATGCTAGCACCTCTGGGGTAGGTAGTATACTCTTTCAAGTTGATGAGTCAGGCATTGAAAGACCTATCGCGTATTCGAAAAAGCTCAATCCAGCACAGCGCAATTACAGCATTACGGAACTCGAATGCTATGCTGCTGTGCTCAGCGTAACGAAATTCAGAGCTTATGTTGAAGGACATCCTTTTACTATCATCACTGAACACGCCAGTCTGAAGTGGCTTATGAGTCACTCCCATCTCTCTGGACGAATGGCTCGATGGAGTTTAAGGCTGCAGGCTTTTGACTTTCAGATCAAGCATCGCAAGGGTTCGCAGAATGTGGTTATTGACACTTTGTCCCGATCACACACTGAAACGGCAGAGGAGTTGAAAGTAAGTGCAGTCGATGTAGACTTAAACTCGCTATACTTCTCCATGGAAGATTATAAGCAGTTGAAATCGGCTGTGCTTGCTAACAAAACACAACACCCTGAACTCTGTGTCTCAGTCGGGTACGTATACAAGAGGATGCAACCCCCAAGCGGTGACTCGATGCAAGAGGACTTAGCCTGGAAGCTTTGGGTTCCATCGGGTCTGGTGGAAGGTTTGATCCATGAGGCTCATGAGTCACCTCAGCCAGTGCATGGAGGCTTTCACAACACCTTAGATAGACTCCGCGAGAAGTACTACCGGCCCTACATGGTAACACATGTACCGGCATATGTATTAAGTTGTCAGGTATATAAAGAAACTAAATCACCTAATACCATTTTGCGACCGCCGATGGGCAAGCCTCTGGAAGCACAACAATTTCTCTATATTGCCTTCCTCGGACCATATCCTCGAACTAAACTTGGAAACACGGTTATTTTTGTCGTGTTAGACGACTTCACAAAGTTTGTTTTGATCAAGCCTACGCATGCTGAGCGAACAGAGTTAGTCAATGCTTTCTTGGAGAAAGATGTCCTATCTGTCTTCGGAGTCCCCGAGACGATCTTCTTCAATGACAGTTCGCCTTCAATAAATTCCAGAAGCTGCTGACTGAATATGGTATTAAGCATGTAAAGACCGACAAATACTCGCCGCACCCTAACGCTTCGGAACGATGACCATAGCGCATGGGACTTACACCTCCTCGCCATAGGAAGTGCATTACGTACTTCAGTTCACCAGTCAATTGGCATGGACCCGTACTACGCTCTCTTCGGTCATCACATGGTTCAGCATGGGTCAGCATATCCAATACTTCGATAACTTGACCAACTGAAGTCTGGCGATGTAAAGGTTTTACCGGTAGCAGACCGCCTTCAGCTGATTCGACCACGTATTTCCGACCACCTTCAGAGCGCGCACGGAAAGCACGAAAAGTACTACAATACTCGCTGTCGCGATGTTACGTACACTCCTGGTCAGGAAGTGTACTGTAGAGTCTTTATTCAGAGCTACATGCAGAAAGGCATCAGTGCTAAGCTGGCCAACAAGTTTGCCAGAGCCAGAATCACTAAGCGCGTGGGACATAGTTTATATCAGTTGGAAGATGTGCAAGGAAAGTCCATAGGAATCTTTCACGTCAAAGACATCCGGCCGTGAAAAGCTTCCAATTTAATAGGCAGTCTAATTTAAATGTTATATTTTATTGTAAGTCCGTTCGTCCGCCGTCCTAGACAGGAATGCCCGGCTCAGTCGGTAGAGTATGAGACTTGCTCTCAGGGTCGTGGTCGTGCCACACGTTGTTTTAATCGAGCGGAAGATCTGAACTCTCCAGCTTCTCATTAGAGCTAGGAGGGGAATGATCTGACTCTCTGCTCGAGGTGGAAGTGACCGTCTATCCTTCTTCCTCTCATTAGGGAATGAAGTAGTACCGGGAACTACCACGGCAGCATAACAGCGCCAGATCCTGGGGTAATCTTGTGCCACCATTGAGTCCGAGTAGATCCTGTCTCACTCTTTTCAGCTCCTCTCTCATCGGACACTAGAGCTAAAGGCCTTGAGAGAGAACCCTGCGTTGTAATATGAGCCATTTAAAAATAGTCTGCGCCATCTGTGAGCCAAGCGTATAAAACCCCTTGACACGTACATGACCAACTATCGTGCACCTTTCTCCTTCTTCTCATGGTTGCCACCTCTGATTGCTGCCACGGACGTGATCTTTTGACAAAGAAGAAGAGATACTTGTTCCATGACAGCTGCCAGAGATGTTGTATTCCGTGCAAAACACAGTAGTGAAAATCTTTCCGTTGTTTAAAAGTTTTGCTACTGAGGCGGAACACCTGTGCGAAGTCAAGATTCTTCATCTAACGGAAGAAGAATGTTGACAAAAACATTTTCGAAAACAGAATCTTCTTTTAAGATTCTGAAGTAACGTTTAGTAAGTCGTTAATAGTCTGTTTAAGTGAGCAGTTCTTAGTCCGAAAAAAGTCTTTAATAGTCTGTTTAAGTGAGTAGTTGATAGTCCGTGAAGAGTCGTTAATGGTCTGTTTAAGTGAGTAGTTCTTGGTCCGTAAAAAGTCTTTGATAGTTAGTTAACGTAAGCCGTTGATAGTTCATAAAATAAAGTCGTTGTTAATCTGTAAAAGTGAGTCGTAAGTCGGTCTAAAACGAGTTTTTACCAGAGTTTGGAATAGCTAGTGTTTCTTTTGTTATTGGTAACCAGAAATATATAAGTCAAGAATTTGTTATTGCATCACAAAAGTGAAATCGAATGTGCATTCCAAAGTAACTATATACATTAAGTAAAAATTATACAACAAATAAAAAGTAGTGAAAAGTACAAAACAAGAAGAATTGGATGAAAAGTAAATAAACGAAGTGATTTAATAATAATCGTGCAAGTTTGTTATAATCCAGCAATTCGTATCCTGACTTAAGAGACTCATTTAGAAAAAATTGGAATTTGGTGTATTCGCTTGACAAATACCTCAGGAGAGATAGTTGAAGCTCTCTAACATCATCAACAAAACAAACAAAAAATACAACAATTGGAAACTTTTCCGAAATAAACGGAAAGTGACATCAGCCTCCCAGTCCACCGAGGGACGAGAAAAGCAGATTCACCAGGAGAATCCAGTAAATCAACGAGGGATAGAAGCACAGATTGCGGGCAGCAGAAAACCACCGCAAATAAGGTAAGCATCTAAGGCTCAGTAGGATAAGTTATTATTTATTTTTACGATAGACTTCTTTTTTTAGATTATGAGTAAGATTATTTTTGTGAGACGAACATTCGTATTCGCGTTAGTAGATTTTTTTTTGCATTGACCTATGAAATGGCATTGACTTATTGAAATTTGTTTTGTTTGGTTTTTATTAATAATAAATTGGTCATGTGTTCAGCGACGTTTATTTTATGGGTTTAAAATATTTAAGTTGATATGTTTGTTTGACGGCGTTGTGAATTGACTACTTTTTTTCTGTGTGTTAATTCAAGTGGCGTATCGGCGTTGGAAGTTTAAGAAAAATCTTTTTACCTTCGTTGTATTCTTCGGTCTTCTTGTTCACGGCGTTGTATTTTTCGGGTTTTTCTGTTTACGGCGTTGTACATTTTCTGCTTCAAGTGGCGTATAGGCGTTAGAAGATTTAGAAAAATCTTTGTACCTTCGTGGTTTTCTTTGATTTTTAGCTACGGCGTTGTTCATTATATCTGAAGTCACAGTTGTTTAAACGTTCGGTTCAAACAATCGTAAATATAATCGGAATACCTAATACTAGGATATAAGGGAAATAGTAGGAAGTTTTCTAGTAACCGGTGTTGCTTATTACGGAATGTCACCGTTGTTCGAGTAAGTTTTGGATGTTATCCAAAACACTAAATTGAGGCAAAGTGAATGGAGGCAGAATCCTCAGGGAAGGTTTTCTCAGACATTAGAGTATTGAGATTAGGCCAAGTGTACAAGCGTAATAGTTCCAGTAGCCCATCTACATTACAAGAAGGAAATGGGTTACAGGAACAAGATACGCAAGTTTAACATGGTCAAGCAGTGGTCATTGCTGCAAGAGAACAAAAACAAAAACTCGACAGCTGGGCGAATTCCAACCCAGAAATACTGCAGTCCCCCGCTTGGAAAGATTTGCAGAGGACTAGGGAAAAAGTTGATAAAATCTGTGAAATAGTGGGTCAAGTCTCAGACGTTAGAAGGAATATTTTCGGCAAAAAAGATAAAACAAACAACCCAGACATGCAACAGGATAAGAAATTCCAAAAGCTGACAAGGTAATGGATCAGATAATATATACCAACCTTGTCAATAATGTATTGGCAAACATACCGGTGTTCTCAGCAGAGCCGGCGGAAAGGGCTGAGACAGATTTACAGATATTTTTAAACATTACGCAAGCATATTATAGAACATTAGCGGCAACTGACCAGTTAACATTTTTATCATTAGTTCCTAAGTTAAAGTTAAGGGGAGTCCCATATGAAATTTGCAATAACAGAACTTTCAATACATTTAAGCACCTTCAGTCGGTTCTCTCTGATTATTATTTCCCCAGCAAAGACCTGGCAGGTCTGACCCAGGACATGCAGTTTTGCCGTCAGTTGAATGGCGAAACAGTTCGACAATAAGCTCTAAGTTACGGGAATGCGAGTTATTCTTATCGACCATTTGCAACAATAGCACAGCTTCTATGTTGGAAGAGTATGAGAGGATGGCCATACAGACTTTCCGACGTGGTCTGTTAAGCCAATCATTAAAACAGTTTTCATGTTTCCTAGAGGAAACTAAGTTCCAGTCCGTGATTAAGAAAGTTGCGGAGATGGAAACTTTGGAAAACCAAAGTCAAACCCCTTTTAGTTTTCCAGCGCAACGCCCCTTTTTGAATTTATCCTTACCACTCACAAATCACTCTTTCCAAACCAGTGTTACTCAGTCCATTCCAGTTAGAACTACGAATTTTACAGGAGTAAACGACAACACAGTTACCGCAGCTAGGCAACAAAGCCATGAAGTAGCCTTATCAAACAGGATGAGTATTAGTAAACAAAGCAGAGGGTTGGCTGAAAACAGGGAAACGACGAGATGGAAGGGGGAAGAAAACGTTACATGCTTCAGATGTGGGCAACCAAACCACATAAGTCGAGAGTGTAGGAACACAAATGTATACTGCAGGAACTGCCAGTCGAGAAACCACAATACTCAGGTCTGCCCAAGGGCGAATCAACCGGTGGTTAGACGAATACAGGCACCCGCAACGTGTGAATTCTGTCAGAGACGAGGTCACTCGATAGAGCAATGCGACGCAATTTGGACGTACCGTCAAAATTCGGGAATCTTTTTTAAGCAGAACAACACGAATGTGGAACAGTGTACCGTCTTCTGTTTTATCCTCAACTTATGAGCCCGAAACTTTCAGACGAGGCGTATATTGACACCTCCTTCACTCAACCTCTTAAACCATTTCCCTCACCCATAATTCCTTTCCTGCCAAGGCTGTGCTTTAGCATCATAAGGTTTCACCTAAGTTTTGGCAATATCTTATAAAGAAAAACCCCAATCCATTCTGTCTCAGGCGAGAGGTCTCCTTACAAACTAACTATGATAGAATACGCAGTCGTATTTTCGCTGAGGAAGAGAAATTTCCTCCCAAACGTGAAAGACAACGATAAAGAAAACGTTCCATAACGAAAACCCGAAGATCAGCAGCCATAATTTCTTCTCTTACTGAATTGAACTCTTCCCCCACTGAGACGAACTTTCACCTTTTAAATACCTATGACAGAGCTAAACTTGACAGGGTCAATGCACAGTTCCCATCTTTTACAGCATTAGCCTCGGGCAAGACCCATTTGGAAGCACTGTCTTTGTATATTTGAACGATTTACTTGTTGTGTCATCAGACTCCGAATCCGATCTGAACATCCTACTAGATGTAGCTGATTGCCCGCGCAGTGCTGAACTCACGATTAATGTCGAGAAGAGCCGCTTTTGCATCAATCAAGTCTGCTACTTGGGCTTCACGATTGGAGATGGAGCTCTGAAAATTGATCGAGATAAGGTAGCAGCTGCAATAAATTTTCCCATCCCTCGCTCGGTTAAACAGATTCATAGATCCCTGGAAAAAAAACTCTAAAACTACTATCCCAATCATTTTCCAAAATTTTCTCCGAAATTCATGTAATTAGTACAATATTTTTTTTGGATTGCACATCTTATTACCTTTAAAAAAAGGTACAACATGCCCAGGTAGAGAAAGGGTGTTGAAATTTATAAGTAGAAAACTTGTCGGGAAATATTTGCTAATCTGCAATTTAAAGAAACTAAACTCATATTAACTCAAAAACCCTTTTTTTAATTCAAAACGTATTAAAATTAATCTTAATAAATTACAAAAGCCGTTCAAAATGTCCACCGCCATATTGGATGCATGCTAACAATCTCCTTCTAAGTCCCTGTTTAAGGCGTATTGCAGCCAGTCTCCCCAGTATTTTCGTTCCTAATTCTGCTAACTAAATTTTCCCTAGTGTCTGGCAGCGTATTGCTCAAAAAGTCCGTATAAATTTCATTAGTAAGCACTTGCGGCAAAATTAATGGCCCTCCCAAATGGATGCCGAACAACCCAAACATTGACACTGAATCTCTGCTGGAATGAGGTCACCTTTGTCCTGTGTTCGTGATACCATCCCTGGTGAATTGAGATTCATCCGTTCACAGAATTGGATCCAGAAACGCCCTGTTGTCAATGTTGCGTTCTAGAAGCCAAATGCTAAATGCCAGTCTTCTCTCGGAATCTCCTTCCAGTAGTTATTGGACTGGGTGATGGATATGGACGTAATCCCTCCCAAATGCTAAATGCCAGTCTTCTCTCGAAATCTCCTTCCAGTAGTTATTGGACTGGGTGATGGATATGGACGTAATCCCTCCCGATGAATAACCCTCAAAACCTTACATCAAGTCACTCCTAATCGTCTTGCGACTCGTCTCGTGCTCGTCTCAGGGTCTTGCCTCACGATGGTGATTTGCTGCTCGGCGTCGGCAGAAGTTCTCAAAGTTTTGAGTCATGTATCCCTGTCCTGTGAAGTTACACTTCCTGTTTCTCTTACCCTCCGGAAAGATTGTGTTTCCGTCTACTACACCATAAATGTAAATAATATCCGCGTATTCCTCAAAAGTAAATTCTACCATTTTTTAATAATTTTTGCTTAAAAGCACCCGTAATAATTGATTTGTTTTTCAACTACGATAGGTATTCTTGCTGACTGACCCTTTTTTATAGCACAATTTCCATCAGGTACGAGTAACTGAACGCCAGGATACAAGGGTGTGAATTCTGGCTCACACTAGCTAATATCGGCAATAAAACAAAATTACACTAATATTTTTGTAACTTTTTTGCAGCAATAATAAAAATTAATTACCTATTTCCCCAAAACAAACATTTTCGACCCTTTATCTTAAATTTTTTTGTTTATTTAAAGAATTTTCTACCTAAAGTGCAATAAAATAATTAGATTGTCAGGGATTTCTAAAGTTGTGGTTTTTCTAATCCTTTACCTTGCCATGTTGCACCTTTTTGGAAATGTAATAAGATGAGCAATCCAATAAAAATAAAAAAAAGGTATACTAATTACTTGAATTTTGGAGAACATTTTGGAAAATGCTTAAATTTAGGTAATCGCAAACCATTTGTTTCACTTTTGAAAATGACTGTACCTGCAATGGTAGGAGCCAGATCAACATTAATAGAAGTTTGAATAAAAATTTGTTGGATACTTTACAAATATATGTGAAATTTAAATATATAATGTTATGTTTGAAAACAAAAATTACCTGTAATGTGAGCCAAATGACGTTTCCACACGAACGTATCTTTAGTAAGTTATGAACGTGGTAAGGTAAACATATTTTCATTTTTATATCGGAATATTATCCAAATCATCCAATAGTGGATGATTATTTAACGTTGACTTTCATTATTAACGCTCGAAATCGCACTCCAAAAAACGAAAATTTTTGGCTAATTTGCTACTGCACGGATTTCCTCTACGTACGGTGTAATTGCGAAATTGGAAGACCACGTTCTATCAATTTAGATTAACTGGTAAAGAACTCCTAATACTAAGGACAATCAATCCGTCCTGGGAAGAACGTAATTCAAGGGTGGATAATTGTTAACCCCGACTAAGGTTTCTAAACCGGAGCATTCGGTGGGAGCGTAATTCTCCCGGCTTTACTCTCCCAAAGCATCCTGCACGGCCACCTCCCACTTTTCCTGCGTGGCAGGGATGCTATTCAGTGCTCCCTTGTCGTTGTAGCCTTTCACCTGCCCCACTAAGCCGTTTAAGCCCGGACCCCAAATGGTAATTGCTTCTAGATAAGTTGTAAACATAGAATTAATCCTTCTAACTCAGAAGGTGCACTTCTTAGGCAGAAGCCTAGAACCATTTGACTTATTCGCTAAAAATAAAATATATTGAGGCGAATGAGGCTCCCACACCAACATGCAAGAAAAAAAACATTAGTAGTTAACACACTAAAATACGCCAACCCACAACAGTCAGAGGTGCATAGACAACAGAGATCGTTACAGCTAATCCTTGGTAAGAGTCAAGTCAAAAAGAGGACACATATTCACGACTCTATATATGCGTTCTATAATAATAATAATAGTGTTTCCATTCGAATACAGAAGGATCTAAATGCAAAACAAAACAAAAACGAGAAATTAAACAAAAACTAGTGCGAGCAAAAGAATGAATTACAAATTGTAGATACTCCTTTTAAGTGTCACTTTGTCCACAATAGTATCAAAAACGTCTCCAATATCATTAACAGACCTACACATGCGGTTAATAAGCTCGAACATGCCGTAATTAGTGCGTGAAAAAGCAATCTGTAAAGGTGATCGATTGCGTAGGGAATAGGACAGTTCTCTAGGCAATACTTTGGAAGCTAGTTCAACACTGTCTAGCTTTCCCTGCAGAAGCTCATGCAAAAATATCAAATCTGCAACCCAACGACGCTTCTCGAGTGTAACAAGTTGCAGTAACCCTAAGCGCTCCTCATAAGGTGGTAGAATAAGAGGGTCATTCCAAGGCAAATAACGCAGGGCCGATCGCACAAACCTGCGCTGGACATTAAACGTATCGAATGTGGCATCCGTAAAACGGAGACCAAACCTGAATAGCATATTCAAGCAGGGGTCTAACCAGGGACGTAAAGAGATGGAGTCTTATTTGAGGGCTGGGAAATTCCTTGGACCACCGAAGAATAAATCCCAGCATAGAGTTTGCCCTAGCAACGACGTTCATTAATATGGGAGATGAAGTTCAATTTAACATCAAGATACACTCCAAAGTCCCTCACCCCTTCCTTATACCAGTACCTTCAAACATGTACTGAAAAGTACGGAAGCTGCGAGACCTCGAGAAGGACATAACTTGACATTTCTCAATGTTCAGCTTAAGATTTTTCTTACAGCACCACTCATAGAAAATGTGCAACTCTGATTGCAAAATCTTAATATCGTCAATATATATAAGAATTTTACATCTATGAAGCAAATACGAAATATCATCAATAGATAAGATGAATAGCAATGGACCCAGATGACTGCCCTGGGGAACGCCAGAATGAGCCACAAAATCATCAGAGAGTGCGCCACGAAACCGTACCCTATAAATCCTATTAGATAAATACGACTTAATCCAACCAACAAGCGAGGGCGGGAAACCCAACTTAGCCAATTTAAAGGCAATGACAGAGTGAGACAGCTTATCAAAGGCCTTACTTAAATCAGTGTAAATACAGTCAGTTTGGCAACCATCTGTGAATCCACCCACAGTGCAGGAAACAAACTCAACCAAGTTTGAAACCGTGGACCTGCCCTGAAGAAGACCATTCTGCCGAGTGGAGATTAAGCCTTTACACACATCGGATAATTGGGATTGAATTAACAGTTCGAAGAGCTTAGGAATACAGGACAATTTAGCAATCGGCCTGTAATTGGAAATGTCTCTTCTATTGCCACTCTTAAAAATAGGAATTAAAAAGACATCTTCCAGAGTGCTGGGAAATGGCCCTGCGAGAGAGACTTCGTGAATAGAAACAGCAAGGGCCATAATAAAACGGAAGAGCATTTCTTTATGACTGCAGCAGGAACTCCGTCAGGACCACTACAATAGTCAGTTGGAAGTGCAGTAATATGCTTCAAGAGGAATTCGACTATCTATGTGCGAAAAGTCTCTACAATCCGGAATGAAATCAGATGATTCAAATGCACCCTTAAAAGATTCAGCAAATAAGTTACAGATAATATTAGAATTATTTCTGGAAATCCCCCCTCAAAAGCCTCATACAAAACATCGTAGAGACTTGATACGTTACTGTCAATATCGTCACCAGACAAGCAAGTTTGGAAGTCCATCTCGTCAAGATAATCATTCAAAGCCTCAAAATCGGCCGCTCTAAAGTTAAAATTATATTGGCTATCGAGGTCATCGACAAGCACGTCCGACAGACAAAGAAAAGCAACAAGCAGTGCGGGGTGAAAGACGTCAAGCTAGCTTTGTCAAGGCAAGGAGGCTGGGTTCAACAAATGTGAGCGTGGAGTTCGTGGAGAACACCAAATCAAGCTGCCTTCCCATATTGTTACTCACATCGCTCATTTGGCAAAGCCCCAAGCTAGCCAAGGTGTCGAGGAATAACGATTGTCCTTCTGTCAAGTCATGGGGACGAAAGCTATCGTCATCATCATCCGCTACCCATCGTACATTGGGTAAATTGAAGTCTCCCACTAGAATAATTTCATCCTTAGAACCCAATCGATCATAGATGTAGTTAATATGCTTAATAAGAATATCATACTGACTCCGACCATTACTTTCAACGACGTTAAACGCATCTGGAGGTATATAACAACAAATCAAGAAGAGGTTCCTCGAATCAAATGAAATTTTCACTGAAACTTGTTCCAGCTCCAGTTGGTCAGAAAATGAGGGAGTGTCGAAATGATTAGTATTAAGAAAATTCCTGCAAGCTATGAGAACCCCACCACCGCGTGCGGCCGAGACAGCATGCCTATCCCTACGGAAAACCTGATAGGAGCCATTAAACAGTTCCGCGTCCGAGGTGCAACCACGTCTCAGATAAAGCTATCACATCAAAATCGCAGTTAGTAGATGAGAAATAAAAATTATTGTTTTGGTCCTCAGTCCTCTCACATTCTAGTAGTAAAGAGAGAGCTTGCCCCGTTTTTTGAACTAGGAGACTGAACTCCTGACATGGTGCGACGGCGAGAATTGGGTACGAAGACCTTACAAAAAACATCCTGGGGCCAGAAATTATCACTGAGCAGAGTATCAGCTACCTGGAGTCGACAACAAGAAAGATGCGTAGGAATTTAACTGCCCACTTATTTTCTTACAGGACACCTCCGCCGTGTCAACACTCCTATACCGAAGGAAACGCAATATTTATAGTCGCATATTCCAGGCGTTAGACGAGAGATAAAAACAGACCTTGGACGAGGAACGACGGAGAGTCCAACATCATCAACACTAGACTCGCCAATGTTCGAGGGCATGACGGTAGGAATCACATCATTACCACCGCCCAAATCCCCTCACTACCCCCATTGATGTCACTAGACGTGCGAGCAGTGATATCCGGACCAGGAAGGCCAGAATCCTCCACGGAGCTCCCCACATGGCGCCGACGCCTTACCCTAGATTTAGCTTTCGAATTGGAGTCCTTCACCCTCTCGGACGAGGAGTTGGTAATCGCACCACTAATCTTACCTTCCGTCTCCGATGCAGGCTGAACGTCGAGTACAACAGAGGGTGGCGGCTTGGAAGCAGCATCAAAGTGTGATGACAGGGCCTTGAAGTCGGAAGCCACAGAGCCCAGCAGCTCAGAGTTGGCAAAGACAGCCGCAGACCAGTTACCTGCTTGACGCCGCGACGGATGTCCTCAACTATGGGGATGACAGGTGAAGGACCCGCAGGAAGAAGCAGATTAGGATCGAATCCAGAAAACGTGGACTGAATATCTACTCTGTCAACGACATCCGACAACCTGTCCATCTTGGTGGTAAGGGACCCAGTGTCGTCCGACAAAAGTTGTAGATCGGCCCAACGAGCCGAGAAAGAGCCGACCCTGTCCGCGACAAGAGCAATATCGCCGGAAGCCTCAGGACGTGGCAAGGCTTTATATATGAGCACTGCCCAGACGTCGAGGTTCTGGAGGATCCAGAACCACGCTTCAGACAATCATCATGAAACTGAAGGCCACAGACGCCATCACAGGTAATCCCATCACGGGAAATCACCCTTGCACAAGCGCCACAACAGGCCAAGGGGAAACAACAAAATAAATAAATAAATAGGTAAAAAAAATTATTATATTATAACAATAAACGAAACGAAGATAGCGTCAAGAGATAAAATAAAATAAATAACAGAAATAGGAGACAAGGAATAAAATAAAAAAATAAAATAATAAAATAAAGATGAACAGGGTTAAGATAACAAAAACAGAATAAATAAACAGACAAATAGAAGAGACAGAATTGGAATCAGGGCATACAATCAATAAGTAAAAAGATAAATAAATAAACGAAATGGAGATAGAGTCAAGAGATAAAATAAATCGATCAAATAAGCAGAGACAAAATAAATAGTAAATAAAATTGACAACTATAGAAACAGTAACGTATCTTAGAAACAAAAGGTCAAAAGAGCACAACAAATCAAAATAAATAAACAAAACATAGAGCACAGGCAGAAACAGTAAGAACGAAGTTCACGCAAATATCAACAATATCACTGAAAAGACGCATGCACGTGAACGGGATCGGATTCGAGCAATGACCCCAATCAGGCAAGTACACAAAAGAAATGCACCGGTGGAGTAAGCAAAGGAAGGCCTATGAGAGCACAAAGCAAGTAAACAAACACAAAGCACAAGATCACACGAACAAGGCCAAATGGTTCATACGGAGAATTATTGAGCGGCAACTTATGAAAACGTCAAAATCTAACAAAAGAAGCGAAAATTCACAAGCACGCAGAATTGATAATAATATTATAATTCAAGTTGGACAAGACGACAAAAGAAAAACACTCACGATCGCAGGTTAGAAACCAAATTAATTAATTAAGTTAAAGTAATTATTATTATTAAAATCACAGTAGTTAGGATGCGATTTATTTGCCACAAACCAGACCACAGAAAGACAAAAGCACGTCCGATCACTATGACGATCACTGAAACACGTGACAAAAGACCTTTCTTATGACAAAAAAAACCTATCCATATCTTGAAATAGTCTAAGGGAATCATCCTTTTGGGCCCATCACTTCTGTACATTATTTGTTGTTATATTCGTCCCTCTCAACCTCTAGATGCCTACGAGCCCATAATTGAGGCGATCGACACCCTGCTTGAGAACGCTAACGCCTCCGATGACTTTATTTTATTGGGTGACTTTAACCTCCCCCGTATTCAATGGTCATTGTTCAATGGTTTATTAATTCCAAGAAGAAATCCAATGGTTACCCCTCTACCCTAAAACTTGAGAATACCTCTTCGTCTGATCCTAAGGTTATCGCCAACCTCTTTGTACACTTCTTCAGTAAATCTTTTAGCGACAATTCCCTACAACCTGACCTTAACTACTTTTCATTCTTGGACAAATGCACTCAAACGTCGTTCACGTCTTTCGACCCTGATCCCGAACTAATCGCCGCCAGTATCAACGGGCTTGAGGACGACTTCAACCCAGGTCCTGACGGCATTCCGGCCATCGTTCTGAAAAAGTGTGCCATGCATCTAATTCAACCCCTTACCTTGCTTTTCCGTCTCTCGGTCACTCAAGGGGTTTTCCCTCATTTATGGAAAAACTCGTATATTATTCCCATCTTCAAAAAAGATTGCAAGAACGATGTTTCCAACTACAGACCCATCGCTAAATGATCATCCATACCTAAACTATTCGAAAAATTGGTCTATAATTCCATGTTCTTCCACTGTAAGTCTATCTTCTACCCCTCCCAGCATGGCTTCCTCAAAGGAAGATCGACAACCACCAACCTTACTGACTTCGTCTCCAAAACACTATGTGCCCTGGAAAATGATAAAAATGTTGATGTTATCGCCACCGATTTTAGTAAAGCCTTCGACAAGATCTCCCACAAACTTGTTCAAACTTGATCGCTTAGGCTTCCCCTCCCGATTCATCTCCTGGATTCAATCCTACCTCAACAACTGTCGGTACAATGTTCTTTTCAGCTCATCCATTTCTAACCCTGTTGTCGCTCGTTCCGACGTCCCCCAGGGCAGCCACCTCGGTCCATTAATTTTCATCATTAAAATAAATGATGGTGAATGTGCCATCAATCACTCAGAGCTGTCCATTTATGGTGATGACATGAAAATAATTAAACATATCTCCTCCACAACCGACTCTTTTCTACTGCAAAAAGATCTCGATTCCTTCACCACGTGCATGAAAAACTTTCTTGAACTGAATGTCTCCAAATGCAAGTCCATCTCTTATTCCAGCAAGCGTCTTACCATCACCCCGAGAGTGACCTAGGAATAATCTGTGATAGTGAACTCAATTTCCGTTCCCACATTGACAGCATAATTAACAGAGCTAACTCCGCGCTAGGGTTTGAGAAGCGCTGGTCCAGAGAGTTCTCCAATCCTTATGTTTCCAAATTTCTCTATATCTCCTTCGTTAGACCTCTCCTTGAATATGCCACCCAGGTATGGTCACCTACACAAACAACCCACATTAACATTGAATCCGTCCAGCGTAGGTTCATTCGCTTCGCTCTACGTGATCTTCCGTGGGTAGACAGATTCAACCTTCCACCTTATGAAAACCGTCTGAAACTGATAGACTTACAACCTTTAAGTAAACGTCGTGATGTTTCCGACATTCTCTTTATTCATTAGCTATTAAGTGGTGCCATAGACTGCCCTTCAATCCTGCAATCTTTACCCATCTATACCAATCCCCGCAACCTTAGGTCCACTCCCCTTTTCCGACTCGACCGCCATCGCACAAACTACGGTAAAAGCGAGCCAATTACCAGGATGCTACGAAAAGTCAACGACGTTTTCTCCTTTGACTTCCATCTGAGTAAATCATCCCTTCACAAAGCCTTATATCTTTATCCCGCCCATCTTGATCGCCTTTCTTAATTCTTCTTCCTTTCAGCCCGTATCTACTTTAATTAGAGCTCATATTGTAGCTTTTACTATTTATTTATTATGTCATCATTTATTATAGCTTTTAGTATTAGTATTATGTTATAGCTTGTAATTGTAGTATTATGTAATAGCTTGTATTAAGCTTAAATAAATAAATAGTCCGGGACCCATGGCATTGTGGTCGTGCGGCTCAACGAATTGATCCAACTCCGTCTCTGTGAAGTTTAAAGATTCTAGCTGTTTACCGAATTATTAATGACGAATAAGTAATAAGTCAATTCTTCATAAAGGTTTTCTTGGAAGCCGAATCATGGTTGCGTTTGATAAAGCTCTTAGCCGATTTATTTTAGGAGAACATAAGGTCCTTTCTGCTGTTCAATCACAAGTAAAAGCAAAAGTTAATATCTTTTTTTTTAGAAAAAGAATTATAAATTGAAGTACGGTGTCGAAAAGTTGATATAGACTCGTCTAAGGTAAACTGCGTAGAAGTATCATTCGGTTTCTTTTGTTTGTCGTCGGCTTTAAGGTTGATGGCAGATTATTAGCAGAAGTTAGTTCATAAGCTGTAGGTGAAGTGAAATGTAAATATATAAGTAGGTAAGCCTAATGTAAAGGTTAGTAGTTTTGATAAAGTTTAAATATAAATAGGTTTTGGTTTTATTTGCAGTGCATTGCATATCCTTAGGGCTTAGCTCGCCACCGCTATATATATATATATATATATATATATATATATATATATATATATATATATATATATATATAGATATATTCGCAAAAGTAAAGATGGAAAACTGGGGCTTTATTACTGAATACGATTCGATTGCAATAGATCGTAAATATAGGAAATTTAGAGTTAAATGGACCTAAAGCTAGCAACTCAGGCAAGTACAATATCTCTTTTTAATCTCATTCGATTCAAAATTTTCTATATTTACGATCGGTTAAATCGAATCGTATTCAGTAATAAGGCCCCTATATTGTCATCCATCCTTAGTAACTATTTATTAGTTATATGTGTTTAATTAGTTATATGTGGACGTGCGATCACCCCCGCCCCTTACGTGGAAATATTGCAAAGTAAAGATGGAGTATTGTATTGTCATCCATCGTTAGTAACTTTGCAAATTTCATCAATTAGTTATGTAAGGAAGTGTGTTAAACAGAGGATGCAAGATTTGAAGACAAACATTCTGAAAAACTGAAAATTACATTGTGAGTTAAAGAAAATAAAATAAAAATGGAAAATATTATTTGACAGATCATATGCTTATTTGTAAAATGAAAATTTTATATTTAACACTCGAAAATATTTATAAATTTGTGATCTTGACACGGATTTTCATTGGTAAACCCCACTGGAGGGATTAATAGAGAATTTCATAACGAACATTTAAAAGAAATGCATCTTAAAATCTTTAATTTTACGATCTACAAGTTGGGTGGAGCACAACACTTTTGTCCCGTTGTGACCCAGTTGGATAAATTTTACCTTAACATTATTGATCTGTCCAATTTCATAGAATTCGGCCCTGGAGGTTTAAAGTATGCGATCTACAGATATACTTTAATGTACCTCCTATTAATTAGAGATGGAAAGACTAATATAAAGGAGATAAACACATGAGAGATAATTTTGTAAGAACTAGTAACAGTCAGAAGTCTTTGCCAAAAAATTGAAGAAAAATGGGCTCAATCGGGTGCTTTCTCAAAGCTAATTCTTCATGGCTTTAAGGAAATCTAACGTTACCTGATAATGTTATTCAATTGTTTCCTAGTAATTTACAAACTGGTACAAGTAGCAGGCCTGGTACGCCATGAATTATGGGTTTTGAAGCCTGCAGATTCAAAACCAAACTACGTCGACTCAAACACTACGTTGAATCAACAAGTCATGAAAAATTTGCCACCGGAAACTTCAAATACAACTTTAGAGGACAAAAAAATAAATTCAGCATTGACAGTAAAGGAGCTTTTTTTCAATTGCTTCTCTTAAAAAAGACACTACAAACAGAAAGACCCGCAATCAGAAGATCAAGCAGTTGCACTAATGGTTGACGCAAACAACGTTATAAGCCAGCAAGCTAAAGAGTAACACAGTAAATTGTATCCACCATATTACACGGTTAAAGCAGTCGAACAGTTATGTTATTTGTTGAATTTTATTGCGAAACGGATCATCTTACATTTAAGTTAATATACACACATGCTCTTTTGTAAAACATACATATGAATATATATTTTCTCATTTATTGTATTGCATTCTTTCTAATTTGTCCATTCTTGAATTAAACGCTCATCAGTAAAGACGTGTTCGCTCTTACAATTCCACAAAAACCTCAACAGGTTATGGGCCCAGTGTGCGAAAATAAATAAATCTGATGACTATACAGGAATCGGTTTTCGGCTTATTTAAAAGTAGTTTCTAGTCGAGCGGCCTGAAAAATGGCTGAAGTTTATGAATTTTTTTCTCACAGAAGAAGATAAATAATGTTTAATTCGGCTTTTTAACCTATTAGTTTAAAAATGTTTTTTAATCCTTTAAATTGTAAAATTTGCGAGATATCTCGCACTTCTGGAGCCATGTAGCGCGTGCAACGCGCTGCACCGTGCAGGATTCCGCCTTCCTTTTTTATCTAAAACACAAAAATCAAAGTTATTTGGAAAGGAGAATAAATTTTCGGGGCCGTGGACCATGGACCGTTTGAAGATAAAAGCCGATCTTTTTGCTCTTTTTTTGTTGTTCATAGTGGTTAAAAAAATAGTAAATATTAATAATTTTTGTTGAAAATGGTCCATAGCCCCCTAAATTCAATAATCTTTATTTAGTAGAAAAAAGAAGTCAATCGGTTGAACGGTTCGACTGCAACTCTGCAGGGCGTGTCTAAAAACATGGCTTTGAGAAAAACGCGTTTAAAGTTTGACAACCCTTAAAATCGTTTCTTTTGTCGAGTTCTGATCTGCGGGAGAATTTTTTTGAATCAAAAGAATATATAAAGAAGTGTCGCTAAGTGCAATTCGTTGGTTAAGCAAGAAAAGCACGTGAATGCGAAAATGAATTTAGCGAATACATCGCACATCGAAAAACTCGATGAAGACAACTATGAGTCCTAGAAGCTCCAAATGCGAAGTGTTTTAGTGTTCAATGATCTTTGGTGTTTTACAAATGGAGATCGTAAAAGGCCCACGGAAATTGTGTCATGGGACGCAAAAGATTCCAAAGCTCAGGCGCTAATTTTTCTAGGAGTCAAAGAAAATCAATTAGGATACATAAGAAAATCGACCACGTCACACGAGGCGTGGAAGGCTCTCGAAAAAGTGCATACATCCAATGGGCCCACGAAAAAGATGAAAAAGGCACCGGATCAAGGCATGGTTGAACATATTCGAAATTTTCAAAGTAACGTCGATCTGGAAGAGGCTGTTATAACAATACCCAAAGAATTGTTATCAATTATGCTCCTTAACACACTACCGGACGATTTCGAAAACTTTTGCATCGCGATCGAGGCAAGAGATGACTTACCTGAAGCAAGTGCCTTAAAAGTCAAATTATTAGAAGAAGATGCAAGAAGGAATCAGAATTCAACAGAAGGCGAGAATAGAAACGCACAAAATGCATTATTCTCGCAAGTGAAAAACAGTTCGAAAGGCAAAACATATGCGGCAAGTAGTAAAAATCGACAAGTCCAACATGAAATGTTACAGTTACGGGAAAGTAGGTCACAAAGCCAGTGAGTGACGAGCAAAGAAAATGGCTAAAGACAAAATTGATAAATTTGAAGCGGAAATGTCATCTGTTTTAAGTGGATATGCCGATGACGTCATGGAAAGTGATTGGTGTCTTGACAGTGGAGCGAGTGCACATATGTGCAATGATGCAAATAAATTCGTAAGCTGGAGCAGCAAAGGCCGATCATCCATAATAACGGCTGGTGATGACACGTTAGAAGCGCTGGGAATGGGAAATGTGGAGATTAATTTTAAATCAACGAATGGTGAATATGCAAAGATTAAATTGCGTGACGTTGTGTTTGTACCGAAACTAAGGCATAATCTCATATAACTTCGAAAGTAACAGAAAACAATTTCGTAGTGACATTCGAACGAAAATTCTACATCGTTGAGACGTATAAGAAAGAAGCGTTGATTTGTTCAACGGAAAGCGGCAATGTCGACTTACTTCGATGGCACCAGAGGTTAGGACATTTGAATTTCAAGGACGTCAAGGCATTAAAAAACAACGACTTCGTAAAAGAAATAAGTGCACACTTTAACGAAGCAGGCGTGAAGTGTATAGTTTGCGAAAAGGGAAAGATCTGTCAAGCACCATTTCACTCATCAAGCGAATTGGACGATGAAATCTTAGGTACAATTCATTCAGACAATGTGGCCCAATGAAGAGAGAAAGAAATTGACCAAAAATTGATAAATATGTGTGAAGGTAATTTCGCATAAGCTGCTCGGATTAACTCCGAAATATGGCAGCCCCCACCCCCCACCCACACCATATTGGTGGGAAACGCAGAATCCGGAGGCGATCTTGCCGGCATGAGAGAGTGGTTTCTGCTGGTCGAGCACGCGGAGTTTTGGTATTTGAACCGTGAAGTCATGTTGGTGAAAAAGGAAGAAAAGGAAAACGTTTTGTACAGGAAGAATCAGTGCATTGGATGTAAAGAGAATAATCGATAAGTACCATTTTGGTTTACTTAAAAGCTATGTATATTGACGAAAATTTATTATACCATGCAAGTTTGAAAGAAAACATGGTTAGGATAAAATGTTGAATTTGCAAGGGGCCCATCTTGAACGGAAAATGATTACATTAGACGGAAAAAAATCATAAAATCAAATTTACAATTTGCGTACGTAAGTCTAACAATCATTTAGGATATATCTTGAAAATCTACAAAAATAATAAAAGCTTCAATAAATTTCCGTCTAAATAGTTTTAACCATAAAGGATCACAATTAATGCATACGTGCTTATTCTGAATAACGTTGCATACTTATCCATATTTATCAAGCAAAAAAAAAAAATATAACGACCATTGTTAAAAAAAACAAACAAAAACGGATAGTTACCTCGAAGTAATATCACCAATATCATTAATTAATTGGAATCATTGGAATTGACATCATTCGTCAGAATATATGTAAATAGTAATTGCAAAATATCAATTAAATATTATATTTATGAATATTTTTGAACCGAAATGTTATATTGTTATACCCTAGAAAATCGACATTCGTAATTCTTTCAATATTGGAGGAATGGAAATTATGATTTCTTTAATAATTTATTGAGGATTTAGTTGTTAAGTTGTCTTTAAAGATGCATTACGTTATCTATATCAATAATTTGTGGCAGGAATGAATAATGTACATGCCTCATATAATGTTCACTCTAAGGATATTGACTCTAGGGATATTGACTTAGGTCAAACTCGTCAGCAAACATTTTTCCTAAAACTATCTAAGAAAATAGTTCTGGTTCCCTTTTTAATTTTTTTCAGATGTTCATATAGTCAAAGTGCAGTGAATTCCTAAGTAGAAGTTCCTATCTAGCTATGAAAATATTGGCCTCTATAAACCTTTATGCTATCATCGAATAATAAAACCAAAAAAATATACTACTGAAATGACTACTACCAAAAGAGATGCTAATAACTATATGACATTAAAGAAAATACACAAATAGACGGAATCAACAATGTGTAGCAGCACTCACATTATTTCAGATTTTATTTATAGATTTTAATGAGAAATAAAAAACATTTAACTTGTTTCTACGTATAGTAGTATATAAACGAGAAAAATCAAAGAAATTATTAGCTATGGTTAACACTAGAAGATTAAATGTAAATAATAACATTAAGATACAGCCTATATGTCCCGAAGGTATGAAATCTTATATAATAAGAAAGAGAACGTTATTCTCATCGGAAACTTCCACTTATTGCGCATAATAAAATTAGATCATCTACTTCTTTTTCTGATCATCTACTTATTTTTTTTTATTAGATCGTCTACTTTATTTATATTATAAAAATAAGATATAAAGTATTGTATAAATGTGCGAGTGGATCAACGATAAATCCCTCTATTATGAACATTATTTAATGAGAAAGGGTGGTAAAAGGTTAATTTAAGTAACTTTAGAGTAACGTGTTTCGAAAGCAAACAAACATCAACAAGAGAAAAAAATCTCCAACTTTAATAAACTAATACTATTCATAAAATAAACACATGTAATTACATGTGTGCAGAGATCAAATTGCGAAACATACGTTGTAACGAAGCTAAATTCCCGGCTGAGAATTATTAAGCTTATTCGTTACAATTAACTCCTTCCATCTATACAGGCACCAATTAGTGCAATTTTATGTGGAAATTGCTAAAAAGAGCCCATGTAAGAAAATAAAAAGTGCTGGGTCGATGGAGATTCGAACACGGGACCCCAGTATAAAAGTTGCCTTGAAGATATAATTCGCACGAGAAATTGAAACTGGGTGAATAAAGCGGAGGTAATAATTTCTCTTGAAATATGATTCGCATGTAAATTTGAAACATCGTGAATATAAGCCAGACCTCAGACAGGCAAAATCACCTTTTCCACTCCTTCCCTTCCTGAGTTTTCTTATCCGATACCAGGTCGTATGGATCAGGCATAGTCCGGTCATACGAGAATTCCCAGTCCAATACCCGTAAGTAGTTTAAGGGCAGTTCGCTGCTCGGGCCGAGTACCCGTGTTGAGGGGAAAGGTCAAAGGGACTTAGCTCCTAGCCGTAAGTAGATTAAGGGCAGTTTACTGCTCGGGCCGAGTACCCGTGTTGAGGGGAAAGGTCAAAGGGACTTAGCTCCTAGCCGTAAGTAGTTTAAGGGCAGTTCGCTGCTCGGGCCGAGTACCCGTGTTGAGGGGAAGGGTCAAAGGGACTTAGCTCCTAGCCGTAAGTAGTTTAAGGGCAGTTCGCTGCTCGGGCCGAGTACCCGTGTTGAGGGGAAGAGTCAAAGGGACTTAGCTCCTAGTTGTAAGTAGTTTAAGGGCAGTTTGCTGCTCGGGCCGAGTACCCGTGTTGAGGGCAAAGGTCAAAGGGACTTAGCTCCTAGTTGTAAGCAGGTTAAGGGCAGTTCGCTGCTCGGGCCGAGTACCCGTGTTGAGGGGAAAGGTCAAAGGGACTTAGCTTCTAGCCGTAAGTAGTTTAAGAGCAGTTTACTGCTCGGGCCGAGTACCCGTGTTGAGGGGAAGGGTCAAAGGGACTTAGCTCCTAGCCGTAAGTAGTTTAAGGGCAGTTCGCTGCTCGGGCCGAGTACCCGTGTTGAGGGGAAGGGTCAAAGGGACTTAGCTCCTAGCCGTAAGTAGTTTAAGGGCAGTTCGCTGCTCGGGCCGAGTACCCGTGTTGAGGGGAAGGGTCAAAGGGACTTAGCTCCTAGCCGTAAGTAGTTTAAGGGCAGTTCGCTGCTCGGGCCGAGTACCCGTGTTGAGGGGAAAGGTCAAAGGGACTTAGTTAATAGTCTTAAGCCAGTAGATAGGGCCAGCTGTTCGAGCCTAGTACGGGCCGTTAGAGGCATAGGAACGGCTCAGGGTAGAGTAGCCCATAGTGTTAAGTTGATAGCCGTAAGTAGATTAAGGGCAGTTTACTGCTCGGGCCAAGTACCCGTGTTGAGGGGAAAGGTCAAAGGGACTTAGCTCCTAGCCGTAAGTAGTTTAAGGGCAGTTCGCTGCTCGGGCCGAGTACCCGTGTTGAGGGGAAAGGTCAAAGGGACCTAGGTCCTAGCCGTAAGTAGTTTAAGGGCAGTTCGCTGCTCGGGCTGAGTACCCGTGTTGAGGGGAAAGGTCAAAGGGACGTAGTACCTACTTAAGTACGTAGAAATAAGCATTTGAATTATTACCCGTAGTCAGTAAGTACTGGAAGGGATTGTTAGGATTAGGGGAATAAAGATAAGTTTAACAAAGACCAGGTCTTGTCAATTATACGCCCCTACCCTATTCTCTCTCTCCGTTGCGTGGACCCTGGCCTTTCTTCACTGCAGTTACCCAGGCAATTGATTTTGTGACTTTCCCACTACCGTACCGATAGAAAAATCGCATTGCGTTGGCGCCCGAGTAACCGAACCGGGGAAGTACGTCACAAATTTGGCGCCCGAGCAGGGACCTCGCCAAGTAGGATAGGGACACGGAGAAAGGAGTCCAGAGAGAGAGAGAGAGAGAGAGAAAGGAGTGGCAAGATTCGGTAGAAAGAAAAGGAGACCGAAGGGAAAATTCCCGTCCCGAAAGACCGCGGCAATGGCAGGGGATAGCACTTCAGAGAAGAGTGGTACTAGTGACGCGGACCAACCGAAAGAAGGGACTTCGAAAGCTAGTTGTAGTAAGCAAACAACTAGTATGTCTAGAGACTCCACGGGGAGCGAAGCAACAACCGAGGTTGAAGGCACCCGGAAGGAGAAAATAAAGGTGTTTTGGGTGTACCGGCTGAATAAGGAGGCACTAGAAGGAGCCTTAGCGGACGTAGGCCAGGACACCACCGGAACCGTCGACGAGCTGCGCAAAAGGCTGACAGCGTGGCTACGCAGCATCCCGTCACAACCTATGGAAGAAACCATGGACACCAGTTTCCTAGAACCACCGCCCCTATTGCCAAGAAGGCGAACGGACGTGATGGAGAAGGCCCGTAAGTGGAACGTACACTTCGATGGGTCCGGAGACGCCGTCGCGTTTCTAGAGAGGATCCACGAGCTGAAAGAGGGATATGCATTCGACCAGACAGACATGCTAACCGCCGTAACCGAATTGCTGAGAGGAAAAGCATTACTCTGGCATCGCAATAACCGGGACCTGATAGACACATGGACAGTGTTTAATAGAAAGTTCCAGGCGTTCTTCTTCCCCCGGTCATACCAGAAGACCCTACTCGAACAGATTACCAACCGCAAACAGAGACACGGTGAGAGAGCACGGGCTTATGTCTTGGAATTACAGACGTTGATGAGGAGAAACGCCGAACGCACAGCCGAGGCCCAGTTAGAGAGGATCTACGCGAATGTAGCGACGGAATACAAGTATTATATCCGCCGTCGAGACTTCGGCGATCTGAGGACTCTCATAGAACTATGCGACGAATATGAAGAGCTCCAGGTGGAAACGAGACCGCAGAGGATTGCATCCACACAAAGTAGGCTGCCAGTTACCCGAACCGCTGACATAACCAGAAAACCGCACACCATGCTCTCCATTCAAGGATACAATCGCCAGAATTGCTGCTGGAGATGGGGTCGCCCTGGACATGCACGCTCCCAATGCCCAGGACCACCACGACTATTTTGCTCGTTCTGCGGTACTACGGGGACGTTAACCCAGGACTGTGCATGCCGACAGGAAAACTCGCGACGGGCGAGAGCGCTTGGGAACCTTACCGTCCCATCACCAGAATCGAGGGGCGCATAGCCCACCAATATACGTCGAGCCGATAATTTCACCAGATCCGTACCTGCAGAGTCACCAGACACCGTCACTACACAGTCAATCAACACCATATAAGAGAAACGTAGCCGACTGTCTGAGGATATCGCCATCGCAAGTCAACCGAAACCAGATAAAAGAACAGTGAACGACTGTCCGAAGAAACCGCCATCGCACAGCCAACCGGAACCAGATACGAGAACAGAAACTGACTGTCCGAGGAAAACGCCATCGCACAGTCAATTCAAACTAGATAAGAGAACAGTAGCCGACTGTCCGAGGCAACCGCCATCACACAGTCAGCAGAAACCAGACATGAGAACAGTAATCGACTGTCCGAGGAAACCGCCATCGCACCGCCAACCGGAACCAGATACGAGAACAGAAACTGACTGTCCGAGGAAACCGCCATCGCACAGTCAATTCAAACCAGATAAGAGGAACGTATCCGACTGTCCGAGGATACCGCCATCGCACAGTCAACCGAAACCAGATAAAAGAACAGTGAACGACTGTCCGAGGAAACCGCCATCACACAGTCAGCAGAAACCAGACAAGAGAACAGTAACCGACTGTCCGAGGAAACCGCCATCGCATAGCCTACTGGAACGAGATCCGAGAACAGGAACTGACTGCCTGAGGAAACCGCCATCGCACAGTCAGCCGAAACCAGATAAGAGAACAGTAATCGACTGTCCGAGGAAACCGCCATCGCACAGCCAACCGGAACGAGATCCGAGAACAGGAACTGACTGCCTGAGGAAACCGCCATCGCACAGTCAGCCGAAACCAGATAAGAGAACAGTAATCGACTGTCCGAGGAAACAGCCAACCGGGACGAGATACGAGAACAGGAACTGACTGCCCGAGGAAACCGCCATCGCACAGTCAACCGGAACCAGATAAAAGAATAGTGAACGGCTGTAAGAGGAAACCGCCATCGCATAGTCAACCGAAACTGGAGGGTTATCGATTCATAGTCATCACCAATCACTTAGCCCTGAAATGGCTGAACTCCCTGCAAAGCCTTAGCGGCAGATTAGCCCGTTGGGCATTGGATTTACAACAGTACGACTTTCTCGTACAATACCGAAGAGGGGCAATGAATAAGGTTGCAGACGCGCTATCGCGCCAACCCGTGAATCTCCCGACACGTGAAGATCTATGTTATGTTGGACCTTCTAGTAACCAGATCACCTGTACATGGTACCGACAAAGATGGAAAGAGATAAGTAATAATCCGGCAGCACACCCAGACTACAAAATCGAAAATAACCAGCTATACCGCCGTATGCCGAATCATCAGGACATGGATGGAAGTGGAGAGGCATTCGCATGGAAATTGTGTCTACCGACGGAACAACGAAGCGAAGCTCTATTACGCTGCAATGATCTACCGACCGCAGGCCATCTCGGTATCGCCAAGACGATCAGCCGATTAAGCCGGCTATACTACTGGCCCGGCATGTTCCGAGATGCAGCCAATTATGTCCGCCGATGCAAAAACTGCCAGCAGTTTAAACCGCCACAACAATCGAAACCGGGACTAATGTATTGGACCAAGGTCGAAAAACCCTGGGAGATCGTCACGACCGACCTTATCGGTCCGTTTCCGCGAAGCAAACAAGGCTTCCAATACGTCCTCGTTTTCCAAGACATGTTTACCAAATGGGTAGAAATACAACCAATACGTCAAGCCACCGCCGCCGCCGTGCTAAAAAGCTTTTTGGAACGAATCGTTTACCGCCACGGCTGCCCAAAAACCGTCATTTCCGATAACGGAAGCCAGTATACCAGCCGCTTGTTTCGAGACGAACTAAGAAATCTTGGAATCACACACCGCTTGACACCGCCCTACACATCGCAAGCAAACTCAACTGAGAGAGCCAACCGAGTAATAGGGACCATAATCGCCCAATTCACCGGGCAAGACCACCGACAATGGGATGCCCATTTACCAGAGATAATGTTCTCCATAAATACCAGTAATCACCAGACAACGGGTTTTTCTCCCGCTTACCTGAACTACGGCCGAGAACTCTCTGCTCCAGGAGACCCATCCCTACCAGACAACGATCACGAGGGACCCAGGGAAAAGCAAACCAGACTAGAAGAGATCTAGACGATGGTACGGAACAACCTCAGCAGAGCCTTTGCGACTCAACAAAGGCACTACAATTTGCGGCGAAGAGACTGGAGACCACGAAGGGGAACACTAGTCATGAAGAGAGAATACCCCCTCTCCGACGCAAATAGGCAGTTCAGTGCCAAACTCGCACCAACATTTGCCGGCTCTTACCGAATCGTGCAAGTAATTTCCCCCGTGATGTTCAAAATCCGCCCCGAAGAGAACGAAAAGGGGAAAACCCAGGTCGTACACATTAAAGATCTCCGCGAGTACAACCCAGAACGTATAAAAGCCGTAGCCACCCAACCACTCGACATCAGTCTTCAAGTGACCACCGCCGAGAAAATGGATCCAGGACCGAGGAAGAAGCCGACCATGGAGGAAATCTGCGCACGGAGGAGGATGCAGCCACAGAAGCCGCCCACGGGCCGCACCGTCATGGCACCGATGTGCGCCATAAGGGAGAGCGTACAACCCCCAGCCACACCGAGGAAAACGACGTGGAAGCCGCCAATGGAGAGCCGCCCAATAATTCTCATAGAGGCCCAGCCCCAGAGACCAGCGGGACAGAAGAAGCGACCACCAGTCAATCCCGACAAGCCCCCGGACCAGACGACTAAGAAGACACCGCCTGCGGCTACAACCATGGTAGCTGCACCAGCTATAAATCCAGGACAGGCCCGAAGACAGAAGCCAACGGCCCGGTCACCACCACCGACGAAGTTACCAACCGCCAGAGGGAGGACCGAAAAGTCGATGAAGACGCTGACGGTGGTCACAATACTGCCACCCACACCATCCACCAGTACCGGGCAGGGCAAAAGTCCATCAACAGCGACCCTGCCCCCAAGAAAAATAAAGATGCCGACGAAGCTACCGACCGATAGAAGGAAGGCCCTTCCACAGAAGACGACACCAGCCGGGATCTTAACCGGAACACCAGCACTGCCCAGCCTCATTCTGAAGCATGTTATCATGCATCCTTAAGTACCTTTACATAACAAGATTTTAGTTCCCGTCGGGCGGTTGCTCACCGTAGTGTCCCGCTACCAAACCTAACTTTTGTCAGTATAGCACCGAGCCCTCAGCATCTTACCGGCACAAACTTGTTTTGTGTCTGATCCTAACGCATATTTAATGCTTCGTTTCTTCCATTAATCAAATGTTATAAGTAAAACGAGTGGACCCGCTTCTTTGTGTAGTTCCCTTCGGCAGTTTATTCCGCGCAAAAGTCAACACGTCTGCATACAAATACAAATGGGCAGTATGATAGGGGCAGATCTCTCGCCGTCTCACAACCTCCATCCTTATCAATCCCTATTGCTTTTATGTCCACTCTCCTTAAAATGTATTGGACTATTTTATTTTATATAATTATATAATTGTCTCTTGTGCCATACATCTCTAGCTTAACACAAAATTTGTGGTTCTCTCTTCCCTTGTGTCCGTCGCGCCACTACAGGTGCGAATACTTAACAATCCAGTTAGTTTTTTTTTCCTGTACAACCATGAAGATAACTAAAGTCGTCGAGGTCAGGTGGGACACAGATATACATGGCAAGTACCCAAAACAGACAATCAAAATAAAACTAGACAACACTCATAGTCTTTGTCGTAAATCAATATACTTAAATAGCATTATGGATGTTGTACGGCGTGTGGAAATGCTGAAGACTACCAAAAGATAACCCTCAATCAAATTGATAGCATAGGATCAGCTTTCCTTCTTACCAAATTAAAACCTCCATTTCGCTTTCAATGATGATTCTCTTTTAATTTATTTTCTATTATTCTGTTATTATTTTATAATTTCTATTATTATTTTTTCCGTCAGATTCTATTTTTGTGTTTGACAAATTAGTTTTGTTATTATTTCATTATACTTAAATTTTTTTATAAGTTCTACTTTTCCTTAAGATTCCCTGTCCTTTTTATAACGTTTTTTGAAAAAAAAATTATTTTACTGAAATATCTATTTAAAAAAAAACCTACTTCCTGAGAAGACAATAAGCTGACGTCGACTACAATTATCTTCAACCAGTACACTTTGATAATGAGACCTAACATTGGATATGTCTGTTCACCCCTATCAACGCTCGGTTCTCTTAAATCGGTTGAAATGTCTACGAAGTTTCTGAAACAATCTCGATCTACCGAAACGTGGGCTGAAAAAAAGAAAAAAAAGATGAGTGGTGGTGAATCTGTTGCACACGACGCTGACACAGGTGAAGATCTGGATGCAAGAACTTCTCCAAGTGAGAAGGTTCACGTCCTCATGTGTCAAACTGAAAAAAATTGCAATCTTCAAAAATCCACCTAACCAAAAAATCAGCTATGGTAATCTCCGCTGGGTCAGACTCCATGGACGAAGGGCTCCAAACGAATCGAGTTAAAGACAATTAACAACATATGTGACTTAAGAGCAAATTTTGCTGTGGTACCTGGCTGTGACGTCGAAATAACTAAGCCCCAATTGATTACAAGGCAAAGTATACCATCGAAGACACACGAATTATCTGTCATGAATTCTAAAAGGAAGTGTTATTCTCGTAACCAGCCTTCACATCAAAACAACAGATTCCGCTCAACTGACAGATTTTAGTTTTCGTTATGATGAAAATAAAAAGAATTTATTTTTGAAAAGAAGGCTCTACGTAGTCCTAGGAACGACATGTAACCGATTATGGGAGATACAGTAAATCGTTGTCAGAGGGAGGATGCACAAGGTGCACTCTCAAAGGCTGGATCCGGTTTAGACTCGAGGATTACGGCAAGCTGGAGGCCATCTTGCTTAAGCCTGTATTGGGGAAGACCTTTGCGCATGTCCTTTACACGGTCCGCAAGGCGTTTAACCCCGAGAGCTGCGGGGTCAGGGTGAAGGCCGTCCGGCAAACCAGGTCTGGTGAGGTTCGGCTCGAACTAGGGCAGAGCACATTGGAGACCAGAGCAGCCTTCTCAGGCGCCTTGAGGGACGCTGTTGGATCAGCAAGCAGTGCCAGGCAACTGGTCCCCAGAGCTATACTGGAGACCAGGGAGCTTGACGGCTGCACGACCAAGGAGGAGTTCACGGCAGCTCGCAGGGCTGATCTGGGGGGGTACAATGGCCACCTTCAGGTTGCGCTGACACGTCCAAATGGCTGGGGACAATGCCTGGTCATTATTGAGGTTGAGGAGACGGCCGAGGCTGCTGAGGAAGGTTCATCAGCTGGATTCGTTTTGGGTTCTAGAATCAACAGAGCCTGTCACCTTAGGGTAAACAGCTCAAGGGATCTTGGCAATAGGTAAGGAGTGCGCCTTATGAATAAAAGGTGAAATCTTGTTTTAATCAGGAAAGCTGTTACAGACACTTGCTTGACATACTTTCGTTGATTTCATTTTATTCTCTGGTCTTCTAGGAATCAGCGTTCACTACAACATATCCTACGCGTAAGCAATAATCCTTAAATCTCGGTTAATTATCTAATTCTCATGCCCACAAATATACAAATATTGTCATTTCTTTCTGCAGATATTGTTCGTCAACCGTAATATTGGCGGAAACCTAGACGTGAGTGAACTGAAGGAACATTTCAAGTCATTGTTAAACAGGCCGGCTAACTCAATGCAATTCCAATATCCGTCATCGTTTATAGTAATGGAGGAACTGGACAAAGATATTGCTATGGAGGAATTGATGAGGGTATTACTTAGGGTGAAAAATAATAAGGCGTCCTTCCCAGATGAAATTCCGGGATGTGTGTTGAGCCCTATGTTATTCTCCCTTTACTTTAAATTACCTGAGCGACTTCATAGGGGGTGGAGTCACAATTGAGGGCATGAATATTCGATTGCTGATGTACGCAGATGATGTGGCTATACTCGCTGATAATCCGGAAGGTCTCCAGAAAATGATTAGTAACCTGGAAAATTATTGCAAGTTATGGAATCTTTCGGTTAATTTGGAGAAAACTAAAGTCTTCATTTGTCAGGTGTCAGGTCCAGTAGTGAGAAGTGGTTTTTTCAAAATCAGAAGATTGATATATGCAAAGAATATAAGTACTTGGGAGTTATATTTACAAAAAAGCTTTCATTCCAAAAACACTTAAAGGAAAGATTAGATATGGCAAAAAATAGCATACACGTATCATGGAGAAAATGCGTTCTAAAACCATATATAAAACTTTCGGATAAATTTAAGCTTTACAACGCAGTTAGTAGAGCTATAATAACATATGCGGCGCAAGTGTGGGGCTTTATACGCTTTGAAGAGGTTGATAAATTACATCTATTTTTTGTTAAGAAAGTCTTTAGACTGTCAAATTGCACTCCAGATTATATGCTACACCTGGAAACAGGATTGCCCATGCTCCATAATAGATTGCCTAAAATTCTTACAAATATAGTAATAACGAAAAAACTTTCCTGGCATCATTCACTCTGCGAAATGGCAAACAAACATGATATTATCTTAAGTATGACGTAGCTGGCCAATTGCCTAAATGATATCCTGGTGAAAGAATCGGAATGGAGTCAGAGTAAAAATTTAGAGCAGACTAGACTGAGCATTAGGCATGATTTGTACCAGGAACTGAACCATTGAATTGCAGATGAATCGAACTATATAGATGACAGTCATGACATCAAATTTATAAAATGTATTTTAATGTGTACGCTGCTGTTGCTGAACGCAAACTCTTTTAGAACGGAAGGAACAACTGAATGTTCTATTTGCAATTTGGGGAAAGAGGAGGACATATTTCATTTCATTGTCCTATATTTTTAACATCACAGGGCCCAATCGCTAGTAAGCAAGTTACTCACACGCGATGAGGTTATTGATTTGCTGAATGGTAAGGATTGGAATAATGCCTTATATAACTATTGTAGTGGGGCATTTAAGCTTCGGAAAATGCTGGTAGAGGAATACAATTCTTAATCTTTGTAGGATTCTTCAGATGTTGACGTATTGTCAATACATGTTTTGCTTGATTTCACTTTTGGTAAATCGCTATGTTTTACTCATTCTTAAATGAAATGAGATTGCCAATCTAGACAGACGACTACGGTCATTGTCGAAGTAGTTTTTTGTTTGTTTCTGTTATATATTTGTTTATTTTTATTTTTGGTTATTCTTTTTCTATTTAGCATACAGAAGTATATGTATAAACAAAAGTAAAATTTTTATTTATTTTTTATTTACGTAGGATATAATTGATAGCGATGAATTTAACTATAGCTTTAATAAATTTAAATGGACTCAAATAATTGTGAATTGAATTTAGTTTTTTTTGTTTTGTTTTTTTTTTTTTTTACTTTAAGAGTTAGGCATGTGTTTAACTATTGTTGTTCACTATGACTGGTTGTCAGACAGTGACATCTTCTCTGTAAGTAATGGAACTCACTATACTGTCATCCCAGTGGTGAGTGAAGTGAAGACGCTGGTCAGGACTATGGTACTTCCACGTTGTGCGAGGCGGAAACTGGTATTCGGTGGGTTTGACACTGATTAGCAGGCCAAAACCTACTCCAACCCAAGCCAAGGTGGAACTGCATACGCCGAGGGCTGCGTGGCTAAGGGGTAGCTTAGTCGTTAGTATGCGAACTCTGGATACCGGGCGACCTTCAGTTTTAATCTAGCCTTCTCGTGGTAGGTAATGCGGATCTCTGCCACGGGTGACTGTCCTTTCTCCGCAAATCGTGGGACCAAACATGGATAAAATAAAAATACAGATGCAAAATGATGAGAAGGAAGCGGAGGAGAGGCTGCCAGACGACAACCTAACGGACATCGAAGGCAGCGGGGGGAGGGGGGTGAGACCGAGCGAAGGAGAGGAGGAAAGGCTCCTCAAATCGCCAGGCAAGGACCAGGATGACAAATCCGGTCTGAAAAGCCACCGAGGAAAACTTCGGAAGGACTGAGGAAGAGAAGACGGTGGTAAAAGGCGCGCCATGTCCTGACGAAGCTGAAGCGGATGGACCCGGCGTCCATCAGCCAGAGGGACAGGAGGGAGATGATGCGGGCGAGAAATCTCCTGGCATCACATCCATACCATGTCCCCTATACATATAAAAAACCTGGCGAAGGCGACAATCCTCAGGGAAGTGCCTCTATCACGGAAAAGGCGTGTAAAAGGGCGCGTTCCTTAGATAAGGTGGAAAACGCAGCCAAGAAAACTAAAGAAGTCTGACAGAACCCTGTTCATGGTAATACCAGTAGGACTTCCAGGACACCTGCGAAGGGCGCTGCAGGCTGTTCAGCAGCTACAAAGAGCTCTGTCGCTAACCATCTGAAGAATGCGGTAGCACCTAAGGACGGGGTAGTCGAGAAATCGGCAGCGGTGGGAATCAAAAAACCACCAAGGCCATCAACCTCAGACATGAGAAGGGAAGGCACGGCTTTGACGATGGCGGAGGCTGCCCGTAGCTACCTGAAAGTTGCAGTAGTAGACACTGGCAACAAAGAGTGGAAGCTCACGGCGGATCAGATGCTCCTGGTGGAGAGGAAGCTTATGGCGGTCCTAATGGAACACTTAGCGTCGAAGCCGGGAGGACCTGTCCCACAATACGACACGGCTGGCTGGCTAATTGGAGTGAAGCTGTTCTGCTGTAAGGATCAGTTTTCACTGGACTTTCTGAGAAGCAGCGTGTCGAAGCTGGGGGCGGTATGGGACAAGGCGAAGCTACAGGTCATCCCAAGCACGGATATTCCAGAATATCCGAGGGGTAGGATCTGGTTGTCAGAGCCTGTCTTACCCGCAAAACGGTTCTGGGATGACAGAACCCCAATATTCCTTGCGGGGACTGGAAAGTCCTTCGGATGGTCGAGCCGAAGCCGACGTCATCCTGCAGCTGACAGATGAGTCCCTACACCTGCTGAAGCGTGCAGGATTTAAGCTGCACTGTGGCTTCAGCTCGGTGGCGGTAAACCTCTATCGGGGGACACAACCGCAAGGTCCTGGGAAACCCGAGCCAATGGAGGTGGCAGCAACCGGAGCGGAGGCTGGGAAACCAGCTGTCCAGGAGGTAGCCGGCCAAATTGCACAGTAGTGCAATGAGAGGGCAGCAGTATGGCGCCTACATGGATCGCTTCGGCGTACATGGCGCATGACGTCTGCATCCCACCTACTGAGGTTCAGGCACTGGCAAAAGCAGCGGATGAAGGGAGACGAGACCTGTTGTTGGGTTGCGACGCCAACGCACACCATTCGGTTTGGGGAAGCACGTACATCAACGAACGTGGTGAGTCTCTATTTAACTTCATTTTTAATTCTAAACTTAGTATCTGTAACAGGGGCAACAGGCCCACATTTATTACAGCAAATAGGGAAGAGGTTTTAGATATGACACTCGTAACGGAGTCAAATGATCTAAAGGTGGACGACTGGAGAGTATCGGGAAAGAGGTTGTTTTCGGACCACTGCTGGATACGCTTCAGAATCAACCTCCTGCCAGAGCCTCGCATCCCCTTTAGAGACCCGGTCAGAGCAGACTGGGATGAATTTAAAAGACCAGTAGCGCATAGCGTACCAGCGCCAACGTGCGAGATTCTCGAAAACACCCTATCCCTTGATGCTTCAGTGGAGGTACTATCTATGCTTGGTGGAGCAGGAGCCTGAGCGCGTTAAGACGGGAGACGCGGAGGCTTTTCAATAGGGCTAAGTCAACAAAAACAGCTGAAGATTGGACCGCCTACAAAAGGGGTCTAAAAGAGTATAAAAACTCCATTAGAAAGGCCAAACACACTTCATGGAGGGCTTTCTGTGAGTCCATTGAGAGTGCAAGCGAGTCCGCTAGGCTCAGGAAGGCCCTCGCAAGCAGTCCCAGTGCTCCCTCTTTCTTGGTGCGGGGCGATGGTTCCTTTACAGAATCGGTAGAGGAGACACTGGAGCTGCTTATGATTTCATTTTCCCGGTAACTCGGACGCAAATAGGGCGGCAAGTTGTGCGGGTAGACCGGCTAGATCGGAGCTACCAAGCCTGGATTCCGCCAGCAACATAGTAGCACAAGACAGGGTTGAATGGGCAATTAAAACTTTTGCGCAATACAAGTCACCAGGAATAGACGGGATCTGGCCTATCATGCTGCAAAAATCACAGGCTTCAGTTATTCCGTGGCTTAGGGTGATATTTAAAAGCTGCCTCTTCCATTCCTATGTCCCTCTAGCTTGGAGACAGGTCAAGGTGATCTTTATCCCCAAGGCAGGAAAAAGTGGACACATAATCGCTAAAGACTTCAGACCAATTAGCCTTTCATCGTTTTTACTTAAAACACTAGAAGGACTTCTAGAAGTATACTTGCGTGAGCGTATTCTACCAAGAGGGGTTAGCGGCTCCCAGCAAGCATATACAAAGGGAAAGTCAGTTGAAACTGCGCTGCATGTAGTAGTAAGAACGGTTGAGCAGTCACTTAGTAACAGCGAATATACGTTGGGGGTGTTTCTTGATATTGAAGGGGCTTTCAACAACGTCAAGGCTGAAGCAATTCACGATGCCCTTATGTCTCACGATACAGACCACTCTATCTGTCAGTGGATTGACGCAATGTTATCAAGCCGCCAGATCCACACAAAACTGGGCAACCACGAGAGATTCAAATCCGTAGACAGAGGAACACCCCAAGGGGGCGTATTGTCACCATTATTGTGGCTCCTAGTGGTCAACGATATCCTGATCTCACTTTAAAGAGATGGGATAAAGGTGGTGGCTTATGCAGACGACCTGGCCTTACTGGTATCAGGAAAGTTCCTAAGCACCATGAGCGAGTTGATGGAAAGAGCACTAGGTAAAGTCCACAGATTGGCGAAGAACTGTGGTTTATCAGTCAATCCTCAGAAGACGGAGGCAATCCTATTCACAAAGAGGAGAGTGATCGAAGCCTTCGAACCACCTAAACTGGCGGGTAATACCCTAGCAATAAAGACCCACACTAGGTATCTAGGGGTCATACTCGATTCCAAACTAAGCTGGGGTATGAACATAGATGAACGCGTGAAGAAAGCGTCAATAGCGTTCTACGCCTGCAAGAGGATGTTTGGCAAGAAATGGGGTATAAGCCCTCGTACTGTCCACTGGATGTATACCTCCATAGTAAGACCTATTCTTACATACGGCATATTAGTCTGGTGGACTGCTCTAGAGAAGGAGAGCAATCTAAAGAAAACAAACAAGATTCAAAGAGCTGCCTGCTTGGGCATCTCCGGAGCTATAAGCACAACGCCAACGGCTGCAATGGAGACTATGCTCCATCTCCTACCGCTTGACGTCCACGGTAAAAGTATAGCTGCACGCAGTGCTGTTAGACTGAAAGAGTCCAAGTGCTGGAAGAGCTCTGATAACGGCCATAGCAGTATACTAAAGACCTATCCGGGGGGCTATCTGCAGGTGAGCACCGACTACACCACCCCACAACTTAGTTTTGGAAAGGTCTTCTCCACAAGAATCCCAACTAGAGAAGAGTGGGAAGAGTGGGGGGATGCCACAGGTGTAGAAATATCGGTGTTCACAGATGGGTCTAAGTCGGAGGACGGGGTGGGAGCAGGGGTCTTCTCGGACTACCTAACCATATGCAGTAGGTACCGGTTACCGGACCATTGCAGTGTATTCCAAGCGGAGATCTTGGCCATAGAAAGGGCGGTAGCACTAATACACGGGCGCCCAAACCTACCAATGGGTAGCGAGATATACTTGTACATCGACAGCCAAGCAGCTATCAAGGCGCTGGACTCAAACTTAGTCAGGTCACAGCTGGTCGGCAGGTGTTTGGCGGGTCTCCGGACGTTAGGGGCGAGACACAAGGTAACTCTCTGCTGGGTCCCTAGTCACAGTGGTGTTCAAGGGAATGAGGCAGCTGATGAGCTGGCAAGGGTGGGATCACAACTGGATGATTCCTCTACTGACAGATCGATCGGCTGTCCGCTAGAATCAGTAAAGAGAGAAATTGACCTTAAGGCTACTCAGCTCGCTAAACAGAAATGGAGTAACTTAACCACATGCAGATTATCAAGGCAGCTGTGGCCTGAATGGGATTTGAGAAAAACCGCGTTCCTGCTAAAGGGAAGCCGGATAAACCTCCGAAACATTGTGGCAGTTATAACTGGCCACTGTCTTTTCGGTAGACACGCAGAACGTCTGCGCGTTCCCACGAATGACTTCTGCCGGAGCTGTATGGACGAGGAAGAGGTGGAAAGCATTCAGCACTTACTCTGCGAATGCCCGGGCCTAGCAAAAAGAAGGTACAATGCAATGGGCGTGTACTTCTTAGGAGACATGGGCGATATAGCCGGCATCGGGCTGAAGCAGCTCCTAAGGTTTATTAACAGCTGCGGCTGGTTTTAGTTAAACCCGGCAATCAGGCACGGTTCCACGGATGTGGTAACACAAAAGACCATTTATAGGTCTATGTGAGGCTGATCGGCTGTAGGGCTGATGGCCGCCACCCTAACCTAACATAACCTTCACTATTGTTGGGTTTAAAATATGCACAGAAGTAATTTAAATAAAAACATTATTATTATTATTGTTCGTCAACCAATATGTGGTAAACCCTGGGGATAACCTTCTCATACTCTCTCTCTCCGCGTAATACCAGACAGATGTCCGAGGTTATAGGGACTATGTAATGACAAGGGCTAGACATAGTAGTTGGATGTGGTGGGATAGCCCTACAAGCCTCGTACCATCTTGAGGCTGGGGTCGCTTTCCGTCAGGGGCATGATTTTGGTCTATTCCTTTCATCCTTTTTCCTGTTTTCAATTCCCTTAATAGTTTGTGCTTTCCCTTTTTAATAATCTTCGGTCGATCAGGACTTTAAGAGTGCCCGCAAGAGTGTGAGGCAAGAACCCACACCGATCCGGCGAGCTAATCACGGCTATCTAGGCGGGACCCTCACCTCTTCGATCACCGACCAAGCCTGCACGGCTGCTATAACGCTCACCTTTCCCTATCGTTTTTGGTTGTGAGCCCAGACTTAGTCGGGCTTCTCACAATCCTCTATCCAATTCATGTCCTCATGCTACCGCTTGATGGCAGCATGAGTGCATGAATTCACAACTACCAAACGACAACAAGTTTAGTTTTTGTTTTATAATTAATAAGTAATTGGAGTTTGCACATAATCAGGAGATTTATACTCAATTGTGCTATATTAAATAAAGTATTTATTTATTTGTTAGTTATTTAATAAAAAAGCGCGTGAAATTCGCGTGAAGGCAAAATATCTTTACGCGATTACGACTGATACATTTTTTATTCGTAATGGCCATTTTCATTCAGTAAAATTTTATATGTACATAAATCATTTGGATTAGATAAAGGATGTTTAATATCATCCGGTAAAAAGTAGAAGTCGGAGAACTATAGAGTTGCAACCTACTCTTATCTTACGATAATTAAGTTTTTATTGCTAAAGAGATGCTCTAAAACTTCTTCTTTTCTTCCCGAGAAAAAGGAACTCAAAAGTTCCGACGACGACAAATTACGATAATAAGGCAAGCTTCCCCCTGAATGTAAAATTGTCTGCGGACGCCGATAATTAATGCTAATAATGGCAGCTTAATAAAAAAAATACTTACGTGGAATTACTTCAGACGTTGTTGAAGCCAAAGCAGCTGTGCTATCAGAGCGTCGAGATTTGGAGAGACTTGAGTTTCCTTCCTTTCTATAACCTTTAAGGGCTTCCGTAGAAAGATTATTTTTAAGTTTTTGTGATTTCATGAATGAATCAAACAATGCAAAAGCAACATCTCGGTTATTTTTCGTCCATGCTCCCTTCAAATCATAAACCACTAACTTGTGAGTTGGTGTTGACGATTTTCGCTCCTCGGTACTATTTGGTTGAAGTAAGGCTTCTCTTCCATAAGACACTTTTGCCACACTCAAAAAATAGAAACGAACAATTTTAAAAGTATCTGAATTAGATATATTTTCGGAACTGCTATCAAGCTTCTCGCATAAGATACTCTTCAACCATATCTCAGCGTCATTCAGTTCACAATTCATATATACAGTAGACCAATCTGCGCGAGGTCGGTGAATCAAACCATCATCAATTGGAGACAACGTCAAACAATGCTCTGAACTGAAAGAAACACGGCCACCATTCAATTGAAAACCTCGATGTAGCGCATGAGACATCCAGTATAAAACTTGAAATTTATGCAAACTCATTTGCAAGTTGGCTTTCTTATAATGGCGGCTAAGTTGTTTTTTCCTCGGCCGAATATTATTGAACACTTGACCTCTTCTAGTTGGTCTTGTTACACCAGACAAAATTAATTTTAAGCTTTCAAACCACCGCAGTGTGCTGCCATACAACACCAAGCTCGGAATGTCAATATCAGGTTCATCGCCGTGAGTGGGCTTAGTTTCAAATGAAATCCATATGTTAAGGTTTTGTGACCGAAATGCACGAAAAGAATCATGTACTTGATTACTAGAGTACTCCGGCAATTTATCGGGGGCACAAGGAATAACTGCATGATGATCGTTGGGATTAGCTAAACATATCCAATTCAATTTGAAGGTAAGTTTTAAATTTGGAAAGTGGAGAAGCCTGCAGTCATCGTACCTCGACGCAGTGCGCACTGAAATCTGAAGGTAAAATTACTAATTGTTTTACTTCATAACAATTGCTCCTACGTTCAGTTCTCCCTTAAACATTACTTTAGCATTTGTCCAAATAATACCGCAATTGTTCCAAGTCAGCTCCATTTCTTCAGTTGTATTGTAAGGATCAAGTGAGGCGTGTAGCAAAACGGTGAATTGCTTAACAATCATAGTGAGTCTTCCATGTAACAAAAGACGCATTTTATCCCAAAAAGGCAACACCGGACTAGGATCTCTGGATGGAGCAGATATTTTCTCAAAACTTAAATTACATTGTGCCATGACAGGTTCCCAACAAGGACCAAAGGCATAACTACAATGTTCTAATTCACAATCGAAGTCATGGTAAAATTTTAAAGCAGTCATTCCTCTTTGAACCATGTCACTTCCAAATGGTGGTCCTATATCAATTTCAACATCCCGTTTCGCTCTTTTTGGGGCCGCTTGCTCTGCTCCACACAATGTACCGAATAAGCGCATAGTCTTTACGTAAAACATAGGCTGCGGAAAATCTCTGGAATATTTTTATTATAATATAATATATTCATATAATAAAATTTGACTAACCTCAACATGAATTTCCATTCCGTGCAGCTAACATTTACAGCGCGGCACCATAATGTCACAAACTCAAGACCTTCCTCGGGCCAAGGACTATCAGAGTCTATATCCCTCATAATTCTTGTTACATTAGAAGTTCCGTGTATTGAAGGATCTGCCATTGCCATGATTTCTAAATCTGTCATGATCCATGCAAACAGTCTCGTCCGCATGGGCCCGCTCTCATTTATCTTTTTTGATCTTTGAATATATATTTCAGAATTTTTCTTAATTAAGCTAGCATATAAGCTTTCAATTGTCCCGGCAGGCACTAATAAACGCTCAGAGCAGCGTTCTGCTATTTTCTGTTCAAAAAGCCTCTTGCGTTTCAAGCTTTCGAGGTATTCATCAACTAGAAGTACATAGTTGTCCCGAAGCTTGACTTCGAAAGGATCATCACTCATTTCAAGTAAGAATTCTTTGATCTTTAATGACACAATATTATTATATTATATTAATATCATTCAAATATTTTGACATTTACCTGAATTATCATATCACTGGGCAAAGGAGAATCAGTGCTGAATTCCTTTTTCTTTATGTTATGAACTGTCTTCAGCCATTTGAATAGAGAAACAAACTCGTTTTGAATAGCATCTGAGAAATCATGGTCGTATGGAAATATTCCCTGTAAAAACCGATTATAAGACAAAGCGATTTTGCAAAATAAAAAATAAGATAGGGTTAACATTATATTGTTAATTTGCAGTCGTTGTATGACATTAAAACGTTATGCCTTCATTCATGCTGGAACCAATAATAAGGGTCATTGGTGGAGTAATAAGATTTAGCTATTTACCTCAGCCACGCTACATATCAATCAACATATTTTTTATGTTTGTCGAATAACGAAAACGACACTTCATGTAAATAATAACCAGATTAAGCTTTCTTCATATAAAGGATGCTCTTAGAGTACGAGATGATAACACTTATTTACGCTATCCATAAAATATGTGACGATAAATATTCTTACTTTCAACCGTTTGCCCTCCTTATCACAATATACTAGGACTTTGTGAAGCACCTCCATAAATATTATCCCTTCTTCTCCTTACATGAAAACTAAAAAATTATATTAACCTAATACGGTTTTTCGCTACCGCTTTCAACTACTGCCGCGATTCACCTTTTTTGGAACCTTTTTTTTACAGATTTTCGTAATGTATCGTGCGGTCGATACCAGTGAACAGATTTTACGTTCTAGTACTTACTTTTAAAAAAGAAAAATACTTTTACTTTTTACTACTGTTAAGGAAAAATATACAAGGCTCTACTAAAACAATGTATAGTCTTTATTTAAATATCTAGTACGGGATAAAGCATACGAAGTGACTTAGTTATCGCTCTGGCCAAAAACCTGCAATATTTACAGGTTCTAGGCAATTTTGGAGAGTCCGAAATGCCGAAATGGTGTTTCAAAGACTTTTGATAGACTCTGCCTTGCTGTCCTTCTAGGCAAACTTCAAGCATTTGGTCTGCAACCTTCTTTCTTATATATAATTACAATAATTTTGCAGGGGCCATGTATAGCGCATTGTCCGCTTTAGATAAAGTTGGCGACCCCACAATCTCTGAAAGTATTTACTCTCTGGAGCATCGACGAAATGTCGGCTGTCTCTCACTCTACTATCGCTATTTCTACGGACATTGATTCCATGTAGACACATCACGACGCGCTCTGCAAGAGCTTCAATTTGCTATGCACTCCATGGACTTTAGTGCAATATAAAACTGAACTTCCGCAGTAGAAATGTAAAACGCATGAAAAAAAAATTAAAACAAGCCAGCAGGACTAACTAGTCGCTTCTGAATGGCCGAACAGTTAGAATTCGAATAGTCGGCGTATACCGTGGTCAGAACATCTCTACAATTTATTTTTACTGCTGTGAAAGTTTACCTAACTTAACTATAGTACCAAAATACTGAAAATCTTTCCTAGAAACTTTATATAGATAGCTGCAGTTTACACTTCGAACATCTTAGCATAATTTATCAAGTGGTGTGATAAGGAAGTGTTTCAAAAATTCAAAACTTGATATCATATGACAAACTAATACTTAGACATAATGCGGATCGAATTTATTGAATGTACTTGTTGTAATTTGTTTATATATATATTTACTTTAAAAAAAACAATTGTTTAGTTCATACTTCCCTACGAATCAGTGAGTAAAATATAGAATAAAAGGGACATTTAATTTCTTCCCTCGTCATAGCTTGAACAGGTAAAAACGTGTATATCCAAAATAATAAAGTTAATTCCTATACTGTTTCGCTTTTAGAGTCGTTAAAAACATGCTTCTTATTTAATAATATAAATTCTAAAACTTTTATTTACCTTCAATATTCCAATTGTAGTAACCCAAACTTTATTTGTAGGAAATATAAAGCCTTCCACATTTTGTCGTTCTATTGTTAACATATCGATTTTAGCTAATGATTGAATATCTACGTCTTTGAAAGTAAAGATGTGTTGATCGTCTATTTTAGCAAAAACGTTTTCAACTGATATAAGAAAGCGTTCTTTTCGACTAATAAACATGTTTTCGAAGAACCATTGCACAGTATGACGCTCCGAAATTTTTATTTCAAAAATGGTATTTCGTTCAGCAGAGATGTCTATTGTGAACTTATCTAGCGGTTGAATGCTCTTAGTATTATGTTTCCGGGATTCAAATATTTGCAGTTCGGATCTGAGCTCTTTTATATCTCGCCAGAGAGTAACAATATGCATATGTAAATTAGAATTCCATGTAGCTTCAGTATCATCCAATATGTAAAGTGAAATTTTCGGACCATTTGTTATGGTAGAAAACTTTTCATATTCGACTCTTACAACTTTGATGTTTCCAAAAATATCCGTAAAATCTGTGAGAGAAAGAGATGGTGTACTTAGAGAGCGCATTATTGCGCTTTGGAATTCTTCAAGCTTAAATACAGATATTTGCTGAGTTCTGGTCAATGTTACTTCTGTCAAACTAAGCAAAATACAAGCCTCATGGTGATTTATAAAGTATGCAGTTATATCCTTAATTTTAGCTGTTACTAAAAGGCCAACTGGTTGGCGGGAATCTGTTTTAGTTTTTGAATTACCATTGTTATCAGAGAATATCCCCCAGCCATATTGTTTTATGCAGCGGTTAGCTTTTATTACAAATTCAGCTAAACAGCTACTGTATTCTGTCCGTAAAGTGTGTACTGACAGTTCTAATTTAGTTACGTTTGCATAACTACTTAGTTTTATCAAGCTGACACCCATAAAAAATGGACTTCCACGTGAATGGCTTTTCTTTAAGTTGTTGGTATCGTTTATTGCATTTCCAAGCGACCACCACAATGATTCTATCATTAACTCAGTGCTCCAATGTCGGTTGTCGAGAAGAAGATTGACGATTCTATTGTTATAAACGCTGCTTCTTTTGTCATCGAATTGCTCTAATAAAAGTCTTGTATGACTTACGCTTACAGCTGCATTCTGGTCATCAAGTTTTACTAAAGTAGATACATTCCAGAGCTCAGCACAGCCTTTAACAATTATTCGTTTTAAAAACCACTCTAGTAGACTATTTTTGTGAGACCGATTATTTACTTGTAAATTCTCAATAACCTGTTTTGATAACAGCAAGGGCGGCGATATGCTCTTTTTTCTAGAGAGGAAATTATTATTCACCCAGCTGTAAATTTCGCTGTGATTGTAAATTAATTGGAAAGTCTTTAGTTTAGAGTAGATGTTTAAAATATCATTTTCAAGCTGAAATAAATTTGCTTGTTGCTCAGTTACATTTATTACTTATAAAATACCTTCGAGTCTATTGAAAACTGTTCTATGAAAAGAAGCTTCTCGTACTTTGTGTCGATATCCAAATGTTGAAGCTGAATTTTGGTATACAGTGTCGGTAGATGTATATTTTCACTTAAACACTTGGAATTAAATTTTCCAGTAATCTGCAAGGAGTTCATGTAAAAACAGTTAATGCTTAACAAATTATGTCACCGTAAAAAGCTGCATTTTAGCGCTAAAATCATTTTGTGTATTTTCTTTTACAGCTGAAAACGTTGCCGCTTTAATAATAAATGTAAAATTCTTAGGTATAATGGGAGCCACTTTATGATATGCCTCATTGCTGTATTTTTTAGAACTTAAAGTAGAATACTGCTTAGGTTTTACTTCAAACGTATTTGTGCGCTTTTTTGCTTCACTTAAAAAATCATACAAGCCGCCGTGGATTGTGGTCTTTGCATTATTCATTGATAGCTGTAGTTTCTGCAACAATAAAAAATTAGAATTAAACAAAATATTGTAAAATAATATTTTTAAAGCTTACTTCCACCGAAAGTGGCCCCTGAGCAATTAACACTCCATCTAAAGACACATCAAAACTTAATTCCGCTAGGCATGGACGAATTTTGTTTAAGTTTTCCAGTGACTGTCGCCTTGCTGGGCAATGACGGAGTATTTTTGCCTTTAAAGAAATGTTTGAAAAAATTAACTAAAAAGAAAATGTGATGAAGAATCGAAAAAAAATTTCCGAAATACAAAGAAAAAGTTTAACGCACAAACGTTTTATTATGTGTTGAATACTAATTGAATAATAAAATAATAACTACAAATCAGATAACATTAGACCTAGCGTGAATCCCGGCGGTTCATTTTCATAATTCAAAATACACTTAAACAACAAGCCGCGGGTCAATTTAAAATCAGTTGTTATAGAATCGAATTATGTGGTCTCCAAGCTTAAACAAAAGGTTATGACATCCCGAATTATATGGCTGAACAAGTAGCTGATTAAGTTGATAATTCCGCCACCTGAATCGTTAGCAATTATATGAATTGACCCTGGCCACAACAGATTATTATCTTCATAAGCTTTGATTTTAAATAAAATCTTTAGCAATAGTATAAAAATGTTACTAACCATTTTAAGAGAAAGAAGTTTCAGAACGTTTTTAGTCAAGAAGCCCCCACGGTGTCACAAGAGAGAAAAATTAAAAAGAAAATGGAAATCAAAAATAACTTCCACGTAATCTAGCTCTAGGAAGGATACCCTGATGTTAAGTCTTAAGATGGTTTTCACACATCATTGAAGTCTTCACTTACGTAAAGAAAAAAACAAACAACTCTAGAGGGCTGTTAAATATTGAAATGCACTATTATGAGAAAATGTATCTTTTTATCAAGAAAAATATTGTGCCGACAATAACAATAAATCACTTTTTACCTCGACGAAATATCCTAAGAGAAAAAAAAAGATTGTCAGGAAAACTACCAAATAACAAACCAAGAATTTATATATAGCGAAGAAGAAACTCGTTGAAACTTACAATGTGCGTGAAGGTTTTAAATATATATTTTTTTCTATGTCTTATTCGAACCAAAGCTACTCTTTGAAAGCAAAGCTACTCCTATTGAAAGCCAGGAAAGTAAATGAAAGAAGATTTTAGAACTGAAATAACAGAAACAGAAGTTTATTAAAAATAATTGAAAAGAAAAATTATGAAACAACTACTTTTTAATGTGATAACGATTATTATCAAAAGAACTTTTTTTTTCTTTTCACGGAAGTTGGTGAACGTATTTAATTCCTATAAATACTATTATTATTAATATTTATAATATATATATATATATATATATATATATATATATATATATATATATATATATATATATATATATATATATATATATATATATACCTATATATATATCGTTCTTGCAACCTTATATTAAACTATCGAAATTATCGAATTAACCCTTCTTCTTTCATATATATATATATATATATATATATATATATATATATATATATATATATATATATATATATATATATATGTATATTATATATATATATATATATTCTTGCAACCTTTTCTGAAGATGGGAATAATATACGAGTTTTTCCATAAATGAGGGAAAACCCCTTGAGTGACCGGGAGACGGAAAAGCAAGGTAAGGGGTTGAATAAGATGCATGGCACACTTTTTCAGAACGATGGCCGGAATGACGTCAGGCCCTGGGTTGAAATCGTCCTCAAGCCCGTTGATACTGGCGGCGATTAGTTCGGGATCAGGGTCGAAAGACGTAAACGACGTTTGAGTTTATTTGTCCAAGAATGAAAAGTAGTTAAGGTCAGGTTGTAGGGAATTGTCGCTGAAAGATTTACTGAAGAAGTGTGCAGAAAGGTTGGCGATAACCTTAGGATCAGACGAAGAGGTATTCTCAAGTTTCAGGGTAGAGGGGTAACCATTGGATTTCTTCTTGGAATTAATAAAGATATAAAAAGGCTTGGAGCCGGATATGAGGCTAGTTTCCATCCGTTGGAGGTACTCATAGTAGAGGATATCACAACGTTCAGAAAAAGAGGTATAAGCAGATAGGTAGGAAGAATAGTCAGACTCGGTTTGGAATAGAAGAAAAGTTTGCCAACGTTTATTTGTCTTGTTGCGGAGAGAACGTAATTCTTTGTCGTACCATACGGGGGATGAGGAGTAATTTTCACGAGGAACAAGGAAAAGAATAAAACGCCTCTAAAGCAACGTCAACTGGAAGATGTTGAGGGATAGTGGCAATGTTAGAGTTGAGGAGGTAGTGATTTAATTTTTCAAAGTCGCCTTTACGAAAATTGAAGGAAAGAGAAGACTCGGAGCTTGAAAGTGCATGAGAATGTTCGTAGGAGAAAACAAGGAGCAGGGTAGTATGGTGACGATCGAGAGAGGAGAGGAGATGGTTGCTTTTCGCGACAGCCGAGTTAACTGGTTCTGAAGAAAAGATTAAGTCTAGTTGTCTGTCCAGAAAGTTCCTGACTCCACTTACTTGAAAGAGACCAGAAACGGAGAGCTACTGGGACCAAACAAAATACACTAGGGTTCCCGGAGCAGGAAGGGAAGCTCGCCCAATCCACAAGGGAGCTTTACTACTCTATCATCGTCGACGACGTTGGTATGAAAGAAGACACCGATATAAAAAGTGTGTTTCGGTCGCTCGAAACCATCAAAGAAGATGTGCTCAAGCGGGGTAGGAAGAGTTTAGCCGTCCCGGGAATGGAGGGGGACATATGCAAGATTTTAAAGAGGATGTTAGAGTTTATCTTTGGGGACACTGGTGTGCAGGTTATACTGTTTGCAGACGTCAAGAGTAATGCAGGCCAAAATAATGTCCCGCTGAGTAAGAAGAAGCCGGAACCTAAAACTGGTTCAACACGAAAGGCAAGAGGGAGAAAGCCGAGGCAAGAAGCTCTCCTGGTAAAACTGGAAGGAAAAACATACGCCGAGACGCTGAAGGAAGTGAAAGATACCGTGGATCCAAGCGGAATAGGCGTAGACATTAAAGAGGTTAAAAATACCAAGAGGGGGTAAGTGCTCCTGACCCTGAGAAACGGCAGTGGAAAAACGGAAGCACTCAAAAAGGCCATCAATGAGAAGGTCCCCAAAGGCCTCTACGGTACTGCTGGTCAGAAAAAAGCTTCTGCATATAAAAGATATGGACGCAATAACAACTGTAGAGGAAATAAGAGAGGCGATATGCAGCGCTGCTGGGGTTAGTCCGGAGACCGTGGAGCTGAGAGCCCAAAGGCCAACCTACGAAGGGAGGCAGAACGTAACAGCGGTGTTGGCGGAAAATGTCGCGCTCAAGCTCCTAGAAGTAGGCAAATTAAAAATTGGCTGGATTATCTGCAGGGTAGTTGAGAGAAAAACTGACCCCAAATGTTTTAAATGCTGGAATTACGGGCATATCATAGCCCAATGCAAAGGTCCGGACAGAGAGCATCTGTGCCTTAAATGTGGCAAGGAGGGACATAAGGCTGGCAGCTGCACAAACAAGCCATACTGTGTGCACTGAGAAAAGGAGGGGCACCAGTCTGAGCATGTCAGATGCCCAAACACAAGGATCAGGGGGTAGGGGTACCTAAAAAGGGTACCGCCATCGCCAAGTATTATAAAAATACTACAAATAAACACAAATCGGAGACGCCGGGCCCTGCATATGGCAATAGCCACAGGCAAAAAAAAGGGGTATGGGTAATATTGGTAAGTGAGCCAAGTAAAATAGCCATCAAAGGTAGAAGAGACTGGATATCAGATAGGGAAGCTGATGCAGCTATTAAAATCCTCGATGAGAAGCTTGTGATACAAAAAGCAGGCAGCGGCCCAGGATACACGTACGTGCAAGTAGCCGAACTTACCATCTACAGCTGCTACTTCTCGGGGAACAGAGATACTGCTGAGCTGGAGTTTAGTCTAGATGACATTAGCAGGCGCATCAGAGCCAATGCGCAAAGCACAATTGTAGCAGGGGACTTCAATGCTAATGGGGAATGGAGTATACGGACCGAAGAGGTCAAATTGTGACCGAGTTGATGCTGAGCACGGGCTACTTATCGCCAACATCGGAGATAAGCCAACTTTCCAAAGGCTAGGATATGCATCTATCCTAGACCTGACGCTGGTCACGGAAGAAGTCAAAAGTATGATTCAGCACTGTTAAGTGAGTGACACAGAATCACTAAGCGACCACAATCATATAGTCTTTGAGGTCGTTACAGCAAAATCGGGCAGGAAACCAAAAAGGAGGAGTCGTGAAGGGTGGCAACGTAAGAAGTTAGACCACCAAAAGCTAGAAGTTGAGAAAGCGCGTGCTCCCCACGACGGAAGTACAGTTACTGCGGCAGGTTTCATGGAGATGCTGAAGCACGTCAGTAACCAAGCAATGCCTAGAAAGAGAGGACAAACCAGGAAAACCCCGGTCTACTGGTGGAATAACGACATTGCAGAGTTACGAAGAAAGTGCATGAGAGACAGAAGGTCCTATACCAGAAGTCCCAGACGCTTAGCAGTGGCTTGCAGATGACGTAGCAATGGTCGCCAGCGCAACAGACGAAGAGATGCTCATGACCAGGGTCAAAACTGCGTTGCAGAGGGTGGCGAACTGGATGAGCAGGCGGCAACTCCAGATTGCGCCGGAAAAAACAGAAGCAGTGCTGCTTACTGCTAAAAGGAAAATAGCGCCGATACACTTTACTATACAAGGTAAAGATGTTAAGACGAGTCCAGAAATCAGGTACTTAGGTGTCTGGATAGACCAAAGGATGACCTTCTCAAGACACATTGACAAGGTCCTGCTTAAAGCAGGGAGGACGATAACAGCACTTTTCAGCATCATGCCCAATATAGGCGGCCCAAGAGCATCAAAGAGAAGGACATTTGCGAGCGTTGTGCACTCGCAAATATTGTATGCGGCGCCTGTCTGGTACGGCGCAATGAACAAAACAATAAAGAGGAAAATGGCTAGCACACAATGAGGGATACGTATAAGAGTCGTTAGCGCATACAGAACGATCTCAGCAGAAGCTGCTGTGGTGATAGCGGTAGTACCGCCTATCGACCTAATGGCCCAAAAAAGGTCATTAAAATATGATGGTATGGACAGAATTGAAGCCGGGGAAAACCTGATGCGGACCTGGCAGACAAGATGGATAGGAGACCAACACGGAAGATGGACGCATAGGCTGATACCTGACATCAAGAAATAGATCGACAGACCGTACGGAGGGGTGGACTATTTCCTCTGGTCACGGCTGTTTCCGAGACTTCTTGTATAGAAGAAACAGGGCAGATACGGATAAGTGCCCGTACTGTAGAGAAACGGATGATGCCGAACACACACTTTTCATGTGCGAGAAGTGGGTAGAGGCCCGAAGAGAGAACAGTGAGTACACGGCAGAGGCATTCTGTGCAGCCAATATGACAAAGAGTCTAACTGCAGAATGGGAAAAATGGACAATAATGTACAGAAAAGTGAGGTACATTATTGAAAATAAAGAGAAAAACCTAAGGCGGGTGTAGTCCAGATTAGAAATAAGTAGAAATAGCCATTGACGTATAGGTAGGAAATTAAGTACCCTATAAAGGTAGGTAGGTAAGGTAGCCAGCCACCACACTGAAGTAATGCGAGAGCGGATACCGGCGTGGTGCGAATTGGAGGTGGTTTTTAGTGGGTAGAAATCCCACACTACCTTGGACTCCGGGGGTCTTTTAGAAGATTTTCCTCCTCAAAAAAAAAAGGAAACATATTCTCTGGTATTTTTTTAAAATAATAAGAGGTTTGAGAAAATTCGGACCACTTTCAACAAAAAATATAAATATTTACTATTTTTTTAAACACTATGAACAACAAAAAAAGGGTAAAAAAATCGACTCTTTTCTTCAAAGGGTCGATATTTTATTAAAAACCACTGAATTTTTCTCAAAGTGGTTCATGGCCCCGAAAATTTAGTTTACTTTGCAAATAACTTTGATTTTTGTGTTTCAGATAAAAGAGGAATTCGGAATCCTGCACGGCGCAGCGCATTGCACGCGCCACACGGCTCCAGAAACGCGTGGATATCTCGCAAATTTCACAATTTAAAGAATTACAAAATATTTTTTTTTGAACTTAAGTAAATGTACTAACAGCTGAAAAAGTCGAAATATACATTATTTGCATCCTTCTGTAAGAAAAAAATTCATAAACTTCAGCCAATTTTCAGGCCGCTCGACTAGAACCTACCCTTAAAAGAAAATCTACCTTCTTTAAGCGATGTTTCAGCCACTAACCCACTCCATCTCTGTACCTGGCTAGGGTACAGGCCCAACCTATAAAAGGTGCTGAAAAAAATATATACAATCAGGACTTCACAACATGAGGAATGGGGGGAGAAGGGATTCCTTAAGAGGAGTAAAAAGCTTCATCAGGGGGATTTTCCTGAAATTAAACTAGAAAGTCATTTTCAATACAAAAAACAGAAAAAATATGTATTACGGGAAGAATTCATGACAAAAATCAAATCTCAAAATCAAATTTCTTTTGTATCTAATTCTAATACTCTTATCTATTTACAGATTTACTGCTAAGCGCAAATTTACTTTTAGCCTACGGACTGATATACGAGGTCAAACCTTGCTTTACTTATTACCCTTAAGAGAATAAAAATTTACTCGAAACTTAAATCAAACGAACCCAACACAACTCGGATAAGCAATTGTACAATAGTGTTATTGTTCATAAATTCTAATGACGTTGTAAACTGTAAGACAGACAGAAAGGGAAGTGATTCGCCTGTATATGATCGTAATTAAAAAAAGTAAATTAAAAAAAAAACTTGTAATTAATACTTAGTTGTGCACAACCTACACCTACTTTTGAGTTGCCAAAATAAATGAAGTAAAGAAGTTTACTAGCTCGTCCGAGAGCTATAAACATATAATAATAAATAATAATAATAATAGTGTTTATTCTCTCAATCATGTACATATTTATGCTTAAAATATTTCATAACCAATGGAAGCAAAATATAAATTTATATGAAAAAAGAAAAGATAAATGGATTTAAAGAAAATTCTACTCCATGAAAAAAAATTAAAAATAAGAACAAATCAATTAGAAAAATAAAATAAAACAAGGTGCTGTACTGTCAGCTAGCCTACATATCATCTAAGCACAAAAATAAAAAAGAGCGTAATAAAATCTATCAAATAAACTAAGACAATGAACAAGTCGTCTGTCTGGGTTGGTATAAAGCTTCAAATCTCCTACACCTTTGTAAATAATCACTAAGTCAAAATCTTGCGTGCAATACTATAAGAATAATTAAAATTCATCCCGATAATAACAACGTGAGACTATTGTAATTAGGATAATGCAACATGGGCTGGCTTGAGCTGTAAGAAATCCATACCATTAAGTATTATAATTTTCAATCAAGTAAGATCTGTATCTTAAAGCCGACTTTGTATATAAATATAGTGCTTTCCAATCTTTCCCATTTAATAAAGCGATTGTTTCGTCGTAGGTAAGTGCACTTTTATTAAAATAGCCACAGCGAAACTCTGACAGAATTGGACAGATGGCCAAGAAATGAATTATGTCCTCTTCCTCATTCCGGTTGCACATGGAGCACAGCGGACTACCAGTTCTTCTCCAAGGGCTTCCATTTAGCCAGAATAAGCCTCCTCTACTTTTGAAAATATATCTGATCATCTCGGTAGTGTTGTTATTTGTTATGTATACGTTTTCACCCATATCAAATTGTAGGACGTTATATACGCCGTGTCTGGTGCTTTGCCGCCCCCTCTCAAGTTTGCGCTCCCAAAGCGATTGTGCTTCCTTCTCGGAGATAGTAAACAGACATTGTCGTAGATTGCCGAAGTCAAGGGGGATCTCAAAGTTATCAGAAAACTCATTCCATCTTTCGCACCAGAATACCCCTTTTTCCAAAGTTTTTTTTGCCAGTATTTTTGGAAGTATTTCATTTGGCATTCCCAGCACCTTCTGGATATAATTAAAATGGCACCCCAATGTAAACTTATAGAGGTCTGGCAGGCCCGTTTCAATCGACAGCATATAATTGGGGGTTGTTTGTGGGAGCCCAAAAAGCTTCTTCAGAAAAAATCTTTGGAGTTTTTCAACCTCCTCATAGTATTTGAAACCCCATACCTGGCTCGCATAACACAGTATCGATCTAGAAACGGCGTTAAAGATTTATACCTTTGCTGTAAGCGGCACATCCCTATTTTGTAAGACCTGTTTCCAGGTAGCGTTGATTGAGCACTTGGCTACATTCAATTTTTCACCCAAATGCTTCCTGAAGCAAAGTCGCGGCGTTAATGTGATTCCCAGATAGCGGTACGAGCCAACAATCTCAAGAGTCTTCCCGTCAAGGTCCCAGCATTCTTCACCATTCCTTCTTCCCCCCTTCTGAAAAATCATGACTTTGGATTTAGAGAGGTTTATCTGCAGGCTCCACGTTTTGCAGTACTCGCTTAGATTATTAATCATTTCCTGCAAAGTTCTTGCATTATGTGCCAAGAGTACTAAATCATCCGCATACTGTAGCACCCGCACCACTATCCCTTCGATCGCGATCCCTCCCCTAACAGCATCATGGATATCGTTGATGTAGAACGAAAAAAGAGTGGGACTACCTGGACATCCCTGTTTAAGACCACACTCCGTGTCAAACCAATCTGAGATCTCTTCTCCGCTCCATACCGCCGCCCTAGTGCCAGAATAAAGACTTCTCAGGATTCTTACAAACTTTGAAGAGACACCCAAATTTTGCAGCTTGTAGAATAGTGCCTCCCTATTGATGGTATCAAATGCCGCTCGAAAATCGACGAAGAAGCAATATACTTTTCTAATGTTATTACTCCAGCTCAAGTGTATTAAGCTGGCCAAATTGAAAATGTTATCAACCGTACCGTATCCTGACCTGACTCCCGCTTGGTACTCCACGAGAACATGGTTTTGCCTTTCCCATTCAGATAGCCTTTTAAATAGACAGGATACAAAGACTTTGTATCTAAAAATGATAACCCTCTATAGTTTTCAACCAAATTAACGTCGCCTTTTTTATAAATGGGAAAAATAATTGCCCTCCGAAAGTTTTCGGGGACTTGACCCTCAGTGTAACTGGCATTAAAAGCCGCCGTGAGTTGCTCCAAAAATACTGTAGGAACGTTTTTCAAAAACTCAAAAGGGATCCTGTCAAATCCGGGAGCCTTATTATCCTTGGCCGCCCGTATAACCTCTGCGACTTCATCCCACCTGAATGGGTTATCCAGTATTGGTGTTTCTACATATAGTTCGGCATACTGAATTGGACTTCCTGTGACGGGCGGATTCAGCAGACTCCTGAAATAGGAGTAAAACTGGCCAGTAGAGATTAATGCACCCACAGTGCGATTGTTTCCCCTTATTTCTCTCACGTTTGTCCACCACTCCCTTCCGTCTTTTACAGAGCTCAATTTTTTTGCTATTCCACTCATATAATATCTTTTTTTGCAGTTACAAATTCTTTTAAAGGCAGAGTTACTTTCGGCGTACAAAACCCTGGCTAAACATATAAGTCAAAAACAAAGCAAACAAACGTCTTAGTCCCGAATTAAGATAATTTACGTTTAGAATTCCTTCTATTTGTCTTTTCCCACTTTTTCACCTCTGAATCTATACCGAACAGTTCTATATTCAAGAAAAATTTGTAACTAGTTTAATTAACCTGGATTTGAAATTCCAAAATTAGAGTCAACTTCAGGATTTCGTTAGCTATTCGTACATAACGGCTCTGATACGTAAACAATAAAAATATCTTGAAAACAAGATTATACATTACATATAAGGAAAATGTCTTGACGGCTATTAATCTACTTAAACAAGCTATGGATTCTAGACAAAAGTTATATGTTGCCAATGTGAAATTTCAATGACAAATAATACTAGGAATCGTGAGAATAAAATATGAATTTCGAATACTGGCTTTCAAATGTAAATATAAAATATAAAATATGCATTCTAAAAAAATAGCTATGAATTATAAATATAAAATATGTATTCTATGTAATGACTCCTGCGTAAGATGTTATTATGAGGGAATTAATGAAACTGACTTCATAACAAGTTTTGTACCAAAAAAAAATTATTTGTTTTTCCTAATTTAAACATTTCTAGCACTAATCGTCGAAATAACTAAATAGGGTGTCCAGAAACAAACTAATCGCTAAATCCGGGAAAACTTTAAAGCTGAATTTAGAACAGCATGACTTGGAAAGCGCTCATTGCATAGGTAGTCCTTTTTAGAGCAATTATTATCCTGTATTCACAACAAACTTTAGTCCTCGAACCGTCTTGCAGCAGCTGGCGCTACAAGTCTCTGTTTTATATTTTTCTTTTTGGTTTTCTTTTAAAAAAAATTTTACTATCAATGAGGCGGTTGAATCTGTTAAACTAGTGCCTTTAGGTTAGGCACCTATCTAAATGCTTATACTACAAAACCTGTGACTTGATCCCTATGTACTGGTACTGCGTCTTAACGGATGAGGTCTATATCCCTTGATCTCTTCTATTTCCTCATTTTCTCTCTTTTCCTTTCGCCTTCCCGAACTTATGCGTCAAGCAGTCCCTGGGGGTGGACGAACTGAAGATAAAGTTGCTTGGTGAAATATCTATCTGCAGCCCCAATGCAGATCCTCTGATAACAGTTGGAAGGTCCCGAAATACAACAGGTGGATGGAAGTGTCACCCGGGCAGAATTATGCCGCCGCAGAGCGTAAGCCCTCTGCGCGATTTCCTATCAGGACAAGAGGAATTTTGTGACGTTTTCACAATAGGGAGAAGAAATGTCTTACCTTTATTTTTCATACATATATTTTTGATCGTCTTAATGTGCTGAATAATAACAAGGTGAGTGCCAACTAATTCCTGCTTTTTCAATTCGTATATGGATGGCAAGATTTACATTCACCTACCTATGTTAATAATACCAGGGGGATGCGTTCGTTTACTTTTTGATGACTGCTTTTTTGCACTACGAGTTAAAATCGATTATAAGGAAGTTATCAGAGCAACGATGGCTCAGATAAATATGGAATTTAAATATACAAGTAACTTACCTCCAGCTGTCCATCAGTTCCAGGTGACTTTTGATGAATGGTCTTCTTCTTTTTCAAGAATTGACACTTTCATCGCATTCCACCAGAAACAGAAGTGTACAGACTGGTAAGGTTGAGGAAGGCTAAGATAATTTGCTCAGCGCTGCCGACTTTCTAGGTGGCGCTGAATATATCTCGACTGTCAAACCAAAATAAGACTAAAGTCTCACATTACAGCAACATAGAAAAGGAAGTCGGAAGAAAAAAAACAAGTGAACGCGGACATGAACGGACGTGTTTCAGCATCGGCGAGAATTAAATTAAATTGGAAATCTTTGAATAAATTTATAAACAAATTTTAAAGAAAATATTGCCAGTGAGTTGCGAAAAGCAACAAGTATAATATACCGAAAAACTAATAAACGTCAGCGAAGCGTTAGTTAATTTTAAATAAAAATGTGCACCCTAATAACGGGATTTGTGGAAATGAAGCCAGCATAGTGCAAAAAGTGTTATAATAGTTATTTAATTGCATAGCGACAGAGACGCTTTATTAAAACGGTATATACACCGTACTTTATTAGTAAATTTAAAACAGAAGCATAAAAGTGGAAAACTTCGATAGCTCCTACGCGAAATTATTAGGAGCCTGGGACACCAGCAACGCAGGCAATGGCAATGAAGCCTGTTCTATAATAAAAGGAAATGAAGACAAACATATTATGAATACAGCAAATAGTTCAACAATAGGGATGGATCCAAAAGATCAAGTCAATCAAAGTCAAATTAAAACAACTATCCAAACATGGGTACCAACAATGACAACAACGGTTGTTACTTACTCAACAGGAACGCAAATAACCTCATCAATTACCACCATGAACAGTCAAAGTGAAAGCGTTCAAAATAAAGTTACAACCAAGGAAACAATAGCGAGAGAAGCCATATGTGCACAAAAATCGAGTGTTGTCAACGATCAGAAAATGAAAGAAGACACAAAAAAGAAAGAACAGAACAAAGCAGTCAAAAAGAAGGAACAAATCAAACCTAGTAGCAAAACAAAAATTACCATGCAACAAGTTAATGAAGCCATTAAGGATAACCTACAACAATTTTTAAGGGAGAACCAAAACCAGGAGATGACTAAAGCAGGCAATAAAATTTTTGAGGACGATCAAATGGAAATCGTAGATGAGTGGTCTACATCAAATCAGCGACAAACACTTAAGCGGAAGAAACTCTCAGAAGAAAAGATAATTGGTACGAAAAGCACATCGTCGGAAAATGAAAACAGGTATTCACTATTAGATAATGTAGATAGCCAAATTTATATTAATAATAGAATAGATGTAAGCAATATAAAACAAAATAATGATATAAAGAAAAACATATCCTCTGCCAGTAGATCGGTCGAGGACATAGAAAATAAGAATGAAGAAGTAATTAATGGAATAAATATTGATAGTAGAAATTTAGAAAATCAAATAATAGAAAAGAAAAGGTTTCTGCCCCCTATTATTGTTGAGGCAACCAAATTCAGAGGAATTGGTGAATCTCTCCGAAAGCGAAAAATACAGTTTAAAGTTAGAGCATATGGGCCAAATAAAGTCAAAATTTTCATGCTGGACCGCAGTCAGTATGATAACCTGATATCAGAATTGGAACAAAAGCAATTCACTTTTCACCACTATACCCCTAAAGAGGACAAACCCTTAACAGTGTTACTAAAAGGAATTCATCACTCGTACTCACCGGACGACGTCGCAGATGAACTTACCCAACTTTTCCCGGGTATCATTATCCATGCAGTTTCGCGTTTCGAAACACCTAAATCTAGAAAAGCGACGGCAGAGTCAGGGAACATGAATTTTCTAAACATGTTTAAAATAACCTTAGCCCCAGGACAAGAAATAGAAAAGATTGTCAAAACGAATGTCTTCTTGAACCATATTGTCAGTTGGGAGAAACCAAAACCTCAAGGACCAGTACAATATCACAGGTGCCAACAAATGGGTCACATATCCATAAATTGTAAAAGAACTTTTGTGTGCGTCAAATGCACTAAAGATCATGGTCCAGGCAAATGTACCTATACAGAGGAAGACATCCCTATATGCGCGAACTGTGGATTAACGGGTCATCCCGCAAGTTATAGAGGCTGTCCATACCAGGCTGGTTACATAAAAAAAGGAATGCAACTTCGAAATAGTCAACAGCAACAATTAAAACATTTTCCATTACTAGAGAAAAACAATAACGACAATTTTATCAAAGGCGGAATAACATTCGCAGACCAATTTAGAACCAATCCAATAGTTGACAAGGAAAATCACTATCCCATAATTAATAACTACCAAGATATGAACGGGAATTTTAACGATGACAATTGCAACGGTATGGGAAATGCTCTTAATAATTTCTTGATGTGGCCAATTAAATTATTTGGCATTTCCATGAGTAGATTTACTGAACTACTGTATGAGTTCAATCAAACAGTTAGAAACTTGCCAATTTTTACAGTACAATCAATGTTCCTAGAATTTTCTAGCAAGTTGTTCAACCATGGGTTCAAATAATCAACTCAAAATATTTGAACTTAATGCAAACAGTCTAATAAAAAACACCAGACGAGTTCAATTATATGAACACATCAAGAATATAAACGCTGACATAGCGCTAATAGTCGAGACAAAACTTAATCCAACACACAAACTTCAATATAAAGATTACAATATAATAAGGAATGACTCCCAACAAGGAGTAATGATAGTACTAAGAAACGATTTTAAAGTTGAAGAAATTACCATTAGCTCAGAAGTACCTTGTGCAGCCGTTTCACTAAATATAAAAGTAGCCGGTAGCATAAAAAATATCCTGTTTATATACATATATGTTCCTGGAAACAGCACGTCAGTCACAGTCCAAAATTTGCTAAAACTTCTATCTGAAACTCTAGACAAGTATGACGGCATAGTCATAGGAGGGGATTTTAATGCTAGACACTCAACATGGGGTGACTCTAAAAATAATAGAAATGGTATCCAAATTAATAACTGGATGAACGGGACTGGTAGCCTTGAATATAAAATTATTTCACCATACAAAACAACATTCCCTAGAAGTGGATCAATTTTAGATCTCTTCCTAATTAGTTGCACCTTAGAAAATATGATAACAGTTATCAAATGCAGCACTTCGGAATCATTCTCAGATCATTATTGTGTTATACTTGAACTTGATGTAAGAAAAATTGAAATTCAAATTAACGAACCTCTAAAAAGATTTGTTTATAAACATATGGATTGGGAAGCTTTTAGAAGCCATCTTGATAGTGAATTAAGACACCTACATATTGACAAACACAGAAATCTTGATAACAGTGAAATAGAACAACAAGTAAAAGAACTTTCTGACACTATCAGCAAGGTAAACCATGACCTGGCATGCCAAGAAATACCGCAAAATACAAAATATAATGATATGCCACCAGATATTAAGAACATTCTAAAACTTAAAAGAAGACTGCAAAGATGCCGAAAAAGATTACTGGAAAGAACATATCATATCAGTTCTACTAATTATAAAAGGATAACCACACATATACAAATTACAAGTAACCTACTAGAAAATCGCATTAAACATCACTTTGAAAAACAATTTCGAGCACACTTGCAAAAAATTCGACCAGGTCCGTCCGCTTTTGAAGAAATAAATAGAATAACTGGAAGGAAAAGGGGACATACAGTAAACTACATCCTAAACAACGTAAATGGGCAGGTACAAAAAATTTCAGATAAAAAGGAAATAACCAACGAATTTGCTAAATATTATGAAATACTCTACAAGAAGAGAGAACCCACACACTGCAGACAACTTGTCAAAAATGTCAACGAAAAACTAGAAGAATTTTACAATGTCTACAAAAATGAAAATGGTAGTTTTGAACCGCTAACAATATTCTCCGAAAACAACTCAGCAGCTAGCCCGGAAATATCAAGAGAAGAATTTGTGCATACAAATGATGTAAAAGGAATCTGCACATCAGTAAACAGAAAAAAATCCTTTGGATTTGATGAAACACCAAACATACTTATACGGAATCTTTCAGACAAAGCAATTGAAATCATAACTATTATTGCAAATAATTGCATAAATAACTGCTACTTCCCAAAACAATGGAAGATGGCAAAACTTGTACCCATTCCTAAAGCAAATAATGCACAATTTCTAAAAGATTTCAGACCCATATCTCTACTTTCCAATTTAGGAAAAGTGGTGGAAACAATATTGGCAGAGAAACTTGAAGACTTTATACAAGACGAGAAACAAATACCAGATTACCAGTTTGGCTTTAGGAAAGGACATTCTACAGTAGATGCTCTTACAAAAATACACACTGACATCACACAAAGTCTCAGGAATACAGAGGTCACAATAATATGCGCACTAGATATAGAGAAAGCATTTGACTCAGTTTGGGTCGAAGGCCTTATCTACAAAATGATTGTGTATGGAGCCCCACACAGACTGATACTGTGGATTAGCAGCTTCTTAAAGGACAGATCTCTTCGAGTCTCTATAAGCGATAATTTATCAGAAAAAATTTATATCTTTTCGGGCGTCCCTCAAGGATCACTGACAGGTCCTAAACTATACAATTATTTTCTCACAGATTTTCCTCATATTATTCAAAATAAAAAGGGAATCATAAAATCGCAGGCTATCTTATATGCAGATGACACGTTGGTCTACTCAAAACATAAAGACCCTTTTGTTGCAGAACGCAGAATTAATAATCACTTAAAAGAAATTCAAGAATATTATAGATCCTGGGACATTAAAATCAATACTGATAAGTCGAGGCTTATATGTGTACGTAACGCATTCGATAATGTAAGACTCAAAAAATACGAGGTTGTAACTAAAAGGAAAATAATAAGAATAAAAATTGACAATGATCCTGTAACACTTACAGATGAAATAAAATACCTGGGGGTTACTATAACTAAACTCTTTAAATTTAACAAACAAGGTAGACAAGCTGTTGAAAAAGCAAGAAAAGCATTCCATATGTTAAAGGGTCTTTTCTACAATGATGCACTTAGCGTTAAAACCAAGATACTCATGTATAAACAATTAATAAAACCCATTCTATGTTACGCATTCCCAATATGGTTCTCTATCTCAATCAAATTTATAATGAAGAAGGCTAATATAACACCTCTGATGTCAGACATGGTAAAAATAATGCACAAGCATAACAAAAGAATTGAGAATCACAATAACTGCCTAATAAAAGAATGTTATCTAAGTCAAAAAGATGTAAAAGTTAGTGACACATACTATATAACACCAATTAACTTCGGTAACGAAAATTCCAAAAACTTTATTAACGAGAAGCATGAAAATTTTGAAATTCCTAAATTCTATGTGACAAACACGAAATGTAATCATAGAGGATAAGTAAACTAATAAGCTAACTAATTGGTAACCTAGAAATTAAAATGGAAAATATTGTATTCCTTCTAAATAATGCACAAATGTAATAAATTATAAGAAAAGCCAAAATTGTAAACCAAGTAAATATAGAAAAATGTCAAAAGAGTTAGTTGAATGTGCCGGTAAGCGCACACTACATCTGGATAGTGGTGGTGTGGGAATAACTCCGCATTCATAAAGTCACATGGATAGGAACTTTTTTCGGTGTGTAGAGCACGTCACTGCACACAAGACAGAAATATGAAAATAGGTTTCTTCTTAGGATTAAGTTGAATTAATTTTGCTAGACAACACAAGCAAAGAGAGTGTATAATATTCTAGATGCAAGAATGTATAACATAAAAGCAAGTAACTGAAGTTGTAATACATATTTAAGGAAAAACAATTTGACATATGTATTAATTTTATGAAGGTAGCCATACCTCGTTTGTAGTTCAGTTAGATTAAGAATGAGCTTTGTATAAAGGAAAAAAAAACATGTAAAGTGAGACATCAATAAACATAGAAAAAAAAAACTTATTGTTTTTCATTTCAATTTAAAGTCATCATATCAGTTCCTTTTTTATTGTGCTAAATATAAATGTAAATTGCAAAACATAATAATTGTTTACCTAGCTCTAATTTCACTTTCTATAAATAAAATTAATTGCTCAATTATGTAGGTAAAGTTTAATGTTTCAAAATTATCACGAGTAGATTTCCTCAGCGTCAGCATTAATAACGTTTACATGAAGTGTAATAAACTTGTCTGAGACTTGCGCTGAGGAAATCCCAATAATGACCTAGCAATAATTATTGTCATCATTAGTCGTAAGGAAATTTTTTATATAAATTAATGTTCAATGAAGAACTCTTTCGCTTTGGAAGTTTGTTAGCGCCAAGGTAACAGGTGGTTTATTTCATCTAACCCTTTTGTAATGTGAGCCCACCTTATTTTATTCTTCGCGCCATCTAAATGTTGGATTGGAAAACCATCCATCATGATCATATAAACTATCCCTAGTAATGATGAAGTTGGCACCGATTGACAAGTCGGAGAGTTGACAGAACTTCCTTCATTAAGAAAACGTCACTTTCTTGCTGACTGCCAACTTATCATCATTTTGAGGTAAGACATATTTTATACTTTTTCTTGGCCAAATTTATCTGAGCCATCGGTGCTCAGATAAATGTTTTATAAGTCTTAATCACTTCCAGACTTCAATTTGAAAGGAAGAAAGGCTGATTTTTGCTCAACAGAAATAATCACTGCAGGCCCCACTTAAATAACTCCAAGGCAAGTGAATGTTAACCCGCCCCGAAGGAAAGACAAACAAAGCCTCATCGTTATCCTTCGGTACTGTAGCCCTACAAGAAATTCGCTACTACCAGAAATCTAGTGAGTGGCTCATTCGAAAGTTATCTTTCCAACCATTTGTGCGTGAAATTGGAGAAGATTTCAAAGCCAATTTACCACCAAACTCCAGCTACCGACAGGGCATCAGCAGCCAACAATAGGCAGTACTAGCCTCGCCCAGGCTAATGCTGGCAGCAAAGCCCCAACAGGGAAATGCATAACGAAAGGAAACGGATATTCTCTGAGTCTCTATTTTTGTGTATTACATTATTTTATGTAAAAATAAAAGAAAAGAGAATGCATATTTCATTCCACGGGATATGAACCCTACAAAAAAATAAAAAGAAGAAAAACGATAGAAGATAAATATTCCCTCTTAAGAGCTAGAGCTATCTAGAAACATTTTATAATTCATGATAGATTTATTTAAAACGTAACTTTAAAGTGTCAGATATATTTGAATTAAGAATGTTATTGAAATTAAAAAAGACTACCATCCTTCTGGTGATAGTTTATTAAGCCCAGGCCAGGCCATACATTTTGTTGTTGTTAAATTTCCAGTTTAAATGGCGCGATAATACGGGTGCCTAGTGAGAAAGCATTTTAGGATTTATTCATTCATATCGGTGTCGTAAGAAAACAAGATTGTTATTCGAAACTGTTTAAGTATATAACCGCTCGAGATTGTTTTATCACACATAGTATACCCTAAACTGAATTTGTTTTGCTCCTTGATATGGTGTTGTGTCGACAGCAATCTGGCCAGATGACTGCCTCGGCCCCACCTCTGCGTATTTAACTATTAGTTTACACGTCTTAACTTAGCTAACTTTGTCGACCTTCTTTTTGGAATGTTTTTCTTAGTTAAACGTCATTAGTGAATTATTGAATAATTTTCATTGAAAAGTTATGTCTGGGTCTCTCTTTTACTAGGTAGATATATAAATATGACATTCAAACGAACATAAATAATAACAAATATTTATTAATATTAATATTAATTATTATTAGTATTAATAGTAATAGACTTAAGCGGTAGTAATTTTAATCACATTCTTTGAATCTTTCTTTCATTTACGCAAGTGCATCTAATAGTAAACTGTTTGTTTAACCAATCAGATAAGTGATTCCAAGTAGACTTTGATTGATACTATTTAATTACCGGTGTTCCTTCAGACTGTAAGCCTTGAGATAACTTTACCTTTTTTTTGTATTTGCTGTAAGTAAGCTAACTGAATAATAGTGTGATTAGGTAAACCAAGATTAAATTCATTCTTTTTGAGAAATTTGTTACATGTGTAAGCACTATTTTGAAAGGAAAACTTTTGAGAAAAGTTATGATCTATATTAGATAAATATAACCCTATTATGTTTCTTTTATTAAATAAAAATATATTAAGCACTTGTATTATATGAGGTAAAATATTGTTTTGATTTCAGGAAACCCAAGGATGTTTTTTTTTCCTTATCTTGTTCCCCCTTCCCTTCTCCCTCACCCCTCCATGTAGCGATTTTATGTAATCTTTTTGTTTTTTTTTTCAGCATCCTTTTCCAGGTTGGGGCTGCACCCTAGCCAGGTGCAGGGATGGAGTGGGTTAGAGTCTGAACTGTCGACATGGGGGTACATTTTTCTGTTCGAATTTTTCATGACAGTTCAGCGCGGCTAAGAACGACAGGTGACACCAGACCTGTTGTTCTTCCTTCAATGTCTGATTTTCGTTCTGTTTTGTCCTTACTGGCAGACCTGACAGAGGGAGTCCACAACCTTCTGTTGCCACAGGCACGCGGAATTCTGTTGTGATGTGTGTTTTAGATGTTCAAGGACCTACACCCCTTACCGACGAGCTAAGACGTGCTGCCAGCTAGCGCGTGCCACTTGAACAGATCGCGGCAACTTCATGTTGCTAAATCACGCGCGCACACATTACACTCTCTCTTATAGCTTATCATCACGATCTTATCACCGCAATCTGGTGCAGTGGTTCATGTACTACTTGCACCCAACAACAAAGTGAAGCTTCATCATATCAAGCGTGGACTTTGTTTGACACAATGTAGAAAGAAATACGAAGCTATCCAAATGCACCGAAGGATCATTCCTACTTTACAACAACCTATTATATTGACGTAAAAATTCTTTATAACCAGTATAAGGGGCACTTCGCAGGAAAATTGGCAACTTTAAAAGGTCCTACGATAATCTAAATTGATTCATATAACAATAAAACAACTGCAGACAAACAGCCGATTGATAATGGGTCAATTTCGACAGACATCATTAAGCTCATTCGAAGACAAAGATCAACAACTGATTCACTCTGTCGTGTTCTGACGACCACTAAAAGGTTAGAAGATAACCAAGAATCAATAACGTTTTTTGAACTAAAATTAAATGCAATCAATCACTACTCTACTCAAGTAGAAGAGCAACATCATCGCATCTATGAATTAACCGAAGATCCGGCTACCTATGGGCATGATATCGATGGGTATTTTAATCCAGACAAGAAAGTTCATAAGTGTCTTATAATGCTGACTAATAAGCTTGATCAAGCCTCGAATTCAGAATTAACACCACATGCATCAGTATCGCTAACAACTACTATGCTGAAGCTGGCAAAAATTACGCTGCCAAAGTTTGACGGTGATTACTCCAAATGGGGACAATTTTATGGTTTGTTTTCTCAAATGGTCTACAACTAGGCAATCAGCAACAGCCAGAAAATTTGGTACCTGAAAAGAAATCTTCTTGGAGAAGCCGAAAAATTACTGCGTCACTTTACGCTGACCAAAGCAAATTACAATGCTTCTTGGAAAATGTTACAAGAGAGATATCAAAATCCGAGATTGTTAGTCGCAGCGCGCGCTGGTTAAAAAAATTACTGAATCAGCTGTAAAACTGATAAGACATTATCACTATGAGCAGTCTCTGACAAACCCAAAAGAATTACAATCTCTAAAGGAATTTCTATCATTTCTTTAATCACGATTTCAATCTTTCGTGGCGTTGGGTCATAAGGGAAGAAGCTTGGAAGAGAACCATAAAAGTCCAAGCGCAGCTAAATCATTGACATCAGTTATATCATCAAGCTCAAAATGCACAGCTTGCAATGATAAGTATCCATTATTCCGTTGCCGAAGCTTCTTAAACTTGGCACCTATATACAGACTAAACCTACTGCGCAAACATGATATATGTATTAATTGTCTAAAACCGCGGCACATGGCTTTAAAATGTAATGCATTTTGAAATCCCAAGGGGATGCACAAGATGTTCTCGGAAACACAACACACTGGTACATATGGAACCCACCAAGATTTCTAAAAGTACAACATTAGAAATCTTCAATAAGTCTGCAAAGAAAAAACCAATTCCCGGTCTCCAGAAATCGAATTTCAACAACGAAGACCTTCATCTAGCTCAAGTTATCAATACAACAATGAGTGATCAACCACTGACAATAACGACCTTAACTAACAAAGGTCAAGTAAGCCAAGTTCTATTGATCACCGTACGAGTTAAATTAGTGAGTGGCAATGGGAAGGAAATTGAATGTCGTGCCATTCTCGACTCTGGCTCACAACTAAATCTAATCTCAACCAGAGCTGTTAGAAAACTTAGTGTGACATTGGCATTGGAAGAATAAGCGCCACACTGAATTCCAGAATAAACGGATTGTCAACCAGATTGGAAGCCTTTGTCCTCACACAAATAATTTCTAATCAACTAAGTCAACCAGGAGACACAACTTGGAAATTACCATACAATATTCAGCTGGCCGACCTCACCTTCGATCGACCGGATCGCATAGACCTTCTTCTATGTGTAGAATTTTGTTACCATTTTCTGTGCAGTGGGTAAATATAATAAGGAGAAAATCTTACAACCTTACAAAATACAGTGTTTTGATGGGTAATAGCAGGCACAATTAATCAGACAACGCAATCCTCAGCTACTTGCGGAATGTGCACTGAATCAGATATTGAAAATGCCATTGGGAAATTCTGAAAAATTTAAGGAGCTGAAGAAAGCCGAGAGAACAACTTTACCTTATCTGAAAAACAGTGCGAGACACACTTTATTCAAACGAGTCAGAGAGATAGCACTTTACGATTTATAGTACGTTTGCCATCTGCAAGGGACTCAAGCATTCTAGGGCAATCAAGAGACATAGCCCTAAGAAGATTTAATGCATTATAGAAAAAACTCGCGAAAAATTCAGATTAACGGCAACAATACATGGACTTTATGAATGAATATATTCAACTGGGTCACATGGAAGAAATCAAAGCTTCACGAAAAAGACAGGAGATATAATTTAATATTTTGAAGAAGCGACCCAAAACAAATCCTCAAATCCTATCAGCTACGTACTGTCACATATGGAATATCTTCAGCACCGCATCTAGCGACGAAATGCCTTCAAACAGAAGAAATCAATTATCCATATAGAAGTGAAATCCTTCGAAACGATTTCTACGTGGACGATGTTATGACAGAAGCAAACAGTCTCGTCACAGCCCGTGATAAACAAACACAATTTATTGCCCTATTAAAAAAGAGAGGTTTCATACTACGAAAGTGGTGTGCTAATCACCCAAGTTTGCTGCAAGACATAGCTCCAGAAGACCAGGAAGTTCAATTGAACTTTACGGATGAAAATGACTTTTCCATCAAAACCCTGGGATTAACGTGGATGCCAAAAACAAATCAATTTTGTATTAGAAGCACTTGGGATCCCACTAAAAAAATAACAAAAAAAGCAGTCACATCTGACATTTCCCGACTATTTGATCCGCTCGGCATGTTGGCACCACTGCCAAAATGTTTCTGCAAGAGTTATGGAAGCTTAAGCTTGATTGGGATGCTGCACTACGGATGGTACTACACACGACATGGACAACGTTTCGCAATGAACTACGAACACTGAACAATATTCAATTTCCAAGACATGTGTTTTCAAACGACACACCCACGTCTGTACAACTGCATGGTTTTACCGATGCGTCAGAAAAGGCTTACGGTGCCGTCATATACATACGTTCAACCAACATAGAAGGATGAGTTATTGTTCGTCTTTTATGTGAAAAACCTATAATAGCGCCAACGAAAAAACTAACTCTTCCACGACTGGAATTAAGTGCAGCCAAATTAGCAACAGAGTTGATCCAAAGAGTCAGAAGGGGCTTAAAATTAGATGATACACCTACCTATTTATGGACGGATTCAGAAATCGTCCTCGCCTGGATAAATGCTACATCTTCATCATTCCTTTGTAGCAAACAGAATCGCTGGTATTCAAGAGATCTCGGTTCCACAACAATGGAGACAAGTTAATTCAAAGGAAAATCCTGCCAATATACTTTCCAGGGGGATTAATCCAGAAAAACTAAAACATTGCAATCTTTGGTTCTATGGTCCACCATTCTTACACGGCAAAGAATGTATGTGGCCAGCACCTTATAGCAAGGGTGCGCAATGTGACCTGAAGAAAAAAGCGTCCGCACTTTCTAACTGATTACCCAACTCAGGTTGAACGGACTAACCAGTATTCCACAATAGGACCCGCACTCACTGTACAAGAGTTAGACGACGCACTCTTCACAATTGTCAGCAAAAAGCAAGAAAATGAATTCAAAGAAGACATCCACCATATGAAACAACAAAAGGAAATCAATAAGCAAGCTCATTAGCAATCCTTTCAGCATTTCTAGACGAATGAAATATTCTCCGCGTTGGAGGTCGATTAGAAGCTGCTGCACTTTCATATGACGCCAAACATCCCATTTCGCTGCCATCTACACATGAATTTACCAAACTGTTAATAGCCGACATACACCGACAGAATCAACATGTAGGTCCACAAGGCCTTATATCCATTACAAGACAACGTTTTTGGCCCATCAAAGAAAAAACTATCGTTCGCTTAATTGTGCAGCATTATGTTGCATGCGCTAAAAGCTAGCCTAAACTGCTAACACAGATAAAGGGTAACTTGCCGCCTCTGAGAGTGCAACCAGCCCGACCATTTGTTAACTCAGGTGTTTATTTCTGTGGCCATATCTGGATTCATTACAAAATAAGGAATAAACGACCACAGAAGGCCTACATTGCAGTATTTTGCTGCTTCGCGACAAAGGCTGTACATATCGAGATAGTTACTGACTTTACAACAGACGCCTTTATAGGAGCCTTAAAGCGATTTATATTTATTCTGTGATAATGCCACGAGTTTCGTGGGTGCAAAAAACCAACTAACAGAGTTGAGCAAGGCAATATACTCACAATAGTCCCAGGATAAAATATCTTCAATTTGCAGCAAAAAAAAAACTATCGACTTTTATTTCATTCCACCCAGAGCACCACATTTTGGCTGTTAAGTCCGCAAAGTATCTACTGCAACGGAAAACCTCCACAGCATCACTCACATACGAAGAACTGGAAACCGTTATAATAAAAAAAGAGACGATTTTTAATTCACGTCCTTTGACTCCAATGTCTTCAGATCATTTGATCTTGCGCCGTTAACACCAGGACACTTCTTAATTGGTGAACCTTCTATCTAATCTTAAACACGAATTTTGGAAACGAATTTTCTTCAGTGGAATATTTGCATCAGTTGCAACATTGTCTTAAATGGAAGCAAGTAGCGCAAAACATTAAGCCAGGGACAATAGTTGTATCAAGGAAGATAACGCACCAATTATGAAATGGCCGCTGGGAGAATCGTGGAAGTGCAGTTGATTTACGCACGGCGACAAACACATTGACATGTTCAGTCCACAATCTTGCTCCACTGCCATGTGAAGAAGAGCTCACAAGTGCAATTCCTGTAGACCAAAATGAAAACGATAAACCAACTCCTTTCAAACGGCAGAACCCTACTGATAAAACTTCATTCAGAAAAAAGATGTGTTTCGTCCGTCCATGACTTCTTTATTATTGAATGCAATTATACTCCCACTCATACTAGCGGATCCCATTGAAGTTACTCAGTTTAAATTGTAACTCGGAATGCATTTTGAAAGTATAGGGACAACAAACATAGTAACAACGGGGTGGAAATTGATCGTGTATTACGACTTACAGCCATATTGGATGGAATTCGAAGCGCTTAACAATGGGTGTATTTCTTCTTCTTTATTCATTCCGTGAATAGAAGGAACAGAAGCAATATGTAAACACAAAGGAATATTCCTTCCAATTGAAAGTTGAAGTCAGGTTAAAGCAATTATTCAATAAACAATTTTTGAGGTTTCAGTGTTTTATATTATTTAAAATGAACGCAAAAGACATAATCCAACAATAAATTGTGTATTTATTTACAATTATGACTTTCTTTTCCTTCCCCTTTCATACTAAATTGTCTTTTGAGAGTTTTATTCCGTTTATTCCATCTACAACTTCGGTACAAAAAGAACGCATTCTGAACACGCCGGTGCTAATAAAAAAAACGGAAAATTAGGAATAGAATATCCCGAACGAATAAAGAAACACATTGGCGCGTTCCGCTCATTCGGAATGAATAAAGAAATGCACCCAATGGTACAGCGGCACTACAACACCTCTTGTAACCATATAAACCAGAAAAGCTCTTGTCGACAATTAATTACTCAGTTTCAGCATCTTTTTGAGGAATTAAGTAATGACAATGAACTATTATCCTCACAACGTTCGTCAAACAGTCAAAAACAGGGTGCTCATGACATAGTCGGCAACATAGCTAATTCATTATTTGGGTTACTCGACTCCAAATATGTCGAAGAAAAGTCCAAAACCATAAACATGGTTCAAGAAAACGAGCAACATTTAGTCAGTTTACTAAAAAATCAAACTTCCGTGGTTGACTCCACCATAAACATCATAAAGAACGATCAAGTAGCAACTGTAGGCAAATTTGAGGCAATGATCAAATAAGGCAACTAATTAATCGAATCAACAGTAATAGAGAACATACCCAACAGGCGAAAATCCAACATCTCTTTATATCACTAGCATTCAACGGTCACTCATCACCAATAATTTTCAACATATTCAGACAGCAATTATTGAAGTCACCATGTATGAATCAATCCGCTATTATTATCGCCCAAGCAATGGAAGCAAGAAATCATGATAATACAGAGTCATCTATCTACCTAGCATTTCCAATTTCCAGTAAATCAAGGCAACATACTAGAGCTATACAAATTCACGATCATATCAAAACTACACAAGTGAATCTGGAACATCGTACACAAAATTGGGATTATCGTATGACACCATAACCGCTGAGCAGTTGCCAATAAAATTCAAAGAAATTTCGAAATACCCAGGTCAAGTTGCTGCATTAGAAGGAATTCAAAATCAACTAAATTCTTTAGACGTCTCCAACTTACCGGACCGGATCAACATTAACTCAGTTCATCAATTCACCGTAAACTACATGGCATCATCATCACCCTGTACCTCAGAATTAATATCAGAATTAGGTCAGGTAAAAGGAAAATCTCTGCCTCTCAACCACAACAGCGATGTCCCAACTATGTCATTCATGTATGAACAAGATAACCATCATAATGTAGTTAAGATAGATTAAGGTAACATAGAAAAGAAACTAATTGTTTTTCATTACAATTTAAAGTCATCATATCAGTTCCTTTTTTTTTGTGCTAAATATAAATGTAAATTGCAAAACATAATAATTGTTTACCTAGCTCTAATTTCAGTTCCTCTAAATAAAATTTATTGCCCAATTAAGGTAACCAGGTCACGAATGGGGTCAAAAAAATCGATTTTTTAAAAACAGTTCTATTTGAAAGCCCGCGCTTTCCCCTTTCAGAAAATGTATGACATGTCATACCAACGCGACTATTTAACCCCAAAAATTGATATTTTAAAAGATTGTTACACATCGTCTGCACAGTTGTCACGAGAGATTTTCGTCTCAACCCGTAAGTTCCTTTTTTTGACCTTTAGGTACCATTTGCAAAAAAACTATTCAACCTATTTTGATGAAATTTTGCACAGTGCTTATACTTTATGTCCTTCATCTGTTATACCTAAATTTATCTTTGTATTCCATTTTTAACTTTATTTTAAATCCAAATGTATTTTTTTTAAAAGAGTGATTTTTGACCCTTTTTTAAAAAAAAATGGTACAAAAATTGCAAATTAGGCAAAAGGTTGAAAATTTTAGGTATACAATGTTGCCTTACTCTTGTTTCAGGTTCATCATCAATTTGGAGCAGATAGCACCAGTGGTTAAGGAGAAAAGTGTACCTGAATAAGTTAATTTTATCATGTTTTATTTTTTTCTTGTCATTTTGTAATTTTAATAACTTTTACACCAATATAGTCACAGGGTTAGTTTAGCATTCATTTTAATCCGTAATTCGTCTTCTGAAGCATGTTTAAAACAGCGAGTTTATATCTTAAATAGCAACTGAACAGGAGCAAAATATCTAGCGCCAAGGTAACAGGTGTTTTATTTCATCTAATCCATTCTCTTATAGCTTATCATCGCAATCTGGTGCAATGGTTCATGTACCTACTATTTGCACCCAACAACAAAGGTAAGCTTCATCATCTCTACCTGCTGTAGTGGTTTACGTACTACTTGCACCCATCACAAAGTAAAGGTATAAGAACCTTGGCTTTGAAAATACAGTAAGGTCGAGAGTGAATGCGTTAATATAATATAATAAGTTGTTTTTGTTAATTTTTTTAAATAAAGAAAACAACATTAATTAACGTGATTAAATCATTAAAATACTTAGACTTTTGCTACTGTTATCTCTTAAAATTGTTTCCTTTTTTGTTGTTTTTGCAATTCTTAAAAAAAATATAGGTATAGCTTAGAATTAAAATAAACAAAGTCTTATTGGTGTTACTTAAATTTATGGAGAATTTAGTAAGAAATGTTTTTAATTATTTTAACCATTTTGTTAAGATACAGATTTTCGAGTTTATAGGAAAAACGAACATATAAATTGACTTAGTTAAAGTTGCAGAAAGTTTTTTTATGCTGAGTTGTTTTAAAAAAGGAGAAAAAAAGTCGGAAAACCAAACGTAGAAGTATATTCATATAGATTTTTGATTGTAATTGAACTAAAGGACCATATAATCTGTAATTAACCTAATCATTGCTAAATTAACGAACAATAGTATAGGAATATTATTTTAAAGCGTGTACACTATCCTTAGCGACCAAAAAGCTCTTTGTTCTCGCCCGGGATCAACTTCATTGCCCTCTGCTTAAGTAGCGATTCATATACAAGTACTTTACCTTCTCATGAGTCATTGAAATCAAAGAAGGAAGAGTATAATACTTGAGACTGTCTGCATCTTAAAAAGTAATTACAAATCCGTTTTTCTTTATATAGCAAATTATTTCGGCATGTCAATATATTGCGTTACTATATTCATAATTCTTCAATAGTCATGTATTCGATATATAATATCTAATAAATAAATGATATTATCTTGTATACAATTCGAAGTATGTCAAAACGTTTTAGCAGTGCACATTTTTCTTTGCGACAAGCATTAGGACCGATAATATTAAGTATCTGTATGCTGTATAGCAATATGAGTTAAGCATGTTGTTGGAGTTACAAATTGACGCAAAACCTTACAACAGCACCGGAGGGAACAAATGTTTTTTTAGTGCTGTTGGACCACCCCTGGCGTCAAACTAGGTCAATCGTACCGATGCACCACCCTCCGCACACGCCGTGACAGTCTAAACGGCCCAAAACCTGTCAACGTCAGAAGGCAAAACTTGTCAACAGCACCGGAGGAAATAACGGTTTTAAGCATCACCGGATCCTCACCGGCACTGCCCTCACGAAATTAGGTAATTAGTTAACATCTCGTACCATGAGCAGGCCAGATTTCCCCGAAACAACGGGGGAAATCCAAAATCAAATTCGCCGCCATAACCCCCCGGCACTATATAAGCAGTGCTGGCACCACAGAGCAGTCAATCGGATCAGACCTACTAGGAGCTGAGTAAAGGTAATTAACTTTCTTCTCTTGCAGAATAGCTTGGAGAACCAAGCAGTAGTCGTCACCCGGTGGTCACCCGACCACAACCGACCGACCGAAGCAGCCGTCATCCGGTGGTCACCCGACCACGACCGACCGACCGAAGCAGCCGTCATCCGGTGGTCACCCAACCACAACCGACCGACCGAAGCAGCCGTCATCCGGTGGTGACCCAACCACAACCGACCGACCGAAGCAGCCGTCATCCGGTGGTCACCCGACCACAACCGACCGAACGAAGCAACCGTCATCCGGTGGTCACACAACCACAACCAACCGACCGAAGCAGCCGTCATCCGGTGGTCACCCGAACACAACCGACCGACCTAGGACCGAAGAATAGTGAACAACACGAGGTAGCCTGAGGTAAGAGCTGCCGTCACGGGCTAAATATAAGAAAGCCCAACGTCTTGCTGGAGTCAGTTGTGGACCAGCCGTCAACCGAAGTACAGTGACCAGCGCAGGAGCTCTTCAAACTCAGCAAATTGGTAAGAATACCCCAGGTTAATATATTTGGGCAGTCGGCGTGATTCCCGACTACCACCGAACTATTGTGTGGATCACAGTGGACCCACTGGTGTTGGGTAGGAATTAAGTTCGGCTATTTCTTTTAGTAGTATTACCTAGCTTTCTCTCATATTGGCGTGATTCCCAGTACGAGACACTCCGACAACTAGCGAGATTCCGAGTTCACTCACTCTTACACTAGCGTGAATTCCTAGTGTAAGACACTCCTCTAACTAGCGTGATTCCTAGTTATCTAGCTTTCTCTCATATTGGCGTGATTCCCAGTACGAGACACTCCGACAACTAGCGAGATTCCTAGTTCACTCACTCTTACACTAGCGTGACTTCCTAGTGTAAGATACTCCTCTAACTAGCGTGACTTCCTAGTGTAAGACACTCCTCTAACTAGCGTGATTCCTAGTTATCTAGCTTTCTCTCATATTGGCGCGATTCCCAGTACGAGACACTCCGCCAACGAGCGAGATTCCTCGTTCAATCACTCTTACACTAGCGTGATTTCCTAGTGTAAGACACTCCTCTAACTAGCGTGATTCCTGGTTTTATCATCTACTCGTGTACTGGCGTGATTCCCAGTTGTATTATTCACTTTTATAATTTCTCTGTCTGTGGTTGTCCAGAAGTTAGCCCTAACACATTTATCTGTCTCCGCCATTTCACACCGAGACCACAGAGTCAGGAGCGGGTATTAATTTATCTCTAAGAGACAGAATTGTAGTTTTTTAAGAGTAAAGGTAATAAACAATGAATTCAAAATGAGTGTTAAACATCCAGGACTGTAGAATAAAAGTAAATTGTAGTAAGGAATCGGGGCGTTTTCTTCAGACGCCTTGACCCTGGAGCCGGCGAGCTCAATCCCTTGGAGAAAACCAGAGGCCCGACGGACTACGAAGTAAAACACGTTACCAATCGGTGTCCGAACAGCGACATGAAGATAACGCGTTACAATGTATTACGGATAACATTAAAAACCGGCTTTCTGTTGAATGAATTTGAGTTCATCATGATTTTTTGATTTCATTTCTGTTTTAGGACCTCCAGTGAACTTCTTCACCTTCTTGTTTCCTTCATCCCTGCATTATATATACATGGCGCCCAACGAGAAGTACGCCTTTCAACAAGAAGGCACATCAGTAACTTCTGGCCTCTGAAGAGATGGCATGTGTAGTACTTGCCGAGCCCAACCACACTTAAATTTCAACAACTCAGAGTTTATTTCATATAAAATATTGATTTCATCCAAACACGTTACTACTATTACATTATATATTTGCTAAGAAAACCTATTCCTATCACGACAGACTGCAGATCGAGAGTGCTTAACATCTGGCCTCGCATTCATATTGCACCCAAAAACATTAAAAAACTAGCGGGACCCATTGTTCCTCTGTTATCAAAATCTAAGCGAAGAATAGTATTACCAGGGATAGCCTTGTGTAAATATCGAACACAAAAATTTTTGTTTTTATTATTTTATTTGCGCCGTCATTCTTTAATCCAAAAGGCATTTTCAGATTTTCGAACTGCCCCAAAGGTGTAACAAATGAAGTGAACTTTATGGAATCTTTAGCCGCTCCTACGTGATGGAAACCATTCTTTAAGTCTAAGATAGTAAAATAATTCTTCCTACGCAGTCTGTCAAGTAAATCCTCAATAAGGGGTGAGGGGTAATTGTCCTTGACAGTAATTTTATTGAAGGCTCGATAATCCACACAATCGACGAAATTCGCCAGTTTTTTTAGTGACCAAAACTATTAAAGACGCATATGGAGACTGACTTTTGCGGATTATATTTTTTCGCTATAGATCATCAAGTATCTTTTGTAATTCGATCTTGTGTACATACGGTAAACGCCGGGGTGTGCAGAAAAATCATTCGTCTTTAATTAACTTAATATTCAACTCTATTTCGTTGCCTTTAACCTGATTAGGGGAATTGTTAAGTGTATGAGCTATTAAATCCCGCAATTTCACTTTAATATCATAAGATATCTTGTCACTAATATTCAAAGATGGGAGATCAGTACTTACATTTCCAATGTCAATATTCAGAATTTGTTTCTTTTATTATTAGGTATAATTTTTGATTTTATTTGTAATCTCCTTTAGCAGATCTTTTAAAATTTTCATTGCGAGTTTTATATTCTAAATTCTCTTTCGTCAGTTTTATGTTATTTATTTTTAAAAAAATCTTGCCCTAACAACACATATGACATGCTCGAATCTTTTACTTCAAACAAGTGCAAAGCCGAATCACTATCGTTAAAATGAACGCTGCAGTCTGTTACACCTAACACTTATAAAGGGCTATTATTTATTCCAATAAAATTAAAATTATCTTTCTTACTTATCCTAGATACAACCAGTGGTGGAAGATGTCGCTCCTGGATAAAACTGATTGGGCTTCCCGTGTCCAGAAGAGTCCAAAGCGTGCAAGAGTAGCTCGTATCCCCTTTATATTCTTTGAAATCGTACCTAATATAAAATTCAAAATCATTATGCATTAAAGATACATGCTCGGATTGGATAGACTGTCGATAATCCCGACTACTTGGGGTGCACTGATGTCGTAAAGTCATAACTCCTGGCCTAGGCTTTGCTGGTGTGGCATACTTCGTTACAGTTGTAACATTTGATGCTGGAATTTATAAGCATATGAGGCCTGCTGTGAACTTGACGAGATCTCTTCTTTCTCCTCCTGAGCTCACCATGAATATCCGCCTTTGACACCCTTTAATTAAATTCCTTTAGTAACGCACTTTTTAATTCTTGTCAAGATGGTTCGTAACAAGAGCTTTGCTGTCCCGGTCATCAAGTGCTTTGCGTAGAAGTAGCACATACGATTGTCCCAGCCCAGAACCTCTGCTGACTCTTCGAAATTCTTAATCCACTTCTCAATACGAAAGTTATCGTCTCCACTAAAAACAACCAGCGACATCCTTGAAATGAACAAATGGTCGTGTAATTGGCGCTGTTTCCGTTTCCATCAGCTCCTGCAGCTTCATCTTCAGCTCTACTATCTCCTTTTTCTTTTGAACTTTTCTTCGCAGGCGCTCCAGCTCCTGGTCCAATTCCTCTTCATCGGTTTCACTCTGTTCGTCCTGATTGTCGTTAGGAATAGCATTGTGGTCATTTGATTGAATATTATATGAAGCATCTTCGCCTTCCTCGGATCCTCCTTCAAAATTTATAGGCACGTGTTCCCTGAGGACTTCGGTCTGCAAATTTTCCCAGGCTTCCTGTAGTCTTATTTTGAGGACTCCTTTTGTACCTGATGTTGATAATTTAAGCGCACTTAACTTAGCCTTTAGATCATTACACGATGCTCCATCGAGAAAATGTTGTGCATATGCTTCCATTTCGAATGCTTACTTACACGTGGTGGACTGCACTTTTATACACTTCGCTTTTGATGTAATTATTTTGAAATTTTATCTATTTACACAAATTCCGTTTTGTACTTATAAGTTCTTATGCCGTATGCATTGTTTTTAAGCTTCCATATGAAGTTATCACTTTAAGTACCAAGCTAGACACACTTTGCTTAAACCACGTTTAGAAAAATAATCCACATGAATCTCGTCGATCGAGAGTAAAATTCCACTTCTGAAATATTGTAGTACTTGCCGAGCCGAAACACACTTAAATTTCAACAACTCAGAGTTAATTGCATATAAAATATTTATCTCATCCAAACACGTTACTACTATTACATATTTGCTAAGAAAAACTATTCCTATCACGACAGACTGCAGATCGAGAGTGCTTAACATCTGGCCTCGCATTCATATTGCACCCAAAAACATTAAAAAACTAGCGGGACCCATTGTTCCTCTGTGTTGTTCCTTTACGGACTTAGGCGACTTTTAGCCTGAACGGTTGTCATCTCGATTTTTTTTTATCAAGCACCGTCGAAATTTCGTACCTCTTTACCTTGTATGTTTGTTTGTTTCGCAAGCATACAAGTTTTCATTTTTAGGACACAGAATCCAAAGTTGTCCTGTCCTCGGTATGAGATGACTGATTCTCGGGATTAGAGCGAGTACTCTTGGCGATGCCCGATGTCGCCTTGAGTATGCCTAGACTCTGAGATCATCAGCATCCCATGCCGTTGGAAGCTTTGGAGTGGGACGCAGGCCTGTGCTTAGGCAGTGGCTATAGAGACACTCCACCAGTCGAGTACCTGGTACGGCTTTTAGGCTGTCTCGGTATGACTAGTGGAAGTACTCGACCAGCTTGCTTAGGGTCAGGATTACTTCTAGCTCCAGAGGCAGGACAGATGTTGTGTGTTTTGGGGAATTTTTGTTCTCCCATTCCATTTTTTTTTCAAAAAACTTCCTTTTTACTTTCTTTCTACTTGGTGAAAACCTTTAAATTTTTAGTTTTTTTTTTATAAACCCCCTTTATATTTTTTAAATTTTTATTTCTTCCCTTTTCCTTTTTTTTCTGTTTGTCTTTCTCCTTTCCTCCTACCTTCTCCCATCCTTTCCCATCCTATGCAAGGATGGAGAAGAAGCTTCATCGAGGGAACCTGAAATAGTTTAATTTGATTTTTTTATCAGTTACTTTCGTTTGATTGGTTTTTTTTATTTTTTTTAACATCGTCGATTTTTTTGGACATAGCTCTTTTAATTTATTTTGACAACTTTGGTTTTCTATCATAATTCTGATTTCTCGTTTTGATTTTTTTTAAATTGTCATATTTGGTTTGTTTTGTCTACTATCCTTTTTTGTACTACTACCCAAACGCAAAAAAATTCGTCTATCCACGATTTTAATTCGAAAATAAAAATGAATTCTTAATAATAAAGTCTGCTGGCAGAGTTATATAGTACTTGTGGCGAATATATTTCAGGATATATAAAATTCTAATAGAACTCGCACAATCAAAATAGGACTACAGGTTCTTTCAATAATGCGACTTTTTTTATGGCATCAACCCGCAAAAATCTTCGTCTATCATAAAACTTCCGGCAAAAGGTTCGTCTATCTTGTGCAAATAACAATTTTAGAGCAACGTTTTTTTGTAAAGAAACTACGAACCATCGAGTAACAATATGAATGTTTTGAAATCGTATTGTGAGTATATTTTGCTTACCATAGTACATTTTGTTGTGCGTTATTTAAAGGCAGATGCGCACAGAAGAGGAACGTTCAAATTTTTAAAAATAAAATATTACCATAATTAATTTGCAAATAAATTTAAGTTGTAAAATATGAAAAACAAAAATTAAATAACATGTTAATTTATTAATTATTATTTATATAAAAATCCATCAAATGTTTTAATATAATTCACTAAAAAAGAAAAGAAATCCGAATTCTATTCATAGAGAATTGAGCCTGCTAAACATTAAATTAACTTACAGGAATCGCGTAAACTTTTCTCTACCATTTAGTAGCGTCACCATTTCGTCGGATAACATCCTGCATACATCTAGGCATAGTGATTACCAAATTCTTCACACTCAGCTGTTGTTATTGAATCCCAGATGCTTTGTATTTCCCTATGAAGAACATCCATTAGGGCAGCGGTAGAATAACTCAATGTCTTTTTCATTTTTCCTCATATGTTCTGAATGGGAGAAAGGTCCGGGCTTTGCTTTCAAGAACATGAAGTTCCACTATTGCAATGGCCATCAAACCATAGCATTAGTGGAACTTCATGTTCTTGAAACCATTGCTTTGTTAATTTGGAAGTATGACAACTGGGTCCGTCGTGCTGGAAAATATATTCGCCTCCTGGTCTTTCCAAAGCAAGTACTGATAGAAGAAGATAATTTTGCTGAATAGTCTGGTACGTAGCGCTATTTATTGTAGTATTAGTGAAACACAGATGACCAACTCCCGAAATCAATACAGAGCTTGGGAATTTGACTTTTCGACTTAGGCAGTCATTTTGGAATGCTTAAGTTTTTTTCGAATGACGCGTTTTTTATAGGATTGCATGTCGAACTCAAAGCGTGCCTAATCACTCCATATAACTGATCGCCATTGAGTAAGTGTCCAATTTTCGTGGCGTTTCTTTTTTTGGATGCGGGTCAAAAATGGTTCCTCCTTAGCCTTAAAATTTAGAGATTATTGCGGGATTCCATAACAGAATATCAGAAAATTTACCTTATAAGATTTATAACCCATTTCTCTAATCTTTCTCCTACAGGTATCCACAGAAACACTTTTTCCTATGCTCTCTGTACAAATTCCAGACTCTATTGCAGCACGATTTTGTTTAATTGTTTTCCTTAAAATTCGACTTTCGCTTGAAGTAGTCAGTCTTGGTCGTTCTGGTATCGGTTTTTTCTCCATACTTCCAGTCATTATACCCTGTACTGTAGATCTTGAAAGTTTAAATTTTTTTGCAATTTGATATCTTCTTATTTTTATAATCTTCAGTTACTAACTTTCTCAGATGAGATGATATCGCTTTTCCGCGTGTCGGTTTAACTCAAAAAGTTACAACAAACTGCCGTCTAGCCAAAAAATAAACTCACAACTACAATTTCAGATTATTTGAATACAATTATTTACAGTTACTCGATTGTTTGTAGTTTTTTTAAAAACAATTTTTTTCGAAATTATAATTTGTTCAGGGTAGACAAACCTTTTTGCGGTAAGTGTTTTATGATAGACGAAGATTTTTGCAGGTTGATGCACATAAAACAAGTTGCATTTTTGAAAAGACCTTTAACCGCATTTTGATTGTGTAAGTTGTATTAGAATTACTTACACTCTGAAATGTATTTGCCACACATATTTTATTCCAATATACAGGAACACGTTCGGAAACACAACTATAGTCATAGCCATACTCAGCTCTAACTATTGTAATAGTTGTGTCAAAGTCAGCTATATACGTTCTCGTTTCCGAACGATGTATAGTTATCAAATAGTCAGAGCTGTCCCTTGCAAGTGTATTAAATAACAGCTACGATAAAATGTCAGATAATGATAGCAAACAACAACAATTTGTAGGGAACCATTTATCCACTTTAGAAGATTACTCTTGAGTTTTTTTGTATTCTATATACCGTGGTTCATTTCCGTACTGTGAAATATTAAATTAATTGTTGATTCATCATCCATATTTCATTAATACCATAAATATTTTATTTAAAATTATATATTTTCTCAATTTGTAAAAAACCCGTCAGAATTGTTTTATCTGTCAGTGATGTGCCGACTAGAGTAGACGTGTTTCTGATTTCACTCCACTAGAACGGCAGTTAATCCCTGTTTATAATATAATTTTATAATACGATTTCACGATTGTTTCGGTTGCTCGGTTTATCCACCAAAAATTGGGTGGTTAGTAAAAAGCGCTGTAAAATAAAAATTCTAGCTATCGGCTAATTTCTCAAATTTTTCATTTTAAATAATGGCGGGGAAACAAACCGCTAGTTCTTCCAAACATCAAAAGGAGAGAAAACGAGCGAGCTCTGTGTGTTCGACTCCTGTGTTTACTAGAAGTGCAGCTACAGCTAATCAAGATGCAGTTCAGGGGAAGAATCCCCAGTCGGAGTACCACAGTCTGCTCTTGGATCTTGAGGAACGGTTAAACAAACGTTTTCTAGCCATGGAGGAGTTTATCTCGAAATCTATGTCCAATTTGATTGACACTGTAATAAATCCACTCAAATTGCGACTGGAGCAGATCGAGGAGAAATGTGCCATCTTAGAAGAGCAACACACTTCAATCCGTGAGAAAAATGAGGATCTCCTCCGTTGTCAACGCTTGTCGGATATTACATTGAGCGGGGTTCCTGTTAAAGAGACTGAAAATCCGCTTAAAATTCTCCAAAGTATGGCGAGTGGGGAACAAATCCAAAGCTCCAATTCTGGTGAGGTTCTCTTCAGCTAATGAGCAACGATGTTTTATTTCAGCATTTAAGAGGCGTGGAGGGGTCAAGCTAAATCAAATTGATGGCTTCTCTTCAGAGGGTCCCGTCTACGTTAACCCAAGTTTGACTGCTACGAATCAGTCTCTGCTCATCAGCTCTTATGCTCCGTAAGCATGGTCTAATTGCCTCTGTTTTTATACGAAATGGATACGTGTTTGTGAAATTCAAAGAGAATGAACGTCCCGTGAAGATAATTACTAATAGCCAACTTCATACTGTATCATCGACTGCCACTGGTGCTGTGTAATCGTGTCTTGTGGAAATGAAATTCAAAAAGCTTCTGCTAATATTCAAATTTTTGTTAGTTTTACTTGATTATTATTTTGCTCTGAATTTTAAAAATTTTTACATATCATTAATCTTTTTTAGCAGTTCATTAGTTTTTGCAAATTCTTTTTTTAAATATGTTGTTTTCAATATAATATTAGGGTTGAATTATGTCGCATTGACGCTCTTTTCATATTTTTGCTGGGTCGAAAATCTCCGGTTATTGTTTTTCTGTGACATTATGTTATTAGCAACAGTACTTTATTTTCGTTTTGCATATAATCCTGCACCTGTCGTGAGAAACTGGTTAAAATTTTTACCATGTCTTTAGTAAGTGACTTTAACAGCGTGAGCGGGGTTAGGGTGCTTCTGAATATTTTTTCCTGGCAGGCGATGGGCTTTAATATCTGTTCCCTCAATGCCAGAAGTATTAGAGGTAAGATTGACGAGTTTCGACTAATGTTTGAGGGGTCACCGGTTCATGCAATTGTAGTTAGTGAATCTTGGTTGCAGCCGTAGTACCTTCTTCCCATATTTCATTGCAGGGTTACAAGCTATTTCGAAATGATCGGAAAGAAAGATTAGGGGGTGGCGTGGCAGTATACGTAAAAGAGGATTTTAAAGCTAAAATAATTTACTTTTCGCGTTCGGAGGGGTGTGAGTATGTATTGGTGGAAGTAGATACCGGCTTTGAGAGGTGTGCTTTGGGAGCTGTATACTGCCCGCCGGGGGTTTTCAATTTAGATTTAATGAAGGGTTTTGAGGAGTCGTTAAGCTGTTGTACTCGGAAGTATTCCAACGTGATTCTGGGCGGAGATTTAAATGTCGACGTCCTCCGGAACGACTTACGCTCTAGAAGTTTTGTATTCCTTTTACAATCACTGCATTTAGGAATTATAAATAGTCTTCCAACGTATTTGAATGCAGCTTGCCCATCACAGCTGGACTTGATCCTCGTCTCTGACATTGATCGGGTTTTATTTCAGAACCAAATTTCTCCTCCGAGCTTTCTCGATCATGATATCTTGTTTGTATCTTATGGCTTACCTCTGCATCCATTCCAACCTAGGATTGTGTTTTTTAGGAATTATAATAATGTAAATTTACAGAATCTCGGTGATTATTGCAATTCGCTGTGCTGGGATGACTTCTATTCTAGTACTTCAGTGGACTCCAAAGCAGAAATTCTGACTTCTCATATTAAAAATCTACATGATCAACACGTTCCCGCGATCAGACGTAAAGTTCGACCAAATAGCTCTCCGTGGTTCTCTACTGAAATTCTGTCTCTTATTGAGGAAAGAGAGTTTTACTATCGAATTCATCACAGGGTTAAAACTGAAAGTACTAGAGCCTTGTACATATCAGCTCGCAATCGGGCGACTGCAGCGATTAAAAGAGCTAAAAGGCAATACTTTAAAAATTTGCGGAACCCTGAGCTGCCTTCCAGGCAGCTTTGGAAGAATCTCAGACGATTTGGCGTTTGTGATGGGGAAGGAAATAAACCTGCACCTTCGATGCGAATGAGTTAAATGCCCTGTTCACATCACGGGGATTGAATGAAGTTTCAGTAGATGCTTTTGAACAGACTATAGGTGTGTCTGAATCCAATTTTTCTTTCCGTTGTGTGGGGGTCGATGAGTTGCATAGGGCTATACTCTCGATAAAATCTGGCGCTACTGGGCCAGATGATATTCACCCTCGTTTTTTAAAAATGATTCTGCCCTTCATTCTGCATCAATTACTGCATGTCATCAATTATGCCTTGACCTCCTCATCTTTCACGCGCATTTGGAAAATGGCTACTGTTTTAGCCATTCCCAAAAAGTCATCTCCTAATGATATAAATGACTTTCGCCCGATTAGTCTTTTGTCTTTTCTTTCTAAGGTTCTAGAAAGGTTGATGTGTTCGCAGATAACAGAATATCTAGACACAAATGAACTTCTGTGTTCATGGCAGTCTGGCTTCCGGTCCCAACACAGCTGTGAAACGGCTTTGCTCAAAGTAACACACGATCTTGCACGTATTGCTTGACTTTTCGAAGGCGTTTGATAGTGTTAATCACAGTATTTTGCTTCATAAATTGACGTCCCTATTCGGTTTCTCCTCATCGGCTATCTGTATGTTGCGGATCTTTTTGTCTGATAGGTGGCAGCAGGTTAAATTGGGTGATAAAGTGATCTCTCCCGCTTCATATGTATGCGGATGATGTGCAGATTTACAGTAGCAGTCCTGTCGATCGACTGAACTGGAATATTGAACGTATTAATGGTGACGTCAACAGAATATATAACTGGTCAATCAGTAACAATCTCAGCCTGAATCCTCAAAAGTCACAGTTCGTATTACTACAAAACAATTCTAACTCCGATCGTATTGGATTATCTGATGTTTGGCTTAACGATTCGCAGCTGCCGTGCGTGGATATTGCGAGGAATTCGGGAGTGGTTATTGGTTCTTCGATGAAATGCTGTGACCTGGAAAACTTACGGTGCTCTTGGAAAAATTTACGGTGGACTACGCCGACTTTGGCTGTCCTTTGGCTGTCGGCCAATATTCTATCTAGAAACCTGCGAGCAAAACTTGTCAAAGCCTTGCTTCTTCCTCACTTTATGTTTGGTAGCTTAGTATTCCCCAGGCTTGATAGTTCGTGTAGTCATAGACTTAACGTCGCTTTTAATGACTGTCTCCGTTTTATACATGGGCTTCGACGCTTTGATAGCGTTTCATCTTTTATTCCACAATTCTTGGGACACTCATTGGATAACCATCGTACAATAAAATTGCTAATTTTTATGTCTAATTTAATTCGCAACAAAGCACCAAAATATCTCTATGAACACCTTGTGTTTCTAAGTTCCTCTAGACACCATAGTCCCACGATTTCATAGAACAGTGTTAGAGCACTCTTTCTTTACTCAGGCTGCTCGCGCTTGGAATAACTTACCGAACTATATTCGGAATACAGGTTCTCTCGACAGGTTCAGGATACTATTGTTTACGCATTTCTCAGCATTGTAATGTCTAAATACTTTTGTAATGTCTAATACTGAAGTATAGCTTTTGGTTGTGGATTTTTCGGCTGAGCTCCTATAACACGAGTAATAGGCTTAAGTAGTTAAAATTATTTTCTTCCAGGTTCTAATATATATGATTTATAATAGGAGTGCTTTACATACATGTTGATTATTTAATTTTTTTATTTATTTTTTATTTTAAGTGCTTGCTTTTTTATTTTAAGTTTCTTGGTTGCATATATCTCATTTTCTAAAAATTTTTACTTTTAAAATATGAATTAATTACTCTATACGCATTACTATTGTATTCATTAGTTCCATATGTAAATGTACGATATAAGATTGATTCATCTTGTGTACAATTCTCGTAATAAATTTGATTTGATTTGACTTTCAAGGGAATTTACATGTATTTTATATGTATGCGTGATAGCTACTATTAGCTCGTCGTTTAAGCAGAACCAAGAATAGTTGACTATTTAGTCAACTATTGTCAGTTCCCGAACGGTCATAGCTATCAAAAATAGTCAGCTATTGTGATTTCCGAACGGCAATAGTTAGCTATATGTGACAATAGTCAGCTATAGTTATGTTTCCGAAGGAACTCCTGAATTATTAAAAAAATCACTTTTATTTTCGAACTAAAATCTTGGGTAGACGAACCTTCTTGCGTTTGGGTAGTACATACTGAGAGCGTATCTGTCTTCTTTTTTTCTTTGCTAAGGCTTGTTTTTCGTTTTTGCAGTTGGACTGCCGCAATTTTGGCCGAGACGCTCAGTCTCCCAAGTTTATATTTTTGCTAGAACATTAGGAGTTGGACTCCCGCACTTATTACTGAGACCTTCAGTTTCGTATAGAGCGACTAGCCTTCAGCTCTCGTGTTTCTGTCGAAGAACTCAGTGGCAATATTCACCTCCTGCTAAAAGATGAGGCCGAACAGTGGTTTTGAAACCAGTTTTTCAGCGCTTCTCCGGGCTTTGACTGGGAGCTATTCAGAGCTCGCATCAGACGAGAGTTCGGCTCGGCCGACACAGACCTCGACCTGATGCGGACTCTGATGGAACTTTGTCAGAGTTGGGACGGAGAGCTGCGACAGCTAAAACCGCAAAGCCAGCACTATCGTCGGGCTCATGAGGGTGCCACCGCGTGAGGCCGACGTTGTTTAGATAGTCCGTGACAACTTGAATCCCAAAATAGGGAAGCAGTTTTCAACTGTTACGGTTAGATCCATGGATCAGCTGCAAAGTTTATGTCGTATGGATGAACGTTGGCTACAACGCCGCGGTATGTTTAAGTAATCTCTTGTTTCCCTGTGGCTGGAGTAGAGGAAGTGAGGCGCTTCCCAGACGCGGCAGGTCGTGTGACTTGCAGGAACTGTGGCGTAGTGGGACGCTCCTTCCACTTCATAGTGAGACCGGCACATGCGCTTCCCGCCCCAGTTGTCACCATGGATTGGAGGAAGTGAGGCGCATCCCTGAAGCTGCAAGTCATGTGACTTGCTGGAACTGTGGCGTAGTGGGACACTATTTTCACTCCTGCGAGGAAATGTCCTTATATGAGAGGCAACTTAATTCCGAGAGCGTAAGAGCTCATTGAAAAATACTCAACAGTCTTTAATATCTACTGTTATCACCAGCCAAGACGACGGTCGTCTATATGTAAACCTTTCGTACACAACCTTTCGTGGACAACCTTTCGTGGACAGCCTGAAATCCTAACACTGTTTGTAGTACCTGGCTTAAGCCAGCAGTTGTATTAGGGCGTAGACTTCTGGAGAGCATTTCAACTCGCACCAAATATTATTTCCTCTCGCGATGTACAGCCCTCTTCTTCAGTTGAGACGAACTTTCACCAGTTAACACCACATGACAGAAACAAACTCAACACAGTCATTCCACAATTCCCATCATTCACATTACTAGGTTTGGGTAAGACCAACCTAGAAAATCATGTTATCGACACCGGCGATGCTTTGCCGATTAATCAGAAGAACTATCCCATCTCTCCAGCGATCGAAAAGCTTATGTAAGAAAAACTGGACCGTATGTTGGAATTAGGGGTAATTGAAAAGTCCAACAATCCCTGGAATTCTCCAGTCGTACTTGTACGTAAACCTGGGAAAGTTAGGCTCTCTTTTTGGACACTCGTAAGGTGAACTTAGTCACTAAGAAGGACGCCGACCCTTTCCCCACATCGATGGATTGCTTGGACGACAACAGGATACGCACTTCACTTCGTCCATCGACTTGAAGGATGCAGTTTGGCAAATCCCCTTGGAGAAGCAGTCAAGGGAGAAAACTGCTTTTACATTGCCCGGCAATATCAATATACCGTCATGCCTTTTGGATTGTGCAATGCACTTCAACGAATGTGTCCATTGATAGATTATCCCTGGTTGTTCACGCGAACACGTTTTTGTGTACTTGGATGACTTACTAGTCGTATCACCTGACTTCGTAGCCCACCCGAAAGTCCTAAGTGAAGTAGCTGATTGTCTGCGCAGTGCGAAATTGAAAATTAACGTCGAGAAAAGCCGCTTTTGCGTCGAGCAGGTCCGCTACCTGGGTTTCATGATTGGAGATGGAACTCTCAAAACTGACACGGAATTAGAACTCTACGCGGCTGTGCTGAGTGTAAAGATATTCAGAGCGTATATCGAGGACATCTGTTTACCATCATCACGGATCATCGAGTCTTAAGTAGCTGATGAGTCACTCAGATCTCTCCGGAAGACTGGCTCGGTAGAGTCTGAAGCTGCAGGCTTTTGACTTCCAAATAAAGCATCGCAAGGCAAGTTGAATGTAAGTGCAATCGTCGTAGACTTAAACTCGTCCTACTTCTCTATGGAGGAGTATTAGCAGGGAAGATTGGTGATGGCCTCCAAGCGTGCATGATGCTCACATCATGCCGGCTCATCCGGGCAATGTGCTTTGCATAGCTGACAGTCGCCGTCCGGTTCCCGTTTTTTCCATCTATCTCATCCCTGATCCGGGGAGAAAACCTCTCAAACCTACCAAGCCAAGGTGGAAATGTTATCGTGCCGAGGGCTGCATGGCAGCGGGTCGTAAACGATATTCTTGGGGCACCAGACGCACCCCATTGTATACAACTAGTAACTAGTATCGATGCAGCCGAGGAGGGGGGACGCGCAAGTCACACCCACTCTGACGCTGCACGTCAGTCACAAGAGCCAGTCAAGTCTGGCGACGAAGAAGCGGTGAACGCTGTCGCGGAGGGCGTTGCTAAGCTCAACGTCAGACGCGTACGACCTTCATGTGCGATGCTCAGGAGGCTAGCGCGTGAGAGGAAGGCAGCAGAGGCTGTAGGCGGTAAACCTGCTCCTCCTCAGCAGTCTGATTACGCCGGCGGGCAAGCCGGAAAGAAGTCAGTGGTTGGTGGGAGTGGCAGTAATGCACGCTTCCGCCCTAATCTGGCGAAACCATTCGGCTCCGATCTGATGGGGATTCTCCGGGGAGACAAACCACCAAGAAAAAATAGATGGGGAGAGCAGGGATACAGCCACTCTACAGGGACCTGCTTGCAGGGATACCTATGGTTCTGATACCTGCTGATTATCCAAAAAATAGGCTGACGGATGAGCAGATCGAGGCTCTGAGGAAAGCACTGGACCAGGCCATAGGACCATAGGACCTGTATTGTATACAACAAAGCGTCCACAGACTTATGTACAAGGGACCTCACAGCTGCCAGAGCGGAGGTATGTGCGGGGGACGCAGATGCTGGGTGCTAATCTGCTCTGCGTACTTCCCATACGACTCCACTGAACCACCACCGAGGAGAGAACTCAGGGAGTTCACCGAGTCGACAAACGCGGCACACATGCTAATTGGATGCGACGCGAATGCACACCACATCAACTGGGGGAGCAGCGGCAGCAATAGAAGATCGATTATTTGATAACGACTAACCTAATTGTACTAAACCGTTTATCTGACTCTACCTTTGACAGTGGCCGTCGGAGGGAGGTAATTGACATCACACTCTCCAGCAGCTACTTATCAGAACTGGTAAGTGACTGGAGAGTGTCTGACGAGCCATCATGCTCCGACCCCAAGCACATTCTCTTCAGAGTTGGAGAATGTGTCAATGAAGTAAAAGAATACCTGAACCCTAGAAACACCAACTGGGTTACCTATAAAGAGGAACTGGGTGGTAGACTCTATGGGTTCATGGGCTCGATCAAGTCTACGCAAAATGTCGAACTTGCGGCGGACCTAGTAAACGACGCCATACAGACGGCTTTCAGGGGATGCTGTCCGGTGTCAGTAAGATCCCATAACAGGAACGTCCCTTGGTGGACGAGAGACCTTGCCAGACTAAGGGCTGCTACCAGGAGGCTGTTCAACAGGGCGAAAAGGGGCGGGTGCTGGGAAACATACAGACAATCCCTAGCTGCCTAAAACCGAGAACTGCGCCGTTCTAAAAGATCTAGCTGGCAAAAGTTCTGTCAAAACATGGAGGGTGCTCGCGATTCTGCGAGACTGCATAAAGCCCTTATGAAAACTACGTCGGGTGACCTGGGCACACTCCAGAAACCGGACGGGACATACATCCAAAACAGGGAAGAAACGCTAGAGATTCTGTTGCAGTCCCACTTTCCTGCTTGGAGGGTGGAAGATCCGAGCGAGGTAGAAAGGTCCAGCCTAGCAAACCACCTAGCAGGGAGGGCGACCAAGGCAGACTGGAGGGTTGCGAGCTCGGTCTTTACATGCAAAGACATTAAGGTTGCTATTTCATCCTTTGAACCATACACGTCCCCTGGCACCGATTGTGTGTACCCGGTGCTCCTACAGGAGGGCTGTGATGTTCTTGCGCCAGTGCTGCGCAGAATATACAGGGCGTCCTTTGCACTAGGATACATACCCTCTATCTGGAGGATTGTAAAGATATTCTTTATTCCAAAGCAAGGCGTGTAGATTACACACTTGCTAAGGCATACAGGCCTATTATTCTAATATCGTTCATGTTAAAGACGATGGAAAAAGTCACTGATCGGGCGCTCACGGAGAGGTACCTTGTACATTCACCATTTCACACCCGACAGCACCCCTACCAAACCGGAAAATCCACTACAACGGCACTCCATGACTTAGTACTCAAGCTGGAGGGAGCGGTTAATAGAAAGGGAACTGCGATTGCAGCCTCCTTGGATATAGAAGGCGCTTTTGATAATACATCATTTTATGTGATCTCTCGGGCCTCTCTTGAGTATCCTCGATAGGACGATCAGGGGCTGCGTCACAAGAGGATGTCTGCAGGGGTGCTGTAACCCCTCCTATGGTTCCTTGTGATCGATGAGCTACTTGTGCGCCTTGACGAGCGGGGCTTCTTCGCGCAGGGCTATGCAGATGACATTGTAGTTGTAACATTCAACGATATGGGGAACAACATCACAAGACAACTCCAGGGGGCACTAGACGTAGTTGCAACCTGGTGCAATGAGTTTGACCTCAAAGTGAACCCTGACAAAACGGTCGTCGTTCCGTTCACTAGGAAGAGGAACACGACGGGTCTGACTGAACCGACCTTCTTGGGCACTGCGCTACCCTTCAAGGATCAGGTGAAGTACCTGGGGGTGATCCTAGATTCCAAGTAATACTGAAACCTGCATCTAGATATAACCATGGAAAAAGCTCGGAAGTCCTTTTGGGCATGCCGTAGAGCATGCGGGACTACCTAGGTACTTAAACCCAGGACAATGCTCTGGATGTACACATCGGTAATAAGTCCCATGATAACTTATGGAGCGATTACATGGTGGCACAGAGCAAAACTTAATGTGATAAGGACTAAGCTTAGCAGACTGCAACGTATGGCATGCCTATGTATCACTGGAGCCATGCGCACCTCGCCTCCAAGCCATGCTAAACATCAAACCTCTTCATATAGAGGTTGAAAGCCTGGCTCTATGTGCGGCCTACAAACTAGAGGGAGCCGGTCTCCTTGGGGGAAACATATGCAAAGGCCACACGACAATAAGGGAGATTCTGAAAGCCACACCTGTGTTGGCCATGTCAACTGATCAGATGCCGGCAAGACTCTCACCATTTCAACCACCCCTAATACGGGTGGAAAATCGTGAGACCTGACTGAATCGGGTGTTGGGGCAGGGGTATGGAATAGCTCTCCTCGATTCAGTTTATCACTGGTCCTGGGAAAGTACACCACGGTATTCCAGGCTGAGATCTTCGCTATACTGACATGTACCTACGAGAACCTAAGAAGAGCCTATAAAAACAAAAGAATCTCAATCTTCTCGGATAATCAAGCTGCAATCAAGGCAATTTCTTCATCTACCACCAGATCTAAGCTGGTGTGGGAATGCCAAAGGAGCCTAGATGAACTGTGTAGAAATAATCAAGTATAATTCATCTGGATACCGGGACATCAGGGCTACACGGGGAATGAAAAGACAGATGAACTTGCTTTCATAGGGCCGGAGCCGGTCTGTGGAATTCCTCTCTGCACGGCTAAAAGGCTAATAGCAAACCGCGCAAGTGAGGAGCATAGGCTGTATTGGAACAATATTGAGGGGCACGCTCACTCAAGAAACCTTATGCCCTTATCGTCACCGAGAAGATCCAGGAAGCTTCTCAAACTGAGCAGTTTGGATGTTAGATGGCCTTCTTACCAGCCACTGTGAGCTACGGAAGCACCTGGTAAGGATAGGCAGAGCCATCGACTCCACCTGCAGACTCTGTCTCGAGGATGATGAGACCCCACTACACGTACTATGTGAATGCCCTCCAATTTAATCAAATCAAATGAGCAGTTGAAATCAACTGTACTTCTCACCTGACCCAACCCCGTATGAGTGATTTGGTTCAGGAAGACTTAGCCTGGAATCTTTGGGTTCCATCGGGTCTAGCTGAAGGTTTGATCCGTCAGGCTCATGAGCCACCTGAGTCCGCACACGAAGGCCTCCACAAGACCTTAGGTAGACTCTGCGAAAAGTATTATTAGCCCAACATGGTAACACAAGTACGTGCATACGTGTGACACTGTCAGATATACAAGGAGACTAAATCGCCTAACACCATCTTACGACCACCCATGGGCAAACCATTGGAAGCACAACGTCCATTCCAATTTCTCTATATCGACTTCCTCGGACCTTATCCCCGCACCAAACGTGGAAACACGGTAATTTTCGTAGCATTAGCATTAGCGTGCTGACCGAACAGATCTAGTCATTGCTTTCTTGGAGAAAGACATCCTGTCTTCTTCGAAGTCCCCGAAACCAGCTTCTCCGACAATTGGCAGACAGTTCGTCTCCAATACATTCCAGAAGCTGCTGGCCGAATACGGTATAAAACATGTCAAGACAGCGAAACATTCTCCGCACACTCGTGCTTCGGAATGAGTCCATATTGTCCGCCATCCGCGCTTACTTGCAGAGCTGACCCGTTTTACGCTCTCTTTGGACATCATATGGCACATCATGGCTCATCGTACCCATTACTGTGACAGCTAGACCAGTTGAAATCTGGCAAGGTATTAGTTTTACCCATTGCAGACCGTCTCCAGATAATTTCCTCCCGCATGTCCGATCATCATCAGCACGCCCACTGAAAGCACCAGACAGCCTACAACACTCGCTGCCGTGAAGTGTAATGCAGGGTCTTCATTCAGAGCGATATGCACACAGGCATTAGTGCTAAACTGGCCAACAAGTTTACCAAAGCCGGAGTCGCCAATTATCCAATTATAGACAGTCCAATTCTATCAGTCAGTCCGCCCCCTCGAATTAGTCCGTCTGAATTTTATTGTTAGTCCGTCCGTCCGTCGTCCTAGACAGAAATGCCCGGCTCAGTCGGTAGAGCATGAAACTCTTCTTCTCAGGGTCGTAGTCGTGCCACACGTTGCTGCAATTGAACAGCGAGGAAGACCTGAACTCCCCAGCTTCTGCAGCTAGAGCTATAGGCCTTGAGAGAGACCTTGACTCAAAAACGTTGGAATCCTTACGTGGAGAGTAGAGTAAGAGAAATACGACTGAAGACGAATATAAGAAGTTGGAGACATTGTGTTGGCAGTAAAAACCCGGCGGATTACTTAACTAAGGTGTCAGTCCACCAGAGTTGGTGGTCCTGATTGGTTGCTAACAATTGATGGTGTTTTAATCAGTCCCATTCAGGACAAAAGTGAAGCAGTTTCCTTTCTCTCAATTTTATCGGAAAAAAACAAGTTCGGTGCTTGAAACAAAAAATGTGTTGGAACCTATCCTTCAGGCCGAAAATTTTAGCTCATGGAGAAGATTACTTCGGGTTACAGCATATATATTACTTGCAATAGATATTCTTAAAAACCGAAAGGTTTCATCAGGTCCTCTACTACAAGCGGAGGACATTGAACGAGCTGAAAATTACTGGATACTTCAAACGGAAAATAGTTATTTTTCGGATGAAATCGCGGCTTTGAAGCAAAACAAAGGTATATCGTTACAATTAAATATTCTTACTTTAAATCCATTTTTAGATAAAGAAACGAAGATTCTAAGAATTGGTAATCGAATTCCACAATTATCTGCAAATGAAAATGTCAGCCATCCAATAATTTTACCGAAGTCAAGTCACATTTCAAAACTAATAGTAGTTGACATTCATAATAACGCGATTAAGATCGACATTTGGGGTAATTCGAGGTAGACAATTGGTGCGCTCCGTGATCGCTAGTTGCATGATCTGCAAGGTCCTGAAGGCTAAAGCCGCAACTCAACCATTCGCTCCAGTGCCAAGAAGTCGGGTTGCTCTTTCCCGTCCATTTGATGTGACCGGTTTGGATTTTGCTAGGCCTTTATACATTATAGGATCAGATTTTTCGATAAGTAATGTTTATTTTCAGCTTTTCACTTGCGCGGCCGTTAGGGCAATCCACCTGGAACTTACAAGTTTGTCCATCGAGAGCTGCTTGTTAGCTATTAGACGATTCATCGCCAGAAGAGGTATTCCTTCCACATTTTATTCAGACAACGCAACTTCCTTAAGAAATGGGCTGTTGAGCTTCGAAAGTTTAGTACAACGATATCAAGTGAACATGTTTCAAATTTTCTTTGTGGCAATAAAATACGCTGGAAGTTTATTGTTAAACGAGCTCCATGGTGGAGCGGGTTCTGGGAGCCGCTGATCAAAGTGAAGGACGCACTTAAGGCAGCTATTGGTCGTTCCACTCTTAATTTTGAACAACTAAATAATCTTTTAGTTGAGGTAGAAAACGTCGTGCACTCACGTCCGCTTACGTATGTAAGCGAAGATCATTTCGACTTAACCCAACTTACTCCAGCTCATTTTCTTACAACGCCAGCTTCTTCGGAAATCGCGAACATTAGCTCGATGACAGGTAAAGGATTACGAGAAGGATGGAAATCTCTCTTTCAGAGCTTTATCAATGTTTAAAAAACGATGGTTTTCGGAGTACATCAAGCAGCTTCGATCCTTGCATCACAACCCTCAAAAAAGGTCATCGACATAGTTGTTATTGAAGCGGTATATCCGGGCCGAGATAATAAAGTTCGAGCTTGTGAAATTCGATAAAGCAGCGGAAGGGTACTACGCCGACCGATTCAGTTATTGTATCCACTAGAAATAACGGAGGATTCATCGCGGGGGCCCGAGGATGTCGAATATTGAAACTAAAACTCAAATGAAAATTTATTCTTAATTAATTGGTAGCATTGTTTGCAAATAAGTTTTCTAAATATTGTACTCTTTAATCATTAATTCATTGCACAGTTACTTAAAATTTATTCTCTTAAATTTCTTGAAATTTTGTTACTCTTCCTTAGTCAAATAAAGTCAGTGATCAATTGGAATTGATATACAACGCACGTGTTTTCTTAAGCTCTTGTTCTGCGGAAATATTATCGGGTTTTCCTAACGTTTTCTTTATAACTTTTATAAAATCGATCAATATTGTGAAGTATTATATTTTTCTCCGATAACGCTCTATTCTTTTGAATTTTATTTACAGAGCAGTAAAACATGAATACTCGTTTTTGAGGAATCAGATATTATCTACAATTGTCTAATATCACGAAAATTTGCGATATAATTTCCTTTGAATTCCAATGGTCTATTTGCATTAATCAAAGTCACGCGCGATGTGTTAATCTAATAAGTAGCTAACTTTTCCTTCGTCAACCATCTCTCTCCTAATCTAGTTCCGGGCAACTGTCCGAGTTATAGGAACTATGCCTTATAGTCGTAAGATGGGGTGGGATATCCCTACAAGCCTCTTACCATCTTGAGGCTGGGGTCGCTTTCCGTCAGGGGCATGATTTTGGCCTATTCCTTTCATCCTTTTTTTTCAATTCCCTTAATAGTTTGTGCTTTCCATTGGTTTTAGTTTTCGGTTCATCATGACTTTAAGAGTGCCCGCATAGTGTTCGAGTGAGTGTACCGAGGAGTGTAAGGCAAGATCCCACACCGATCCGGCGAGCTAAGCACGGCTAGCTAGGCGGGCCCCTAACTGCTATAACGCTCATCCTAGTATCCCCTGTAACCTTCCGTAATCCCTTGGTTGTGAGCTACGACTAAATTGTGACAAGCAACTTAGTGGTGCTCACAACCCTTAATCTAATCCATGTCCACATGCAGCCATCTTGTGCATGCCTGTGAACATGGATTTCACACCTTACCGATACAAATATATATATATATATATAAAATATATATATATATATATATATATATATATGTATATATATATATTATTTTGTAACGTAAAAGGAGCTCTTCGGGCTCGAAGGATTAATTAAGACAATTATTTTCAATCACAAGTGTTCACAATTTTATTCACTTCACTTAATTAGTTCGTTTAACAATTAGCATTGTAAAACTTGATTTCGTTTTCATCACGTAGCCTATGCCAGACTACAGTGCATGTTACACTGCCCTCCTCTTAGAACTGTTCGTCTCGAACAGTTGTATCTCCTTGGTATGGCTTTAAGCGGTCAATGTGCACGATCTTCTTTTGGTCTTTCGGTCCCCGCTGTATCTTGTACACTACAACGTTGATGCGCGTAAGGATCTTGTATGGTCCTTCCCACTGCTGTTGAAGCTTCGGTGATTTTCCTTTTCGTCGCCGTGGGTTAAATAGTCAGACAAGTTCTCCTTCCCTGAATCCGCTAGAATTAGCTCTGATGTCGTATCGTGTTTTCATTCTGTCGCTGGATGTCTTGAGGTTCTTTCTTGCCAGTTCATGGATTTCTGCGAGACGCTTCCGAAGTATGGTTATGTTTTTTTCAGTGGATTCAGCATCCTTTTCAAGTGTTCCGAACTTCAAATCACTGGGCAGTCAAATCTGTCTTCCAAACACAATTTTAGATGGTATCTGTCCTGTTGAGTTATGGACGGCTGTTCGATAAGCTAGTAGAAATATCGGAATGTAGCTATCCCAATCCCGTGGATGCTCCTCTACTACTTTTCTAAGATGTTCGACTACTCTCCTATTAAACTGCTCAACCATCCCTTCAGATTGTGGATGAAGTGGTGTTGTCCGCGTCATTCTTATCCCAAGAATATCGCAAACCTTCTGGAATACTTGAGATTCAAAGTTTCGTCCTTGGTCGGAATGAAGCTCATTGGGGACGCCAAATCTGCATATCCAGTTTGTTACTAACTCCTCTGCCACTATTTTTGCTTCTTGATTTGGGATCGCATATACTTCTGGCCATTTACTGAAGTAATCACCACTAAAATGTACCGGTTACCCCGATCTGACTCTGGGAATGGTCCCGCAACGTCAATCGCGATTCTCTCAAAAGGCGCTCCAACGTAGTATTGCTGCATCGCTCCTCTTGTTTTGAGATCCTTTGCTACATCGTTCACTTAATTTCTCCAAAGTCTTATTGACACCAAGATGTTCTCCTGAAGCACCGTTATGGAATTCTTCCAGCACATCCCTTATTTTATTCCTGCGAACCAATACCTGCATCCGGCATGATGACTCGTCGGGTGTTTCTCATTTGCGTTTTAATATTCCATCTTCAACACACAGCGAATTCCATTGCGCCCAGTAGCTCTTCAATGTTGTACTTCTGTCGGAAATATCTTTCCATTGGGGCCTTTCGTCGTTATCCTTCCACGTCAAAATTGGAGAAATATTCTCGTCTCTTCGTTGTACTGCTTGAAATTCTTCCTTGTTCCATCCTATCAAGGGTACGACAGTTGTTCTCCTCACAATCACATGGTCGCATTTGGCTTCCAGACGGGAACAGTATTTACAATCAGGCGTGCATGGTCGTCGTGAAAGTGCATCTGCATTTCCATGGCATCTACCCTTCCTATGGATAATTTCGAAATCATAGGATTGCAGTCTTTCTAGCCATCTTGCCACTTGTCATTCAAGGTTTTTAAATTGCATCAACCACTTTAGAGCTGCATGATCAGTTCGGAGAGTGAATTTTTGTCCATAGAGGAATTTATGGAAGTGCTCCGTTGCATCAACAAGAGCCAGCAATTCTTTTCTCGTAACGCAGTAATTTCTTTCTTGTTTTGATAGAGCTCTGCTATAGTATGCCACCACTTTTTCGTGCCCGTTTACTTCTTGTGACAGCACAGCGCCAATCCTAACATTACTTGCATCAGTATCCAATATAAATGTCTCACCCGCCTTTGGATAAGTAAGTACAGGTACATTGCAAAGCGCCCACTTCAGTGCTTTAAAGCTGTTTTCTGCTTTTCCTGCCCAAACGAATGTCTTATCCTTCTCCGTTAGCTTATGCAACTCTTTTGCTATATCAGCAAAATTCTTCACAAAGTGTCTGTAACAAGTGGCTAGTCCAAGGAAGCTCCGTAGCTCGTGTTTATCTTTCGGAGGGGGCCAGTTCTCCACTGAAGTTATTTTCTCAGGATCAGTGCTAACTCCTTCTGTTGATACCACATGCCCAAGGTATTTGACCTGGTCTGCAAAGAGGGTACACTTTTTAGGGCTTAGTTTTAGTTTGGCGGACTTCAGTTTCTGTAACTCTTCTCGTAGATTTCCTAGATGTTCTTCAAAACTTCGTCCAATGATGTCATCCAAATATACCAGGCAGGTTTTCCAAGTTAAACCTCGTAGGACACATTCCATTAAACGCTCGAATTTTGCTGGCGCATTGCAAATTCCAAAGGGCATCATGACTTTAAATTGCCACAATCCACTTCCCACCGAAAATGCTGTCTTTTCCCTGTCATCTGGATCGATCTCGACTTTCCAATAGCCGCTTTTTAAGTCCAACGCTGAAAACCACTTAGATCCTGATAAGGTATCTAGGGTGTCGTCTATTCGGGGTAGTGGGTAACTATCTTTCTTCGTGACATCATTTAGACGACGGTAGTCGACACAGAATCTTGTACTGCCATCCTTCTTCTTTACTAGCACCACTGGCGACATCCAAGGACCTTTCGACTCTTCTATTAGGCCTTGCTTCCGCATTGTTTCAACCATTTCGTCTGCTTCTTCTCGCTTTGGAAGTGGTAATCTTCTTGGTGGCTGCTTGATAGGGCGGGCGTCTCCGGTGTCAATTTTATGTTGCACTTTATCAGTTTTTCCATAGTCTTCGTCCCGTAGTGCAAAAATATCGGCAAATTCTTCAAGCAACTTCTTTGCTTTACGATATTCCCCTTGACTCAGTTTATTAGACGGAAGTATCATGTTGGTTAGCTTTGCAACATCCTTCTTTGGCTGTCTTGTTTCATCTACGTCTGAATATTCTGCTAACACAATCTCTTCGGCTGGTTCGCCATGACCTTAAACTTTACCTTTCTTTAATTTGATATTTTTTTCACGGGAATTTAGGACTCGTACCAAAACTTCTTTCTTTTCATCGATAGTTACTAAACATTTTCCAACGGTGACATTTCTTATTTGTTTTGTTCGATCTGGTTCTACTAAATAGAATCAATAGCTCCCGGGATCACCAAGAACTTTTGCTCGTACCAAGGTTTCTGCACAAGGAGGGAGCTCAACGTCTTCATATGCCACGATGTTCAGCTTCGAATAACATTTTGATCCCAGGGCCATAGGAATCTCTCTGTTGTCGTATTACATGATTCCTCTTCCAATATCCAGTTGAATGTTGTGTGCTCTCATGAAATCGAGGCCAAGGTTGTCGCCAAGGGATATTGTCATTAATATTTCCCCATACACTTCGACGGATTCTCCTGTAGCTGTCCGCAAAATGTATCGATTTTTGTTGCTTAGCCACTGTTTTTTATCATAATCGTACCGAAGAATAGACCTGGAAGCACCTGTGTCTACTGTAATCGTGCATTTTTGTTCTTGAACTCTCCCGTTGATTACTAAGCTGCTATCGTTTCGCTGCAATTTCTTAATGTTGATGATGATTCCAGGGTCGTCGATACTATTGGCCAACTCCTGCCCCGTCTTTACTCGTTTCCCTGTTGCGAGCGTAGAATTGGTATGGGGCTTGCAGCTCCATTCCCTCTTTGTTCCACTCGCTCTCTTTCTCTGCATTTTTCACAGTCAAACTCGGATTTCCTCTTGTCCTCTTGTGGGGAGTCTGATCTTCGTCTCTTTTTGCAATCTCTTTGGAGGTGGCCTTCTTTGTTACAGTTCCAGCATTTAAATCGACACCGATGTATTGACCCGACAGCAGGTATCTTCTATTTCGGTTACTTCTCTTAGGAGGACAGTACTCTTTGAGGCTTGCTTTGCTGCCTCATATGCCAGAGCATAAGCCAGAACCTCAGCATTGCTGTTTTTTCCAGCCAGCCGTACTGATTGCTGCAGGTCACGATCTGCAAGTGAATTAATAAATGCTTCTCTTGCGACCTCGTTAACGTAATCTTGGCTAAATGTGGGATAAGCCAAATGTGTTAGCCTTTCTATGTCCGCACATAATTGCTGCAACTGCTCTCCATGCTTCTGTGTCCGATTCCGTAGCTGAAGACGGTAAACCTCTTGCATGTGCTGGTTCCCATACCGTAATTCTAAAGCTTGTATTAGAGATGTATTGCAATACCTTAGCTCCACCGGGATAGTCTGTAACAATTCTGCTACTCCACCTCTGAGTGCCAAGATAAGAGCTGTAGCTTCTTCTTCGTCACTCCAAAAGTTCATTGATGCTGCCGTTTCGAACTGGAGTCTGTATGTTTGCCAGGACGTTTGGCCGTCAAATGTTGGAGGATGAAGGCTTTTGTTCACAGTCACATCTGAAGATAAAGTCGATAAATGCCGTTTATGGACACTTTCTAGTTCACTCCTGATTTCCTCGAAATTTTTCTTCATTTCACATTTAACTTGTTTAATTTTCGTTTGTCCAGAAATTTCTACATCTTCCAATCTCTTTCTTTTCAATATCTGATTTTATCTCTCCCATTTTATTATCCATATGGCTTTCGAGATTGACTTTGATAGAGTTTTCTATGATCTCCAGTTTCTGCTCTACAGTTGACTCCAGACCTTCGAACTGTTTTTGCATGGAAATTTCTATTTCAGCTTTCACTTCCTCAACAGATACCTTAAGTTCCGCTATTATTGATGACTTCAACTCGGCCGTCGACAATTTCTGTTCTTCAATAGATGCTCTTAACTGGCTTCACTATTTCACTTCAATTTCACAGTCACACTTTTTTTTCCAAGTTCACTTTTTCTTTAGTCTTTCTTAATTAATCCCACTTCTGACACCAATTGTAACGTAAATGGGGCTCTTCGGGCTCGAAGGATTAATTAAGACAATTATTTTCAATCACAAGTGTTCACAATTTTATTCACTTCACTTAATTAGTTCGTTTAACAATTTCTTTTACACGTTTTCTTCACAATATAACGTTTCACTTTTCTAATTAACACTTATCACTTCGCTGGTTAAAGTACAACTAACTCACTAGGCTGCTACTCAGCCCTATTTATACGACTTAGCTTAATTCATAAAAGTTCAGCAACTAAGTTCTAGCAATTTCCGTTATTCATTTCCTCGACACGTAGTCACCACAGGTTCGAGTCGGCGTTGACTTTATACGGCGTCTGACGTTTTTCTGGTTTCCGAAATTCGGGACATGCGCATTGTACAACTTGATTTCGTTTTCATCGCGTAGCCGATGCCAGACTACAGTGCATGTTACAATATATAAACATATACATACATATACATACACCTATATATATATATATATATATATATATAGAATTTAAGACATAGATATAGTTGGATACCGTAGGATTTGCATAGCTTAGAAATCAAGATATAATACATATGTGATACCCGCCTGATTTGCATATATTATAAATCAATATATAGGTGTAGGACTACCATACGAACTTCATGTCCGTGGTATAATTCAAAAGTTAAGTGAGTTTTGAGACAAGTTGAGTGGTGCAAATTTTCTTGAAGAAAAAATAGGAATTCTTTCGTTGATGGATCATTTCATGTAAAATACAAACGTTGTAGTCACGCACGACAGATAATTTCTAGTCTTCTGATTTCTTACGTGTTCCCAAGTCTAACAGTCGCCTGTCAAATCCATGAAAAAATGTTATATCCACGAATAAATTGGTCTCCATAAAGGTTTTCAATCCTACCTAGGTACGACAACTGACATCACGTCATTAAAATTTTTTTTGAATTCTACTTCGGCCATGAATATTAGCCGCATATCAGCTTAACAAAAGATACATTTAAAATTTAGTGAATAATTTCGCCACGTAGTAATATCGTCCCAAAAAATAGTTTGCTACACTTAGTATTGTCTTACCCTCATGGCCTCTTGATTCCTTAGTCGGGTTGATCCTTACCGAGTTCATATATGTAGACATTGAAATTTTATCGTTGCTCAAAAGTCGCTAAGGTATGTTGTGGACGTATCGTAAATTTTTCTTTGCTTCAGTAGGTTGTACTGGCGGCGTCTGATACTATATATTTTGTGCACAAACTGCGCAGGGCTAGATTTAGGTTGCAAACTAAGGTTTAGATACGTATATTTAGTAATACTGAGATTATTTAGAATGGTTTGACCAACTCACCAAGGAATCTTAAGAACAATTTTCAAGTTTTTTGTCTATACATCGATTGGCTATAAAATTGCGTCTACGAATCCCCTAATTGGGCATTTTATGTTTGTTTTGGTGGTGGAGCCCGAAGGAATTTATATTGCTAGTCAGGAAGACATTATCAGTGTGGAAATGAAGCTGGAATTGTGTATTTTTATTGTTGTGGAAACTAGATATAGCTACATAAGGATAAGGAGATAATGTATAAATTTCATTGTTTATTGATAATATATTTGGATTATATGAGCTAAATTTCATTTTCATTTCAGGGACCCCAATGAAGCTTCTGCCTCGTTCCGTTTCCCACATCGGTTCTTCCCCCTTTTCATGTCTTAATTTTTTTCCAGCTTTTATTTCAACATCCTTTGTAGGTTGGGGAAACAGTGTGGGCCAGCGTAGGATTGTGGTGGGTTAGTACCTAAACCATCGCATAAGAGAAGTAGATTTTCTTTTGCAATTTCATAATGGTTCAGTGAAGCCGGGAGTAACAGGTGACACCAGACCTGATGCTCTCTCTTCAGTCTGTTTTTGTTGAAAAGACCTGAAAGAGGGATTCCCCAACCCTCTTTCGCCACAGGTACTCGAACTCAGTTATGAGTATGTGACCCAGATGTTCAAGGACCCTTACCCCAAACCCACGAGCTAGGACGTGCTGCCAGCTAGCGCGTGCCAAGTGAACATCCCGCGGCAACTTCACGTTGCACACACGCACACATTTCACATCATAATGGCTACAGCTCCATACAGGAAATTATATATACAGTGACTCACGAATTCGTTCACATGTTTAGTAGTTTCCAAAATTACGAATAATTTAACCTTAAATTCTTCAGGGACATAAATGGGATTTCTATGGGTGATAAATTGAAATGTAATGTGTTGAGTGAAAGACAAGTTAATGAAACAAATTTGTTTTTTAATTTTGAAAATTAACAATATTCATATAAACTTCATTTGAACATTTTTGTGAGTTATCAATATTACTAATCTAATATTTAGTGTAACTCCCTTCGGCTTTTAAAACGGCATCAATTCTTGAAGGCATACTCTTTACTGAGTTCTTGCACTGATCCTTGGTAATACTTTCCCATTTCTGTTTTACCCTTTAACATAGAGCACTGTTATTAGGAGGAGGGTGGCCAAAATCAGCCATAGACCTTAAATACCCCACAGGTGCTCTATGGGGTTTAAGTCCGGAGACTGCGGTGGCCAGTCAAGAACTACTAACCCTTTAGCAGATAGCCATGATTTGGTTAGTCGAGCGGTATGTTTAGGGTCCCCGATTTGTGTTCTGCTGTTATCCTGTCTATTCTTGCAAGGTTTCCTACATCATCTGAACATATTCAGCCCCACACCATAATGTTTCCAAAATTAAGTGTGGGAGTAACGTGTCTTTATTGAATCCTTTCTCCTTTGGCTTTCCACACCCATCCTTTACGATCAGATCCAAATCGTTTCACCTTGGATTCGTCGGACCATATTACTCTGCTCCATGCTTCTTTCGAGTAATTTTTATATTTTTGTGCAAACTGAAGTTGCGGTTTCATATGGCGATTGGATAAAAGTGGCTTTTTCGTTTTGGCACGTCCGCGCAATCCAGCTTCTCGCAAGGTCCTACGAACAGGCATTATCCACTTCACCTTAACTCAAATTACTCAAAAAAGCATGGAGCAGAGTAATATGGTCCGATGAAACCAAGGTGAACCGATTTGGATCTGATGGTAAGGAATGGGTGTGGAAAGCCAAAGGAGAAAGGATTCAACAAAGACACGTTACTCCCACACTTAAGTTAAACAATGTAACATTCTGAATAGCTTTCTTCTCTTTAGATTAAAGAAATCTCATTCTGCAACGAGTCCAGCTAATGAATTGCTAGCCTAGGCAGACGACTTAAGTCAATGTCGAATATTTTTTATCGTTATATAGGGATTTGTTTATAAATAAATTTTCATGTTATTTTTGGATTACTTGTTGAGGACTTGAAATATGGAAGAATCTTCTTATGAATTGAATAATAATAGGTCTGTCTGTTGAGTTCTGTGTAAAAAGCAAGTAAAAACTTTATTGTGGTAGTCATAGTATTGTTCAATTTCTTCAAGTCCAGAAGTCAACAGACACAGTGTAGACTAAAAGTTTTAGTTCTGTGTAAAAACTTTCGAGTCAACAGACATACGAGTACCTAATAATAACAAAGAAAAAGAAAATTTATAAGGCAAAACTATTAATATGTAGTACGCATTGTAAGATCTATTTTTATTTAGCCCGAATGCCACTCCCTTAGAAAAGTTATACTAACCCTACTACTTCAAGTGGCATAAAATTCCTTTCCAATTTTAATATTATTTAATTAATATGTGTTGATATGCACACTGATTTACTTATAAGTGAAGTGTCTTACCTGAGCATCATTTAGAGCAGAGTTTACAAGTAGTGTTTTAGCATTATGCACAATGCTTCCATCTAAATGCATTTCTTTAGCAGTCGCATGCAAAAACCATCCTGGATCGAAATCGTTATTCATCAACACAACCGAAATGTTGTTGACATGGATTGCCATAAACTGAAAATAAGCAGTATAAATTATTGATTATTCTACAAATGCATAATGTTCTAGGTAAATATTTATATGATGTTATCGTAAAAGCAAAGTTTTCTTAATGCCATCAATACTTTACTAGACCCAACAAACCCCAAGTAATGATCTTTTGATATAAACTTCGGACTGTGAAACATGACATCTGTCTGATATGCTAAAATGATAGAACTGATGGAAAAATGGTACAGTATAATGTTATTTTTTTTTGGGTTAAAGTAGGTAAACAAGGCCGGTTCTAGCACAAAATTGTACGGAATCGTATTTTTTGTATTTTGATTTGGTTTATTTGGTTTGGTTATGACTGTGCTTCAGGTGCCTTGGGGCACGAAATTTGGGTGATATGGGTATGGGTCGTGGCATAAACGAAGGAATAACTATAAAGACCCCTCAACGCGAAGAACAGCATGCAATGCATTTTCCGGTATTGAGAAACAGTCTCGCATCCCAAGAAGCTCAGATCGGAACCTTTTATACAAAAGCACACAGTTACCTAGAACAAGAACCACTCTGCAATTTCTGCTCAATAGCCAAATTTTGTGTATAACAATAAACAAAGGAATAACTAGTTATTCCTTCGTTAATGGTATAACACAAAGCACAGATTCACATTGATAATTAAACAAGTGTGAGCGCACACATTTGTAGTTATTCCTTCGATTATGGTCCAAGAGACAATTCGACGGTTTCGAGGTAGATTTAAGTACCGTCTCAGCGGGCAATAAAACTGGGGCCTTATTACTGAATACGTTTCGATTGCAATCTATCGTAAATATAGGAAATTTAGAGTTGAATGGACCTAAAGCTAGCAACTCACGCAAGAACAAATTTCTTTTTAATCTCTGAGTACGAAGTAATAAGTCCCCTGATAAGTATTTCGACAGACAATAAAACGTGCATTAACTCGATTTTGATGTTTTTGAGAACGCGATGTTTAAGAAGATATAAAGAGATCTTTAAAATCGTAAAATCGTAAACTGATATAAATATTCGGCATTTTGTAACAGTTGAGCTTTACAGTTTATATTATTCAAAATTTAATTTTAAAAACATTAACATCGAGTTACTGGATATGTCTGCCGAAATATACTTCAAATTATTTGCCCGCTGAAAAGGTACTTCAGTTTACCTCAAAACCGTCGAATTTATTCATCACTTTGGTATCCCTAGGTGGCAATTTGATTTTCACTCATTTTTGTAGCTGAAAAAATGTATGAGGATCGATAGTTTGTTGATTGAAATAACCTAGATAATTCCAAATTTAAGCACAGATAACATAATGTTATCTGTGCTTTTAGGGAGAAACCGAGTTGTAATCTCTTTTCTTTGGAGAAAATACGAGGACGAGATAATTAATTAGTAGGCGAAAACATGATGTTTAGTTTATAGGTGAAGCAGTGACTGGATGACAAATAAATGAGTACCTCACTGGGATCATCCCTTTTTCCAACTCCTGCCGTCCCCTGTAGCAATTTATTTAAATATTGGACCAATAAATGATAGTATATCTCGTTTTTGATGATAAAAATTATTTGAAACCCACCCACGGGATCCTCCACTTCCTGCAAATAAATTACGAAAGCTTCCGCAAAATTATGTACATTATGGCATTTTTTCTAGCAAAATAATAAAATCCGCACATTTGGAGTTACTCTGAGAGATAAGTCCAGCCAAGCTCCTCGTAATCCCTTACTTCCAAATATCCAAGTAAATTATATATAACGTCATAAACGAAGGAACAACTAGTTAATTAGTTAGTTATTCCTTTGTTTATTGCAACGCGTAACTAAATGCGATGCATTTAATCTCTAATTATCGATTTTTGGTTTCATTTTACTTTGTTATATAATGCATTATTTCTGTACCTAGCTTAAAGACTATGTCTTAATGCACAAAGTTTTTCTTTAATAATATTAATTTAAAATGCAGAGGTAACACTTTTGCTGTTTGCATATGCAGAGTGAGAATATCCAAACCAAATAAAAATTGCCTGCTTATATATATGTACATATATACATATTCTAGAAAAAATTGAGAAAGTAGTTATGATTGACCAGCAACGTAATTATGCTTCTTCCGATCTTGAACGTAATTGTTCAAATTGTAAGGAATCTGCTAAAAATATCAAATGGTATAGAGATTAATATAACCAGATTCTTAGGAAGTATCAAAATTTAAAATCCAAAGCCCACCCCACTCCACCAAAAATTTTTTACATGGTACCAATGCAGGAACGCATTTTATACAACAAATAAAACAATTTAAAAAAAAAATTGAACAGACTTCACAAAAAGGACTAAAAAGATAAAATAATTTTTAATTTTATATCTATTACGATATTTTGAAGTAGGTGCAAATTAAAGAAACAAACCAAACTACAACAAAAGTATGTAATCGTCCTTTTTTATGATCCCTTGAGCTGAAACGTTTAGGTAAATTTATATAGTATCTTCGATTATGGTTGGGTAGCTGTTTTGATTCTTTAATTTGCATCGACTTCAAAATGTCGTAATAGATATAGAACTAAAAATTATTTTATGCTTTTTAGTGCTTTTTTTGAAGTCGGTTCAATTTTTTTTTTAAAACTAGTTAGTTTTCACTTTTTAGTGTCTTCTACTCTGTGCAACAAAAAACGAACCATCCAAATCGATCCACTAGTTAAAAAGTTAGGTTCAACCCCCCCCCCCCCCCCCCCCTCCCAAATTTTTTTCTCGCGGTATCAATCTCTACCTACCCAACCGACAATGAATCATCGAAATTGATCCAAGCGTTACGAAATTAGACTACCCCTCCCCCTCCCCAACCATAGAACCAAATTATTATAACAGCAAAGGAACTATTCAAATCGGGCCACGCGTTACGAAACTAGACTACCCCACCCCCCATCCTAGGCCAAATTTTTTTCTCTTGAAGTAGTTCGCAACCGCCAAGATAGATTATTAAATCCTGTCTTTTGTTTAATTTTCGCTTTGTATTTCGTTATTTCAATTGGCTGTTATAGATTGGTTTGCATTAAATTGGCATTAAAAGCTGTTATTTTAGGTTGTTCATGTGGACTTTTCAGATTTCCTAACTCCCGCTCACAAATTTATTTATTTGAAGTACGTATATGCAATTGAATAGAGACACAATTAGGGATCAATTATGAAGTGAATTAAACAAGATCGATGAATTATACTCATTTATTTACAAATATTTTATATACCCACGTTTCCTTGCCTCTGGTATGGTTTACTACACTTTTCTATCTTTAAGAGTTACTCAAAAAATATGCTCAATATTCTTTAAAATATTTCTCATTCATAAATACATTTTGGAGACATTTTTCTCATTGTGTTGTCCCTATAAATGAATTAAATACATACATATATGCCGACCGAAGAATATTGGGATGTAATACGTGTTCTTACATTCTTACTGGATTACAATTGGGATTTATTCTCTCATTAATTTTAAGGATCATTCTAAACTGTGTTACAAATACGTTGAAATGTTCAAAAAAACTTAGATATGTTTCTCGTAAAGGCATTTTTGAGTCATTATTCCTAATTGATGCGTTAAGACTATATAGTAATTAAATACATATATGAATACCGAAGAATATCAGGAGATAATACGTGTTCTTACATTCTTACTGGATTACAATTGTGATTTATTCTCTCATTAATTTTAAGGGTCATTCTAAACTGTGTTCAAAATACTTGAATATAATTTTCTTATTTTTTTTCTCTTCGTAGATGGTTGCCTTATTGTCGCGGTATCGCGCAGGTTGAAATAATGAAATGAAATGTTCGTTACATAGTTTTTTTTGAATTAGATAAAGCCTATAGAAGAATAATAAAGGTGGAGGTGTATTGTAAGGAGAGAATTCCAGTCTTTGGGTTAATTGACAGTACTTCATATTCAGTCAGCCGTTCCAACTTTGATAAAAGTATACCATCGTGGTTATTTCTCGGAATTTTTTTTGAATCCTCCAGTGGCTGAGACGAATATCTCTCCAACCGTAGTCCGGACAACTGTCCGAGTTTATAGGGACTATGGCTTATAGTATGGGCTCAGCATAGTCACAGGATGGGGAGGGATACCCCAATAAGCCCTTTAACATCTAGGGGCTGAGGTTGCTTTCTTCATAGGGGGCATGATTAGGCCGATCCTTTTTATCATTTCTTTTTCTGTTATCCTTTTACAATTGTGCTTCCTTTTTTTTCTTCTCTTGGGTCCTAAGGACATAAAGAGTGCCCGGAAAATGATTGTTCGGGTGAGTGTACCGCGGAGTGTGAGGCAAGAACTCACCCCAATCCGACGAGCTTAGCACGGCTCGCTAGGCGGGCCCCTCACCTCTTCGGTCACCGACAAAGCCTGCACGGCTGTTATAACGCTCACTCTGGTATTCCACATAACCTTCCCTATCCCTCTTGGTTGTGAGCTACGACTAGGTTGTTGCAAACAACTTAGTGGTGCTCACAACCCTGAATTCAATTCATGTCCTCATGCTACCGCTTGATGGCAGCATGGGTACATGAATTCTCCCACATAACCTATAACAAAATGGCGCCCAACGCATGTGCCTAGTCCTGTATAAGGACCTAGAAGGGAAGTAAAATTCCCTCTCCAGACTACACGCACAGCTCAGGAGACTGCACGTCTTCCTTGTTTGAGCTACCATTCGTTCCTGGATTCCTCTCCGTGGACTGGCGATCCTAGTCGATCGATTCCTATCCCTCCAATCAAACTTGTCTGAAGGACGACTGGCTCGAGATGTCAGAGCCATTCCGGAACAACAAGCTTTTGGCTTGATAGCCGTCGTTCTTGTTTGGCTGACTCTGTCTTCTCATAGTAGTCAGCCGGAATTTGGTCAAGGGTTGATTTATGATTTTTTTATCTCTCCCTTTAACTTTTTTCCATCATCTGCACCTGAAGGAGAAGCACCTCGTCGGCAGTTGTCCGGCATGGAGAGAGTGTAGTCGAGGAGGCAGAGGCTACCACAAGATATAGAACTTGAGATCTAAAAATCTAATTTTTCCTTTTTACTGCTATCGACCAACCTTTAATAAAATTGTCAGCAGTTGGGTTCAAGCACCAACACTTTTATTTGTTATACTTGGGGATACCAGTTGCTGGTTAGAAACTTCTGTATTTACAGTTATATTGATAATTTTTTTGGAATATTTAGTTTAGTTGCATCGAGCACTAAATTCTTTTGTGGTTGGCTACGACAACACGTTGGTAACTACTACAGAGCGTCGAAAGCTCTATTTTATCGTGAAATTTCTTAAATTATAGAATATGGCAGTTGCACGCTCGCCTATTATACCTTCTGGGCAGTTCGTATTGCCGAAAGAGTCCAGTATCTGTATGGACGCTGACTGGACAATTTCGGGCGGCATTCTAATTACGGTGTGCGAGCATGCTTATCGCAACAAGTGTTTAAGACACTGGGTGAAAAGCAACAATAACTGCCCATTGTGTAGGCAAACGATAAACATAAATGACTGCACCAAATATACGGCAGACAGCAAAATCGCGTGAGGCCGTATCTGATGAACCCAATGTCTTGCTTATGCCTGACACCAGTCAAATGTATGCAACCACGAATCCCGTGGTTTCTCCAGTCTTGCAAACTTCGGAAGGAGACATGCAACTTCCAGAACATGCTTTTAAAACCGCGAATGCACCGTCAGTATCCGTCTCAGTTTCGAGGTCGTCCCAATTTTCCAACTCAGCGTCGTTCAGCCAGCCCTATCAAACGATGGCAAATATATTATGACGGAAACAACTCCCGCTTGAATGTCGAAGAGTTTATTTTCCGCGTGGAGACTCTAACGCGAGATACCTTAGAAGGAGACTGCGATCTGCTAGTCTCAAATATGCATGCGTTGTTCAGTGACCGTGTGAATGACTGGTACTGGACTCTGTTACGTCATAACCCAATGCCCCCTTGGGAACACCTTAAATTTGCTTTCCGTTCTGACTGGGAAGATTGTACAAACGACATAGATATTCGACGCAGAATGCTAAACAGACGTCAAAGACCAACCGAATCTTTTTCTACCTACTGTCAGGAGATGGTACAACTCCGCAACATGCTTCGTGCTCCGATGACGGAGGCTGAGTTTGTGCAGAATCCTGCAAATTCGGTTCAATTGTTTGCAACGATCATCAGATATGTCCACCAAAACCTGCAACATACCAGCTGCCTCTCCCGTAAAGCCATATCACCAACAAGAAGACCAAGAGGCTAGAAAGCGAATCTTCACGCTAGATGACGAAGAACTCGAACCACGTGTCGATGAGCCTCGTCCTAGAACGATGCCAAACCGATCGACTCGACGATTGAGAGCCTTCTGAAAGGAGGTACAGGCCAACAGGAAGAAGCTAGCGACCGCCTTTGTCTCCGTACAACATGATATTCGTCCATACGCTGAAGTACATCTGCTACGTAAAACTTTTACAGGATTATTGGACAGTGGAGCAAGTGTGAGCATTCTGGGGAAAAACGCGCTATAATTGCTAGAGAAAGCAAAAGTCAACTGGAAACAATACCGATCGAGGATCGAAGTAGCCAACGGAACTCAACCACAGTTGCATGGCCATGTGGACTTGTCAATTACCTTCTTGAGACGAATCACACACCATTCGATTATACGTTGTACCGAGCCTTACTGAAGAGCTGTATTTAGGAATCGACTTTTGGAAATCATTTAATCTTGCTCCGGATGTACTGGTCAACTCGAGCAGAACACCAACTATCGCCTGCAGATCAGCTACGTCTAGAACAGACAAAACAAATGTTTCCGTAATTCTCCACACTAGGGCTGGAAAGTCTCAGTTACTCACACATCGTATTAACGTAGGTGACGCTGATCCAATTAAGCAAAGATTTTATCCGGTGTCACCGGCGGTACAGGGCCTGATGGATGCGGAATTGCAGAGAATGCTATCGCTTGGCGTCATAGAGGAAAGTCAGAGCCCGTGGAGCTCACTTGTGGTGTTAGTGGGGAAACCGGGAAAAGTCAGGTTATGCTTCGATGCTAGGAAGGTCAATGCGGTGACCAAAAAGGATGCCTACCCGCCACCGCAAATTGATGGCATCCTGAGTAGACTTCCGCCGGCTCGATTCATAACCAGTCTAGACCTGAAAGACACCTTCTGGCAAATCCCGCTAGACACGGACTCGAGGGAAAAAACTGCTTTCACGGTTCCAGGCCATCCTCTGTATCAATTTACTGTGATGCCATTTGATTATGCAATGCACCTCAGACTATGTGTCGACTGATGGATAAAGTTATTCCGTATTATTTGCGTGAAAAGGTATTAGTCTATTTGGACGATCTGCTTGTGCTATGTGGAGACTTCGATGAACATCTCGCGCTCCTTTCCAGGGTGGCGGAGTGCCTGAAGAAGGCGGGACATAAGCATCGAGAAGAGTAAGTTCTGCCTGAAAGAAACATGTTACTTGGGATATATAATTGGCAATGACGGGGTTAGAACGGAACCCGAGAAAGTTGCAGCAATAGTAAATTACCCAGCACCAAAAACTGTACGACAGGTATACAGGCTGGTATAGGAAGTTTGTGCCAAATTATGCGGATTTATCGGCACCGATTACCGACACTTTGAAAAAGGCCAGCAAGTTGACGTGGATAAACGAGGCGCAAGTAGTGTTTGAACACCTGAAAAAGCAACTTACATCATCGCCTCTATTGGTAAGCCCCAAATTCTCCAGACCCTTCGTCATCCAGTGTGAGGAATTTTGTTGCAACCTGATAACGACGGGCATGAAAGACCTATTGCTTACATATCACAGAAATTGAATTCTGCTCAGAGAAATTACATCGTTACTGAGTTATAGTGCTTGGCGGCCATCATCAGTATTCAAAAATTCCGGCCGTACATCGAACTTATGCCCTTTAAGGCAGTGACGGATGATGCGAGCTTGCAGTGGCTGATGTCTCAAAAAGACCTCTCTGGACGTCTTGTCCGGTGGAGTCTAAGGCCTCAAGGCTTCGATTTCACCATCGAACACCGCAAGGGAAGCCTTAACGTAGTTCCAGACGCCTTATCGCGTGTACACTGTGACTCTCTAGGAGCTGTGGAAGAGCCTGGTCCGGTGGTAGATCTCGATTCGCCGCACTTCGCCTCCAGCGAATACAAGGAGCTGAGAGAGCGAATCGAGAAAAAAGGAACACGCCTGCCGGACTTGATTTTGGGCGACGGCTATGTCTATATCCGCACCCAACATCGAACTGGTGATCCGGTTCAGGAGGAAGAAGCCTAGAAGCTTTGGATTCCACAGGGACTGGTGAACGATGTTATTGCACGCGCGCATGATCCGCCACTAGCCTCACATGATGGCATTGGAAAAACCTTAGATCGAATTCGACGACATCTCTACTGGCCGCGAATGAGTGTGGATGTAAGAGCAAATGTGCTTTCTTGTGACACGTGTAAGGAGACGAAGGCCCCAAATTCAGTTCTACGACCTCTAATGGGTAATCAGGTAAAGACGGAACGTCCATGGCAAAGAGTCTACCTCGACCTTCTAGGCCCGTATCCTCGAACTAAACAAGGACACGTTTCCATCTTAATAGCATTGGATCATTTCTCTAAATACGTCTTACTGCGACCCCTACTTAAAGCGAGCACTTCCCCCATCTGTGACTTCGTTGAAGAGAGATATTCCACAAGTTCGGCGTTCCTGAGACCATCGTGACGGACAACGGGCCCCAATTCTGCTCTGCCCAATTCGGGAAATGACGTCTGAGCGCGTCAATCGATCGGTCCTAGCTGCCATTCGAGCTTATGTGCGAAACGAACACGACCGGTGGGATGAGAACCTGAGCAGCATTGCCAGCTCATTACGAAGTTCGGTCCACCAAGCTATCGGCTTCTCGCCGTATAAAGTCCTGTTTGGTCAACAACTCGTTTGGACAAACCTCGTCAGAGCATTCGAACAAGGGGAAAAGAACCACAATTAGCGATCCAAGCCGGTGCACTTCAAAGTTGGGCAGGAGGTCTACCGGAGGAACTTCCGACCGAGTAACTTTGAGAAGCAGACAAGTGCCAAGCTAGATAAAAAGTTCGTAAAATGCCGAGTTCGATCAAAAAAGGGAAATGCTCTATACGAACTGGAAGATTTACAAGGAAACTATTGGGAACCTGCCACGCTAAGCATATCCGAGTCTCCTCGGAGACGATGATGATGTTAATACATGAACTGATGGAGGAGGATAAGCACGCACACCAAGGTCCAGTATAGCACGGTAGGAATCGTAATCTTCGATCTAATCGTGAGGAGAAGCATCCGGCTGCTCGCGGAGGTATCATTGGGACTGACGCGTCTCTCATTAAGACGACGTTCTTGTCTCGGTGATATCACCGCTGAGGTTAGGATCAGATTCTAACGACTGCTCCCTCATTAGGAGTATGCCTGGAGGAACCTGAAACCTAGCGAGCCGTGATGACGAACCAGCCGCGCTGTCAGAAAAGCCGTGATCTGCGACCGGGTTGTCCAACATTGACCCTGCTCATAACTTCTATATGGTATGATTAGCTCCGAGCACTCAGCACTACCGACGTAACATTTGTGTCCACGTCTCATTCTGTTGCCTGTCCAAGGGTTCAATCTGTACCCCAACAGGTTTTTTTATCGCCCAGACAGGCCAGGCTCTGTTAGTGATTCCATTGACCAATATGCATATTCTTGAACATTTGTTCAGTCTGGTAAGCACCGAGCCCTCAGCAAATCCTACCGGTGCGAACACTTTGTTTGCGCTTTATTCTAAAGCATGTTTCATGCATCTCTTAGTACCATCACTCAACATTTTTTTTGTGTGTCAAGTAGTCAAAACTAGCCTCGGCGAAGATTCGATGGCGCACTGCAATGTCTCACCACCAAACCGGAATTAATCAGTATAGCCCCGAGCCATCTGTATAACCTGCAGTTGTTCCACGCATTGAATCGAATCAGGTTCCCACGAATTAAAATTTCCAGTGGTTATTAATCGCCTTCGGCATAGAAATCCATACCCAAAGCTAACACGGCAACAGTCTGATACATACCTAGTACATAACAGGAGCGGACTTCTCGTCGAGTTCATGCATCCAATCTTTCCCCATGTTTCATTTATCGAATTAATTCCCATTCCTTTAGTTCCTTTGATTCTCTACGCATAGTCTTTGTTTAAATGATCATACATATATGGAGGTGGTATGGCGTGTGGAGATACTGAATATTAAGTAAGAGTCCATCAAACTAGGCAGTAGAATAGGGCCAGGCTCCTCTTTGTTGTTCTTCTCCTCCTCAATATCCTCCCCTCTCCCCATTACTTATTATTATGATTATGATTTTAGTTTTGTTATTATTTTGTAAATCTTTCTTATTTTTCTTTTCTTTTTCTATATATTTTTGTTTTGAACTTCAACTGTTATAATTTACTATCATTATAATTTTCTTTAAGACTAATTTTTTTTCTTATACGAGGGTGCATTTTTATATTCGCGGAATGGGTAGGTAATTAATAAATGAGGGTACTTTCCTTAGTCGTAACTGGTTAAGTAGCTCATTATTAGTATAAATACAACGTTTTGTTTTAATCAGGCCATTACTGTTTGAATTATCGTCGATCAAACAACTCAGTTGGAAAGAACATTGTGAAAAATGGAGAAAATCGAGCACCGCGCTGTCATAAAGTTCCTTACCAAGCAAGGTAAATCGGTTCAAACCATACTAGAAGAGATGTCATCCGTTTACGGGGAGTCTTGCCCCGGTAAAACCATGGTTTATAAGTGGCATACCCTTTTTAAGCAAGGCAGGGCCTCACTTGAAGATGATCCTCGGCCAGGACGGCCGATCGAGGTGACCACTCCGGAAATAATTCAAAAAGTGGAAAAATTAATACTGGAAGATGCTAGACTAAAGAAGAAACAGCTCGCAGAAATGGTTGGAGTATCCGATACAACCATATTCAAAATTCTTCACGATCATCTCGGCATGACCAAAGTCAGTGCAAGGTGGGTGCCGAGAATGCTTACGCCGCCTCAAAAACAACAGCGCGTAGAGTGTTCTCGCGCGTTTTTGGACCTCTGTAATGAAGACCAGGATGGAGTATTGACTCGAATTGTTACTGGGGATGAAACTTGGGTTCATCATTATGAACCTGAGTCCAAACAAGATTCTATGCAGTGGCACAAAAAAGGTACACCACCACCAAAGAAATTTAAGGTGTCAATCAAAGAAATTTAAGGGAAAAATCATGGCGACAATCTTTTGGGACTCAGAAGGAATCTTGTTGATAGATTATAAAGATAAAGGTGTCTCCATAACCGGAGAATACTACGCTTCAATCTTAGAGCGATTAAAGGAAGCAATCAAGGCAAAAAGAAGGGGGAAATTAACCAAAGGTGTCCTCCTTCTGCACGACAACGCGCCTGTGCACAAGAGCCGTGTTGCGTTGGCTTCCCTGCATAAGGTGGGCTTCGATATTTTGGTTCATCCACCCTACAGTCCTGACCTGGCTCCCAGTGATTATTATCTCTTTCCAAAAATGAAAAAAGAACTTCGGGGGAAGAAGTTCTCGAGCGATGAAGAAGTGAAGGAAGCAGTTTCAGCTTATTTTTCAGACAAAGAAAAAACATTTTTTTTCGAGGGTATACATAAGCTAATTGAAAGATCTGAAAAATGTATTAGGGTTGCAGGAGAATATATTGAAAAGGAAAAATAAACTTGTATTTTCATTTCCACGTCTTACCCCCGATTCCGCGAACTTAAAAACGCCCCCTCGTACTTTATTATATTTTCTTTGTTATGCAATCCCTTGTTATAATTTCTCTACTATTATAATTTCCTTAAAATTTACTTTTCTTATATTTTATTATATAACATATATATATTTTTTTGCTATGAATCTCATTATAATTTCTCTAATTGCTAATCCACATCCTTTTATAACGTTTTGAGAAAAAAAAACGACACGAGCGTTCGCACCCGAGACCTGCCGAAAAGTTCTCAGGAGATATGGAATTGTATTGGATTTTGCCTCAAACGGTGGAGACGTGGTTGGTCTCTCCTGTCAACGCTTGCATGAGTCGGTTAGAATGGTCAATACTATACTACATTACGACGGTCGGGATGTAATTCTCTCTTAATGCCAATAATGCACTCTGAGAATGACAAACCAGTCAAAAGAGAGCAGCCATTACACTTTAAATGAAAATAGTTCGACGAAGAACACTGACATTCAACGTGCCAGCATGGTGCCCTACGATCAACTGCAAGTTTAATGCACCTCGATCATGCTGTGCATGGACCAAAAATTAAATGATCAGTGATGCAACTCGTTAGGTAGATGCGCTTTCATGCCTTTACCTAAATGGACTTATCGTGATGAACATAACAAGGCTTTTTATGTGCAAACAAAGAATTTAGTTACAGCATATGTTTTGCGGAATCTATCGTGGAGGACTTACAATAATATGAGAAGTATACTAAACCAAATCAGTACAGTAACAGCAGGGTTTTGACGTTGACCGAACTGAGTTATCAACGGATTACAGTGCAAAATATAACATTGATGATAATCCATCACAAAAATTTTAGACATGACATCCAATAAGAAATATAAATTCCCGTAATTATTCTACGTACCAAGAAACAAATTTAGATCAGCTGACAGATCTTATGTTACGTTATGCTGAGAATTAAATAGAATCTGATTCGGAAGAGAAAGTTAACATATGCGCAGTACTAAAAGGGAAATTATACTGACGAAGAGAGATACGCCCCCCCCCAGAAAGGATTGGCAGCAAAAGTGGAACAGTTAAACAGCATCAATCACAGCGACCGGAAACAACCAATTGACTTAGCTAAGCCTTTCTCATTTAAATTATATTAGCTTAATAGCCTACAGATAGTCTAAGATAGTATGTAATTGGAGTAGATTCAAGTGTAGTTATAGCCGGAATGTCAGGCAGACCCCTTATCCAATCATTATCTTCAGTGTCTTCACACACGCCCAGCGCACACCGCAAATTGATCTCTTGGCAGTCTCGAATGGCTCCTATACATGTTATACCATATCACCTCATCTCGATGATTCACGAAAATTCCTTTTCTTGCACCTGATAGGGCTTTGTTCAATGGACACAGGTAACATATATATATATACACAAACACGATAGGCCCGGCTAACTTAGCGTGAGACATGAGACAAACCATTTCAGGACATGGGTCGAGCCACACGTTGGGCTTCGAACGAAATAATTTAAAGTCTTCTTTCAGTTAAACAAAATTTTCTTCCCATTAAATTCACAATACCCTTCCTTATTACGCTCACCTTTTCAGATTCCCTCTCCTTACACTCGCATGAGAGAGAACCTGTCCTGTTATGTGAGCCGGCAGGTACGGGAGTTGTGTCGAAGTATCACGCCCGTAATTGCCAGATTGGATTGCGGACGTGATGTTCCCGAGACGAACTCCTCGTTTTAGCCTGAGCATCTACCTCAAATCGTAGCTCAAGTAGTCAATTCGGATAGGTTCGAGATAAACATTTTTCTGATTAAAAATAATAAATAAATATAATAGTAAAATAATAATGTAATAAAGAATGTTACGAAAACTTTTACGACTTAAAAATAATGTTATGATTTGAAAAGATTAATTTCTCCAAGGTTACCAAATGTTCAACTTGAAAGTCTTTTTTGCTAGATAGACTACCTAACTCCGAAATTTACAAAACAACATAAACGAGCTGTCAAAAGTTCAGTGTGATTTGTAGTTTGTTTTCAGAATAAAAATTGATGAAGATGAACAATAAATCAGTTGTTTCATCTGATGAAAATAAAGAAAAATCCGATTCTGAATGTGAATTTAAACTGATAAATCTTACAACAATGGAGTTGCAAGATATAGAATATTTAATTAAAAATGCTGTGTACATACAACAAACAGATCGATTATACCACGAAGCTATTAAGGATATGCGCAAGCAAAGTGCGATCGCAATCAACATAGAATCATGTGAAATGGGTCGGCATAATGAAAATTCCATTTTGAGTGTATGTACAAAAAGAAAAAATTTATATTTTCGATATAACATATTTGGGATCTTGAATATCCTGGTTTAACAGCAGTTTTTACAAAGATGCTGCGAAAGAATTACATCCCGAAGGGCTAGTAAGGAAGGTAATTTTGCATAAGCTGCTTAGTAACTTTTTTTTTAAATTTAAAAAAATTAAAGTTTTAGCGCCCCTGTTTCGGATTAACACCAAAACATGGCAGGTTCCCCCTCAATATGTAGGAAAGATTGGTAGCTAAACGGCTGGAGGAGTCAGATAAGTTTTTTTGTTATATTTTATTCATATAATTTGTATATAAATTTTAATCATAAACGGGAAATTTCGCGAACAATATGTCTGGTCAAGCGGACATGTGGCTGGCTTAACTTGGTGATATCACAGGTGCCTTGAAGTAGTTCGCAATAGCCAAGATAGATTATTAAGTCCTGTCTTTTGGTTAATTTTCGCTTTGTATTTCGTTATTTCAATTGGCGGTTATAGATTGGTATGCATTAAATTGGCACTAAAAGCTGTTATTTTAGGTTGTTCATGTGGACTTTTCAGATTTCCTAACTCCCGCTCACAAATTTATTTATTTGAAGTACGTATATGCAATTGAATAGAGACACAATTAGGGATCAATTATGAAGTGAATTAAACAAGATCGATGAATTATACTCATTTATTTACAAATATTTTATATACCCACGTTTCCTTGCCTCTGGTATGGTTTACTACACTTTTCTATCTTTAAGAGTTACTCAAAAAATATGCTCAATATTCTTTAAAATATTTCTCATTCATAAATACATTTTGGAGACATTTTTCTCATTGTGTTGTCCCTATAAATGAATTAAATACATACATATATGCCGACCGAAGAATATTGGGATGTAATACGTGTTCTTACATTCTTACTGGATTACAATTGGGATTTATTCTCTCATTAATTTTAAGGATCATTCTAAACTGTGTTACAAATACGTTGAAATGTTCAAAAAAACTTAGATATGTTTCTCGTAAAGGCATTTTTGAGTCATTATTCCTAATTGATGCGTTAAGACTATATAGTAATTAAATACATATATGAATACCGAAGAATATCAGGAGATAATACGTGTTCTTACATTCTTACTGGATTACAATTGTGATTTATTCTCTCATTAATTTTAAGGGTCATTCTAAACTGTGTTCAAAATACTTGAATATAATTTTCTTATTTTTTTTCTCTTCGTAGATGGTTGCCTTATTGTCGCGGTATCGCGCAAGTTGAAGTAATCTTTTTGAAATGTTCGTTACATAGTTTTTTTGAATTAAATAAAGCCTATAGAAGAATAATAAAGGTGGAGGTATTGTAAGGAGAGAATTCCAGTCTTTGGGTTAATTGACAGTACTTCATATTCAGTCAGCCGTTCCAACTTTGATAAAAGTATACCGTAGTGGTGATTTCTCGGAATTTTTTTTTTAATTCTCCAGTGGCTGAAACGAATATGATGAATTGGTAGACCCAGCTCAGATTCCTCCCGACCTCCTCTCTCTCTAACCCTAGTCGGGACAACTGTCCGAGTTTATAGGGACTATGCCTCATAGTATGGGCTAAGCATAGTCACAAGATGGGGAGGGATAGCCCAATAAGCCCTATAACATCTATGGGCTGAGGTTGCTTTCTTCATAAGGGGCATGATTAGGCCGATCCTTTTTCTGTTATCCTTTTAGAATTGTGCTTCCTTTGTTTTCTTCTGTTGAGTCCTAAGGACATGAAGAGTGCCCGCAAAATAATTGTTCGGGTGAGTGTACCGCGGAGTGTGAGGCAAGAACTCACCCCAATCCGACGAGCGCAGCACGGCTCGCTAGGCGGGCCCCTCACCTCTTCGGTCACCGACCAAGCCTGCACGGCTGCTATAACGCTCACCCTGGTATTCCACATAACCTTCCCTATCCCTCTTGGTTGTGAGCTACGACTAGGTTGTGACAAACAACTTAGTGGTGCTCACAACCCTGAATCCAATTCATGTCCTCATGCTACCGCTTGATGGCAGCATATGTACATGAATTCTCCCACATAACCTATAACACAAGTGAATGTGAATAAACTTTGAGTGCGCATCGTTGGAAATCTTAACTTGCATTTTTGTTTCTATTGAGAAAGTTGTTTTGATATCATATACGAAATTTGTTTTGTTATGATATACGATTGAAGAAATAAACTTATTATTTCCAGTAAGAAATTATCGCGAGTTTACATTTAACATTTTTATTCACCTTTACTAAAAAGATAGTTTTAAAAAAAAGTAGTTGAACCGACTTCACAAAAAGCACTAAAAAGCATAAAATAATATTTAATTTTATATCACGACATTTTGAAGTCGGTGCAAATTAAACAAACACAACAAAAGTATTTAGTTCCCCTTCCTTGTAATCTCATGATCTGCAGCCAGTTTCCGTAACTTTCGTGAAAAATTTTTTTTTCACGCGAAATGACGTAAATGTTACTGAAATTGTTGTTGCCCACAACAATAAATTAATTCAGTGTTACGTCACAAAGTAAGAAAATACTTACATGAAAGTTCCAGAAACTGGCTACTGAAATGTTTAGGTAGTTTTATATAGTATCTTCGATTGTGGTTAGGTAGTTATTTTATTTGTTTAATTGCACCAACTTCGAAATTTCGTTATATACAGGGTGTATCAGATCTGGTGTGCCAAAATGAAAGGGGTGATAGGTCTCACCTATCCAAGCAAAAAACAAATAAATTTTTAATTTTCATGGTATGCACATTACACTTTTATTTTTATATTTTGATCTACACAACGCGGAGACATCAAACAAACGCTAAAAACTACTATCCCAATGGCCTTTCCAAAATTCTCAACAATGTCGATCTAACTCGTACCATTGCAAGTACTGTCACTTCCAAAAGTCATAGAAATGTTTGGAAGTTCGTGTCAAGTGTTTTCCGAAGTTCATGTAGTGAGTACATTTAAAAATTGTGTAAGCATGTGTTGTAGAAAAGAATTTAGGCTCTTTGAGAAAATATTTAATAATTTTACTTTGCAGGTTCACTACAGGATCGATGGAACTTTGGTGCCATATTGCAGTATTAATTGTATCAGTACAAAATATACTGGTCTTAGAAGGTTCAGGTCTAATATATGTATTTAATTTATTTTACTTTAATTAAAATTTATTTTTAATTTATTTTTATTTTAATTAAAATTTATTTCTTAATCCTTTGCATACCTACATATTGAACATGTTTGTCACATTTTAACTTTTTATCAATAATGACACCCGGATACTTAGTTTTTTTCACACATTTAAGTTGTGTGTTTTTTATTTTTATCCTCATGGTAGTTTTTAGATTTTTAGTATCCCCAAAATTTACGAAACACGCTTTAATTAAATTTAGGGCAAACTTGGGCATACCCACCAATCTATAAACAATATCTAGTCCTATTTAAGCTTCCTCCTTCACACAGGTCCAACTATTTCCTTTAAATATCAGGTATCATTAACAAAAGCTACATTGTGACCTTTAAAAATTTTGTTTTTCAGCAAAATCAAATTGTTTACATATATGTAAAAGAAACACATCTCACCATTTTCGGTTCACTTAACTTATCACCTACCCTTACATTTTGAGTCCTCTCCGATATATAAGACAAATTATTCCTACTATTTCTATGTTTGAGAGTATTTCTCATTATTGTCAATAGCTGAGTCTATATACAGGATGAGTAATTTTAATCTTCGGATACCTTTATTTCGCCAGGGATGTGTTTTACTGCAAAATACCTCAAAATACCCCCCCCCCACAAGGGGTGGTGGTAACTTTAAAATTTCAAATGGGAACCCATACTTTTTACTGCAGATTCGGATGCTCCGGACAAAAATATGAAACTTGTTTCAAAAATTTTTTTTTTAAACGTCAATCTTTTCAGATTTTGGAAAGACAAAATTGAAAATTTTGGATATTTAAAGATTACTCAAAAATGGTTAGGTTTACCGAAAAATTGCAGAGTAGCAGAAGGGCTTAGATTTCTTCAGGGAATCGAAACAAACTTTTTGAAAATATTTTTATGCAAAATTTTGTAAAAAAAATTTCTTTATCCAAAATTTTCTAAAAAATTCTCACAAACTTTGGTCAGATACCCTGTACAAATCTAAGCACTTTTACTCCTTTGCACTATTCTGTAAACCAAACCATTTTTGAGTAAAAAATCTTTAAATTTCCAAAATTTTCAATTTTGTTTTTCCAAAATCTCAAAAATTTCACGTTGTAAAAAAAAATTTACGTTTAAAAAAAAAATTTTTGAGACAAAAAGTTTCCTATTTTTGTCCGGAGCATCCGAATCTGCAGTAAAAAGTATGGAATCCTATTTGAAATTTTAAAGTGGGTGGGGGGATTTTACCGTCAAGAGATGCCACCTTCCAACCGAGTAACATTCGTCTGAGGTATTTTGCAGTAACATTTAAATGACTCAAATATATATATATATAGATATAGATATATATATATATATATATATATATATATATATGTATACATTTAATTTAATTTGATGTATTCAGATAAGTTCTTACATCTACACAATTAAGAATATAAAATCTTATAAGTATGTGCAGGATATATACTAAAAAAAGAAGAAAAAAGAAAAGAAAGGAAAAGAAAACATGAGTTATCTTAAAGATTAAGGATGGAAATACAACAACAAACTGCAAGGAAGATACAAAAAGAGAAACCTTAACTAAGCAGTGTAATCAACCAATACCAACTGAGGGAATGATAGGATGAACGGGGTTCCTTGGTTAATAAATATAAGAGGGCGTAGTCCATATCGGTGTACAGTCCCAAATCCTAGTACCTCTTTGTACCAATAAACTGTTTAGATACATTTTATTCTTATTTAAAAAAGAAGGCTATTTTATTTTATTAGTTTTAAAATTTTTATTTTTTATTTATTTTAATGTTTTCAGATCGGCTGATCTGGTTAGACTAAAATTCTATTAACATTTTTTTGTATCCTACTTTACATTTAATACATAGATCGTTTGTTCAATATTTTCTCTGTATAGAGTACAGTATTTTATTGTTAATGAATAAATGATTATTATATATTTCAAAGTGTTTGTGTTTCACACTATTCAAAATTTATCGAAGTGTACAGGTTGACTAAAATATATTTGACAGTACAGTCTGATTGGATATTATTAAAGTGGATTTTAATAAAAATATTTTATTAATAATATAATCAAACATGAAGTTTTAATTAAAAATTAAATATGTAGCTACTGCTACACCAACATAAACTAATCACTCGCAAAGAAACTTTTTTAAATCAGACTTAAATTTTCTGCTACTGCCGATACTTTTAAGAGCACAAGGAAGACTATTCCACTTTCTAATGGCCTGAACATGGCCTGGTTTTCGCTGGCTCTAGTACACCTCTTTTTATTTTTATTAGATTGTCCATCTTATTACCTTTCCAAAAACGTACACAATATCTAGATAGAAATAGGATAAGAAAAACCTTACCTTCGAAATCGCTGACTACCTAACTATTTTATTGCAGTTTATGACGTCCTGTTACTAATACCTGATAGAAATTTTGCTATAAAAGAGTCGCAGTCAGCACGAACATTGATCATTGTTGAAAAAAAATCTAAATCTACGGTTATTCTTAAGCTAAAATTTAAAAAAAATGTAAAAATTTACTTTTAAGGAATAAGCGGATATAATTTACATTCATTACATACGGAAAAAGCGGCTGTACTGGAATATGAAAGGAGATTCCCGTAATCGAGGTGCAAAAAGCAGTATTTTCGCGGACTTTCCGAAAGTTAAGACAAATCGGAAGTGTAACGTCAAACATCACCGAATTACGATCTGAAATATCGGTAAATTCTGCGGACGACCGGTAAGACCCTGAAACGAGCCCGAGACGAGTCGCAAGACGATTAGGAGTATCTTCAGTTACTCATCCAACAGGGTGACGTTCATATCATCATACCCCAGTCCAAGGACTACTGCAAGGATATTCTCAAATAAGATTATATTTTTGGATTTGGCACCTGGAATTCGACATTCAGAACAGGACGTGTCTGGGCAGTTCGCTGTTAACCGGAGATGGTATCACAAACTTTTACAGCCTCCATACTAACCCACAACACAAGGACAAGGGGACCTCTTTCTAGCCCAAATTCTTTGCCAAAGCTTGGGCTGGTATCATCGACCCCATTTAATAAGTCCATTCATTTTGTTGCAAGTGCTTAATAGTCAAATTTTTGCGGACTTTTTAAAGAATACACTGTGAGATCTACTAGAAGACATCCTTATGGATAATCTTAAGGCAATGTTTCACCAAGACGATGGAGCCCCAGGGCATATTACCAACATTGTGAGACAATATTAAATGAAAAATTTCCTGACCGCTGGATTGGACGAAGTGCACTGATTCCTTTCCCTGCTGGAGCTCCGGATCTTACTCCATTGAACTTTTTTTTGTGGAAAACAATAAAGGATGAAATTTATTCAAGGACTGTTAACGATAAATTAATTTGCAGAATTGGGACTACAGTGACTAAAGTACTGGAGCGGTTGGCTACAATACACCTTAAACAAGCTAATTCCGTTTAAGGTGTATTGTAGCCAACCGCTCGCAGGTTATTGGATTGTACCGAAAGTGGCAGAGTACATTTCGAACAACTTTTGTAACATACTAAGTTTAATTCTAATAAGATTCAAATTAAATAAAAAACAATTTATAATTAATTGGAGTTTAATTTCTTTATTTTATTTATTTATTTATACAGGTAGTTTGCCACTAGGGATTTTATCCGACACTTAGCTAAATCTTAATATATGTTCTAAAGTTACGTTACATTGTATTTTTAATTCTTAATAAAATTAGATATATTTTGAGTACTTATACAGTTCTTAGTTACAATTTATTATAGTTACATCCATATTAGTTACAATTCATTATATATTCCTATTTCTTCAATAAAATTAAAAATATTTTTGATGTTGGTATGGTTTTCATTTGCTAAATCCAGGATACTGTTTATGTTATATTTTTGCCTTAGACACATGTAGGTGCAGTTGATCTGTCTAGGAGGTGCTTATGTGTAATTTGCGAGTTTGCTATTCTGAGGCGAGTGAGGGTAATTGATTGTTTTCGTTTTAATCTGTTTATTTCTTCCCAGCTATCAATAGAGGTTTTGATATCTCTTAATTTATTTTGGGTGACGAAGTTCCACTCAAGATTCCACTTATATTTGATTTTTTGATCTATTTGTTGCCTAAGGTCGGTGGGGATGAATTTATATTCGTTATGTGGTGTACCTGTGGTTGTTTCCCTGGCCAATTTGTCCGCAATTTCATTTTCTTTTATACCAATATGGCTGGGGATCCAGATGAATGAAAAGTGTTGATTTCTCTTTTGGGTAATTTCATTTCTAATATCATGGAGTATGGAATGATTGCTGCATAGGTTTTTTAGTGCTTGCAGAGCACTGAGTGAATCCATCAGGGAATAATTTGGTGTGTCCGTTGTATTTATTGGATAACTTTTGTCTGAAAAGTTGGATATATTTCTGAGTAGTAGTTTGTTCTTTTTTGTTTTCTGTAAGTTCCAAGTCTATATCAATTTTAGGAGTGATCCAGGGCGGAGATTTTTGCCATTTTTGAGTGTTGAATTGGATAGTGTATGGGATGTCATATTGCGCGAATTTGGCCAGTATTCGGATGTAGATTTTTTGGTATTTTTCAGTTTTATTTTAGAATTAATGGTTATTAATGGTATTTAAGAAATTGTCCTATAATGGGTGATTTTCAAATGATAGAATTCCTGGTTCCATATTTTATCTACGGGTACACTTATTGATGGGCTTGTTTTGAAGGCTCCTGTAGCTAAGCGTTTGCCTGTAACCTACTACTGAGAGTACATATAATTGATGTAATCGGAGGAGTTTTCTGTCTGATCCGAGTTGGATAGGAATTTGATGAGGTTAAGATTGCGGGAGCTTTTGATTTTTGCTTCTTTAATGTATTTTCTATCGAATGTCATACCGAGAAATTTATGTTTGTCTACAAAGGTTAAATATTCGCCGTTGAGGTAAAAAGAGGGATGTTCTATGTGTTACCTCTTCTTGGTGAAGATCATTGCAACTGTTTTACTAGCTGAGAACCTGAGGCCGTATTTGTCGCTCTATTGACTAAGATTATCCAAGGTACTTTGAATGGATGGTTGTATGCTTGAGAGTTTTTTGCTACTTTTGAAGATGACTAGGTCATCGACATACATCAAGTATTTTATTTTAGTTCATGAGGATAATGAAGAGAGTAACGCTGAGGATGGATGCTTGTGGTATTCCGTTTTCCATTACTATTTCTGTTGATTGTGCATTCCCAATTAAAGTGGAAAGTCTTTTAAGAAGTTATTAACAAACAATATTTCCCTTGAAGGCAAGGGAGGTAAGTGATGAGACTATTGTTCTTTTCCATATGGTATCATAGGCTTTTTCTATGTCGAAAAAGATGGATACCTGAAATTCGTTGGGGGAGAATGATTCCATTATCGATGACTCGAGTGAGGCTAGGTTGTCTATACATGATCTGTGTTTTCTGAAACCTGACTGATAGATATTTATTTTTTTTTTTAAAACGTTCGAGGTGCCAGACCAGCCGCCGGTTTATAATTTTTCCAATATTTTGCAAGTGCAGTTTGTTAAAGAGATAGGTCTGTAATTTTTGGTCTTGTTTGGGGTCCTTGTGGGGAATTCTCCATTTTGATATATTTTATTGTAGAGAGTTAGAAGGTACTTCTTGCCGGTGATCGGGAGATTTTTTAACATGTCGTAGTGAATTCCGTCCGGGCCGGGTGATGTGAGGACAGGAACGATTATGGGAAAGTGGTCACTGCTGTGGAGGTCAAGATCGACATAGCAGTCGAAGGAGTTTTGTAACGCAGGTGTTAGGAGCGTGACGTCTAGAGCGCTATGGGTCTTATGAAACTAAAGTAGGTAGGTGAGCCGTCATTAAGAATGTTTAGGCTGTTGTTTGTGATGATTGTTTCTATCATTTCCCCTCTGGCATCCGTACGATTTGAGCCCCAAAAAGGCTTATGGCTATTGAAGTCGCCTACTAATAATAGGCAGTCAAATTAGTTTATTATATTTTGTAAGTCCGAGTATGTTATATTCACGTTGGGAGGTAGATATAAGCTGGAAACAATGTACTTGAAGGGATAGTATATTTTTACTCCAACTACTTGTAGTTCTGATCATATTTTATTAACAAAGACTGTTACACCTCCATGGGCGATTGTTTCTGAAAATAGGTTTTTTGATAGATCTTAAAATTTTTAATTTTAGGATGATGATTATATTTGAATTTAGTTTCTTGTAGGCAAAATATATAAGACGAATACTTATCTAAGAGGAATACTTATCTTCAAAGTGTTGATAAAATCCATTGCAGTTCCATTGGATGAAGTTGTTTCTTGACATTATGTATCTATATTTGAATCCAAGGATATAGTTTCATCTTCCATTTCCTCATCTTTAGAATTTTTTGCGCCGGTGAGAGTATTCCTATTTATGGTTTTATTAGCTTGTTTTTTTCAGTGCGCGTTTTACCCTTTTGTTGGTTTTCCTTGGTGTATGGTTTTTTTTTCATTTTTGGTTCAGGGGGTGCCTCTTCCTGAAGTTTAGGAGGTAGAGAATTTTCTTCTGCTTTCGTGGGCCTTGGTGGGCTTTCCTTAGGTTGTGTGGAAGAGGTTTAAGGAATAGATGGTTTGCTGATATATTTTTTGCTTCTGGTGCTTGTTTTGCTGCATCCGCAAAGGAAGACCTGTTAGGCAGTAGCGGGTTACGAATTTTGCATCTTTTGATCGCCTCCCTCATGTCGACTTTTTCAATAATTCTAATTCTTTGGATTTCTTTCTCCTTTAGAAAAATTGTGGCCGTGAAGTCCAAGACAGTTGACACACTTTTTGGTTAAAAACACATTTCACCTTCACTCATCAAATGAGATTTATTAAAACAGTTTGGGTAGGCTTTTTCATTTTTGCACAATGTTGTAAGAAGCCCGACTTTAAAGCAATTGAAACACGGAGAGACAGAGGAACAAAAGGTCTAACTGGAACTCTGTTGTATCCAATGTGTATGAATTCAGGAGCCCATGATGTTGCAAAGGTAAGTATGTAGAGTATAAATTCTTTCTTTTGGTTTTCTTCTTGCATGGTAAGTCGCTTCATGCCAATTACATTAAACGTTTTGAGTTCTTGTAAGATTTCCTCATCTGACACGTATTACAAATCACGAAAATAAATGACAACCTTGGCTTTATTAAGGTTATTATGTTCACTGATTTTAACCTAGATAGAGTGACTAAGACTCGTTAATGTAATTAGTTTTTCTATCTGTTTAATTGTTTTTGTTTTTATCAGAACAGTACCGTTTCTGAGCTTGTTGCATTTTGCAACTTCACCGCCTTCTACCGAGTCGATCACTTTTTTCAATAAAAAAGGCGAAACCGTTAGCATGGTCTGCTGATCACTATCTATAGCAATGACGAGGTACTTTACACCTGGTGTGCCATATTTAAGAGTCTTCGATTTATCGAATGCGAGCCCGCTTATCTCCCCCATTTTGGGGAGTCCCTTGGATCACCGACTATTTGTTGTTTTATAAATAACAAATTCACCGAGCAAACAAAAGGGTAATAAAAAGAGAGAATGAAGGCACGAAATCGAACACCGATAACGACAGTATGAGTCACGCGTACAATAAAATGTTTGGACCGCTCGGCGAAGTGATGTTGTCGCTTGGCCCTTCAAGAAGAAACTGTGTTAATTTCTTTAAATTTCAGATTTTTATAATATTCCCCGATAGGTATTCTACGTATAAATTTCTACGCCCTTTTTCTACGTGGACACCTGTTAACTTCCCACTTTATAGGGAAGTTATTGTTATAGGTCCGAAAATCAAAATCGTAGTTTTCAACATATTTTGAAATTTGAAGGTCACAATAGCATTGCAACATAACTTGAAGGAGTATGTTTGTTTTATGTTGTGTACGAACGTACCTACGTATGCATGTTTTTATTTTTATTTAGTCTTGCACAATTCAACCAAAAATTATATCGACTCGTTGAGGTGCCGATCGAAGCGTATTAACGACGATATATGTCAATATATGTCAGATGACAAAAACTTTATAACATTCGGTCGAGTCGTTGTTTTGTTTAAACAAAAAGACAAAATAAGAAGATTCTGGAATATCTGAGAATAGTTGCATCTGATCTAAGTCGTTCTGCTATAAATCGAGATTTTGAAATATCACTCTTTATCATACTGGGAAGTTGTTCGTGTGAACCTCACCACCAGTCATGCGACACCTAGAGTCCAGACCCACTTCACGGCTAGTTTGGAAAGGTAATATAAGGTGGACAATTTTATCAAAATAAAAAACAGATGTATTAATTACATGAATTTCGGAGAAAATTTGCAATAGTAGAAGTTTTATCAACATTGTTGAGAATTTTGGAAAGGCCATTGGGATAGTAGATTTTTTGACGTTTGTTTGATGTCGCTGAGTTGAGCAGATCAAAAGATAAAAATAAAAGAGGGATGTGCATACCATGAAAATTCCAAATTTATGAATCACCTTGTAACTACCAAACGGTTCAGATTGCCCCCCCCCCTTACAATTTTTTGCTTGGCTACTTAGAATAAAGAACTAGAGAAAGCGCTGTATCGTGTAAAATTCCTATCCGTGAGTGAAGCTGGTTGAGGTATTTAAAATCAGCTGGGGTCGTTGACTAACAGAGACGAATGAATATAAGAAAATCCGACAAATATATTTCGTACTGTCAAATGTTGTTTACTTTTGTGCGTGAAAAAGTTTCCTCGAGTGAATTAAGTTAAATTTTGTTAAATTTGTTGAAATAGCTTCTTTTAAAACTATATGTAACATGTTTTTTTTATTAAGATTTCTTAGCATTTTAAATTCTGTTTTCGTAGGATTTTAATGCGTTTTCAATTAATTCAATTTTATAACTTTTCTGCAGAAAGCCTCAAAGTCGAAGTCTGAGTTTGTTTATTAATATTTTCTTCCAGTTCTTCGAATTCCTGCACTAATGCGGGTTCTACTGACTGTTTTATTTTTTCGTAACGCATATATAATTTTATTCTTTGTTTTTATATCTTTTTTCAGTTATTCGGATACCTGCTCTAGTGCGAGGTCCACTGATTGCTTTATTTCTTTATAACATTTATATATTATTTAATTGTTGTGCACTATGTTTACTTCGATTTTAGATTTGTAGCTACAGTTTTTTAATTTTAAGTCCGGTAAGTGTTCTACTTTTGTTGGATATATTGCTTTTATTATGCGCAGTTGATCAGACTGCAGTATTATGGAGCTTATGTTTGATCTGATGGTAGTCGTGTACATCTGTTTTTTTTTGTCCTGCTGGTGTCAATTTATTTAGCAGTTCAATGGCTTCAATGAACGCGTTAAATTGTTTCGATAAAAAATGTGTCCATAACAGAATCTATCTCGTGACCCATCGAGTGAATTCTTTGAACCGAGCTCGCCTGGAATGCGAGAACAATCAATTCTTTATATTGCTATTTCTCTGGCTTTGTTTTAGACGCAGAAAAGTCTGTATTTAATTTTTCGTTTGGTAGAGAAGAAATTCGAGTGTTATATGTTTTACAACAAATTTTTCTTTGTAAATTGTGTATTTATTTAATAAGTTCATTTTTAGTATTAAATCTTATTTAAAGTCTGATTATTAATTTTTATAATTTTTTTTTTATTTTTATTGTTGCCACTTTATTTTTATTCTTTCAGTCCTTTCGTTTTTGAACCTTTATAACCGCGGGGGTTGTTAAAATTTTCTTCTTTATGCCCCTCTCGTGATCCTTGTATAGCATGTACAGGAGTTCGGCTATTTTGACTATTGCTATTATGAGCAATAGGCATACGATCTGCCTATTTTCGACGTTTATAGAGTCATTAATGATGAGGTTATTTACCACCTCGCCGTTATTGTTGGCATTCTTTGATTCAGTGCCACCCATTTTGCGTTTTTATTTTTCAATTTAAAATTAATTTAAGAAATTTCTGTGAATGTTGAAATTGTATTTGCTACTTTACATGTAAGTATAAGGTCCTTTAAGCATACTGATCATATTTCTAAGTATACTGATGATATTTCTATTAAGCACTTCAAAATTGTTCAGTTCAGTCTATCCAATACCAGGTAGAGCAACTTATTTTGGACCACTGATTTTCTCCCAATTTTATTGTTCAGGCAATTCAATGTTTTCCTTGTGTGGTTCTGCTTCATACTAAAACATAATAGAATTTGGCTATCTCTCGGAATTCGGTGAAAGCTCTCTTAGTATGTATGTTTTGAAGTACAATATGTACTTTAAAATTATTGAATTTTTTTTTTCAAATTTAAATATCAATTGTGATCCAAAATGAATTCATCATCATTCGAGAAAACATTTTTTCGATTCGTACTTGGTTCGTGTATTGCATTGAGTGTGTTGTTTTCTATAACCTCGTATTACGACCGGTTTCGATCTCTGAACTCCGATGATATGTTGTGTAATAATGTTCGAAGTTACTGCTTCTCATGTGAAATAATTCATGCTTTTCTTCTGGAGAACAAAAAGTTACGATTTGTAATTCAATCTTAATACGTAACGTGACTTGATGACGCAGTCTTCCTGTCTTTTGCAGCTTGTGTTTCTTTAGTTATATTCCTTAGTTGTCATGCTATATAGAGAACTTTATTTGTCACATTTCCTACGATCCCTGAAGTCTTCAATTAAGCTTTGGGTTGGACTTTCAATATCATTGTGGTATTCATAGTTTAGCTTGTCGCGGTCTTCTTGAAGTATTTATTGTGTGCTATTTTGTAAACTTCTCTTGCAGTTAAAAACTTCATGTCGGTGAATTCCAAAAACTGCATATTAAATCGTCGCGGAATACTGAAAACTGCAGACTAAATCGTCACAGAACTTCGAAAACTGCAGGCTAAATTGTCACTATCTTCTTGAAGTATCTGCCAGAAAGATGTCTATTTGCGGTCTTCTTGTGGTTAAAACTTTATGTCGGGGAGTTTCGAAAGCTGCAGGCTAAAATGTCGCGGTCGCCATGAAATGTTCTCTTTATTAATTACGTTTGACATGTAAAGTTTGAATATTAAACCGGTTGCCAATTAATGTTTTAATCCCTGGGAGCAGCCTCAAGGCTATAACTCCACTGGAGCAGCTAAATTAGCTATTGCTCTAAAGCTAATAGATCCGCGAGAAAGAGCAGCTGTGATAGCACGACTCTTATTAAAAGAAACTCGTTATCGGATTAATTGTTTCTGATTTATTTTTTTCAAATTTCTTACTCTATATATACAATTATTCTGCTTACTAAACTAATGATCTTTGGCCACATTTTCAATTGCTAAATATTTTGGCCCCTTTAGTAATTAATTGTTAGGAAAGAAAGAAGCGTTTCAAATTGCATACTTTATCATTCTTCGATGTCCCACGTACATCATGCAGCGCGAGTTCGTATTTCCGCTTTGAACTGGTCGCTGTAGATGCGTCACGTGCTTGTTTGTTTACCTAAAGCAGTGTGCCGGTAAAAGAATAAAAAGTAAGATTGTTTTGCCTGGGTTAGTTGTAAAAGCTTTTTCCTTTGAGTAATTACTCATATGCAATGGAAGTTTCGCTGACCACAGTTAACGCAGGTCGGGAAGTTATGCACAGCACTTTGTGTATCACAAGCTCGTGCATTTTTATTTACGTTATTGGGCATGTCATGTTATTTAATGACTTTGGTAATTTATAACATTTTGGTTTATTTGGGGATTACATATTTTGGTATATTACAAACCTGTCAGGGCGAATATTAGATAATGATATATAATAATAATAATAATTACCCCGCAGGGGGACTTCCATGAAGTCACGGGCTTGACAACCCCGCGGACCCCAGTTAAATCCAGGGAGAGTCTGTTCCCATATTGGGCGGCTCCCTGGTCGGCGTCTGTTCTCCATGTTAGGGGTGCCCGTTTTACTAAACCTGGTAGTAGGTATAAAATGCAACCCATTTTTCAATGGAGAACAACGAAAGAATTGCCTCGGATCGGGGTGCGCTGAGGAGTCGGACTGGACTCAGACGCACCGAAACTCAGTCCTCCGTGTTAGACAGTGGAGCGAGTGGCACTGGCTCACGGGTTGGTAGGCCGTCCACAAGAACGTCCCCGGACCCTGCTCAAAGTGTTTCGCAGACAGCAAATCCATTGTTGCCAGCGACCACCAGAGCGGGAATCTCTCGTGTGCGCATGAAATGGACACCTGAAGTGAATACCTTCATCATGCGCACATACTACAGGATAACGAATTTGGAAGCGAACGTGACTGCATATCGACAGGAATTACATAGGGCATTCATGACGGAATACCCTAATACAAACGTCACAGAGCAGAGAATTGCCGACCAAAGACGAGTTATAGTTAGGAACAACCTACTTGCACCAAATATTCTGCAAGAGATTAAGGACCAAGTGTCTAGAGATCTGCAGAATAACAACACATTACACATGGCACCAAACACCAACATAACCCCGTATTATAACACATCGCAAAACCACACCGCGTTACCACACAATACCACACTCCCACGCGATACCTCACCGCCACATCACGTCACACCTTCACACCAAACTGTACACATATCTTCTCCAAACAACAATAATACTGGGGAAATTTTGCATCCAGCCCATATCCACACAATCACACAAACCCAACACCCAAACACCCTACCCATACTCAATAGCTCTGATCTCGTTCTTAGGAATAAGGTCAAACAAGCGTTTTAGGATGCACTCACAGAGTTTGCACACTTAAACGCAAGACAAAGCCACATAATTCCAAAACAGGGCACATCTAAACAATTATCCAGCATTCTTGACATCTTGAATACAGACGTTCTGTCAGAGTACTTAACACACGACAGAATGTTTACTGAAGTGCATACAGCGACATATTGTGCTGCTGTTGCGGCTATCAGATGCAATGGTTCAAAGACGCTAAATCCAACTAATATTAACAACGCGACGCTGAAAAAACCGGCTTGGGAGAAACGACTGGAGAGGCGAATCGATGGGATCCGTTGTGATCTCGGCCGACTTATCCAGTATAAACAGGACAACAGAAGTAGGAGGGTAGTTAAAAAAGTTCACAAAATTTTAGAAAAACAAAAATTACACACAAACAGAGACACAATTAATACAAACATTACAATGCACATAGATACACTAGTTCAAAAACTTTCGGCACTTTCCACTAGATTAAAAAGATACAGAAAGTGTACGGATAGAAAAACACAGAACGCACAATTTATTCGCAATGAAAAAAGCTTTTATAGATCACTTAAACACAATCAAAATTCAAACAATAGCTCGGCAAGTGAACTACCCTCCGAAAGAGATATGGTCGACTTTTGGTCATCTATTTGGTCGAAAGAAGTCCATCATAACCCCAATGCTGAGTGGATTGAAGCAGAAATGCAACGCATTCAAGACATACCCAACATGCCAGAACCACAGATATCGATGGAGATAGTAACGGATGTCATACAAAATACCCATAATTGGAAAGCACCAGGCACAGACAATATTCAAAATTACTGGTTCAAGAAGTTTACATCTACACATATGCACCTCTTATACCACATTAATAATTTTTTCAATAACCCGGAAACCCTCCCGAAGTTTTTAACGGAGGGAATCACGTACATGCTACCAAAAGGCAATAATAACACCACAGATCCATCCAAATATAGACCGACCACTTGCCTACAGACATTTTATAAGATTATGACTTCTTGCACCAGTAAACTAATCCACAAACACACAGAACTAAATAACATATTGTCTGAGCAGCAAAAGGGATGCCGACAAGGGTCATTGGGTTGTAAAGAACAACTGCTCATAGACTCTGTGATCCTGCGACAAACAAAAACTACTCGCCGGAATATACATGCAGCATATATCGATTATAAGAAGGCGTATGACTCTGTCCCGCACTCTTGAAACAATAGAACATATAACGGCTGGATGCAAACTCCTTACTCAAACAGATTACTTGCATAGGCACAACCAGGTCTGAAATGTCATACACCAACAGTTAGCCCTAAAACACAACCTTATTACACCCGCCACATACACACCATATTACAAATATACACCAGACAGTGTTCTTGAAAACTGCACACATAAAATATATTATGATCGGTCAATAATAACTGATCGGACAATACACCACAATAGACCGGATATTACTCTCATAGATAAACACAGCAAAACAACATACCTAATTGACATTGCAGTACCCAACACCAACAATGTGCAAAACACTTTTAGAGAGAATATTACGAAATATACATATTTGGCACACGAGGTACAGCGGATGTGGAAAATGGACAAAGTGACTATCGTGCCAATCATCTTGTCTTCCACAGCCGTTGTACCGAAAACACTAATCACAAATATACAAACAGTAAAGTTACATAAAAACACTCCACACACACTACAGAAAGCGGTTGTTCTTAACACTTGCCGAACGGTTCGCAAATTCCTGAACTACGGACAGGACGCTACAGACAATACATAAGGACATAACGAACGAATGACAAATCGCCGAAGTCTTGGCATTACGCCTGACGTAGGGGAAAACTACCGCCGCGCCGGCTAAAAGCCGAGATGACACCCGTCAAAACCGAAAATAATAATTACAACACCCCCAATACCAATCAGGCGAGGTATATTCCAGGGAGACTCTTTGAGTCTGCTATGGTTTTGTCTCGCTCTGAATCCACTATCACGTGCCTTGGATGCCACCGGTTATGGGTATAATATACGACACGACAGGGAAAATATTCATAAAATCACGCACCTCATGTATATGGACGACATCAAATTATACGCTTCCTCGAAACCTCATCTGCAACAGCTGCTGCAGACTACTCTGGATTTTTCCAATGACATCCGGATGGAGTTCGGAGTTGACAAATGTAGGACGCTTCATGTGACGAGGGGAAAACATGAACTTGTGGGATTCGATCTCCCATCCGGGGACACTATTGAACCAATGGGGGAGGGCGAACTCTACAAGTATCTTGGATTCCAACAATCACGTGATATACCTCACACGGACATAAAGCGAGCGCTAGAGACCAAATATACAGGCCGCTTGAACAGTCTCCTGAAAACTAGCCTTAATGGGAAAAATCTCATTAAGGCTATAAACACGTATGCAACACCAGTCCTTACTTATTCCTTTGGGATAACTAAATGGACACAAACGGACTTAGAAGCACTGGACAGAAGAACGCGAACGATGTTGACAAAGTACAGGGCACACCATCCTAACTCCTGTACCGAACGACTAACGCTACAGAGGTGCGAGGGGGGTCGCGGCCTGATAGACATAAAGTCACTTCATTATAAACAAGTGAAATCTATCAGAGAATACTTCTATAGCAAAGAAGATAGCTGTCCATTGCATGCAGCAGTGATCAAAGACGACAACAAACAAACACCACTTGATTTGCACAACAGAATGCTGGATAATACCCTTAACATAGCCACACACACAGATAAACAGCAAGCATGGTCACAGAAGTCTCTCCACGGAAGACATTACGCTGACTTGAGCCAAAATCATGTCGACAAAGATGCGTCGAACGCTTGGCTGAGTCGCGGTGATTTATTCCCTGAGACGGAGGGATTCATGCTTGCTATTCAAGACAAAGTCATTAGCACGAGGAATTACAGGAAACACATCCTTAAGGATGCGGCAGTTCAGGACGACACGTGTAGACTTTGTCATTTATCTTCTGAAACAATAGAACATATAACGGCTGGATGCAAACTCCTTACTCAAACAGATTACTTGCATAGGCACAACCAGGTCTGAAATGTCATACACCAACAGTTAGCCCTAAAACACAACCTTATTACACCCGCCACATACACACCATATTACAAATATACACCAGACAGTGTTCTTGAAAACTCCACACATAAAATGTATTATGATCGGTCAATAATAACTGATCGGACAATACACCACAATAGACCGGATATTACTCTCATAGATAAACACAGCAAAACAACATACCTAATTGACATTGCAGTACCCAACACCAACAATGTGCAAAACACTTTTAGAGAGAAGATCACGAAATATACAGATTTGGCACACGAGGTACAGCGGATGTGGAAAATGGACAAAGTGACTATCGTGCCAATCATCTTGTCTTCCACAGCCGTTGTACCGAAAACACTAATCACAAATATACAAACACTAAAGTTACATAAAAACACTCCACACACACTACAGAAAGCGGTTGTTCTTAACACTTGCCGAACGGTTCGCAAATTCCTGAACTACGGACAGGACGCTACAGACAATACATACGGACATAACGAACGAATGAAAAATCCCCGAAGTCTTGGCATTACGCCCGACGTAGGGGAAAACTACCGCCGCGCCGTCTAAAAGCCGAGATGACACGCGTCAAAACCGAAAATAATGTTTATTGTTTCAATTCGTAGCGTCTTACAGCTTCCCTAAATCTATTGTTTATAAACAAATACAATATATTATTTCAAATAAACTAAGACATTGACTGCAGTTGGTCGTCTGTCTGGAGCTGGCAAATTATATTTATTTACTGTAGCTTAATCTGTGATATTTCATGTGTTGTACTCTCTTATTAACGTTTTTCTGTAACTTAAGGCCAATTTTAGGTACCGATGTAAGCCTTCCCAATCTTTACCGTCTAAAATCTCCATCATCTCGTTGTCGCTAAGCACTCCCTTTTTAAATACGGGCGTCTTATCTCCGCCAAAACTGGCATATTGCAAGAAAATGCTTCAGGTTCTCTTCTTCTTCTCTGCTGCATAGTGAACATATTGGACTCCGCCCTTCACATAAGAATGTTACGTATCTTTTCTGCACTGTTTCTGTCTACCATGTATGTCCTGTCCCCTAACTCGTAGTTAAGAATGTTGTAAAACTCATGTCTGATGGATTGTCGTGCGTTTTGAATGTGTCTTCCCCACAAGAATTCAGCTTCTTTTTCTAATATATGAACCATTGCATTCTTTATTTGATTTACCTCCATGTTAATATGGTATCGTATTTCAAAATCATTCCATTTTTCAGCCCATAGCAGCTTCTTCTCTTTTACCTTTCTGGCGAGTATTTTTGGTAGTCTATCGTCTGTCATGTGGTTTAACACCTTTTCCATATAGTTGAGGTGTGTTTTCAAGTTGTATAGGTAGAGATCAGGTAGATTGAATTCAATGCTGATTACATAACTAGGTGTAGTTTTCGGTAGTCCAAAAATTTTGTTTACATAAAATCTTTGTAGCTTTTCTACTTCTTCGTGGTAATTAAATCCCCAGACCTGGCTTCCGTAGCACATGATTGACCGCAACACCGCATTAAATAGTCGCATCTTATCAGTGTGTGTCACTGTTTTGTTGTGTACAAAACTGTTCCATGAGGCGTGGAAGGCATTCTTCGAACACTGGAGCTTTTCTTCTAAGTGTTTCTTAAAGCTTAATCCAGGAGTCAGCAAAAAAACCCAAGTACTTGTAAGAACCCACTACTTCTATATTCTCAGCATCAAGTTTCCAGCTTTCATTTCTTGGTTTTCTCCCTCCTCTTTGAAAAATCATTATTTTGGTTTTGTCACTGTTAATTTGTAGCGACCAGTGCCTACAGTACTCACTTAACCTGTCTAACATTTCCTGTAGGTCTTTTTGGTTATCTGCAAGTAGCACTAAGTCATCCGCGTAAAGAACGCGTATGTGCACATCTTCCACAGTTATTCCACCACCTATCTCATCCTGAATGTCATTTAAATAAAAGGCAAAAAGTATTGGACTTGCCGGGCACCCTTGTCTAAGTCCATTTGATGTTTTCATATACTCAGTAACTTTTGCCCCATTCCAAACTGCCGCTCTTATATTTTGATACAGGTTCTTCAAAATCCTGACAGCTTTCGTCGATACGCCCATGTTAAGCAACTTATAAAACATCTGACCTCGATTCACCGTATCAAATGCAGCTTTAAAATCAACGAAGCAGCAGTATACTCTTTTCGTCCCGTTTGCCTAGGCCAAACTAATCGCATTTATGATGTTAAAGATGTTATCAGCTGTAGAGTATCCTTGCCTAAATCCTGCTTGGTATTCCTTGATTACGTTGTATGTTCGCTCCCATTTTTCTAGTCTCTTTACTAATACGCTTAAAGAAATTTTTTCTATGGTGTTTACAAATGACAGTCCTCTGTAGTTTGCAGCCTCGTTAGGGTCTTCTTTTTTGTGCACTGGAAAAATAATTGCCTTCCCGAAGGCCTCCGGGACTATTCCACCGTCGTATATGTTGTTATAACACGTGCCTAGTTTCTCTAAAAAACTGTGTGGAGCATTTTTAAAAAATTCATAAGTTACTCTGCCTTCCCCTGGGGCTTTATTATTTTTCGCGAACTTCAGGATTTCCTTAACCTCTGTTACACTTATAGGTTCGTCCAGCATCGGCTCTTCGTTTAATGGCTCGGCGTACAATGTTACCTGGCACTCGATCTCCGGAGACAAAAGTTGGCGGAAATGATTGAATAACTCCTTGATCGGTACTGAGTTGCCAATTACGTATTTCTTTCCTCTGATTTCTCGGCTTAACGCCCACCATACCTTACTGTTATTGACTTCCGCTAACCGCCTACCAAGTGCTTTGTAATAGTCACTCTTCTTATTCCTGCACAATTTCCTAAAGTTTTTATTTTCGTCCTTATACTTTTGCCTCGCGAATTCTGAGTTAGTTTTTCTAAATCGATTTAACCATTTGAACGACCTTCTTCTCGCCTTATGACATTGATTATCGAACCAGTTCTGTTTGTTGCTAGGATGTCTTCCCTGTGGGCTTGTATTCGCTGCTTTTATGATGAATTGTACTAATGAGTTTGTAGTTATTTCATTACCTGTACAACTTCGGCTTGCCGCCATGATTGAAGCTTCAAGATTTTCTTGGTACTCTTGTTTATTCTGTACATTCCAGTTAAGTTTTGGTAGTAGATTTAAATCAATTTCTTGACTTGTTCCTGGTTGCGTGTTTCGTATATTTCTGATTTTCGTTATAATTGGCATGTGGTCCGAGTAGTTTTGTTCATCTACCATAAAATCTGCAATAGCATCTAACATTGTGAAAAACGCGGCCGCAAAGTCAATCACTGTAGCCCCGTTATATCCAATATATGTATACTCCCCATCTGCATCATTTGTTGTCCTTCCATTTAAAACTACCATTCCATTATCTGCAAAAAACTCGGCTATTCTTCTGCCCCTGCTATTTATTATTTTATCTTTTGATTTCCTCAGTGCGCGAATTTCATAATTGCTTATCTCTAACTCTTCTTCCAGTGTTTCTAACTCTCCTATTCTGGCATTCATATCTCCTATAATTAGTATTTGTTGTTGTCTAAAATTTTCAAAGAAATTCACGAGTTCATTAAAGTCCTCTTCCCATTGGTTACAGTTTATGTACACTGCTATAACGTATATGCAGCTTGCTTGATTTTTAGCTTCAATTGCAATTCTCGCATTAAATGACTTAAACCTACTTTCTACTTCATTGTTTTTTTTTTAATTCCTAGTAATAGTCCCCCTTTTGCTCTTCCATATCTCGAGTTACGTGTTGCAGGTATGCACTCAATATCAAAGCCTCCAAAGTATTGTTTATAATTCATTATTTCGTTCTCCTCCAGGAAAGTTTCTTGTAATGCAAAAATATCATGACTCTTAACGTAGTTGAAGAATTCCGGAAAAAGAATTTTATTACTAATGCCCGCAGTATTATATGATAGAATTTTGAGATCAGTAGCCTTGTCATCATTGTTATCCGTATCCAGACAGCCAGCGCTTTCCTATGCTGTAATTATCTTTTCTTCTGTGCTTTTATTACCTGAAAGTAATTCATTAACACCAACATAATTTGTGTGCAGTATACTATTTATTTTGCTTAGTCCGTTTTCCGTGCCGCAGTTTAGCTGATTATTTTCCCATTTAAATTCCAGGTCATCCCGTACCCGGATTGTGGCGCCCATTTTTAAACATTGGCTTTTGATTTTTCCCATGATACGTAGTAGGACCCTCTTGCTGTCTCTTGCTGTCTTAGTGAGATCTTTGTTTATAGTTATCGCTGTACCACTTAATTTGTTGGTCTCTTTCAAAATTGTACGCACTGCCGTGACGTTTTCACACTCGACTAATAAGGTAGTTATCTTTGCCATCTCATTTTTTAATTCCAGCATGTCTTGCTTGGATGCAAGTGTCGCAGTCAACGTTGCAGTTTGCGCAGCCATCATTTTTTCCATGATTTGCGTTAGTTGCTCCATCATTAGATTATTGTCTGATGCTTGTTTTCCTAAATATTTCTTACCTTCAGGCATATCCACTTCCGGCGAGTTAATATTTCTGGGCCTTTTCCCAGGGTGCTTCGTTGCCGCACTATCCAGTGTGGTTGAGAGGTTATGCTGGCTGAACTAGATCACCTTTCAGATTCCCGTCCTCTGTGGGTTAAATTTAGTTATTGTCACTTCTTTCCAGTTTTCTTTCCTATTCAGCTCAATTTCTCTGCTATTTCTTATTGTTTAAGTGATTTACAATTTTAAATTAAATTTTTTAAATTTTTCTTTCTCGTCAGAAAAAATCCAACTGTCACGATCGGTAGGTATTGCCAGACTCCCAGTCTGTGCTGAGTGATAATGATATATATAATATTCTCGAATGTCTAGCATAAGAACAGGAAAATTCATGTAAATTAGAATTACTTATCGATAGTGTACATTGTACATCTCTATCCAAAAATACATCATTTTAAGACCAATTCAGGTTAATGTGTAAGCTTTTCATTCTCGATGTATAAGAACAAGTAAAGCAAGACCTATGAGTCAATGTATAAGCTAAACACACCGGTCGCAAGTGTTTACGCATGTATTTTCTTTGCTTTGTGTAAACTTTACCACATAAGAACTATCTTAAGCTCGAATGTATGAAAACTTTTACTGTCAGGTTTATTGAGCCAAACGTGTTGGCTCATAGCAAATGTATTGTAAATAGTTAAGTATTGAAATTGTACATTGGTCATGTAGTCGAATAAAGACAATCTTGAATCTTGAATAATGCAAACTCGTAAAAATCAAGAAGAAAATTCACGGAACACACGTAATCTATTTAAACTGCACTTCTTATTATAAATTGTTAATCTAATCTTATTAATCACCAAATTATCCTTTTTTATTCAATCAATTCACTATGAAACAGTCACTCAACCTAACCTCACTTTCTAAACAAAAACTCCGAACAGCTGTTTGGACTATTGCAAGAAGAGATGGCTGTTCATGCACCAGGTAAAAAGTTTGGGTAAAATCGTGCAGCATGGATAACATGTGACGTCGATGTTTTCTCCGCCATTTTACCTGGCACGAAACGTGATGGAACGCAAAATGTGTAAGTTCGTGCACATGCGGATCCCGCATTCTCATCAGGGAACAGACCTAGTGTCTTCGAATATGCTACTCGAAATGCTGCTCGTAACACAAAACAGTTTTAATAGTTGCAAAGGGTACTACACTCTATAAAAATTTAACAGAATCTGCCAAATTCGGCGACATATTACAAAGTTAATCCCAGCCACCCTTTCACACCCTCACGTTAGATACACAATTCTTATCATGGCACTAATAGGCCAACGTACTGTATACAGAAAAAGAGAATCACCCCCAGCCCCCCTAAAATTTTTTTCGTGGTACCAATCTGGAAACATATTCTTCACATCATAAAAGCAATCATCCCACTCGCTCCACGCATTACAAATTAGGGTACCCCTCCCCAAACCCTAAGTCCAAATTAGAACAATCTAAATCGGTCCACGCGATACGCAACCCTAACCTCTCCTTCCCAATATAAAATAAATATCAAAACCAACATCAAATACACATTTCTTCCGGCTTCAGTGTTGAAATATTATATAACTATATATTATATATTTTGTATCACGCTTTTATTGCTCCCACTATGAAATATATAGATGAAGGGCATATCGTTATTTATCAGAAGGTGTCACATTTCAAATGATATCAAACGAAAAAATTATAGCATTTTATTTGGATGAGATTTTTGAAAAATTCTTGGTTTCTTTAGAAATGAGAAAATTAAATTTTTACTTTGTGTCACGGGTTAGTTGCCGCAACTGTAAAATATATGGCTAAGTGGGATATGATTATTTACCCACAGTTGTCCTCTTTCGAATGATGTTAAGTTTATTGTGATAGGATTAAATTTGGCTGAGTTTTTTGAAAAACACCTACCCCTGTTTTCTTGAAATTAAGCAATCAAATGAAAACATGTAACCTTTAAATGTGTTAAGGGACATTTAACTGCCGTTAAATTTATATTTGATACCAGCCGAAGTGGGGAGTGGGGGTGGAACCTAACTTTGTAACGCGTGGTCCGAATTCGATGGTTCTTTTTCTGTTGTATAGAGTATGATCCCCCATTGCTAATAGGAGAATAATTTGGTCCTATGGAGAAAGGTGTGGGTGGGGGGAGGGGTAGTCTAACTTCGTAACACGTGGACCGATTTAGATAATTATTTTTCTATTGGGTAGAATATGATCCTTGGTTGATAAACAAATATTGCTGGGATGGGCGGGGGGGGGGGGGGGGGGGGGTGGAACCTAACTTTGGAACGCGTGGACCGATTTGGATGGTTCTTTTGCTGTTGTATAGAGTGTGATCACCCATTGCTAATAGAAGAATAATTTGGCCCATGGGGGGGTTGGGCGAGGGCAGGAGTAGCCTAACTTCGTAACACGTGGGTCGATTTGGATATTACTTTTTCTTTTAGGTAGAGTATTCTCCCTGGTTGATACAAGAAAAAAAATTATTGGTGTGATTGGGGTGGGAGAAGGGGGAGGAACCTAACTTTATAACGCGTGGATCGATTTGGATGGTTCTTTTGCTGTTGTATAGAGTGTGATCCCCCATTGCTAATAGGAGAATAATTTGGTCCTATGGTGGTGGTGGGGGAGGGGAGGGGTAGTAACTTAGTAACGCGTGGACCGATTTCGATGATTCCTTTTCTGTTCGGTAGAGTATGTTCCTTGATTGATACCATGAGAAAAAAAGTTTTGTAGAATGGGGGTGGGGTAGGGGCTTAAAACTAACTTTTAACGCGTGGACCGAGTTGGATGGTTCTTTCTTCGTTGTATAGAGTCGAAGACACAAAAAAGTAAAAAATAAAATAGTTTTAAAAAAAAAAGTTGAACCGACTTCACAAAAAGCGCTAAAAAGCATAAAATAATTTATAATTTTATATTTATTACGACATTTTGAAGTCGGTGCAAATTAAACAAATAAAACAACTACAGAGATACAATTGAAAATAATACATAATACTACCTGAACGTTTCAGCTTACGGTATCATAAGAAATGACGATTAAATATTTTTGCTGTAGTTGTTTGGTTTGTTTGATTTGCACCGACTTCAAAATGTCGTATAAGATATAAAATTAAAAATTATTTTATGCTTTTTAGCGCCTTTTGTGAAGTCGGTTCAACTTTTTTTTAAAAAGTATTTTTATTATTAATATTGCCTGATTTACGGTATTAACAAATAGACACATAACAATCTAAACAAATTTATTTTGAGTGTTAGACACGTGTGTGTGTGCGGTGAATTTCTACCCCCACCCACCTCCCGCCTCCCATCCATCCAGTTTATGTTTGCAAAATTAATATACGGATTTGTTTATTTACGAGATGGCAAATGTCAATAAGCAGACTCACATATTTCACAAACGGTTCGAGAAAACATTACCTGCGGGGTCTTACTCTTAAATTGATTTAAATTTTTTTAAAACATTTTAATATTTTTCATTAAAGACGTTCTAATGCCGTCTTAAATTATGTCAATAATTACTTTAAATAAAAAATATAAAGTGAATTAGTGACTTCGAACTACTTTCAAATTTAATTTCAATGCTCCGCTTCTTGCCTTCTTTATAATTAAACTTGTACTGAACTTCTCACTCAAACGCAAATGCTTTCCAACACTACTTGGACGGTGGTCGCTTAATTTCAGCCGTCGCCACTCCTATTTTGTTTTATATTCTAAGTGTCGTACCACACTCTTGTCCTGCTTCATCGCAGTTTGTTGGAGGGAGGGCGTGCAGGGGTGTATAAAGAAATCCGCACGGAACTTACCTATTTATCGTCGCATCGGCACGCATACATTCAAAGCAAGGTTTATTTGGGTTCAGAAAATGCTTTAATGTTACCACTACACACACTACATTGCGTGTTCTACACAAAATCCGACACGACAGGTGTGGGCACTCGTGCGGACTTCATCGCGCGGAAGCACGACAAGTGTGGAATAGCACTAAAGGTGGAATTACAATGAGCGCAGCGCATGCATGCATGCATTTGTCTTTTCCTTTGATATATTTTCCCATGTTTTAGTTTTTAAATTATTATTTTTATACTCCATATTTTTCTTATTATAGAAATAATTGCTTTTCTGTACAGCGTTAATTAATTTCTCTTTGAAAGAATCCATTTTATTTCTTTGTGCACCGCACTTATCAATTAACTTGTCAAGTGATGCTCCTGCCGCAGAGAAAAGTTGAACATTGCTCAACTCTAGCATCACACGCATTACTTGCGACATCTACTGTAACAGGTTATATTGCTTTTCTTATGTTCGACTTGGTTGTCAAAGCATGCGATGCATGCCCTGCTCTCATTGTAATTCCGCCTTAAGAATTGGCATGAACTAAAGCATTCAGTCAAGCTTTCAAGTAGGTAATCTGTCGCCGTGGATTGAAGTGTTCAAAGCTGACTTTGTCATTTTCAAAACTGACTATGTCTGTTTCATGACTAACTTTGTAATCTTCAAAGCTGACATAAGCCGCGTTCACTCTATATGTCTCTCAGCCTTCGTTTTCTAAAACGGGGTGATGCCGCATCATTCCTTGATCATTCGTTGTCTTTATCTATTTCTCTTTAAATCTGTCCTAAAAATGTAAAGAAAGATTATGAAAGATTTCGTGGTTCGACGGATATCAGAAGTTGTTAACATGTTTCATAACTAAAAAACTAGTTGAATAAATATATACTTTACGATTTTTTTAGTAAGTCGGGAAAATAAGTTCATTTTAAATCAACAATTATATATATCAATATACAAATGGTGTTTTCAAGTTTGCTTCGGAGTTAACTCCGGAGACGATTAATGTCCAAATCGTGTTCGAGTTTACAGAGTCATGACTCCGGAGCTATCAAACTCGTGTTTTAGTGTGCTTCCTAATGTCGCCGGCGCTAGCACCGATCACCCCTGCTAATGAGCAGGGGCACTCATGACCCCGAAGGAAATGACATATAAACGAAAAGAAACACATCCGATTAATTGAAGAAAATGTTGGTTCTTTTGACAAATTCATATTGATAAATTTGCTTCTTTCTGTTTAAACAGTGAAATAAATGCAGGTGGAGGTAATTATTTTTAGATAAAAGCAACAATATTCTTTCGTATATCAGCCATATTCAAGTTTGACGTTTCTTGACGCCGTCAAACAAAAACACGAACTCTGACCCTCGGAGTTAGCAGCCGTATTGGAAGCAATTCATGCGGTTCTGACATGTTCCTAATGTCCCCGGTGTTAAGGCCATTCTACATCCAAAAGTTCGGCTTGGTCGTCGGCGTGGTCGTGGGCTTCACAGCTGAATTCAACGCTCATATTTCTACATTGGAAAAGTTCAGCGTGATTTTTGACAGGAAACATATGATTGGAACGTCATTTAAAGTCACTTAATTTTGTATTTGAAATTCGTTTATTTGTAAAAGTATCGTAATAATATGGAAAATATAGACATAATTCTCAATTTTTACTTTTTTTTACATGAAATACTTGTCAAAACAAGTTTCAAGTGAAGGAATTGGTAACATTGATTTGGGTCATTAAGTTGGCTCGCCTGCTTTTTCGGCGTCGGCTTTGAAATTTCTCAAAGCTGGAACTGACGACCACGCCGACGCCCACGACCAAGCCGGGATGTAGAAGAACAATTCATTTAACACGTACTCAAAGCCCACGACCAAGCCGAACTTTTGGATGTAGAATGGCCTTTATGCTCCAGAAGCAAACTCTTAAACATCCAAAATGACAATTGACAGCTGATTTTATTCACATATGGATTAGCTCTCGTTCATTTTGGTATAATTCTACAAGCCGTTATTTTATTATATATAATTAGAGAATTTTTCCTTCTTTTTGACATCTGTGTAAATCGACCCCTGTTATAGAAAACAAACGCGGTTTTTTAATCAACTAAAAACTGACTTTTACTAATTCAAAATCGACTTTTAAAAATCAAAACTGATTTCATCCATTTCAAAACTGGGTAGGAATTCTCGCAAAATTGGTTGCTTTCAAACCTGGTTGCCTTGTACGTACGCAAAAATGTAAAAATGTGTAGAGGTTGAATTTAAGAAGTGTGTGTTCAATCGGTTAAAGGGGAATGCGAACCGTTTTACAAAATTTTCACTCATGGCAGTCCAAGCGCTATGAAGTGTCAAAATCACACGCCAGCTTCCAAATAGGCCACTGAGGACTGAGATGCAAGTTCCGGGGAACGTATGGGAGAATCACAGATCATGCACACAAACTTGGCACATTTATTCGTTATTATGAAATTTTTTCTGTTGCCACAACACTTTTTGGGCATGCGCTTCATTTATTGGGACGGTTTGGTTGTCTGGAGGCAACCAATTTGGCTGGGAATTCCTATTCTGATTTCTAGATTACGATTATATACATTTATATATATATATATATATATAACTTCATCGCGAAGAAGGCATATTTTGACGGGCGAGTTCCAGGGATTTCTTTCCATAAGTAACTAAATCACAAACAAAAATATTTCTAATCACTCGTATATTTAAAAGCAATCACATTAAAGGCTTTAAGTTATTTTAATTAAATAATTACGGTGAAAGTTTTTTGTTTGCATTTCTGTTTTGACGTTTAACCCCATCCAGTGTAATAGTTAATTGAAGAGAAATCCTAAATAGCGATGGGATCAATGTTAATTTATGAAAATTTGTTGGAGAAGAATTAAATAAACAACGAAATTAAATATTTTTTGAAAAAGTGTATATAATTATAGATTCCCAAAGAATTATTTTAATTTGTAGAAGTGTAGTTTAGTCGGTGTATGTGAGATGCTTCACGGAAAATCGTGTTGTAGCCAATCCTTAGTTATTAGTTCTTTCCCAGCATTAGCATTTTGGCGAATTCGCTCTAGGCGACACATAAACGTTATGTTTACGAGCCGCTCTGACACCAATACTAATGTATCGAAGCGTGCCAAATAAAAATAAACCTGTCATTTGTTTACTCACAGTTTGTGGCCATCTTGAGTTGTGTTCAAAGTGTTTAGAAAAATGTTGCAGTGTTATTTTAATTATAAAGTGATTAAAATAGTTTTATTAATTGTGATAGTTGATGTTGATATAAGACAATTAGTGAATTGCGATAAGTGGACAATATAGACAATAGTGAATTAGGTTAAAATTTTCTACAAATAACTGTACATTTACGAGTTAATGGAAATATTTTAAATATAATAATAAATGAATGAATGAATTAGCTTTCTTTTCTCCTCTACATTTACGAGTTAATGGAAATATTTTAAATATAATAATAAATGAATGAATGAATTAGCTTTCTTTTCTCCTCTCCAAATTTTTCAAAAACGATTTACATTATTATTTATTTTACAGTTACAGTTCGCTATGGGACCCTTCACTGTCAGAACTTTTGCGCCGAAGATGAAGTGGAGTTTAACCGTTAAACTTCAACATACATCTCGTGGAAAAAATTGTACAGTGAAAATTCTCAAAGTGAACTTTATGAAATGGATTTATCAGCGGCTAAAACTATTTTGTTTACGTCACACTGAAAGCATTTCGTTAAAGACACGTTCTAGGCACTTCGTACAGTTAGCGAAGTACCAACACATAAACAACTCTTCGCCGTTTTGTTTCACTTCTCTTTGGTCAAATGAAACGTTAACGACTCGTTTCTGTTACGCCAGCGGCGTAACGTTTGCGAATAGTTCTATGAAAGTGTGACTTCGCCGGCGTTACGTTTACGTTGCCACCCCTAAACTGAAACTAAAAACAACCTAAATGACTATTTTCTTTTAAGCCGCGTATAGTTTCTTAAGTGTGACTTCACCGACGTTACGTTCAGAGAATATGGTGACCGTCATCAAACCGACTTTCGCAAAGCCGCTTACTTCGGGCGGTGCATAGCACATTGCTTGCGCTGGAAGCTAAACGCACTCACTTCGCTCGTGTGTCTATTGCTGCCAGCGTGCGCAATCGACTAACCTATTGTTGCACAATATACTATTGTTACGAATAGTAATTAATTTTAGATATCCTGTTTGAATAGTTTTGGATCTTGATAGTAAAACCATAATTATAATAATTTTGATCAGTTTTACACTGTTTTATGTTTACAAAATAAGTTGAATACTGATGACGTAACGTAAGTCAATTTTTATGATTCATAGTGTACGATTTATGTAATAAAATTGAGAATATATAATAATAAAGTAATTCGTTTACCTGTGCAAATGTTACAATACTTGGAGGAACTTTTGTGTTCCGAAAATCTGGAATAGTTTTTAACTTGCCGTCAGTTCCATCTTCAGACTCCTTTGCTTCGTAAAAAACTCGACTTTGGGCATCTATATCTTTATTTATTCGGATGTCTCGAACATTTATAGATAGTAATTTTGTAACTTCTGAATTGAAGAAACTGCTTCGGATACATATTTCTTCAATTTGCTAAATAAGAAACTATTTTAGAATATTTTCATAATTTCTTCGTACATACCACAGAGAAACCACTCTTGCATATATTAACATTTTTAAGAGAAAAAGGCAAGCTTATTCGTCCTACTCTTACTTTGATTTTAAACTTTTGAATTAGAAGCCAGCCAATTATTTTTGGAAGAACCCTTTAATATAAAAGAGTATTAGTATATATGTTATGAGTATTAATAATTAAATATGTCATGTTTATTGAAAGATTCATGGTAATTTTGTTGAACATACCATGTCACACCTAAATAAAACGTGAGAACAACAAATATTAAACCAATAAGAAAGCTCATTGTATTGTCAATTTAAATTAAACACACATTTTCTAAGAAGAGGAAAAAACATTTTCACTGCACAAGTCTCGGCGTTTACCAAAGATAAAAAATATGACATTTGCAAGAAATAAAGGTATAATTAATAACACAGCTGATGGTAAGCGTAAAATGTTACATCATTGCCAACCCTTCAACTTTTCCAGATGGTATAACTTTAAAGAGACGTTTTTTTGTTACTCAATTTAAAATAATTATGAACAATCAATACATTTTTTTAATAATAACAATACTTGGAACAATGCTCTTTAATTTATTAACTTTGCGAAAATTAAGCTTGTATTAAAACGATGAATTTTTCTACACCACCTTAAGTTATATTTACAGTTGTAACATGTATTTCCTTTCATTAAATATTTATAATTAAAATTGAGAAATCAATACATGTTGAAACCGTGAAAACACCTTTTGAGGTAATGCATCTAAGCGCGTTGCCGTTTATTTCAAATGGCTGGTTCTTAGACCCACCACCATCTTTTAAAATTTTATCAATACTTTATGTTAAAATTCATAGATAAACTTACCACTTCTATATTTTCCACGCTTTCTGATGTGGCATGTGACTGTAAATTTGGTGTAAAGTCTAGAAACTGAAATAAAAATCTTGGTACTAACATCCATCAATTTTATAAATTTTTCTTACTTCACTGAAATTTGTTTCATTCAGTTCATTCAACTGCTCAACACAAAGGCAAAGATTACTTACTACTAGATAACCGGCTCCCTAAAATACCCAGCTAGTCTTGAAAAAGTAACACTGGCACCACAGTTAAACGAAATATATCCAGATTTTAAAGTCATATAAGAATATACATGCAAATAAAGACTACAGGTAGTGTGCAGTCATTTACTCCTGTCAAAATTATTTGAGAGAATCACTTATTCCTGTCAAAATTCTGTTCTCATCTCTCATTACTAGATAAACGGCTTCGAACAAAGTTGTGAACAATTTTTGGTTGCTTTTGTATATTTTCCGTATCGGGCAACCCTGCAGTCAGAACTAAAAATTTGTTTTCCGGGAGAGTTTGTGGATAAGAGACACGTATACTTTTCATATATGCATTTACAAATATCAATAATCGCGGCAATTACTGAGTATATTACATTTATGCAAGATTGAAACAAGTTTAGTGCCTCAAAACGAAGTTACATTTTGCTTCAACTTTTGTTTAATTTGACATCGTGTACTGCATCAAAAAAGTTCTTAATTGTGTTTGTGGTTTCAATGCAAACTGAATGCAATATCAAAGTTATCCTGTATCAAACTAATTCCACGGTCATCTCTATATTCATATATATATATATATATATATATATATATATATATATATATATATATATATATATATACATAAATATATATATATATATATATATATATATATATATATATATATATATATATATATATATATATATATAAATATATATATATATATATATATATATATATATATATATATATATATATATATATATATATATATATATATATAAAAATATATATATATATATATAAATATATATACATAAATATATATATATATATATATATATATATATATATATATATATAAATATATATATATATATATATATATATAAATATATATATATATATATATATATATATATATATATATATAAATATATATATATATATATAAATATATATATATATATATATATATATATATATATATATATATATATATATATATATATATATATATATATATATATATATATATATATATATCTATATTCATATTTTTAAAAGGTTTCTTGTATCTGAAAGTTTTAATTTTTCTATAAAATTTCAAAATTTTGAAAAATATGGCAAAAAATATCTAAACGTAATAGAGCTCTTTTATGGATTTTTGCCAATTTCCAGGGGCGTTTTCCAGGGCTCAGTGCTTGGCCCCCTCCTCTTCAGCGTATTCAGCAACGATCTCCCAGAGTGTGTCGGTTTGGTCCACTTTTATGCTAACAATGTACAAATTACCTTCTCCTCTGAGCTGGGGAAGCTGCATACCTGTGTAGGATTGATAAATGGGATCTTCAGGCGATTTGTGATTGGGCGACCTCCAACAAATTCAACCTCAACGCGTCCAAGACGCAGGCTCTGGCTTTCTATCGCTTCCCGATTCGGGATCGCGTTGGAGCTATCTGGTTAGACGCCCTTATTCCTCTCAGCCAAACAGTCACTAGTTTGGGCTTACTTTTATATGAGTGCCTTATCTCGGCCCCTCACATTAGCCAGGTGAAAATGTTCTTCGGCCTTCGAAAATTATACTCTGCTAGGCCTTTCACACTACAATGGCTAGGGGCTTTGTTGGTCAGGTCACTTCTTATGTCGATCTTTTTTGGATACGAGGGATGCAATGTAGGCCAACTGAATAGACTAAAAGCTAGTTTCAACCCTTGCGTTTTAGATACATCTTCTCGCTGGACAGGAGAGATCATGTTTCATGAAAGTGAAGATAGAAGTTTTGCGTTGCTTATAGTTTAGTTTTAGTGTTATTCTTGGATTAGTTACGTTATTTAGTTAACATAGTGATTGTACTCAGTTAACTCCTTTCTATTTTTTTTATTGCCCCTCTTTTAATTATAAGCTAATCTTTTGTGTATTCTTCTACAATCTTTGTATAAGGCTCCCGAGCCTTTTGATTGTTATGTTTCAATTCGAATAGAGAATAAAGATTTACGCAGGCTTCGTTGGGAATAAATATTTTAATTTACACATATAAAGAATTTTATTGTTATTAAAAAAATCGGAAAGAAATATAATTTATAATTTGAACATTTTTGAGTCATAAAAATTTTAATTAAAAAGGTAAAATTACTCACTAGATGGCCATAGTGATGATAGAGTGCCTTTTTAAACGTCTAATTAATCTCCAACAAACGTCCAAGCAATTGGCACTCATTGCACATGTGTGAGTACGTGGTCGTCAAAACGAAAAACTTTTCCAAAAAATTTGTTCGCTTTTATTGAAAATTTCACAGTTAAATCCTATGAGATTGATATAATTGTACTGTTTTTGACAACATAAGAAAAAGAAACTTGTTAAAAAGTATTATATTTTCGACAAGGAGGATTTTATTGTTTGTTTTGTTGGTGAAGAAATGATCGAATTGTGGTAGTTGCTGTGTGCGGATTGCAGACGAAATCAACGGGAAATTATGATAATTCAAGAGCCTGTACAGGTAAAAACAATGGTTACATTAGTGTTTTTAAAATAAAATAAAAGAGACATTTGCTTTGTAAACTTTCTTAACTAAATTAGAGTACTCAAGTTAATTGTTCTTTTAATTTTCGCAGGCAGCCATATGGCATTGCTTGAATCATTACGACCACCAAAATGCTATATTTCTTGCTGAACGTTTGTGTGCAGAAGGTAATTAAATTAAATTAATAATTATAAAAAATATTAATTGTGTGGCATAGTGCATCCCAAAAAAAATGTAATGGATTTGTGCGAAAATGTAATTGTTTGTTTACATTCAAAAAGGGCATGGCCTTGGGAATGAGGGCACTTTCCAACGAAAAATCAAATTTTTGTAGTTTTAATTATATAAAGATATTTCTGGAACTATTGTCGCCATTAATAATATTCTGGGATTTTAGGTATATTACTTTTGTTTGAGTATTTTTGAGTCATATATTACAATTTTAACTAAATTAAAGGAATAACATCAGAATCAAATGATTTAGTATAACACAGTTTCAGTCGTAACACAATATAATTTATATACACTGTAATATATCTGCCTGTTTGTCATAGCCCTCTCATACTCTCATTTATATACCTTTTAAAATGTAAATTAGTTTATAGACGTAGATTGATGAACAAAAATCTGGAATGATTAGATTTTTAGGAAAATATTTCTTGCACCATCCTCCCATATAGTGAAAAATGTACTCAAAATTTTTTTTTACTAACTCTATTCACTTACACCACCTCTAAATTCTAAACTATCGGTGCAAATATATGAAAAAATTTCTTTAGTGAGGAAGTACTTTCAAAAAAAGTATAACAAACATTGTAGCAATAATAATTTATGAAAAATTTCGAAATTACTTTACGCTATCATGTGCCTGTAAAGCTCTTTTATTAAACTTTTTATATTGAATACATAAATATTTTTGGATAACGATAATTTCCAGATCTGTTACATTCAATCTACAATCAGTGCATTCTAGAATATGCCGTGATCCAAGTTGGTTCTGCCATTATTTGCACACAAGAGTTCATTAATATTTCCATAAATTTTTTTTAATAAATATAACGATTTAGCCAATTAATAATATATATATTTCATCATGCACCGGAACTGATCGGAGCTTAACCATAACATTCCTGATCTGATCCCCTAGAATTCATTTGTGTGCTTCTTAAGCTTCCACACAAAAACGTTTACATTGCCACGGTCTATATTTCACCTGGATCGCCCTCTGATTACTATGAGTTGATGTCTACTTTTGTCGAAAGACTGGCTGATTTGCTGCCTCCGTCGGATGACCTTATGCTTCTTGGAGATTTTAATATGCCTTGGGTCAGTTAGGAGCGCTCCTTGGATAAGGATTGCCTACTACCATCTTTTTCGGCTGCCCAACGGTATGTTCGGGCCTTCACGGATTCCATTGCTTCTTGCGGTTTATCACTTGATGAATGCCTCGGGCAAATTTCTGAATTTGGTGTTCTCATCTGACTGGTCGCGTACTGTCGTGATGCACTGTCTATCTCCCTTGGTTCCTGAGCCTCGTCATCATCCTGCACTGCATATCGGTTTTGGTTTTGATCCTCTATTGACGGCATCTTCTGATTCAAGTAATTTTTGTTATAACTTTAGCAAGGCTGATTATTATAAACTTAACAATTGGCTTTTTGCCTGTGATTGGACGAATGTTCTGAATGAGCGTGACATTGATAACGCTGTAAAATTATTTTACGATCCTCTTTCTGTTTGTTTTGCTAATTGTGTTCTTGTTTCAAGGTCTCGTGGTTCGCGTTCATATCAGCCTTGACTCAATAGTTCCGTGAAGCCCTTAAAGAATCTAAAGAATAAGGCTTGGAAGCGGTTTTGTTCCTTAAGGAGTGATGCTGACTAATTCGCTTACTCCATGTTACGCAACCAATTTTGCTCTGCACTTGATATAACTTATTCTGACTATTTTCAGAGAATTAAATCGACTTTGCGTGTTGAGCCTAAATAGGTCTGGAGGTTCCAAAGTTTTATGCGCAATTGTGATGGCTACCCTTCTGTGTTGAGTTTTGGTGATGTCGGGAGCGACCTAGTGTTTGACGAGGATGCTGTCCTAAAGGATATTTCTGGTTTGGCTGATAGTTTCTCGTGTGGTCCTGATAGTATCCCTGCTTGCCTTGTAAAAAACTGTCGCTTGTCCCTAGTTTCTATACTTTGTCACTCATTTACATTGGTACAATTTTTGAGGCTCTGGTGTGCAATGCTCTTGACTTCCAAACCTTTTCTGGGTTCCCAGCATGGCTTCATGAAAGGTAGATCTACTACGACTAACTTGCTGGAATTCTCTAATTGCTGTATTTCTGCCATTGAAGGTGGCAAGCAGGTCGCCTGCATTTTTACGGATTTTAGCAAGGCTTTTGACAGAATTAACTACAGTGTTCTTGTTCACAAGTTGTCTTTTCTAGGGTTTCCATAAATTTTTGTTAATTGGGTTCGTTCCTATTTGTCTGATCGCACGCAACGTGTTCTATTTCGAGGTTCACTTTTTAACGATATTTATACCACCAACGGTGTTCCTCAAGGCAGCCTTCTAGGACCCTTCTCCCTTATTCGACAATTCCATGTTACGCTGATGACGCGAAAATTTTCCGCGTTATTTCAAGTGCGAATGACTGTGCACTATTAAACTCTGACTTGGACGTCTTCATAATTGGTGTTCTACAAAGTTCCTTCCCCTAAATATTAGCGAATGCACTACTATGTCATTCTCTCGATCAAGGAATCCAGTGCACTTTAACTACACCTTAGACAGTGGCTCTCTGAACAAAGTTGACAAGAATAATGATTTAGGGGCCATGCTAAATACAAACTTTTCATTTGACGACCATATCAACACTATTGTAAACAAAGCTAATTCTGCTCTGGGCTTTGTCAAGCGTTGGTCTAAGGAGTTTGATGACCCATATATAATTCAACTTCTTTATTTTACGTTCGTAAGACCTGTTTTGGAGTATGCTAATCTTGTGTGCTCTCCTTTTTATGCGACTCATATTAACCGTATTAAAGCTGTACAGCGTAGATTCGCAAGATTTGCCCTTCGCGGCCTTCCTTGGATCTACCCTCTTCGGCTTCCTCCCTACGCTAACAGATTAAAGCTTATTTCATTGGAGTCCCTTGAAAGTAGACGCGAAAACTCCAGAGTTGTTTTTGCCTTCAATGGCTCGCAGGGTGCGGTTGATTGCCCCGAACTGCTGGGAGCTCTATATTTATCGAACAATCTATGTCTTTTTAATAATCATTTTTAGCTTATTGATTTTCACTTATCTAGATCTCATCTGAAGAATCAGCTTTGTTAGTGTTACTTTTTCTTTGTAATTATATTGTAATTTTTTTTTGTAGTCTGTATTGGAGGAATTTTAATAAATAAATAAATCGCCGACTACCAAAACATAATTTGAATAAGTAATATTTATGACTAAAATTAATAAGACATACTTATCCAATTTAACTTTCACTACCATTCCACAAATTCCATATTTAATCCGACCGTTTTTAAAGAAGTGTTGGTTTAATGGTTGAATGGCGAGATTACTTTGCCATGGTTGCAGGTGCAAACCTCTGCTGTCTATGAGCATTTATTTCATTTGCAGTAAATACATGTCCACTCTGTCCACTAGTGTCATTGAATGTGAATTTTACCAAGGATTATTATTTGTGTAGTTTTCTTCGCACCATAAACTAAAGGGTTATCAAATAAGAATTATGCATCTTTGACAGCTAATGGCATTTGTCTCTCTTGTTGACCCTCTGTATCTGAATGGCACCCGCCTAGACTTTGCCGAGGCAGCTAAATATGTGGGTATCATCCTGGATAAGAAGCTCAGCTGGAAGCCGAATATTCAGGAGAGGATCAAGAAAGCAACCATAGCTCTATACTCCTGTAAGAGGGCCATCGGTGGGAAATGGGGGTTTCAACCCAAGCTGACTCACTGGCTCTATGTTGCGGTCATTAGGATAATCTTGTTGTATGGCGTGGTGGTCTGGTGGCCAGCACTGGACAAGGCCACTTACCTCAACGCTTTAAGGAAGGTGCAGACATCGGCCTGCATCTGTATCACCGGAGCGCTACGAACCACTCCTACTGATGCTCTGGAGATACTTCTTCATCTACTTCCTTTAGATCTGATGGGTAAACAGTTGGCGGCTAATGCCGCCGTTAGACTTACAGCCACATCTCAGTGGTCCAATACTAGAGTTGGGCACTCCACAATTCTGGACTCCTTTTCGCTCCAAGTGGGGCATCTTGACTACACCCAGCTACTCCTTTGTCAAGCATTTCTTATTGACCATTCCAACCAGGCTTGGCTGGGATGGGGACACCAATCCCTGTAGGGGGGCCCATTCAAATTTAAACAGATGGCTCTAAGTTACAGGGTAGAGTGGGGGGTGGTGCTTTCTCAGAGGCACTGAACATTAGCTTATCCTTCCGCCTTCCAGACTACTGTAGTGTGTTTCAGGCGGAGGTCATGGCTATTCAGGAAGCTTTGAAGTGGCTGAGGGAGAACGAAGCTCCAAAGGACATCTGTATTCCTACAGATAATCAGGCTGCTCTGCTATCCCTTGATTCTGTCCTATCGACATCTAGGGCTATAAATAGCTGTCGCTCGCATTTATATGAGCTGGCTGAACGGTATCAAATTCACCTGTGCTGGGTCCCGGGGCACAGGGATATTCCAGGAAACTGTATATCGGACGAGCTTGCTAGACGTGGCATCACCCTGGAGATCCAACCGGAAAGGACTACTCTTGGTTGGCCTCTGGCAACCTCTAAAATGCTGCTTAGCAAGAGAGCAATCAACTTAGCGAATCACAGATGGGCAAATGGCACTACGTGCCATACGTCCAAACAGATCTGGCCCAAAACGGGATCTAAGGCGCTCCAATTTTCTGCATTCGAGGGGCAGATCTGACCTTAGAATAGCTACTGGGGTTATCACAGGCCATTGCCTTATTGGCTTACACGCGAAGAGACTGGGGATCCCCTCAAAGGACTTCTGCAGAAGCTGCATGGACGAGGAGGAAACCATTTTACATTACCTCTGCCAGTGCCCTGCACTGGCACGCAGGCGAAAGTCCTTCTTGGGAAACTATTTCTTTGATAGTCTCTGTGATCTGGTGGCGATTGACGTTGCAGATCTTTGGCGCTTCATCGGCAGCTCCGGATGGTTCCAATGAGGAGGTGGAAGGAATCCTTGGATTCCCGTGGCATCACAATGGGCCTTATTGAGGTCTAAGTGCGCCCCTTTAAGGCAGCCACACGAACCTAACCTAACCTTCCCTCAAAATGTAACTCTTTGCACTCCAACTGGCATAACAAGTAAAGATTATCCACGTCAACTACCAGCTCTACTGACACTATTTTATATTTTTTATTAATATAATAAAAATGAATGTATAGTTGATACCTTTACTTTGATAAGAGTCGCACATGTGCTGTCTCTTTGCTATTTGTTGTTTTATATACATTTGCGATCTTAAATGTTGGTATTCTTTAGAACTTTAATATAGTGGAGTCTGTTGAGCTCCGTGTAAGTGATACATTGTTATTTGAGTGAATTGAATTTTTTTGAATCCTCTCGGAAGTGAAAACGATTGAAATATATATAACGGATTAACTTTATCTGAAAGTGACTCATGTTTTGGGATTTCGAGAAAAAAATACGGCGCCTATATACTATTCAAGCAGCGGTAGCAGCAAATGCACGTGATAATAAAGGCGATGGTTTTATCGAATGAATGAATAAGTTTATTTAGCCAATGCTATTTACAAATTCTTCCTAAATATTACTCCGAATAAAATTTATAATATTTCTTTTAATGTATAATAATTAGTTTCGATTTTAATTTCATTTTGTAGTCTATTAAATAATTAAAAACCTCTTTAAATTAAATTGTTCTGAATAAATGCAGGCCTTAAGAGAGGCAATCTGAAATCATTATTAATTCTTAGCATATAAGGCTGCACATCTCTAACAATGTTTACAAGTCTAGTGAGGTACAATGGGATTAGTTCTAGCTTGACTTTAAATATAAATAATAACACATTTTTAATAATATTTTGTTTTATGCTTAACCATTTCAAAGTGTCTAACATAAATAAGGTCTTTGTGTATCTATTTACCCTGAGTATTGACCTCATTGCTTTGTTTTGAAGCCTCTGCAAACGTATAAATGTACCATTATCAAACATGAACATCACTGTGGAACAATACTCAAAATGTTGTTTTATAATAGTGTTGTATACATTAATTGCACTCATTAAATCTCAGCTTTTCCTTATTCTTTAAAAAATCCAAGTTTTTTATCATTATTTTCTTCACAATATAGTCCACATGCACATTAAACTTCAGCTCATCATCTATTATTATGCCTAAATATTTAATATTTTATACCTGCTCGTCTAATCTCCCAAGTTCTTCTTGAACATAAAGTTCGCATTCCTGAGTGTCCTTTCCAGCGATCAAAATAAGTGTGTCATCCATAAAAAGAACAATCCTGGAGTGTTTCAAAACTTTATTTATGTCGTTAATGTATATTATGAAGAGGAGCGGCCCGAGAATAGATCCCTGAGGAACACCCAAAGTCGTTTGAATACTATCCGATACACACGATCTCTGGGATCTGCCATGCAAATAAGAATCAAACCATTGAAGCTCACGCTCTCGAATGCCATAATAGAACAATTTTTGCAATAGGATGTTACGGTGAATAGTCTAGAAGGCTCCCTTCAAATCCAAGAAGACGGCAACTACTTTATTGCTTGAAGCTATTTCTTCCTTCCAATTACCTATTAAGGTTGTTAATTGCAGACACATGAGTGTTGCCTTCGAAATCCGGATTGATTTTCGATGAGAATGTTATTCGTATTCAAGTACTGTTCAAGCTGAATATGGACAATCTTTTCGAGTACTTTTTCGTAGGTCGGTAACGTGTTAATTAGATGAAAATCTTCACAATTAATAGATCCTTCTACTATTAGCACAGGTGTGACACGAGATTCTTTCCAAGAATCAGGAAAGCATCCTGGACTTAGCGATTTATTAACAAGGTTAACAGGACCGGACCACATACTTCAAAAGCGTCCAACACCATTTCAGCATTACAGCATTAATAAATTTATAATCACGTTTCCTGTTTATGGACTTAAGCACCTTTTTAGTTTCATCTAAGCTTACAACTTTGAATACAAAACGACAGTTACATTCCTGAATTAAACTAACAAAAGGTATCGCGTCAATAGTATTTGTAATTTGATCTATGCTGTCAACAAAAAATCGATTAAATTCATTTGCCACATCATTCACATTATTATAACTTAGTCCATTGAATATGATGTTTTAAGTTATATCCTTATCATCTTTTCTTAGTAGGGTAATATGGTCCCATACCGACCGGTGGTCCCATACCGAGCGGTGGTCCCATACCAACCTCCACATGTTTCTCAGTCATTGTGCTGCCCCCCAAACTGTCGGTGGTGGCATTTACAAGCTCTCACAACAATGACAATTTGGAGGTAGAGAGCCATCTTTTTACTCATTTCATTTCGTGGTTATGTGACGTATTGTGTTTTTACAGGAGTAATATTCTTTTTTGAGCCTACACGAAATTTTAGTTACAAGTGCTTTATTGTTTCTTGAAAAATCGAAAGGTAAGTTTTTTATATTCGTTGTGGCCTAGACTTGAATAGGTACTATTAAATTTTGATCACTTTTATTGTTGTAAGTGAACGGCAAGTCATTGTTTGTAAAAAATCGTGGTGCTCCGAAACGAACCGCTTATAGGTGGTTCAAAACCGACCCCTATATTTTTTCGCATTTACGATTTTTTACTGTGTTTTTGATATTCAAACTTTGATTTCATGACTTCTAACTGTAATAACACATATAATGTACGCGTGTGATGATTGCGTTGATAATGAGAATATGCTAGTGCAACGAACTAACCAAATATTAAAAGCTGTGAAAATAAACAAAACGCGATAAATCAAGAAATCGAAATTAAAAAGATGTTTGAGAAAATAATTGTGCTGTTTAATGAAAAAACCAAAATACTTGAAGAGGTTAAAAGCGTGAGCGGGAAAGTTACAAGTGTCAAGGAAACATATGCGAGCCAACTGATTAAAGAACCTCGGGTTGTTATAAAACCAAAATTTAAACAAACGAGTGCGAAAACCAAAGACGATTTGAAGAAAAAAGTGGATCCGTCGGAATTCAAAATTAACGGGGTTGAGGGTCATCATAGTGGTACGGTTACAATTTTATGTGAGAATGAGAATGAGCGGCAAAAAGTTAAGAGTGCAGTGGAAGAGAAATTAAGCGAAAACTATGAAGTAAAAGTGCCGCAACTTCGAAAGCCAAAATCCCAGAATGATTTTTTGTATGCGAGTGAAATGAAATGCCTACAGGTGAAAAAATTAATAAGAGTGGTAGAAGGTATGAAAGTTATAATGCAATAGTGCAATTGGATACCCATAGTTTTCACAAGATAATGAGTGCGGAAAAAGTAAATATTGGATGGGAGAGGTGTAACGTATATGAAGCAATTAATGTTAAAAGATGTTGTAAATGTCAAAGATTTAACCATAAAGCTAGTGAGTGTGTAAACAAAACAATATGTTCAAGGTGTGCAGATAATCACGAAAGCAAGGAGTGTAATAAACCTATTGAGAGTAAGTGCGCTATTTGTAGTAGAATGAACCAGAAACTTAAATTAAATCTCGATATTATTCATAATACTTTGGATTGGAATTGACCGGTATATTTGAAAAAATTGAAATTTGTAGAATACTAGCAACTATCTGAAATAAAAAGCAATATATTTAAATGTACAGAGACTTGGGAATAACTTTGAAGAATTAGAGGTAGTTGTAAATGAAGAAGTACCCGATATTGTATTGCTCTCTGAGACACACATTACTGATGATGTAGATGATTGTGAAATTGGATTGAATGGATATTATATGATACGGTGTGATTCAGTTTCTAAAAGGACAGGGTGTGTGGTAATTTATTTAAGAAATAGATGGCAGTTTGAAGTGGTGTCTGAATGTGTGATTGGTTTGGATATTTGGTGGTTGGTGATAAAATGCCGGATTAATAGTGAGCCAGTAATATTTGCTGTAACATATCGTTCCCCTAGTTTAGTTTGACCAGTTTGATGCTTTACCGCAGTTCAATTGTAGGACCGTAATAGCTGGAGACTTTAATATTAACTATTTCAAAAATGAATTGTATTCTAATACTATTAAAGAAATTATCGGGGATAATGGTTATAAGCAAGTGGTGAATGAATGTACTAGACTGACTGTTAGTTCGAGGACCCTAATCGATTATGTGTTAACTAATTCGTATGATCTGGAGGTGATAGTTTCGAGTGAACTAAAAATTAGCGATCATGACCCATTGTTTTAATATAGATTTGAGGGTGAATGAGAGAAGTGAATCCAAGATTGTGGAGTTTTTGCACTATGAAAAGAATGAATTTGCTAATGAATTGAATGATATTGGTATGATGGAAGTTGGAGAAATTGAAAATCTAAATGAATGCGCGAGAGTTTTTGAACACAAGATGAAAGCTTTGGTGGAAAAGTTCGTACAACGGAAACCTGTAACGAATAACAGTAATAATTGGTTTACGGATGAGTTAACAAAGTTAAAATGTGAGAAAATAAGGACGTATCAAATAGCTAGCTTATCAAATAAAGAGAGTGATTGAGAAGAGAATAAGATGGCCAGAAATATTTACAGACATAAAATAGTAACTGAGAAGCGAAATAATATAAATTAGCGGTTAGTGCTAACAGTCAAAAGGAAATGTGGAGAAATTTAAAAAAAAATTTTACTAAAAGAAAATATTCCTGAAATTAAGGAAATATACTTTGAGGAAGGAATGTTAAGGGATAAAGCGCAAATTGCGGAGAAGTTTAACGAGTACTTTGTGAATAGTGTGAAAGACATTAGTGCATCTATACAGGCAATACAATATGAAGACAAATTGCAACAAGTTGAACACGAATTTGTATTCAAATAGATAAGTATAAATGAATTAAGAAAGATATGTTTGGGGATGAAAAATTAAAGAGATACAAATAAGATAGGTGTTCGTATGATGCTGGATTGTTGGGGACAGGTTGGCCCTGTGATACTGAAAATTATAAATCAATCAATGCAACAAGGTCATTTTCCAGAAGGATGGAGGGAAACTGTAATTATACCAGTCGAAAAAGTGAGAAATACAAGGAAATGTGAGGAATTCAGACCAATAAACACGCTTGCAACCTATGAAAAGATTTTGGAGAAAGTTGTTCAGTTGCAGTTGGAGGAATATTTAGAAGGAAATCGACTAATATTGAGTGAGACGGCACTAAATTTGGTCCTGCTAAAATGGAAGGAAGCAATGCAAAGAAAGCAACAAGTATTGGCGGTGTTTCTACACTTCGAAACTGTACATCGAGATATTTTAATGAAAAAATTGAAGAAGTATGGAGTAAAAGGAAAGGAATGGTCATAGCTATTTGTCCGGAAGAATGCAGCGAACGAAGGTAGACAAGGCGATGTCGCAGAGAAGGGCAATAAATGCAGGATTGCCACAAGGTTCTGTGCTGGATACCCTACTGTTTCTTGTTTACATTAATGATATAAAGAGTGTATTGAATGGTGCAAATATTGTATTATTTGCTGATGACGCATTATTGTATGTTGTGGGAGATGATATTAGTGAGTGTGTGAATGCAATAGAACGTAATTTGCGCGAACTAAGTGGATGGTTAAGAATGAACAAGTTGAAAGTGAAAATTAGAAAAACCAAATTTATGACAATCAATTGTGAATATGATGGTAATTTAAAAATGGATAGTGATGATATTGAAAAAGTGGAAAAGATAAAGTATCTGGGTGTGAAAGTTGATAACAAATTTAAATTTAGGATTGTGTTAAATGTTTTGTTGTTAATCTTTAAAATGAAGAATGGATTATTGCCTGGGTGTCTGAGTGAATATCTGATGTATACAAGTGAAGTGCAGCCGTATGGCTTAAGAAGAGTGAATGAGTTTAAGGCCTTAAAATGTACACGGCCTTAAAATGTACAATAAGTTAAGATATGATAGCAGTGATATGAATGTAGATAGATATAAGAGATATTGTATAGAATTTATAAAGAGTAAGTGGAATGTATTGGTTTGTGATAAAGAAAGAGTTTGCGGTAATGATTTTTAAGGTATGAATGAATGAGTTATATGTTTTTGTAAAAGAGCATTAATTTTTTGCTAATAAATGAAATGAATGAATGAATGAATGTTTTTTTAGAAATGGTACGATCGTTTAAACGGAAAACGAGATTCGGCAATACTGCGGCGCGCAGTTGCTGCAATGGCACTCGGAACTTCGCTTCGTGCATTGCACGTGAATTTAAAGTTCCTCGAAAAATATTACTGCTCTATCAGAAATAATGTGATAAGTACCGAAGGAGAGGACACTGCAAGACTGCACAGGAAATTCCACTTTTGTTTTTGCCCTCGATTCGCAGCAAAAAATGGGGGGTCGGTTTCGGACCACGATTTTTCAGAACGACAAATATGCAGACTTTCACTATGACCTCGTTATCTAAAAAAAAAAGTACCTGAAAATCTTGTCAAGCTGCTTACAACTTAGAATAACGTTTCCTCTAGAAAACAACATGTGATTTGTGAAAAAATCAATTTAAAGCACTCTTATTGCATTTGCCAATTAGGGGGTCGGTTTGGGACCATGTTACCCTACATACCTTTTTAAAGTCTTCCACATCCCTTTTTGATCATGACTGCTACATATTTTATTTTTAATATATTCATTTTTTGTTTTTTCGAGCTGGCTCTAGTATTTATTACGTATCTCTTTGTATTGTAACCAATCATAGTTTGTATTAGAAAAGACAGCTTTTTGATACCTTTTCACCTTTTTAACCGACTGCCCAAAAACAAAGAGATTCTAAGTTCGACGCGTATTTTTTTTTTATGTCTGACCGGGCATAACTTCGTAACGCGTCGACCGATTTTGATGAAAAGTTGAACCGATTTCACAAAATGCACTAAAAAGCATAAAATAATTTTTAATTTTATATCTATTACGAAATTTTGAAGTCGGTGCAAATAAAACAACTACAGTACCACAATTGAAAATAATACATAATACTACCTGAACGTTTCAGCTTACGGGATCATAAGAAATGACGATTAAATATTTTTGTTGTATTGTTTGCTTTGTTTGTTTTGCACCGACTTCAAAATGTCGTAATAGATATAAAATTAAAAATTATTTTATGCCTTAGTGCATTTTGTGAAGTCGGTTCAACTTTTTTTTTTAAACTATTTTTCATTTTTTAATCTTCTTTCCATTCTAAAGAGTTATCATTTACTTCGTCGGTTCTCAAATATCGACCAATAACTGTCTGTAGACTATTATTTATCATACTTGCCACCTCGTTAACGTCGCTGGAACCTAAGGCTTGGGATATGGCGCTAGAGTTAAAATCTCTTACGAAAATGTCTTTACAATAAATCATTCGCGTATATGTTTTCCATATCAATGTTTTTGGCATATAAGAATTCAAACCAACTCTCACTGCAATAGTCTCATGATCTAATATTTTAATATCAGTCATTACGTCGGCTTGAACCAAGTTGGAATTCGTAATTATATAGTCAATTAAAGTTCCAGAACTATTGGTAATTCTTGTCGGTTTGGTCATTATCTGTTTACAAATATTATCAACATAAATCTTTTTTATCATCTTACAGCATTTTTATCACTGAAGCACTAGGTGAGTTATATAGCGCTGCGAAAATCGTCGAGTTATTGTCAACATATACAGTAATCACCTTTTCAATCACATTATATTGTAAAGTTTTTTTTATTATATGCAAACACTTCCTGTATGTCTAGATGAACTATCACATCTGATTAAATAATAATTTTTAACCGACTTCCCAAAAACAAAGAGGTTCTAAGTTCGACGTGTATTTTATTTTTTTTATGTCTCATCGGGCATTTTGATGACCGGACCGATTTTGATGATTCTTTTTTTGTTGGGTAGAGTATGTACACCGATTGGTACCATGTCAAAAAAATGTTTGGTTAGGTGGGGTGAAACCTAACTTTGTAACGCGTGGACCGATTTGGATGGCTCTTTTTTTGTTGTACAGAGTATGATCCCCCATTGCTAATAGGAGAAAAAAATTTGGCCTAGGGTGGGGGGAGGGGTAGTCTAACTTCGTAACGCGTAGACCGATTTGGATAATTCTTTCTCTGTTGGGTAGAGTATGTTCCCTGGTTAACACCACGAGGAAAAAATTTGGGGAAGGGGGGGGGGGGGGGTGGAGCTGGAACCTAACTTTGTAACGTGTGGTCCTATTTGGACCATTCTTTTTCTGGTGGGAAGAGCATGTTCACTGGTTGATACCAGGAGAAAAAAAAATGTTAGTGTGGGGGGGGGGGGCCTAACTTTGTAACGCGTGGACCGATTTGGATGGTTCTTTTGCTGTTGAATAGAGTGTGATCCCTTATTACTAATAGGAGCATAATTTGGTCCTAAGGTGGGGGGGGGGCGGAGGAGTACTTCGTAAACGTGGACCGGTTTGGATAATTCTTTTTCTGTTGGGTAGAGTATACTCCCTGGTTGATACCACGAGATAAAAATGTTGGTGGGGTGTGAGTGAGGGGGGGGGGGGAGGTGGAGACACTAAAAAGTGAAAAATAAAATAGTTTTTAAAAAAAAAGTTGAACCGACTTGGGGGCGTTCAAGTATTACGTAACGCTGTTTTTGTAGATTTCCAATTTGTAGATTTGCACCGACTTCAAAATGTCGTAATAGATATAAAATTAAATGTTGGAAAAAACTCGCAAATATACATGTTTCTATTATGACAACGCTATTCAAAACAACACAAAATACCTCAACGGTAATATTCTAATCATCGCCCGCACAACTGTTGAAGCTGATTCTCTGCCTGCTCTTACCGCTAGTCAATACAGATTTGCATTCTTTCTTGGATCGTCGCATTAGTTAGTTGCTCGCAAATTGTTACTTAGTTCAATAAATATTTCAAAAGTGTACAATAGTTTTAATCTATACCTTAAGACATTTCTGAACATTTTTTGGTGCCGAAACCCGGGAGTATTAATATGAACAAGTTAATTAAGTGAAAAGTGTAAAAACCTTTGGATTATTTACTAAGTGATTCAAATAAATAAAATAGTTGCATTCTTTCAAAAACAGTTGGATTCAGGAATGGAATGAACTGCATCACACATTAAGGGCAAATTTACCGAGCTAAGTATCATCTTCATTTGTATTAATTACTTCTTAATCAAAGTCGAACCATTGCTACTATATTTTATTTACTGGATTTTATTTCGAAATTGAGAATTACAACGAAAACAATTGCTAAGACTTAAATATTGAGACAATACGTGATTTAAGTGAAAATTAACTTTATAGCATATTTTGTGTAAAAGAACCACGTGGAATAAAAGACTAACAAGTAATTACCGTGCAAATGCATTTTAATCAATGTCTTAAGTTATAACGAGCCAATCAAAAGCATAATGAACAATATGAAGGTGCGAAACTAATTCATAAAGCAGTTAGGTGAACAATTACTTACAAAACAGCTATAATTGCTAACTGTTTCGCAGTGTTGAAATTTTATGGACACCACAAATTGCCGGTAATAACTGTTCGTACATATTTTTGGTGGATTTATCTCGCGCATCTTTTTCGCTCTTGAATTGAAAAATTATTTCTGAACTGTTGTGTTATTTTTGAATTATACTAAAAAGAAAATTTGAACTGAATAATTTAAATAGAACTTTAAAAGTCTTATTCCCACCTAACGTTAAAGATGGCTGATTTTGAACTTAAGCAAAAGCGCGGTCGTATAAAGGTTTCATTAACTCGATTAAAGACATTTATTGACAGTATTACTAACGATACAACAATCGAAGAAATCGAAGTAAGGTTTGAAAGATTAGAAAGATTGTGGGATGAGTTTACAAACGTTGACGAAGCACTTGCTGCTGTTTCCGTAACATCTGAAATGGAAGACTTTGAAACTAATTTTTTCATGACGTGCTCCTTGTACCGGAAAGCAATCAACAAATCGCGTTCACACGTTAACGAAGAGAATTCGGGAACAAATAGTTAACACATTCAAGATAATCTTAATGATACCTTTCATCCAACATTTGATCAATTTAATTCCACCTTAACTCGATTCGTGGAGCAGCAAAGAAATTTATGGGATAGTTATGCTCATCTATCACATCCTTCGGATGTCAGACTTCCAAAGGTAAATATTCCTCATTTCAATGGCGATTACAAGGAATGGCCATCATTCAAGCACCTTTTCGTGGCCATGGTAGACAAAAAACCAGGGCTTTCATTGGTACAAAAGTTCCAGTACTTAAAGGGCTTAATCACAGGTGAAGCTGCCTCCCTTATTAAACACCTACCCATTACTGAAGACAATTATAACGAAGCATGGGAAAAGCTTCAAAACAGGTATGATAGGAAGAAACATATATCAACGGAGTACATTAAATCATTCTACAACCAATCTATTGTATTAAATTCCTCGCCCACACAATTGCGTCATCTTGTCGATACCTCCGATGAACTCATTCGAGGTGTAAATGCATTGGGAGAGGAAGCAAAAGGAAGAGACCCATTGCTTATTTACGCAATTCTTTGCAAAACAGACTCCGACACTAGAAAAGCATGGGCAGAAGAGACAGTTGGTAATGATGTCCCTTCTCTCAAGGAATTTTTCAAATTTTTAGATAGACGGTGTGATGCATTACAAGCATGCGACACGTCTCTGAAAAGGTCATTCACAAGGTCATCAGCAATTAAAATATTACACTCTGATACCATGCAAAAGTGTATCAAGTGTTCTCAGTCGCACCAACTGTTTAAATGTCCTGATTTCAAAAAAATGGATGTAGTATCAAGACGTGTATTCATAACAAAAAATGCACTATGCTTCAATTGCTTAAGTTCGGGTCACCCTGCAAATCGCTGTAGATCAAAAAACACCTGTCACCAGTGTGGAAAGTCTCATCATTCCCTAATACATGACGCGAATATAGATCCTAACAAAATACAGGCTCATCATGCAGAAACGGAATCACATGCACAAAATTGTTCGTTGGAAACTCACTTCAACCCCAATGCTGCTTCCTTCGTTTTCAACTCAAATGAAATCCCTAATCCAAATAGCAGGCTACATTCATCTCACTCACAGCACCTCACACAAGACGATATGTGTTGCCACTAATTCCAACTGCTTTGGTCTATGTCAAGGATAGTTATGGTAGGCCTCAAATGTGTCGCGTCTTAATTTATTCCGGCTCTCAAGCATCTTTTATTTCCGAAGAATGTGCACAACGTTTAGGCCACAAGAGGGAACCGGCTAAAGTCATGGTACGTGGATTGGGATCATGCAATTCTGGAGTTACTCACGGACGTATGTATCTGAAACTTCATTCCCGCTTCGAGAAATCCGAACATATTACAATTATTGCTTACGTTCTACCTAAGCTTACACAATTGCAACCTTCATCACACTTCGACACTGCTGACTTTGCATTTATTAAAGAATTCAACTTAGCTGATCCATACTTTAATTGTCCAAACAAAATTGATATCTTGTTAGGTGCGGACTACTTTATACACATTCTCAAGGACGGTAAACACATAACATCTACTAAAGCTCCTAGCCTGCAGAATACAATGTTTGGCTACGTAGTGTCAGGATCAATTGATACGCCTAAAACTTCCCGCGAGATTATTTCCCTTCATATGAACGCTGACGATATTGATAAAACATTAAGAGCATTTTGGGAAATAGAAGAAAGTCCTCGAAATGAGCCTCTTTATTCTGAAGAAGAACAATTTTGCGAATGTCTATTTACTCAAACGCACTTCGTTGACAAAGACACTGGGAGGTATGTCGTTCGGTTGCCTATTAAAAGGACAGAAAATGTAATAGGCGACACAGAAAACATTGCAATGGCACGACTAAGATCAATGGAAAGGAAATTCTCGTCAAATAAAAGCTTTCGGGATGAGTATCATGAATTTATGCGAGAATACAATAATGGTAAATGAATTAGATAGAGAATATCAGTATGGAGAGACAACCCTAATCAGCCTATTAATCACTATAGATTAACAACTGTGACCTACGGTACCTCATGTGCTCCGTACTTAGCCACCAGAGCTTTAAAGCAAGTAGCAGAAGACTTCAAGAATAAATTTCCAGTAGCAGCAAGGACAATTCTTCAACATTTCTATGTCGACGACCTAATGGCTGGTGCAGAAAATGTTACAGCAGCACTGAAACTCCATAAAGAATTAACTACAGCCTTATCATTGAGAGGTTTTCCTCTGCACAAATGGGCTTCGAACTCGGTTCCATTCTTGTCTGCCATTTCTGAGAACAGCACAAGTTCTTCCAAAAAACTGGATCAGCAGCCAGCGATAGTAAAAGTGCTAGGTTTAAGATGGACAGCTCTTGACGACTTTTTCTCCTTCGATGTGAACATAGAACACAATCCAGTTCCAACGAAACAGCAAATTCTGTCAGAAACAAGCACAATATTTGATCCTCTTGGCCTACTAGCACCAGTAACAGTTACATTCAAGATCATGCTACAACAGCTGTGGCTTGAAAATTATGATTGGGACGAGCAAATAAACAAAAATTTAGAAGCAAAATGGAGCAGGATACACGAAGGTTTACATCATTTAAATCAGTTGAGGACACCTCGTTGGCTAAACACTCATGGAGACAATTACGAACTACATGGATTTTCTGATGCATCCGAGTTAGCATATGCAGCAGCAGTATACTGTAGAACAAAGAGTGATGGTGGAGAGATTTCAACAATTCTACTAGCAGCTAAAACAAGAGTAGCACCAAATGAAACAAATATCCATTCCACGGTTGGAACTTAATGGTGCTTTACTATTGGCAAAACTTCTGCAATCAATAAAAGCAGCACTCAATGAACCTAAAATTAACTGCATTGCTTGGACTGATTCCAGCATCGTCTTAGCTTGGCTATCATCACATCCGTGCACATGGAAGACTTACATCGCTAATAGGACATCAGAAATCCTGACTATCTTACCTCGAAATACATGGCATCATGTACACTCCCAGGACAATCCAGCAGATTTAGCTTCTCGTGGAATGCCACCAACAGAGCTACTTACCTCAACATTATGGTGGAAAGGACCAACATGGCTATGTTCCGATTGGAAATCTTACCTTCATGAAGGAATTCGAACTGGCAGTGAGGATTCGACTGATATGGAGAGAAAACCACACATCTTTCAATCTTTTCAATCATCAATAGAAAATGACACTCTAACGGAGGTATTTCAACGTTATTCATCGCTCATGAAAATTCTTCGCATACTCGCTCTATGCAACCGGTTCATAAATCGCTGTCGAAAGGATCGATCAGCTAAGCTGAATGATTGGATTGCTTCAAGGGAATTGGAATTGGTCCGTCGCATCTGCATAAAGTGGGTACAATCAAGCGAATTTGGAACTGAAATCTCAGATCTTCAGAAGAAGCATCCTCTATCTCCAACTAGTACACTCCTGTCGCTCAATCCATTCTTAGATAGTGAAAACATACTTCGCTTAGGTGGAAGATTAGATAGGTCTTCGTGTGCTTATGAAACTAAACATCCCATAATTCTACCAAAGAATCATATTTTTGTGACACGCCTAATCGCATATCTACACACCAAATATCTACATGTAGGAACTAACGGATTACTAAGCATCGTCAGACAAACTTATTGGATCATATCTTGCCGTACGCTAATAAAAAAATACATCAACTCGTGTATTCAATGCGTCAAACAACGAGTTTAGGTTTCACAGCAACTCATGGCTAGTTTACTTTCTCCGAGGACATCTTTTACAAAGGCTTTCGAAACCGTCGGTTTCGATTACGCTGGGCCGATTTCCTTATTATTGTGGAGGGGACGTGGAGCGAAAAATACCAAGGGATATATTGCTGTTTTTATCTGCCTCAGTACCCGAGCACTGCATTTGGAAGCTGTTAGTGATTTAACGAGTGATGCCTTTCTGGCGTGTTTTAAAAGATTCATTTCAAGAAGAGGGCTCCCCACCAATATATACAGTGACAGTGGGACGAACTTTGTAGGGGCTAACCGAAAAATTTGTGAATTATATAAACTGACATCTTCTTATCATCACAAAAGTCGAATTGCAGGGTTTTCATCATCAAACTGCATTAATTGGCATTTCAGTCCACCTTCTGCAACCCATTTTGGTGGGAGTTGGGAGTCCGGAGTAAAATTGGTGAAAACGCACCTTCGATGCACAATTGGGGAAACCAGACTCACATTCGAGGAGCTCACAACCTTGCTAGTACAAATAGAAGGGATGGAGACTCACTCAGAAAATGTACCACGACTTCTGGAACCGCTGGTACAAAGAATATCTTTTAACTCTTCAAAATCGCCCAAAATGGAGACAAATAAAGGCTAACTTAGACATTGGAAAGATTGTGCTCATCAAGGAGGACAACATGCCGCCAGCGACATGGGCTTTAGGACGCATCACCCATCTTCATCCTGGCCGAGATAATCTGGTTAGAGTTGTGACGATAAGAACTGCAACTGGTGAACTTAAAAGGCCTATCGCAAAGTTATGTAAACTACTAATCGTTAAGGATGCTTAACGGGGGGGAGGACGTTGGAAAAAACTCGCAAATATACATTTTTCTATTATGGCAACGCTATTCAAAACAACACAAAATACCTCAACGGTAATATTCTAATCATCGCCCGCACAACTGTTGAAGCTGATTCTCTGCCTGCTCTTACCGCTAGTCAATACAGATTTGCATTCTTTCTTATTATGCTTATTCAAAACTTTGTTTATTTTCAGAGAAAGTTCTTGCGGATTTATTTTTTCTCTCATTTAATTTTTTGTATTAGAGTTGTCTTGTTTTTCTTTGGGTTTCACTAACACAGTTGACTTTAACATCTCTGCATGATTTTTTCCGCTATTACTAGTAACATTTTTCTCTACATTAAAATTCTTCACAATTCCAATAATTGATTCAATTTTTTTTCTTGTTTCAAAAGCAGGTTTTTATTCGCTTCACTCAATTCTCTTAAAGACTCCAAATTTTTTCCGATCAACTTAATTTCCTGCCGGCAATCATCACACATAAACATCAAACAGTGCTTTTGATTAATAAGTCCGGCATCATACCACTGCAATACAGACCATTGTCGTTTTTTGCCGGTCCGTCACAAGTCCCACAGCTTGCACTCATTTTCAAATAGCTTTATCATCGGAGCTCATATACACACCTCCGCGCGCACGAAACGCAACCTGTTATTGCAAAAATAATTATTGTGAAGATGTAGTCAAATGACAATACACAACATGACATTTAGTTTTGTTGTTGGAAAGAATATTGGTTTACAAAATTCAAAGCTTCAAACACCTGCTGAACCCATAAATATTTTCAATTTGTTTTCACTGATGAGCATATAAACAACATAGCTCAATAAACTAAAGTGTATGTCAAATCTAAGATAGACCCACGAAAATTTCTTAAATATTGCAAATGGCACGATTGTAGAGATATCAGAAGAAATTAAAACATTTATAAAAGTACCTTATTTCATTGAGTAATTTGTAGTATTATTGGAGTAATGAACACATCGCAAAAATACCGTGGTTCGCTGAAATATTTGCAAGAATGAGATATTTCCAAATATTAGGTGTCCAATAAATTCGAATACAAAGTTTTTTCTCGTTTAAACGTGAAACGAATGTTTATATTTACGCTTTATGATAAGAAGTCAGAATTTATGTCAGTTTATTTTAAAAAGTAGAAATGCAATGGAAGATTTACGGTTTATTGTGAACAAATTGATTATAGGAATGAAACCTTGTGTTTTTGACTTTACTTGAGAAAGCGGTACTTCATATATAAAACCGTTAAGTCTGAAAGACCGTAAAAGGAGCGGACGTCTCACGTAAGATTCGAAGGAACAAAAGGCTGTTCCAAAAGAAAAATTGAAAATTGTGAATTGGAAAGTCTCCAGCACATTTAATATAAAGGCAAAATCTTGGAAGAAGGGGTTACAAAAAACAAGAATGTTATCAAAGGAAAAACCTACGAGAGTTGAGAGCATTCTTAATTTAAGCTCTGGTGATAAACTTGCTTTTTTTGATGAAAAACTATTAATTTTGGAGCAGCCACATAATGCACAAAATGACTGTTTATAGTCAATAAGAGTTGAGATTATTTTGAAAAATGGGGTTTTCTGCCCACGTAATAAAACTAGAGATGTAAAAAGTGCAAACTACTGCTTTGTTTTTTTCGGTTTCTTACGAATTTTATGTTTTTTACGGCTTTTATGATGTTTTACAGCTTTCATAAAAACCGGTTTTTTTCATGGTTTGATCGGGTAATGAAAAAACATGACGTCATGGCTTTTTATGTTTTTTTCGGCTTTTTATATTTTAAACCGTTTAAACCAAAACGGTGTTTTGATTTTTTAACCGACTTCCAAAAACAAAGCGGTTCTAAGTTCGACGTGTATTTTTGTTTTAATTGGTACCATGTAAAAAAAATTTTTGGTGGGGGTGAAACCTTGTAACGCGTGGACCAGTTTGGATGGTTCTTTTTTGTTGTACAGAGTATGATCCCCCATTGCTAATAGGAGAAAAAAGTTTGGCCTAGGGTGGGGGGGATAGGTCTTACTTTGTGACGCGGGGACCGATTTGAAAAATTGTTTTTCTGTTGGGTAGAGTACCACGAGAAAAAAATAATGGTGGGGTGGGGGTGGGAGGTGACGGTGGAACCTAACTTTGTAACGCGTGGACCGATTTGTATGGTACTTTTGCTGTTGTATAGAGTGTAATACCCCATTGCTAATAGGTGAATAATTGTGTCCTATGGTAGGGGGTGGGGTAGTCTAGCCTCTTCTTGGACCCCGCCCAGCTCCGCCATTTTGAACTTTTTGCACAATAATAAATATGTATCTTCAAATGAAATGTTCGTTTTCTGCATCTTCACTACAGTTTAATCTAACATACACCCTAAAACCTATACGAAATACTTTAATGTACTTCATGTACTTCAATGTAGGCATGTGCGAAAAGTACCTACTCGTTACTTCGATACTCGTTACTCCGTGAAGTCCGAAGTAACGATACCCAGTTTTCAGAAGTACTTGTTACTTTACCCTTTAGTAATGCCCAATTGGTACAGAATAAAACTGGCACTTCTGTACCGGCTACTCATAAATTGGAAATTCTTCGGATATCTGCCTAACATTATATAATATGCACATCCCTACTTCAATGTACTTCACGTGCTTCAGTGTGCAGTATCTATCCAAATTACTTGGAACACCAATTTTTGCTAATAAAAATTTTCTAAGAATGTATATGTTTGTCTATACCCAAAGTAAGTAAGGAATCTAATCTCTTTCAATTATAACTGCATAACTTGCTCAGCCATTCCTGGAAAAAAAGTTATCCCTTATTCAATGTTTAAAACATGTCATTTGTGCTGCTTGTATCATTCGTAAATTATCAGTCAGTTTAGTTGTGAAAAACTGAGTTTAAATCAAAATGTTCTTTCTGGTAAAATTTTTTTTTGTGTTAGAGTTTTGAAGAACATAAATATACACAGAAATATTTAAGGTAAGTTTTTATATTTTTAAATATAGCATTTATTTATTTTATTTACTGTTTTCTTCTGATTTAATAAGGTTGTTTGGTAAAATTTCAGAAAATGGGAGGCGCTGCATTTCTAATGAAAAAAGGGCAGCCATACAAGTTCTCTTAGAATCGGGGAAACATTCTATAAGAGAAATATCTAGGATGCAAGGAGAACCCGTTAGTGCAGTGTCTCGTTTAGCAAAAACAAACAAACAAAAGGAAAGATGGCGCCTGCACGGGCGAAACATGAAAGGACGGACTGGAATAAGGTAAGTTCACTAGAACAAACAAAATTAATTAAAGCAGGACTCGTATTAATAGCGACTTTCGGTACTGTTTTATTTCAGGGACGCGTCAATGCTGCAGGCACTCACTCAAAGCGTCAATTTGTCCGACGGAAACCTAGTGAAAGGTTGGCTCTATCATGTGTGGATAAAATCATTAAACAACCACCGCAAGTTATGAGTTGGTACATAATTAGTGGAAAAGGACCACTTCATTTTGTAAGGGGGGCAATGAACAATGACCAATATTTAATTGTACTTAAAGAGCAACTTTTGCTCATATTCGGCAAGGTCGACGTCTTGATAATGGAACTGTATTCATGCTTGGCGTACCCCTTGCCAAAAAGCGAAAATTGTCACCAATTTCCTAGAGAAGGAAAGAATTTCAATTTTAACTCACCAGACATGAACCCGATAGAAAATGTCTGGAGTTACCTGAAAAGATATAGGTATACACAAGAGAAAATCCTACTTTAGACATTTTAAAATAAAATATTGCAGATATATGGCAAAATGATAACGATGTCAAAAAAATGATAGGATCATGCATACGAACATGCCAGAAAGATTGAAACAGGTTTTAACAAATAAAGGAGGACACACTAAATCATAAAGAAGTTTTTTTTTATAATTTTAATAAATAATGTAACCTAGTTTTTTTTATATATGATGTTGCCAAAGCTCAGGGGATGCCCTATATTGTTAAAGCACAGCCTTGGCAGGTTGAGGGAAATGGGTTAACAGGTTGAGTGAAGGAGGTGTCGATATACGCCTTCTTTGAAAGTTTCGGGCTCATAAGATGAGGGAAAGATGGTAAACTGTTCCACATTCGTTTTGTTCTACTTAGAAAAGATTCCCGAAATTTGACAGTACGTCCAAATTTGACCTAGAGAGTAAAAGGGTGGGAGCGACTTGCAGCTCTTGTATCGCGCTTTGTCATGTGTCTTCAAGTAATTAGGCTACTAATTTCGTTAGAACAATGGCCGTGGAAGTAGCGATAGAAGAGTGAGAGACAACCGACAGTCTGTCGATGCTCCAGATAGTGAATGCTCTCAGAGCGATGTGTCGGGACGCTGCCCAAATATGGGAATTATACTCAAGTCTAGGTCTGATGTGGGACTTGTAGATCAGCGCTAAGTCCAATGGGGTGAAATCGTCGTCGTTCTGTGAAAACTAAGTTCTTTAAAGAGTGAGTTTAGTTCAAAAAATGTTGATGCTTTAAATTTCTGCCTATGAAAACTTTCTATACCATCGGGAAAGAAGAGTTTTCATAGGCAGAAATTCAAAGCTTCAGCATTTTTTAAGTACTTTTTTTTAAAAAAGTGGACTTGGTTTGCACAGAACGACGACGAAATATTTCTTAAATCTGTCGAAAACCCAATCAGGGCGCTCCCCGATTAGGGAATCTGCTTTGATATTCCAGTACAGCCGCACTGTCGTTTCCGTCTTCTACACCATAAATGTAAATAATATCCGCATATTGCTCAAAAGAAAATTCTACCATTTTTTAATAATTTTTGCTTAAAAACACCCGTACTTATTGATGGTTTTTCAACTATATATATATTCTTGCTGACTGACCCTTTTTTATAGCAAAATTTCCATCAGGCACGAGTGATACAAGGGTGTGAATTCTGACTAACACAAGCTAATATCGACAATAAAACAAAATTACACTAACATTTTTATAACTTTATAATAGTTAATTAAAATTAATTACCTGTTAACCTAAAACAAACATTCTCTACCCTTGATCTTAAAAATTTTGTTTATTTAAGGGGGTAGCCAGGTTTCAATGACCTCTTTTTTCAACTACATTTTTTTAACATTAATCTTTATTTGACATTTACAAATTTTTAGTATGTTTTCTAACATGTTAATAACTTCCAAAAAAAATTTTATTTTCATTTTTCATTAACATCCGGTTAATTTATGGCCGATCTGATGACGCCATGTTAAGAAACGGTTGCCATGATTTCTCAACTTTGGGTTATCTAAAACACAAAACAAAAATTGATTATAAAATAGCACATAAATAGCTATATCCTGAACCTCAGTTATGGAAAAAAATTCATAAATAAACAAATAGTGCAAGTTTTTGTCATTTTTTCTTTTTTTCTACATTTTTTAAGCAAGAACTGTTTCATATTGTTATTAAATATTATTTGAAAATCAAGACCGAGGTTCATGCGATTGCTAAGCTTTTTCTGAATATTTAAAAAAAAATTGAATGAAATTGTCCTAGTAGATCGACTGGAATCGTGGCGACAACCCAAAAAAAATGTGTTTTGGGATAAACGCGTTTAAAAGATAAAGTGCGGAAAACACGTCTCATGGTCGAAATATGGGAATCAAATTATCTCACTTTTAATCAGCAATGCCTGCTCCGTACAATATTCCTTCTTCGTCCTCAAAATGCTCGTTCTCGCGGGATCTATCTGCTCTCATCTGTGTACGATGTTCTTTTGAGGCCTCGCAACTGCGGTTTGTAAGATGCGAGCGCAACTGCCGATTGTAAGATGCGAGCGCTCGAGGCTTGGCGGCGTGATTCATTTTTCGGCCACTTCTGATACGCTATGAGATCAAAAGTCGTTTTTATCTTATTTCTGAGGTTATAAAGTGACTAAATATTGAGAAAAAAAAGTTCAATTTTTTGAAAATTTCAAACCTGGCTACCCCCTTAAAGAATTTCCTTCCTAAAGTGCAATAAAATAATTAGGTAGTCAGGGATTTCTAAGAATGCGGTTTTTCTAATCCATTGTCTATCTTGCCATGTTGCTATTTGGCAAGGTGATAAGATGGGAAATCCAACAAAAATAAAAAAGAGGTGTACTAATTACATGAATTTCAGAGAGAATTTGGGAAAATGCTGAATTTTAGGTTATCGCAAACCATTTTTTCACTTTTGGAAGTGACTGTACCTGCAGTGGTAGGAGTTAGAACATTGTTGACAATTTTGGAAAGGTCAGTAGTTTTTTAGCGTTTGTTTGATATTGCTAAGATTGTGTGTTCAGCATCATCCTTTTCTCCGCAGTCAGGACACTTATACGTATCTGCCCTATTTCTTCTATACAAGAACTCTCTGAAACAGCCGCGGTCAGAGAGTGCCTGGATTAGGAAATAGTTCACCTCTCCGTACGGTCTGTCGATCCATTTCTGTACATCCGCCAGTCTCGCATCAGGTTTTTGCCGGTTTCAATTTTGCCCATACCATCAAATTTTAACGACCTTGGCCCTGAGGTCTACAGGCGGTACTCCCGCTATTACCCCGGCGGCTTCTGCTGAGATCGTTCTGTACGCGCCAACGACTTTTATTAATATCCCTCATTGTGTGCTAGTCATTGTCCTTTTGATTTTCTTGTTCGTTGCGCTGTACAAGACATGCGCCGCATAGAATATTTGCGAGTGTACAACGCTCGCAAATGTCCTTCGCTTTGATGCTTTTGGGCCGGCTATATTGGGCATGATACTGGACTGTGCTGCTATTGCCCTCCCTGCTTTAAGTATTATCTTGTCAATGTGTCTTGAGAAGGTCATCCTTTGGTCTAACCGAACTCCTAGGTACCTGATTGCTGGGCTCGTCTTAACAACTTTTACCTTGCATAATAAAGTGTAGTGGCGCTTTTTTGCGTTTAGCAGTGACCAGCACTGCTTCTGTTTTTTCCACGGCAATCTGGAGTTGCCACCTGCTCTTACAGTTCCTCACCATCTGCAGCGCAGTCTTGACTCTGGTTATGAGCATCTCTTTGTCTGTTGCACTGACGACCTCGACTATTGCCACGTCATCTGCAAACCCTATCAGGGTTTTGATTGATTGATTAAATTGGAGGTGTGAGGTTCTCAAGCGCCGCGGCTACTGGGGCCTATTGTGCTAACCCTCTCAACTCCTTATAGCAAGCCGGTCCCTCTGAAGAGGTTCAACAGCAGATGACTATCCGAGAAAATTGAGATGATTTTGTTTTTATATGCTCTTCTTAGGTTCTCGTAAGTACATGTCGGTATAGCGAAGATCTAAGCCTGGAATACCGCGGTGTACTTTCCCAGGGCCAGTGATAAACTGAATCGAGGAGAGTTACTCCAGACCCCTGCCCTAACGCCCGATTCAGTCTTGGATCCATCCGTATACCATACTAGTTCCCCTGGACGGACAGCTGGAAGCGTCCAGGTCTCACGCTTCTCCACCCGTATTAGGGGTGGTTGGAATGGTGAGAATCTTGCCGGCATCTGATCAGCTAACATGGCCAACTCAGGTGTGGCTTCAAGAATCTCGCTTATTGCCGTGTGGCCCTTACCTATGCTTCCCCTAGAAGACCGCCTCCCTCTAGTTTGTAGGCCGCACAAAGAGTCATGCTTTCAACCTCAACCTACAGTCGTCGGCGAGGTGCGCATGGCTCCAGTGATGCATAGGCAGGCCATACGTTGCAGTTTGCTAAGTTTAGTCTTTATCACATTAAGTTTTGCTCTGTGCCACCATGTAATCGCTCCATAGGTTATCATGGACCTTATTACCGATGTGTAAATCCAGAGCATTGTCCTGGGTTTAAGTCCCCAGGTAGTCCCGCAAGCTCTACGGCATGCCCAAAAGGACTTCCGAGCTTTTTCCAAGGTTGTATCTAGGTGCAGGTTCCAGTATAGCTTGGAATCCAGGATCACCCCCAGGTACCTTACCTGATCCTTGAAGGGTAGTGCAGTGCCCAGGAAGGTCGGTTCAGTCAGACCCGTCGTGTTCCTCTTCCTAGTGAACGGAACGACGACCGTTTTGCCAGGGTTGACTTTGAGGTCAACCTCATTGCACCAGGTTGCAACTAAGTCTAGTGCCCCCTGATCATCCTGTCGAGGAGACTCAAGGTGAGATCTCAAGACCTGAGCAACACATCTATCCATCGACAGAAGGTCGTCCGAAGGCCTTTCCTTCTTAGGGCTGGAGTGATCACATCAAATGATGTATTATCAAAAGCGCCTTCTATATCCAAGAAGGCTGCAATCGCAGTTTCCTTGCTATTAACTGCTCCCTCCAGCTTAAGTACTAAGTCATGGAGTGCCGTTGTAGTAGATTTTCCGGTTTAGTAGGCTTGCTGCCAGGCGTGAAGTGGTCCCTGATCGCCCGATCAGTGACTTCTTCCATCGTCTTTAATATGAACCATGTTAGGCTAATAGGCCTGTATGATGCCTTAGCAAGTGTGTAATTTACACGGCCTTGCTTCGGAATAAAGGCAATTTTCACAGTCCTCCAGATATAGGGTATGTATCCTAGTACAAAAGACGCCCTGTATATTCTGCACAACACCGGCGCGAGAATATCATAACCCTCTTGTAGGAGCACCGGGTACACACCGTCCGTGCCAGGGGACTTAAATCTTTCTTTTGTATTTTCTTCTAAGTATTTTAAATCAGCGGAGGAAAAATTTCTAGCACGTGAGCGATTAAGGGTTATTTAATGATTATTAAAATCCAAACGATTCAAGGGTTAAAGGCATTCTTCAGTGCGCGACCACTGTTTTCGTACGCCAGTCGACGTAATTTGTTTCTTAAATTATTTTATCTTTTTACCCGTCTGCAAAGGCAATGATATTCGTTTTCTCTCGTATTTGACTTTGTGGGATTCTTTATTCCCTCATAGCGTCCAAACGGCTGAATGGATTTTATGCTGTTGATTCCGAGAGTGACATATGGAGTGTCAAGAAAACAAATATGACCAGATTGTTATATGTATAGTTTTTTTTAGAACGAGGGAAAGACTATCGCAAATATTTGCTATCACCTTCCAATGCTGAGGACCGTGACTATTTCAAAGTCGAGGGTAAAGGATTTTCTATTTCATCTTGTCTTCATATTTTTAGTTCGCTTTTTATGCAGTCGGGTTTTTTGATTTTAGAATTTACATTTTCTTTTTTAATTTTTTAATTTACATATTCTTTTTTTATAAATTACATGTAATATTCCCTATAATTGGAAAATTGCCTTATGTAGGAATAATAACTAGACCAGGCGGACGTATGGGGTAATGCCCGATTCCCTTTCCTTAGTGTTTAAGCTTATATATAAGTTTAAAACGCTAAATAAATTAATTAATTTCATGTACTTTATATATAATTTTCTTTTCAGTTGAGACGGATGAGACGTTATTCATTTTGGCAACATGCTACTATCGCTCCAATATGATACATCAAGCCTACTGGCTCCTTCAAGCAAAAACTCCACGTTCACCTCAATGTAGATTTCTCCTAGCTAAGTGTGCCTACCACTTAAAAAAGTTAGCGGAAGCCGAGTCAGCTTTGTCAAATGTTAGTTTTTCTGACGTAAAGAATTTCGACGATATAAGTAAAGAATTTGGGGAAGTTGCATGTTTCGCCCTACAGTTAATAGCAAAGATATGCTCACAGACTGAGAGATATAGTGTTGCAGCTGAAGCTTATAAAAAAGCTCTGAAATTAAATCCTTTTTTATGGCATGCATTTGAAGAATTGTGCAATTATGGTGAAAAGGTTGATCCAAATGCTATTTTTCAGTTTCCACATACAGATATTTTCAACACTTGCCAAGGAAACAATGCAAATGCCATGGTACTCATGGGAATGGGTGGTTTCCCCGACATATGTGCATGTACAACGGCTGGTGCCGACTTAGTCAATAATAGTAACAATAGCTCTAATAATTACATTCTTTCCACACCTGTGGATAATATGTCGACTAACAGTACGAACCTTTCGACGCCGATCATTAATAACAATAATCTGAACAATTCGATGTCAGTTCTCAGAGGTGTTGGCGGTAATATTACTTCAAATTTTACCAGTGGAAACACAATTGAAGATAGTTCAATGCTGTACACAAATAGTTTTGAGAATATGAATTGCAACAACTTCGACGGGGGTACACCGTTTAGAAAACAATTTAAATATCTATCAACGATAAGTCCAGGTACACCTAGTTTTGGAATTTTGCCTATTAGCAGTCCAAACGATACACCACTTGGTATTGGGAATGCACAATCCCCACAGATGTTAGCTGAAGTAAATCAAGAGCAAAAGTCATTAGGTAAAAAGTTAAAAGGTTTCGGAATAACTCGAAAAGAAACTCCTCTGCAACACACGAAGCCTGCAGTGTTCACTCAAACTGGAAACATAACGCCTCGAACTCCAAATTCACTACCGGGGCAGAATGTGCGAAGAAGTTCGCGACTTTTCAGTAACAGTAACTATTCTGTAAAGGAAAACAATAAAAGTCCGAATATGAATAAATTCGCTCAACCACGTTCACCGCCTCGTAAAACAAAGCAGAGAATATCAAAAATATCGCTTAATCACGATATAAATGAAAAAGATAAGAAAGAGAAGGAGAAAATTGAAACTATAACATCTAATGATAGTAAAGTCCTCTTAAACAATAGCTTGAATAATGCACAGACAATGGCGCATCATTTTTTAGCTTTAAAAAAGCAAAGTGCAGAAGGGCTTATGACATTGCTTCGTGAGTTAGGACAAAGTTATCTTCATTTAGCACAATACAATTGTAAGGAAGCAATCAATAGTTTCAGCTCGATACCAAAACATCATTTTAGAACAAGTTGGGTGCAAAGCATGGTGGCTCTTGCCCATTATGAACTTCGTGAGTACGAAGCAGCTGCAACAGTATTTAGAGAAATTCATGAAAATGACCCAAATCGCATAAATCTAATGGAAATTTACAGTACTGCTTTGTGGCACTTGCAACGTGAAGTAAGTCTTTCAGCGTTGGCGCAAGATTTGATGCTTCAGGATAAAGATTCACCGGTAACATATTGCGTTGTTGGCAATTGTTTTTCTTTACACAAAGAACATGAAACTGCAATTACATTCTTCAAGCGGGCGGTGCAAGTAGATCCAGATTTCGTTTATAGTTACACTTTGTTAGGCCATGAACTTGTTATAACAGAAGAGCTGGACAAAGCGATGTCATGTTTTAGAACTGCAATACTTAAAGATCCCAGACATTATAATGCTTGGTTTGGTATAGGAACCATTTATTCTAAGCAAGAGAAGTATGAATTAGCAGAGCTTCACTACAAACAAGCGCTTAAAATTAATCCGAAGAATTCAGTCATAATGGTTCACATTGGAGCTATGCAATTCTTTATGCAAAAGGCTGAACAAGCACTTCAGACTCTAAATGCAGCCATAGCAGTTGACCCAAAGAATCCACTATGTAAGTTTCATCGTGGCTCTATGTATTACTCACTAGGAAAACATCAAGAAGCTTTGAGAGAACTCGAAGAGTTAAAACAAATCGTGCCAAAGGAATCTGTTGTATTTTATTTGATAGGAAAAATACATAAAAACCTTGGAAATGTTGATTCAGCCTTAATGCACTTTAGTTGGGCAACTGATCTAGATCCAAAAGGTGCTAACAATCAATTAAAGGATGCTTTTGATTCGATGAATCACACCCCAGCAACTGATTTAAATGTCGAAACAGATGCTGAACCTGCTTCAGAAAGGAGTGATGACTCAACACAAGCCCAACTTGATCAAGATCCCAACTATGATAGTGATAGTTATTAATATGTCTCTACGTTAAATTATATATAATTTTTTTATTAAATATATTAAAGCTAGAATAGAGCGAGAAAATATCAGCACTGGCAGAAGGTTTGACGATTTCATTTTGTGATCACTTTTTATTCTTTTTAAGTGTAGATTTTTCCTGAAATTAAGAATTAAAAAAGATTAAATATCGAATATAACATAAATGCAAAAGCTATTCAAAGAATGAAACGAAGAAAAAATTATACGTGAAGCTATAATTATTGTTTGCTTCGTTTACTATCACATTCCTTAACCTGCATTCCTTCTTAAAATGTATTAAATTCAAACATTAAATGCGCAGATATACATATTTGAAGCATTTAATCGACTTATTAATTCCAAAAACTCCTTTTCGATACTAACCGCAAACCACAAGAAGTTTTCTTGGTTGGGCCTCATATACTCTATTATATTTTACATTTTGGTATACATAAATAAGGAGTATGTAATAATTTTATATCAATTACAAATTTTTGACAAACCAGAGATCATAGAATGGTCACTAAAATGATAAAAGCATAAATCTGCATAGTTCACATTTTGAGATAATTGAGTATTCATACATCTGATGCGCATAGCATCGCATTGTTGTATTCTGCCATTTGTTTAGGCTCGTTTTTTCCGGGTAGTAAAAGTATTTTCCTCAGCTTTTCGGAAGTAATGTCTCTAAAACTGTTGCAGATATTAAGAAACTATGCATTTTTTGGCTTCTAAATATACTAGTTTCCACATCCAGAATTTTTCAGCAACTAAGTGGAGCTGTTGTGTACCAAGATGAAGACTGTTTTGTGAAATGAGCCATCCTGGGTCGGAAAAATCGAACTCGTCGAAAACACCATTACATTTTAGTCCATAATATCCATCAGCTCAAGCTGTCTTACGACTTCTCAATTTTAGCCTACATCAGTTAAAAAAAAACAAGCTACATTCTTTCCCCTACTTTGATATGCTGGACTAAAGAATGTATGTTATATAAGGAAAATAGAAACAACTTGTTTTTAGTTTTTAAACGATTACACGAAAATGCAACTCATTCGAACTGACATTGGCAGCAATAGCTTGAAATTTATTCGTGCTACTAATTCTCAAAAGCAAAATTGTAGATATATATGTTGCGATCATTGTATTTAATGTGTGACATTTTAGGGAATACTCATATTTTTTTGGCAGTATGTATAATCGGCAGTTATTTTTTCACAAATGACCCGGACATTTTAATAATACCCACGGTTGAGAGGGCAGCGTGTTGAATCCATTGTTGACATTTTTTTATCTTTCATCGCTTGCAATATGCCTATAATTAACATTTTTTAACGGTAAATTTGGGTGTATTTACACGGAAGTACGTAGTACTGTCCGGCGTAAAAAATATATGAACTAATTAATGAAGTACGGGAATCTCAACTCAGTGCTGCTAGAGCTGTTCAGTATTTCAGGAGTTTGATACTGTAGTATTTATTGAGACCAGTACCAGCACTTGTATTTGTAAAATTTTCCAATACCAATAGCAGTACTGCGACTGGTATTGTAAAAAGTTAAAATACCAGCAGCCACCAGTATCATACCAATACTGAAAGTACCTTGCCGGTACTCAAAGTACCTCACCAGTACAATCAGTATGCTGCCAGACTACGAATTTTCATCGTGTACCTCAAAATTACACCTATTTTGCAAGAACAAATGAATTCAGATATTGGTTTTAAATGCATTAGCTACAGTGGCGAGCAAAAGTGGTTCAATACTTTTGATTTTTACAGTTTTTCATTTTACAGAAAGAAAAGAAGGGTTATATTAAAATCAAAATTATATATCTAGTTTCTCATTTCATCTCAGGGTTGGCCCTCGTGCCGTAGAAAAAAAGAAAAAATCTGTTCTTTCAGCTAAAAATATTTTAGCTAGAAAGCACTTCGTGGAAAGGCACAAACACTGGACATCTGAGGACTGGAAGCAGTTACTTTTAAATGATTTATGAGAGGAATTTTTATAAAAAGGTCGTGTTATAGGTAATATGGTCCGATGAATCTAAATTTTGCCGCTTTGAATTAGAGGGTCGGTCGTGGTGTTGGAGTAAGTCTCATACGACAATACAACCAGGAAACATCATTCAAAATATGAAGCATGATGGGGGATCATGGTTTGGGGATGCATGACTAAAAGCGGTGTTGGACCATTATTCAAAATCGAAGTAACTCTTTAAAAAAAATGTATTTACACATTTTGAAGGATAATTTTCCGATTGCCTTCGAAAAAAGTGAAGTTTCAAGAAGCCAAATCATATTTCAACAAGATAATGATCCCAAACACACGCTTAAATAGTCACGGCTTGGTTTCAAAATCAAAATTTTGAAGTTATGAAGTGGCCTGCATGAAGCCCATAGTGCCCAGACATGAACCCCATAGGGCTTACATAAAGAAGAACTTGGCTAATTATGCTGATCCGCCAAAGGGGATAATGAGCTTTAGAATAGAGTTAAAGAGGAATGGGAGAGTATACCACAAAGTTTAATTAATAACCTATATAATAGTATGGCGAACAGAGTCGAGCAGCTAAGGAAAAATAAAGGCCTTTGGACGAAATACTAAGGAATAAGGCAACGTGCAAAACTGTACAATCAACAACAATTGTTTTTAACATATTAAAAATTTTATATATCATAAGAAATTGTTTTGTATTATCTCAGTTTAATTAGGTAGGAAATATATTTTGTTAATTTACTTTTAATGTGACGGGTTTTCTTTACCCTAGAACGAATACAATAAAAATGTTGAAAATATTGAACCACTTTTGCTCGGCACTGTATATTGTTGCTCAATTTTGTAATAGCCAAGGAAGAAGCAAATTGATGAACTACACAATGTTCATTAATATATTATATGTAATACAGTGTTAGGTTAGGTTAAAGTGGCTGCCTAAGAAGGCACACTTAGGCCTAAGAGGCACTTTGTGCTACCACATTGAGGCTTGAAACCCCATAAAATTACCTAAGGAATAGGAGGGTAAACATTCTGTCCCCTGTGCACCGAACCAGTCTCTTGCATCTAGTGGAACTAGTTCACGGGAAGTCAAAATTACTTTGACTGGGTTGTGAAGGATGTTCATCCTTAGTTCGTCGTCGGGAACCATTTTGAACTCCCGATAAATCGAGTCAGGTTTCTGACATCTGTGGAGCCCAGCTCGGTTAGCTCTTTGAAGTAGGGGGAGCCCAAAAACCGGATCCTACGGTTGGCTAGGGCCGGGCAGCTACCGAGGAGGTGAAGTATGATTTATTCTTCCTCCTCGTCGTGGCAACTCCTACAGAAGTCGTTTGAGGGCACGCCCAGCCTATCGGCGTGTCTACCAATGAGGCAGTGACCCGTGATTACGGCTACTGTAGTGCTAATTTTTTTGCGTCCGAGTAGGATGAGCCCTCTTGACCGCTTAAGGTCAAGCTTTGGCCATATCTGTCGGGTTATCAGGCAGGTGTGTTCTTCTTGCCAGTTATTATTAGCAATCTTGAGAGTCTCCTGTGAGAGCTCCATTTTGCATGTAGCTAGCGGTTTACCCGGCTGGTGGTTAATGTGCGAATCAGGACGTGTGGTACCGATTCTCGCTAGTTCGTCGGCTCTGCAATTGCCCGGAATATCACTATGTCCATGCACCCAGATGAGCCGTACTTTCAGATGCTCAGCTATGTCATTTAGTGTTGAGCGACATATTATAACCGTTTTGGAGGTTGTGTGTACTCCCGAAAGGGATTTAATAGCTGCCTGACTATCTGTGAAAATACATACATTGTCTGTAGGTAGCGCTAGTTGATTCAGGCGGTCCGCAGCTACTTTTATAGCCATGATTTCTGCTTGAAACACGCTGCAGTAGTCAGGTAAGCGAAATGAGACATCGAGGTCCAAGTGTTCCGAGAATATTCCTTCACCCACTTTGCCATCCAATTTGGAGCCGTCAGTGTAGAGGTGCACTGAGTTCTCCCATTGGGGAGGACCTTTCTCCCACTCCAATCTGGTGGGAAAGAAGGAATCGAATTTTGCTCCAAAGAAAGGCCTGGGCGAGGTGTAGTCGATATTGCTGGCAGATCTATTGTGCAATATTTTGGAGTGACCGAAATCAGTTCGCTTCCAGGTCTGGATTGAGTTAAGCCTAATGGAGGCTGACGATGCGGTTTGCTTACCAAAGAGATCCAACGGTAGAATGTGGAGGAGTGGAGGAGTGTGTTCAGGGCTTTGGAAGGTGTGGTTCTCAGGGCACCTGTTATCAGCACTGCTGCCATCCTCTGAACTTTGTCCATTGCTTTGAGATGGGTTGCTATATTTACCCCGTCTAGTGTAGGGCAATTAATAGGAGGTGTTTTATGCCTCCGAGAGAAGAGTATTAACTCTGTTTTGTTAGGGTTTATACCTAGACCACACCCATCACTCCATGATGAAGTCTTGGAGAGGGCATGTTGTAAAACCTCAGCCAGTGTATTGGGGTGCTTTCCTGAACATAACAGGGCAATATCATCGGCATAGGCAATAACCTTGTGACCGGATAACTCCAGGTCTATGAGCAACTTATTCAGAGTTAAGTTCCATAAGAGTGGTGAAAGGATTCCTCCCTGAGGGGTGCCTCTAGTTACCACTCTTTGGATATTGGATCCTCCTAAGCTGGAGATAATGACCCTGTTTTTTAGCATAAGGTCAATAAGTTTGATCAGAGGGTCGTCGATTTCAAGCCTCCTCAAGGATGCCATTTTCGCCTCTGATTTAATATTGTTAAAAGCACCCTCAATATCAAGGAAGGATACAAGTGAATATTCCTTCTGTAGTAGCGAATGCTCTATGATTGTGGTAAGTTCGTGTAGGGCTGTCTCTACGGACTTACCTTTAGTATAAGCATGTTGCGAGAGAGACAACTTGGAATGATTGATTGTCTCTTTAATTTAGATATCTAGGAGTCTCTCCAGGGTTTTGAGCAGGAAGGAGGAGAGACTAATGGGCCTAAAATCATTGGGCTTATAATGTGAGGCTTTTCCTACTTTGGGGATAAAGACCACCTTCACCTTCGTCCATGAGGATGGAATATAGGTGAGGTTAAGGCAAGCCTCGTAGATGACCATTAGCCACGGAATAAGTATCTCGGAAGCTAGTTGGAGTTCAGCTGGGATGATGTTATCCAATCCCGGTGATTTATAGGGCTTGAAATTTCGTATCGCCCATTTCAGTTTTCTTTCATCAAGTATCTTGTGGACCAGTTCATGGTCGCTTGGAGTATCCGGCAGCACTACTCTTCTGGTTGCCGAGCAACCCGGAAAGTGAGTGTTTACAAGTAGCTCCAGCGACTCAAGACTGGATGAAGTCCAACTACCATCACTCTTGGTCAGGAGGCTTGGGCTGATGGGCGTTGTTGAGAGGATTTTCCGCAAACGACTCGCTTCAGAGGAGCTTTCGATTTTATTACAGTAGCCCTCCCATGAGGATCGTTTTGCTTTCCTAATCAGTTTCTTAAATTGTTTGAGGCATTCTTTATAAGAAGTCCAGACATTAGTTTTTTTCGCTTGGTTAAAAAGCTTACGACACTTCTTCCTTAGGGTCATGATCTCACTCGACCATCACGGAGGTTTGGGCTTGCCTCTAGGAACCCTATCCGGGCAGGAAATTTGTGTCGCCTCATTACACGCAAGCGTCAAAGTGTCCACCACCTTGTCAAGGGTTTGTTTACTGTCAATTATGGGTGGACCTGTAGTAGGCAGACTATTACTGAGGACCATCCTGTAGAGGTCCCAGTTTGTCCTTAGCCTGTTTTTATAGGGAGGGCACATCATCTTGTGAAGTGTTATTCCAAATTCAATATAGGCATGGTCGGAGAAGGATGGTTCCATGGATACCTTCCACTCCGTTATTGAGTGGGCGGATTGTTCTGAGACTAAGGTAATGTCTAGAACTTCCCGCCTAATTGAGTTAGTAAAAGTGGGTTCTGCACCCACATTACAAATCTGAAGGTTAGTTCCAAGAACAAAATCAAAAAGTAACTCAACCCTTTCGTTGACGTCCGAGCTGCCCCGGACTATATGATGAGCGTTGGCGTCTGCTCCGATCACCAGCGTCTTCCTTTGTTTAGTGGCTTCCTTGATCACATTCCTGAGTAGTGTACTAGGAATGTCCGCCACATCGTGCGCCATGTAACTGGAGGTTAACCAGATATTGTTGTTTTGTAACTCCAGTATGGCTGTTGTTGTGTCCTTGTCACTGAACTGTGTGAGAATAAATGCATTAATATTATTCTTAATGAGGATACATTACCTTGGTTTACTTGTACCTTGTAGATAGAGGAGCTTATAACCCTTCATGTTGAGTCCGCAAACCTTGTCTCTGATGATCGAAGGCTCTTGGACAAGGATGAGCTCTTCTCCTTTTTGCGCAAGACGAAGGAGAAGGGCTGCGGATGCTGCTTTCGAATGATGGAGGTTAATTTGGACCACTCTTAACATCACTGTGTCCAGGTGAGGATACCTCTATCACAGTGATGTCAGCAGTCTCCCCATCATTGCTGGCATCTTCGTCAGTGGAGGAACCAAGGAGTTGGTCCTCCAGCTCTGGTCCAGGATCCGGGAGGGTATCAACTATCATAAGCAGAAACTGTCGTTACACTCTGTACTCCTTCCTTTTCCTCGGTGTTGCTTGAGGAGGCTGCTGAATCCTCCTCTTGTTTACTAGCATTTAGCGCCTTTAGGTCCTTTTCATAAACCTTCAGGCTGATAGAGCTGAAGCCATAGCAAATAATGCCATTGCATTGTGGGGCAAGGGACTGCTCATTTAGGATCACAATGACCTGTCTTGAGTTTCCCTTGACTTCGCCCACCTGGGCTACTTTCCAATGATGGGTAGGTAGTTCAGGGTTGGCCATTTGAAAGAACTTTAGGATCTCTGCAGGATCCGAAGGTTCAGCTGGTACCCAGGCCCGTGACCTAGGTCTACAGGCGATTTTATCCCTGGGAACGGCTTCAATTCTTGCGCCAGTCCAGATTTCGCCAAGGCGGGAAACTGCTTGGTCAAGAAGCTCCGCCGACCTCTGGTTCGAGCAGGCAAGTAGCTTAACGTGGCCTTAATGCCAACCAGCATCAAGACAACGTGGAGGAGGGCCAGGGTTCAACGAGAGAACTTCCATATAAACCTTCAGCAACGCCATCTCCACCATCTTCCATTTGTCTGGCGTGATGGAGCCGTCCGCGTTGCTGCGATCTATAATCGCCCTTACTAAGCTGTGGAGGAAAGGGGGCCTATCGCCTTAATCCTTTTGGAAGATGGCTGCTGCTCGTTAGGCGAGCGCAACCTCTTCGGGGTAGCTTGCAACGGGCCTTTGGAGGCCGACGCGCTACCTTGGGCAATAATCTTATTAGCCCATTGCAGAGAGGTTTTATCCTTCTCTCTAAGGTTCTCCTGAGACACGGAGCTCAGTCTGCGGATGATTCTGAGCGCAGTCCGTCTCTCTTTGAAGGCCACCGTTAAGGCATTTCCCTTCTGTTTGGTGGTCGTAGGGTTGGACTGGGGTGTCCTTTGAGGCGCGCTGGAGGATTTATGTCCGGGTATTTTAGCCTTGGACAGGGACGCACTTCCACGCGCAGGTTTTGCAGAGGGAGGAGGAACAGTGCTGCTGCTACCGGGTTTGGGGTCCTTGGCAGTAGCGTGCACTTTCCCCGAGGAAGGGGGTTCACAGGACTCCTTGGGGAGAGTCACCGTGTTGGCCTTAAAAGTGTTGGAGGAGCGAGCAGTGCTCGCAGAAGGTTGCCCACTTAACGCGTGGGCCGGGTCTGCCTTGACGGCGGGTTGTCCTCCTTTTCGGGTGGACGAAGTAGTCTCGGTTTTATCCGAGCCTGGGTGTTTTTTGTTCATAATTACAATTTCATGATCGACCACTTTCGCGAAAAGGCGTTACTCATGGTCTCGATATATTATTGGGGTTGTGGGGAATCAACCAAGGTAGAGCCCCTTACCATGGCGGTCCTGCATACTCCTTGAGGCGGACAGGTATCAAGGAGGCTCCGTTAGAATACAGCTAGTTGCCCCCAGCTGCAAACTATCCAATAGGCACGGAAGACGCTTAACACCCTGGATTGGGGGAGTTTGATCAAGAGAGTAACTGTCTCTCCGCCCGTCATCATTAGCCAGTCTATAGTAAACTACCAGACTGTTACCAGCCGCCCCACGTGGAGGGAGATGCGGACTTCCTACAGTATCCACAGTTACGGCACGCCAACAAATTAGTGAAAATTTATTAACGCGTTGGTCCCCCTGTGAATCTGCAGGCAGCGGCCTAATACAGTGTTACTTTCTGAACTTCCAAATGCGGTACATCAAAAAATTTTGAGGTACTGTATTTTAAGCAAATATACAAATGTAAATTTGCAATATATTTTTTTAATTTAGAAGTCAGCGGAAAATGCCGATGAAATATTGGTAGTATTGGTATGGTACTGGGTATTACTGGCAGTACTGGTATTTGAACTTTAGCAGTACTGGTATTTGAACTTTTTACAATACGAGTATCAGTACTGCTATTGGTATCGGACCTTCACTACAATGGTCCGGTTTCAAATATTATGGTTTAGTTATTAATTTTAAACATTTGCTTGTGGAATTTGGGTTAGCTCGGGTGATAAAGAACTAACAGCTTCCTACAGTTTCCAAATGTGAAGTCAAAAGTGCGATTAAGGTTACCCTAACTATCTCGCTCCCTTTATATCACTCCACACCTCTAGTGAAGTTCTTCTCCGGCCACATGACCCACAAAGGATTGGGAACAAGAGAGGACATCTTCCTTTCTATCAATCACCCTACCCCAAACTACTCCCTCTAACCTACTCTACACCCCTACTTACACCGATTCGCCCACAACCTTTCTTTTATCCTCTCTCGCCACCTAATAAAGGGATGGTAAATAAGTGATTTATCACGTTGGGGCTTATTATGAAACACGAAAACGAAACGAATTTCTAGTCTAGACCGTTTTTTAAATGTGAAAACGCACGGAAAAATTTATCTCGACTAGAAGTTCGTTTTCCTGTTTCATAATAAGCCCCATTATTAACTAAATTTTTGAAATTATCCTATCAAAATTTGTTCATATCCGATTGAGGTGAAACTTTCTCTCTAAATGCAGAAATAAGGACAAATATTTTGGGTAGAAGTCGACATTTTTTATGTTAAAACACTTTCGATTACGGAGCAACGTCAAATTTTGACGGTTGTAGAACTAATCAAAAAAAGCACCCCACAAAATTTTATAATTCAAAATTAAAATAGTGGATTCGATTGACCAAAATTGGCCAGCAGTAACTTTGATTGATATAGCCCTTCAGTCACAAAATATTCGAAAAAAAATGTTTCAAGGTAACATCACCGCTGCCCCCAAATGTGATATTTACTCGTTTTTATTACTGGATAAGATTGACCATCCATCCATGAATCAAGGGAACCACAACCAACCTCCAGGAGTTGACCCCCTATGGCGAAATACAAAAAAAACCATTGCAAATGGGCTGAAAATTATTTCTTCCCGGTTTTCGAGGGCGGCATCAAAATGGTCATACTATTCCATTCCGCATTATTTGGTTCCTACCCGTAAATGTACAAACCACTGCTATTCAAAGTTTACCGAACGGTAGGGAAGTATTAGGTCTGTTCCCTGATGAGAATGTGGGATCCCGCATGTACACGAACTTACACATTTTGCGTTCCATAGCGTTTCGTGCCAGGCAAAATGACGGGGAAAAAAATCGACGTCACATGTTATTAATAAAGGATAATTTGGTGATTAAAATAATTAGATTAACAAATTATAATTAGAAGTGCAGTTGAAATAAATTTCGTGTGTTCCGTGAATTTTCTTCTTCTTGAATTTTACGAGTTTGCATGAAACATGTTCCCTCGACTTTTTGGTTTGTGGACACTTTTTCACCCACCATATAAGTAAGTATTTACACGGAAAGTTTGTGCACGAAAATCGGTGGAACAGACCTATTATCATCATCGCGATCCGCCGCTCTCGAAAACCTGGGAGAAATCATTTTAGCCCATTTGTGTTGTTTTGTTGTTCGTTATTAAAGGGTGGGAAAACTTTCAACCCTAGGGGTTGCTTGCTTCACTTGATTCATCGGAATTTCCTTAAAAAACCTCGATTCGAAAAGCAATTGGAAGCCCATTAGGGTTGAAATTTGAATATGGCGATGAAAATTTTGATGATGAAATTTTGAATATGGATGTGGTGGCGCGAGTCGTTTCAATCCGTAGGGGTTAAATTTGTTTTTCTGCTGGATAATGGTATATCGCCTTATCGACAATTCTAAAAGTAAAGAAACATTCACTGGTTTTCTGAACAAGTACCAACTGTTTTCTTACGCTTGCATGATTTGCCTGAAGAATTTTTTTAGCTAGCGCAATATTAGTAAACCATCTCATACTAGAGTCCTATTCTCTATACCACCCTTGGACGAAGCTATCCTAATTTCCGATCAAGTTTGGGCCACTAATGGCATCTAAGCTTACGCCTAAGTTAAATTGCATTGACCCTGGCCTGCGCCAACATTGGACCAATTCCTACATGGTGTCCGAACCCAATAAGCACGTTATTCCTTGCACTACGACGACGAAATCAAATTAACTAAGAAACCTTTGAACTAGAACGTATTTGCTCATATAGACGCACAATTTGCAGTATTTTGTCGTTAATAAGGTTTGGATACAATAATGTTGTCGTTCCTGATTTAAAAAAAAATTACATGTTGCTCTGCTAACTTCATAGAGAATATAAAAGTGGAGGACGATTGGTGTGTATTTTGTATTGTAATAAATCTTTTAATTTTAAAAGCTCTTTATTTATTTGCCACAACTTCCGAGATGTAGTCTGCAAATAAAATAGCAAAGGAAACCTTTCAGTATGTTTTAATACTCACTAACTACTCTTTGCACTCACAGACCCAGACACTACAAATTGGGTAGTGCTCTGTCTCTAATGGAGATACCTAATGAGATTGGAGTTAGCCTAAGCTATAAGGCGGCACACCAGCGTTTTGCTGCTTTATCACTGGAAGCTTTGACCTTCACGGATACACCTAATCCAGTCGAAAAGTCACCCACCCAATAAATTAAATATGTGATAAGGCAAAGGAACGAAGAAAAATTTCGTTCCCAGAAGAAAAATGCCTTATCAGCCCTTGTTTAAGTCGTCTACATCGGCCCTTCCCTGGGAATTAAAGGCAAGAGCTAAAACGAAGAAAAAAGACCAAAACCCCTTTTCTTCATGTAGAAGGACTGTACGCGATTCTATGAGAATAGAATCGCGGAGTCTGTTTTAAACACGGTAAAGAATCGGTTTGTTTTCGAGTCGCGGGTGATTGGAGTTAAGCATAGTGTGCTCGTTAAGTAATTTAGGTTTATAATTGAAAGTGTCAAGATAAAAAGTATTGAATGTTATTTAGTGTATTGAACTATAAAATTTATCAACTTCTAAAAATAAGATTATTTAAGAAGTGTTTAGTTAGGCATAGCGCATTCGTTAAGTAATTAAGTTTTATAATTGAAAGTGTCAAGATAAAAAGTGTTGAATGTTAATTAGTGTATTGAACTATAAAATTTAAAGGCTTGTAAATATAAGATTATCTAAGTGTTAAGTTAAGCTTAGAGGATTCGTTAAGTAATTAAGTTTTATAATTAAAAGTGTCAAGATAAAATGTATTGAATGTTAATTAGGGTGTTAAACTATACCCTATAAGCCCTGATCTTACACCGAGCAGAAAGGGGAATCATTGACAGCCGTCGGATAGTCAATAGCCGGATGTGTCACCCACCCGCTCGGGGTAAGTCAACTTAACTTCCTCTGCTCCAGGTAAGTACGCATCTTACCCTATTTCACGCACCTACGTGGCACTCTCTGCCCAAATCAGACGATTTAAGAAGGAAACACGCTTAGGACACAGTCAATAGGATATTGAGTACATGTCCTCAGGCAAAGTATCATCACCGCCACCGTCCTACAAGCTACACTACAAGCAATGCAACAACAGAAGCTTCCTTAACACCAACGCCGGGTGATCCGAAGAACAACCCGACCGTGCAGGCTGATCTATAATATAGATAAATAATATAATATAATATTATACACCTCAATAATCAACAGTTCTAACAGTCAGGTCATCCGCAGTAAAATTATTTACGAGTTTGCTGTTTTTTCTGTCGGCGTTGGGGAAGAGGCATTGGTTTTGTTTTTAACCGGTGTTCTTCGCTTATAATTGTCAACAGGTTTATTTTCTGTATTTAAACGGCGTTTAAAATTGGACATATTGAATAGTGTAATCGGCGTTGGAAATTATCATGTTTATTTTTTAAATAAACGGCTTTGGATGGAAAGGTTGTTTTTTTCTTTTTTTTAAATTGTGGTTTGTTTTTGAAGATTGGTAATTATGTTTTTGAACCGAAAAATAAACTTAGTGGTTTGTGTTTTTAGTAACTTGTTTGTGGAGGATTAGGAATTGTTTCTGTTCTGCGGTTGAGAAGCGGGAATATTATATTATACGAGTTGAATATATTTAACTTTGGGAAGCGTTTGGGGTCTTGGGGCCATGGTACATCGTTATGAGGGGCCGGTGTGTTTCGCTGGCTGATCTATAGCGTGATTTTAGGGGCCACATATTTAATTGTAATGTACCCTGTGGCAACCAATAGCAGTATTCCTGAGAGGGATAGGGAAGCGGTGGATAAAGTATGGGGTGTCTTCGCCCTAGTGTTAATGGCAAAAGACCATCAGCTCCCACTACCTCTCAAAATAAAACTCCGAAACACGTCGACAATGGAAGCAAGCTCACCACAGGGACGGTATCTTCGAAAGCTCCAAAATCAATTTTCACAGTAAGTAAACCGCGGCGAAAGAGCCCATTAGAAGACAATAGCGAGTACGCTTTCAATATGGCAATTTACGGTGGTTCCGAAACCCCAACTCCACCGTCATTTAGAATTAAGAGTGATTTAAATAAAATAATTAGGTGTAAAAGTAAACATAAAAATAAAGAAAAAAATATTTCTAACGCCGAAAAAATGGCCACCTTACATATACATATAAAATATTTATTCCTGGAGTATGAAGACCCGGACGACCCAAATAATAACCCGCCTCTTGCCAGGTTAGACGAAATCTGAGCGCGAAGGAAAAACAAGCGATATCACAACTCTGTTATGAGTACAATGATATCTTTTTCCTCAAAGGTGATCGGCTTACTTTCATAAACGCCATCACTCATGATATACCATTGGTGCAGGACCAAGTACCAATAAATCAGAAAATTCATCGTTTGCCAGAGACGCAACGAAATGTAATAAATGACAATAGTGCAGCTAAGTAAAAGCGCTTGGAATTCACCTCTCCTAGTCGTCCCCAAGAAAGCGGGACCAGAAGGTGAAAAGAGGTGGCGTGTCGTCGTCAACTTTCATAAATTAAACGAAAAGACGATTGGTGACGATTTTCCGCTACCTTGGATAGAGGATATTCTTGACCAATTAGGTCATTCTAGGTATTTTACCACCCTCGATCTCGCCAACGGCTACCACCAGCTGCTCGTCCAAAAACCGTGTTTACCACCAATTACGGCCACTATGAATTTAGGCATATGCCGTTTGGGCTCAAAGGAACCCTGGCCACATTCCAATGCTTAATGAATTACGTTCTAACAGGATTACAAGGCTTGGAATGCTTTGTCTACCTAGACGACATAGTCATCTACGGTAAAAACCTTGCGGACCACAATAACAAGTTCCGCAAAGTATTAAATCTTTTGAGAGAGAACAACCTCAAACTGTAGCCGGAAAACTGTTAGTTTCTGAGAAAAGAGGTTGTTTATCTGGGCCACAAGTGTTCCAGTGATGGAGCACTTCCAGACCCCAGTAAAACGGCTTGCGTCCAAACTTTCCCAGTTCCTAGAACTGTGCGGCAAGTTCAATCCTTCATTGGACTTGTCAATTACTATTGAAAGTTCATCCCTGATTTCTCCAAGATTGTGCGTCCCATCACGAATTTGCTCCGCAAGGATGTCAAATTCACATGGACCGAGAATTGTCAGGAGGCATTCGAGAAAATCAAAACCTCACTAATATCCCCTCCACTCCTTATATATCCCGATTTCTCGAAACCATTCAACTTAACCACGGACGCCAGCAGCGAGGCATTAGGAGCCGTCCTCTCGCAAGGAGAAGTAGGACACGATCAGCCCATTGCCTACGCCAGCCGTACCCTGAACAAGGCGGAACGCAATTACTCAACTATTGAAAAAGAGTTGCTCGCTATAGTCTGGGCTACGCGTAACTTCAGATGTTACTTGCAATTTACTGTCTATACAGACTACAAGTCTCTCAAAGGAGTCTTTAATATAAAAGACCCCATTTCCCGCCAGGTGAGATTTCACCATAAACTTTCCGAATTCGATTATTAAATTGAATACAAACCAGGAAAGTACAATACGAATGCCGACGCGTTAAGCCGCATTCCACGGGAAGTCAGCGAAGACACATGGCCAAAAAGTAATGGTAAAAGCGCAAGTCCACCATACAATGGATTCGGACTCGGAGGATGAAATAACTTTTATTCGCCAAAATCACCTTAAATGTAACGCTGTGACCCAGGCCCAAGCGAAAAACGCTCACATAGAGTCCAAAAGCCCCGAAATATGGGATAACACGCCTCGCGAAAACAAAATAGTTCCAAAAACAGAGGAGATAACAACAGAGAACTCGCCAGATACTAATCCGCTAGTCGACGATAAACCTAAGTGCGCTACTGGATATAATAACCGCTAGCCGAAATAATCAAATTCATCCCCTGCTGATCGGCACTGATTCACTTTTTGAGATTTATCACAAATCCCATGCCACGTGTTCAAGCGCCCAGAATTGTCTATTAATTCTCTATCAAACGGCCGAATTACGAACACACTTGTTGCAAGAAAAATTGGTAATCAGAATAACATTACCAATCTTCAATCTTCCAAACATGAAGTTGCAACGAATCAGGTACTTCCATATACACACGGAAGCAAATCATTCATTGGTCCCGGAAATAGAATATTTCCACATAGCGAGTCAACTCTCGATTCAGGAATTTCTATTACTTAAACCGGAGTACATGAAAGCCTATCGAAAAGTCACTCGAGATGTCGAGGAAGATACTTACGCTGGTTTGCGAAATACGCCGATAACAAAAGCAACACAAACGGATGAATGTGTAATTAAGTTGCTCTTCAATCCCTTGGATAAAAACCCTAGGTGTGCGCTTAAAGTGCAAATACCCCCCAGGGATATTTTAATTAAATTAAACAGGCCAAATTCCTGGCTGTATGCGTTAAGGACAACGACCGTTGTGCATATTACATGCATCCAGCAATTGCTAGAACATCGCCTCTCAGGACAGGGAATCTTGGTCATTAACCAACCCTGCCATTTACAAATAGGACCACACACCCTATACTACGAGGCTGAAAATACCCATCCACTGCTGTTCACGCAACCGGCATACTTTCCAAAAACAATCGAAACGGCAAAGGAACTAGATTCCTTCATGGCTAAATACGAGCATAACTCTAAGACAGAGGTACCATATACAAAGTTACTACTATGTGACAACACTAACGAAATGATGCACGAGAGTACGCAATCATTGGACCAAATACAGGCCAAATTAAAGGAATTACATTTACACTCCCGGCTTAAAACACCCCACATACTTTTCACAACCTCGTTGTCACTAACGGGTTTAATGCTGCTGCTCATCGTCATTTACATGACAGGCGTTAAAGGCATGGATTACGCGGCGTAACCAAACGCCCATGCCCGAAATCCCCCCGGAAGAGGCAGTCTCAGAGCCAAAAGAGCGGCCTCAACGGCCACAAACACTGGGCACGGTCCATTCAACTGGTTTAAATAAAAGAGAAAGCCATTAGAAATAAACAAAAATTAAATACCTATCCCCAGAAAGCGTACAATAAAAAGGGTCCAAGAAAAAATTCAAACGCGCCTTGGAGTACTAGCACAATAGACGGTCAAGAAGAGTCCGTAGCGCAAGGCAAGAACTAATATAGATAAATTTAAGAAAGTCTGAGTAAAATAAATAATAACGTCAATAACAGAAACTACAAAAACACAAACTACGATCAAAAGGCGACTGTAGCACAAAAAATATATATAATAATAATAAATAAATAAAAACGAAACGCGCCGGGTAGCACTGTCAAAAGTCAATCACAAAAGGAGAAGGAGCAGCGTAAAACATATGCACCTTAAACGTAAATACAAAATTCACTACAATAAAAGAATAACAAAAACCAAAAACGCCGTGACGCAAGTAAAGACTCCAAAACACAAAAATGAAATAACACAAACACAAACAAAGGAGAACCCAACATTAGCCTGAAAAGTAAAACAAGAACTACAAATAAGACGTCGATAAAATTTTAAATTTTGATTATTCTTTTATTGAAAAATTGCCTGTTGTAGGAAAAAAGGAAAAGGAAGTGAAAAAGTTTTTTTTAACCCAAATAACACAAAGGCAGCTATAGTTAAAACATTAAAAAAAAGGAAGGGGGATTGTACATTATCACCAGGCTTCCTCCTCCTCTGCGCCTTCTCCCTCCACCCTGGCGACCTCATCCTCAAATTCGGAAACCGGGCTCAGGGTCCACTGTTCTGGAGAGGGAACAGACTCTTCGGGGCCCGAAGACCTGCATGCTTCTGCGGCACGGCAAGTGGCCGAGTCGTTCCGCCCCTGGGGTGGGATGGGCGAAAGATACGGGGGCAACACCCCAAGAGCACAATCGGGACAGGGTTAAAAGATGTGATTAGTGGAGATCGATGAAGTGGCAGGAATCCACCTCACCCCGACAGGCCCAAACACAGCGCGAACGACCTTCAGGAGGAGATCACCACAACCGGACCACCTCGGCGCGCTTGGTGATGACGCTAACCATGCGCCCCGTCAGAAAGATGGGCTCCTGGGGGGACCAGCGACCTAATCCAAGCTCCTGAGCAAAATACAAACACGAAGAAAAAACGCGAAAGCTTTTTCTTTATGTAGATCGGTTGTGAATGATTCCTTTGAATTAGAATAGTCAGTTTTGGTTCAATGGTGAACGGGTCAAGACGGGTGTTTTGATAGCTTTTGTTTAAAAAGAAAATCACGATAAAAGAGGAATATCTAGTTTAATTGTAGTCCGGTCGGCTTAATTTGAATCGTGTAGAAATTAAAGTTAGTTAAGTTTATTAAATAAAACTGTGTCATTTTTATTAGTGTTATTATAATTAGAGGACTGATTATATAAAAACTGGCTTAATTTAAATTGTGTAGAAATTATAGAATTAACCCTTCTAACTCAGAAGGCGCACTTCACAGGCAGAGGCCTGGAATCAATTGACCTATTCACCAGAATATAACATATATTGAGATGAATGAGGCTCCCACAACCCATGCAATAAAATATTAGTAAACAAAAAAAAACAAAAAACAAAATCTAGAACAATCCCAAACACTACAATCAGGGGTGCAAAGACAACAGAGATCGTTTAAGCAAATCTTTTAGTAAGAGCCAGGTCAAAAATAGGACACAAATTCACGGCTCTACACATGCGGTTAATAGGCTCATGCATACCTTAGTTAGAGCGAGAATGGATAACATGTAGTAAAGGCAATCTCCTTAAGCTATACGGGGTTTGCCTAAAAGTAACCAAACTTGCAAGAGTGAGAGAATCTATATTCAAGCTTAAAAGCTGATGAATAAATACTAGGTCAGCAATTCTACGACGTTCCTCTAACGAGTGCATATTAAGCAATCGGAGGCGATCCTCATAAGAGGAAGCCTTAATGGATCATTCCACGGAAGGTCCCTTAGAGCGAACCTAACAAAGTTCCGCTGCACCGATTCAATGCGTCTAGAATGAACAGCATAGCAAGGAGACCAAACCTGAGATGCGTACTCAAGAATTGGTCTAACTAAAGAAAAAAATAAGTGAATAAGGGTCTGTCGATCAGAAAACTCCCTTGACCACCGCTTAACAAAGCCAAGGACTGAATTATTCCGAGATACTATATGGTTTATGTGAAGAGTGAAATCGAGTTTCTTGTCTTACACCGAGGTCAGTAACGGACTCCACACGACGGATATTAGTTTCCGCAAAGGTATAATCAAAGGCGAGCTGATTGATGTTCCTAGAAAATGACATAACTTCACATTTATCCAGGTTAAGTTGCAGTCCATTTGTGGCACACCAACCCCTGAAGGTATTCAAATCATCCTGAATGCAGGAAGAATCATAACTGTTTCTGACGCATGAGAAAATCTTCATATCGTCTGCAGAGATTAAAACTTTGGAGTGCTTAATCAGAGGGACAATGTCGTCAATGGCAAGAATAAACAGCAGCGGCCCCAGATGGCTACCTTGCGGTACACCAGATGAAGCCCTAACGACTCTAGATAAAGTATTACGGAAAGAGACACGGTAAGTCCTACCTTTTAAGTAAGAGCAGATCCAGTCGCGCAATAAAGGCGGAAAACCCAACCTTTCAAGCTTAAGCATAATCACGGGGTGAGGGAGCTTATCAAATGCCTTGCTAAAGTCGGTGTAGACACAGTCAGTCTGGAGTCCCTGTTAAAAGGCAGAGATAATGTGTGATGTAAATTCCAGAAGGTTGGTTGTTGTCGATCTACCAGGCAGAAAGCCATGTTGATTAGATGAGATTAACCCCTTACACTGCCCAACAAGCTGTGAGTACATAACAGATTCAAACAACTTGGGTATGCAGGAAAGCTTCGCGATTGGCCTATAATTTCTTATGGAGTTTTTAAGCCCCTTTTTATAAACAGGAATTATAAAGGAGTTCTTCCATAAGGTAGGAAATCTACCGGCCTGAAGAGATTTGTTGAAGATGAGTTCCAATGGAGTGAGTAAAGCATCAGAACAGGATCTCAAGAATACAGGTGGAACACCATCAGGACTAAAAGAAGACTCCAGTTTGAGTTCCTTGATAGCATTCATGATAATATGACGAGATATAATAGGCAAAGAAATGGAGGTAGCGGGACGATTTTGGATATGACCAAACTCTTCCAGGGAAGGCACAAAGTTGCCTGATAAAAAGGCACCTTCAAAAAACAATGCAAAGTTATCAGCTATATCAGGCGCGCTACAACTAGAGGATCCATTGTACCACATTGTAGATGGATAATTATCAGTTTTCTTTTTCAGATTTACAAATTTACAAAAGGTACGAGGATCATTGTGCAAGCTACTGCGAACATTATCAAGGTATTCCCTGTATAAAGATGACGATAACGCTAAGAAGCATTCATGACAATAAACGAATTCAGAATAAGCTGACGCACTTCTACTGCTTAAGTAGGTTTTCCATAACCGGTTTTTTTTATTCTTAAGACTCCGTAGTTCCCTAGTATACCACGGGGGAGAATGAGAGGATGATCTCACCCGTTTAAGTGGTACACACGAATTAAACAGATCATAAATCCTATCATAAAACACGGAAACTCAATCGTCGATATCTTTATCATGAAAAAGAGATGGGAAATCAATTGAGAGAATCCTGTTCGAAAGATCAGAGAAGTCCGCCCTTTTAAAATCAAGAACGTACTGATCTACGTTGGGGTCAACAATATTAGAACCATCGTAACAAAAAGAGATAATAAAATAGTTTTTAAAATAAAAGTTGAACCGACTTCACAAAAAGCGCTAAAAAGCATAAAATAATTTTTAATTTTATATCTATTACGACATTTTGAAGTCGGTGCAAATCAAACAAACCAAACAACAACACAAATATTTAATCGGCATTTCTTATGATCCCGTAAGCTGAAACGTTCAGGTAGTATTAGGAATTATTTTCAATTGTGGTTTTGTAGTTGTTTTATTTGTTTAATTTGCACCGACTTCAAAATGTCGTAATAGATATAAAATTAAAAATTATTTTATGCTTTTTAGCGCTTTTTGTGAAGTCGGTTCAACTTTTTTTTTAAAAACTATTTTATTTTTCACTTTTTAGTGTCTTCTACTCTATACAACGAAGAAAGAACCATCCAAATCGGTCCACGCGTTAAAAGTTAATATTAACCCCCTACCTCACCCCCATTCCACTAAACTTTTTTTCTCATGGTATCAATCAAGGAACATACTCTACCGAACATAAAAGGAATCATCGAAATCGGTCCACGCGTTACGAAGTTACTACCTCTCCCCGTCCCCCACCACCACCATAGGACCAAATTATTCTCCTATTAGCAATGGGGGATCACACTCTATACAACAGCAAAAGAACCATCTAAATCGAACCACGCGTTACAAAGTTAGGTTCCACCCCCCTTCTCCCACCTCCACCCCAGCAACATTTGTTTTCTCGTAGTATAAACCAAGGATCATATTCTAGCCAATAGAAAAAGAATTATCCAAATCGGTCCACGCGTTACGAAGTTAGACTACCCCTCCCCCCACCCTCACCTTTCACCATACAACCAAATTATTCTCCTATTAGCAATGGGGGATCATACTCAATACAACAGAAAAAGAACCATCGAAATCGGACAACGCGTTACAAAGTTAGGTTCCACCCCCACCCCCCACCCCAATCCCCACAAAATTTTTTTCACCTGGTATCAACCACGGAACATACTCTACCCAACAGAAAAAGAATTATTAAAATCGGTCCACGCGTTACAATGTTAGTCTATCCCTCCCCCTCCCCCCCACCCTAGGCCAAATTTTTTTTCTCCTATAAGCAATTTTCTGTACAACAAAAAACGAATCATCCAAATCGGACCACGCGTTACAAAGTTAGGTTTCACCCCCACCCTACCAAAAATTTTTTTGACATGGTACCAATCGGTGAACATACTTTACCCAACAAAAAAAGAATCATCAAAATCGGTTGACGCGTTACGAAGTTATGCCCGGTCAGACATAAAAAAAAAAAAAAAAAATAAAAAAAAAAATAAAAAATAAAAAATACGCGTCGAACTTAGAACCTCTTTGTTTTTGGGAAGTCGGTTAAAAATGGCCGTATGTAAACTGTCGATAGTGGATAAATTACGAGAAGTCGGTTCGACTATAGTGTTACTCGAATCAGAAGAAAAGATGAGATCTAACTGCCTTCCCATAGAGTTCTTTACATCACTCATTTGGTGTAAACCAGAGGAGGAGATGGCGTCAAGAAAATGGGAGTCTTTAGCAGTAAGACAATTTGAAGGAAGGTAGTCATCGTCATCAGCGTTGAATACTCATTGAACGTTGGGTAAGTTAAAGTCACCAAGAAGGATTATTACGTCCTCTGGGTTTGTCATATTATTAATGAAATCTAGGCTAAGAATTAAAATATCGTAGAGACTCCGACCATCTGCATCAGCATGGTTTGTTAAGTTTGGAGGGATATAACAACATAGAAGGAATATATTCATCTTTCCCAGAGCTATCTTAAGAGCTAAGAGCTCGATTGTGAGCGTGACGGATAAAGCAGTGATATCAACCAGATTTGCATGCAACCAACACGCCTCCTCCACGTGCCATGGAGTCAGAGTATCTATCCTTTCGAAAAATCTGATAGGACTCGTCAAGAATTTCTGCATCAGTAAAACCGCAATGAAGCCAGGTTTCGGTCAGAGCGATGACGTCGTAACAGCAGGCAACAGAAGCCTGAAATTACTGGCTGGATCTTGTTCTTAGTCCCCTTACATTTTGGTAGTAAAGGGATAGCGTTACTTGTTTTTTTGGTTGGTAGCAGAAGTTCTATTCTGAGTGTCTCCCGCGACCCTACGACGGGGCACAAATTCGTGCGCAATGATATTCTCCGGCCAGAAATCGGGGGCAGACATTATCTCAAAAAGTTCTGGGGACGATGTCAACTTAAAAGACGACATGAGTCCTTGAGAATGGCGAGATCCTAGAAATTGACAACGGAGGAGTGCTGAGTCATCAACACCACTCCTCTCCCTCACGTAACCAACAATGTCGGCAATCAAAGTTAATGAAGTTTATTGAATAGAACTGAGTTATTTTTATTAGAATAAAATAGTGCCATTTCCGTAATTGTCTTAGAGCCTGTGAGTACAAAAAAAATGAGTTGGAATTGAATATAACAAAGGTGCCAAGGGTAAAGCCTCGAAATACGGGATCACACGCCTCGCGAAAACGAAATAATTCCAAAAATAGACGAGGTAACAACAGAGAACCCACCAGAAACTAATCCGCTAGCCGACGATAAACCTAAACCCCCTGAAATAACCACATGCCCCAAGGAGATACAAACGATCTTACATGATTATCACGACTCTCCTTTTGGCGGCCATCAGGGCGTTAATAAAACATATAAACGGATTCGAAGGAAGTACTGGTGGAGGCACATGCTTAGCGATATTAGGAAATACGTTAAGCGTTGCTCAAAATGCCAAATAATTAAGGCATCACCTCAGTTTAAAATGCCGATGGTCGTCAGGGGCATCGCAGAACAGCCCTTCGACAAAGTCTATCTCGACATTGTCGGTCCACTCGAGGAAACTGACTCCAGAAACAAGTACATCTTGACTTTCCAGGATAACCATACTAAATTTGTCGATTGGTACGCTATGCCTAACGGGAAGATGTCACTGTATCGCAAATCTTTTGCGAGGAAATCGTCGAGCGCTACCGCATTCCTAAGCGAATAATCCGCGATCAAAGAAGCAACTTTCTTAGTGACCTGTTTAAAAAGGTATGTAAACTCAAATTTAAAACCAGACCCTGAACCCGTGTATAATCACGAGTGCTACTATCAGATCCTACGATACAAGCTCCAAAGGTTTTATGCCACGGCACGCCAAAATCGAATCGCTAGTAAACAACGGTCGATAAAGCTGTTCGACCCCTATCCTTTCACATAGGTCTTACTCAAGAGCGAAAGTCGAAAACATAAGCTCTCTCAGATCTGGGTAGCACCATATCTGGTAATCGGTACACCATCCTCAGTAAACACTATCATAAAAATGGGTAAACGCACAGTCACGGTTCACAACAACCGTCTTAAGCTATTTTATCAATAGATAATTTAAGTTGAAAAAATTTTCGTATCGTGGCGTGCTACCACAATCTACGTTTGAGATGAAGACCGCAACGCAAAGCCAGCACAAAACCAAGAAGGTAACAACGAAGAAGCCCTTTAACAACTCGGTCCAATTGGGTCTAAACCAGCTTTAATTACAAACTTTTTTTTATTCCTTATAACCTTCTACTTAATTTTAAATACTTTGCATGAGGCAAAATCTTCGTACTTTCAATACATCTACACAATTGTATTTCATTTTACACCCACTCTGATCGAACATTACCTCTTAGTTTCTTTTTTTTCGCCTCCGAGGCTGAGACAGGAACTTCTTCCCGATAGTCCCTTGCCTTGAAGTCTTCCCCATCTACCTTCTATATACTGTATTCAACAGTAGATATCAAAATAACTTACTCTTGATTTGATTTTTATTCTTTTACAAATGAACCCAAAGATAAACCCTTTATTATAGCCGCTTTCAGTGACTTACCAGGAAATTCCTCTTGGTAGTCCTGTCCCGTGTCCTGAGGTCGACCTGCGGATATAAAAATCCGCATCAAACAACTTCAGAACATTACGCTGGAAAATACTTGTGACTAAACAAAAAAAACAAAAAAAAATCGCCATATTTCCAGTAGATTAAAGTTTATTATGGCGTAACCACATTTCCAACAACGAAAAATTTACGCAAGAGCCACCACTACCACCTTCGCATCCAGGGCTACAACAGGAACTTCTCCTGACAGCCCCTGCCCTGAGGTACACTCGCGGAAATATAAAACCCACATGAAATCACTTTAGGGAAAAGCTACGCTTAGTAAATAAGAAAACTAATTTAGTAAACCTCCATTAACCAAATTCCTCTCCCAGAGTATGATACAAAATGCTATCATCCTCGGACTAATCATGTCCACTATGGGAAGTAGTACGTCGGAGCCTTACTCGGTAAACCCAATCAAAAATACAGGAGTGCTATTAGAGGATTTAGGAAGCCTAATGGTTTACCACTCCACTTGGAATATACTCACGGAATTGGACCTGACCGAGTTGGACAATCAAACAACGATTGCGGAACGAGTTGAACACTACCTGCATCAACTTTGCGGAAATAACACAGGAGGAGAACTCTGCGAGTTTCAACAAAAGCATATGCACGCGCTGATGGAAAATATCAAACAACACACTAAGGTAATTAAACAAGCTGTTCCCTAATCTCGTAAAACGAGATCTATATTCGACGGCATCGGAAATGCCATGCACTACCTATTCGGTACCATGGACAGTGCCAATGAACGCGAAGTCTATAGCCGCCTAGATGAGTTGGAAACTAACCATCAGATACTCGCTAATTTGTAGAAACAACAAATTAGTGTAGTCAAGACTGCATTGAATAAAATTCAAAAACCTTTAAATTCACTGGTCGATAGACAACGGCAAATAGCCTACTAGATGAATGATTTACATAATCTGACCGACAAACTCGTAGCAAGACAAATGAAGCAGGAAATAGTCCCAAGTCTGTTGCTACAAATGGTAGAAATCGGGTTACGACAGCAGGCGCTACTGGATATAATAACCCTGCTGGTCGCCCCTGATTCACTTCGGGAGATGTATCACAAATCCCAGGCCAAACGGTTGTTACGTTCCCAAATTGTGCATATGGTGTTGGTCCCCTCAGTGTTGTCAGCGTAGTTCCTTAAAGCTGTTGTACTACAGTGAAATTTTTAATTTCAGGATATAAAACCGAACATCCGGTCACCTCTTTGCTTTCGGGAAGGACAAGACGTACTACATTGGAATCATTGGAGTTGGTTTATTTTATGGAACGAAACGCATACAGAAACAGCTAAATCATTTTAAATCATTTTGCATCAGAACATTATAAATTAGGAATAAACAAGATTATAATATTCACATAATTATACAAAACATTGTTACATCAACCCGCCAGATTAACTTTTGCATACAAACACACTACACATATAGTAATTTTTGCTTGGCAATACTTATCGTTTATTAAAGTGTCGTAAACAAACAAAATTGCAATAATTGTCGTTCAAGCCTCTTACGATATTTGAATTTAAAATTTTTTTTTTTACTGCAATATCGACGATTATGGAGTCCACAACTCGGGTCAAAAGCGGATGCACATAGGAGATTTTGGAGATCAATACCCCGTATACATGCAGGGTTGAACCTAGGTTGAACCTGAGTTCAATTTCATGTATACGCGGATCGAGTCGAAGTAGGGTTGACTCAACTCAACTCCGCTTAGTAGGCTGGGTCGAGTTCAAATGACAGCTGTGATTGCCGTATTGACGCGGGTTGAGTAGTCGAGTTTGGAACGGAATTTTGTTTGCTGTGTTTTTAGGTTAAATTAAATTTGTTTTTTGTTTTACAATTAATTAATTTTACAAATATTCTGTTTTTCGTGCTGCGATTTAAGAAATGGCCCTAGAAACATTTGGGATATACGCGATATTAATTGTCTTTGGATTAATTTTAAATAACTCGCGCAAGCATTTACAATAATATCGTAATCATCACTAATGATTTTTACATAAAATATTTCGGTAAAATCACACAAAAATAAACTCAAACTTTTGAAGATTACTTTCATCTGTCACTTCAACTATAACTCAACTCGATCTTTCAACCCGCGGGTCGAACACTCAACCCAATCTCGACTCAATCTTCAACCATGCATGTATACGTGGTACAAGTGCGCATGCTTCAGAATAATCGCCAAGCGCCAAATCTCTCTCTTCCTGCATATACGTCGAGTAGTGAACATCGGAGCTCCAAAAAGCACATCAATTTTGGTGAATATCTGAGTTCCTCAAGTGCGTTTTCTGAGTTGAAGTGTGGCTTCATAATTACGGAAAGCAAAAGAAAAATACATTATCCAGTTGGAACAAAAAGGCGTAAAGAGGTTGCGGACACAGGCAACATAGAAGAATTCTGATATCATTCCGAGTCTTTCACGTGTACGGAAGAGCTACAGTTTCAGTAATAGATGAGTATTTCGTTCTCTCCTTTTCTTTTAATATTTCAGTAATGTGGCTGGTTGATGACTGTGACGATATATGTCTGTATATAAATATATATATTTTATAGTTTCGCAATGAATTAATTGAAGTTATTAAAGCCTTGAATTTTAATATAACTTTTTAGGCTTTCGCGGTTGCTCATATTAATTTGTAAATATTTCCGGATTAGCCGCGTAAATGATATATAAGTTAAATGAGTGCTAATATTAGTACTCACCCCGAACGTTTCGTTTCAAGTTATATTGAGCGTGGTCACCGATGCTTTAAGTTGCGCAGATTATATCGGTGCATAAGCTGTTGTTTCGGTTGAACTTGCTGTTGTTGGTGCTGTGGTGCAGAGTGTTGTTGTAGACAAACAAAACTCACTACGTCACTGTTTGGGTGTAAATCATTTCGGATCAACTGCATCGAGGTGTTAAGTACAGGATCCCATGTCCGTGAAAGCGGGAAACTATTGTCGCGATTGAAGTTTTGTCGCCGCTTAATTTCAATCGCCTCACGGACAAGACGTGGAGTGGACGATATTCGCGAGACAGGACTGCAGATTTTTCAAAGTGAATCCAATGATGTTCTTTTGGATGGTACAGTACGTGCTCGCTGATTGCTGATCTTTCCCGCTGATTTTTGCTGACCGCATTTATATGTTCTCTCAGACAGGTTGCAATACTTCTTTGTATTTGCCCAATGTACGATGACGCAATGCAAGGGGTAAGCAATTCATTACTTCCTATGACAATCCCATGTTAAGAAATAAATTCTTTGCCTTGAGCGTAATCCAAAGTGGAATTAATTTAGAATTTATTCAAAATGAGTTCAATATCGTGCTGGGTATTGGGTAGTCGGGTAGTTCAGCTAACGAATCATGGATGATGGAAATCAGAGGTAGTAGAAAACAGCGAACTAGTGCGTGGGTTGTTTTTATTCAAAATGGTTTGTATTGATAAGGGGTTATCGCAATGCGTGGGAACACCGCTGTATCCTATGTAGGTATGCAGATATCGACCTGTAGATAATTAAACGGGGTTTTAAACATTTTTATTGTTATCGGTTCGTCAACCCATGACACAGCCTTAGAATAAGGAACTTGAGGAATCGCTGTACCATGTTAAATTCCTATTCGTGAGTGAAGCTACTTCAGGAACTTAAAATCTGTTGGGGTCGTTGGATTATAGAGACAAAAGCATACTAAAAGGAGGGACAAATATAGTTCTTGCTGTCAAATGTTGTTTACTTTTGTGCGTAAAAAAGTTTCCTCGAGTGAATTAAGTTAAATTTTGTTCAATTCAAAACTTTATGTAATCATTCCAATAAAATTATTAGACTATTTTGTAATTTTTTGTGCACCGACTTTGCCTTACCACACAGAATTTGTTTAAATTAATCAGCATGAAGTGTTCGGTTTTTTCATGCGCAAATAATTAAAAATAAGGTTATGAGAAGTCGTTTTTCCTGTAAATGCATAACTCGATTTACTAAATTTATTCTATAAACATGTGAAGTTCAATTAAAGCCTCAATTTATGGAAAACAGCAAAAGTTTCGTAAGAATATTTATGAGGTTGACGTGAAACTGACTTTAATGTTTTAAGTCGTTGGTACCAGGAAGACGTCCAACAAAATTTGTAGGGGCATCATTAGAAAATCTTAAATAAGATTTAATGCTTTCTCTAAAGATATCTTAGAACATAAAGCTAAAGAGAAGTGGCAGTAACGAAACGTCGGCATCTCTCTTTCTGCAGTAGTATGGGCTTTTCATATATTTTAGTCCATGACAGTAGTTAAATTTAAGTATTTGGTAGAGGGGTTACGGAGTCTTTTCAATAATTATAAATTATATTAATTATCTATATATTTATACTGTAAGGCCGACTCGAACCTAAGTTGAACAAAGTTGCAACATATTCAAATCCAACTCATGAACAAATAAAAATAAAACTGATAAATATTTAACGAGTTGGATTTCATACAACGAGTTACGCTGCAACAAAGTTGCTGTAGCAGTAGCTACAAATTTAATATTTTATATTTTAAGTAAAAGTTTATTATTTGATTATATTATTAATAAAATATTTATATTAAAATCTACTTTAATAATATCCAATCAAACTGTACTGTCAAAAATATTTTAGTCAACCTGTACACTTCGATAAATTTTGAATAGTGTGAAACACAAACACTTTAAAAATTATCATAATCATTTATTCATTGACAATAAAATACTGTACTCAATACAAAGAAAATTTTAACAAACTATCTATGTATATAACGTAAAGTAGGATACAAAATAAGTTGTAAATAATTTGAGTCTAGCCAGAACAACCGAACTGGTAACTTTAAAAATAATAAAAAATAAAAGTTTTAAAATAATAAGAATATTTTTTTTTTATTATTATTATCAAATAAAATGTACCTAAAGTATTTATAGGTACAAGGAGGTTCTAGGATTGGGGACTCCACAACGAAAGGGACTACATCCTGATATATTTCATTACAACCAAGGAGCCCCATACATCCTATCAACACCCTCATTGGTGACCCCGACATTCCGGTCACAACATTAGTGACTTCGGAATTTTAGAAACAGAAGTACCCCCTACCCAAGGTAAGGTACTTCCTGGTTTCTAATAAACAGAAGACTCCAAAAAAATCAAAATAATTTAAATCAGAAGTACCCCCTACCCAAACTAAGGTACTTTCTGATCAACATAAGAAGCAGAAGCCATCTACAAAAAATATTAAAAACAGAGATAGCAACATTTTAAATAAGAGGTACCCCCCACCCGTGGTAAGGTATCCTCATTATTTAAAAAAAATCATCAAGTTCTACAAAACATCATCGTTATAAAAAGCAAACATCCATCCATCAAGCAACAAGTTCTACAAGACAACACCGAGACAAAAACAATCTCGTTGTAAAAGCAACCCTCCATCTGTCAAGCAACAAGTCAACGTTTCAAAATACATCTTTAAGAAGAAAGAAAATATCAACATAACTAAGAAGTAAAAAAAAGACAACACATCAACAAAAAATTTAATATTGGTATGTTATTGTTTTTTAATTAAAATTAATATTATTGTACAACATAAACATACACAATTCCACATTACATCATATTTTCTTTTCTTGTTTCTCACCATTCAAAATTTGTATATTTTTACTTCAATAAATAATATATCTTTAAATCAAGTTAAAATATATTTTATCATGGTATAATCATCTAAAAATTTTTACATAATAAGGGGTTATACTTTCATTTTGTGATTCGCGAAGTTAAGTCTCGTTAAAATCAGTGTTTAAATTAAAAAAAGTGAAATTTTACTTTCAAACAGTAAACAACATTAATGATGATGACTAGTGAAGACGAGTGAAATTTTTCACAACAAACATTACATACAAATGCTACAAATTTCAACGAAAACAATTATGTAGCCACAACTGCAATTAAACTACCAAGCTTTTGGACACCATATCGAGAAGCTTGTTTCATTCAAGCCGAAGCCCAATTTGCTTCTAAAAGAATAACGGTTGACGAAACAAAATATAGTCACGTTGTTCAATCTTTACCAGTGGAAGTTATAACAAATGTTCTAGATTTCTTACAAAATCCTCCACTGTTAAATAAATATGAATGTTTAAAGAATACTGTGATCAAACGTTTTACTGAATCAGAAGAAATAAAGTTAGAGCAACTTCTATCTACAACTGAAATCGGAGATAGAAAACCTTCAGAATTTTATCGCTCTATGGAAATTCTTGCAGGCAATTCATCCACATTTAGCAAATCGTTAATAAAGAAGTTATGGATGAGAAAATTGCCGTCAAATATAAACATTGCCTTAATATCTTCCGGAAAACAAGATATTAAAGAACTTTTAGATTTGGCAGATAATATATACGATATTTCCAAAATTCAATTTATATCGGAAATAAACAAAAATCTACCAAAATCAAATTACAATTTCATAGATAACAATTTTCTTTTATCAAAAATAAACAATTTAGAAAATAAAATAGAAAATCTCGAAAATTTGATAAAAGGATTATCATGTCAAAACCAACCTTCTTTCTCACGGTCTAGAAACAGATCGAGAGATCATTCATTCTCTAGAAACAATTCGCATAGCAGACAATTTTCAAAATCTAGAGATAACAATCCTTATTGTTGGTACCACAATAAATATAGTACCAAAGCGAATAAATGTATTTCGCCGTGTTCTTTTAAAACTATTAATAATCAAAAAAACTAATTAATCCCTCAGTGAATAATATATTTAACAATAATATTTCTAAACGTTTATTTATTTTTGACAAAGAAAACAAATTCAAATTTCTTATTGATACAGGTGCTGATATTTCAGTAGTACCTAACGAATTCTTTAAAAAATTTAACAAGGACCCTAACTTCTAACTTATGGTACAAAATTACTTAAAGTAGATTTCGGTCTTAGGAGAGAATTCATTTTCCCATTTATAACTGCTAATGTCAACAAGCCCATTATTGGAGCAGATTTTTTAACAAAATTTAATTTACTCGTCGATTTAAAAAACAAAAGATTACTCGACGGTACAACAACTTTAAGTGTTAGTGGAATCACGGTAAACGCAAATACTCCAACTCCTCGTTACTACGCAATCAGTAATAAGTACGGTAAAATTTTGCAAAGATTTCCCACATTAACACAACCACCTCGTTATAATATCCCAGTTAAACATAACGTTGTACATCACATAGAAACTAAAGGACTACTTCCTTTTTCTCGTCCAAGACGTTTAGATGGACATAAATACAAAATTGCAAAATTAGAATTTGATCACATGGTTAAATTAGGTCTGTGCCAATTATCATCTTCTTCAGTATCTTCTGCACTACATCTAGTAGCAAAGAGAAATTCTACAGATTGGCGACCATGTGGAGATTATCGCAGACTCAACGCAATCACAGTTCCGGATAGATACCCATTACCACACATACAAAATTTTTCAATGAACTTAAACGGTTGCACTATTTTCTAAAAAATTGATTTGATAAGAGCTTACCACCAAATTCCTATGGCTAAAGATGACATACATAAAACAGCCATTACAACTCCTTTCGGATTATTTGAATTCACAAGGATGCCTTTTGGTCTAAGAAATGCTGCACAAACATTTCAACGATTCATGGACCAAATCATTAAAAATTTAGATTTCGCTTTTGTCTACATTGACGATATTTTAGTTGCCAGCAAATCTGAATCCGAACATCAAAATCATTTAAACCAAATTTTTAAACAACTATCAGATTTCGGAATCAATATCAATCCATCCAAATGCATTTTCGGAGTTGGATCTTTGGACTTCCTCAGTCACAAAAAAACAAAAGAAGGGATCTTACCTTCAGAAGACAGAGTCCAAATTATTAACAATTTTCCTTCTCCAAATTCTATTAAACAAATTCAACAATTTATAGGCATGGTTAATTATTACCATAGATTTATTCCAAATCTTGCCAAATTACTAAACCCAATTCACACTCATTTGGCTTTACTTCTCAAAAAGAAACCAAATAACACTAAAAATTTTTCTTGGCCAGTAGAATGTGAAGATCAACTTAATAAAATTAAACAATCATTTTCAAAAGCAACTTTATTAATTCATCCTATTGAAAATGCAAAATTCAATTTAACTGTAGACGCTTCTGCTAGCGCTGTTGGTGCAGTTCTTCAACAATCCAATGCAAATCATTGGGAACCCGTTGCATTTTTCTCTAAAAAATTAAAAGAAGCAGAAATCAAATATTCAGCTTTCGACCAAGAACTTTTGGCATTATATCTAGCCATCAAACATTTTAGACATTTTCTAGAAGGTCGAGAATTACAGCTTTTACAGACCACAAACCGCTCATTACAGCAATATGGTCTAAAACAGAAAGAAGTCCAAGACAAACTAGACATCTGGACTACATAACCCAATTTACCTCCGATATCAGACATATCAAAGGCAAATCAAACACAGTAGCAGATACTTTATCTAGAATTTCTATCGAAAATTTTGAACATTCAAAGCATAACAATACCAAATTTGATTTAAAAACTATCGCTGAGTACCAAAATAGTGATGAAGAACTTACACATCTTTTAATAACTCAGCATAACAGACCAGATAATTCAAAATATAAACTTATTAAAAATTTAATTAAACACTTCTGAATCTGACATTTGGTGCGAAGTTTCTACTAAAAATTCACGGTCATATATACCCAAAGAACTTCGAAAAACTATCTTTAATACCATACATAACTTATCTCATCCAGGAATTAGAACAACACGAAAATCTATTGTTTCAAAGTACTTTTGGCCTGGAATGAATACAGATATTAACAAGCGGACTAGAAATTGTGTCAATTGCCAAAAAGCCAAAATAACTAAACATTCAAAATCACAAATTCGAACTGCCCAAAACAAGATTCGAACATATCCATTTAGATTTGGTAGATTCTTTACCGTCTTCAAATGGATATTCTTACATTTTAACAATAATAGATAGATTTACTCGATGGCCAGAAGCTTATCCAATCAAAGATATACAGGCAAGCACAGTTATCAATACGTTATACGAACAATATTTTCCACGTTTTGGTATTCCTCTAGAAATTACCACAGATCAACGTACTCAATTCGAATCCAAATTATTCGAAGAATTTACAAAAATTTTAGGATCACATCGAATCCGTACTACTCCTTATCATCCACAATCAAACGGAATGATAGAACGATTTCATCGACAATTAAAAGCAGCCATACGCGCTCGTGACGTCCAAAATAATTGGGTCACACAATTACCTGCAGTCCTCTTAGGTTTCCGAACCACGATTAAAGAAGACTTGCAATGTTCTCCAGCAGAACTTGTCTATGGACAACCTCTTCGCGTTCCAGGAGAATTTATCATTAACAACAATTCAACAATTCAAGATCCATCAAATTTCTTAAGTAAAATTAGATCTTGCATAAATAACTTCAAACCTTCAAATTCTCGAAAACAAAATTCTAAAATCTACGTACCTAAAGATTTAAAAGATACAGAATTTGTTTTTATTAGAATCGACAGAAGCAAATCTTCTTTACAAAACCCATATGAAGGTCCGTTCAAAGTATTAAACAAACTGGACAAATTTTATCAAATCGATTACCGTGGTAAAGCTACAAACATTTCAGTCGACAGACTAAAACCAGCATTTATCGAAAACACGGAACAAATTATTACACCAATCAAAAACAATACAAAAAAGAAAGTAAAATTTCAATTATAATTATTTTTTTTTATGACTAACTATTATTATTCATCATATTCTTAATTTTACGATTCATTTAAAATGGACGTTTTCACTGAGGGGGGAGTAATGTAGCAGTAGCTACAAATTTAATATTTTATATTTTAAGTAAAAGTTTATTATTTGATTATATTATTAATAAAATATTTATATTAAAATCTACTTTAATAATATCCAATCAGACTGTACTGTCAAAAATATTTTAGTCAACCTGTACACTTCGATAAATTTTGAATAGTGTGAAACACAAACACTTTAAAAATTATCATAATCATTTATTCATTGACAATAAAATATTGTACTCAATACAAAGAAAATTTTAACAAACTATCTATGTATATAACGTAAAGTAGGATACAAAATAAGTTGTAAATAATTTGAGTCTAGCCAGAACAACCGAACTGGTAACTTTAAAAATAATAAAAAATAAAAGTTTTAAAATAATAAGAATATTTTTTTTTTATTATTATTATCAAATAAAATGTACCTCAAGTATTTATAGGTACAAGGAGGTTCTAGGATTGGGGACTCCACAACGAAAGGGACTACAACCTGATATATTTCATTACAACCAAGGAGCCCCATACATCCTATCAACACCCTCAGTTGCCATGTACTCAAATCCAACTAATCATGAACAACGCGCTCGGGTTACCGTCGACATTCTTTTCACACGGTTGCCAAATATACGATAAGCAAAAGAAACTTGCTTATTCAGCGCGAAAGAAAACGATCTACAGGAACTCTGCCCAATGACAGCCATCTACAACCAGGGAAAACAGCCAAAAACGAAGAAAAAGCGCGAAAACTTTTTCTTCATGTAGATCGGTTGTTAACGATTCTTTTTGGGGAAAATCATAGAGTCTGTCGCGATCTATTCACGAGGGGAGTCGCGCTTTGCTAGAGTCGGTGGATTTCTTTGAATTAATTGTAAAAGTCTTAATTGTTAAAAGTTTCATTTTACTCATAAAATAGTACATATAATAATTGAATAGTGTCTGTGGACTTCCTTAACCTAATTGTAACAGTTTTATTTAGATAGTTGTATAAAAGTGTGCAAGCTAAAATCTGTAATTGGCTTAGGCTAATGCCTGTGGACTTCTTTGAATTAATTGTAAAAGTTTTAATTGTTAAAAGTTTTATTTTACTAATTGTACTATATAATAATTGACTAGTGTCTGTGGACTTCCTTAACCTAATTGTAACAGTTTTATTTTGATAGTTGTATAAAAGTGTGCAAGCCAAAATCTGTAATTGGCTTAGGCTTATGCCTGTGGACTTCTTTGAATTAATTGTAAAAGTTTTAATTGTTAAAAGTTTCTTTTCACTAATTGTATAATAATTGACTAGTGTCTGTGGACTTCCTTAACCTAATTGTAATAGTTTTATTTTGATAGTTGTATAAAAGTGTGCGAGCCATAATCTGTAATTGGCTTAGACTAATGCCTGTGGACTTCTTTGAATTAATTTAACCAAATAAAAGTGAATAAGTCAAAACTGGCGCAGCCGGTAGGATTAGGGAAGCCTGGTTGAAGTCAAAACAACCGTAACCGTTTTAAAATCTCTGATCCTATACGAACCTAAAAAGGGTTACCTCTGACCACTGTTGAGTCGTCAATTGCGCAACAAGTAACCCCCAAGCTAACGGCCTCTGCTTCAGGCGAGTACGCAGCTAACTCCACTATACGCACCCAAGTGCCACCGCTGGACTTTAGCGGGCTTCACCCCAGCCCAAATTTGGAGGAAGAAGTCCACCGGTGAACATCAACGCCCACAACAGCAACGAACAACACACCACTAGGAGTTGCCTCGACTTCAACGCCGGACGTAACAAAGGACAGCTCGTCCGTGCAGGTGAAACCCCAACCTTCCCAACAATCAACAGTTCTAGTTCCAGCAGCCGGGCTATCCACAGAATCCACTTGCGGACACTAAAGAAACCGAGGAACAGTAGCAACAACTGTCGGCTCTTTTCCCGGCTCTCAACGTCAAGGAGCTCGTCCGAGAAGTGGTACGGTCCTCCCAGGGCCAAATTATCAAGTAAGTCTTAATAGTTTCTTAAATAAAATTTTAGAGAAAGTGCGAGGATCGGACAAACTCCCCGTGCCTCATTCCGACGCCCTCGACCAGAGGATAACTAAACAACGCGAGGAAAGACTCGTACAAATTGAAAAATTGAAAGAGGACTCTAACCGTTTTAAAGAGGAGAGTGTCCAGTTCGCAGAATTCTCGGCCGTGTTATTGAAGATACAAATAGACAAGGCCAATGTTAGACAAGGCCAATGTTAGAGTAAGAGCCTTAGATGTAAGCACAGACTCCACCACCGACCAAGCCGACCAACCTACCGACCAGCGGAAAATTTATTGCTCGGTTGGGTGGAAAGTTTCCTAACGGAGGCCAGCTTAGAAGAAAATATTGATAGTCCACTGGTAGGAAAACAAGTAACTACGCCACGCACAATGGCAGACTATGCAAAGGTGGTTAAACTAACTGCGTAACTTACCAGGAACTGGTAAATAGGCTCATAGCAGCTCACCAAAACCCTTGCCAAACGCTAACCGCCTTCACGGCTAGAGTGAAACAATTGCTGGCTCTCTGTAAAGAGGCCGCACAAACCAAATACAGAGCTGCGGCCACCCCAGCTGTTACAACGCAGCTGGAGGACTTCGCGAAGAACGCAATCCGCAGAGGGGTTATGAATCCGCACCTATGCTAATATCTCCTCACCGTTACCGATGGCACCCTCGAGGAGCTGTCACATAAAGCACTCGACATGGAGAAGCTGCACCAGGGCGCCCAGTTCACGCAAACCACAACAACCCAAGACTTTCCTACCCCGGTTGTTGTAGAACAGGGCAGACCTACCCCGGTCGCTATGGATACAACTGCCAGAATACGGGCATTCCATAGAACCCCATATACGCCTGCTCGCAACTTTCCACCGCAAACGTTTTACAGACCAGCACCACCTTTCAATTTCCGCCGACATACTCCGCCATACACGACTTCAACTCAACGCTCCATCCATTCCATCGAGGAATGCCGCCAAAAACAAAAATGTGACGCTAAGAGCCAGAGAAACGACGAGCAGTCGACCAAAAAGACCACGGATCGACACTAATAACTAAATTTTTTAACAAAGTGTCACCTCAGCCGCCCGAACCCTGTATCTCTACAGTTAGCTTTCCGTTGGATATTAGCCTGAGCGGCAATACCAAACTTGTAGTAGATACTGGCGCTGAGGTTACTATTATAAAAAAGAAAGTAATTAAAAATCCCGATGATATAAATACCAAAGAAACATACACATTACAAACACCTTTTGGTACCGGAAAGACGCTGGGAACATGCCAGGACAATTTTACATTAAAGAATAACATTCCCTGCAATTTTCAGGTTATAAAAAACCTACCCTATCTCTCCGACGACGGCTTGCTTGGAAATGACTTCCTAGCAAAGAATTGTAACGTTGAGGACCCGAATAAGGCGTTGCGATTCCCTCGAACGGAAAACAACCCTGAGGAATATTCTGTTCCATTAATAGCTGCTTTTGATAACCCCTGTTCTGAGGAAGTGGTCAAAGGGAATGCCCAAGCAGATAGCGCAGAGCCCAGACAGGCCGATCTGACAATCTGTGGTATTTCAAGAGTTTCTCAAGAGGAGAACAATGACCGCCGAATACCGGAATGCGAGATGGACAATCCGACTGAGAATGATTTGACCTGCGAGATGAGGCAGCATCAAGTACAGCTGAAAGAGCCTGTATGCATACCTGCTAGGTCACAGATCATAGTCGGAATTCCTTTGCAGTTTAAAAGCAGTGTCTGTTGGATTTATCAACACACCCAATTCATAAGTAGTTCTGACTACCATTTGTCTGCATCTAGACCCTGCCCACAACTGCACCGTCGTCCAACTAACACAGGATCATGAGGAGATAAACAAACAGAAAATCCCAAAAAAAGGAGAACGCGCAGAGGCCGCTCACGTGAAAACCGGGAATTACGGTGACACGAAACCACCAGCTCCCACGCTGGAACCAAAGGAAAGGAAAACATAATAAAACAAACGTCGACGGAGCTCACCTTGACAGAAGGAATAACGATGGCAAAAGCCCATTAGCTCCCACGCCCTTCTCAAAATAAAACTTCGAAACACGTCAACAATGAAAGCGAGCTCACCACAGGGACGGTATCTTCGGAAGCTCCAAAATTAACTTTCACAGTAAGTAAACCATGGCGAAAGAGCCCATTAGAAGGCGATAGCCTCCTCAAATATGGCAACTTACGGCGGTTCAGAAGCCCCAAATAAAAATAAAGATAAAAATATTTCTAGCGCCGAAAAAATTGCTACTTTATAGCATATCAAATATTTTTCCCGTAGTGTGAAGACCCAAATAATAACAAGCGATATCACAACTCTGTTACGAGTATAGTGATATCTTTTTCCTCGAAGGTGATCGGCTCACTTTCACAAACGCCATCACCCTTTGTTTTGTTTACCGCAGCGCGAAGCTTTTTCCGTGCTGCCAAGATTCAAGGTAAAATAACGTGCCCAGAGCAGCCTCACTCTGGGTGATAATAAAAGGCTTGGTTTCACGTTAACTTTATGAATGAAAAAGCTTTATTTCAGAATTATATTTATACAAAGTTTTATGCTAACTTAAATGCTAGGTCTTCAAATTGACAAGTTTACTCAACCTACATAAAGTGCAATTTTTGCATTTTCCGGCGGTTAATGCTCTGCTGATAATGTTTGAGTTTTCCGGCGGTTAATGCCCTGTTAATTGGATTGCTGACTGGCTTGGTCAATAAATTAATTTCTTGAGGTTGCTGACATACTCCCGGCCGTTGAAGATCGGTGATGTTCAACTGACCTTGTCCTAGCTGGAAATTGGAACGACGTGGTGGAGGTTCTGGTTTTGCATCTTCGTTGGTGGGTTTGCGAGATCTTCCTCTATGATGTAGTAGCTCGTTCGTTTGGAGTTGTTGTATCACAGTTTTTAACTGGCTTATATCTTCGGTGTTATTTCGCAATAACAGATTGACTGGAGTCGTCTTAACTTCCTGTTTGCTGAGTTGCTGTAAGTTGTTTAATATCGAGCATAATTGAAGGGATGAGTGAGTGATGCAGCTTACTAGAGAACTGAATGTGGGATGAAATAGTTATTGAGCACTCCGGACTGTACTAGCGACAGGAAAGAGTGCTGTCAAAAGAACGCCTAGTAAAAAATTGAGAATTGCAATAGTAATCGCGGTAGTATATAGAGGAAATTAATTTATCTGGTGAAGGACGCTATCGCAAACTAGTGTGAATAAAGGTGTTAGGAGAAAGGACTCCGTAATTAATTAATAGTGGATTGTTAGCAGGAGTAAACATAACCTCACTTGCAAAAACGTGATCAAATTCAGACATTCGGAGCATTCGGAACTCCGAAAGCTCCCAAAGCTCCGGTTTGTGCACCAAATATTGATGTAAAAAGGACAGGTTGGCTAAAAAATTGACTAATAAGCTGGAAATTGGGCTAACAAAATAAAATTGAATGTTTTACATCACAGACAAATTACGAAAATATACACATTATAAGTAAACATACAAACGGAGACAAACAAATCAAATACATATAGATTCATAAATAGGGTAGATAGATTAGGAATAATTAGTAGAATTAGGACTAACAGTAGTAGAATTACTAACAAAATAGGTTAGGAAGGGAAGGGTAGATTAAGAAATAGCATAGGATAATTTAACTAATAGAGATAGAATAGAATAGGTAAAATAGGGTAAGCTTAAGAATAGTAATACCTAATATAGGGGACAAATAAATAACAGGCGGAGAAAATCTTAACAAAGGGGAATAAATTAAAATACAGGAAGGGAAAGTAACAAGAGGAAGGGGCCTGCAAAGCAGGCAAGATGGGGCCGGAAGGCCAGGGGAATTACTTCGCGATTCTGAGGGACAACCCAGGATCGCAAAGGCCACCCCAAAAAAAGAAGCGAGGCTATACTAGCCTTGACAGCGATTTTCCCACACTTAAAGTAACAGAAAGGTTGGAGGTTGACCAACCGAAGTATGTGACAATACAAAGTGCTGAGCCAGGCAAAACAATGGACATTTATAACCTGTTCCTTGTGGCCAAGAGTGTAGACTCAATCTCTACACTGTATAAAAAGTGTACCCACCTTAAGGATGGTAGTCTTCTGCTTCTCTGCAACAATCAAAAAGTTGCAGAGAAATTTATTAATATAAAAAAAATGGGGCCCATACCAGTCAAAGTCGAACTCAATACAAAATTAAACTCGACCAAAGGGACAATATATTACAGGAAACTTAACGACATGACAGCTACTGAAATCGCAGAAGGTCTGGGACCGCAGGGGGTAATAGAAGCATTCCAAGCCAACCGAACTATAGATGGCAAGCAAACCCCTTCAGGCCTGGTCATACTTACGTTTGATAAGTATACCCCGCCGAAATACATCAAAATAGGGTTCGAAAGGATTGAGGTTAGGGAATACATCCCTAACCCAATGAAATGCAGAAAGTGCCAAACCATGGGCCATACTGTAAAATACTGCACTTCTTGGGATGAGATTTGCGAGACGTGCGCGCTTGCGAAACCCCACGAGGGACCCTGCACTTGAAAGGCATGCGTAAACTGTAAGGTGGAAGGGCATGCTTCCAGTTACAAGAACTGCCCGAAGTATCTACTACAGAAGGAGTTCTTGAAATTGAAGCAGCAGCACCACTGCACCTTGTACGAAGCTAAAAAAATTTTCTACGCATTAAACCCTGCAGCAAGCAAGCCAACTTTTGCACAAATAGCTAACGCAAACCAGCATGTACCTACTACAGGGTTCACTGGAGAGTTCGATTTCGCGCAAGTAAAAAATAATATCCCCACGAAGGAGCAGTTTAAGCAGATCTTGGCCATGGCACAAAAGACACTAAACATAAATGCACCAATACAAGTAACACCAAAACCAATTCCACAAGCAACAGTGCAAATACCAACGACGCAATGGCAACTACCGACACTACAAACTGAAAACATAAACAAACAAAACATAACAACACAAATACAAAACGAACAGACCCCTAAACGAAACACATTAACGCAAGAAAAGGAAACTCTTCAACAAAACACTATAGAACAAACTCAAACACAAAAAACGATAGCACCATCTCAAAAAATTAAAAAAATCAAAGCAAAAAAAGAAATCTCAAAACCACAAACATACACGGAAATAAAAGAACAGGTGGTTACACTTACAAGTGATGTTACACTTACAAGTGAGGGAACTGAGGTTACGCCTAAGGCCTGCACTTCGGTGACAACCAGCCCTATACTACAAAACATGCAACAACAAAACCTAAAACATAACGAAGCAATGGAACATATTAAAATTATTAAAGAAAATAGAGAAAAATCTAATCCAATTGAGAAGAATATCCAAATGACACCCAACACAATGACGAACTTGATCGCGGAAGCTCTGACCGGCCGGGCCAGCGAGATTCACGACGTAAATGCCGTGAGTTGCGCGGGACCAGACATACGGCTAAGGACAGAGACAGACGTGGTAGAAATTGAGGAAGACGAAGCTATGCAAGAATAAAGGATAGAGAACCAATAACCCTAACTCTTCAAAACCATGGAAGACATAACTATCCTTCAATGGAACGCCAGAGGTTTATATAATAGTCTCCCCCATCTACAGTTGCTAGTTGCACAATATAAACCTCAAATCATTATCCTACAGGAATCAAACATCCTGGCAGGGGAAGAGCCTGAACGGCTAATAGGATATAACTTTGTAGGTACAAACAATGAGAGGCAAACCAGGCACGGCGGTGCTGCCATCCTGGTGCACACAGGACTCTCCTTCACGGAAGTAGAACTGTTAACTTCGCTAACTTGCTGTGCTGTAAGAGTCCAATCTAAACCCGCATTAACAATAGCCTCCATATACATTGAGTGCGACCGGGAGCTAAGCCAGGCAGACCTTGAGCGATTGACTCACCAACTACCGGGACCTATAATTCTTGGTGGCGATTTCAATGCACACAGCCCCACTTGGGGCTGTGTGGATTGGAATCGGAAGGGCAGGGTCGTCTCGGACTGGCTGGGGGAAGCCCCCTTGGTACTACTCAATGATACATCCCCAACCTATCTTTCCAATTTTAATACTTTCACATCCATAGACCTATCCTTAGCCTCTCCCAGTATCACACCCTTACTTACTTGGACCGTGCACAGCAACCCAGAAGGAAGTGATCACTTCCCGATTATCATAAAAGCTGAAAATGCCACCTAAAGCTATAAAACTATCGCTAGATATAAAGAGCGCAAAGCTGATTGGGGAAGGTTCCGTGCACAGCACAAAAAGCGAAAGATCTACCCACAGCGGACAATATTTAACAGAGAAGCTGCTCTAATCGGGAAGACCATCAGGATGGCAGCATCGCAGTGCATACCATCTGGTCACCCAGCCCCTCATAAACAACCACATTGGATGAGCTACGAAATCAAAAAGCAAATCAGGGTCAAAAATAAAGCCTGGAGAACGTTTCAGAGGCACCCTACGACGGAGAATGCTATCTCCCACCGTAGGGAATCGGCAAAATCCAAGAGGATGATAAAGATCGCGAAAAAGAAATCCTGGGAGATATTCGCAAACTCCATAGATCCTTCTATCAACCTCGCCGATGCATGGAAAAAGGTCAAATCCTTTTATGGAAATAAAACACCATCCATCCAACCTAGATTTGAACGGCCGAACAATTCACGATTCCATGCAAATTGCCACTGAATTAGCGAATTCATGGTCACATTATGCTTCAGACAGCAACTTTTCCCAAACAGTCATCTCCCAAAAACACACATTCAAATTAAGTGACCTACCATACGCGCCAGACCCCAACAGAATCCTTACAGACCGGATTACCTTTCAAGAACTAACAAAAACGCTTAGTAATTGTAAAGGTAGTGCACCCGGTCACGACAGAATTTCCTACGGCATGTTAAAAAACGCCGACTTGTTGCTACAGCACAAAATTCTGGAACTGTATAACAGGATCCTGAGCAGGGGATACTATCCCAGCTCATGGAAAATTGTGATACAGATCCCACTTAGGAAAAAGTCGAACACATCGTCAAGTTTAATAACTCCAAAGGATCTCAGACCAATATCGCTGCTACCTTGCATATCGAGGCTCTTCGAAAAGGTCCTGGGTGCAAGACTGGGACTGGTGATAGAGGAGGCACTGTCCACACATCAGCACGGATTCAGGGGGAGACGAGGGACCACCTCGCTCCTTTTGGAACTAGAGGCGTGTGCTGGGCGGGCCTTGTCTGGAAAGAAAGAGTACCATGTCCTATCCCTGGATCTGGAGAAAGCATACGACAGGGTATGCAGCCACATTATAATCAAACAATTACTAATCTGGGGAGTAGACAGAGCATTCTGTCACCTCATCCAAAATTTCCTAAAAAATAGAACGCTTCGAGTTAGGGTAAATGGGTTTCTATCTGGAACTCGTGCATTGCACAATGGACTTCCTCAAGGGTCACCACTGTCAACGACATTGTACAACACGTATCAACACGGACTGACAACACTACTTGACGATCAACACGACATAAACTACTTTACGTACGCTGACAATATAATACTAGGGACAGCGAAAGACAAACCGAACGAAGCCTTAAGAAGGGCGTTTTTTAAAATACAAGCATGGTGCTCGGAGACAGGTGCATTGCTACCAATAGAGAAAGGAGAGGCCATCACCTTTAGCAGGAAAAGAGCACCAACGTCTAACCCTATTAGTTTCTATGACGTGCAAATAAGTAGAGCAGGGACACTCAAAATATTAGGTTTAACATTTGACAGGAAACTGACATGGCGACAGCATACAGAAGCAGTCTGTAATAAATTGACACGGATAAATGGACTAGCGAAGTCACTGGCCGCAAAAAATAAAGGCGCGTCAACATCTAGCATTTTAAGGATTACTAACACCTTACTAACCGGACATATAGGGTACGGACTGCTTCTGTATGGTAGGACAAAACAGACATACTTAAAACGAATACAGACAAACATAAATAAGACGATACGAACGGCAACAGGGATGCTGAGGACAACACCTATCCCAGCACTCTCAATAGAAGCAGGTGTAAGCCCAATACAGGATAGGGTCCTGAAGGCCCAGATAAATTTTACAGCCAGGCACCATATGGCGTACAAAGGACCACACAGGATAACAATTGACGCCTACCTACAGGAACAAGCTCAAGGCAGAAGGTCAACAAGCAACGCCATAGAGGAAGCCATAAATATAGCACATAGGCTAAGTATACCTATAACCCCACCTCCTGAAACCCCCCCTGAAAACCCCCGTATAATGTCCCTTGCGGCCGTGCACTCGGGGACGAACAGACACAAGACGCGACAGACGTACAGAGCGGAAGACCATCGAAGGTTACACGCGGAAACACTAGAACAGTGCAAAGGGAAACACATAACCTACACGGACGGTTCAAAAACGGACACGCAAGTTACGGCAGCTATGATAACTAAAGCCCCGGGAAATGACCAAAACATCAATGTTCGAAGGACGGTCATGCACCAAGACGCCTCAGTCTTCGAGGCAGAATTGGAGGCCATAATAATGGCCATAAAGCAGGCCAAAGAAGAAAGAGAGCCGACGGTAATTTTCTCGGACTCCAAAAGTTGCATAGAGGCGATTAGCAACCACGCCAACACAGAACCCCTGATTATCTGGGCTAGACAATCCCTTATAGCCGAAAGAGGGAAAATAGAAGTGCAGTGGATCCCAGGACACCAGGGAATCCCCGGAAATGAAGCCGTCGACCAAGAGGCCAAAATACCGGTCAATGAAATGGAAGAGCGTTACGTCCCGCAAACACAAGCGTTCATCAGGCGAGTTGGACTAAAAACCCTACAAGAAAGGAAGGAAAGAGCGTGGGAATCAAACAGCACCTTCCTTAGAACACACTGGGAAAAAACAACACCCCCAAAGTTCCCGATAAGCATGACAAGGAAGGAGACAATGAAGCTTATGAGACTGCGAACTGGCCATACGCGGATGACGCACCAGCATTTATTTGACAGAACACCAAATCCGGGATGCCTAAGATGCCAACAGAGACTAACAATAAAACACGTACTGAACGAGTGCGCGACCACAAGGGAGATTCTTCAGGGCGAAATCCCACCCCTGCCCCAACTCCACGATTTTTAGTACACGAATTTTAGTACACTTAAGGAAATTTTAATAGAATTAGGAATATATAATAGGCTATAACATTTAACATTAATTGTAATTTCCTTTTTATTTACAGAAGGAAATAAGATTAATAATTTATAGATAAAACTGAATTGAAAATATAATAAGACACTAAAAAATGAAATGAAGAATTGAAACACAATCAAAAACATGATGATGATAGATGGAATCAAAATATAAAAATATAAAAAAAAAATGTTAATATAATATAAATAAAAAACTAAATGGATTACACAAAATAAATAAATAGAACTAAGTACCAAATAAATAAATAAGAGTTACAGAAATAAAGTAAAAAAAAAAAGATTAACAATAATTATTGAAAGGATTAAAAAAAAAAAAATTTGTAATTAAGTATTAAAATATAAAATAAGATTATAAAATTAGGAATCAGCAACAAACTTTATAAGGACGCGCTGTATGGACTTGTCTCCTAAGCGCTTAGGTTAGTTAGCTATATACTTAGGGTATTTGCTAATAAAATAATTTGAATTTGAATTTGAATTTAGTTATTGAGTTCTGTTTAATAATGCAACTTGATTTGAATGATAATAAACCTAGTCCTTGTATGATTGTTTGATATGTTTGAATACCACATACTATACTGAGTACTGTTTTTTGTTCGAACGAGTAGATCCAGTTGTTTGGATCGTGAAGCTGAATCCAAGAAGGCATTGAATTCGTTGATTCTAATTTACAGCTCTCCGGCAATTTGATATTTTGATTCAGTAGGCTGAGTTCACATGTTGCTTCTCCAGCTGACTTGTGGAAAATTGTATGCTCTTTGTTGCACACAAATACATCTTGAAGAGTTGTTGCGCATCTTGAGATTTTCTCATCTGTCATCATGTAATAATAGTTGCGATGTAGGCTCACTGCAATGAAGTCAGTGGAGATCTTCACCTGATGGATATCGTCATCAATTTGGACTGCAATTGGTAATAGTTTAAATATTTGGAATATTTTCTTGTTTACTAAAGGTAAGTAAATGTTGAATAATACGTATTCCGTGGTGACTCTTGTTTGAACCGTCATTAAGCTATAAAGTTGTAGGAGATCTGCGTGGTCTGCTGTACCTGGTATTGTTAAGGTTGATGGAATATTTTCTCTTATAACAAAGAGTTCCTTCCGAAGTTGTTCACTGGTGAGTAGCAAAGGATTGATTTTACCTATGGCAATTGGTTACGATGTCTATCAATGCTGACTGCAGTTGTTGAAAATTAATCATAACTAAAGTTAAATAAATAGAGATTGTGTTGAACGTTTGTAAAAGTTCTTGTTCAGATAAAACCTTATTTGTATTTTGGATCGCTTTTTGTACTTCAGTTAAGTAATCATTTATCCTTGCGAATTGCTTATCTGAGAATTCGCGATCTTTCTTTATAATGTTTTCAGTGGAATCAATGATAGAAGTTTGGTTCTTGATTAATTCCAAAACATGATTTTCATTCTGTTATACTCTTTCAATCGTCTTGGACATTTCATTGGCGTATTCTTGGTCAAGAATTCCGAACAGCTTGTTACCGATCGTTCCAACAATGTCGAGCGGTGATCGTTTAGTCCTCATATCATTACCGTTTCTCCTCAGTAATATTATGTTGTTGGTTCCTATTACATTTAGTTGACGATTAAACTGTGATAAAATGTGTTGACAGTAGTCAGGTGATTGAAAGCTATTGCAAATATTTTTAAGTTTTTCAAGTTGGTTGCTGAATTGAGTTATATCCTTCCAATAGTTGTTTAAGTTATAGTAGGGCATAATATTCCAGCGATCTGTTACCATTGACATTTTTGCGACGTCTTCGAAGTAGATTAGTGGTCGATGTGTCCATGAGCTAATTTCTACTACATTGTTAACCTTTGAAGGCTTGGTTGGTGCGAAAGGGATTGTGATAAGCACTAGAAACAAATTTAGCAAGCTCATGTGAGGTCAGGAAATGCGTTTTCTACGCTTGACTAATGGTTGATTTTTAGCAGCTGAATCTGCTCTATGTTTGCTATATTTTAGTAGTGCAGTCGAGGGCTTGAACGGAACCTGTAGCCCTGACTCATTAATTGGCAAAATCTTGCCCGTTTTGTGCTTCGGTTGTTGAATTCTTCCTTGACTAATATTATTATTTGAGTGTGGTTTTTCTCGGTTTGTTTCTATCGAGGACATAATTTATGGATTGCTCTTTTTAAAATACCTTTTTCAGTTTTCACTTCCACGACACGTGATAGGTTGTCTGGTCCTTTGAATGCTTCAGATACTCTTCCCAGTGGCCATTTCAATGGTGGTGTATTCTCCTCTTTGAGAAGTACGAGTGCTCCTGGTTTAATTCCTTCGGTTGTTTGTTGCCACTTCGTTCTTTCTTGAAGCTGTTGCAGATATTTTTTTCTCCACTTTTTCCAGAAATTGCTGCGCATTGATTGAACTAATTCCCACCTTTTGAGAAGTGTGCAATTTTGATTTCTTAAATAGGGGTCTATCATGCTGGTGATTGGTTCTCCTATCAAAAAATGTCCAGTCGTAAATGCCTGCAAGTCGTTTGGATCACTAGAAAGAGAAGTAATAGGTCTTGAGTTGAGCACTGCTTCGATTTCTATTAGCACTGTGTTAAGTTCTTCGTAGGTAAGAGATACACCAAGAAACACTCTTCGAAGATGGTGTTTTGCTGCCTTCACTGCCGCTTCCCATAGGCCGCCAAAATGTGGTGCTCTTGGAGGAATAAAACACCATTGAATATATTCATCCGCACAATATTGGGTCAAGTTTGTTTGAAATTCCTCTTGTGAGAACAAATGCTGTACTTCCTTAAGCTCATTTTTGTATTTTGGATGGTCTACCTCGTCGTCCAATGAAACGTTTTAAAGCTCCTAGAAAGGCATCTTTTGTAAGATCTGATACGAGTTCCAGATGAACTGCTCTTGTTGTAAAGCATACAAAAACCGCAATATAGGCTTTAGTGGGTCGCTTTCCCTTAATCTTGTAGTGTATTTCAATTGGCCCGCAGATGAACAGCTCTCGTTGTAAAGCATACAAAAACCGCAATATAGGCTTTAGTGGGTCGCTTTCCCTTAATCTTGTAGTGTATTTCAATTGGCCCGCAGAAGTCGACTCCTTTGTTGAAGAATGGTCTAACCGGCTGCACCCTTTCAGCAGGTAGATTTCCCATGAGTTGGGTAACAAATTTTGGCATTAAACGAGCGCAACGATCGCAATTGTGCACAATTGATTGTGCTAGATTCTTTCCCTGAGTTAGCCAGCGTGAAGATGTTTTTCATGAAGTTCTTTAATGAGTAGTTTGACGATTTCATCTTTATGTGGCAGTAATATGGGATGTTTAGCGTCGAACGGTATGTCTGCAGCTTGAAGTCCTCCTCCTACTCGTAGAACGCCATTGTTATCTAAAACTGGAGTCAATGATTTTATTTTGCTAGAAGAATCTATTGAGTGTTGTTTTGAGAGTTGCTCCAATTCTTTGGTAAAGTGCTTATTCTGTAGTTCTATTATGATAATGATAAGTGCTTCTTGAAGCTCCTCTGGTTGCAAAGATCTATCGTTTGTTCGTGTATGTTTAGACCTAACGATGTTTTTGAACCGTAGAATGTATGCTATAATGTGTTGTAGAAATTTAAATGAGTTTTTATGATTAATAGACGATATAATGCCTATTGTTCCGGTAGTTGTAATTAGTACTGATTTCTGTTTTCGAATCTCATCTTCTACAACAAATTGCTCTTGTGGTGGTCTTGGCCAGTATTCTGGATCATTCTTTAAATACTCTGGTCCTTCAAACCATATCCTTGAAGTTAATATTTTTCTTGGTGTTAGTCCTCTAGACGTAAGGTCAGCTGGATTATGTTTTGTTGGAACATACTTCCACCAGTCCTTCTGAGTATGTTCTTGTATATAAGACACTCGATTGGCCACAAAGACCTTAAAGGTTGAACTTTCTGAATTGATCCACGACATGATGATCATAGAATCTATCCAACAGTATACGGTGTCGATTGAAATTTGTAATGAATTTTTAACACGTTTGACCAATTTTACCATTAAATGCGCTGCTGCTAATTCAAGTCGAGGCATTGTTACCAGCTTGCTTGGGGCGACCTTTGATTTTGCCATAGGAGGTTTATTGAGACCTGGCCTTTTATGTCTGTGGATCGGAGGTAAATTGCTGTGCCATAGGCCTTTTCACTAGCATCCGAAAAAGCATGAATTTCAACGTTCTTCCGTATATCTGTTACCAGAACATGTCGAGGTATCTGAAGGTCTTTCAAATATTTTAGTTCTTGTCGAAAGGATAGCCATCTTGTTTGGGGTTGTTGTGGGATGCTTTCGTCCCAGTTTAATTTTAATCTCCATAATTCTTGCATAAAGATTTTTCCCATATCCCCTAAAATTGAACGCTTCGTTATTCGTTTATTATCTGCAGGAGTAATTTTAATTTAAAAAAAAAAATTTATCCGAACTAGGAGTCCAAATTAGTCCAAGCGTTTTAACTTGACCTTCTCCGTTATCGCCAATATTAATCATGGTTTCTATATCTTCCTTGGGTATAGAATGGAGTAATCTCGGATGATTTGCACACCATTTCCTTAGAGGAAATTTACTCTCAGTGAGTACCTTCCTCAGTTCGGTTTGAAGAGTTAAAGCCTCATGAAGACGGTCCAGTCATTACATTGTCGACGTAAAAATCGCGCTTTAAGACCTTTGAGGCTAAAGGATATTTATCTACTTCTTCTCCAGCCAGACGATGCAGGCATTTAATAGCCACGTACGGTGCTGAAGCCGTCCCATAAGTGACCGTTTGCAAACGGTAGTATTGTAATTTTTCAGATGGCGAATTTCTTCAAACTATCATTTGAAATCTTCTATCGTCTTCAGCTACGAGAATCTGTCGCTACATCTTGGTTATGTCTGCCGTGAACACATATTTGTATACTCGGAAACGTAGCAAAATATCAAAGAGTTTGCTTTGAATTGTTGGACCTATTAACAGAATATCGTTAAGTGAAGTATTAGTGGAAGACTTACATGATCCATCAAAAACTACTCTTAGTCTTGTGGTTGTGCTGTCTGGTTTGAGCACGCAATGATGAGGTAGGAAGTAGTTGTGTTCTGGTATGCTATCAACTGGTTCCATGTGTTTAAGATTAATAAGTTCTTGCATGAACGCGCTGTATTCCGCCTTCAAGGCTGTACTCCGTTGTAATCGCCTTTCTAAACATAAAAATCGTCGTATAGCTATGTGTTTTGAATTTCCTAGTGTGCTGGGGGATTTTGAGAATGGTAGTTTGACAACAAACCTTCCTTCTTCGTTTCTGTAAGTATGTTTGTTGAAGTGGGTTTCACAATCTTTTTCTACTAGTGTCATTTGTCTTTCTGTCGTATCGCATTCCTCTAAAGCCCAGAACCTTCCCAGTTGTGTTTCCAAGGACGTTGTGCTGATTCCGCAATAGATTGGAGATTGACGAGTCTTACGGTTAACTTTACCGAGAACGATCCATCCAAATACAGAATTCTGTAAGCTTGGAAGGTCCTATGCAATTTTAATTTGTCCAACTGACATTAGATCACAGTATATCTCTGCACCTAAAAGCATATCTACATGTCTGGGTTTATAGAACTCGGAATCTGCCAGTTGTATATTGTTTGGAATTGGCCAACGTGCAATGTTAAAGATTTGACTAGGTTGATCTGAAGTCACTTCTGGAAGTACAAGAGCTTCTATTCTTACCGAAAATTCATTTAGTCTTGAATGAATACATAAGTTTACTCTACCACGAATTTGTAATTTCAAGTGCCCTATTCCATCAATCTCTGTTTTTTGAGAAGCGGTAGGAATGCCAAATTTTTTGACAAGACGCTCTGATATAAAATTCAGCTGCGATCCTGAATCTAAAATTGCCCTACAGTTTGTTTCTTCTTCATTGTTGTTTTCCACATTTATTATAGCAGTACCAAGGAAAACATAACCAGATGTTTTATCATGTTCTTTAAATGCTGCGTGGACAGTCTGATTCTGGCTTTCCTGTAATGATGAGTTTTCTCGTTGATCATCATAGTGCAGCAAAGTGTTGTATCGAGAATTGCACTTCAGACATCCTCGTGATGGGCATGCTGTCAAATTGTGTCCATTTTTAAGGCAGTTTATACAGCAATGTAGTCTGCGTGTTATTTTTAGTCGCTCAGTCACAGGTGAATTGAGAAAAACGTTACAATTTCGTAGACTATTGTGTTATTTTTTGCAAAGTGAACATGTTGCTACACGTTTTCCAGTGAACAGACTTGAGTGTCTTTTAATGTCTGTGTCCTTTATGTGCCCTTTCTTCTTCTTGTCACCTAGAGTTTCTAGTAATTGAAATCTAGATTCAAGAAATTTTAGAAAAGAAGTTAAGGTTGGAATTTCACGGGGGTATTCCAATGTGTGCTCAAATAGGCGATGAGTTTCTCTATCGATTTTCTGCATTAGTAAATGAAGCATTATGGCATCCCACTTGGTTGTATCAATACCTTGATTCTGGATACCTAGAATTGCTTCATTTACGGTATCGTGTAATCGTTTTAGTGCGCTGGCCGATTCTCCATTCATGCTGGGAATCGATAACATGCTATTGAGAAAGGTGGACACGATGAGTCGCTTGTTATCATACCTGCTATTCAATAGATCCCAAGCTGCCTTGTAATTCTCATCTGATACCTGCAAATGTTGAATTAAACGACTTGCTTCTCCTGTTAAATTAGACTTTAAATAAAACATCTTTTGTGAATCGGCCATGGGCTGTAGATGGATGAGATTTAAGAATAAGTCATGAAATTAATTCCATTTCGAGTAATTACCTTCAAAGATCGGTACCGTAATTTTAGGAAGCCTAACTAATGATTGCTGGGGATGCTCAGTGTTATTAGTATTATGGATAGTTCCAGTTTGTTGATCTGGATGCTGACTGGATTGGCTAAAGTTTTCTTCTAGCTCTCCATTGAGATCTTCGTACACTGTTTTTACTTGCGAGAAGAAATCTTCCTCGAAGTATGGGTGATTGGGATTTTCTTCTTCGTAATTCTGAAGCTCTGCGTGACGAGTGGTGAAAATTGTCCATTCTTTCCTCAGATTATCTAACCTACTCTTATGGTAACGAATGGTTTTCCTTTTGATTTGAAATCCTTATAGTAATTCTCTAGCATTCGCTCTATGGCCTTGCCGGTCTTGGATTGTTCCTTGGATAATTTATCCATTTTGAAATTATCGGCTGTATACTGGCTGTAAAGAGAAGACGACAAATTAGAAACAGTTGTCTTGCTGCAGGTACGTCAAAACTTTGGAGGAAATCCAATGATCCAATGTGTGCTGCTTAAAGCTGCCTGGGTTGTTATGAATGAAAAAGCTTGATTTCAGATTTATATTTATACAAAGTTTCATGCTAACTTAAATTCTAGGTCTTCAAATTGACAAGTTTACTCAATCTACATAAAGTGCAATTTTTGCATTTTCCGACGGTTAATGCTCTGCTGATGATGTTTGAGTTTTCCGGCGGTTAAATTAATTGGATTGCTGACTGGCTTGGTCAATGACTTTAATTTCTTGAGGTTGCTGACACCCTTGATATACCATTGGTGGAAACCAAGCACCAATCAACCAGAAGATGTATCGTTTGCCAGAGACGCAACAAAATGTAATAAATGAACAGCTTAGCGAAATGTTAGAAAACGACATAGTGCAGCCAAGTAAAAGCCCTTGGAATTCACTTATCCTAGTCGTCCCCAAGAAAGCGGGACCAGACGGTGAAAACAGGTGGCGCGTCGTCGTAGAAAGGATAGGAGATGCCTTTCCACTGACTCGGATAGAGGATATTCTCGACCAATTAGGTCATTCTAGGTATTTTACCAACGCTTAATGAATTTCATCCTAACAGTTTTACAAGGCTTGGAATGCTTTGTCTACCTAGACGACATAGTCATCTACGGTAAAAACCTTGCGGGCCACAATAACAAGCTCTGCAAATTATTCAATAGTTTGTTTATCTAGGACACAAGTGTTCCAGTTAGGGAGCACTCCCAGACCCCAGCTTGCGTCTAAACTTTCCCAGTTCCTAGACCCGTATAACAAGTTCAATTCTTCAGTGGACTTGCCAATTACTATCGAAAGTTCATCACTGGCGAGATTTCACCATAAACTTTCCGAATTCGATTATCAAATCGAATACAAAGCAGGAAAGTACAATACGAATGCCGATGCGTTAAGCTTCATTCCACGGGAAGTCAGCGAAGACACAAATGGCCAAAATTTAATAGTAAAAGCGCAAGTCCATCATAAAACGGTTTCGGACTAGGAGGATGAAATAACCTTTATTCGCAAAAATCACCTTAAATGTAACGCTGTGACCCAGCACCAAGCGAAATACGCTCAAATAGAGTCCAAAAGCCCCGAAGTACGGGACCACACGCCTCGCGAAAACGAAATAACGACGATGTTGTCGTAGATACTACGACCTGGAACACAGTAGGACTGCAACGGGTGTATTACTGAGGCAATCACTGAGCGAAGTTGAGTTCCCAGTGTTTTGCAAACTATTTTGTAGTCGACATTACACAGAGTAACTGGCCTCCAGTTTCCCATCCTCTGAAGATCCCCCTTCTTAGGTATTAGACGCATAACGCATCTCCGCCAACTTGACGGAAATTCGGTATGTCCAACCACTGCAGAATTAGAGACATCCAAAAGATCCGGAATCAAAAGATTCTGGAGTTATACCATCATAACCAGGAGAGTATGACGTCGAAGATCTTTCGTTACGGTAAGCATATCATCGAGAGTAAGCGTTCAGTCCAGGAATTCTCTACTTTCATCAGAGAAAGTAGGAACATGATGAAAGAATTCATCGTTGGACGAGAATGTTGACAACGTCGATGCAGCATAAAGCCGCGTATAGTAGTTGCGAATATAATTCGCAAGTTCCTCTCTTCGGCAAGAATCGAGTCTACTTCACAAGAAGCGGTACGATGTCGAGTTGTCTGGCAGAAGTACTCGGTCGGAGATTTGCCCTCTCGCAACCAGCGCGACTGGTTTTGGAGCACAAACTCCAAACTATGCTTGTAGTTTTGTGCTGTCAATCGTTCTTTAATAATAATAATATTAATCCCGCAGGGGGACTTCCATGAAGTCACGGGCTTGACAACCCCGCGGACCCCAGGAAAATCCAGGGAGAGTTTGTTCCCATATTGGGCGGCCGTTTTACTAAACCTGGTAGTAGGTATAAAATGCAACCCATTTTTCTATGGAGAATAATGAAACAATTGCCTCGGATCGGGGTTCGCTGAGGAGTCGGACTGGACTCAGACGCACCGAAACTCAGTCCTCCGTGTTAGACAGTGGAGCGAGTGGCACTGGCTCACGGGCTGGTAGGCCGTCCACAAGAATGTCCCCGGACCCTGCTCAAAGTGTTTCACAGACAGCACCTGAAGTGAATACCTTCATCATGCGCACATACTACAGGATAACGAATTTGGAAACAGACGTGACTGCATATCTACAGGAATTACATAGGGCATTCATGACGGAATACCCTAATACTAACGTCACAGAGCAGAGAATTGCCGACCAAAGACGAGTAATAGTTAGGAACAACCTACTTGCACCAAACATTCTGCAAGAGATTAAGGACCAAGTGTCTAGAAATCTGCAGAATAACAACACATTACACATAGCACCAAACACCAACATAACCCCGTATCATAACACATCGCAAAACCACACCGCGTCACCACACAATACCACACTCCCACGCGATATCTCACCGCCACATCACTTCACACCTTCACACCAAACTGTAAACATATCTTCTCCAAACAACAATAATACTGAGGAAATTTTGCATCCAGCCCATATCCACACAATCACACAAACCCAACACCACACTCATACTCAATAGCTCTGATCTAGTTCTTAGGAATAAGGTCAAACAAGCGTTTGAAGATGCACTCACAGAGTTTGCACACTTAAGCGCAACACAAAGTCACATAATATCAAAACAGGGCACATCTAAACAATTATCCAGCATTCTTGACATCTAGAATACGGACGTTCAGCCAGAGTACTTAACACATGACAGAACGTTTACTGAAGTGCATACAGCGATATATTGTGCTGCTGTTGCGGCTATCAGATGCAATGGTTCAAAGATGCGCAATCCAACTAATATCAACAACACGAACCTGAAAAACCGGCTTGGGAGAAACGACTGGAGAGACGAATCGACGGGATCCGTTGTGATCTCGGCCGACTTATCCAGTATAAACAGGGAAACAGAAGTAAGAGGGTAGTTAAAAAAGTTCACAAAATTTTAGAAAAACAAAAATTACACACAAACAGAGACACAATTAATACAAACATTACAATGCACATAGATACACTAGTTCAAAAACTTTCGGCACTTTCCACAAGATTAAAAAGATACAGAAAGTGTACGAATAGAAAAACGCAGAACACACAATTCATTTGCAATGAAAAAAACTTTTATAGATAACTTACACACAATCAAAACAATAGCCCGGCAAGTGAACTACCCTCCGAAAGAGATATGGTCGACTTTTGGTCATCTATTTGGTCAAAAGAAGTCCATCATAACCCCAATGCTGAGTGGATTGAAGCAGAAATGCAACGCGTCCAAGACATACCCAACATGCCAGAACCACAGATATCGATGGAGATACTAACGGATGTCATACAAAATACCCATAATTTGAAAGCACCAGGCACAGACAATATTCAAAATTACTGGTTCAAGAAGTTTACATCTACATATGCACCTCTTACACCACATTAATGGGAAAAATCTCATTAAGGCTTTAAACACGTATGCAACACCAATCCTTACTCATTCCTTTGAGGTAATTAAATGGACACAGACGGACTTAGAAACACTGGACAGAAGAACGCGAACGATGTTGACAAGGTACAGGGCACACCATCCTAACTCCTGTATAGAACGACTAACGCTGCAGAGGTGCGAGGGCGGTCGCGGCCTCATAGACATAAAGTCACTGCATTATAAACAAGTGAAGTCTATCAGAGAATACTTTTATAACAAAGAAGATAGTTCTCCATTGCATGCAGCACTGATTAAAGCCGACAACAAACAAACACCACTTGATTTGCACAACAGAATGCTGGATAATACACTAAACATAGCCACATACACAGAAAAAGCAAGCATGGTCACAGAAGTCTCTAAACGAAAGACATTACGCTGACTTGAACCAAAATCATGTCGGCAAAGATGCGTCGAACGCTTGGCTCAGTCGCGGTGATTTATTCCCTGAGACGGAGGGATTCATGCTCCGACGGTCATGCTCAAGACAAAGTCATTAACACGAAGAATTATAGGAAGCACATCCTTAAAGATGCGGGAGTTCAGGACGACACGTGTAGGCTTTGTGATTTAGCTTCTGAAACAATAGAACATATAACGGCTGGATGCAAACTCCTTACTCAAACAGATTACTTGCATAGGCACAACCAGGTCTGCAATGTCATACACCAACAGTTAGCCCTAAAACAGAACCTTATTACACCCGCCACATACACACCATATTACAAATATACACCAGACAGTGTTCTTGAAAATTTCACACATAAAATATATTATGATCGGTCAATAATAACTGATCGGACAATACACCACAATAGACCGGATATTACTCTCATAGATAAACACAGCAAAACAACATACCTCATTGACATTGCAGTACCCAACACCAACAATGTGCAGAACACTTTTAGGGAGAAGATTACGAAATACACAGAGTTGGCACACGAGGTTCAGCGGATGTGGAAAATGGACAAAGTGACTATTGTGCCAATCATCTTGTCTTCCACAGCCGTTGTACCGAAAACACTAATCACAAATATACAAGCACTAAAGTTACATAAAAACACTATAAACACACTACAGAAAGCGGTTGTTCTTAACACTTGCCGAACGGTTCGCAAATTCCTGAACTACGGACATGTAATAACAGCCATCATTCGTAATATTTCGCGCCATCTGGGTGCTGAAATGGGAAGTCAGTTTTACACACAATTTTAGAGTTACCAAGTACTTCTGTAGTTGTCGTCTCCATAAGCTGCCATGAATGATGTGCTTTTGCTAAGAAGAGGCATACATTTCATGACAGCTGCCTGAAGATGACAACTGCAAGAGGTAAGTGAAAAAAAACTTTTAACTTTATCCCTTTTTATCCGCGGCATCCTTTATGTGGAACGAAGGTAATATTCTATTTATTTATTGTAGGCAAACGATAAGTTCGAGAAGCCATCGGTCACGTTCAAAGTCTGGAAGGTACATAAATAAGTACTCAAACAGCAGATCACGATCAAGGTCTTACTCACCATACGATCGCAAAAGTTAAGAACGGCGAAAATCATAATCTCATAGTCCTTTATCTCAAAGACGAAGGCTTGTTGGAACAAGGGAACATCCTCAACATAGTTGCTGTTTAGGAATATTTGGATTGAGCATTTATACGACTGAACACAAAAGTTAGGAGATTTTCTCCAAATTTGGGCCAATCGAACGGGTGCACGTTGTTATTGCTGCCAAGAGTGGAAGATCTCGAGGTTTCTGCGTCGTATACTTTGAGAGCTCCACAGATGCCAAAGTTGCAAAGGAACAGTGCTCAGGTACGGAAATAGATGACAGACAAATTAGGGTTGACTATTCCATCACAGCGAGAGCTCATACACCTACCCCTGGAATATAAGGTTTTTGTTTATTTACATATTAATATATTTATATTTAAATTCTATAACTATTCTGAAGAATGCAAACAAACTGAAGGGAACTAAGGTGATTGTTCATAGAGACTACTCTTACACCATGAGATGCAAAAGACGAATACTACACAGATTGCGGCGTGACCTAAATAACTATGACAAAAATGTCAAAATATCAATCCGAGATGACAAAATGGTGATTGGTGGGCATCAAATCTCTTTGACTAACAATAAGTTAATGAATGGAAATGAGCCGGCTATGGATTTAGTTGTAAGTTACTTTCAACAAAAAGATGAAATCATTTCTTTGCTAAAAAAATTTGAAAGCAGTAGTAGTAGGGAATTTGCGCAATAGGTAATACACGTCTGTCGAGACAGAAAGCCTTCTCAATCTAGTCGCGATAAAGGTCATAATAATTTATTAAATTCTAATAAGATTAAGGCTGACAGTTTTGAATGTGAAAGTGTTAATTTTTTTGAATTTGAGGATAAAAATAATCTGAAAATACTCTCCTATAATATTGCAGGACTGAAAAGCAAATTAATTCTTCCGGGCTTTTTTGATTTCGTTAGGAATTTTGATGTGTTCTGTCTTTTTGAGACCCATGTTACGGAGCAACACTTTGATTACTATTTGAAATTTTTTGGTGGCTTTGATTTATGCTGGGGGAGTGCGGCAAGGAACTCCCAATATGGGCGGGCAAGTGGGGGCACATTCTAGGTATAAGAAAAAGTTTTAGTGAAGCAGGTATATGTAATTTTATGTGGATTTATAATCGGAACTGTATTAAACTTAAGTATGGATCAGATTGGATTTGTATTATACCTGTATATATTAACTGCTCAAAGTGGGAAGCTGATTTTGAATCCCTTGTTAATTTCAAAAATAATTTGGATCACGAAAATTGTATCCTCCTAGGTGATTTTAATGTCAGAATCGGGGAATGCCAACTTTTACCTGACGACTTAGATTTTGGTTCAAGAATAAGAAGTTATAGATTATCGAAAGATACTATACTAAATGCTAAAGGCAAAACTTTTTTGGAATTCTGCGACGATCATGGGTTATTTGTTTTGAACGGTAGAACCTTCGGTGACTTGGAAGGTCGCTATTCATATGTTGGGGGTAATGGTGCTTCGGTCAATGATATTATTGCCGTGTCGTATAACCTATCGGCTCTCATTAAAAGATTTACGATAGACGATCGAACCTTCTCGGACCATTTTCCTCTTTGCCTTGATTTATTACTCAGTAATGACAGTAGAATTGAGACTGAAAAAATTTTGACATTGCTACCTAAACTAAACTGGAACATTCAGGGCGCTGACAGATATCAACAAGCAATTGCTGAATTATGTCAAAGCAAATTTGGGGACAATCTAACATGCAGTGTCGAACTTTTGGTTGATATTATTAACCTAGCAGCACTGAAAACCGCTGGGGGTAAAACAATTTACAAACAAAAATGGTTTGATAGCGAGTGCCTACGTGCTCGAAAATTGTCATTCAAATGGCTTAACTTATTTCGTAAAACTAGTTCACAAGTAGCGAGAGAGTTTTACGTAAAATGTAACAAAAATTACAAATCGCTCTGTTTAACCAAAAAAGCTAAATATTATGCTTCACTTGGTGCGAGTTTAGATTCAGTCTGTGACACGAAAGCTTGGTGGAAGGCTGCTAAGGAGCTGCGAGGAAAGAAATTTGTCATTGGAGCTAGTGTGCATATTAACACTTTTAAACATTATTTTGAACTCCTCCTTAACCCTACAATAACTCATTCTTCAATACTATATGCTTCTCCTCTTATAAACATTCCTATGTTGGATAGGCAAATTGAAATGGATGAGCTTATTACCGTGCTGAATAATTTGAAGGATAACAAAGCTCCTGGAAGAGATCGAATCCCATATGAATTCTATAAACATGCTCCAGATGTTTTTTTGGACAATTTACTGAATTCGTACAACTACATTTTGGAAACAATGGATTTTCCACAAAGCTTTTCCTGCTCCGTTATCTTCCCAATTCACAAGAAAGGCAGTGTTGACATGGTTGATAATTATCGGGGGCTTTTCTTTATGGACGCAATTGTTTAAATATTCGCTAGTATATTATATAACAGATTAGCAGCCTGGGAAAATGAATACAAAATACTTTCAGAAAGTCAAGCCGGTTTTCGCGCTGGCTATTCTACTATCGACAATATATTTAATCTTGTGAATATAATTAAACTTTGCCAGGCTTCGAAGAAAAAGAAAATTTACGCATTCTTCGTAGATTTTAAAGCTGTTGTTCGTTGTTCTATAAGTTGCTTAATTGCGGAGTATCTTGCAGGATGGTAAGAATTTTGCAAGAATTGTATAAAAACACTAGAGCACAGGTATGGGACGGTACGCGTTTATCTGAGGTTTTTACAACATCTCGTGGAGTCAAACAGGGCTGTGTTCTTAGTCCATTGTTATTTGCGCTATTTATCAATGACATAGATGATGAAATGGAAACAGGAATTACAATTGGTGACATTCAAATCAAAGTCCTTATGTACGCTGACGATATCGTTATGCTCTCTGATGATCCAGTTAAACTACAGAGTATGATCATAAAACTTGAAGAATTTTGTAAAACTTGGAACCTAATTGTTAACCTTAGCAAATCTAAAATAATGATTTTTCAGAGAGGTGGAGGTAGGAGACTGCAGACTGAAAAATGGTTGTACGACGGCAATGAGGTTGATATTGTTAGTAAATACACCTACCTTGGCATCGTTTTAACACCTAAGCTTTCAATGGCAGAGCATATGAAGCTACGTCTTCAATCTGCTAAGGTTAGTGTAAATATGACGGATGTTAAGCTCTCAGAAAAATTGAAGCTCTTTAATGCAGTTAGTAGATCTGTTCTATGCTACGGCGCACAAGTGTGGGGATTTACCCCGTACGATGATGTGGAAAAGATGCAACGCTTCTTTTGGAAGAAGTTGCTAAAATTACCCCAACAAACTCCGAATTACGCGCTCTTATTAGAAACAAAACAATCAAGCTTATACATATATACATTAAACTGTCATTTCTCATATTTGCTCCGAGTTCTTTTTAGATATCCCTCTCATAGACTTCCGTTTAGATTAGCATGGTTAGCTGTTGAAAAAGAAATTTATTGGTACGAGACTTGGTTGGAATTATCGGAGAAACATAATATATCGATAAACCCGAGAGAAACCCCAATGCACAGTATTAAAAGAAGTATTGACGAAATAGTAAATGCTGAAGATGCTTGGATTAAACGTAAAGCAGTTGATAGAGCCCAATGTACGGTTAGACACGGTGTTTATGATAGGCTTAACTATAGCGTTGATCTGAATTACGTTAATAACGAATTTTCTTTGAAAAAAATAAGTCTTATTTTTAAATACAGGTGTGGTTTAATAGAATTAAATGCTAGTCCGTGGAGAAAAGTAGGAACTCGCATTTGCTTATTATGTAATTTATTGGAGGACGAAGACTTGCTGCACTTCCTTGGTGTTTGTCCCATCTTGGCCGAATTCCGCTTACAAAGCTGCGGTAAAAAAATATTATCAGAAAGGGAAGTTATTGATATGCTCAATGGTAGAAATAATTTTAATGATCTTATACATTTGGTTGCTACTGCTTGGAAGTATAGAGAATTTCTTGTATCCGAATTTAATTGTTGATCTCTTCTGTTCTATAAGATCTGTTTCTGTGCTAGTGTAGGTTTAATTTGCTTTTTTCCTTTTTTTTCCTTTTTAATTACTATATATAAGTTTTCATATTGATTTTTTAGGATTCTAACAGTATTTATGTTAGGTTTGAATTTTATGATTTTACATATAAGTTAGTCAATCTCGACAGACGGCCGTGAAGCCAATGTTGTATTTTATAGTTTAATAATTTCATTCCTTAATTTTCTTCTATACTTTTAAACTTTTTTAATTTGTGTCTTTATTCATGTATCTCAATTTTCTTTATTAAGTTTATCTTGGTTTATAACCAAAGCATAGGTTACTTAAGGAAATTATGTTGGAATTTTATATAAAAAAAAAAAAAATGTGCGAACGTGATTTTGAAAGTGCCGAAGAAAGTAAAGAAAAAGTGCCGTAAAAAGAAGAAAAATTTTTGTAAAAATATTAGCCGTGCCTAGGAACGCGTGAAATTGGAATTAGAGGAAAAAGAAGGGACATTTTGTAAAAATTGGTGAAAAAGACTGAAAACTTTAAGACTTTTGTGACGAGCGTAATTGTGACATTAGTGAAAGACACTTTAAAGAAACATACAGTTAAGGTTGTGTTACGTTTCATTGTTCTGTTTTTCCTTCTGTTTCTCATTTGATATTTTTGCCGTGTTACTATTTACATTCAGTTCTTCATATTTTTTGACAGCTTCGGCACTTTACATTTTCAAAAATTAATTAATTTATTGACCTGTCAAATTTATTATCGAGTCGGCGGAGATTTTTTTCAAATACTACTCGGTTTGCTACTGCACTCAGTATGAGTAGCAGTAGCGAAGGTGAATCTGGGGGAAAGAAAAAACCCCCGAATACAAGGAAAAAAACGGAACGAGGCCAGAAAATAGACCTCGGATTATTTTTAAAACAAAAAGAGCCCACTGAAGAGGCTATTCGGGGCCCAACTGAAAAGGCCAAAATAGTGGAAGCTACAGCAGCAGCAAGAAAATGTACTAGCACCACATCAAGTGGAGCAGCAACTGTTGCGATTTCCTCGGTGGCACCCGCCAGTACTGCGCTATCGGCGAACTGCGCCACAACATCAACGGTATCAACTGTAGAAAGTATAGCGGCGCAAGTCGGAAATAATTCAGCAGCACCAGTTACTAAAGTGTCTGTGGCATCTGCCGCAATTAATAAAATTATTTCAGCACCCAAACTGAAGGATGTGGTAATGGCTGCCTCAAAAGCAGCTCCTCCCCCAAATCCGGTCATCATGCGCCCAAGTCTCACTGGGACTAAGAAGACTGGACCAGTTACAAAACAAGGCCAAGAGGACCAGCGCCTGTTAATGTAGAGGTAGTAGCAGGGACAAGCTACGCCCAACAGGTGAGTGGTAGCTCTAAGAAAAGTTCCCAAATCATTATACAGGGTAGCTACGTGACTCCACGTCAGCCTCCGGCTGACTTGGGAAAGTCTCGTCCTAAGACAGTTGCGGGACTTCAAGGACTTTTTGACTGTCAGTGGCAGGATGACCGTTATGGAATGCACTTTGAGCACCTTCGTGGTTGCACAGAAAGTGCATATCTTAAAGCCCTGTCACTGGTAGTCCCGATAGAGAATGTTTTCTCTTTCGGACTGGTTGGCCGCGGAATGGGGGAGGTCTATACCACCACAATAGAAGCAGCCACCAAGCTGATGCTTGAAGGCATCGACGTGGGTGGTAGGCACCTCCAACCTTACCCGGTTTCAGTGAAGCCGACGAGAGTCTGCTTTTCTCGGGTCATCCTCCGGGCCAGGTCTGAGGATCTTGAGGCCTTCTTAGGAAGGTTTGGAAAGATCCACGGCAAGGTCCGGGCAGTGCCACTTAGAATCGGGGACGAAGGACTCGGCCGCGGCATCTTAAGTTTGAGCCGTGAAGCACACGTCACTTTGAACCAGGGATGCGTGCTTCCAGACGGCTTTTACTGGAGTGTTGCCGGGTCGATGACTTGGATTGAGGTAAGCACCGAAGCGAAATGCCATGCTTGCCATCAGGCAGGACACTTTATTGCGGAGTGTCCTAAGAGGCTCAGGAAAGTGGCTGAGGCCACTGTGGAGGAGGCACTTGCGCCAGCAAATGTTCCCAAAACAGTGACCTCGCCCGGTGCTGCGCCTGCTCTCTTGGAGCAACCTGCCACTAAGGTGTCTGAGGAACCCCTCCCTGAGGCAACTCCGACGCCGGCTGTAAACGGTGCTACCCCAACGCAAGAAAAGGCAGACACTTCGGACGAGGAGATCACAAGTGGCAGTCAGAAGAAAAAGAAGAAGAGGATGAAGAGGAAGACGAAAGGAAAGCCTGACCAGGAGGTGATGCCACCACCGAAGAAAGCAGTGAGCGCTGGGAGGGTCTCGGGGGAAGAGGCTACACCTTGCGCTTCGAGTGTACCTTCAGTGACTCCAATGGATGTCACTGAAGTTCTCTCGGACGTAGAGGTTGTCTCTGCTCTCGAGACGGCCGGTCCAACCCAAAGCGGCTATGAATCGTGTGGAAGTTCCATATCGATTAATAGCCGCTTTGAAGTGGATCCTGCTTTGGTGGAGGTTCCGAGGGAGAAGCTGCGCTCGCTCCTCGACAGCCTTCACTACAAGAAGAGTTCGGACAGGATCCTGACCATTCTCAGGCGTGAGCTTGGAGACCCAGCCAGGATCCTGCCCCAACTGAAACTCCTCATGGCAGAGGTCAAAAAGAAGGCCAAGTATAATGAGGTGTCGAGGTGCGAGCGCCTCTTCAATAAAGTCTCGGGAATCCTTGAGGATCTCCAACTGGACAGGGTTCTTCATCATTAGAGTCGTACAGTCATTGTCTGAGTTCTTGCGGTTTCTTGAATGTGTAGGATAACATCAATCAATGCAGGGGGCTTGAGTGCACCCACTAGACTACACAGTATTTTTGAAGACATAAGACAATGGAATACGGACATTGCACTTATACAGGAGACGAATTTTACACAAAACAATTTTACACGTCTAGAACAAAATTCAAATCTACACAAGGGTTACACAGTCTTTGCCACAGAAACACCCCGTAGAGGTTCCGGTGTGGCAATTGCTGTGTCCCACAGCTTTACACTGATGTCTCCTGTATACACAGACATCTTCCCAGGTTTCGCGTCTTCCCTGGATTTCGTCTTAGGGGACAAAACGCTACGGGTAGTAAACGTGTACCTGCCGCATGACCAGGATACTGCAAGACAGGTGTTGGACTCAATCCTGTCGCATATTACGAACTTCGGTGGTGAGGTTATCCTTGGTGGTGACTTCAACTGCACACTAGATTCTTCAATCGATCGTCATTCTAGAGTTGAATTCAACTCGGTGAATGCCGCGCGATTATCGAGCCTAGTCAGACATACCAACCTTGTGGATGTCTACCGTTGGCTTAATCCAACGACTAGGTCATACACAAGGGTTTCCCGAAATGTCCAGGGTAGCTTTTCGGGTTCGAGGATAGACAGACTTTACGTCTCGTCTAGCCTTCTTAACTTTTTCGTTAGTGTCACTCATGAAGTGTGTTCATTAAGTGATAACCTTCTTGTTGTGGCGACTAGCACTTTGGTCGAAAAGCGAACTGCTTACTGGATTTTCAACAATAACTTGTTGAATTCAGAGCAGTTCATCGAAGAATTCATTCAGTTTTGGCACCAATGGCGTGATAACAAGAATATTTATTCAAACCTTAGCCATTGGTGGGATGTTGGAAAGCTTCAGATTCGCTCATTTATCGAGACGAGATTCAATCGGAGCAGATATCATGCATCGAGTTTGACGGCCGAAGTCACCCGGATTGGTACGCTTCTGCCCGCGCAACCACAGTTACTCGCACAATACGAGAGACTTAAAGAACGACTGACAGCACAGAACTACAAGCATAGCTTGGAGTTTGTGCTCCGAAACCAGTCGCGCTGGTTGCGAGAGGGCGTGTCTCCGACCGAGTACTTCTTTCAGACAACTCGACGTCGTACCGCTTCTTGTGAAGTAGACTCGATTCTTGCCGAATCGGGCCAGATCCTATACGGAGAGGAACTTGCGAATTATATTCGCAACTACTAGACCTTTTGGATGTCTCTAATTCTGCAGTGGTTGGACATACCGAATTTCCCTCAAGTTGGTGGAGATCCGTTATGCGTCTAATACCTAAGAAGGGGGATCTTCAGAGGATGGGAAACTGGAGGCCAGTTACTCTGTGTAATGTCGACTACAAAATAGTTTGCAAAACACTGGGAACTCAACTTCGCTCAGTGATTGCCTCAGTAATACACCCGTCACAGTCCTACTGCATTCCAGGTCGTAGTATCTATGACAACATCGCCGTAGCAAAGCATCTTTTCGCCTACCATGAAAAAACTGGTTCGCAAATGGCCATGATCTCTTTGGATCAAGAAAAGGCGTTTGATAGCGTCTCACATGAGTATCTACTGAGAGTGCTCGATAAATTTGGGCTTCCGTCCAGATGGATTGAGATCATCAGTGGTCTGTATAGAGATTCAGTGATTCTCATAAAGCATAATGGGCATATATTGTCTCCTATTCCGTTTCGTCGGGGTATCAGGCAGGGATGCCCGTTGTCAGGAATGCTTTATGACTTTTCACTGGAGCCGCTGCTAGTAAATCTTCGTCAATCGTTGAGACAATATTCAATTCACTTACCATACACTACTATAAGGCCACTTATTCTAGCGTATGCGGACGACCTGTCTATATTTGTAACGAAAGATGATGCATTTCCAGTCGCTCGTAGGGTTTTCGAACAATATGAGCGATTAGCGGGCGCTAGAGTTAACCTAAGCAAAAGCCAAGGCCTATGGTGTGGGAGGTGGCGGAATCGTTCAGATTCTCCCCTCGGCATACAATGGACGAATACTTGCCTGAAATATTTAGGTGTATATGTGGGGCTCGATGGTAAAACATATAATAGCCGCATGGCTCTGAAGAAACTCTCCGGAGCTGTGAATTCGTGGCGGACTAGACTGCATCCACTTTCGCTGAAAGGACGTGCAGTCGTTGTCAATTATTTGATTACCTCGTCCATCGTGCATCTGTTAAAATCAGAGTGCTTCGAAGAAGGCTTCGTAAAACTTTTACAGGCGAAAGTCGTTGACGCCTTCTGGGGAGGAAGACGATGGGTCGCTGAAAGCACGCTCTGCCGACCAGTAGCGGAGGGTGGTTTGGGTCTTACAGACATGGTCGTGAAATTTCGTTGTCTTCAGGTACGGGCATTCCAACGAGTGTTCTGTCAAAGAGATAACTTAATTTCGCAGCTGTGGGTAAGTTCTATGGGGGGTAGCGGCGCAGGGGAGCACTACTATCTGCTCTCGGTTCGCCCACCATATCCGCATGACTGGTCCCAGGATATGATCTCCACGATTACAACCTGGGGCAGAATAAGACCAACATTTCATTTGCGATGGAATGAACTTGGGTACGGAGATTTCTCAGCAATTCCGATCAGGTTGAACCCTGAGTTAGTAGATTCGGTGTTTAGTAATGCTCGAGGTGTAACGGCCGATACAGGACAACTCACAGTTCTTGGAGACATCATTGATGCTTCTGGGAACACACTTATACACCCCCACACAACACAATTACACGAATTGGTGGATACAGCCCGAGAGCGTTTTAGTCGTCTCTCTACTAGGGAACCTAGCACTGAGGTGATAAACGCATTCGTAGCGAATCGACCACCGCACACGACATTCAGTACACTCACTTCACGTAGGCTGCGCGAGCTCTTCGTAGGAGTAAATCCTACGGATACCTTAGGGGTTAATAGATGGCGCGCACATCTTGGAGTGGACTTGGGAGTAATGGGGACCATAACTAGCAGAGTCATCTATAGTTATCCGTCCAATTACAGAGACTCTGATGTGGCATTCAAACTGCTCCATCACAGCCTCGTGCATCCAAACCAGCTGTCACATATCGATCGAAGAATTCAAAGCGTCTGCACGGTTTGTGGTGGTGAAGGAACCCTGTTCCACAGATACTTCACATGCCCGACCTTGTGCGACATTAATAATCTGGTTCGCGATATGTGCCAGCATATCTGCCCGACATTCAGCATTACAAGAACGTCGTTTTTACTGGGGCCAAGGACATGTAACCAGGTAAATTGCTTGATAAGCTTTATCTTAACACTTGCTAAATCGACAATTCATCTGTTCTGCATGCGGATCGAGCCTGGGCAACAGCCCACTAACCCACAGTTTCACACACACGCACTTAAGAACCACTTCGTTGCCAGATTGAAGAGGTGATTACGCCTAGAGTTCATGGCAATGAAGGCCGACACATTCAACTGCACCTGGCAACCTTTATCGTCGGTGCGGAACGGAAGCCTCGTCTTTCACTGGGAATAACAGGCCGCAGACTTGCAGCAGCTTGTCCACGAAGCTCCTCTTCGCTTTGGTATTGCTGCAAGTGCTGCGGGAAGGACAAGTCTCACGTTGGAATCGTAGAACTGGGAGGATGATGGGAGCAGTTTGCAGACGTCAATGACTCTGCAGACTGGTCCCGCGGGACTCTAATCGGTTCGAAATTTTTGTGCGTTCGTTTAGAACATGTTTGGATGAGTGCTCTCGGAGGACTAGAAAAGTGGCGAACGGCTCTACGGAGAGGGCATTTGCTTGGGAGCAGTGGTTCCCGAAGTAGGAACTTCGCCCGGTGCTGCATCTACCCTCTGGGAACACTCAGACAACCATGTTCTAGTTTGTTTTTTCGGTTTCGGTTCATTTTGTTCGTTCGTTTTAGGTTAAGCTCTAGGTTTTGTTTCGGATTCTTTTCAAAATTTTCCTGAACTTTTCTTAGAGCTGTCACTCGCTTGGAGGCATTTTAAAATTTCTTGTATTTTCTTTTTTACAGGTTTTTTACTATTTTTTTTTTGCCTTCAAGTTTTCGAGTCATTTTTACGAAACATTTTTAGAGTAAGGTAGCGTGTCATTTCTTATGTTCTTTTTGATCGTTAACAATTGTGTCTTTTTGTTTTGAATATTGTACATTTTTTAGAGTAGCTAGAGTTTTGTAGGATTTTTTTTGTTTATAACGATTGTGCAGAATAAACTGTCATTATATACATAAAAAAAAATTATTATTTATATTTATGCATTTGAGTCAAGTAAGCATGGTATAGTTAAGAAACAAAGTAGCTACACCAAGTAGAGTATATAGGAGCAGTGACGAAACACGCAGAAGTACCGTGCTTTATAAAGCTTATCTTAGGTGATCAATAGTTCTACTAATCTCAAAACGGATATGGATACACTATTCGATTTCATGTGATCTACTTGTGCCTAACTGAGTTTTAGTGGACAGTTTTTATTGCAAGCAAAAAGGTGATCTGAAAATGTGCAATTCTTGTAAGTCAGTCAGCCTATTATAAAAATTGCTATGTAAGCGATATCACAAGCACGGTGTAAATCTTTGTACAGATTTTATTTCGTTCCATTATTCCAATTTGTGTGTTATTTAGGATATAAAAGATTGTACAGAATCTCAGATATGCTGAGATAATGATTACTGCAAATCAAATACGATAAAGACAGTCATTCGGCTGCAAGTCTACGCCGAAATAATTCAAGCATATCTTTAATTATAAGACAAAACTTCGAATTCGATTAAGATTTCAGCGTATTTTTTTTTAAATGTGCAGTTCCCGGATTTTCTTGCAAAACATCTTTCTCTACTTTAAAAGTTAAGTTTATTTCAATTGTTTAAATTACGTTATCTTTAAAGAAACAAGTCATATTTGTTACAATATTCAACCCGTACAGGCCAGTTTTTTTGTTAGAGTGAAAATTTGAAGTTATTTGATTCTTTGATTTATTGGCAATCAACTATATATGGATGTTGTTGCAAATTAATTTTCCATTCATGACCGTATTCTTGTGAGACTTGAACATTAACACTGCAAAGTATATCTAGATAGAATATAATTGATTTTAGAGCCTTTATATTAGTTATTATGTTTGTGCACTAACATTAGAAGAGAATTGCAGCCCGACATCTAATGTAATTTAATTACAATGGGATAAAAAGTCAATAATTAAAATTTTAAATCGGGTGTCGTGAATGCAGTAAAAGACTACATATAATAATGAGATGTAATACTTCAATATCTAGAATCTTTTGAGAATTATTTTATCATTTTATTTAAGACTGAATACTATTCGTATATAATATGACAGCCGTATAAATATCCAGGAAATATTAACGAACAAGATCTTAATATCTTAATAATAAATCGAACCTTAATTTTTTTATTAATCAAAATATATTTAAGTTTCGCAACATAAATAATATTTAATATTTCGTTTATAAATAATATTTAATTAAGAATTCAAGCACCGTAAGATTTAAGTGTGTTAATTAGTAATGGACTGCTAAGTTAACCTGATTAAGTATGGTTTATATTAATGTTTTTTTTTATATCCTAGTGAATTAAATATGTTATAAATAACTTCTTTTAGTTTCAGGAATTCCCTAACGCTTCTTCCCCTTCTTGCTTTCCTCATCCCTTCTTCCTCTATCCCAATGTTTTTGATTTATTTTTTTTTGTGTTTTTTTTTGTTCCAGCATTTTTTATAGGTTGGGCTTGTACCTTAGCCATGTACAGGGATAGCGTGGGTTAGTGACTGAACCATCGCATATGGGGGTAGTTTGTTTCTTGTTTTGCGAATTTCAAGATGGTTCAGTGCGACTAAGGGTAACAGGTGACACCAGACATGTTGCTCTTCCTTCTGTTTCTCGTTTTTTTTTCCTTTCGTGGCAGACCTGAAGGAAGGATTCCACCACCTTCTTTCGCCACAGGCACGCGGAATTCTAATTGTAGAAGTGTGATGATGTTCAAGAACTCACACCCCATACCGGCAAGCTAGGACGTGCTGCCAGCTAGCGCGTGCCACTTGAACATCCTGCGGCAACTTCACGTTGCTCTTCCGCACACACATAGATTACAGACAGGACGCTACAGACAATACATAAGGACATAACGAAAGAATGATAAATTCCCGAAGTCTTGGCGCATTACGCTCAATGTAGGGGAAAACTACCGCCGCGCCGGCCAGAGGCAGAGATGACACGCGTCAAAACCGGAAAATAATAATAAATTTATTAGTAAAGTCATACTTTCATAACACCAATCATACAAATTCAATTTACTTCATTTTCACTCGCTAACATATACATTTATCATTCAGCAATTCAGTAATTCTGTTCAACAAACTCAATTACTCCCATCTTAAAAATTCTAATATTTGTCTCCACTTTTAAATTATTCTTTAACTTATTAAATAATTTAAGTCCTTTATACATTAACATATTCTGTGCATATTTCTTATTATAGTTGCCTAATCTAAAGTCATTACAGTTTCTTAAATTATAGGGCTGACAATCACTTACATAATTCAAATTTCTTTTTAAATATTCAGGTAACATTCCATTCTTTATTTTAAAAATAAACACTAACACATTCAAAATCACTCCCTGGTGCACTGACATCCATCTCAACGTATCCAACATTAACTTAATAGGGGTATAACGATTACATCGCAAGATCGACCTCATTGCCCTGTTCTATAACTTTTGCAAGCGCTCAATCATCTCGTTTGTTCCCAAAGAAAATAATTGTCGAACAATATTCAAAATGGGGTTTAATTATCGCGTTGTATAAATTTATTGCACTGATAGTGGTGAGTTTATTCCTAATCCTTTCATAAAACCGATCTTTTTACCAATTTTTCCAGTAATGTAATTTATGCGGCTCTTAAAATCCATATTTTTGTCCACTACAATTCCCAAATATTTAATTCACTGACATGTCCAATAAGTTCTTCCTCCACTTTTAGCACACCATTATACACACCATTTATCACCATAAATTTGGACTTTTCCGCATTCAGCTTTAGTCTATTCCTTTTCAACCACTCACTCATACTTTTTAGATCCTCTTCTAATCTATCGACACATTCATATACATTCTTTCCAGCCACAAACACTCGTCCGCAAACAATAATATCTTAGAATGTGTCAGCACTTTAATACAGTCATTCACATACAACAGAAATAAGAGATTTCTCAATACACTACCCTGCGGAACCCCTGGAAAACTATCCTTTTCATCCGATAATTTATCGTAAACCTTCGTTTTATGCCTGACAGATAATCAGTAAACCATTCCGACTCTGTATGTCGAATTCCGTACTTAAACATTTTTTGCAACAAAATACTTCTGTCAATTATTTCAAATGCCCTCTTCATATCAATAAATACCGCTACAACATTTCCATTATGTTTTTCTCCTTCCAATCTAGTTTCGCCCAGTTTAATGCTGTTTCACAGGAGTGACCTTTCCTAAAGCCCGAATGTTGCTCAATTATTAGTTGGTTGCTCTAAATATACTCTTCTAGTTGTATTTGTACAATTTTTTCTTGCGTTATTAGCATGTTAACTGGTCTAAAATTTTCGCAGTTTTTCGTATTTTTAATCGTCTCTACTGGAACTATTAAGGATGTCTTCCATTCGCTCTCACACAATTAATACATTTCTCTTAAACTGATACACAGTCCTTGGGATCATGCTCACCTCCACACATCGCACATGCTAATTTATTCTTGCATATCTTGGCACTTGAAGCATCGTTTAACATTCACATATTCATAAACATTGCACCTATCAGATCCAGTATTTAATTTGCCTATTTCTTCAGCTTCTTTATAACACTCAGTTCTAACTTCTATTTTTACACAATAAGCATTATATTTTGGGCTCATTTTGTACATCCTCACGCACTTAATTACACTTTCCCTCATATACTCATTCTGTGCTTCAATCTTTGAGACTAACTCATTCTCACTCAATGGATCACTCATTCCACTTAGACATAGTATTGGATTTTTAGGCTCTGGAATTTTGATTTCATAATTCACTCATTTTGTCATTAACCGCTTTTCTCACTTCCTCACGCACACACTCATTCTCACATCTTTTTTCAACCGCACCGTTATTTCTGCCAGATACACCCGTAATTTTCAAACCTGTAGGATCAACCTTCTTTCTTAATTCTTCTTTTGTCACTACAAAATTTTGTTTCACTTTTGGTAGGATTATCGGCACTTCATTTTTTAATTTACTCGCATATATTTCCTTATTTTTGCCACTCAAACTCACTTCACACACCCGTTTTACTTCACCAACTATAGCACTCCTGTCCTAATTAATCTTTTTAATATAGTCCAGAATTGTATTCATCTCTTTTTCCTGTTTCAAAATTGCCTTTATATTTTCTTCCATGGTTAATCCTAGACACTCAATTGTTTTTGGCTGCTCTTGACATTCGTCACACATAAACAAAATAGATTTAACTGTTCCAACTAGGTTTACCGCATATTCAGTTAAACTTGTACATTTAATGTGAAATATTCAGCCACAAATTCCATTACATGGGAAACCGACTTCATTTCTTACACAAGACAACGAAACCGTTTCAATAAATAAAGCGCATGCCCAAAAAATGTTATGGCAACAGAAAAAAAATTCATAGCAACGAATAAATGTGTCAAGTTTGTGTGCATGATCTGTAATTCTCCCATATCGTTCCCCGGAATTTGCATCTAAATCCTCAGTCGCTTATTTGGAAGCTGGCGTGTGATTTTGACACTTCATAGCGCTTGGACTGCCATGAGTAAAAATTTTGTAAAACGGTTGGCATTCCCCTTCAACCGATTGAACACACACTTGTTAAATTCAACCTCTACACATTTTTGCGTAATTACAAGGCAAACTGGACAAGCTGCTTAATATCGCTGAGGTTTTGACCAACGACTCGTCGCTTCTTTCCAGCAGGATTTACGAGCTTTCCTTAAAGTTAAGCGGCCTGGTCGCTTCCTTGGATGACCTTCGCGCTGGTTCACCATCGCCTTCCATCGGCCAACCTACGGAGTCTATCATGCCAATCTTAGATGATATTCGGCGCGGTGTCCGGCACGTCAAGCGGGATCTAGATTCGTGCTTCACAGCCATTGAGAAGAACTTTGAATTAATTGGCTCAGTCGGCTCTGATATCAGGAGTTTAACCACAAAAAGCTATCTGGGCCCCTCTTTTTCTCTGTCCGACACCACAGCTGCTTCAGGTTTGAATTCTTCTTCTTCTGAACCTACATCTTCTAAAGGGAACTGCTCTACTCTCCGGGATGCAACTTCTGCAGATCCGCCTCGATCTACCGTGAAAGTGATTCCTAAAACCCCCCATTCCTCCTTGGTGCAGCCTGCTTCAGATGTTGATGCTCCTGTTGTTTTGGTCGAGCCCGTTATAGAGAAGGTTGCGGATGTTGCCATCAATGTCTCTCCGCCAGTGTCATCCTAACCCACTTCCCCCACATTTACGATTAAGAAATTTGGCACCACCTGGACAGTATCGGAATGGGAGCAGAGACTAAAAATTCTAGGCAGCAAACATTCATCTTCATCAAGCAACCATACTAACTCCTCACAGCTTTTTTTCCCGTAATTTTGGATTCACCCCCGTTAGCTGCCTGAAGTTACTCTCGTCAGACGCAGGGAAATCTAGCAACTTCAAGATCTCCATCCCAAACAAGTATGTCTGGCTCATCAGTAACCCCTCCAGTAAAATCTTCACTCTCGGGACCATCAAAATTTCTAAGTGGACTAGGAAGTACCTAACCCTAAATTAAATACTAATAAACCTAGCCCCACTAACTACCCCAAACGACCTTCTCCCACACCTAAATTTAGTATTCACCCTAATCATAAGAACCTTAGAACTAGTAACAACATAATCACTCCTCACTCTTCCGCACATCTCACCATAAACCCTAAAGCTAGTGATCCAAACTCCAATTGGCAGCTTAAAATGGGAGTATTTCCAAACTTTAATCTAAGTATTCCAGTCAAGTATCCTAACTTTATATATTCTCACACCCTTAACCCCCCTTTTACATTTACACCGAAGCCCTCGAACCCCCCCCCCCCCTGGAATGTCCATTCCAGCCATCAACCCAACCACTACTGTTTTGAGTTCTGTATATCCAGCGCACCCACCTAACCATACACTCCCAACTTCTTCCGTGTGCCCACCTAACTACAAGCCAACTTCTTCCGACCACTCCACCACCTCCGCTCCGATTTCCGTCTGTCCCACCCCTCCTCTGTATACACCAAACCTTGCACCCGCTACTTCCTCCGCATGCCCACCTAATTGCATGCCGTCATCCTCCTACACTGTCGCCCCGTCTCAAACAACTTCTACCTGCGTTAACCCGCCCATTGTGCTAGCCAAAACTCCTTTATCTGAACATCATTCATTTATCGATCCCCTTGTCCCACCTACAGTTAAATTGACTCTGCGCTCTGCTGATTCCAGCGATGGACGATACCTCTTGTCCCGTTTACGAGACCGTCGCATTTATTACAACGTACGTCTATTTCTAGCCTATCTGTACGACAAACAGAACTCCGTCTGTGTTGACAGTAAATCCAGCACCAACGTCATGTTAAGTATACAACAAGAAGGCCTGCCCACAGACCCATCAGTCTTACTCCAACTTTTCACTAAATACCATGAATCATTCAATATACCTTCCCATAAGGTTTCAGAAGATCTATCCACTATGCTGCGTACGTCAGTTCTCGTCGTAACTCCGATCTTCAAAAAAGTAACGACTCCTTAAACTACTTTCGTTCCTAAACCCCCTGCTTTCCCTATTTCTGACTTCCCCTCTATTGCACCCGCGGTTTTCGATCAAGAACCTCTCCCCAACAGCTTGTCAGTCTATTACCAGAACGTAAGAGGACTTAACTCTCACAAATTCCCGCACGATATCTTTGCCTTAACTGAAACCAATCTAACACCAGGAATTCTCGACAACGAACTATTCCCTCCAAACTATACCATTTTCCGTGCTGACGGTTGTATAGGCGGCAACGATCAACCAGGTCGCGGGGTTCTCATAGCTGCTCACAACCGTTATGATGCCACCCTGCTAAAGACCTCCGACTCTACAATATCAGAATCTGTATGTATAAAAATAGCACTAAATAAGTGTCTTCTGTACATCCTCTGTTGTTACATTCGCCCCTCTCAACCTCTAGACGCCCACGAGCTCATAATTGAAGCGATCGATACCCTGCTTGAGAACGCCAACGCCTCCGATGAATTTATTTTATTGGGTGACTTTAACCTCCCCCGTATTCAATGGTCATTGTCCGAGGACTGTTCTCACTTTGTCCCACTTCACGCATCTTCGGCCAAAGAAGCCTTCTTTACCGATCAGCTCTCCATTTCAGGTCTCTTTCAGGAACTTTCTGGACAGACAATTAGACTTAATCTTTTCTTCAGACCCAGTTGACTCGGCTGTCGCAGAAAGCAACCATTTCTCTCCTCCCTCTGACTATTCTTCCTATCTATCTGCTTATACCTCTTTTTCTGAACGTTGTGATACCCTCTACCATGAGTACCTTCAACGTATGGAAACTAGCCTCATATCCGACCCTAAGCGTTCTTATAATTTTATTAATTCCAAGAAGAAATCCAATGGTTACCCTTCCACCCTAAAGCTCCAGAATACCTCTTCGTCTGATCCTAAGGTTATCGCTAACCTCTTTGCACACTTCTTCAGTAAATCTTTCAGCGACAATTCTCTACAACCCGACCTTAACTATTTTGCATTCATGGACAAATGCACTCAAACGTCGTTTACATCTTTTGACCCTGATCCTGAACTAATCGCAGACAGTATCAACGGGCTTGAGGACGACCTCAACCCAGGTGCTGACGGCATTTCGCCCATCCTACTGAAAAAGTGTGCCATGCATCTAGTTCAACCCCTTACTTTGCTTTTTCGTCTCTCGGTCACTCAAGGGGTTTTCAATCAATTATGGAAAAATTCGTATATTATTCCCATCTTCAAAAAAGGCTGCAAGAACGATGTGTCCAACTACAGACCCATTGCTAAATTATCATCCATACCTTAACTATTCGAAAAATTGGTCTATGATTCCATGTTCTTCCACTGTAAGTCTATCTTCTCACTCTCCCAGAATAGCTTCCTCAAAGTTAATCTTCAACCACCAACCTTACTGACTTCGTCTCTAAAACACTATGTGCCCTGGAAAACGGTAAAGATGTTGATGTTATCGCCACAGATTTTAGTAAAGCCTTCGACAAGATCTCCCATAACGTTATCTTGTTCAAACTTGATCGCCTAGGCTTTCCCCCCAGATTCATTCCTGGATTCGATCCTACCTCAACAACCGTCAGTACAATATTATTTTCAGTTCATCCATTTCTAACCCTATTGTCGCTCATTCCGGCGTCCCTCAGGGCAGCCACCTCGGCCCATTGATTTTTATCCTTACAATAAATGTTGTTGAATGTGTCAGCAAACACTCAGAGCTGTCCATTTACCATATGCTGATGACATGAAAATAATCAAACATATCTTAGTTTTAGTTAGTTTTGTGATGTCGGACGAGTAACACCTAATATAATCTGCTCCGTAAAAGTTAAATTGTATTGAAAATTCTTTCATCGCAAATATTTATCAAGAGTTTGGTTCCATAAATACAAGGTTTATTATTTTATTGAGTTTAGTATTTGTTGAAACTTTGTGCCATAAAAATGCCTAACAATAAAATAAACACTCGAGCTAACAGTTCTTCGGACTCGGCATTGTCACTAGAAAGTGCTGCAGCAATTATTAAAGAGTGTGAAACCGCAATAATAAAAACTCTAAACAATAAAACGAGCTCACTTCAAGATCAAATAATAAAGGTGGATAATAAAATAAACGCCCTGCATGATCGGATGGTGGAGAAAATTGCTGATGCAGTGAGTAGTATTCAATTAGATATCAGTGAGTGCAAATCTTCGACAATTGACCTCAAGAAGAAAAATACCGAACTTGAAAATAAACTAGACTCATTGGAACGTAAACTGCTAAATTCTGATTTAATCATATCTGGAATACCTGTGGCACCAAATGAAGATATCAACAAAATAGTTAAGTCTCTTATGCATGTAGTTGGTTTTTCACCGCTATCTGATCCAGTTACATTTCGTCTGAAATCAACCAAGAGTGTGGCTCCTCCGATTGTTTTGAAACTGAGCAGTGTTCAAGAAAAGTTTATATTTATTAAAAATGTCAAAAAGTGCAAACCAAAACTTAGTGATATAAATTTTAATGGTGGTTCATATATATATGTACATGAGAGCTTAACTATTAAGAATTATAAAATTTATAGAAAGGCCTTAAATATGAAAAATTTGAAACAAATTTATGATGTAAATACGTATAATGGAGTTGTATATGTACGCTATAAATCAGGAGATGAAAGAATTAGAGTTGATAGTGTTGATCAGTTAAAGACTGCGGAGTAGGTTATAAATGTAATTTAATTTCTCTTTTTTTTGTATTGAATATTTGAATTATTTTAATGATTGAATTATGTTTTTTGGTTTTGCAAGCCTTATACATCGTTTCCTTGGCCACACTGTCTACTGATTTGTGTTTCATTGGTAAGATATGTCTTTTTTGTCCTCTACGGTCCGCGTACTCTTTTATAAATTTATTATATGTGTTTTGATGTTGATAACACCGTGAATGTTAACGTAGTTATAAGTGAATTAGTTAAAAATAACACTGATAATCTAGTTTGCTGTCACCTTAATATCCGAAGTTTGCCATCTTGTATTGATGAGTTTAAATATGTTTTTGAAAACTCTGGAGTCGATATATTATTTTTAAACGAGACTTGGTTTCAAAGTTATCATAATAAGACCTCTTTTAATCTCAGTCAGTATCATCTTTTTAGTAATGACCGATTATACACAATAGGAGGAGGTGTTGCCATTTTTTTAAAGAGAGGAATCATCGCTAAAATTGTTAGTCTTTCAGATGGAAATCAACGTGGTGTAGAGTTCCTTTTTCTTGAGATTTTGCTTGGATCCGAAAGGATTCTTATTGGGAGTGGTTACCGACCCCCAAATGTTTCTAATTTGGAAACATTCTATGATGAGCTTGGAAGACTTAATAGTAAATATTCCAAAGTTATATTACTTGGTGATTTCAATATTGATTTGCTAAGTAATAATGCTAATACATATCGGTTTTTGGAACATTTAGAAAACTTAAACCTTAAGGTGGTCAATAACTTGCCGACAAGGCATCATAAAAATGGGTCTTCTATGATAGATTTAATATTAACCACAAATCCTGCTGCGGTAAAAACACAATATCAATTAAGTCTACCTGGTCTTAGTGATCATGAATGCATATTTGCTGTGTTTGACTTAAAGCAACCTAAACAATATCCATCGTCATTCCATTTCCGTGACTTCAAGAGTATTAACCAGGTGGACTTAATTTCGGATTTGAATAATATTCATTGGAATGAAATCTACTCTACCAATTGTGTGAATTTTCAAGTAAACTTTTTCACACGACAGATTACTTCACTCTATAACAATCATGTTAAGCTCAGACAAGTGAATTTTAAACATAAAAACCCCTGGATGAGTGACCATATTAAGCATTTAATGAACGAGCGAAACTATGCGTTTTACCTGTGGAAAAAACAGAAAACTGTATACTTAAGACAAAACTTCATAATTTTGCGAAATAAAACTACAAAAGCTATAAATGAGGCTAAGAGAAGATTTTATGAAAACAAATTTGATCTTTCCTTACCTAATCGGACATTATGGCGTAATATCCGCATTGTGACAGGTAACAATAAGTTCGATGGTGTGATAATTGATCCTAATGAGATTAATAGGTTTTTTACAAGCATTGGCCAAACCTCTAATAGTTCTCCAGCTTATGATTTCAGTCAAAAGTTTGACCACGAAGGTTTCTCTTTTCGTAATGTCACGTCTTGTGAGGTAATTTTTGCGATAAAATCGATTAAGTCAAATGCTATCGGTATGGATGGAATTGATTTACGATTCTTGAAGTTTATCCTTCCGTATGTAATTGACCATATTACATATATCTTTAATACGTCTATAACAACTTCAACCTTTCCCTTATCTTGGAAACATGCAAAAGTAATTCCGATTCCAAAAATACCAAATCCCTCCGTACCAGAAGATTACAGACCAATAAGCATATTGCCTGCGCTTTCAAAAATACTTGAACGCCTCTTAGAAGCTCAATTAAAGGAATATCTGAGCAAGAATAATTATTTATATAAATTCCAGTCTGGCTTTCGTGAGAAACATAGCACTATATCCTCTTTGTTATTTTTAACTGAAAAACTGAGAACCTCTATTGATAATATGCAACCCTCAATTTTAGTCCTTCTGGATTTTACGAAGGCTTTTGCCTGTGTAAACATTAACAGGCTTCTCTTGAAGCTTAAGTTTAATTTTGAGTTCTCTCGCTCATCGATTATGTTGTTTAAATCCTATTTGTCTGAACGTCTGCAATCTGTTAGCTTGCGAAATAAGTTTTCATGTTCCATGGCAGTTAAATCTGGGGTACCACAGGGATCTATTTTAGGCCCAATTCTGTTTGCTTTCTTTGTTAATGATCTAGCAGAGAACTTAAAATATTCGTTACTGCAATTATACGCGGATGACGCTCAATTGCTTTGCTCGTCAAATTATGAATCATTAAACTTGTTAATAAACAATATTAATTCTGATTTAAAATCATTGTTTAGTTGGACTCTCGAAAATAAACTTATAATTAATCCTAAAAAGTCTCAAGCAATAATCATATATAATAAGTCAATAGATACCACTAATCTCCAACCTATTTTACTTAATAATGAAATTATTCCATATATGGAGAGAGTAAGTAACTTGGGTGTCATAATTAATAAGAAATTAACATGGGACGATCACATAAATAATATTGTTAGAAAGATTTATACCACATTAAAACAGTTATGGAAATTTTCTAGATTTACACCACTACGAACGCGAATGTATCTTGTTAAAGCTCTTATACTTCCTATTATGTTATATGGAGATGTAATATATTGCAAATTAGATTACTATAACAAACGTAAAATAAATGCGGCTTTTAATAATTGTATTCGCTATATTTATCATCTTGGTAAATTTGACCATGTATCACTATACAGACAAAAGGTTATAGGCTGTGATATGGATACATATATCGACTTTAGAGTTTGTATGATGATGTATAAAATTTTGAACAATTATACGCCAGATTATTTGACTGAAAAATTGACATATCTGTCATCAAATAGAACATTATCCCTACGTTCACTTAATTACAAATACTTGCAATCATCTAGGATGTTCTACATTCACGGTGTCCGGTTGTGGAATGGTTTACCTAAGCGGATTAGAACTGCGCGAACCGTGGACGACTTTAAGGCTTTATGCCTGAACAATTTCATATCTCGAGGACGATGAATATCATTATTACTTACCTGACATAATTTTTTTTTCTTTCTTTTTTGTGCTGTGACCGTGTGGCCGGTGAGACTGTGTGTAAAAATTTATTTCTTTGATTGTTTTTTGTTTTCCCTTTTTTTCATTCTTTCTTCTTTGCTTTTTCCTCTAGAATTTTTAGTCATTTTAAGTATAACTATTATTAATTAATTATAGGCAATTTTAATTGAATTATATAAAATAAATGGTACTAAAGTAAGTAACATATATATTAAGTGAGCCAAATGTCTCTAATATGTTAATCAATAAAGCATTATTATTATTATTATTATTATCTCCTCCACAACCGACTCTCTTCTGCTGCAAAAAGACCTCGATTCATGAAAAACTTTCTAGAGCTCAATGTCTCCAAATGCCAGTCGATATTTTATTCCCGAAAGCGTCTTACCACCACCCCGAGAGTCTATATGTTAATCAACGTACCAGTCCCTATCGTTACCTCTTTGTTTGACTTAGGAATAATCTGTGATAGTGAATTCAATTTCCGTCCCACATTGACAACATAATTAACAGAGATAACTCCGCGCTAGGGTTTGTGAAGCGCTGGTCTAGAGAGTTCTCCAATCCTTCTGTTTCCAAATCTCTCTACGTCTCCTGCGCTAGACCTCTCCTTGAATATGCCAGCCAGGTATGGTCACATACACAAACAACTCTCATTAATAGGATTGAATCTGTCCAGCGTAGGTTTATTCGCTTCGCTCTACGATATCTTCCGTGGGCTGACAGATTCAACCTTCCACCCTATGAAAACCGTCTAAAACTGATCGACTTACAACCTCTAAGCAAACGTCGTGATGTTTCCGACATTCTTTTCATTTATCAATTATTAACTGGTGCCATAGACTGCCCTTCAATCCTGCAATCTTTACCCATCTATACTAATCCCCGTAACCTTAGGTCCACTATCCTTTTCCGACTCGACCGCCATCGCACAAACTACGGTCAAAGTGAGCCAATTACCAGGATGTTATGAAAAGTCAACGACCTTTCCTCTTTTGACTTCCATCTGAGTAAATCATCCCTTCACAAAACCTTATATCTTGACCCCGCCCATCAGGATCCTGATCGCCTACCTTAATACTTCTTCCTTACGCCTTCTGCCAGTACCTAATGTATTTATAGCTCATATTGTAGCTTATACTTTTTATTTATTTATTTTAGTTTGTAGAATTAGTATTAAGTTATAGCTTATATATTTTTTGTATTTTTATGGAATAGCTTTATTAAGCTTAAATAAATAAATAAATAATTTTCAAACTTGTTGTCTGAAAGCAACCAATTTTGTGAGAATTCCTATCCTGGATTGTCTGAAAGCAGCCAATTTTGCGAGAATTCCTACCCAGGTTGTCTGAAAACAACCAATTTCGTGAGAATTCCTACCCAGGGTTTTGCGAGAAACTACAAACTCGAATATGGCTCATATACGCAAAATGTTGTTGCTTTTATTAAAAAATTATTACATCCGCCTGCATTTATTTCACTATTTAAACAGAAAGATGCGAATTTGTCAAAAGAATTGTACAGCCTTTTCTTCAATTAATCGCATGTACTTCTTCTTGTATATATGTCAGTTCCTTCGGGGTCATACTAACACCGTGGACATTAGGTAGCAAACTAAAACACGAGCCATTAATAACGACGACTTTTGCTAGGACATTTATATTTTTGAACTCGTGTTTTTACAAAATTTCACCCGACTTAATGACATTGAAAGAATTTCATTTGATTCCCACTTGGCCCCAATGAAAATTAGACCCAAATATCAAAATTTAACTACACGGCTGTTATTCTGCCACGAATTCCTATCTTCGTGCCAAATATCAACTCCCTATATAAAATAGTTTCGGAAAAAACACAACAATTAAAGACTTCCAATAAAATGTATTTCATTGTCTACCTAAAGTTAAAATGATTTTCAATTGTAGATACTAGCGCTGTTTTCATTAGTGAATCCAACGCTCGTTGCACCTTATTATCTTTTAGAAGTTCAATTGTATTTGAATCGTTTTGCAGTGATTGCACATTTGGGTACAATAGATCGGATTTTGACTCAGTTATAGATGACTTATTTAGGATGCTTAAAATCTTCTTCTGCAACTCGATCTCTGGATCAGGTTCGACAATTTTCGGCTGAGGAGCTGGAAGGTCTGCTGCGTCGCCTAACTCAGCCTTTAACTGTAACTCACGTCTTTCTTGTAAATATTTAATAATCCTGTCATATTGTAAAACCGTTAAGGGACGATTATCAGCAAGTACGTTTAATAAAGTTTGAATCGCGTCTGGGTGACGTTCTTTTAAAGGAGGAGCAACTGAGCTAGTTGGAGGAATAATTGGCACAGCTGTCGGCAATAATTTCTGCCTCTCTGTGCGCAACTTGATTTGAAAATCATTCGCAATTAAGTTAATGGCATCATCCACTGGCATATTTCGGTGTTCCGCTGGTTGTCCATAAAGTATGTTTACTGTGATACTTCGATGCTCTTCGTTTTGGGCGGTGACAAGTACTGCATATAAACATCCACGTGATGAAATATTTGCGAGAACTTTCCCAATCGGTACCTCTTCATTAGGAAAAAGCAAATCAACTTTTAAATATAACCTTTTCAGACGCTGTTCTATATATTCGGCATATTCTCTAAAAAAGGTAAAAAAAAAGTAATAAATCTATACATATTCAAAAGTTCAGTTACGTGTGCGCCTTGTTAACGACAATTATCTCACAATCATTGTAATCAGGAGCGACGTGAGCATGATACTGCTGCTGAAGCTGTTGTAAATTATCTTGAGTTGCTTCTAGAGTTTCTTTTTTTAGCGGTGGTTTCTTGCCTTTACCTATTCCCGCATTCCGGACTGTTATTTTGTACCCTTTAAACAAAGATCCATTAAGGGCTTGAGCTGCCTTGTTAGCAATCGCTTCTGTTTCAAATTGTACAAATCCGAAATTCTTTTGTACCAAAGAGCCAAGAATTGTTCCGTATCTATTACAGATACTTTCGAGTTCTTCTCGGGTACATGTTGGTAGGTTTCCCAAAAATATACGACTTTTTGCTAAAGTAGGATCTCTTACTTTTGATAAACCGTTTTCCATTATTTCTCCTAACACTTATCAAAAATCACAAAATTAAACTGCGGCAAAGCTTTCAACTAACTTACTGTAAAATAAAATGGTTAGACAACGACAGCTGTTAGTCTTCTTCTTATTATTATAACTTTGCACAAGTTTAAGCGGGAAACACAATGGTAAAGCAGGAAGTACGATGGTTGCTTCGCTTGCTCTGCTTACTTAAAACTTTATGTGCTTTGGATGCTTAGAACATAAACCCTCGTTCACGAGTGCGATTCGTCGCATGCGACTGTAATTTGATTGGTTGAAGTCATATACCTGTTACTTGACATGCTGGCTTTGTCTAACGTCGCTGCGATTGTAAAAATAATTGCAGCAATGCTCTTGATTTGGTGCGATTGTTGAACATAACCATACATAATTGGTTTGTTTACCTTTTTGAAAAGTGCTTGTTGAATGAAAAACGGAGTGAATAAATATAAAATGTATGTAATATGTGTTATTAGATATAAAAATTAATTAATATTATTTTACAGCAAATGAGGAAAAAGCAATAAAACAAATATTCCCTTTTCCTCTTAAAAAAAATTTATTAAAAACATTAGCTTAAATTCGCATTCCCGATTCACTTTTAATATTTAGATTTGGAATGATAAATATTACTTAAAAGCACTAATTATGTGCAAATTCAAACGTAAATAACAAATTTTCGTTCGTCAACCTTGTGAACGAGCATACGATGAAAAAAACTCGCAGAAAATCGCAAACAAAAGTATTCAAAAAGTGAGATGAACGAAAAAATCGCGCGGAGTCACATCGCGCTTATGAACAAGCACTTACGCTAAACAGGAATGGGAGTATCGCGTATATGTGCTGTAGGTGCGATCGGTATCTGAACGATAGAAGAAGTGTGGAAGTGGGGAAAGTTTTGAGGTAACTGTCCCCATTCGAAGTGTTTTGCTTTTATTTTCAGAAATGTCAAAGTTTAAGTTGTGCTGTGAAAGTTTTGTGAAATCAGGAATTTATCGAAGTGATTAGTATTAACGATTGCTAATTATAGCCTAGTTAAGTGTAAAAATACCTTGTGATATCTTATTGTGTCCTTTTATTGTGTGAAACTCCACAAAAAATCACAAATTTAGTGATGAAGTATGCTGTGTGCTCTTTGCTTAAATTACTGCGATTATATTAAGCGACAGTGACTTATAAAAGTAAATATTCACTATTTTCCTGGCTATAGAACTTTGTTTACATTTGTAATCTAGCCAAATAAAGCTTTGTCCTTAAGGCCATAATACAATAGCGGCTTCGGCTTTTACTTTGAATTCGAAGCCGATTTCTGTCAAAATCAAACATGAGTATGGTAATGCTCCTTAACACAATGACGGCTTCGGCTTTAAAAAAAAATCCGAAGCCGAAGCGCATATCACTTGATGTTTGATTTTCATAGCCGAAGCGTAGCAAAGAAGTTAAATAAAAATGTCGTTAGAGGAAAATTTGATAGAGTTTGTTAAAGTAAATCCTTGTTTATACAATAAAAGAGGCAGGGATTACAAAAATAACAACAAAAAGGATAAAATATTAGCGAGGATATTTTAAAGAATAAAAAAATTCTTTTATTTTGTGATTTGTTGTGGTATTTGTTAATTATTAAGTGAAATAGATGTATTCATTTTTAATTCTTTTGTGATTTAGATATAGCAATTTCTAACTATTTTGTCATTCATTTATAGTAATTTTCAAGTATTTCGTGTAACGGTTTTAGTAATTTTTAATTTGTGAGAGTATTAACCTTAGAATATATAACTAGAGGAAGTGCCCTTGCCTGTAAAAACCTCGTACGTGTTTTAAGCATTTCTCTTGTTGGCAAGGTGAGGTACGTGTCCCCTTTCTCGATGACAGATCCCCTATCTTTGACAGATCCCAATGCAAAACATTTGTCATTAATTCTGTGTGGATTTTGTTTTCAATTTATTTGGAATTAAAAGTTATTTCTGCAAATATAACATCACAAATCGATACTATATTAGTGGAGTGATGTATGTTTATAAGTTTTGAGATAATTTATAGACTTTAAAAGACAGATTTTTAAAATGAAGTGTGCTGTTCATTGTTGCACAAATAATCGACGATAAACTCGTGGAATATCTTTTTTTAGGCAAGTAGCTATTAAAAATATGTTTTATGATATATTTAATATTATATTATTTAATTAAAACTGCTAAGACTTAATGTAGGAAACTAGAAAAATGAAAGTTTTTGTCCTCGTTCTCAGTTTGTTTACATCTGAGCAATTGGAATTTTTGTCCCCCAACTCGATTTTAGTGGTGGTCAGCTAAAATCTACGAATAAAGAACGAAAGGAAGGGCCCATACGAAAATTTTCTGAAGCAAATTTTAAAATGGTATGGGTTTTCACTAACCCAAATGGAAAACTACATTGGTGTAGTCAAAGAAAAATTTTACTGCAGAGGTTCTTTTTAACAAATTTAATAATTTTGGCGCGAACTTTAAATTAAATAACGCAAAATTTATCTTTGAACACTAATTTTTTACAACACTTGCTTTTAAATTTCCACATTTGATTTTAATAAAATAAGTCAATTATACAAATTTCTTCAGCCGAGTTATGAGGGCATTTGAAATGTTTAAAATAGACTTATTTTATTAAAATCAAATGTGAAAAATTTAAAAACAAGAGTTTTAAAAAAATAGTGTTCAAAAAAATTATTTTTATTTAAGGCCTCCCTCCTCTTTTTGCAACCGGGCTTGGGACCGGCTTCGGCAGAGTTGCGGCTCTGATTGCTTGAAATGATTCTTGGTACACTAAATTAGTGGCTAGGATAATACTTATAGTTATTTAATTCTTTACATTATCTATATACTCTAAATTTGATTTGGAAATCTAAAATAGAAATTTCAACAAATAAATAAACTATTCAAATTTTTTCAACTAATAAAAAGATAATATTTCTCTAGCTCCCCCTTATATTAAAAATTGGCCATAGCACTGAACCTTAAAAGAAAACAAACGAATGGCTACCAAGAAAAATTACAAGCTAGGTTTACTTCGGTTTGTTTTCGTGCTAAAACTAATTGATTTGCCTTCAATAAAGTCATTCAATGTAGCATTACTATTTAACTACTATTTGTTCTATATTTACCTATGAAATGAGACTGCAACAGGATGATTTCGCACTTTGTTCTCACACAAATTTATTATGCACTTCATTTTATCAACTAATTAATGTTTTCTAAGTAAACTTCACTTAAAATGTCTTTATAATAAATTGTCTATAATGTTTTTTTAGCACTGCACTACCCAAATTTTTAAAATTCTTGGCAAATTTCACATAATTTAAAATTTTCTTCCAGAGAACACTTTCCGGCATAAAAACTTTCACAAATGAAATGTCAAATTTTGACAATTAGTCTGCAATTTGACAAGTAGTCTGCAGAAAATTTTGCTTCACTTTTTGTTCTCGTATATATACGTATCGGCCTTTCCTTTTGTTCTTTATTCGTAGGCTAAAATAGAGTTTAATTTCAAAACTAATGTTTGCCCCGTCAAGCGCAAGTCCGTTTTCTTACTACTGCTATGGAGAAAACTGCCACAAAGATACACTTCTAACACATGAAGAAAAATGCTTAACTTTTCTGAGCGATGTGCACTTCCTCTAGTTATATATTCTAAGGTATTAACGAAAACATAATTGATATTGCAGTAGTTTAAGATTCATGAAGAAGCAATTCTGAAGCTGTCATTGTGTTATGATCGGCTCCAAACTACGAATAAAGAACGAAAGGAAGGGCCCATACGAAAATTTTCTGATGCAAATTTTAAAATGGTATAGGTTTTTACTAACACAAATGGGAAACTACATTGGTGTAGTCAAAGAAAAATTTTACTGCAGAGGTTCTTTTTAAAAAATTTAATCATTTTGGCGCGCACTTTAAATTGAATAACGCAAAATTTATCTTTGAACACTAATTTTTTAAAACACTTGCTTTTAAATTTCCACATTTGATTTTAATAAAATAAGTCAAGTATACAAATTTCTTCAGCCGAGTTATGAGGGCCTTTGAAATGTTTAAAATTGACTTATTTTATTAAAATCAAATGTGAAAAATTTAAATACAAGTGTTTTAAAAAAAATTGTTCTCAAAAAAATTATTTTAATTTACGGCCTCCCTCCTCTTCTTGCAACCGGGCTTGGGACCGGCTTCGGCAGAGTTGCGGCTTTGGTTGCTTGAAATAACTCTTACTACACTAAATTAGTGGCTAGGATAATACTTACAGTCATTAAATTCTGTATATTATCTATATACTTTAAATTTTATTAGGAAATCTAAAATAGAATATTTAACAAATAAATAAACTATTCAAATTTTTTCAACTAATAAAAAGTTAATATTTCTCTAACTCCCCCTTATATTAAAAATTAACCATAGCACTGAACCTTAAAAGAAAACAAACGAATGGCTACCAAGAAAAATTACAAGTAACTTTTACTTCGCTTTGTTTTCGTGCTAAAACTAATTGATTTGCCTTCAATTAAGTCATGCAATGTAGCATTACTATTTAACTACTATTTATTCTATATTTTCCTATGAAATGAGACTCCAACAGGATGATTTCGCACTTTGTTCTCACACAAATTTATTATGCACTTCATTTTATCAATTAATTAATGTTTTCTAAGTAAACTTCACTTATAATGTCTTTATAATAAATTGTCTATAATGTTTTTTAGCACTGCACTACACAAATTTTTAAAATTCTTTGCAAATTTCACAGAATTTAAAATTTTCTTCTAGAGGACACTTGCCGGCATAAAAACTTTCACAAATGAAATGTCAAATTTTGACACTGAGTCTGCAATTTGACAAGTAGTCTGCAGAAAATTTTGCTTCACTTTTTGTTCTCGTATATATACGTATCGGCCTTTCCTTTTGTTCTTTATTCGTAGGCTCCAAATCATCTATTCTGACAGCAGGCGACTTCGGCTTTAAATTCGAAGTAAAAGTTGAAACCGCTATTGTATCATCGCCTTTATTGTCACTGTCGGCTCGCGAAAAATTTGTCAGAACATATTTTTCGATTTAAAACTAAAAATAAATAGACAAAAGACAAACCGCTGGGGACCAAAAAAGATACATAAGTTATAAAATATTATATTTTAACTTATTTATCTAAATCACCTATCTCAACCTCAAAGCATTTTGAAATTGTTTTTCTAAATTGTGTTAGATCTTATTATAATTAGAAAATCAATTTCATCTTCTTTGCACACATTTTCAAATGTAATTTAATAATAAAATTTCAAATATAAATATTAGTTAATTTTGAATTAATACAATTTCTAATTATTTAAAAGATATATCAACCCCGCTTCAAAAAATCTCAAATTTGACTACTGTCGCTTGTTTTGACATTTGGCGTTACGTCATCTTCCGTCTGGTTTTTGTGCGGGAAGCGTGAATATTTTATTGAAATTTAAAAATCGCATCGGGCAACCTTGCTGTCGGAACTAAAAATTTGTTTACCGGGGAGTTTGTGGGTAGGAGACAAGTATACTTTTCTTATGTGCATTTACAAATGTCAAATGTAAAGAAGGTATATAGAGAAAGTACCGCCAATATGGCCCAGGTTCGTTAAACTGCACGAAGAATCTTCCCTCATCCGGTTTTTTTAAAGTTGGCTGCTCTACCCTTAAATTAAGTATGGCGCAGTGCTGTGGTACAACATTTACGCGAAAGCACGAAAAACTCAACTAATTACATTGTAAATGTCACTATGACGGTTCTAAATCACCTAAAATTAATAAAATCTAAATCAAAATTAATAAACTTACACTTATTGCACGATAATTCTTCGATGTAATCGATTCAGTCTTTTCAATGTAATTCGCGCGCGCACTTTACCGAGAGGAAAATAAACTTTCGCGCCATTTGTCATTTGACAGCAAATTTGTAAATGTACATGGTGCGCGAAAGGGCACGAAAAATAGCGGAAATAGTGACCATATGGGAGGGAAGAAGTTTTTGTTTTCTTAATTTGGTATATCGAATTGGCAGTACTTTCTCTATATACCTTCTTTAATTAAAGGTATGGATGCCTTTCATTCCTAGCGCAAAGTTATGCCTAAAGAAGGTATATAGAGAAAGTACTGCCAATTCGATATACCATATTAAGAAAACAAAAACTTCTTCCCTCCCATATGGTCACTATTTCCGCTATTTTTCGTGCCCTTTCGCGCACCATGTACATTTACAAATTTGCTGTCAAATGACAAATGGCGCGAAAGTTTATTTTCCTCTCGGTAAAGTGCGCGCGCGAATTACATTGAAAAGACTGAATCGATTACATCGAAGAATTATCGTGCAATAAGTGTAAGTTAATTAATTTTAATGTTAAACATTAAACTTAGAACCGTCATAGTGACATTTACCATGTAATTAGTTGAGTTTTTCGTGCTTTCGCGTAAATGTTGTACCACAGCACTGCGCCATACTTAATTTAAGGGTAGAGCAGCCAACTTTAAAAAAACCGGATGAGGGAAGATTCTTCGTGCAGTGTAACGAACCTGGGCCATATTGGCGGTACTTTCTCTATATACCTTCTTTAGTTATGCCTATTACAATTTAACGCGTTGTTAAATTTACACTTCAAAATATAAAATTTGCCTTTCTTAACTCAGTTAATACACTCTTCTTACTCCGTAACCTCGGTGTGTAATGGACGTTGTCGCTCTTTTCTCTGCTGGTGTCTCCCTCTAGGTAATGCCTTATCTTGAGGCGGAGGCTCGTGGTGTCGTTCGACTGACTCCCGTCGACGGAACGCTGGTTGCCTGGTTTCCTCGGTGAATAGCATGGGTAGGTTCCTGCGGGGAAAGGACGGAGACAGATAACTTTGTAAGGGATAGATTATGGACAACCACTGACAGAGAAATTAGAACTATGACATTGCTAGTTGTCCGAGTGTCTTGTACTGGGAATCACGCCTATACAAGAGTTAGCAGATAACCAGGAATCACGCTGGTTAGAGGAGTGTCCTACACCAGGAAATCACGCTAGTTGTCGAAGTGTCTTGTACTGGGAATCACGCCAACACAAGAGTGAACTAGATAACCAGGAATCACGCTGGTTAGAGGAGTATCCTACACTAAGAAGTCATGCTAGTGTAAGAGTAAGATAACTAGGAATCTCGCTAGTTGTCAGAGTGTCTTGTACTGGGAATCACGCCAATACAGGAGTAAGCTAGATAACCAGGAAACACGCTGGTTAGAGAAGTGTCTTACACTAGGAAGTCACGCTAGTTCAAGAGTGAATTAGGAATCACGCTAGTTGGCAGTGTCTTGTGCTGGGAATCACGCCAATACAAGAGTAAGATAGATAACCAGAAATCACGGTGGTTAGGGGAGTGTACTCCGCTAAGAAGTTGCGCTAGTGTAAGAGTGAGTAAGGTAACTAGGAATCACGCTAGTTGGCAGAGTGTCTTTTACTAGGAATCACGCCAATACAAGAGTAAGCTAGATAAACTGAAATCACGCTGGTTAGAGGAGTGTAGGAAGTCGCGCTAGTGTAAGAGTGAGTAAGATAACTAGGAATCACGTTGCTTAGTAAGAGTAAAAGAAATAGTCAAACTTAATTCTTACCCAGCACCAGTGGATCCACTCGGGTCCATACAATAACTCGATTGTAGTCGGGAATCACGCCGGCTACCCAAACTTATTTTTCCTCGGTATTCTTACCAATTACTAACTTAAAGAGCTCCCGCGCTGGCCACTGTGGTCTGGTTGACGGCTGGTCCACAGCTGACTGCAGTAGGAAGTTGGGCTTGCTTATATAGTCCGTGGCGGCAAACTCTTCACTCGGACTAAACTACCTCATGCTGTTCGATCGACTTCGGTCCTGGCTCGGTCGGGTAACGGGTTGACCACCGGATGACAACTGTTTGCTGACGGCCTAGATCGGGTTGACGACCGGATGACGACTGCGTGCTGTCGGCCTTGCCTCGGTCAAAATCGGTCGGCTTCACCATCGGATGACAACTCTGCAAATACTTAATTACCTTTTAATTTGGCTCCTCTGATGTTCCCAGTTGGTCTGCTCGGCTTGAATTCTGCTTGCTATCGGCTTAGATCGGGTTGACCACCGGATGACGACTGCTTGTCGGCCTAGATCGGTAGGGTTGACCACCGGATGACGGGTTGACCACCGGATGATGACAAAAGAACTAAAGACTTTTCATTTTAATTGGGCGATAGATCTTTTAACATCCTTTAAATTGTCTTTTAATATATCCAGGTAGAGTAAACGATCCATAATCTTTTCGATGATCACTAATTTTCCCGACCTTTCTCCCCCACCACCACCCCTCTCAAACTCTTAAAAGAAACCCATATAAGAACGCTGCATCCGCCACATTTCACTGTTGGAATGGTTTAGGTTTTTCAAGCTTACATTTGGTTTTCTTCAAACCTTTTGGTTAGTATCTTGGACAAACATTAAATTTGTTTTCATCACTAAAAAGCACTAAGCTCCACAAAAATTCCGTAGTTTCCGGCTTTTTGCTATCTCCACAGATGATGTATTCGGATTTATTTTAATTTGGGTCACTACACTACTTTGTTCACGTTTCGTTAACTTACAAATGTCTACAAAAAATGGGGTCGTGATAGTTGTTGGACAGCTGGGGGTAAAATGGAGTTTTTGGCTACTTGTAATGTACAGGATGCACACAATCTTTTTTTGTCTGTTTTTCTAGTTTCATAATTTAATACTCCTCTTACCCTTCAAAATAAGCTATGGTGACCTACAATTTGTTCTTGCAACATTTACGACCATTTTAAGTTATAAAGTTCATATTTCAAATTAACAATATATCTATTTACATGAAATATGAGCTTCAAAACTTAAAATGGTCGTAACTTTGGAAAAAAAATCGTAGATGACCGCCCGATAGCTTTTTTTGAAGGGTAAGGGTAGTACTAAATGATGGAACCAGAAAAAGGACCAAAAACAATTTGTGCACGACATTCTTCGAGTACATAAACTCAAATATCTCAAAATCCTGACGTGATGGGCCAATTCTGACCTCGGATTCGGATTTTTCGCAGCAAATTGCTTCGGAAATTTTTTTTTTTTTTTTTTTTATATATGATGATGCCAAAGCTCAGGGGATGCCCTATGATGCTTAAGCACAGCCTTGGCAGGAAAGGAATTAAGGATGAGGGAAATGGGTTAGGAGTTTGGGTGAAGGAGGTGTCGATGTACGCCCCGTTTGAAAGTTTCAGGCTGATAAGACGAGGGAAAAACAGAAGATGGTAAACTGTTCCACATTCGTGTTGTTCTGCTTAGAAAAGATTCCCGAAATTTTACGGTACGTCCAAATTTGACCTGGAGAGTATAGGCATAGTATAGATATGATATAGTAGACCAGCTTCGAACAAATCTGAAAAAATTTCCTGTCACTTAATTTAATTTTTCATTTAAATGGTAATGTCCCTGAGAAGAAATTACCCAAATGGGAAATCTCTCAGTCATTTTGTATGTAGTTGTAAATGTCATTTCGTCATTGAGTTTGACAATTAAAATGGAAGTAATTGACCATACCGAAGATTTTTCATTTTGAAATAAGGATATACTGCAGTGTTGCGTACTATAGTAACACTCCGGGTTCAACGTATTCAAGCGACGAAAGATGTCGACAAAATTGCTGCAATAGAACAGCAAGAGGATACTGAGGCCTTTGTTAAAAAACTTGCATTCTGGAGTCCCCTAAAGATGTTATTTGTGAAACCAGTCGAAAAAGTTATGAATTAACCGAGGAAGGAAAATCTGTTTCAGAAAATAGGAGTCATGAGGCTGCAATTTACAACTTGGTCCCATCGGAAGACATTGCACAATCAGAACTGATGAAGACATCCCCCAATGCAAAGGTCGGTTTTAGCAAAGCAATGTCACACGGATGGATATACCTCTTCTCGCGCCCTAGGTTCTATTTCAGATGTTGAAATATTGAAAAAAGTTTTTAAATTTGCTATGTCGGTAAGTAAACATCAAGCACCTCATATTTTTACAAAAACACGGAAACCACTTTTAGAATGAAGTGCGTGCACAAGATTCAATTTTCGTTGTCGTTGCTGTTGCAATAAACCCTAAAGGACGCAATATGACTTGGGAATTCTTTATGGAAAATGCAGATATGTTGCTGGAACAATATCAGGTATGTATTATTCTTATCTTTTTAATATTTGGCGTTTACATTGAATTCTCTGCAGGGTGGCTTTCTTCTTGCTCGACTAATCAAACATCTAACAGAAAATTTTGCAACAGAAGAAAAAGCTAAAGAAATTGAGGAATTCTTTAAGAAACGTGAATTTCTTGGAACAGAAAGAACATTTTATTCAACGTTTAAAATCGGAAATCAACAAACCAAAGGTCAACATTATTACCGAAATACAAACTTCACCAAAAATGTATTTTTCCCTCAGTCATTTACTATAAACGCCATTTTTACCCTAGATAGTAAAATTTTAATAATTGCATGGGTGCAATCTAATTGAATTTTAATATTTTAATTTGATGTAAACGTGTAAATTGTTGCAATATTTAATACACTTGATCCGGATACTGATTTTCTTTTAGCAGTTTGCAGTGAAAATGAAGATTTCGAAAAGTATGAGCCTGGTGGTGTTACTGTTAAATTTTTAAAGTTGATTTGTACACCTCTGATGTGGAGGGGCCATATTTAGTGCGATTACAGGAAGTGGAAGCGGCTGTAAATGTAGAGAAGCTTGTGGGGAAAAAGCTTGGAATCAAACAAAAGTATTTGGTGGTAATTAACTATAGTCCGCCTTCTAATGTTGTTATCCTCAAAGAAGGCCAACAAAAAATGTATTTTAGGTCTAACTTATTCGCAGCAAGCACAACTAATTCTACAGATGAAATCACTGAAAATTTGAGGAAAACTATTCAAGAAAATTTAACTTATTTAACACATTTATTTATTTCGGTTCCTAGTACAGATAGAAGTTCTCTTGAATTATTAGGTATACCTAAGTATGAGCCTAAATCCGATTCAGGAGATTCCAACTTCCAAACGCCTAAACAATCTCCATCCGAGAGCGAACAAGATGAAAATTCTGATGTCGTAGATGCGGTCATAATAAATGGTTACTCAAGTAATTGTGACCAAGGCGGCAGTGGTGACTTTAGACGTTCTTCTCCTCTTCCAATGTTATCGGTTTCTACAGGTCATGAAAGCAATAGCGAAGATAGCAGCCTAAGTGATGGTGATCGCACGCTTGTTGAGTCAGCACCTCATTATTCGAGTCATGTGTCAAGCACAAGTCACTCGCCACAATTATCAAGTCCAGAAGAAGAAAATGGAGAAAAACTTGTATGTAAACCTATTCTATCGCACGAAATAAACAGTGATGATGATGAAGACATGGAACTAGATAGTGATCTTTACTTTCGAGCATATAATATTAGTGAAAATAATCACAAGAGTAGATTGGTTAACGGTCATCTTTCAGATTTAGACGATAACAAGGAAAAAATTGATAAGCAAACTATGTTGAAAGTTTTCGTAGACGATCGAATTAAACTTGGTTCCTTTAAGCGAGCATTGGAACCTTTTATAGGTATACCTGCAGAATACTTCAGAATTGATCGAAAACAGACTGAACAACTGAAGCTAGAATGTACAAACTTGTCTGAAAGTTTGAGTTGAGTACATTTCATGAGATTACATTGGAAAAAAATAGCGACATTAAGAAAGTATTATCTTCAAGATCTTATATCCCTGAGAATAAAATTGCATTTTGTAGCGTGAATAGCAGGTATCCTTTTCGTTGTACAATCATATCGGTTCTAGATATCAACAATTCTTTGAGTTGGTTTCCAAATTCAGATAGGTTCAGATTCACTTGAAATGGAATGGGAATCCTTTGTGAGTTTAATTGTAAAAAAATCCTTCTGAATATGTTATTTTATTTATTAAGATTCATCAATTACTGACAACTACATCAAATAATATAATTACATAAGAAATAGAAAAAGTAATCCTAACAAAGCTGATTCTTCAGTTGAGGTCTCGACAAGTGAAAATCAATAAAGAAACGAGACATAGATGTAACGGGCTTGTGTATATAATATTTTGTGTGGTGGTGGGGATTGATTTGATTAAAACCTTAAATACAGCTGTTAAAATTGTTAAAAAGTAGTGTTTTCAATTATTTCCCTAAAAGTTCCCCACACCACACAACAGTTTGATAAATAATTTTGCACCGTCTCTTTTATCCAATTCTCCATCCGACATACTATCCATCATATCCCTCCTATCCCCCTCTCTATTTTAATAAAATAAAACGATATCGAATGAAACATATTTTGAAATGTTTAATTCCTGTAAACTGTAACTCGAACAAGCAAGGTGGGATTTGGTATAATTTGTTATTATTAGTCAAGTATCCGGTAAAAAAGAAACTTTTAAATCATTAGGAATAATTTATGCTATACTAGCCATTGGAATATATGATTAAAATTAAAGTCGAATAAAATGCATCGATGTTTCAAAAAATCATTTACTTTATTCAAATAACGTAGAAGGAATCACAGCAAAAATAACCTCTATTAAAACTATAAAGTTTAGTTTTACACGTTACTCGAAATCTCTACTTAACTTAGTCATGATTTATCTGCAACTTTTTAATGATATCATTGCCCTCTTAACCGGCAGTCGAGGAAACGAGTGAATAGTTCTTCATATTTATTTCCATTTCAGAACAATTTTAGAGATTTAAAGGAATAAGTAAAAAACAGCGGTGCTCTAAGAAATCATTTACTTTATTTGAATAATGTATCATTAAATTACGGCTAAAAAAAAGTCTGTTAAAAGTACAGAGATTACGTTGTGCATGTTAATCCAAATATCTACTTAACCTAGTCATGATTCATCTATAAATTTGTAATGATATCATTACCCTCTTTATTGGCAATCGAAGAAGTGCCTGAATAACTTTTCATATTTATTTCCATTGCAGTCAACGCACTCGATACATGATACAAATTCTCTGAAAGAATTGTGTACACTTCCAATAGCTCAGTATCGGTCTTTGATAGAATAAATGCATCTATAAGGTGAAAAATTTTTGATGATTCAGAATTTAGCAAATAATTGTGTACTCACCTTTTTGTCTTTGATAATCTTTTGAGAGTATGTTTAAAATAAAAGACAACTCATCGGAGGTTCGGGCGTCAAATTGACCGAAAACTGACGATACCAAATTTAAGTTAGAAGAGGTCATTTGATACACCCTTTTATACTGACGAGTATGAGATTGCCGCTGACCACTTTTGATTTTGGATCATTTCAACTAATGTGTTTTCAAATTCTTCGGGATTTGTCATGGGAAGTCCAGGAGATGGTGTTGGAGTACTGTCGCCTTCCGTTGAGGTTGAAGTATCTAAAGATTCCATCTCGGCATCATCAATACAGCGTAGCAATGCTCCCCGCACCGTTGAATAAAGGTCGGAAATATCTTGCATCTAGAAAAATGTCACGTCAGTATGCATTCTTAAAAAAATCAATCAACTTACCTTATCATTTTGCTTTAAATTATTAATCACAATTATAGCAATTTTGTGATTGGATTCAATGAGCAATAAGAGCTGAAACATTAATTTGTATAAAGCTCGTCCAAGATCTAACAATATCTCAGCTGTGGCCGGGTCAAAATTAATAAATTTTCCCGAACTTGATCCCTCTTGTACAGTTGAATCAACTTCTCCGAACAAAGCCAATTTGCACGATGTTTTTACGGAATCCAGGCACTGGAAATCAATGTAATTAAAATGTAATACTTTAGCGTAACAACCAAAAATTATACCTCCAATACATGATCTTTACGATCAAAGAAAGTTTCTTGAACTTCAAGGAAATTAAATCTCAGACTCAAACAAACGAGGTGTTGTAGGTTAGTTAACAAGATTTTATCTAACTTACGCGGATAGAGCACCTCCACCTTTTGCATGTCCATTTAACTTTGTTTGAACGAACCAATATCTACTTTTTCTTTGAACTTGAGATTCACAAGCCTATCCTATAGTTTGGCTTTAAATTATTAACAATCTATCACATAATCTTGCTCGTATTACTATTGCGTTTGATACTGCCAACATTTCTTCAAAAAACGATTCTACTTGCTTATGTCTAGTATCAACAATTTTCATCTCGAACCCTTCTTTCTTGAACATTTCTACACCATCCTGGGCTATAACGACTGGATCAACTTCTTTATAACTGCCAAAGAACGGTATTCGTGCTTTAGTTGCATTTTGTTTGATTTGTTTCGTAGGCACCAGCCCGCAATGTGTCAGCGCAGACTAAACAAGACTTCCAATTTTTCTTTTGATAGCGATAGTCGTTATTTCTCCAGAACTTTGCAAACCTACAAACATTATAATATTGGGGCGTCCTTTAATGGGTTTTTATGGTTTAACATCAGGATCTACAAGCAATATATTCTGTTCAATATAAATCTATAAATTTTAGCAAAGTATGTACCTTAATCAATTCCTTGAAGACTGCAGATTGAATCATTCTTCGTATGTTGAGTCGTTTGTTGCTAACCCCGGCTGCATAGTTTGCATCACTTTAGATGATGTATCCTTTAACTTGTGTAAAAAGTTGCCAGATCCTCCACGAGGCACGAATAAACGAAAATAATCCTCCAGGAAGCATCATGTTGTTTGACATGAAATTTAGAACTGTCAATTACTTAACCAACAGATATGTCCGCTTATACGAATTAATCGACGAAAAGGGAAATTTCTCTTCTGAGAGTACAAAATTGATTCTCGCTCACTAATTTTTGACGGATCGCATTTACTTCTTGGAATTTTTTGACATTTAGGATTTACTTTTCCATACAAAATTGCAACAACATTGCCAAACTATTTCGTTCACGTTTGAACAGGGAAATTTAAGGAGCTGTTCTTCTATATGGTATCTATTCTAAGGTATAGGGGTGGGAGCGACTTGTTGATCTTGTATCGCGCGTTGTCATTAGTCTACAAGGAATCAGGCTAGCAATTTCGTTAGAACAACGGCCATGGAAATAACGATAGAAGAGTGAGAGACAACCGACATTCCGTCGATGCTCCAGAGAGTCAAGACCCTCAGAGATTGAGGGATCGCCAATAAGCTTAACAGCTTTACTGTGCTGCCCAACAACAATCTTGTAGAAATGTGTAATTGTAATTTTTATACACAGTTTGAACACTAGTATGAGCTTATTTAACAAATTTATCGCTATACCAGGAAAGTGTATGTAGACTTTGCTTTTTTTTATTGTAGATTCTTTTGTTTTTGGTCGCCACTATAAGTCTACAAATTTCTGGTAGTGCCTGTTCACCACTATACCTTTCTTGGATTCACCAGTTCCTTACAGAAAATTTGCAACGAGCAACCAATTTGAAGAATAGATCGCGCCATACTTGACGGAGTTTTTCGTTGTCATATACTCAAATAAATTTCTAGGTATTTTGAAGGGTATATAATATTTAGCTCTTTATCCAAACATAACCTAATTAAAGTTTTGAACAGAGGTAGGTCGTGAGGGTTTTGAATTTTGTGACTTAAATAATTATATAAAGCCGACGGTAACGCACAGATCGTTAAGGTTGAAAATAAGCGACAATGGGACACTCAGTTATATGGAGTAAAAAAGTCGACATCAAGCCTGATATCTAATTTCGTCCTCTAATCATGTTGAATGTATGTTCACTACTTCGACCCCGTATTGGCCTTATTTCGGCCTTCTAAACTGTTAACTCTTTATGGTTATTGAAGTCTATTCTATTAGGTTATATTTGAACAGAGAGAGAGAGAGAGATGTCCTCATCTCCTTTTTGACACTACTGTTAGTATATGGGGGAAGGGTGATACCTAATTTTGTAATACTGTTTATTTCGTACTTTATACACCGATTTTAACGAGTTTCCAAAAACGAGCACTAACGGGTGTAGGGCAGTCTAACTTCGTAAAGCGTGGACCGATTTGAAGGATTACTTTTTGTTGTATAGAGTATGTACCTCAATTGGCACCAGTCAAAAATGTTAGGGTTGGGTAGAGAGCGAAATTTAACTTCGTCACGCATAGTCCGATTTTTGATTTTGTATGGAAAATGGTCTAAAATGTTTAGATGTTATTATGAGAAATTTTTAAGATCTATGCTGATAGCGTTAACCGTTTTGGGTGATTCGTTTATTGTTGAATAGAGTATCTTGCTCTATTTGTATCACTACAATAGTTTGGGTCGTAAGGAGGGGCGGAAGAAGGAGCGATAACTAGCTTCGTAACGCATGGACTGATTTTTATTCGGTTGTGCAAAATACGTTTCCTCGTTAGTGCTATGGTAAAAAATGTGTACCTAGAGTGGGGATGGGGAGGAGAGGAAACAGTCACCTTACTTCGTAAGGTTTGGCCCGATTTGGATGGTTATTATTTGCTGTATGTAGTGCGTTGCCGGACTAGCCCCATGGTAAAAATCTTGTAAAAGTAGGAAGTAAGATAACACATTACTTTTTCTGTGCCGCAAGTTTCGGGTAAAAATACCGTTTAACAACAATAAACCTAATATTTGTTTAAACTAGTTTTATTAACTTAATTTTATTAATAAATTCAATGTACAGTTAAAAAAGAACATAAGAAGTTATCTTAACAAAGGATAAACCTAAACATATTCAGACCCGTTTAAATTTATAACCTAAATTTCTACTCTGTAGAAATAAATGAAATTCTGAAATTCAAGTAATGGACTAAGACTTTAGGTGTAACCAGTAAGATACATTTGACGGAATAGTACTAGATACAATACACAAAACGAAAATTGTCAATAGAAACAAATAATTTAAAGTAAATAAGCGATCACTTCAATCGATCTTCACATTAGCATAAATTTTTCGAACAAATACACTCGTGCCTATGTAACCAACTGTTCCACAAATTATTCCTAGGCCGCCACTAAATAACGCCATGTATCCAAAATAGAATGAGGTTTGAAATAATCCGTACATTCTGAAAGTAGAGACAGTTAATATAAATGACTTTCAGTCGCATTTAAAAAGCAAAAACAAACTTTGTTTTGAAGAAAAAGTAATAAAATGAATAGGCATAAACGTAAATTGCAGTCGAGGCAGCTGAAAGAAAACTAGTCCACTGCCATCTGTAATCCTCCGCATTTAACAGAAAGTATGTGCAAACAATTGTGACACATACGGTGACAATCATCAGTATGCAAAAAACGAGGAGCATAAATCCATAAACGTAATAAATTTTGTATGCCCAAAAAGATGTGAAAATAAAGTACCTAGAAAAGAAAGAATTAAAAGGAATTCCAAATTAATAGCCAAATTTTACATTTCTATGAAAATTGAACCAAACGGAAGCACTCCACCCAACAAAATAATAATTCCAGGTTCCATGAACCACTTTTTCTCTGGAATAGGTCTAGGCACTGCGTTAACTCGACATGGATAATCAGGTTGGCCGTCTAAGTTTCTGCCCACAACAGTTCCGACTAATGTTAAAGGTAAAATAACGAAGATGCAAATACAAGTTACAGCTACCATGGTTCCAAATGGAATTGCTCGAGACGCATGATAATAGATTGCAATAAAGTTTATGAAAAACGCTGTGCCACAGACAAATACCGGCACCATAAAAGCGGACACAAGCATTTGTCGGATCCATACTCTTCCGCCTAATTTAGCGTACAATGAGCCACCGAAGTAACCATTGATCGGAGATGTTGCTGCATATACAAAAATTGCTGTGGATAGCAGCGATCCTCGCCTGAAATAAAGTTTTATTTAGAGTACAATGAATGAAAATTTGAATTTTTTATTTATATATTGTATTTGTCATAGAGGTATATTAGCTGCAGAGATGGAGATAAGATTTCGCAAATAAACAACACCTTTGCAATGCTTCGATATTGATTTTAGTTTAAATTAGCTACGAATCGTCCTGAAGCGATATGGAATAGGTTTGGAGCGATTGAAATATCGGTCTATTAAATTGAAGATAATGTTCGGTACTTATTTAAAAAAACGCCACCTCCAAATCTTTTATAACAAGGTGCCTACTTAGAAGGCTGTAGCGGTTAGGTTGTATTAGAGCTGTAAAATACTCATTATTTAATAGATTTAATATTTCTTAATAATCAATACCAAGTATTTAAAAAGTGAAAATTCCTATTGCTAAATCTTTTGTATCGGCATTTAAAACTTTCAATACCATTCCAGAAATTTAAAATATACTTAATTACACCTAAAAGTAATTATATTTACAAAAATCTGGATTCAATTAAAAAAAAACATTATAAAAGGTATTTGCCCCTTACTTTAATTCTTTTCAATTATTTTCAAATACTTTAATTACTTTATATATAAACATGATAGTGTAATTAAGGTAAGATTACATAATTACAAATGAAGTAGGGACTTACAAAGTTAGTAGTTTGTTACCCTCTTAAAAAAATTTGTTAGAGTCGTACGTAGGTTGCTACTTAAGTTTTGAGATATGGCAACAACAGTGTGAATATGTCAAATATGACATTGTCATCGTAAAGTTTGTCGTCCTAAATCGGTTGTCGTGCCAGAAAAAATCGATGCTGTGCGTGAACTGATATTGCAAGATCGTCATTTGACATACCGTCAGACTGAGGCATGCTTGGGCATTAGTTCCACTCGCATACACTCACTATTGCATGAACAATCACTCAAAAAAAGGCTCGTGTCGATTGGTGTAACGAAATTCAAATCGCGATGCTTCAGAAGACGTCTATAAGATCGTGATGCACTCCGTCTACCTAATTCCCTTCCGGCCAAAACCATGCTGACGCATCAAAAGTTGCCCCTAGGCTTTGGAAACATCGTATAAAAAGAAAGAAAAAATTTGCACAAAATAATCTTTTTTTTAATGAAATATCTCAATGGGAGACCTCTTGGTATACAGGATGTTTCAGATCTCACGTGCCAAAATGAGTGGGGTGATAGATCTCAACTAGACAAACAAAAAATTGTACGGCAGGGGGAGGGCAATCTCAACCGTTTGGGAGTTACAGGGTGATTCAGAAATTTCAGTTTTTCATGGTATGCACATTACTCTTTTATTTTTATCTCTTTATCTATCCAACACAGCCACATCAAACAAACGCTAGAAAACTACTATCTGAATGATCTTTCCAAAATTGTCAACAATGTTAACCCAACTCCTATAATTGCAGTCACTTCCAAAAGTAAAAAAATGGTTTGCAATTACCTAAAATTCAGCATTTTTCGAATTTTTCCCCGAAATTCATCTAATTAGTATAACTCTTTTTTATTTTTATTGGAATTTTTAAAATTCTGTGCTATGCTGACGACGATCTTCCGTATTGTGTCGAGCGTTACCGACTGTCTTCCTTTAAATTCTTACTTAAACACCTTCCAGAACTTCATCATCAATATCTGCCGCCAAACATCGCCTAAAAAAACTTAAGATCTTGATGTCTGGTCGAATTCCCGTTATTCATTCGATGACCATTTTGATGCTTAAATTAATAGGCAAACGCGACTTTGGGCTTAGTCAAGCGTTGGTCGAAAGAGTTTGGTGACTTCCACAATCCTAAGCTTTTCTATTGTACTTTCGTCAGCACTATTTTGGAATATGTCTCTCCCGCTTGGTCCCCATACTACTCGACAGACATTAATGTCATTGAGGCGGTTCAGCGGAAGTTTGTTCGTTTTGCCCCGCGCTGTCTTCCGTAGAATAATTCCCTTATACTGCCACCTTACTGTTCCATCCATTATAACACAAAGCTGCAGCAATCTATGTAAGAAGTCCAGCAAAATAGCAGTGAGTAAAACACACGTCAAATCAACAGTGATTAGAGCGGCGGCAGACACTGGATCACAAGACTTCATTTCCAAATTTATAAACAGAGAGGTAATTTAACAATTACAAAATTTTGATTTTAATGGATTTACTGTTGGGTTTTGAGACTACGTGCATCAAGAGTTTCCATATTTAATATGCGTAAATTTTATTTCGGCACGGAAAATTATTCACCAGTCAACTTTACATTCTAACGCCGAGTTTCGGTTACGAACAGCAGCTGTTATCATCACACATCAACTCATTTTGGTATATTATATATATTATTTATATTACTTATATTTCATATATAAATTTATTCATAAAATTAAGAGCAATAAAATTTTAATTAGCCCTCAAATGAATATATCTAGGTAGCGCGTAAGAATTTGGATTAACAAAAATTAGTTAATTAGTGTTTAACAAAAAGAATTTTTTAGCCTTTGATTTGCCAAGATGTGAAATAAATTGAGTGTTTTCAAATAAAAAATTTATTAGAAATCAGACTCAATTAGCGTGTAATAAGTGGAATAGCAAAATATTAAGGAAAAATCCTAGTGTGCGATAGTGTATTGAAGATAATAGTACCTTTGTACGAAATCAAATTTTCGTTACCACTCAATTCAATTAAAATTGTTCATATTTTCGTGTAAATCCAGAACCAACTAGTTAATTTTCTTTTGCAACGACTTTAGAGTAACGTAAAATTAAATATCAAATAAAACATAAACATGTCGGAGGCAGATAGTGACGACGCACATAAATCAACAGTGATTACAAAATCACCCTCCAGCGAAATAGATAATAGCGTTGAATCAATTTCAATTCGATTGCCATCATTCTGGACTAATTCCCCATCGACTTGGTTTATCCAGGCCGAAGCGAAATTTCAAATAGGAAAGATAAATAAAGACGCATCTAAATATAATCACATTCTAGCTGCTTTACCTCCTAATGTTATCGATTTGATCATAGACATCATCGAGAATCAAAAGCAAAATAAGTTACACGACAATGTCAAAGAAGGCTTAATTCATAGGCATTCCCTAAGCGAAGAGAAACGCTTTGAGCGCCTCTTGTCAAAAGAAGAGTTGGGCGATCAAAAGCCATCCGAATTTTACCGATTTCTGCTACGATTTATAGACTCTGAAACTCAGCTAAAAGTAAATGCAGCTCATGCGGAAATAAATGACCCAACGCCAAAACATTTTTCAATTGATTCGAAGTACAATGAATTACTTAAGGAGTTTTCAAGTTTACTATCTCCACCAGATTTTAGGCAAGCAATAACACACACAGTACAGCATCACATTATGACTAAAGGTGTGTTACCCTCAGCTAAACCCAGGAGACTGGATACCGTAAGGTATAAAGTAGCAAAACTCGAATTCGAGCATATGCTTAATTTAGGCATATGCCGACCTTCAGCGTCTCCTGCATCATCACCGCTACATATGGTATCAAAGAAAGATAGTAGAGATCGGCGTCCTTACGGTGACTAGCGCCGACTTAACGCAATCCAATCCCACACATCCACAGTTTCATAGCGCAACTACATGAATATAAAATTTTCTCGCGCATAGATTTGATAAGAGCTTACCACCAGATCCCGATAGCACCCGAAGACATATATAAAACGGCAATAACTACGCCATTCGGCTTGTGCGAGTTCACAAGAATGATTTATGAATCAAATAACCAGGAACCTAGATTTCGTTTTTACCTACATATTTATAGCAAGCAAAACAGTTTTCTCACGACTCTCGGAATATGGGTTAAACACACCCAGCTAAATGTTCGTTTAGAGTTTCAGAGTTGGACACACGATATCACCTTCCGGTATTATTCCATCAAAATCGTGCGACGAAGCAATCCTCAATATATGTCCACCGAATTCAATTAGACAAACGCAACAGTTCGTAGGTATGGTGAATTTTATCACCGCTTTATACCACGGCTAGCCGAACTGTTGACTTCTATTCACAATTTCCTCACGGACGTGCAAAAACTGAAAATTTTGAAAAAGGAATTCCAGTGACCAGCTCATTGCAATGAATCATTTACAAAGATTAAGGAAGCCCTCGCTATTGCAACACTTCTGGCCCACCCGATAGAAAACACGATCTACACTATTAGCACCGACGCTTCTGACATTGCAGTTGGCGCAGTATTACAGCAATACAATGATGGCAACTGGGAACTGATGCACGCGTTAATTGATAGTAAAAGAAACCCGAATATGAATAATTATAGATTATTAAAATTCCGGTCACTAACGAACAAATTTGGTGCGAAACCAATAATAACTCACTGCTACCATATGTTCCACAACAATTACGTAGGGTTGTATTTAACTCATTTCATAACCTATCTCACCCAGGCATAAAAGCAACGCGAAAAACCATTACCTCTCTTTATTTCTGGACAAATATGAACAAGGAAATAAACGAATGGACGAGCTATTGCGACCAATATCAAAAATGCAAAGTATATAGACACACTGAACGCAACCCGGGAAATTCGACCGACCTTCATATCATATTTAACATATACATTTAGACATCGTTGGACCACTTCCCCAGTCAAAAGGATTCTCATATATATTAACAATCATCGACAGATTCACCAGATGGCCTGGGGTCTATCCCGTTCACGATATAACAGCACAAACAATAGCTGCTACATATATTAAAGAATATATTTGCCGTTTCGGTGTTCCTCTGACGATCACAACTGACCAAGGCACTCAGTTCGATTCAAAGTTTTTCAAAGAGGTAACGAAAATCCTAGGTAGTCATAGAATACGAACCACGGCTTCACCCACAGGCGAACGGCATGGTCGAACGCCTACATCGTCAACTGAAAAGTTCAATCGTAGCAAGATGATGATGTCAACTGGTCAGCTTCTTTCGTCCTCTTAGGCATTAGAACCTCTATCAAAGAGGATCTGCAAGTCTAAGACTTCCAGCAGAACACTTCTGCGCACCGTACGAAGGGCCACATAAAGTCATACGTAGATGTAGAAAATATTATGTAGCAGACATCAACGGAAAAAACCAATCAATATCATTAGACAGACTATAGCCAGCACAAATTTACGATTCAGAAAACAGTAGAACTTTATTAGAAACATGTAAGCCTAAAAAGAGCATAAAGTTACGATATCGCTTCGCTGAAGGGGGAGTAATGTAGTGACGCAAAATTTATATTAAGTCAAGCTAATAGACAAAATCTGCAAGCCAGTAGCCATTAGTTATAATTTAAGGCCATAAGCCATAAGTAGTAAACATACACACGCACACATACTTTTGAATCTTTATTTTAACTGTGTAATTTTCAATGTTAGTTAAGTTAAGTCAGTCTAACAGAACCCGTATAAGTAAGATGAAGTAACCTTACATAGGGATAAGTTATGTTAATAAGTTTTATTGTCGATTAGTTTGTTTGCAGCAGTTGTGCCGTGACGTGATTTCGTGTCTCTCTGTGTGCTAAGTTTTGCTTTGGATTTTTTTATTTGCTTTTACTGTTTTTTGTTGTTCGCGTTTTTCGTTGTAAGTCTGTTTACGGGTTGTGCTTGTTTTGATTCGCTTGTCGAGTCCGTCGTTATTGTTGTTTTGATTTATTCTTTCTCCTCTGTTACCGCAGTCCGTTATTACAGTTTTGGATTTGTTTATCTTTTTAGTTTATCTGCCGCGTTAAGTTTTGTAATTTTGCGATTCTCTAGTCAATTAATTACACGGTCTTGGGTGTGATTTTTGTTTTTGGAGTCTTTCATTATCTGTTGGTTGGTTTTCGGTTTGTGGTGTGTAAGGTGTTATATTTTTCATCGTTTTGCGTTTCTTTCCCATTGTGGTTGTGCTGTTGATTTCGGTTTTGTGTTCTTACCTTGTGTTGCGGTTTTTTGCTCTCGTCTATTGTGTTAGTTGTTTCTGTCGTTTTCATACTGTTTCTTGGCCACCTGTCTTGTAGGAATTGACCGGTGATTTGGTCTTTTATTTGTTTTTATTTTTAGTACCTGACTACATCTTTTATTATTATCTTCACTTGATTATTTTACTTGTTTTTATTTTTATAATCTATCTACTTTTGAGTGTGTCTGTGATTTAGTTCCTTTTTGTCTGTCCGAGTCGTGGTTGTCTGCTTTTGTATCTTTCATTCTGTTCTGTGACAACGTCTAAGTGTAAAATCTGTGCAGTGGAGGTCACAAATGAGGACGTACTGTGTGATGGCGTTTGTGGGGGCTCCTTCCATGCTCTATGCCTGAAGCGTGCGTCAAGGTCTTCCCCAGCCAGGGTCACTACCTGTATGGAGTGCTCTGACATTAAACCTTGCCCTGTCATACGTCTTGTCAGGGAGTTGTTTCACTCCTTCTCTTTTTACCATTCTATTATTGCTGACAAAGTGACGAATATTTCTTCGAACTAGGGTAGCCTTCAGGTTGTTTCAGATGACCTTCACAGCCTGAATGATAAAATGGATAAGCTTCTTCAGAGGTGCGATGCACTGTATTCGAACTCTGAAGGCTTATTCGAAAGGTCACATGACCTCGGCTTTAGGGTCATACGCCTGACGCATTTTCGGTCGCTTTCTTATGACGGCGCTGCCACCTCTTACTCAGGTGTCGATCCTGTCTTTCCTTTACTAGAGGATATTAGGCGTGGCGTTAAGACGATTCGTAGTGATTTGGGTAACTGGCCTGCTGCGGTTTCTGCAGATTCTGCACTTATCAACGCTATCGGCGCTGACGTTAAAACTCTTTCACGGCCCCGGGTTTCAATGGTACATCTGTCTCTGTGACCTTGCTACTTGAGCCTGCTACTGGTATACCTAGTACATCTGGCGCTATTTCGCGCCCTGCTACTATTGCCTCCAGTATTTCTGAGCTGAGCACAGACTTCACTCTAAAGACTGCCCAAATCCCTAAGTTGTTTTATGTTTCTCGGCTCGATCCTTCTACCTATGTTGATGACATTCTGAATAATGTGAGATTGAGGCCCAAGATTGACGACTCTGTACTTCTGCCTTGTCAGTGTCTAAATTCTCGCCTGTCTCAGTCGTATGTATCGTCTTTCAGGTTGACGACTTCCCCGGCTCTTTTCGAGATTATTTCTTCTCCGGATTTCTGGCTTAAGAATTCCATCGCACACGAATTTGTGCCTCGAGGCAGGTTTACTAACGGTTACCATGACAGAGCAATAACTAATGCTCAAAAAAACTAAGTACGCTGTCCCTTTACTATTAGAATGTTAGGGGACTAAGAACTAAAACAAACCATCTATTTCAAGCATCCCTTGCAAGCTGCTACGATGTTATCATGTTGACTGAGACTTGGCTTCATCATGGTTTTTGTGATGCAGAGATTCTTCATGACTTCTATCAGATTTCTCGTAGGGACAGACATTCTGAATCTCTGTCTCGTTGTGGTGGAGTACTCGTTGCTTGCAGATCAAACTTTAAATGCAGCTTAGTTGATGTTCCTGCCTTCTCTGATTCATTCACTATTGTTCCTTCTTAAGCTATCGCTACCTAAGCTTAATATATTTTAGCTCTGTTGCTATATTCCCCCTAACCTGACAAACTTCGTTGATACTGAAGGGCACAGTCTTTACGATATACTAACCCTTAGTTTAGACTTCATCCATAATATGACGAACCCTGAAGATGAAATTCTTCTTCTTGGTGACTTTAATTCACCCAATGTTCTATGGGTACCTAACTGTGATGATGATGACTTCCTTCCCTCATGTTATCCCATATCTATGGTCTCTAAATTTCTTGACACCGTTGCTTCCTCTGGTTTGCACCAAATGAGTGATGTCAAGAACTCTATGGGAAGGCAGTTGAATCTTGTGTTTTATCTGATTCGAATAACACTATAGTTGAATTAGCTTCTGATCAGTTATCTGCTATTGATAGTTTTCATCCGCCCATTTTTGTCTCCTTCTGTTACGATGGTACTAGTATTGCGGATCCCAATTTCGAACACCATGCTTATGACTATAGGAGATCGAACTTCTCTGAGATAACGTCTTATCTCCTTTCAGTCGATTTTTCGGCATTACTGGACAATAATGATATTGATGTCTGCGCCTCTTTATTTTATAACAAGTTATATGATTTGTTTAACTCCTTTCTTCCATTAAAACGGATTAGGTCTACATGCTCCTCTCCCCCGTGGTACAATGCCGTTCTTTAAATTCGTCAATATGAAAAAGAAATCGAGCAACTCTCCATTTACGCTATGGTATGAGGAGTCTTCTAGTAATAACGTGTCCGACAGAGCAAACAATGTTGCTTCATATTTTGAGAGTGCCTTTTCTTCGGATAACTTTGAGCCATGTGCAAATAATTTTGATCATATTCTGGATCATCCCACTAAATCCGATTTTTTGCCGTTTATATCACGGGATCTTATTTTGGAAAAAATCAATGAACTTTAATCGGACTTTTCCTCTGGTCCTGATGGCATACCTCCACCCTTCGTCAAATCCTGTTCCGATGCGCTTCTTACTCCATAAGCGATTCTCTTCAATAGGTCCCTTCAAGCTGATAAATTTCCTATACTCTGGAAGTGCTCTATTATAACTAATTATAGACCTATCGCGAAGTTATCTTGCATACCTAAATTATTTGAATCAATAGTGTAATCGCAGCTTATAGAGCGTTTGCCCGGTTGCACGGGTTTTTGCCCGGTAGATCAACGACTACTGACTTTCTTGAATTTACCTACCACGTTATTTCTGGCTTCCAGCGAGGCATGCAAACTGACTGCATATACACGGATTTCAGTAAAGCCTTTGATAAACTCCCTCACTCTGTAATTATATTTAAACTCGGGAGGCTGGGTTTCCCCTGTTCTGTTTCTGATTACAACTTTGCGAGGAATGGTCTCCGTCGCGTGCTGTCCGTAACTGACCTTGGGGTAAAACTTGATAGGAAACTTGACTTCACTCTGCATATTAACTATATCGTGTCTAGAGGCAGTTTAATCTTGGGCTTTGTTAAGCGTTGGTGTAGAGAGTTCTCGGATATACCAACATTGGTTCATTTGTACTGCTCCTTAGTTAGACCTATTCTAGAGTATGCATCTCAGGTCTGGTAGCCCTACTACGCTGTTCATTCCAAGCGTATCGAATCGGTGCAGCGTAATTTTCTTAGATTTGCGCTTAGAAGGTTCCCATCGGTTGCTCGGTTTGCCCTCGCTTGAGAAAAGGCGCAAAGTCGCTGACTTGGTCTTTATTCACCAGCTCTTGAATTTTAATGTAGATTCAGGTTCGCTTGTTAGCAAGGTTTCCTTCATACAGTCCCGACATAACCTTCGAAGACTGTCTTTATTGCATATAGAACCATCCAGATCAAATTATGACATGTATGAGCCAATTAATGGTTTATGGAGGGCTGTTAATACATGTCCTAATTTTGATTTAACTCTTAATAAGGAGTTGTTTAAGAACTATCTATTTTCTGTGCTCCCGTGCCTCTCTGTTTGCATGGTGCGTATCTGGGTTTCCTTACTTGCTTTCTTCCTGTTACTTTCTTAGAGGGGTTAATTCTACTAAAAGAAATTGTTGCCTTATTTATTCGTATGGTAGTACGTTTGATTTATCAGGACAACCACTAAGAACCTTTCTGTTTTTGGGAAGTCGGTTAAAAATAAAACACGAGGAAAGTCATTTTCTACTCAGAAAACAATTCACTTAATTAGTCAAGAATTTTATATACCAACAATTTAAAATAAAATTAAATATTGTATAAATAAATGCATTAAATGTCTATTAGTAAGTATTAAAGCGGGAAAGAAAGGATGTTTTTTAAACCCATTAGAAAAAGGTGAGGAGCCATTAGAAACAATGCATTTAGATCATGTAGGACCAATGGATCAAACCACAAAGATTAAGATTTATAAGTACATGTTAAAAGTTATTGCTAGTTTTTCAAAATACGTCTTGATATACCTAACAAAAACACTGTCAGGTGAAGTAGTCGTCCGAAAACTCTGAGATCAGATGAAAACCCTACGAGATTCATCACTGACAGAGGTTTTTTTTTTTTATATATATGATGTTGCCAAAGCTCAGGGGATGCCCTATGATGCTAAAGCACAGCCTTGGCAGGAAAGGAATTAAGGTTGGGGGAAATGGGTTAGGAGGTTGAGTGAAGGAGGTGTCGATGTACGCCCCGTTTGAAAGTTTCAGGCTCATAAGACGAGGGGAAAACAGAAGATGGTAAACTGTTCCACATTCGTGTTGTTCTGCTAAGAAAAGATTCCCGAAATTTGACGGTACGTCCAAATTTGACCCGGAGAGTATAGGGGTGGGAGCGACTTGTAGATCTTGTATCGCGCGTTGTAATGAGTCTACAAGGAATCAGGCTAGCAATTTCGTTAGAACAATGGCCATGGAAATAGCGATAAAAAAGTGAGAGACAACCGACATTCCGTCGATGCTCCAGAGAGTCAAGGCCCTCAGAGATTGAGGAATCGCCAATAAGTTTAACAGCCTTACGCTGAACTTTGTCTAACGCGGACAATGCGGTGTGTCCTGCCCCTGCCCAAATATGGGAATTATATTCAAGTCTAGGCCTAATGTGGGACTTGTAGATCAACGCTAAGTCGGGTGGGGTGAAATATTTCTTACATCTCTGTAGAAGTCCCAAACATTTCATCGCACTTTTAGCGATTGCAAATATATGATCCGTCCAGCTAAGATTGCTGGATATCTCAATACCCAAGATCTTTAGGGAGGGTGAATTGGGTATATTCACTCCGTCGACTGAAATGGGTTGGGGGTGAACTGGGCGTTTTTTAAGGGACATTAAACAGCATTGAGTTTTGGATGCATTAAACGTAAGACGATTTGCTCTGCCCCAAGCGAGGACCATAGAAATGTCTTTGTTTAATGATCTAAACATGCGTTCCCGATTGACTTCTGTAGCATTTCCATGTGAATTCATTACAGAATCAAATGAGTACGCGAAATCAAGGGTGCTGTCGTCGGCAAAACTATGAATAGGATTGAGAGTAAGGGATAAGAGATCATTAATAAAAAGAAGAAATAAGGTTGGTGAAAGAACTGAACCCTGAGGTACACCGGCATTTATTTCGTAGGAATCAGATGTAACTCCGTCAACTACTACACGGATTGAACGGCCTGACAAAAAGCTCTCTATCCATTTAACGAGGGTAGGGTGCAGACCAAATGTTTGTAGTTTGGCTAAAAGGGCAGCATGCCAGACTCTATCAAAAGCCTTTGAAATATCAAGAGCGACGATTTCGGACTCACCGAAATTATGGAGACAATGATTCCAACGCTCCGTTAGAGCCGTTAGTAAGTCTCCGGTTGAGCGGCCAGCGCGGAAACCGTACTGACAATCGTTGATAAGATGGTTATTTTCTAGATATTTCAACAACTGAGAGTTGATGAGTGATTCAAAAACTTTGGATATGATCGAGGTTAGTGCAATTGGTCTGTAGTTAGAGGGGTCGCATGCCTCTCCTTTTTAAGTATCGGCTGGACATGAGCAAGTTTCCATATACTTGGAAATATTCCTGTTGAATATGACAGGTGAAAAAGTTTGCGCAGAGGTTTAGCCAAAGCAGAGGCGCAGCATTTTAAAACAAGGAGCGAGAAACCATCAGGCCCAGTAGCTTTGGACACGTCGAGTTTCGAAAGTACTCTAAAAACATCCCGAGTGCGAAAGTGTAGCGGCTTTTGCCTACTAGTGCACTGTGATGGAGATGGAAGTGGCAGCGTTTAAGCGAAAAGTCTTCGAGGAAGGAATCGTTCATATCCTTATAACTACTGCCGTACCAAGAGGAATTGGTCAGATTGAATCAGCCGATGGAATCATAATAATAACAAACAGCTCTTTTCAACGCGCGATAAAAAGAACACCGTTCGAAGTTTTGTTTGGCGGCAAAATGAACAAAAGCAACGATTTGAACATTATAGATTGATGCTTCCAATAAATGAATACGACGAGAAGAGGGACACAATGCATTTTGATGTCAGGCAGCAGATTTAATTTATTTATTTATTGATTAAGATAAGAAAATCATACAAGTCGCGGAAAAAAGAAATAGTATAAAATGTAGATAAGAAAGTCTCGAGATAGACGTTGTACAATAAAGAAGATGATGGTTGCAGAGGGACCAAACTATTAAGACAAGCTGTGATCTGATGAAACCCTGGCGTGCAGATGTCCCAACCTATTATGATCCATTTGAGATGACCGGATGTAGACGTCCATCACTTGCAGCCTCAACATTTACCCCCGTCAACTAGCATTAGTCAGTCGCCTCTCAGTTGTCTTAATAATCAGTTCATCATTTCTAGTTGACTGTTGTGCTTTGTAAAATTAAAGTAACTATCCCAGCTGTTTCTTTGTAATTATTTCAGCCAATTATATTTGAAAAATTACAATAGAGCTCAGGAAATTTATGGAAATCAAATCTATATGTAATCTAAAATAATCATATTTTATAACCTAACCTAATCGAGCAAATAAACTGAATTCAATTTAACTAGCGGACTTTCAAATCCTTCTCTATATTAAGACAAAATCTCATTATATCGAAAACCGATTTTTAAACAATAAATTGTTTTGCTATCGGTATTAAAATAACCAGATACAAACAAAAGGTGGTTTAGCCGAGTAAAGAATTCCAGGAATGTAGTGTCTAAAGCAAGTGTTTAAAAAATTACCAAAGCGTACCAAAGCAAGTTCTGCCATAAATAAATGCAATGAAGGTGCTATCTATTGTCTTTGAAATTCACCTACTCCAATTTGACAATCTAAAGCTGTACCCTTACTACTTTTTGTTATCAAAAACTAAATAATAGCACAAGAAATGGGACTGCGATGGGTCCTAGATAGTTCTTATCCTTGATTCTATGAACTACAATTTTAAAGAAAATTTGGAGAATACTTACTCTGTATAAAGCTCTCCAATAATTGCGAATACTATGACGGAAAATACAACAGAGGTTAATTGATAACCGGCGCCAATTAAGGCTGAAAAAACAAGTGCATACGGAGGAGATCGAAAAACATCACCATGGACTTGCTTCCAGCCATACTCATCACCAAGATCTCGTTCCTAAATAATATTTATTATTATTTTTTCATCATTGCAAACTTCTTTTTCTACCATGTCATCCATTTCTTCGTCCTTGCTATATCGTGCGTAATCCTTGCGAAGTGTTCTCATAAGGATCATGGAAACAAGACCAACGAGGAAAATAACCATCATAAAACTATTAAAGATGCTAAACCAATGGATCTGTAAACAAGTACAAAGATGACAAAAATTTTAAAAAAGTTAACAAATATTACTCTATGCTGGAAAAAGTTTGGATCCAAATATTTGTCAAACCGGTCTTCAAATTTTACTGAACTCATTTTCCAATTGACTTCATAAGAGAAATTTATTTTAGTAGAGGGAAGCAATTGTTCTTTCTTCTCCGTTGTCAAGTTTATGTCAACGATTCGCTTTCCGTTGTAACCAATTTCAAACCGTGTGTGCGTGTAAATATAAAACTTTTTGCCTTCCTTTTCTCCAACTTTACCCCATATAGGCAGTCCATCTATGTACATTTGGTACCAGTAGTCGTTTTTCACAGCATAAGTAAACGCTTTTACTATCTCGTCATTCAGATCAACCATACAAAGAACAGTTGGTGACACATTTACTGAAATAGGAGTTTTTACTACTGATTATAAAAAGGAATGTCCTACCTTTATACTCTATATCGTATCTACTAGATTCTAATTCTATGCCTTGAAGAGCTTCACTTAATGTTTCATGATAATGGCCAATATTTACTTTGGGACCTGCACAGAACGGCAAAGAAAAGTACGCGTAAGTCTCCTGTCTGTTGTGATAAGGCCCTACTGTGTTCATCCAAAGGACAATTTCTTCTCCATCATTATACTGTAAAAAATATTGTTTTAATCAATAAATAGAAAGTTTAAAAACAAAAAGAATTTGCGCAAACAGTTTATTGGCTTGAAGCCTCCTTACAATGTGGTTATGTTCATCGGCTTGGCAAAGAATTGCAAGCACTAGTACAGAAAATAAATGTGCGAAATACATCCCAGCTTTGATTATCTAATTGCAGTAAGAAATTAAGTCACTGTGAAGTCATTTTATACTCCAAATTTGATTTTTTCAATGAACCTTTACTATTCTTCACAAAAATCTAAACACGTAGCCTAAACGAAAAGTCAGTATTGACAGTGACATTTCCTTTAAATACCTTTTGCGCCATCTATTAATTAGTAGAATAAGAAAGAAATTTAAATTTGCAACATTCATTTAAAAATTTATTTAATGTTGGAAAGTGGCGTACTGAATCGTTTTTGGTTTAATCGTTAATTAATTTTTGTTAAATTAAATTGCGCTATTACAAAATTTCAACCTTTAAGTGCAAACAGTTTATTTTTCTCGGTATGTAAATTGAAGACAAGTAAAACGTACGAATTTAAAACATTGTAAAATTATAATTTGGGCAATCCTTGTTATCGGTGTTATCGGTAAACTTGAGAAATCCATGTTCACAGGCAACCAATAGATGGCTGCATGCGGACATGGATTGGGTTGAGGGTTGTGAGCACCACTAAGTTGTTTGTCACAACCTAGTCGTAGCTCACAACCAAGGGATAAGGAAGGTTATGGGAACTACCAGGGTGAGCGTAAGTTGGCGTGCAGGAGGCTTGGTCGTTGACCAAAGAGGTGAGGGGCCCGCCTAGCGAGCCGTGCTAAGCTCGTCGGATCGGGGTGAGTTCTTGCCTCACACTCCTCGGTATGCTCACCCGAACAGTTAAATTGCGGGCACACTTTATGTCCAAAGAAAAAAAAGGAAGGGAGCACAAACATTATAAGAATGAATAACAAAAAAGGTACAAAGGATCTATCTAAGAATGTCCCTGACGAAGGAAACAACCTCGGCCTCCAGATGGTTCGAGCCTCTTCAGACTATCCCCGCCCCATCCTATGACTATGCCGAGCCTGTATCATTTCGCATATTCCCTATAAACCTGGACAGTTACCTGAGCTAAACGATAGAGAGAGAAGATGACGAGGGAGGCACGCTGATTGGACTTCACACCTTCATGGCCTAGAAGTCACTAAAGAATTAAAAAAAAAACAAATTCATAAAGTAATTATGGGAATATTTATGTATGGTGCAAAACGGTTGCTTTCAAAAAAGAATTCAACTATGATTCACTCGCTGCAGGGGTTAAGTAAATTCAACGACCATTCTATTTATTCCACTCATCAACTTGAGCATCCTCAAACATACTAAAAGAAAAGCCTAATTTCCATAAGAAAGGTTTATGCTTGAGTGGATGAGATCTTATTAATAATTAAATCGTGCAAGACGCAAGTGAAAAGATTGCTTCCAAAAAATACATAATAATCATGCCAAATGTTCCACTGTTTTGTTTTTTTTTGCGTAAAAACTTTAATAAAAATCAATATAAAGTGGTATCATGGGAAGATAGCTATTATATTTCCTAATAAAACAACAATCTTACATTCGAAAAAGATATCCAAAAACAGCATGTGTGTAAAATCTTCGTACATCTGCAAATTTTCTAAAAAATATCTTGGACTGCAAGCAGTGGACAAATTGTGCGATTGTGACTTGAGATAATTTTAAATATTGGAGTAAACAAAAGATGTCTGAAAATTCTTCCTATACCACTAAAAAATATATTTACATTTGTTAAGACAAATCTAGAAATACGGTTTAAGTAACTTATTATTTAGAGATCGATTTATGTTTAGTTTGTAACTGTTATGCATAAAATCAATAGAGTATACTAAATTTTGATAATTTTCATTTCTTTCAAATTATATTATTACAACATGTATTCTATTAAATTGTAAAATTATATTAAATAAGCTAAAGTTATCGTCTTCTAAACAAGGCATCCCAGTCCAAGGTGTCAGCCTAAATTTTAATTGGTTCCTGAAACAAATTTATAAAGTAAATGTAAAAGGTGGTAGCGTAAGATTTACTCGTCTAATACCGACTATATTAAAACACGACTTGCAACAATAACATGACCAGTAGAGCTATGATACTGTCTTAAAACCCCAATTTTTATGGTAAAGACGTTAATCCATTATAATCCATACACCGTTTTCATCAAGAGGCTTTTCTTTGCAATAGCTTTCTTACGATTAAAAGCAAAACTTATCACACACCATACAGGTCTGATAGTTGCTAGTTTTTAGTTTTTTTTTTCTTATTTTTGTTTATCAATATTATCTTTATCTTTTAAAGTATTCACTTAACAGCACAGTCTGAAAATTATTTATTATTTAATTATTTGTTTTTTTTCTTTTTCCAGACATGTTTGCTTTTTGTATTTCAATCTAAATTGTTAATTCATTGTATTATCTCTCGATTTTCGTTATTTGTGACTAAGTATAATTTTAGGGCTGATGTAGCCATTCCCGTTTTAAGTTTTACATTGTTATTAATTTACGAATCCGTTTTTCTTCATGCCGGATTTCTCAATTACATCACTTTTCTTGAATGTTATTGTATTATTGAGCGGATGATTTTGAAAGGAAGAAAGATAATAAGCTGGGGTTAATTGTGGTGATTGTTTTGGCGGCGGCTCGTTATAAATGATAAGGATGAGTTGCAATAAATGATGATAAGGATGGGACCTGGGTCTGGTCCTGGATCTGGACCTGGGTCTGGTCCTGGACCTGGATTATGGCACACCCCATGACAATAAGTAAAGAAAAGGTGATTGATTGATTGGATTGTTTGGTTAAATATAAAAAATTAAGACTGGTTTTGATATTTAATTTTTTCAAGTGCATACTTTATTAAATAAATTCAATTTCAAATAGACAATTCTTACACGTTTTGCAATACTTTTGCGGATTAAGTAGATATTTAGTTTTTAACATTTCAAAAGTGTATAGAAATTCGCTGTCAATTTGCAGTTCCCTTAAAGGTGTATGTGATCCTGAAGAGCAATCAAGACAATTTTGATTGATACTACCGCCTAAAACTGCTATAGAAGTCGTCGTTGCATGCATTCTGCTCCGATACCAATTCTCCAAATGCGGTTCGTTTAGTTGGAGTGCCATTTGCAGATTAAACTGCATTTCAAATGTTTGGGTACTGTGCTTATCCGCAATAGGCATTTTTAAATAATTACGCACAATAACCTCTCAGATAGACTTCCCCTACTAAATAAACCTTAATTATTTCCAAACATTTATCAGCGCAGAGCAAAGTGCGGAAATGCGGTTTTCTAATTGTTAATTGGTAAGATATTTTGTTGAGTGCGAAATTTGTGTGAGAAAGGAAATTGTGGTTTTCAATTCTAAAATTTCTGTGAGAAAAGTTCAACCTGCGGTTTATATCAAATGGTAATATAAGCTAATAATTAAAGTAAATTTTTAACACATTCAGTTTGAATTTATTAGCGCGGTGAAAATGTCGTCGACGTCAATTAAGAAAGTGAAACACACCGATAAGCCAACCTTTCCATACGGAACATGGAAAGAGACAAAAGGTATAAAGTTATTGCTGCCAAGAGACAAGATACTAGATATGGACAACGAGTGCTCTTGGATTTAGAAGAACATTCTTGCTTTTTGCCAGCAAGGTATAGGGAGCTAGGAGATGATGTACTGAAGACCATGTCGGCGCAGAAGAATTTCTACATCGCCAAAGAAGATGAGGACACCGTGAAATTCTCGCAAGATGTCGAATTATCGGAATCTGATGATTCTGATATTGATTGTAGTCAAATTAAGAATAAAAAGCAGAAACATTAAAGTTATAGTTTTATTTGAGATTCCTTTTATTTCTATTAGGTATATGTGTCTGCTTTCTGTTGTTGTTCTTGGTTTGATTTATTGAAGCGGAAATCAGAATTTGCGGTTACGTTGTTTTTCAAATCTGTTTAGTGCATTTGGGTGATAAGTGAACTTGTGGTTTAAATTAATTTCTTTGAATGGTAAGTACGAATGACTCTATAGCTTTGGGGGGTTATAATTATTCGATAAAGTTCCTGAAATATTCATGAAATGTTGAACACAAATTCAGTTTTATTTGTGACTTTTAGTAAGGTATTTGAGATGAATTGCTTACCGTTGTCGGAGAAGATTGTTTCGGGAACTCCGAAAACCAAGAAGATGTCTACCTCAAGGAAACGGCATACTAGATCTGCTCGCATGGGCTTCACCAGGACGAATTTGGTGAAGCCGTCCAGTGCAACGAATATTACGGTATTACCCCGATTTGTACGAGGATATGTTCCAAGAAAATCGATATATAGGAACTTGAATGGACGATGGGCTTCCAAAGTCTTGCCCATGGGTGGTCGCAGGATGGTACTAGGCGCTTTGGTATCCTTGCATACTTGACAACTTGATACGTTTGCACTTACATGTGCTACTATGTAAGGCCAGTAGTACTTCTCGCGGAGTCTAGCTAAGGTCTTGTGAAAACCTCCATGTACTGATTGAGGTGACTCATGAGCCTCCCGGATCAAACTATCCACCAGACCCGATGGAACCCAAAGCTTCCAGGCTAAGTCCTCTTGAATCAAGTCACCGCTTCGGAGTTGGGTCCTCTTATAAACGTGCCCGTCCGAGACACAGAGTTCAATGAGTTGTGTTGGGTTAGCAAGTACAGCCGATTTCAACTGCTCATACTCTTCCATGGAGAAGTATGGTGACTTTAAGTCTACGTCGACTGCACTTATCTTCAACTCCTCTGCCGTTTCAGTGTGTGCTCGGGACAGAGTGTCAGGGACCACATTCTGCGAACCCTTGCGATGCTCGATCTGGAAGTCAAAAGCCTGAAGCTTTAAACTCCATCGAGCCAATCGTCCGGAGAAATCCGAGTGACTCATGAGCCACTCCAGACTTGCATGATCTGTAATGGTAAATAGATGTCCTTCAACGTAAGCTCTAAATATCTTCACGCTTAGCACAGCGGCATAGCATTCCAGTTCAGTAATGCTGTAATTGTGCTGCGTTGGATTCAGCTTTTTGGACATATATGCTATAGGTCTTTCAGCACCGGAATCATCTACTTGGAATAATACGCTGCCTACCCCAGAGGTGCTAGCATCGCATTGTATATAGAAGTTTTTAGAGAATTCAGGTGTTGTGTTATGTACCTAAAAATGGTCATAATGCACCTAAAATAAAATATTATTATTCAGTCAAATTGAATATCATTATTAAAATGAAATATTCAATTATTAAAAAATTATTTCAGTTGCATCAAACGGATGTAACTAAATTCGCCTAAACGGCATAAATTACCGCGCATTCCTTTCCCAGGAAATTTGTAGCGCATTGGAAACTTAAAAATGCTAATTATGCATTTAAGCAGATATGGTACCGAACGAAATTAAATTCGTTCCCAGATAAAGGTGCCTACCTCAGCGATTTCTTAACATACATCGTATCTTTCATTCACGAGTAAGATACAAAAAGAAGAAAAAGCTCTGGGAGCTTTCTTCATGTATGTCGTTTCGATCGCGATCTCGCCCTACATCGTCTTCGGCCTGTAAAAGAGGGACCTAAGAATAAACGAAAGAAAAGCTTAAAGCTTTCTTTTCATGTAGATATGGTTGATCAAAAGAATTAACCGAGAGAATCATGGAGTCTCTTTAAAACCGTCACGGAGAAGAGTTCTGCTTTAAAACCGTGGAACCGAGAATCTGGAATTAAAAGTCGTATGATCGGTCTGCTTTTATAATAGAGTGAGTCTGTATTGAAAGCGTCGAACAAGAAAATCGGTTCGAGGAGTTGGTCGTTTGGCGGCGTGAAACTATAAAATTTGTGTAATCATTGAATACGTAAATAGAGTTAAACCATAATAATTTTGCACTGAATGGATCATTGAACAAGTTAATGGTATAAACCAGTGATGGCCAAACTCACACTACCTAATGTGAGGCATGCTTAAAAGCTTTAAAAGCATTTAGTACTGTTTGTTTAATTAACAACCTTAAAATGTTTGCAAAAGGTTGTATAATTTAAGATATTGCATAATTGCTTACAAAACTACTTAAATATGACGACTTTTTTAACATTTGTATGCTTTAACGTTTAAAAACTGCAAAAGCAGGAAACCGAATACAGCCAAACAAGTTCGTATACGAATTTAAAAGCTCAAAAGCTCACTTGCCCGCAGGCATAGGTTTCGACATCACTGGTATAAACAATAATAATTTTACAACTAATGGATCATTGAACAAGTTAAAAGTGTGAGCAATAATAATTTTGCAATTAATGGTTCATTGAACAAGCTAATAGTGTTGGACAAATAATAATTTTTAAATTAATGGATTAATAAGAGTTTAATTTTGTATAATTTAAATTTAAATAAGTTAATAGTGTTGAACAATAATAATAATTTTTGTATAATTTAAGTTTGAAGAATTTAATAGTGTTGAATAATAACAACAATTTTGTATAATTTAGGTTTTGAATAAGTTAATAGTGTTGAACCAGAATATTTCTGCAATTAGTGGATTAATAAGAGTTTAATTTTGTATATTTTAAATTTGAATAAGTTTATAGTGTTGAGCAATAATAGAATTGGTATAAGATAAATTTATCATTTGACAGCGTAATCAATAAAACGTTTGTAATTGGTGACCTACTGCTTTAACTGACCTGCGTGTGCTAGAGTGTCCCATAAAAGTTATAACAGTTGTTGGTGCGCTACACATTGCTTGCTTTAGGTCTTCAAAAGCTTGTTGCGCTTTTTCAGTCTAAGCAAATCTTTTGCACTTTTTAAGCAGTCCGTAATCGGAGCATAATTGGGGATGAATCTCTGATAGCAACCCGTCATCCCGAGTGTTGTGTATAGGGGATTCACCTTTCCGACGAACCTCCCACGGCCCATTCAATCACTATCCACACCCGTACAATGAACTACAACACTCTTAATGTCCAGGAAATAAATTTTTATTGAAACAAATGTCAAATGAAAACTTTGGACATTCCAATAACATTTTACACTTGCTCAATTAATCCTAATATGCTTAATATCCGGAAAACAGATTTTTATATTTTACACATGTTCAATTAATTCTAGTATTTTTAATGTCTATAAAACAGATTTTTATATTTTACACTTGTTTCATTAATCCTAATGTTTTTAATGTCCAGAAAACCGGTTTTTATCTAACAAATCTGAAATGAAAACTTAGGACATTCCAATTAAATTTTACACTTGCTCATTTAATCCTAATATGCTTAATATCCGGAAAACAGATTTTATATTTTACACTTGTTCAATCAATCAATTAAAGCACTCCTAACGCTCCCGGAATTTCAGCCCGTTTCTTCTTTGACTACGCTTTTAATCAGACTCTCGGTTCCACGGTTTAAAACAAACTCTTTTCTGCGACGGTTTTAGACAGACTCACTTAATTATTCTACCTCAAAACGAATCATTCACAACCGATCTACCAAACAAGTGCATGTACGAATTTAAAAGCTCAAAAGCTCACTTGCCCGCGGGCATAGGTTTGGACATCACTGATCTACATGAAGAAAAAGCTTTCGCGCTTTTAATTGGTTTATTGGCTTTTGCCCTTGATGTAGATGGCTGTGGGCAAAGCCGCTGTAGATCATTATTTTTCGCGCTGATTAAGCAAATTTCTCTTGCTTATCGTGTATGTCTACCGTGAAAAAAGAATGTTGAAGGTAACCCGAGCGCGTTGTTTATCATGAGTTGGATTTGAGTACATGGCAACTTTGTTGCAACGTAACTCGTTGTACGAAATTGAATTTTTGAATATTTGTTTGTTTTAATTTATGAGTTCATGAGTTCGATTTGAATATATGAAATCCAACACGTAAAATTGTTGTAGTTTTTAATTTCTAATGACAGATTGGATTCGATAGAATTTTGGCTTATCTTAAAATAAGCGAATCCAATCTGTAACATTTCCTTCCCCCGCGAATAAGATGATTATTCTTTGGAGAGGAATAATCATCTGGCGATTGCTGGGTCAGGGGTTTTGGATATTTCGGTGGAACTTAAATTATCGCAAACCAGAAGGGCTCGCTCAGTGTGGTTTTTGCTCGACATGGATCCGCGCGTTTATGCTTCGTTTTCTTTCGTTCGTTCGGAAAATTAATTTGGCGCGTTTCAGCCCACCCCGGCCCGTCGTTTGGACTATTGGGCTGGCCAACATAGTCTGGGTGGATCCAGCCGGGGACGGTGTGGAAAAATGATGGTGGAACCCGACCGGAGGACGATCACTTTGTGTGTGGGCCTCGCGCGCCGGCGTCGATACATCGCACCCTCTGGACTTCTTCCTCACCTGTCACGGCGAGTCCATTAACACCTCGGGTAAGTCAATAATTCACCTTTATATTCCTATCCATTTGTTAAATGCCTTATTTCTTTCCTTTACAGGCGGTGTACTGGTGCTGTCAGGCAATACACATTGCTGCATGCTTTCCCCGTCGGACACCACAACAACAGCCGACGAGCCATCGAGCCAGTGCGGCGGGCGTGCCGCTGGTGGCCATGTGTCGACCGAGGACATCTCCACCCCACGATACAACGTCGCGGATGACGCCGCCACGATTTTAGCAGCCCACGCCTTTTTGTCCTAGGAGAGAAAAGCCAATGGCGTGAAATTTTAAAATTTTTCCTTTTCTCTTTTTAAATTTACTTTTATCCTTTCGCCCTTTGCTTAAGATTTTGTTTATTTCATTCCTTCCCCATATGTAGCCCCAGAAATTTTATAATAACAATAAAAATTCAAAAATAAACTAAACATGCGGTCTTTTTCTTTGTAGGTAGACCTTTTACACTTTCAGGTTGGTTAGGGCTCCGCGTGCTTGGCCTTGATTTCTTCTTGGCTTTTCTGTGGTTTGTTACGTTGGTTTATAGCTGTGTATTAATATTTATTTTTGTTATTATTACTCTCTTTTTTTGTGTTTATTTGTTTGTATTTGTCTTGCGCGTTTCTGGTATTAACGTTAATATTTATTTTATTCAGATTTCCTTACTTTTATCTAGTTTATTACTTGCCTTGCGCTACGGTCTCGTCTTGATGGAGGTTATTTCATCCTCCGAGTCGGAATCCATTCCATTCCATTTGTGTCTTCGCTGATTTCCCGTGGAATGCGGCTTAACGCGTCGGCATTCGTATTGTACTTTCCTGGTTTGTATTCGATTTGATAATCGAATTCGGAAAGTTTATGGTGAAATCTCACCAGACGGGAAGTGGGGTCTTTTACATTAAAGACTTCTTTGAGAGGGTTGTGGTCTGTATAGACCGTAAATTTTCGGCCTTGTAAGTAACATCTAAAGTTACGCGTAGCCCAGACTATGGCGAGCAACACTTTTTCAATAGTTGAGTAGCTGCGTTCCGCCTTGTTCAGTGTACGGACAGCGTAGGCAATGGGTTGATCGTGTCCTACTTCTCCTTGCGAGAAGACGGCTCCTAATGCCTCGCTGCTGGCGTCTGTGGTTAAGTTGAATGGTTTCGAGAAATGGGGATATATAAGGAGTGGAGGGGATATTAATGAGGTTTTAATTTTCTCGAATGCCTCCTGGCACTTCTTGGTCCATGTGAATTTTACATCCTTGCGGAGCAAATTCGTTATGGGACGCACAATCTTGGAGAAGTCGGGGATGAACTTTCGATAGTAATTGGCAAGTCCAATAAAGGATTGAACTTGACGTACAGTTCTGGGAACTGGGAAAGTTTGGACGCAAGCCGTTTTACTGGGGTCTGGAAGTGAAGTGCTCCCTCACTGGAACACTTCTGGCCTAGATGAACAACCTTTTTTCTCAGAAACTGGCACTTTTCCGGCTGCAGTTTGAGGTTGTTCTCTCTCAAACGATTGAACACTTTGCGGAGCTTATTATTGTGGTCCGCAAGGTTTTTAACGTAGATGACTATGTCATCCAGGTAGACAAAGCATTCCAAGCCATTTAATCCTGTTAGGACGAAGTTCATTAAACGTTGGAATGTGGCCGGGGCTCCTTTGAGGCCAAATGGCATACGTCTAAATTCATAGTGGCCATAATTGGTGCTAAACGCGGTTTTTGGTCGATCTTGAGGATCGACGAGCACCTGGTGGCAGTCGTTGGCGAGATCGAGGGCGGTAAAATACCGAGAATGACCTAATTGATCGAGAATATCCTCGATCCGAGGTAGCGGAAAGGCGTCAAGTATCGTTTTTTCGTTTAATTTACAAAAGTCGACGACGACGCGCCACCTCTTTTAACCGTCTGGTCCCACTTTCTTGGGGACGACTAGGAGAGGTGAATTCGAAGGGCTTTTACTTGGCTGTACTATGTCGTTTTCTAGCATTTCGCGAAGCTGTTCGTTTATTACATTTCGTTGCGTCTCTGGCAAACGATACATTTTCTGGTTGATTGGTGCTTGGTCGTGCACCAATGGTATATCATGAAAGTTTGTGAAAGTTAGCCGATCACCTTTGAGGAAAAAGATATCGTTATACTCGTAACAGAGTTGTGATATCGCTTGATTTTCCTCCGCGCTCAGATTTACGTCCAGGCTGAGCTCTTCGTCTAACCTGACGAGACGCGGGTTATTATTTGGGTTTTCCTGTTCTTCATACCCCTGGAATAAATATTTGATATGCTGTAAAGTGGCCATTTTTTCGGCGCTAGAAATATTTTTACCTTTATTTTTATGTTTAAGTTTACTTATTTTACTGAAACGAGAAATATTTTTAACTTTGTTTTTATTTTCACTCCACTTTATTTTGTTTAAATCACTCTTAATACTAAATGACAATGGAGTTGGGGTTTCTGAACCGCCGTAAATTGACATGTTTGAGGCGAACTCGCTTTCGTCTTCTAATAGGCTCTTTCGCCGTTGTTTACTTACTGTGGAGGATGATTTTGGAGCTTTTGTACATACCGTCCCTGTGGTGAGCTCGCTTCCATTGTCGACGTGTTTTGAAATTTTATTTTGAGAGGGCGTGGGAGCTGATGGGCTTTTGCCATCGTAATTCCTTCTGTCCAGGTGAGCTCCGTCGACGTTTGTTTAGTTGTGTTTTCCTTTCCTTTGGTTCCTTTGTTTCCTTATATTTTCCTGGTTTTCAGGTGAGCATCCTCAGCGCCTTCTCCGTTTTTTGGGGCTTTTTGATTGTTTATTTTCTCGTAATCCTGTTGTACTTGGACGACGGAGTAGTTGTGTACAGCGACTAGAGGCAGACTAATGGTAGTCAGAACTACTTGTGAATTGTGTGTTTTGAGAACTCCAACAAACACTGCTTTTAAACCAGCGGGGAGTAGGCCATTCGCCAGGAAGACTCCTTGATCTCTCTCTCTCGATAGACAGAGCATCTCTTCCTGCAGCTACAAGGGAATCTTTACTATGATCTGTGACCTAGCAGGTATGCAAACAGGTTCTTTCAGCTGTATTTGTTGCTGCCTCATCTCGCAGTTCAAACCACTCTCAGTCGGTTTGTCCATCTCGCATTCTAGTGTTCGGCGGTCATTTTTCTCCTCTTGAGAAACTTTTGAAGTACCACAGATTGTCAGATCGGCCTGTCTGGGCTATCTGTTCGGACATTCACTTTGACAACTTTTTCGGAACGCAGCTTATGCAAAGCAGCTGTTAATGGAACAGCAAACTCCTCAGGTTTGTTTTCCGTTCGAGGGAATCGCAATGCCCTATACGGGCCCTTAACGTTACAATTCTTTGCTAGGAAATCATTTCTTAGCAAACCGTCGTCGGAAAGGCCGGGTAGGAAAATTGCAGGGGGGAATGTTATTCTTTAGTGTAAAATTCCCCTGGCATGTTCCCAGCGTCTTTCGGTACCAAAGGGTGTTTGTAATGTATTTGTTTCTCCGGTATTTATGTGTTCGGGATTTTTAATTACTTTCTTTTTTATAATACTAACCCAGAGGTTATCTACTACAAGTTTGGTATTGCCGCTCAGGCTAATATCCGACGGAAGGCTAACTGTAGGGATAAAGGGTTCGCGCGACTGAGGTGACCCTTTGTTACATTTTTTAGTTATTAGTGTCGATCCGGGATCTTTTCGGTCGACTGCTCGTCGTTTCCCTGGCTCTTAGTGTCCCATTTTTGTTTCTGGTGGCATTCCTTTATGGAATGGCCGCGACGGTTGCAGAATTTGCATTTGAGTTTTATGTCAAAAACTCGAGGACCAGCGGAAGGTTGCTGATCCTGAATCTGTCCTGGCGACTGTTCCTACAATCGCGAACATCATGTCCATATATTTTGCAGTTAGAGCAGAAGGGTGTGTTTTTACGCTTCATACAGTCGGCGTAAGTAGGACCTTTTCGCTGGCAAAAATTACATGTGATGTCTGACCTTAGCTGGTCGAGGCTCTGGCGGCGGTCACCATATCGGAAATCGATTCGTGGGGGAGACGAAAGTTAAGGTGGAGTCATATATGGCGGAGTCTGTTGGCGGAAATGTTGTGATGGTGGTGGTCTGTAAAACCTTTGAGGCGGAAAGTTTCGAGCAAGTGTATATGGAGTTCTATGGAATGCCCGTATTCTGGCAGTTCGGTCCATAGCGACCGGGGTAGTTGAGACTTGTTCTACAACAATCGGAGCAATAAAGCCTTGAGTTGTTGTGGTTTGCGTGAAATGGGCGCCCTGCTGTAGTTTCTTAATGTCGAGTGCTTTTTTAATCAGCTCCTCGAGCGTGCCGTCGGTAACGGTGAGGAGGTATTGGCATAGGTGCGGATTCGTGACCCCACTGCGGACTGGCCACAAGTCCGTATTTGGTTTGTGCAGCCTCTTTACAGAGAACCATCAACTGTTTCACCCTAGCCGTGAAGGCGGTGAGCGTTTCGCAGGGGTTTTGGTGAGCCGTTATGAGCCTATTTACAAGTTTCTGGTAAGTTTCTCTTGGAAGGTAAGCCGCGTTCAATCTGGCTTCGACTTCTTGAAAGCTTGTCGGTACATCTGATACTGTTTAGCCTGGCGGCAACAACCCAGGAATGTTTGCAACTCTGATCCGAGATGCGGGCCTGGTTCATCTGAAAAAATGGGCCCAATTTGCGCAGTTTATTTGACAATTTTGGAATAATCGGTCGCCATAGTGGACTTCTGATTCGAGTCGGTGACGGGCGAGTATTGTGCGAGAAATTGATTTAGACCTTGTTTTAAGTTAATTTCTCGCAGGGAGTCTTGTAATGATTGTCTGAGGTGTTCCTCGGTTTGGCTTACTAAATCGTTTTCTGTACTGTCCTCAGGGAGGAGTACGCGCGAGAATCCGTCTAGCTTGGCTTGAAAAAGTGCGGATTCTTTTTGAAAACGTTCTAGATCTTTTAATCTTTCCTCGTTGGACTTTGTAGTCCGGTTTTCCAGAAGGCTAGAATAGAGAGCCGCCAGACGTTCGGATTCTCGCGCGGACTCTTACAATTTCTTAAAATTATCTTAATTGCTTACTTGGGTTTGACTTGGTCTTTGGATGACAGTTCCGCTTCTGAGAGTGAGTCCTTCTGAACTTGCTCCTGGTTGAGCTGGTGTGATCTGGTGTTTACTGACCTGTGTTTAGTCCGTGCATATTGGTGACTGGGAACCCTGGCGAGGTCTTGCCTGTGGCCTATTGGAGTCCGTGGGTTCCTCCGGACTGTTCTCCAGATCCAGGGAAGTTATGAGAAGGTGGGCTTTTGGCCTGCTTACCGTTCCCTTGTTTGCAGTGCTATAGTTGTGTTGGGGGCTTGTGCCTGCTTCAGCGATTCCCTTTTCCAACCTGCTTATGGTGATGTGTTGATTGGTGGTGTTGGTTGTTGTCTTTTTCTTCGGGGCCCACACAATTCCACCGGTTATGCTGGCTTGCACTTCGCGGAAGCGTTGATGGTGACTCCTCGGGGCTATTGGCTACCCGGGAGTGCTTAAAGGTACCCCTTTTCTTCGACGCAGGATAGAGGCTTTTAAAGCTGTTACGTTTATGTAAAACACGCTTCCCTTCCAAGGCCCATTCAATCACTATCCCCACCCGTACAATAAACTACAACACTCTTAATGTCCAGAAAACAAGTTTTTATCTAACAAATCTCAAATGAAAACTTTGGACATTCCAATTACATTTTACACTTGTTCAATTAATCCTAGTATTTTTAATGTCCATAAAACAGATTTTTATATTTTACACTTGTTCAATTAATCCTAATGTTTTTAATGTCCAGAAAACAGGTTTTTATCTAAGAAATCTCAAATGAAAACTTAGGACATTCCAATTTGTTCGCCCTGATTAAGCACATTTCTCTTGCTTATCGTGTATGGCTACCGTTTGAAAAGAATATCGACGGTAACCCGAGCGCGTTGTTTATCATTAGTTGGATTTGAGTACATGGCAATTTTGTTGCAACGTAACTCGTTATACGAAATCCAACTCATTGAATAATTGTTTGTTTTAATTTATGAGTTCATGAGTTGGATTTGAATATATGAAATCCAACTCGTAAAATTTTAGTGGTTTTAAATTTCTAATAACAGATTGAATTCGATAGAATTTTGGCTTATCTTAAAATAAGCGAATCCAATCTGTAACACGAGGAATCTACGGATTTGTTTAGCAGAGCGGGGAGTAGGAAAGTCAGCCACCGCTGCTACTTCCTCGGGGTCACTTTTCAGAGTTCCATCTCCAATCATGAAACCCAGGTAGCGGACTTGCTTGACGCAAAACCGGCTTTTCTCAACGTTAATCGTCAATTTTGCGCTGCGCAGACAATCAGCTACTTCTCTTAAAACTTTCAGGTGGCTTGCGAAGTCAGGAGACACAACCAACAAATCGTCCAAATATACAAAGACGTGTTCACGTAAACGACCGGGGATTATTTTATCCATTAAACAACACATTCGCTGCGGGGCATTGCACAAACCAAAAGGCATCACGCTGTATTGATAAAGCGGCCTGCCGGGCACTGTAAATGCTGTCTTCTCCCTTGATTGGTTTTCTAAGGGAATTTTCCAAAAGGCGTCCTTCATGTCGATGGACGAAATGAAGTGTGTGTCCTGCAGTCGTTCAAGCAATCTGTCGATGTGGAGTAAGGGGTAGGCGTCCTTCTTAGTGACTAGGTTCACCTTGCGAGAGTCCAAACAGAGCCTGAGCTTTCCAGGTTTACGTTCAAGTACAACTGGGGAATTCCAGGGACTGTTGGACTCTTCAATTAACCCTAACTCCAACATACGGTCTAACTCTTCATACAACAGCTTTTGGATAGCTGGAGAGATGGGATAGTGCTTTTGTTTGATCGGCAAGCCATCGCCGGTGTCAATGATGTGCTCTTCTAGGTGTGCCTTTCCCAAACCTAGAGCTGTAAATTAAGGGAATTGCGCAATGACTGTGTTGAGTTTTGTCTTGTCAGTGTTACTCAATGTGTGAGAGTTCGTCTCAATCGAAGGAGAGGGCTGTACTTCGAGAGAGGAAATGATAGCTGGCACAAGTTGAAATGCTCTCCAAAAATCAACGCCTAAATACAACTGCTGACTTAAGCCAAACACTACAAATAGTGTTAGGACTTCAGTCTGTCCACGATAGGTTACAGCAGTTGTTAATGTGTCGGAGACGGACTGGCTAGTACATATACAACAATACAATACAACTGCTGACTTAAGCCAAACACATCAAATAGTGTTAGGACTTCAGTCTGTCCACGATAGGTTACAGCAGTTGTTAATGTGCCGGAGACGGACTGGCTAGTACCGTTGGCGATACGAACTGAGGCTGTCAAGGCGGGGAGTTTTAAGCCTGAGCGCTGAACAAATTCTAGGGCTCCTTGTCCCAAGCAACTCACACTGGCACTGCTATCGAGGATAAGCTCGTTGCGTGTTAATACTTTTACATAAGGACGGAGGTCATCCTGGCTGGTTATTACAGTAGATAATAAAGACTGACCAGTCTTTCTCATTGTACGTTTTCTCTCTCTGAATCTTCTCCATCGTCGTCTTCTTCGATTGAGAGGAAATGTCGGACCTTGTCACAGTTAAGTTGCCTTTCATGCAAGGAGATTCCTTGCCTGAGGCAGAAGGGATCTGTCTAGGTACTGCACTCTTTATGAGTGGGATCAGTCTGGGTTTGTTGTGTCTTTGCAAGGAAATTCACGGGGTCGTCGATGTCGCCTTGTTGATCATCTTTGGCGAGTGGAACCCCTCTGTCTACCACTCGCCCTGGCGTTTTCCAGATTACACTTTGAGTCTCGTCTTTGGACACGCGAGAATTGAAGGCCAGTCGCTCAATGTGAAATAAAAAGTCTTCAACAGTGAAAGCCGGGTTGCGACCATAGAAATGAATCCCTCAAGACGCCATGATGGAGGGGCGTCTATCTTGATAACCTGCCCTCCCAGCACCACGCCTATGCCTAGGTTGAGGTAGCTGACGGTGCCCGTGCTCGAACAGTTGCGGTGGCCATCTCGGGCTCATTTCAGCCTGTCGGTGCAGTGAATCTGGACCTATCGACGGAGCTGGGCAGACGTCGTCAGCTCTGGCGGGGCTACTGACGGAACCTGACCTCTCCAGAATGGACTGCGCCAAGTTCGTCCTTAGCAGACCTAACATCTCCTTTTTCAGGACCTCCATTTGCGTCGCCAACTGAACAACAGTAACCTCTGAGGCTGCACGAGGGAGGGATAAGTTTAACTGAGTCCGAGGAGAACCTTGCCGTCCTATAGGTCTGGTTTAGAACCTTTTGTGACTTGCTCCTGGTGACTGGGGGCGTAATAAGGACTTGCGCCTGTTTAGGTTTGGCCCACGGCCATTGGGTTCAGCCTCAGGCTTCACAACTGGTGACCGAAACATTTAAAAAATCTAAAATTTTGAAATGTGAGAACCTTGATGAGGTTCCCAATACCCGCAACATCTGACCTGCCTGTGGAGCTTACACGAACTCAACGGGCACTTTCACGGTCCTACCAAGAAACCATCGGGGCGTAGTCGACCAAGTGAAGAGTCACGCTGGCTACCGCCTTAGTCGGGTGTTAGTCCGACTCACCAGCTTCCTGCGGCATGTGACACTAAGGTGCTTTAAGAAAAAGGGGAAGAGACGGCAGCCTTTCAGGCTAAAAATCGCCAAGTCCGAGAAGGACTGGCGGATCAGCCTAAGCTGACATGCCATCTCTTAAGAGGCACGAAGCGCATCAGAAGATACTAATGTGTTGTTACGGGTTTTCTTTGTAACGCGTAATTATTGCGCCAGCTAGCGATGGTGAATAGGTGTGGGGCAATTATGTTGAGGACACCACGGTTTTGACAAGTCCACGAACTTTCAGGGTTACCTATGTATTAATTAAAAAAGCTGAAAAGCTTTAAGATCATTCGAGTGCCATACGCCAGCACTTTTATCTGACTTATCCTTTAACTCGTAAGTCTATGGCCATAACACTTTTGCAACTTTAAATTGGCCGATATACTTAGGAGCTAGTTTGGCATTAAAAAAGTTTGCCGCATTAGACAACACATAATTTTTACGCCATACTATATCATTTTGTAAAAACCTCTGATTTCTCCTTCGGAGGTCATATGAAAGCTTAGAAGAATTGGCCTCCTTTAATAACCTTTGCCTAACGTCATTTCTTACGCGTTCTAAAGCGTTTGATCGTGCTACTGCATCAAATTCGCCTTCTATTCTTTTCTGCCTATAATCTTCAGCATGCGTCAAAATTTCTTTACCGAAATTCACAAAATAAGGTAAAAGTTTCAACACTTCATGGGTAGACGTGCGAATAGCGCAAGCGATTTTTGCTAAATAGGATTCCCACATTTTGTGGTTCTCCGCAACGTAGGCCCTAAGCATGAATTTAATAACCTGATTCGTTCTCTCAGCGGGATTTTCTTGTGGATGGTACAGAGCAGTGTAAACAATTTTTGTTCCGTATTCCGCGCACAGCTTCTTAAATTCCCTACTCCTAAATTGTGCGCGTTATCACAAACTAACGTGCTTGGGATACCAAATATTAAGAAAACATACTCCTCAAGTGCGCGATTAATTGAAGAAGTACTTGCTGCTCGTAGAGGGAATAAGAGGGGAAACTTTGAAAATTGATCTATTACTGTTAAGGTGTACTTATAACCCCTAGTAGACCTAGGCAAGGGTCCAATCAAATCTGCATTTATGGATTCCCAAGGAGTACACCCTACTTACTGGTCGAGATGCCATTAAACCAGATGCCTTTTTAAATTCTGGCTTAGTGACTTGACAGGTTGCGCACCCTCTCACGTAACGCGCTACATCTTTTCTCATTTCTGTCCAATACAAATTTTGACTTTGTCCTACGTTTTTTGAACACCTCTATGTCCTGATGTTAGAATGTCGTGTGCTTTATAGATCCAAGCATTCTTTTCCGGCTTTGAAACTACTTCTTTCCAATGATCGCTCTGATAAGCTAGGGCCAGATATTTGGGTCGACAATGCTTTTGTAATTCCCCGTTTTCAACTCTCCAATTTGGGTACTTAGAAGGGTTCTCGGAGACCTCCTTAAGCATTTTGCTATACCATTTATCCTCAGATTGACTAACTACCTTCGTACAATCAAGCTGCGGAATGAAACGCGACAGAAGATCTGGCAAGAGGTGTTCATTGCCCCTCCTATGTATGATTTCGAAATCATATTGTTGAAGGCGCATTGCCCATCCCGCTAGTCGTCCCGTGGGATCTTTAAGATTGTGCAACCAAGCTTAGGAGGCATGGTCTGTTACTACTTTGAATTTAGTTCCTTCTAAATATGGTCTTGATTTTTCTATTGCCCATAACACTGCTAAGGACTCACGTTCGGTGGGTACGGCTCAAATACGCAATCACTTTATCTTCTCCGCCAATTTCCTGAGTTAGGACGGTACCCAAGCTATAACCTGAAACATCAGTGTGTAAAACAAATGGCTGGCTAAAATCAGGGCACGTAAGTATTGGAGCTCTCACCAAAAGATCTTTAACTTTCCTAAATGCATCTTCACATTCCACCGACCAAAGGAACTTCTTTTTTTTCAGCAATGCAGTGATAGGGGCTATCAACGCGCAAAAGCTAGGTACGAATCGTCTATACCAGGATATCATGCCGACGAGTCTGCGCACTTCGGATACGCTTTTGGGATTTTCAATGTCTAGAATGCACCTCACTTTTTCCGGGTCAACTTGAAGACCATTCTTGCCTACTACATACCCCAGATACCTAAGTTCCGGCCTGCAAAATTCACATTTCTCAAAATTTATGGCCAACCCGGCGTTATTTACTCTGTAAAATACTTCTTTGAGAATTCTATGCTCTGTAAAAGTTTGTGTACTTAGCTTTCCAGATCTCCAGATAATACGCGATCAATAAGTCTTTGCCACGTTGCAGGGGAATTACTGAGACCAAATGGCATCCTACAAAATTGAAACAACTCCCTCCCTGGAACTGTAAATGCTGTGTACTGCTTAGAGTGCTCCTCTAAGAGTACCTGCCAAAATGCGGATTTTATATCATAAGACTTCGCAAACCTTTACACGGTCTTCCAATTGAATCGGTAGGCTAATTTCTCCTAGAACAGTTACACACTCACCATTTGCAAGATTCACCTTTTTTGCCATACTATCTCTAACTCTAAATCTCAGTTTACCTAATAATTCCCATCCAGGTCCTCCAACTATTGTACGGGAAGCTCCAGAATCCAGTAATCCACATAACTCCACTCCAAATATTATAACTTTTAAATGGGGTCGAAAGTCATTCTCTGCTCGTGCAAAGGTATAATCCACATAAATGTGACATTCGATAACGTTTTCCTTTATAATATTACTAAAATTCAAGTTCTTACTTACTGCGGCCTTTCGCGGAATACCCGAAATATTATTACCCTGCCTTCCTTGGTTACATCGTGAGCATCTAGGTCGAGTTGTTCCCACTGCGCCACAACCAAAACATCTAAGATCGTTCCTACAAAATGTGGCCATGAGCCCAAGGGCACCACATTTAAAACATCTTCTTGCGTTAGATGGAGCTCTAGAGTCATTAACCACCGCCACACAAGGGGGATCTATAGCCAAGTCTAGTTCAAGGAGATGATTATTTCGTCGCAACGGCGGTGGTGCGAAAGCCTCTACAGAGGTAGGAATGGATTATAAGCGTCTACCTAGTTCGATCAATTCCTGTATTGTATTAATTTCCGTTAAACCTAGCTGAGTCTGGTAGAATGGGCTTATATTTCTATTTAGAACTTTTAACTGTTGGGCTTCGGTAAGCGGATCTGATAAGCGAGCGAACATATTTGACATCATAGCAACGTACAAGCCTATCGTCTCGTCCTTACCTTGGGTTCTCCCCTTAATTTCCTCACTAAGCCTTTGATCGTAGTCTGCTGGTAAGAATTCTTTCTTCAGCTCTTTTACTAGATCAACCCAATAGTGCAGTTTCACCTTATTCGCCCTATACAAAATCAGAACTTTACCTACAAACAAATTCAAAGCCGAACGGAAAAGTTGGCTTTTGTGAACTCCTCGTGCTTCAGCTAACTCATCCACCCTCTCTAGAAAGGAGTTAACTTACTGTGCATGTTCCCTCGAAAATTTTATGTCCCATTTGTAAAGCGAAATCCGAGGTCGGGAAATGGGTAAAAATCCACCATCTCTTATTTTTAACCGACTTCCCAAAAACAAAAAGGTTCTAAGTTCGACGGTTTTTTTTTTTTTATGTCTGACCGGGCATAACTTCGTAACGCGTCGACCGATTTTGATGATTCTTTTTTTAAAAATAAAAATCAAAACAAACTACTTGTACACTCGAGCAATGTAAGAAATATAAAAATTTCTTAACATGATCGGCGTTTCTAATGAAGAAAAGTTAAACTCCTTTGGCTCGTTCTCAACAGCAGCACCAAAGGGTTAACTTTTCTTCAGCTGCTGGACGCCTTCGCGAAAAAACGAAAACAAGATTGAACTCCAACACAAAATATTTTAAAAACCGATCCATCACTTCCATCAGCTTTGATTTTTAAGGACCCTAAAGCAGGGATAAGATCTGCTCGAGCGCGTGATTTCTCTTTTATTTGTTCTTCTTTTTCCGTTATTACCCTGTTAAGTCTCCCCAGTGCCCACTCAATTTTGGTTTGAATTTTAGTGTATTCAGAAGAACCATAATCCCCAATGAAAGACTCCAATAGTGACTTAACTTCCTCAATTTTTTTTATTTACTGCTTGCATATCTTCGTCGTATGAAAACGGGTATGGATCAATAACAATTATTTTACCCCCTTTTGGTGGGCTCTCATTTCGTCCACCTTCCCTATCGGAAGATCCCTGATGGTGAGCTCATAAGCTAATTCATCCTGGTTAAGCCGATTTACTTCTATTTTGCTTTTAAGCTTTAGTATACTCAAATATAGGAAATAATAATCACTTTCAATTTAAGAGTGCGGAATATTATGCTAATTTAAACGAAATGTTAGCTGTTAACTTCTTTAGAAGAAAAATTTTCCTTTTAGCAGTATAAATGTTTAATATAAAATTTTCTCTTTTAGCAGTATAAATGTTTAATATAGTTTGATATAAATTTTAAGAAAGATAGTACGGTATTTAGAAAGTGCCTTTTAATCTCAATAGCGAACGAAGAACTCAAAATTCATTTATGTAATTAATCCAATTGAAATAACAGTTTTCTTCAGATGTCGCTTACTAAAATTAGCAATATTAATTCAGCGCTTTGAGGAGTTTATTTTAATTAGTATTTATATCTAACAATTGACTTAGCTTCTTGGTAAAAAAAATCATAATTTAAAATTTGTGGCCAAGTGCTTCTGCTAAATTTCTTTCCCTAGTTTATGTTAAATATATCTACAAGTTACCTACAAATTTAATTCTAATCTAAAACAAGATGTGAAGTATTGATTATTGTAAGGTGAGGACGCATTAGATGAGACAAATCAACAAAGTTTAGTAAATTTAAAATGTCAAAAATAATTCCGAAGTCAGATTACCAGCTAATGCAAAACTCAGGTTTTCGTTGCTTGTAAACAAACTTAGAATCTCTCTTTGAAAATTTAAGCGACCCAAAATCACAGCTGTTCGTTCATTTATAAATTGTAAACATCAACTTCTGTAGCAAAATTATAAACCTTAAATAGATCGTCGACTTTGTTTTCCCAATTCAATATGACTTACTCCCTTTTAATTAAATAAGTTTTATTTGTTCATACGAAGCAGTAAATTGTTTACCCAGAGGAAGAGGATTAAACATGACCTTTACACAATATTAACAATAGAAATAGCAAATCAACAACAAATCTCAGCAACTTTGTTTACTTGCTTGATATCTTACAGATTTATTTCCACAAATTATCCAAAACTGTCTCTGAAGTGCTCGATAAAACGTAGTGTGCAGCATAATAAATATTTAATAACGTACAAATAAGTTATATGTGATAAGTGAAACCCAAATTTTTCAATATAAATATAAGTGAGAGCAAAATTCAAAGATACGGTGACCTTAGGAGCAAAAATTATTAATGTATTTCGGCTGGAAAAGGATTAAACTTAAACTTCATAAAATAGTTTTTAAAAGAAAAGTTGAACCGACTTCACAAAAAGCGCTAAAAAGCAGAAAATAATTTTTAATTTTATATCTATTACAACATTTTGAAGTCGGTGCAAATTAAACAAACCAAACGACTACAACAAAAGTATTTAATCGTCTTTCCTTTTGATCCCGTGAGCTGAAACGTTCAGGTAGAATTACATAAATTTTCAATTGTGGTTCTGTAGTTGTTTTATTTGTTAAATTTGCACCGACTTCAAAATGTCGTAATAGATGTAAAATTAAAAATTATTTTATGCTTTTTAGCGCTTTTTGTGAAGTCGGTTCAAATTTTTTTTTAAAAACTATTTTATTTGTCACTTTTTAGTGTTTTCGACTCTATACAACGAAAAGAACCATCCAAATCGGTCCACGTGTTAAAAGTTAGTTATAACCCCCTACCCCACCCCCATTCCACTAAACTTTTTTTCTCATGGTATCAATCAAGGAACATACTCTACCCAACAGAAAAGGAATCATCGAAATCGGTCAACGCATTACGAAGTTACTACCCCTCCCCCTCTCCCACCACCACCATAGGACCAAATTATTCTCCTATTAGCAGTGGGGGGGTCACACTCTTTACAACAGCAAAAGAACCATCCAAATCGGTCCACGCGTTATAAAGTTAGGTTCCACCCCCCTTCTCCCACCCCAACCACACCAACAATTGTTTTTCTCGTGGTATCAACCAGGGAGCATACTCTACCCACAAGAAAAAGAAATATCCAAATCGGTCCACGCGTTACGAAGTTAGACACTCCTCCCCTCGCCCAACCCCCCACCATGGGCCAAATTATTCTTCTATTAGCAATGGGTGATCACACTCTATACAACAGCAAAAGAACCATCCAAAACGGTCCACGTGTTACAAAGTTAGGTTTCACCCCCCCCCCCCCCCCCACCAGCAACATTTGTTTTCTAGTAGTATCAACCAAGCATCATATTCTACCCAAAAGAAAAAGAATTATCCAAATCGGTCCACGCGTTACGAAGTTAGACAACCCCTCCCCCCACCCCCACCTTTCACCTTAGGACCAAATTATTCTCCTATTAGCAACGGGGGATCATACTCTAAACAACAGAAAAAAAACCATCGAAATCGGACCACGCGTTACAAAGTTAGGTTCCACCCCCACCCCCCACCCCCACCCTACCATAAATTTTTTCTCCTGGTATCAACCACGGAACATACTCTATCCAACAGAAAAAGAATTATCCAAATCGGTCCACGCGTTACAAAGTTAGCCTACCCCTCCCCCCTCCCCCCACCCTAGGCCAAATTTTTTTCTCCTGTTAGCAATGGGGGATCATACTCTGTACAACAAAAAAAGAACCTATACAACAGAAAAAAAACCATCGAAATCGGACCACGCGTTACAAAGTTAGGTTCCACCCCCCACCCCCACCCTACCATAAATTTTTTCTCCTGGTATCAACCACGGAACATGCTCTATCCAACAGAAAAAGAATTATCCAAATCGGTCCACGCGTTACAAAGTTAGCCTACCCCTCCCCCCTCCCCCCACCCTAGGCCAAATTTTTTTCTCCTGTTAGCAATGGGGGATCATACTCTGTACAACAAAAAAAGAACCATCCAAATCGGACTACGCGTTACAAAATTAGGTTTCAACTATGGGGCAATTATGTTGAGGACACCACGTGGTTTTGGCAAGTTCACGAACTTTCAGGTATTACCTATGGATTAATTAATCACGAAAACAGACCCGAATAATAGAAACTCCCATTTATCCACTTCACAAAAAATAATTTTCAGAACGAAGTATATTTCCAACTTCAATGAGATATTCTTGTAAACAATGTTCAATTGCAATTTATGCAAAACAAAAAGAATTTATAATGCTCGCCATTGCAGCAGTTTTTAAATTTATATTCAAATATATATATATATATATATATATATATATATATATATATATATATATATATATATATATATATATATATATATATATATATATATATACATATATATATATATATATGTATATATATATATATATATGTATATATATATATATATATATATATATATATATATATATATATATATATATATATATATATATATATATATATATATATATATATACAGTGTTGTGCGAAACAATAGCAACCATTTCAATAAAAGAATTTAATGTGGTTTTTTTTCTTCATTTTAATAATGTACAATAAAAAAATATATCCTGTTTTTTCCTTTGATGAAACAATTACAAATGGTTTACTTCGCAAAAAATTAAAAGATTAAACAAAAGATGAAACACCTATCGAAGCGGCATTTCCCACTCGGCATACGGCAGCAAATGTTGCCGTATGCCGAGTGGGAAATGCTTCCAATGTTTCCAAAATATTTTTATAAATAAAACGATCCATTTTTTCTTTTATTTCAAAAAAAGGACCCACACCGTTAGCCGAGAAGGACGTCCACACCATCACACTACCTCCTCCATGCTTGGTTGTTGCCTTGCAATATCGTGGATTGAGTCGCTCACATTTGCGTCGTCTCACAGTAGTCATGCCGTCGGAGTTTATTAAATTAAATTTCGACTCATCGCTGAACAGTACAGTCTTCCACTTTTCTAGGGACCACTTCAAATGCTCTGAAGCAAATTTTAACCTATAAATTTAATATCATATAGAGACGAAGGCCATAACCTCAAACTTACCTTTTTTGCAAGTGTTTTCTGGTAAGCAAAGGTTTTTTTGCTGGTCTGTAGCTCCTTAAATTGTTTTCCAAAGCGCGTTTCCGGACAGTACTGTCATCTATACTTAAATTTAAAGAGTTCACAATTTCGCGGGATGTTATAAACGGATTCTTTTTAATTAACGCACAAATTCTCTTATCAGTTCTGGGTGTAGTTTTCCGTGGTCGACCGCCCAAATGCAGCGTGCTAATATTTCCCGTGGTTTTATATTTACGTACAAGTCGCGAAATTATAGATTTATTAACACTATATTTTTTTGAGAGTGAATACTGAGAATATCCACTCTTATATTCCGCAATAATTTTTAATTTGAAACTATCACTGAACTTATTACGCGCCATTATTCAAATATTAACTTTTATTAACTAAAGTTTTCCATATCGGTTTATACCGATTTCAATCGGTTTAAAATATCTAATATTTGATTCGAAATTTTGGTATTAAAATATTAATTGCAATTTCAGCTTTCCGCTGATATATAACAAGTAGTCGAATAAATTCGCTTTCAGCTTGAAATCTTCAAAAAAAGATATTTTTGACAGGCCTCTTTCACGTGCTCCAAACTTTAACGGAAATATCTTTTCGTGTTCCTTTTATTAACCGACCATCCCCTTGGGTTGGGAATAATCCGATTATTTATCTTTTATATCCGGGAACATAAAGTTTACATGTAATTTTTATCTTTTGTGAAGTGCGAGATTAAGTGTCAAGATTTGGGACTTCGGAAGCAAAATCCAGCTCAGGTAAGTAATATTTCCTAAGTTTGGAATTTTTTTTTCTTATCCGTCTTCTTTTTTTCAGTTGATAACTACTGCAAAACTATTAATGGCTTTAATGGAATTAAGTTTTGAACACGAGTTTTCTGTACAGCCCTGAACACATCATCTTGACAAGGTAATTTCAAATTTTTTAAGCTAATAAAAATAACTTATACACTATCTTAATCCTAGATATGCTACCGTAACTTAAGGCTAATTCGTTTTTTCTTTAAGGACAATTTCGAATGGTGGTTGCGAATCCAACACACGCATATACAAGAGCCGGTAAGGAATCCAAGACATATCCGGCTTCTGAAATGTTGGCTTAATGACTTCTGACGCCACATTTACTGAGGAGTGGGTGACTTATTTGGCCAGACGATTAAGGGAAGTATTTATTTTATCCACCTGTAATAATAATAAGGAAAACTTTTGCAGCATCATTTCATAAGGTATGAACAAGATCTATGGACAAAGGACAAACGACAGGTAAATTATTTTTAATAAATAATTTTCCTACAACAATATTCATTTCTTTTTTAGGTCAACGCATCTTTGTTACGGAACGTAACAGTGTCTTCCCTAGGGAAGACGTGCTTCGGGTTGGGGGCCATGTTATGATGTATAATGTATGCGCGTGTACAACGGGAAGTTGCCGCGGGATGTTCACTTGGCACGCGCTAGCTGGCAGCACGTCCTAGCTCGTCGGTATGGGGTGAGGGTCCTTGAACATCCGAGCCACACACTCAGTTCAGGGTCTAACCCACTCCATCCCTACGCCTGGCTAAGGTGTAGGGAAACCTATAATGAGTGCTGAAAAAAAGCTTAATAATAAATAAAAATAAAATCAACACATGAGGGATAAGAAAGAAGGGATGCGGGGGATAAGACGAGGAAGATGCCTCTGAGTTTCCTGAAATTAAAAGACAAAATTAAATCATCTTATTCGGAACAATTGTACATTATTTCCTTTAATCATTAACTTTCAATAACAAAAAATGTATATCTACTCAACCTATGCCTAATATAGCAGTAGCTATACGTATTATTATTATTTTTTTTATTTGACATAGAAATAATTGCTAAAAATTAAAATTAAATTATTCTAAATCCACTTTGATTTTTTTCAAACAGATTGTACTGTTGTTACTCAACCTGTATACTTTGATAAATTTCAAATTGTGTGAAATACAAACACTTTGGAATTCTTTATAATCATTTCTTCATAGATAGAAAATACTGTACTCAATACAAAGAAAATTTTAAACACTATTTCATTGTATTAAATTTAATGTGACATACAAAATAAAATTGTAAAAAGTTTCAGTTTAACTAAATCAACTAAACGATACGGTTGAAAATTATTAAATATATAAATATAAAGTTTAATTTAATCGAATTTTTATTTACAATCTGTAAATTGTATCTAAATTTCAATTAGGTACAATTAGGAGTAAAGGACTCTAGAAGCCTTAAGCAGAAGAGACTGCGGCCTAAAACTCCAAGCATTACATCAAGCTTAACCAAGTCCACCCACTTCATTGGTGGCCCCGCAAAATTTTTTTTTAAATAAGAGATACCCCCACCAGTGGTAAGGTATGCTCTGAAAAATTCAGCAACAGAGTGGTGGTAATCCCCACCATTGGTAAGGTCCGCTCTAAAAAACTCAGCAACAAATGAGAGCTACCCCCCACCAGTGGTAAGGTACGCTCTAAAAACTCAGCAACAAATAATAGGTACCCCACCAGTGGTAAGGTACACTATTAATTAAAAGAAAAGAAAACAACAACAGACGTTTCCTTTCAAGAAGACGTCACCGCAACCCGAGAAGACGCTACTTTGCCACAGAAGAGGAAAATCCTGCCTTATAAATAATCATAATCATAATCATAATAATGTTTTATTCAAGAGTACAAAGATACATTAATTATCTTAAAGTGTACAAAGTAAGATGGTTGAATGAATTAATATTGATGGCTACCACAAATTTTAAGATTAAACAAAAATAAAAATAAATGCAAACGCTATAACCTCATGAATTGAGAACAAAATTACGTTAAGAACTACAATATAGCAAAAAAGGAGTAAAAGAACTAGTGAGAAAGCGAAAAACAAAGAGCAAAGATTGAGAAAAAAAGAAAAAAAGCGAAACAACCCCCGATGTGCGTCATTACTCAGAAAATATTGGCCTGCGCTATGGATCTACTAAAAATTCCACTGGAAACCATGTGCTGCACGTCATTTGGTAACCGATTCCACAGTTGAGCACACTGAACGAAGTAAGAATGCTCACCAAACTGACTCCTGCACCGCGGGATCAAAAGGTTTAAATGTCTGGTCGATTGCAAGAACTGTAACTTCTCAAAGAGGTATACTGGCTGCCTAAGGTAAATGAGCTTATGGAGAAATATCAGGATACGAAAAGCGAAATATGTATCCAAATTGCATCCGAGAAGAGAGTTAGAATACATTGATATATGACTATTGCGCGGAAGTTTGTAGACAAATCTAACCACATCATTAAATGCAACGTTAATTTTCCTTCGGCATACTGAGTCAAGAACCGGAAATATAATACTGGCATATGTAAAGTGGGGAATAATTATTTAACAAGACGGCTGCGTTAACTAAACGAAAGGATGCTAGAGCTTAGCCAGAGCTGCCGCAAACAGCCGTAAATTTTTCCCATTATGCCCTTTATGTAGTTGCAGCACGAGAACCTTGTATTGAGTTCAACACCCAGATTTCTGACAGTGTCCCTATAAGGGAGAACTACCCCGTTTAATAATATTGGAGATAGCAAATTAGAGTCAATCCCATTTCTGTAAATAGCCAGATAGTTAGATTTGCTTGGGTTAAGTACCAAGTTATTTAGTATGGACCATTCATGTATTCGCTGAAGTTCGTCGTTGAGCCGACAGACACAGTCCTTGACTAATCCTATTGGCCTGCTCAGATATATGTGAACGTCATCTGCATATAAGTGTATAGAGGCATCAAGAACTACATCAGGTAGGTCATTAATATACAAGCTGAACAACAAAGCCCCTAAAATGGATCCCTGAGGTACGCCGCACCTGAGTAGTTCGACCTCCGATTGGTCATCCTTAACATGAACAAATTGACTCCGTTCATGTAAAAAGCTTTGGATAAACTTGATAGCCGTCGAAGAGAATGAGAAACGACGGAAAAGCTTTAAGTTAACGTGATTAATAGAATCAAAAGCCTCGCTAAAATCAAGTAACACAAGGATTTTTAGGCAATCCTCATCGCGTGACTCATGTATATCAGATGTGACCCTCAATAAGGCAGTCTCACAACTGTGAGAGCGGCGGAATCCTGACTGCCAAGTCGATATCATAGAATTTCTGCTGTCATGGTCCAGAATTTGCATGAATATAAGTTTCCCAAAAATCTTGCATAAAAAACAAAGCAAACTGAAAGGACGAAAATCACTCATATGCAAAGCGGTAGACTTCTTGGGAATAGGAACAACGACAGCCCGCTTCCACTGCTTAGGAAACTGTGAGGTAGTGAAACAGTGATTGAAGATGTGCGTTAAAACAGGTAATAATACTGCAGCTATTAATTTGAGAAATCGGGGAGGTAACCCATCAGATCCCACAGCATTAGATTTAATTGATTGGTGTCGGGATTGCTGCAAAGAATTTATTAAGCTCATTAGGATCAATATTGATTTCAGGCGATTCCCGACTATAAATGCCAAAGTTGCGAATATTTCTCCATACATTTTTAGGTGGAAGATTGGAATTAAATTTATCACTGAAATAAGCTCTTTTCGCAGATCGACTTTTAGTGATCACCTTGTTACGATCTTTTTTGTACCTTGTGAGCATCTCAGGATTGCGCGTTAGTCTATATCGGCCAAGAAGAAAATCTCTTTCAGCCATAATGCCACGTAGCTCACTCGTTAACCAAGGACATCTCGTAGCCTTAACGCGAACACTACGAATCGGAACATGATCATTATAGAGGTCAGTAAGAGTTTGCACGAGAATATCTACTTTATGATCAGCAGAGTTGGCTGAATAAACGTTTTCCCAAGTCAGCTCACAGGATTGAGTCAAAAGGCGCTCGACATCGACACCTTTAAAATAGCGATAAGTTATTACCGATTCATTAGGCAGTGCCCTCGACCTAAGGTTAAAGTTGAGGAATAAAATGTCATGGTCAAATTCACTTGGAGGGCTAATTTGAGTATGGAATAAAACTTTGTCAGAGTCACTTGTAAGCAAATAGTCGAGAAGCGGTGGGTGAAATGAATTAAAGTAAGTAGTCTGGTCATTAACCCTTTCCAAATTTAACGTTTGGAAAAGATATTGCAAGTTGTCCGATGAAGCATTAGTTATTAGTGAGTTCACGTTAAAAACGCCGCAGACAATAGCGTTATGGTTTTGCATAACGGTTGATGAAATCGACTCTTTGAATTCGGATGCTGTGTCAATGTTAAAGCAATTGGGAGGACAGTAAGCGCTGACTGGGACACATTTATCGAAACCCGTGTCAACCTCGATACAGAGGTATTCTATTCTGGCACCGGGAAAGGAGCAGCTAATCACAGACGCTTTTAAAGAATTATGAACATAGATGGCCGCACCACCTCCAATACACCCGACACGATCGTTACGAAAAATATTGTAAAAAGGAATAGATAAACTTTGCGAAGAAATGTTTTCATTCAGCGAAGTTTCACAAATAAGAACAGCATTAACTTGCGATCCCGAAAGAATGTCCTGCAATAGACCGACCTTGTTACGCAAACTTCTAGCATTCAGATGAGCCACATTAAGTCCATTACAACGAGAAGAAAATATATTGACAAGCGCCCTCACAACATCCAGCGATAAAACGCTACCGATCATCCAAGGTAACCAACAGAACCAAAGGCAATTAATATTCCAAATAACATAACGCACATCAGAGGTGATAAAAAGGACAGGAATTCTTTGCTTGAAATGTTTCCGCTTATCAGCAAAAAACAAGACTTCATGCCTCTGCATTCGTTGCTTCTCCGGTAAACTCAGACAAGACATCCAATGTAAGAACTTTGACAGGCGGATCTTCTGCTCTCTTACAAATATAAATGACTCCACGTCGAGTGAAAACAGAGTGGATGCGATTTACCCTTCTAAGCTTCAGAGCACAGCGCAAAATGTGGCTATCCCGCTGCGTTAAACTTTCAAAAACATTAATCCTGCCATCAGAGACAAAATTATAGCCAAGCTCGTTCAATTTAACCGTGCCATGCCTTTTAAATTTTTGAATAAATTCTCTTTGTTCGCAGACAGAAGAGAACTAGACAACTAGCGGCTTACCGATTACGTTACGATTCACCTGACTGAGACTGAATACGAAATGCAGTTACATACGGAGATAAAACATGGTTAATTTTTGAAGAGACCCGCGAAGTAACTGCTGCGGACTTTCATCAGGGCATTCAGGAATTCCAGTGATGAAAGCATCAGAAAATCTGCTCACACGATGTACATCATCAAGCTCTTGTCGCATCAGCGAAATCTGACTTTTAAGCCTATCGACCTCGTTACTAAGCTTAGCAATTTTAGCCTATGTGGATGACACAATATCATCGATTTTTAGGGTAATCCGCTCTTCAAAAGCTCGAATCTCTCCAACACATGAGTTTGAGTTGAATAACTGACGGGGACGAACGTGCCGCCGTGTGTTGCTCTACAAAAAAATTTTTAAAGCGGTTGCGAAAGCGAATTAAATTAAAAAATTTCAAAGTGCTAGTGCCATCTTGCCGAAGGGAAGGACTTTTATGCTCTATTTGAAAGCACAGTCTGGTGAGTCCGTTCCTATTTATTTCTATTTTCTTCCATCCAACATTCAATGTAGTACAATCGTGCTTCATTAAATGCGTTTAACGGGTCTCCACTGCTGAGCATTTGGCTGCCTTCGTTGAGATCAAAGTTCAGCACAGCAGGCATAAAACTGCTGCTGGCTTTGTTTTCACAGAGGCGGCTTTGCTTTGCATCTGTGGATCCCGTTCGTGAGTCCTTGTGTTTGTGTACGTTTTCGTTTTGTTTGTTTGTGGCTGTTTCGCAGCCATTAAAAAGAAGGAAGCAGCCTTCCAGGCATATAAATTGTGCCCTTCAGAGGAATTGAGACGTATTGTTAAAAAATGTAGCTTAAGGTATTTGAAATAACTAGGAGTGAGCGAATATAAACAAAACGGTTGATAGAAAATTGCTTTAATATTGATTTCGATGCATACAATATAAAGTCGCGATGATTACTGAATTACAGCTTGCAGTTTTAGACTAAAATTTCAGAATTCATACATACATACATTTACTTGTAAATAAGAGAGATATTCATGTATACAATTTGAATCTAAAATGAACTCCAAAAGCTGATTCACAATAATTTTTTCTCATAAATAATTCAATTTTTAACATCCTCCGGGCGGGCAGATTGCCGAACCTCCAATGGATATAACAGCTGTATAGGGCGCCTCATTTTTTTACCGTCTGCAAAACGTACCTCACAAGCCCGCACCTTATTATCTCTGCTAGGATAGCAATTTTCTATAATGCCTAATCGCCAATGGATACGGGGCGCAGCATGGTCGTACACTAAAACAACGTCGCCAAGTTCAATCCCCTTTGACAATGTCTTCTCTGAATGATGAACCGACCGTAGAAGTCGTAGTGTTTTAAAAGGCTTCCACAAAAACGAAGTATACTGCATCCTCATCTTCCATCTCGAACGTAACTCGGCTTTCGTATTCTTATCTTCACTCACTTCCATGTCAGAATCGAGAGGTGCCTGAAAACGTGCTAAAAGAAAACATTCTGGTGTAAGTGGTGACAGATCTACAGGATCGTCACTCAGATAAGTTAATGGTCTTGAATTAATAATTCTTACGGCTTCGGTTAGGATCGTATAAAGCTCATCACTGCCAATTTTGGCCTTCTAAATGGTAACCTTCAGTATGTCTTTGACACTTTTCAACAAACGCTCCCAAAACTCGCCTCACCAAGGAGCTCGTTCCATGATGAAGCGCCAAGTAATTCCATTACTACTTAAGAATCCGATAAAAATTTCGCTATTTAATATTTTATTTATATCCTTTAACTCCGTAGCGGCCTTCTTGAAAGGTCTTGCATTGTCGGACAGTATTAGTTTCGGTATGCCACGTCGGGATATAAATCTCCTAATGGCTGAAAGGCAGCTTTCCGTGGTTAGGTTAGGAACCAATTCCAAATGAATCGCTCTAATTACCGCGCAAGTGAAGATCATAATGTAAATTTTGCGTTGTCCTTCTTTTTCGTCAATGTATAGAGGGCCGGCAAAGTCGACTCCAACTGTCTCGAAAGGTCTAGAGGCCAATAACCGCTCCCTAGGTAATGGTGCGAAGGGGGTCGAACCGGGCTTTCCTTTTATTTTTCGGCAAAATCGACAACTGCTCACAATCTTCTTTATTAATTGACATCCACTTGGTAACCAACACTTTTCTCGCAGACGCGTTAGCACTGCGCTAACTCCCCCATGTAACACTCGTTCATGCAAATCGGTAACAATCAATTTACTTAGGTAACTGGATTTAGGTAGAATAATTGGGTTGGCTATATCGAGTGGTTCATCTAATAATTGTAATCGACTATTCACGCGAAGGAGACGTCATCATCTAAAACAGGATTGAGCGTCAGCACGGTCGATGATCGGGGAATTTTCTTTCCTTGCTGCAATGACAAAACTTCGTTATAAAAATATAAATTTTGAAAATATTTTATCCAGTATTTCTCTGCTTTCACCAGTTCTGCAGCTACCAAAAATCTGGCATTTGATTTCCCTTTAAATACAAATTTATCTACGGCTCGAAAAAGTCGATTCGAAGAAGTCGATTCCAGCTGCTAATTTGATCGAATTGTAACAATGGCTCAGCAACCTCAGGACGTGTAGAAATCGTTATCTGCCTGGCGGCCGCCAACAATACTGTCTACACATTTGAAGGGTGATTCTCTGCTGGCCATTCTTCTTCACTTTTCTTCAACCAATGGGGACCGTGCTGCCATAAAGAAGATCCGGCCAATTGCTTAACCGATATCCCCCTCGTGAGAAGATCTGCAGGATTGTCCTTGCCGCTACAATGACTCCAAGCGTTGATATTGGAAAGTTCTTGTATTTCCTTCACACGATTAAAAATAAACGGCTTCCATTTCCGAGACTCTCCGCGCATCCAATGCAAGGCGATTTGCGAATCCGTCCAAAGGTAATGCTTCTCAAAGGGCATTCCTGCTTTCTTAAAATAAGCGCTCAACCTAGCAGCAATTAGAGCAGCCATCAATTCCAATTTAGGCAAACTAAGGTCTTCGTCTTTACTTTGTTTGAGTGGTGCTACACGCGTCTTGGCACAGAAAAATGAAACTTTCACGCCATGTAAGTCGTCTCCAGTTCTTACAAAAGCTACTGCTCCAAAAGCCTTTAAACTGGCATCCGCGAAAATATGTTCTTGCTTAATCTTAGAAGACTCATGTATACATACCCATCTGGGAAATGAAAACGTTCCAAGTGTGTCTAAACCTTCAACACAATTACTCCATTGTATAGCTAAATCATCAGTTAAGGGTTGGTCCCAGTTTAACTTTAGACGCCACATAGATTGGAATAGGATCTTCAATCGAATCACTATCGGACCTAAAAAACTTAGAGGGTCATATATTCCTGCAATTACCTTTAACACATTTCACTTCGTAGCTGCTAGGATCTCATATGATTTGTTAGGCTGCCAATTAATCATTAATTCGTCGTTGTAAATATTCCATTTCGTCCCCAAAATGGTCTGGACACTGTCTTTATTTTCCGCACAAAAACCTTTTCTTATTTCAGCATCATTACTGATCCACTTCCTCAGATTCATATAAGCACGGCCCATTATTGTAACGGCTTCATGATGAAAAATTCTCTGCAAAATCCTCATTATCAAGGCTAAGGACTAAGTCATCCATATAAAAGGAATCACGCAGTATCTTACAAGTCCTTGGAAACGCTTCAGCTTCAGAATCCAGATGCAGCAATATTGTGGCGGATAATAAAAACGGGCTACACGTTACACCAAATGTGACCCGTGTCATTCGAAATACTTGCAATGTCGGGAAATCCATATGTGAGTGCAACCTTTTAGAAAACCAAATAAAACGGTGGCTATCGCGGTCATCTTCGGCTAGAGAAGCCACTAGCGCTATTTTTCCTAGTCGAAAACGCAGCAAAATTTTTACAATATCTGGAAGCAGGTTAGAACCAGGCCATAAACATTCATTCAATAATGGCTTAGCTGGTGCATGCGAAGAAGCGTCGAATACTATTCTAATTTTCGTTGTGGATTTCTCAGGTCGATAAACAGGACGATGCGGCATATAATATTCTTTTGATGCTGCAAAATCAAGCAGGCTCGGCAAATCCTGAAGAAATAAAATCGCGCATTGCCCTATCATACTCGAAAAGCTTCTGCGGCTCCCTGGACAGTTTTTTAACAAGTGAATGCAACCTCGATAAAGCAGTCTCTCGGTTATCTCCCAACATTACATTTGAGCTTTTCCATGGTAAGGAAGCTTCATATCTTGTGCTTGTCTTACACAGATGTCTTCTTTGCAAATCTTTCGTAAGAATCTTCGTTTCAACAAGTAGTTAGACTACACTTTGACATCTTGAAAAATCTTGTTGACTTACCGGAGAGGGACCTTGAATTGTCCACCCGAACATGGTTTCTACTGCAGTAAGTCGATCGGTTGTTCTCTTATACTTCCCTGTTGACACAGCCCAGTAACAATCGGCTCCTATAAGAACACTCAATCCTTCCTCCTGTTCAAAAGAGTTGTCATTTGCGTCGGCCAAACACATCTTGCCTAATTTAGGAGCGACGTCGGTATCCGGAGCAGCTAAAACATCTAAACAGATCTCTGGCACTACAACAGCTGAAATTTCAACATACTGACGACCATATTGACTTTCCATAACCAATTTCACCATTGTAAATTCCTGGCAAGCCGAAAGTTTTGTTTTTCCAAAGGGAATGACATTTAAATGTACAACCCCAATAATGGGTAATTTTAATTTCTTAGTCGTGGCTTCTCTTACATAACACATGGGCTGACAAGTCCCGGGCCTAACATATAGATGGCGCTAGTCTTATTGCATTCACCGCTTTTTCAGTTAGTACTAACCTTCAAAAGAAAGCTGTTAAAATTTCATGATATTCTACTTATAAGTTTGTGAGTTATTGTGCTAAGAGTAACACTGCTTTGGCCGGAGCCGGTCTGTGGAATACCTCTCTGCACGGCCAAAAGGCTAATAGCAAACCGCGCAAATGAGGGACATAGGCTGTATTGTATTGGTATTGAGGGGCACGCTCACTCAAGAAGCCTTATGCCCTCACCGTCGCCGGGTAGATCCAGGGAGCTCCTCAAGCTGAGCAGGTCGGCTGTTAGAACCCTGGCAGGCCTACTTACCGGCCACTGTCAGCTAAGGAAGCACCTGGTGAGGATAGGCGGAGCCATCGACCCCACCTGCAGACTCTGTCTGGAGGAGGATGAGACCCCATTACATGTGCTATGTGAATGCCCTGCAGTAGCCAGGAGCAGATTTAGCCTATTCGGGAAACCAACCCTGGTACCGAGCGGGCTGAAGGACTGCCAACTGCGGGAGCTGTTGAACTTCTTCGGAGGGACCGGCTTACTATAAGGAGTTGAGAGGGTTAGCACAATAGGCCCTAGTGGCCGCGGCGCTTGAGAACCTCGCACCTCCAAATTTAATCAATCAATCAATCAATCAACACTGCTTTTGTTATTTTCGGAACAATGGATCAAAAACAATTTCATGTTTTAATTTTACACTGCTTCTTGATGGGAAAAAATACCGTTCAAGCGGAGCAATGGCTTCAAAAGTGTTATAAGGACTCCGCTCCATCGGAAACAATAATAAAACGTTGGTTTGCTGACTTCAAACGTGGTCGTAGAGACACCGATGATGAAGAACGCAGTCGACGTCCAAATGAGGCGGTAACACCTAAAAACATCAAAAAATCCACAAAATCGTTTGAATGATCGAAAAGTGAAGTTCCGTAAGTTAGCTGACATCGTAAAGATATCAAAAGAACGTGTTGGCTTTACATTGTATGAGCATTTGACTATGAGAAAGCTCTGTTCAAAGTGGGTGCCGCGTTTGCTCACTGTTGACCAAAAAAAAGAACGTGTTGATGATTCTGAGCAGTCTTTGGCCATGTTTAAAGGTAACAAACCGGAATTTTTTCGTCGATATGTAACAATGGAAGAAACATGAATCCATCACTTCACTCCGGAATCAAAACGATCGTAATCTGAGTGGAGAGCAACTGATGAACCTCGTCCAAAGCGCCCGAAAGCACAACAATCGGCTGGAAACATTATGGCCTCGGAATTTTGGGATGTGCGTGGTGTAATATTCATCGACTATCTTGAGGAGGGAAATACCATCAACAGTGAATATTATAAAGCATTATTGGAGCATTTGAAGGCCGAAATTGCAAAGAAACGACCGCATATGGCAAAGAAAAAAATTTTGTTTCATCAAGAAAACGCACCGTGTCACAAGTCAAACAAAACAATGGCAAAACTACATGAATTGAACTTTGAATTGCTCCCACATTCACCGAATTCGCCAGATTTGGCTCCCAGCGACTACTGGCTGTTCGCAGACCTCAAAAAAATGCTCACCGGTAAGAAATTTCGCTCGAATGAAGAGGTTATCGCTGAAACTGAGGCCTATTTTGAGGCAAAAGATAAATCGTTCTACAAAAGTGGTATTGAAATGTTAGAGCGGCGCTGGAATGATTGTTGGCTCTTGATGGAGATTACGTTGATGAATAAAGCCAATTTTGAACGAAAAAAACCGCGTTTTCTTTGTTAGGCCCGGGACTTTTCAGCCCATGTGTTATGTACGCTGGCTTCCCCCATCAATAATAATTCGCACAAATAATTTCTTGGTTCCCGACGGAGCCGCTAAAAACACCCAAGCAGTTTGTAAAAAACGTTCATAATATTTTTCTTGTTTTTATTTGGCAAGCACAAACTTAAACTATTCAACGGGTCACTAACAGAATTTTCTTTAACACTCGTCTTCGCTTTGCCTGTAGCGGTAAATTTTCTATTTCCACTAGAATCACACACAACAGTCGCATGTTTGGATTTGCCTTTTTGGCAAGACAGTCCCTTCACTCGACAAAACCTAGCGGTATGGCCCCTCTGTGTGCATCGATAACATCTCTACACTCACGCGTTGAGTGCTCAGTTGATTTGCAGAAAAAGCAAGCAGTAATCGCTGACTTTGTAGATGACGTCAATAAACCTGCTGCTGTTGTTGGATGTGTGTGTTTAAAACGTTCCTTTTCCTTGGGCATCCTCTCAACTGCCGCTCGCTCAATCGACTCTACTTCCCTTTTCAAAAACTGCAAAATATTTTTGACTTCTTTATCTCCATCAAAGGACAAGATAGAGCCGCTGTCTGATGTTGATTTATGTTCCTCCTCACCATCCTCGTCGCCATTCTCGGCGGATTTTTTCTGTATGCGATGATAAGAAATTGTAAGCTCGCTGGGTATACACTTTAGGAGAATTGTTCTTAACATTATATAGTAATGAGTTGTAGGAACTCCTAAAGCAGTAAGTGACCGACTACAAGCTATCACTGTATTATAAAGATGCCTGAGTCTCACTGCGTCGCCTTTGTGATGCACTGGTGAAAGAGACATTAGGTCCTGCGTATTTCTGTCCACCAACTTTTCCTTATCGCCGTACTCCTCTTGCAAAAGCGAAATAGCACCATCATAGCATGCAGATGTAGGTGTGAAGCCCGCTATCGTTTTCGCTGCGTTTCCCGTTAAAACGGATTGTAAATAGTTGAACTTTTCGGCTCCTGTAAGTGCCTTATTTTCATGAACTGCGCTCTGAAAATTTTCCCAAAAGGGAATCCATTCGCGATAATCTCCAGAAAATTTCATCAGTTGTAATTTGGGAAGTTTAACGCCTTGAGAAATAACTGGTCCAGGCGTAGACCGCATATTGGCTTCGCCTAAAACTGATGCTAGACGCTCTTTTACCTTTGATAACCGCACTTGAAGACGAGTGAGCATGCCTACCGCGGTGTTTTCGTATTCAGCTGTCTCCTCCGGATATTTGTCCTCCAAATTTTTTGACAGCACCTCCCTATTCACCGTGCGAAGGTTATCATTAGCCGTGGTTAACCTTTGAAAATAAAAAGATAATTCTTCTTCCGCTGCGTCTAATTTTGACACATCATTCGCAATCATCGATTCGGGTGTCTTCAAATATTCCGCCGCTTCATTTACTATTTTGGTTATTTGACTCCGATAACCGGCACGTGCTTGCAACTCCATGATGAACGCGACGAAGTCTCCAAACCGAGTAATCACCGTATGCGTATCCGTTAATGGGAAAGATAAAAAAACTAAGCAAATTCTCTAATTCGCGAATTCCGTCCCGTCTCATTCCCGGGTTTCGGCACCAAATGTTAAAAAATGTAGCTTAAAGTATTTGAAATAACTGGGAGTGAGCGAATATAAACAAAACGGTTGATAGAAAGTTGCTTTAATATTGATTTCGATGCAAACAATATGAAGTCGCGATGATTACTGATTTACAGCTTGCAGTTTTAGACTAAAATTTCAGAATACATACATACATACATTTACTTGTAAATAAGAGAGATATTCATGTATACAATTTGAATCTACAATGAAGTTTAAAAGCTAATTCACAATAGTTTTTTCTCATAAATAATTAAATTTTTAACACGTATCTATAGAGATGCGCGGAATATTTGCAATTCAGCAATTAGCCGGGCTAAGTTCAATTTCGATCAGAGCATCAGACGGAAGGTATTTTCTACTCAAAAGGGTAGTAAGGGCTTCTGGTCTCTAGTAAAAACCGTAAAGAACAATTTCACCTGTTCTTCAACACCACCACTCATTTATAATGGGAATGTTTTTACTGACTCATTGGACAAGGCCAACCTGTTTGCTGCTAATTTTGCTGTTAACTCGTACTTGCCATCTTCATCGCAGCCACTTCCATCTCCATCACAGTGCACTAGTAGGCAAAGGCCGCTACACTTTCGCACTCGGGAAGTTTTTAGAGTTATTTCGAAACTCGACATGTCCAAAGCTACTGGGCCTGATGGTTTCTCACCCCTTGTCTTAAAATGCTGCGCCTCTGCTTTGGCTAAACCTCTGCGCAAACTTTTTCACCTGTCATATTCAACAGGAATATTTCCAAGTGTATGGAAACTTGCTCATGTCCAGCCGATACTTAAAAAAGGAGAGGCATGCGACCCCTCTAACTACATACCAATTGCACTAACCTCGATCATATCCAAAGTTTTTGAATCACTCATCAACTCTCAGTTGTTAAAATATCTAGAAAATAACCATCTTATCAACGAGTGCCAGTACGGTTGCCGCGCTAGCCGCTCAACCGGAGACTTACTAACGGCTCTAACGGAGCGTTGGAATCATTGTCTCCATAATTTCGGTGAGTCCGAAATCGTCGCTCTTGATATTTCAAAGGCTTTTGATAGAGTCTGGCATGCTGCCCTGATTAAATCAACTGAATACTGTGTGGGCACTTGGTGGAACACTTTCATGATTAAAACAACAAACTATATTTCGTTAACACTTGTTTACTATTCCACTAAAAAAACAATATATTAAATGCCTACGCGTTTCGTTCTATTAGAACATCATCAGGGCTAACTGGCTACTAAAACAAATTTTACAAATTTGGTTCTACATTCTTACAATCTGCGGATTAAGTAACGGACTTCTGTTTTGAAAATCTAACTAATCGTTAACTAAAAGAGACCCAGCGGTCAGCTCATTTCTACTTTCAAATATCTCGTAACGGTCCAGTATTCTACCTCCTTTTAGATTATGAAGTAGCTTTATATTTTCTGAAGTGACATTATGATTAAATTCACACAAATGTTAAGCAATTCCAGAAGTTGGTTTATTTAATTTTGAAGAGCATATATGTTCGTTTAACCTAACTCTTAAAGATCTTTTTGCTTTCCCTATGTATATTGCTTGACAATCGGAGCAATTAATTTTGTACACACCGCTGTTTTCAACATCGTCAATTTTTGGCTTGATTTTGTTATTGAATAACAAATGCTTTAAAGTGTTTCTGTTGAAAAAAGCTGGTTCAATGTTATTAAATCTCAAAGTTTTTTTAATCTGTTGTGAAATTCCTTCAATGTATGGTACTTTCCTGTAATTTAAGTCAATATTATTTGAACTATCTTGTGTAGGGAAAACCGAACTAATAGCCAATTTTTGTATTTTGTTTTTCAAAAGGTTTTCAATAGCTTTTTTATTTTAACCGTTATTCTCCGCTATTGTGTTAATAACATTTAATTCGTTTTCAAAATTTTTACGAGTAAGTGGGACTGTCAATAGTCTGTTTAACATAGAATGAAACGCGGACATTTTTACGTTCCAAGAATGACAAGAATATTTAGGAATCACAGAATCCGAGTAAGTATTTTTTCTATAAATATCAAATGTGATTCTATTATCAACTATCTTTAGCGTCAGATCTAAAAAATTTATTACATTATTACCTAATTCAATAGTAAATTTAATATTATCGTCCAATTTATTTAAAATGTTAGTGTTGAAATGTTCTAATTGTCGTTCCGTACCCGTCCAAATACATAAAATATCATCGACATATCTCGTCCAAAAATAAATATTATTAATTAGCGGATTATCACAGTTAAACAATCTATCCTCTAAAGTATCCATAAAAAACTCAGCTAAAAAAGGTGATAAAGCAGATCCCATAGCCAAGCCCTCATTTTGTAAAAAACAAACATTTCAACAAACAACAACATTTGGTCTGCACCCTACCCCGTTAAATGGATAGAGAGCTTTTTGTCAGGCCGTTCAATCCGTGTAGTAATTGACGGCGTTACATCTGCATCCTACGAAATAAATGCCGGTGTACCTCAGGGTTCAGTTCTTTCACCAACCTTATTTCTTCTTTTTATTAATAATCTCTTATCCCTTACTCTCAATCCTATTCATAGTTTTGCCGACGACAGCACCCTTGATTTCGCGTACTCATTTGATTCTGTAATGAATTTACGTGGAAATGCTACTGAAGTCAATCGGGAACGCATGTTTAGATCATTAAAAAACGACATTTCCAAGGTCCTCGCTTGGGGCAGAGCAAATCGTGTTACGTTTAATGCATCCAAAACTCAATGCTGTTTAATGTCCCTTAAAAAACGCCCAGTTCACCCCCAACCCATTTCAGTCGACGGAGTGAATATACCCAATTCACCCTCCCTAAAGATCTTGGGTATTGAGATATCCAGCATTCTTAGCTGGACTGATCATATATTTGCAATCGCTAAAAGTGCGATGAAATGTTTGGGTTTTCTACAGAGATGTAAGAAATATTTCACCCCACCCGACTTAGCGTTGATCTACAAGTCCCACATTAGGCCTAGACTTGAATATAATTCCCATATTTTTGGGCAGGGGCAGGACACACCGCACTGTCCGCGTTAGACAAAGTCCAGCGTAAAGCTATTAAACTTATTGGCAATCCCTCAATCTCTGAGGGCCTTGACTCTCTGGAGCATCGACGGAATGTCGGTTGTCTCTCACTCTTCTATCGATATTTCCATGGCCGTTGTTCTAAAGAAATTGCTAGCCTGATTCCTTGTAGACACATGGCAACGTGTGATACAAGATCTACAAATCGCTCCCACCCCTATACTCTCCAGGTAAAATTTGGACGTACCGTCAAATTTCGGGAATCTTTTCTAAGCAGAACAACACGAATGTGGAACAGTTTACCATCTTCTGTTTTTCCCTCGTCTTATGAGCCTGAAACTTTCAAACGGGGCGTACATCGACACCTCCTTCACTCAACCTCCTAACCCATTTCCCTCAACCTTAATTCCTTTCCTGCCAAGGCTGTGCTTTAGCATCATAGGGCATCCCCTGAGCTTTGGCAACATCATATATAAAAAAAAAATACAACAGCAGTTAATTTATTAATTAGGGATTTTTGAAGAAGTTCGAAGTGATCAGTAGAACTTACAGAATTGGATCTGCCCGGCTGAAGAGAACCACTGCCGTCCTCCTCACTTCGCTGACTCTTTGCAGCACCTCTAGTCACAGCAGGAGAGTTATTTGTAGGAACTTTAGACACTGTTTTAGCGCTGGAATTCTGAAGATATGTGTCGCATTTTGGCATAGGAGCATGTTTTGTTAAGAGCTCCTTCAACCCGCGCTGTTTGGTTTAACAAGTTCGTTATCAGAAAGTTTCCTTTCAAAAGACTCTTGGTGGAAGTTATTTAATTTTGAAAAAAGTAAAAACACTTGTTTCACTTCCACATAATAGTCTTTTGAAAGGAAACTTTCTGATAAAGCAATATTTAACCAGTATTGGTATTTTATGAAATTGATGGACTAAAAATCCTCTTCATAAAATTCGTACTTAGTTTTCAAACTGATTACTTATAGGAGTTGAGGTTTAGACCTTCCGTCATGGATGTCCGTGGTGGAAAGTGTGAGTACTACGCTGATGATGACCAGCTCACACTTTCGGGTCGAAACATCCATAAAAAAAATTTTTAGCGTTCATATTTTTGAGCGATCACCATCGCAAAAATTTTTCCTACTCCTATTATGTGGAAGTGAAACAAGTGTTTTTACTTTTTTCAAAATTAACAAGTTCGGCTTTTACTTTTCAGATTGATTTATGGATTTTAGGTTCGGAGTCTGGAGGAAGGATAGAAACGTCAACTGCCTTATCCGTTGGTTTTGCGTGAACTGTTCGGAAAATATCTTGAACTCCTGGAAGTAGTTTAGCATCTATAAGTTCGACGTGAGAAGTATGTATAAATACATCTTGACCCGTGTCATCTATTGTTATAAATCCGTATTTCTTGTCCAAGTTAATCCATCTAATCCTGCCTGTAAGATATGGACATAGTGGCAATGGGCCCTCTTTATGTCGAGCTAACTGCGGGCTAGCTCGTATTCGTTTCCCGGTAAACTGGTCGCAGCGTTGTCTTCGTCTTGATCTTGCGTCTTCTTCGGCTGTTTCGAATTTCGACGTCGATGCGTGGTAGTCACTTGTGCAACAGCAGCTCTTATATTTTCGCGTGCAGCTCTGGTCGCTCTGTGGTTTGCTTCAATACACATGGCGGCTTGGATTGCCTCCTGAAGAGTGTTCGGTGCAATATTTCGTCTTGTACATCCCAGTCTATTGTTCCGTCTAAAAACTGCTCTAAAGCAATGCGATCCCTAGCCGATTCAGGACAATCTGCAAAAGTTAAATAAGTAAGCCGCTGTAAGTCAGTCGCATACTCTGAAAAGCTTTCTCCATTTTTCTGAACACGCGATAGATTTTTGATGATCTTCACTAAAACGTAATCTAAAAGCTTCGCAAATATAAGCATAATCTGCGCGTATACGTTTATCTAGGGTTTGATAAAACGCCAAAGCTTTTCCTTTTAAATGTGCGGCGAAATACAAGAGGTTTTACATCTTGAGTCCACCCATTCATGTTCGAAACAGCATCAAAATGTACTTCGTAATGATTCCATGGCATTTTGCCATCATATTCCATTGGATTTATCATCGTAGGTGGGCTGTATGTTATCACGTGCGATGATGATGGCTGAAAGTCTCTTCGTAAGTTAATTTGCCTCAAGTGGTACCCAAAAATATTTCTATCGTCAGTTCAGACTTCTTTAGGATCATTCGATGGTGGGAAGGTAGTAGAGTTGGCTGCAGGCTGCGAGGTTTTTGTCGGACAAGGTCGAGCATCCTCTATTATACAGTCTGAGTGATGATTATCTTCCGTATTTGGCTTCTCCACGTTTGCTTTTCCTGGAATCGTAGATTGACACACCTTTTCCACAAAAGATGACGCACCTAAACAAGTTATCTCCGAAATTTGATTTTGCATTTATTTTATTTCCTGCCTCACACTTGTATTTTCTTCACGCAGCTCTTGTAGTCCTTGTTGAAGTATCATCATGTCCTGAGCTTGTGCACAAATCGCTGCGGTTAGGTCCCTTAGATTATTAGCCTGGGATTCGATGGTTTTTAAAATTTTCTCTAATTCTTCCTCCATTATTGTCCAACTATTAGGGTTTACTTTTATAGCAAGTATACAGATGCCACGTTAATTCGAGCCTCAGAAATATAAACCGTCGTATCAGTTTACTTAACGGAATCGTTATTCGAAACTGAGAAGGTAAGTTCGTTTTATTTTATTCATTTATTTTCAAAGATTCGCTATTTTTTACTTAGTTAAAAAAAAATATTCTCATGGCAAAATATCTTTGACAGAAAATATAAAATAAACTGTCATACTCTATGCAGTAGTAGTTTGCTTCGCAATTAATTGCTATCACAACTAATTTAATATAAAAGTTCATATACAAAACAGTGCGAAAGAAATGATCAGTCCGAGTTCAATTCAAATTAATAATTAATTATTCATGTTCTCTCCCTTATATTACACGAAATCTGCCCAACGTACTTTACGAGTCCGTATTTAACTAACCGCGCAAGCTATTAGTTATGATAATAACGCACAATCAAAATCTGCAAGTAAATTGTCCCAAACCTCAACTGCATTCTCAATTCTCAATAGCTGGTTTTCTTAAGATTAAAATTTTGCACTAATAAAACAAAAGAATTCTCATAGCAGTGCTACATAGAAGAGTCAATAGACTCTAAAATTTATTTAATTTAGAATGTCAAAGTAAGTGTTCCACATTTTCTTTTTAGTCCAAAATAAATAGTTTCCAAAATGTCATTAAACTGTATATACCGATTAATTAGGTCAGTCACTTATTTAGCGCAAATTTTTAAAATAAAATACAACACAGAATCAGTTTTTATTTAATTACAGTTCTTTCCTTGTAGTTTTGTTCTTAGTCCACACTATTTGAACTGTTCACAAAATAATAATAGCCGAGCAACTATTTAATAGAACTGGACATCTCCGATTAAGAAGAGATCGAGTTATTGGGAACAAATTTTCTAAAACCCACACCTGACACAATTTGTTACATTTGTTAGTAAATTGATAAATGCGTGAACTGAAACTTTGAAGTACGCCGGTTATTTGCAATACAGCGAGTGAATCTGTTTTGTTTTTAATTCAAGTGAAATGGAGTATTTGTAAAGTAAGCCTTAAGTGAAGTGCAGAATAGTGTCAAAATTTTAAAGTGGCGGGACATTGTAGCTGAAGACTTTGTCGATTAATATTCACGAAAGTTCCACATTCAGGGCACACAATAGTCTCACATAGGACGGCTTTCTTGAATTAAACGGAAAACTCGAAATAACTGCATCGCGATCAGAAGGCAATTACTGACTGAGATCAGGCAGCCCCCAGTTAATAAAGCAACTAAAATCTTGATTAAAATACCGCTTCCTCCCAGAAAGTCTAATAAAACATTGATTGCGCTCCTGGAGGACGGCAACCACTTAAGCGTCCGGCCACTTCCCCACCCCACCCCATGGTTGGTCGAGGAAGGCCACCCCACCCACTACCACCCCTCCCGCTACCATCCCTCCCCCTACCACCCCCTGGAGTTGGGTATTGGATCACAGGTGCGCACAATTTTTAACAATATGTATATACTACCCAAACGCAAAAAAGTTCGTCTACCTAAGATTTTAGTTCGAAAATAAAAGTGATTTTTTTAATAATTCAGTATATTCGCAAAGTCGAAATGAAATATTTGTGGCAAATACATTTCAAAGTGTAAGTAATTCTACTACAACTAACACAATCAAAATACGACTAAAGTTCTCTTCAAAAATGCAACTTGTTTTACGTGCATCAACCTGCAAAATTTTCGTCTATCATAAAACTTACCACAAAAAGGTTCGCCAACCCTGAACAAATTATAATTTCGAAGAAAATTGTTTTAAAAAAAAACTACAAACCATCGAGTAACTGTAAATAATTGTATTCAAATAATCTGAAATTGTAGTTGTGAGTTTATATTTTGGCCAGACGGCAGTTTGTTGTAACGTCTTGAGTTAAAAGGACACGAGGAAAAGCGATACCATCTCATCTGAGAAAGTTAGTAACTGAAGATTATAATAAAATAGTTTTTTAAAAAAAAAGTTGAACCGACTTCACAAAAAGCGCTAAAAAGCATAAAATAATTTTTAATTTTATATCTATTACGACATTTTGAAGTCGGTTCAAATTAAATAAACCAAACAACTACAACAAAAGTATTTAATCGTCCTTTCTTATGATCCCGTAAACTGAAACATTCAGTTAGTATTAGGTATTATTTTCAATTGTGGTACTGTAGTTGTTTTATTTGTTTAATTTGCACCGACTTCAAAATGTCGTAATAGATATAAAATTAAAAATTATTTTATGCTTTTTAGCGCTTTTTGTGAAGTCGGTTCAACTTTTTTTTTAAAAAACTATTTTATTTTTCACTTTTTAGTGTCTTCTTCTCTATACAACGAAGAAAGAACCATCCAAATCGGTCCACGCGTTAAAAGTTAGTTTTAACCCTCTACCTCACCCCCATTCCACTAAACTTTTTTTCTCATGGTATCAATCAAGGAACATACTCTACCGAACATAAAAGAAATCATCGAAATCGGTCCACGCGTTACGAAGTTACCCCTCCGCCGCCCCCACCTCCACCATAGGACCAAATTATTCTCCTATTAGCAATGAGGGATCACACTCTATACAACAGCAAAAGAACCGTACAAATCAATCCACGCGTTACAAAGTTAGGTTCCACCCCCCTTCTCCCACCTCCACCCCAGCAACATTTGTTTTCTCGTAGTATCAACCAAGGATCATATTCTATCCAATAGAAGACGAATTATCCAAATCGGTCCACGCGTTACGAAGTTAGACTACCCCTCCCCCCCACCCACACCTTTCACCATAGGACCAAATTATTCTGGGGGATCATACTCTATACAACAGAAAAAGAACCATCGAAATCGGACCACGCGTTACAAAGTTAGGTTCCACCCCCACCCCCATCCCCCCAAAAGTTTTTTCACCTGGTATCAACCACGGAATATACTCTACCCAACAGAAAAAGAATTATCAAAATCGGTTCACGCGTTACAAAGTTAGACTACCCCTCCCCCATCCCCCCACCCTAGGCCAAATTATTTTCTCCTATTAGTAATGGGGGATTATACTCTGTACAACAAAAAAAGAACCATCCAAATCGGACCACGCGTTACAAAGTTAGGTTTCACCCCCACCCTCCCCTCACCCCACCCCACCCCCACCCCCACCCCCACCACCACCCCCACCCCCACCCTACGAAAAATTTTTTTGACATGGTACCAATCGGTGAACATACTCTACCCAACAAAAAAAGAATCATCAAAATCGGTCGACGCGTTACGAAGTTATGCCCGGTCAGACATAAAAAAAAAAACAAAAAAAAAAAAACGCCATGCTTTTGCTAAAGCCCACGAAAATTGGACACTTAATCAGTGGCGGTCAGTTATATGGAGTGATAAGGTACGCTATGAGTTGGACATGTAATTCTATAAAAAAACGCGTCATTCGAAAAAAACTGAAAATGACTGCCTAAGTCGAAAAGTAAAATTCCCAAGCTCTGTAATGATTTGGGGATATATGTTAGCTCGAGCAGTTGGTCATCTGTGCTTCACTAATACTACAATAAATAGCACTTCGTATCAGACTATTCTGGAAAATTATCTTCTTCCATCAATCAAAGACCAGGAGGCGAATATATTTTCCAGCAGGACGCGGCCAGTTGTCATACGGCCAAATTAACAAAGCAATGGTTTCAAAAACATGAAATTCCACTAATGCAATGGTTTGATGGCCATTGCATTAGTGGAACTTCATGTTCTTGAAACCAAAGCCCGGACCTTTCTCCCATTGAGAACATATTAAAAAGACATTGAGGTATTCTCCCGCTGCCCTAATGGATGTTCTTCATAGGGAAATACAAAGGATCTGGGATTCAATAACACATGCTGAATGTGAAGAATTCGTAATCACTATGTCTAGACGTATGAAGGATTTTATCCGACGAAATGGTGACGCTACTAAATGGTAGAGAAAAGTTTACGCAATTCCTGTAAGTTAATTTAATGTTTAGCAGGTTTAATTCTCAATGAATAGAATTCGGATTTCTTTTCTTTTTTAGTGAATTATGTTAAAACATTTGATGAATTTTTATATAAATTATAAGTAATAAATTAACATGTTATTTAATTGTTGTTTTTAATATTTTGCAACTTAAATTTACTTGCAAATTAATTTTATTACATTTGGTAACACTTTATTTTTTTAAATTTGAACGTCCCTCTTCTGTGCGCATCTTCCTTTAAATAACGCACAACAAAATGCACTATGATAAGCAAAATATACTCACAATACTATTTCAACACATTCAAATTGTTACTCGATCGTTCGTAGTTTCTTGACAAAAAAATGTAGATCCAAAATTGTAATTTGTACAAGATTTACGAGATTTTTGCAGGTTGATGTCATAAAAAAAGTCGCATTATTGAAATAACCTGCAGTCCTATTTTGATTGTGCGAGTTCTATTAGAATTCCTTATATCCTGATATATATTTGCCATAAGTACTTCTATATAACTTTGCCAGCAGACTTTATTATTAAGAATTCATTTTTATTTTCGAACTAAAATCTTGAATAGACGAATCTTTTTGCGTTTGGTTAGTATATATATATATATATATATATATATATATATATATATATATATATATATATATACCTGAATTTCGGTAGCCAGGAAAACGTCAGATGCTGTATGAAGTCAAGGCCGACTAGAACCTATGGTGATTTGGTGTTGTGAAAATAAGTAACGGAAATTGCTAGAACTAAGTTGCTGAACTTTCTAGAATTAAGCTAAGTAGTATAAATAGGGCTGAGTAGCAGCCTAGTGAGTTAGTTGTATTTTAATGAGTGAAGTGATAAGTGTTAATTATTTAAGTAATATTGCCAAGAAATATTGTCAAGAATATGTGCAACGAATTAAATAAGTGAAGCAAATAAAAATTGTGAGAATTTGTGACTAAAAATAACTTCCACCAAGTGTTGCTGAAAGGAAACTTTGTGATTATAAATAAGTGCCTTAATTAATCCGTCGAGCCCGAAGAGCCCCATTTCTGTTACTATTGGTGTCAGAAGTGGGATTAATTAAGAAAGACTTAAGAGTAAACTTAGAAAAAAAAGCGTGACTATAAAATTAAAGTGAAAAAGTGCAGTGAATAATCTAAATATGGGTCGCAAATTGAAAGACTTATATACGTGTGCAAGACTTGAAGGGGGAATTAAGTAAACGTTCCCTACCAACGAATGGAAATAAAAATGCCCTGGTAGCGTTATTACAAGAAGGCTTGGAAGAGGAGGGAAAGGATTCAGAGAATTTTGTTTTTGACGTCGACCTAGAAGAAGAAATTACTCCAAGCATGACAGATCTTTTCAATGCTCTGTTGAAACTTAATTCATCAATGGAAGAACAGAAGACTTCATCAAACGTCGAAGGAAGGGTCCCTAAGTGAATTGAAAGCGGCAATGGAAGAACCGAATGCATCGATGGCAGAACAGAAAGCATCGATGGCAGAACAAAAGTCATCAGTAGCGGAACTTAAAGCATCCGTTGAAGAAGTAAAAGCTGAAATAGAAACGTCTGGGCAAAAACAGTTTGAAAAACTGGAAGCCAACGTGGAGAAGAAACTGAAAGACATTGAAAGCGCTATGAAGTTAAATCTCGAATCCCATATGCTACAAACTATACCGGCAGAACAAAGGTATAATTATTTATCTTTAATACAAGCTTTAGAATTTCGGTATGCAAACCAGCACATGCAAGAAGCATGGAGAGACGTTGAAGCAGTTATGTGCGGACAGAGAAAGGCTGAGACATTTGGCTTATCCTAAGTTTAGCCAAGATTATGTCAATGAGGTAGCCAGAGAAGCATTTATTAATTCACTTGCAGATCGTGACCTACAGGAAGCTGTACGACTGGCTGGAAAGAACACCAACGCTGAGGTTTTTGCTAACGCTTTGGCATATGAGGCAGCAAAACAAGCCTCAAGAAGTACGGTACGCTTAAGAGAAGTAACTGAAACAGAAGACACCTGCTGTCGGGTCAATACATCGGAAAGACGGACTCGATTTAAATGCTGGAACTGCAACAAAGAAGGCCACCTCCAAAGAGATTGCAGAAAGAGACGAAAATCAAACTCTCCACAAGATGACAAGAGGAACTCCGGCTCTAGCTGTCAAAAATGAAGAGAAAGAGAGCAAGCGGAACAAAGAAGCAGTAGAGCTGTAAGCCCCATACCAACACTACGCTCGCAACAGGAAAACTAGCAAAGACCAACTCTGCGGGGCAGGAGTTGGCCGGTAGAATCGACGCCCCTGGAATCATCATCAACATTAAGAAATTGCAGCGAAATAATAGCAGCTTAGTAATCAACCTGAGAGTTCAAGAACAAGAATGTACGCTTACAGTAGACGCAGGTGCTTCCAGTTCTATTCTTCGGTGCGAAAGACCACTGGCTTAGCAACAAAAATCGATACATTCTGAGGAGAGCAGAATCCGTTGAAGTGTATGGGGAAATATTAATGACAATATCCCTCGGCGAAAATCGATTCTCACACAGATTTCTTGTCGCAGATGTAACAGATGAGTGCATACTTGGCCTCGATTTCATGAGAGCACACAACATTCAACTGGATATTGGAAGAGGAGTCATGAAATACGACAACGGAGATATTCCTATGGCTCTTAGATCAAATAATTATTCGAAGCTGAACAACGTGGCATAAGAAGACGTTGAGCTCCCTTTTTGTGCAGAAACCTTAGTACGAGCAAAAGTTCTTGGTGATCCCGGGAGCTATCGATTTTATCTAGTAGAACCAGATCAAACAGAACAAATTAGAAATTTCGCCGTTGGAAAATGTTTAGTAACTATCGATGAAAAGAAAGAAATTTTGGTACGAGTCCTAAATTCCCGTGAAAAAGGCATCAAATTAAAGAAAGGTAAAGCCGAAAAGATTGCGTTAGCAGAATATTCAGACTAAGATGAAACCAGGCAGCCAAAGGAAGATGTCACAAAGCTAACCAAAATGATACTTCCGTCTAATAAACTGAGCCAAATGGAACATCGTAAAGCAAAGAAGTTGCTTGAAGAATTTGCCGTAATTTTTACACTACGGGACAAAGACTATGGAAAAATTGACAATGTTCAACTTAAAATTGACACCGCAGACGCCCGCCCTATCAAGCAACCACCAAGAAGATTACCACTTGTAAAGCGAGAAAAAGCAGACGAAATGTTTGAAACAATGCGTAAGCAAGGTCTAATAGAAGAGTCGAAAGGTCCATGGATGTAACCAGTGGTGCTAGTAAAGAAGAAGGATGGCAGTACAAGAATCTGTGTTGACTACCGTCGTCTAAATGATGTCACGAAAAAAGATAGTTTTCCACTACCCCGCATAGATGACACCCTAGATCCCTTATCAGGATCCAATTGGTTTTCAACGTTGGACTTAAAAAGCGGCTACTGGGTAGACGAGATCGATCCAGATGACAGGAAAAAGACAGTATTCTCGGTGGGAAGTGGATTGTGGCAATTTAAAGTCATGCCCTTTGGACTTTGCAATGCGCCAGCAACATTCGAGCGCTTAGTGGAATGTGTCCTACGAGGTTTAACTTGGAAAACCGGCCTGGTATATTTAGATGACATCATTGTAATTGAACGAAGTTTTGTAGAACATCTAGGAAATCTACGAGAAGTGTTCCAGAAACTGAAGTCGGCCAAACTAAATCTAAGCTCTAAAAAGTGTACGCTCTTTGCAGACCAGGTAAAATACCTTGACCATGTGGTATAAACAGAAGCAATTAGCACCGATCCTGAGAAAATAACTTCAGTAGAGAACTGGCCCCCTCCGAAAGATAAACGCGAGCTACGGAGCTTTCTTGGACTAGTCACTAATAACAGACGCTTTGTGAAGAATTTAACTTACATATTAAAGGAGTTACATAAGCTAACGGAGAAGGATAAAGCATTCGTTTGGACAGGAACAGCAGAAAACAGCTTTAAAGCACTGAAGTGGGCGCTTTGCAATGCACCTGTACTTACTCATACAATGGCGGGTGCGACATTTATATTGGACACTGATGCAAGTAAAGTTGGTATTGGCACTGTGCTGTCACAAGAAGTAAACGCGTACGAAAAGGTGGTGGCATACTATAGCAGAGCTCTATCAAAACAAGAAAGAAATTACTGCGTTACGAGAAAAGAACTGCTGGCTATTGTTGACGCAACGAAGCACTTTCATAAATTCCTCTATGGACAAAAATTCACTCTCCGAACTGATCATGCAGCTCTAAAGTGGTTGAAATATGATGATATTTCAGACAGAAGTGCAACATTGAAGAGCTACTGGGCGCAATGGAATTCGCTATGTGTTGAAGATGGAATATTGAAACGTAAATGGGAAATACCCGACGAGTCATCATGCCGGATGCAGGTATTAGTTCCCAGGAACAAGGTAAAGGATTTGGTGGAAGAATTTCATAACGGTGCTTTGGGGGGACATCTTGGCGTCAATAAGACTTTGGAGAAATTAAGACAATTATTCTACTGGTTACATATGCGGGAGGATGTGGAGGACTGGTGTCGAAAATGTACTGTATGTGCCCGTAGCAAGGGATCTTACATCAAAACAAGAGAAGCGATGCAACAATACAACGTTGGAGCACCTTTTGAGAGAATCGCGATTGACGTTGCGGGACCATTCCCAGAATCAGATCGGGGCAACCGGTACATTTTAAAGGTAATGGATTATTTCAGTAAATGGCCAGAAGTATATGCCAGATAGTGGCAGAGGAGTTAGTAACAAACTGGATGTGCAGATTGGACGAAACGGGATTGGGATAGCTACATTCCGATATTTCTACTAGCTTATCGAACAGCCGTCCATAACTCAACAGGACAGACACCCTCCAAAATTGTGTTTGGAAGACAGATTCGACTGCCCAGTGATTTGAAGTTCGGAACACTGAAGAGTACATAACCATACTTTGGAAGCGTCTCGCAGAAATCCATCAATTGGCAAGAAAGAACCTCAAGACATTCAGCGACAGAATGAAAACACGATACGACATCAGAGTTAATTCTAGCGGATTCAGGAAAGGAGACCTCGTCTGGCTATTCAACTCGCGACGACGAAAAAAAATCACCGAAGCTTCAACAGCAGTGGGAAGGACTCTACAAAATCCTTACGCGCATCAACGATGTGGTCTACAGGATACAGCGGGGACCAAAAGACAAAAAGAACCTCGTGCACATTGACCGATTAAAGCCATACCAAGGAGATACAAAAGTTTGGGACGAACAGTTCTAAGAGGGGGCAGTGTAACATGCACTGTAGTCTAGCAAAGGCTACGTGATGAAAACGAAATCAAGTTTTGCAATGCGCATGTCCTCAATTTCGGAAACCAGGAAAACGTCAGATGCCGTATAAAGTCAGGGCCGACTAGAACCTGTGGTGGCTTGGTGTGGTGAAAATGAATAATGGAAATTGCTAGAACTAAGTCGCTGAACTTTCTAGAATTAAGCTAAGTAATATAAATAGGGCTGAGTAGTAGCCTAGTGAGTTAGTTGCATTTTAACCAGTGAAGTGATGTGTTAATTATTACAGTGAGACGTAATATTGTCAGGAAATATTGTCAAGAAATTATATATATATATATATATATATATATATATATATATTTTTTTTTTTGTTTATTTGATTTTAAGCCAAGTTAGCTTTTTGACTAATGCCCCCGCCCCCACCCTGACACTTATCGACGAAGTTTGGCAGGGAAAAAACCTGAAATAATACGTACTAATTGAAGGCGTGGTATTTATTACCAGAAAAAAAGTGTATTCCAGATCCAAACATTAATAATTTCCAAAAAAAAATAAATAAATCTGTTAATTTTTTAGAATTGCGTACCAGAATGAAACAAAAGGATCCTTATGGTGCGACTTCGTCTGTCTGTCACACTTACTTATTTCACCAACTACTGATATCATAACTTGAAATTTGCAATAACTTTAAATAAATCCTGCCCAACTTTATTGCAAAAGAGGGGGCTTAAAATTTTAAAGTGGAATTACTAGGTCAAGTGGGGAATCATTTGAAGGGTGTCTGTTAGCCAACATTTTTTTTAAGACTAAAAGCTACATTTAATAATATGGAATATAATTAACATAACAATGATAGTCCTTTAGTATTATATTATTACCAACTTAGTTTCACTTTTTAAAATTTACGCTTCTGCGATTTTATTGAATTCAACAATATTTTTCTTCATCGGAGCGCAACATTCCGTCACCAGCCAATTGCTTAAATTTTTCTGCAAACTATGCAAGTATTTCATTTCGTCGTAGAAAGTATCACAAAGCAAAATACTCAATTCACTTTTCTTTAAGAAATTCTACGCAAATTGGAATTCGACTTGAAAAACTTCTTTTTTTTTTAATCCAAGCAAATAAGCACACCTACCACACGGTCTTGAATTTGTGCAGGAATCACACTTATGTCATCGTCGTGCAACAAGATACAAATTTGTTTTGTAATATTTTATTGTCAATTAGAATATATAACCGGTAATATTACAAACTGCTTTTGTAAAAATTGTTTCCTTTTCTTCTTATTCAGGAATTTTCCTAAGATTATTAACTACTTTCCCTTCGGACACAATAAGTACAATTGGTAACTTTATCATTCCTAAAATATTCATTCTTTCCAAATGTATTAAATAACAAAACCCGCTCAACCGACGCAAAAATAACTTATTTATTAAATGTCAAATGTCTTGAATATCTAAAAACTATTACGTGGATTCATTAAAACTAAAGGTATATTACAATTAGAATTGTGCCTTAAGCAATTCTCACCTCATCAGCTGTTTTGAAGCGGATAATTATAGCGTGAAAAACTCATTATACACTTATTTCGCAACCAGTCTAGCAATCTTAGCTAGTTGCCTCGCCTTCTTCCGGTGGATTTCTTGAAACCGAAAACTCCGTCTTTATGACAATGACCGATCACATCGACAGTAACTCAAGCCGAAAAACTTGCGGCATTGAAGCAAGTCGTCACCGATCACAAGTTTTAGTATATATAATAAATATAAATTTCTTCTTACAGGTTTCTGTTGAAGAGTCTTGAACCTCAATTTATTTACACCAGCGAAGTGATAATATGTTAGTTTATTAAAAACTAACTCTTTCCTTTTCTTTCCACAGGAAGAACTCTCTGAATTAACTTGAATTATTCATTATTTTTAGCTGGATTATTATTTCACCTTATCATTTATTATTTTACTTTACATTATTATTTAGTTTCTATTATTATTTTTGTTTTACTATTTGGATTCTGTTTCTTTTGAGTTTCTATTATTTTGCTTTCAACAGTTTTTAGTAGTTTAGGGTGACTTATTGACCCGGCCACCCTTTTTCTTGCTTGAGTAAAGTTAGGGCTCAAACAAAGACGTTGTATTGCCCAATATACAATACATTTTCATTTCCTTTTATGTCGCATAGTTTTCAACTTACATATGATGAAAAATGTCTAAAAAATACCAAACCACCTTGTCATCGAAATTTGCAAAGCGAAAAATCTGAAATAATTAGAATTGATAGAGCTTTATGTAAATATTAAGATGTCGATAGCTAGCATAGCATATAGCACGGAAACCTTCCTGCGCGAGTCTTACTTTGTCGGTATTTTGTTTTAAGTGTTCAAAGATTTCCTTCTACTCAATTGTTCTTTGTGGTAACTTACAGCTATAAATTAATTAATTTGCAATGGTTAAAATGACAGATCGGATATAACTTAATACAATTCGTTCAAATAAATCGGATTCATTTACTGTATAACAGCCGCAATTGGAGTAATACCTTAGAATATCTGGGTGTTAAAGAAGTAACTTCTCCACCATAAAGAAGAAAGAAGTATGCACGCCCATACTTTACACCAACCGTCGTGCCGTAGAATGGCACATTGACACATTAATCAGGTTGTAAGCTGCGTACCGAGAGGTGGAAGGCGTGAATTTAAGCGTGCGGAAACCGCAAATTCCCCAAAGCACTCAAACAATCATCAATAATTTCCCTAAAACATATTTTCGGGTGAGCACACACATAAATGCCGTCAGAAACAGCAGGAGGTGACATACCTACCATCCATTGCCGTTGGGTAGAAAACCCTTCCTTGGAGTGCTTCCTGTGAAACGTTAGCTTGTGTACGGAGTATCCTTGAAGTCATGTTCTTTTGATGGAAAGCAGCTCAGATATCGTCCGTTCTCGTAGTACGTGTTGGTTGTAAGTAGAATCGTATAAAGAAGGATTTGCAAGCGCTATGGCGGGACGTCGAAACATCTGCAGAGTTTGGACGGAAAAGTAGTCACAGCCAAGCTAACTATACTGCCATGGAGTATTCACGCAAAAATGAAGGAAAATATTAAAACAAGCAGGTCGACAATTTGACGGGTGGTTCTTATGGTGAGTGCCACGAGCACTCACCACAACCTCGGAAACTCGAACCAGTCTCCTTCCTTCACCGCTTGCTCTTCCTGTTGAGCATCACATATTTTCCATTGTCTTATCAAAAATGAAAAATGATCCTGTCGAGTGTGTGACACATTTCGCAAAACAAAACAATTTACATAAGAAATTACGTATCAATCCATCAAAATGAAAAACGACATCATATGCGAGCGTTTCCTACTCGGTTGGGGAGCTAGACGTTGGAAATTTGCAGGCTTCGAAAGAAAAGCTGACACAATGCTAAGATAATGCTCAAGAAAAGGGCTCCATTTGAAAACTGAATATCAAAAAATCTTTAGGAAAAAGCGAAAGCTTAACAAGGATGTTGACAACTGACTGGACAGCAAAGCACTACCCGTTCCACCCTAAATCCTCCTGCCGGCTTTCGGAATGGAGTTGGCGCTTAGAGGAAAACGAGTGCTATAAAAGAGGTTGAAATGGAAAAATTTTCCGACTTGTAAGTAAAGACGACGTAACAACACAAGGAACAGAGCTACCTTCAAGTATCCTGTTCTACTGTCTGGTTGACCAGACTAAGCAACAAGAATACCACAAAGGGAGGATGTTGTCGTTAATTTTATTATCAACATTAATTTTAATTTGGGTCGGCACTCCCATCCAGGGATTATCTCAACAGAATAGTGCTCGTGAACAGTTAATTTATGAATTTACCATCAACTACAAGGAAATCTTCAGATTAAGTTTACTATCCTGCCACAACGTTGGTTATAAATTTGCAGGCCAAAAACAAACATCGCTCCAAGGAACCATAACCACTCTTGACGTAGTAAAAACTCTGTACAGTTTGTTCCGTGCCGGCGGTGTTTTAATCAAAGTTGTGCCAATCGAAGCATTGGCCCACCATGACTTCAATTACATGGAAAGGGCCCTGAGAAGTGAGGATTTTCGTCAAATTATTATGCTGGACTTATCCTGCGGCAATAATACTCTGCAGATTCTCCAGATGGTGAGTTTAGAAGTAATCACAAAAGTAAACCTTCTTGCCTTTTATTATGAACAAACCGAAGAAATCCTTTCCATCAACCCGATTCTTTTATCCCACCGGGTGAGGAACATTTTTGTTTTCTTATTATAACGTGTAATTCATCTAGGCATCTGACAAGGGACTCTTCAACTCTTCGTATCACTGGCTTTTGATGGAGGATTATAGTCTTAATCGACCCGAGGATGAGCATGCTGACAAAAAGGATACACTGCTTATTGAGTTCCTTACCGGTCTCAAAATTAATATGAATACGGAACTAACACTTGCCAGAAAAATCGATCGGGATCAGGATCAGGAGGATTACTTACTGTTCGACGTATGGTAAGCGTTAGCCGAATACTATTCTCGTCTGGAACAGGAGATCAGGGGTTTCAATTTGTTTTAACATATCAGTGGCTCCCGTTTCTTTTCTGTGCTACCTCTGTTGGACTTTAAACGAGGCAGTAGAGAGAAGGAATTATGTGTGTTTTCAGGCCAGCCGGTGAGACAGGTAAGGTAAAAGTAATCGCACATATTTGTTCTGTAGAATGTGTTCATAGAGGTAGACAAGGCTGGGGCTGGTTTTCTGGTTTTTACCTTTTTCAACGTAGCAATGAATAGAAACAGAGTTGAATAAAGTCGGTCGGACTGGAGTGGTAACGAGCCTTTGTGAAAGTGTTTTTAGATGTTTTCTCTGATAACCGCACTTTCGTGCTGATGACGTACTCCCCATTTATCGCGTTTTTTGTAAAGGATTTAAGTTCTGGAGAGCAAGAAATGTTTGAACTGATGAAATTAATTTCGAAAGTGCTCTTAGTTGTATTTTCCCTCCAGTTTGTCTTTTTCTTTCATTCCACGTTTTCTATTCACGTCCAATTTATTTTTCCAAATCCGATGTACGTTCCTGTGGAAGAAAATTCAAAATTTCCGAAGACTTGAAGTAAATGAATGCCAGCAAGTATTATTGAACATTGTAAGGAAGTTTATTTAGCACTAGGTCTGTTTGTTTCGCTCCACTTTTTCTGCACTGCCTACACTTTGTGCAAAATTGACGTTGGAGACGGAGTTGGATCAATGCGTTGAGCCGCACGACCACCATGCCATGGGCCCCGGGTTCGAGACCAGATGACCCCGTGAGCTTTTATTAAGAAATTAAAAAAAATAATCAACTCCGTCTCTGTGCTGTTGTCTATCTCGCAGCAATGCAAAAACAAGACTCAAGTTTCCTCACTTCCCTTACCCTAATTCCCTTCCGGCCAAAACCATGCTAACGCATCAAAGGTTTGTCCCCTAGGATTTGGCCACATCGTATAAAAAAAAAAAAACGCGTTTGTTTCGCTCTCGGTGTAAACTTAATGCAAAGCACAACGTTTGTTTCGCTGCAAAAAAGTGGAAATTTCTGCACTTGCTTTGGATGAAGTGCAGTCAGTGCAGGCAGATATTTGACATTTGTCAGGCAATTGTCAAACAAAGCAGGTCTTAATTGAAGTGATTTTAATTTATTATCAGACGAGTCACACATAATTTCTTGCAGTAAAGTCGGTAATATATTATTTTCCGTTTTATTTGTGATAATTAAAAAATTGTATAACCCAAAATACTTTCCGTTAAATATAAGTGACAGCAAATTACACTTAAAATGTTTGTTTCCCTGACGCATCGAAGAACTTCGCATGTGAAAACACCCACCACCCACCACTGAGTGCTGATCATTGTTGGTCGTCCAAAAGCATCCGGCTGCTGGTTGTTCTTATCACAAATTCACAATCAGTGCCTCTTGGTTTGTCGACCAAAAGAAATTTGGCATCATAACTTGGTAAATGGCAAGTTATGATGCCATATTTCTCAAACTCGCCAAAAACCAGGCGATTTTTCATCAATATTCGCGACAAAAAATATGAAATTGGCGATGGCGATTTTGGGAGTTTTTATGGTCATTTTTTTGAAAGAAAAATTGACAGATTATTTGCCTTTCAAAAATTAGTCAAATATTCCACCTCAAATAAAAATACGTAAAAAATATTTTCTAAAGTTTTACAAATGTAATATAAGTCATTTTAGCAGAATTTTCTGAAAAATTTAGCTAATTTGAGTAAGTGGCCCCAATTACAAGTGACACTAGCAGAAAATTATTTTATAATGAGTTAATTGTCGGCTTTCTCGCAGTTTAATTTTGTGATTTTTGATAAGTGTTAGGAGAAATAATGGAAAACGGCTTATCAAAAGTAAGAGATACTACTTTAGCAAAAAGTCGTATATTTTTGGGAAACCTACCAACAGATATCAGAGAAGAACTCGAAAGTATCTGTAATAGATACGGAACAATTCTTGGCTCTTTGGAGCAAAAAGTTTCGGATTTGTGCAATTTGAAGCAGAAGCGATTGCTAATAAGGCAGCTCAAGCTCTCAATGGTACAAAATAACAGTCCGCAATGCTTTAATAGGTAAAGGTAAGAAAACACAGCTAAGAAAAGCAACTCCAGAGATAGCTCAAGACAATTTACAACAGCTGGACGTTTGAATATAAATGGATTCATTACTTTTTTTACCTTTTATAGAGAATATGCCGAATATATAAAACAGAGTCTGAAAAGGTTATATTTAATAGTTGATTTGCTTTTCCCAAATGAAGAAGTACCAATTGGGAAATTTTTCGCAAATATTTCATGACGTGGATGTTTATATGCAGTACTTGTCACCGTCCAAAACGAAGGGCATCGAAGTATCACATAAACATACTTTATGGACAACCAGCGGAACACCGAAATATGCCAGTGGATGATGCCATTAACTTTAGGGCCGAATTACAATACCGACGGATCAGTCGACTGCAACTTTGCTCAAATAGGAAATTCATGTGACATGATTAAATTGCAGCTTTGACTTAATAGTCGATTGCGACTGAACTTAGACTTTGCTCAAAGTGCAAAGTCGTAGACACAAAACTCGACTGCGCCCAACTTCATTTGAAATATACATGCAAATATCTCTGAAAATGACAGAAGCTGAAGCTACAATTTAATTTCAAATTTTGAATTAGAGTTGAATTCGACTGAAAACTCAGTTGCAGTCAACTGATCAGTCGGAATTGTAATTCGGGCCTAATAGCGAATGATTTTCAAATCAAATTGCGCGCAGAGATGCTGAAATTATTGCCGGCGTGAGTTACAGTTAAAGGCTGAGTTAGGCGACGCAGCTGACCTTCCAGCTCCTCATCCGATATTTGTCGAACCTGATTCAGAGATTGAATTGCAGAATAAAATTCTAAGCATCCTCAATAAGTCATCAATAACGGAGTCAAAATCCAATCTATTGAACGCAAATGTACAATCACTGCAAAACGATTCAAACACAATTGAACTTCTAAAAGATAATAAGGTGCAAGGAGCGTTGGATTCACTGATGAAAGCGTTAGTATCTACAATTGAAAATCACTTTAACTTTAGGTAGATAATGAAATACATTTTATTAAAAGTCTTAATTGTTTCGCGTTTTTTTCCGAAACTATTTCATATTTGGCACGAAGATAGGAATTGGTGGCAGAATAACAGGCGTGTAGTTAAATTTTGATGTTTGGGTCTAATTTTCATTGGGGTGCATGGGAATCAAATGAAATTGTTTTTAATGTCATCGAGTGGGGTGAAAGAAAGCTTGTAAAAACGAGTTCAAAAATATAAATGTCCCAGCAAAAGTCATCGGTTATTAGTGACGTAAGCAACATTCTGCTATAGATTGCTTAACTAAAAACCAACGGAACTTGAGGTGTGTAATTAAAGATATTACTCGTATTGTGATAAGCTAAAAGAAGTGACTATTTGCACTTACGTGTACTTCTTTGTTTACACGTATTCACCATCTTGATTTCCACTTTGTCATTTTATTTATTTATTTACAATATTTCATCAAAGTGCTAATTACTATTGGCTATAATCATGGCTACAAAAAAGTAATAGATTGGCGATTTTGGCGACTTTCTAGTGTCCACTTTAAATTGTAGGTTCACTCGAAATCTTTTTCATCAGATTTTCTCCAACCCAATAGTACGTCTATATTATAGTTTAAATCGTTACGTTCCGTTATTAGTAAACAAGACACTGTTAATATAAATAGCCTCACCGTACTTTGAGTATGAGTGAAAATCCGTTCTAAGATCTTAGTCCGCGTGTCCGAATTGGGTGGAAACTAGGTAAAAGTCGATGTTATGATTTTTCCACCCACTCCAGCACTCTATTTCAGATCCCCCTGGTGCGACGAAGGCGCGTAATTAATATTATAAATCTTTTGATTATTATTATTATCGTAATTTGTAATTTGTTGAATTCAGAGAAGTTTATCAGAGAATTCATTGAGTTTTTCATCAATGGCGTGAAAATAAACCTTAACCTTTGGTGGGATTTCGGAAAGCTTACGATTCGCTTATTTATTTAGACGAGATTCCATCGAAGCGGATATCGTGCATCGAGTTTGATGGCCGAAGTCACCCGGATTGATACGCATGACGGCATGAGTGCTCATAATCGGTGGTGCTCTCGCATTACGAGAGATTTAAAGAACGATTGAAAACGCAAGTCTGCAAGCAAAGTTTGTTTGTAGAGTTTGTACTCCGAACCCAGTTGCACTCGTTGTAAGAGGGTGAGTCTTTGACCAGACAACTTGATGATGTACCAAATACTCGCTTATACTACATCTGGCTTTATGCTGCATCGATGTTGCCAACATTTTCGTCCAATGATGAATTCTTTCATAACGTTTCTACTTTCTCTGATAAAAGTAGAGAATTTGCTCATTTTCGATGATATCCTTACCGCAATGAAGGATCTTCGTCGTCAAACCTTTTTGTAAGACTTAAGAAGGAAAATCTTTATATGTAGACACTGGGCTTCCGTCCCAGCGAGTCGAGATTATCAGTAGCCTACCATGGGCATGTATTGTTTTCTATTCCACTTCGTTGGGGCATCAGCAGAGATGACTCTTACCAGGTATGACACTTGTCAGGTATGCTTTATGACTTTTCACTGGAACGGTTTTTTTTTTTATACGATGTGGCCAAATCCTAGGGGACAACCCTTTGATGCGTTAGCATGGTTTTGGCCGGAAGGGAATTAGGGTAAGGGAAGTGAGGAAACTTCAGTCTTGTTTTTTTTTTGCATTGCTGCGAGCTAGACAACAGCCCAGAGACGGAGTGGACTATTTTTTAATTTCTTAATAAAAGCTCACGGGGTCATCTGGCTCGAACCCAGGACCCATGGCATGGTGGTCGTGCGGCTCAACGAATTGATCCAACTCCCGTTGTTGATAATACTTCGTCGATCACTGAGGGAGTATTCAGTTTACTTACCGTACACTAATATAACTACTTTTATATTAGCATATGTTGCCTACCTGTCTATTTTTGTCACGAAAGAGGATGTAGTTTCAATTTCTCGTAGAGTTTTTGAAGAATACCAGCGTTTGGGGGACGCTAGGGTTAACTTTAGCAAAAGCCGAGGCATATTCTCCCTTCCGTATACAATGGACGAATACTTGCCTGGAGTGTTCAGGCGTATATGTGGGGCTCGATAGTAAGACATGTAATAGTCATATGGCTCTGAAAAATCTCCCTGGAGCGGCTAATTCGTGGCGGATTGGACTGTCAATTATTTAATTACCTCCTTAAATTTGTTGAAATCGAAGTGCTTCGAGAAAGGATTCGTGAAACTTCTACAAGCGAAGATCGTAGGGGGGGAGGGAGGGGAAAGCACGCTCCGCTGACCAGTATCGGAGGCTGGTTTATGTCTTACAGACATGACCGTGAACTGTTGTTGTGTTCAGGTACGGACATTTTCAGAGAGTGTTCTGTCGCAAGAATAACTTCATTTTGCTGTAAGTGCTATGAGGGTAGAGGCGCCGCAGGGAAGCACTACTATCTGCCCTTGGTGCGTTCGCGAAATCCACATGACTGGTCCCAGGATCTAATCTTCACGATTATCTCCTGTGGCAGAAAAACACCAACATTACATTTGTGATGGAATGGATACTTCTGATCAGGTTGAACTGTGAATTTGTAGATTCGGTGATCAGTAATGCTCGAGGTGTAACGGCCGATACAGGACAAATTATAGTTCTTAAAAATATCATTGATGTCTCTGGGAAGACACTGATACACCTAATACCAAACAATTAAACAAATTGGTGGATACTAGTGAATCTAGCACTGAGGGGAATTTCGTACTGAATTGACCACGGAAAACGACATTCACTACACCCACTGCAAATCAGGTGTGCGATCTTTTTATCGAAGTGAACCCTAGGGATACCTGAGTGATCCCTTAATAGATGTCACACACATTTTGAGGTACATTTGGAGCTTCACATTCCCGATCTTATGCGACATTAATAATATTGTTTGCGAAATGTGCCAGCTTATCGGTACATGTTAACAGGTGAACTGTTTAATTAGCTTTGTCCTAACACTTGCTAAGTCAACATTGCGCATAAGAATCACTTGCACATAAGTACCGCTTCGTTGTCAAATTGAGGAGGCGATTACGTATAGAGGTCCAGGCAACGGAGGCCGACACCATGGCACCATCTTGTCTACAGGGCTTCTCTTCGCGTTGGAATTGCTGCAATTGCTGCGGGAAGAACAAGTCTCACGTTGTGATCGTAGAACTGAGAGCAATTTCCAGACATTGATGACCTTGCAGCAATGTTAAAAAGGAAATTTCTGGGTTCTCATCCCAATTTTCGCCTTTTTCCCCCAATCAAAATGCGTACGAAAGACTTGGAAAGGAACAACGCACGTAATTTTTCAAAACAAATAAATTTTTATTGACAACAATTTCAAACGAAATATGTAGAATATTCTTTAAAACGCAGCATTTGAATGTGGCAATGCCAAAGCAAAATCTGCAATTTTACTCAAATTTGGAAACTTTCTTCCCAAAATGTTGTAACAATTCCTATTTCTTTTTAAAATTCCTCTTACGTCAAATTCATTAACGACTGGTTTTCAACTATCGCAAAAATGGCAGTTAAGGGATCATTCTTGTTTACACACTCGAAAAAAGGGCTATTATAGATATTGACATAAGGTTTATTCAGCTCAATAAATATACTTTTTAAAAATATAAAAAATATCTGTATTTATAGTTTTTTTACACTTTTTCTATACATAAACAAGGGGTGAACGGACAGCCTCAAAAAGTTGGTTTTCCGCTGGCGGCGTTGATAACTTGATAACGCCTCATCTAAAACACAAAAACCAACAATATTTAGGTTCAGTATATCAGTTGCACTAGGGCATTCTGTGAATATTAATATTCATTTATAAATAACAAAATGGCGGACATTTAAAGAAAAAAACAAAAATTAAGGTTTTTTTCACTGTTTTGGCCCAAAAAAATAGTAAAAATCAAAATTTTGATTTGGTTGTAGAATGCGCCGAAGCTATTACTGTGTGAAATATGTGGTTAATATTCCATGAAGATCGGCTCAGTGGTTTTGGAGGAGTCACCGCCGCCGACCGGAAAAACATATTTTTAAGAACAACGCGTTTAAGTTTTTTTAAGCGAGCTCAGGTAGTAGAAGTAGCAATGTAGTTAGACTGCTCCGATCACTCTAAAATTCTTAATACTATATAATATATATATATATATATATATATATATATATATATATATATATATATATATATATACTTTAGATAAATTTAAAAAAAAATCCATTTTTTCAAAGTTATAAACCAGAATGATCCCTTAAATTGGACTTAATTATGCAAAAACGATCCAACCCACAGAGTAATGATTTCGATTTATTGGTGTTTGAAATTCATCTCATGAGAAAAAAGTAAATGTAACACAGAGAAGAGTGAAATTAGTACCATCAAATAGTTATAACAAATCCTTCTACTTATATGAAATTAATAAATTTTTTTTTTATGTGGGAGGTGGAAATCTTCAAAAGACAAGAGGCCCGTTGAGGAAATATTGTTTGTAATTGAATGTATAATTTTTTCCATATTTTGCTCGAGGAGACGAGATTATTCCCTTTCCTTTTTTCAATTTTTTGAAAAAGTTAATTTTTTAAGAAAATTATCACAATATGGGAGAATTCTCACTATCTTCCAACATTGCTAAGCAGACTGATCTGTCGGGACTCTAATCGGAATTTTATTATGTTCGTTGAGAACCTTTCTTTTTCGGTTCATTTCATGCATTCGTTTAAGGTTTAGCTCTAAGTTTAGTTGCCAAGTGTTTTTAGACATTTTTGAGAAACCTTTATTATAGCTGGCCCTCAATTGGATGCATTTAAAAATTGTTTTGTAGGGTAAAATCCCCAGTAAATGAACAGTACCCAGTAGATGAACAGTATATAATATTTTAAATAAAATGATATTTTGATAAAATAAGTTATATTAAAGATTATTGCAATTAATTATGATAAAGAAAACGAGAATGTTTATTATAGAATTTTTCTTCCCTGCGTAAATTATTTGGAAGTATGTTAAAAAAAATTGTAATGTTGAGAAATACCACTATTAGCGCCCAGTTCGGTGAGTTCAGAAAATAGTAACAGTTTGATGAAATCGCGGTTAACGTTTTTCACTGAAAAAAAAAAATATATTTGCACATTTTTATGATGTAAGTATTACACAATTATGTTATTATAAATATTTTTAAATATCTGAAACATTTAAAAATAAAAAATTTTTTTTAGAAATGTTAATAAAATTAATTAATAAAAATATAATTCTATTTAATTCTCGAATAAATTTTGTCTAATTCCGCATTTAAAATATTCCTTCATCTATTGGTGACTTGCTAATCATGTTCTGGAGACACTGTTGATCTTATGGATCAATCGGACAGGTCTATATTTTTCTTAATTTATAAAAATTAGTGCATTATTATCGTTTACAATATTTTTTCCCACAAAGTTTGAATAACAATTAATATAAATAATTTTCTCCAAACAAAAAATTCCAATATATTAATATGTAGGATTATAATATAAATCAGATAACCTGCTTAAGTGTTCATCTATTGGTGACTTTACCCTATTTTCTTTTTCCGTGTTTTTGCCTTCAAAATTAGAGTTATTTATATTTAATCCTCTTAAAGAAAGTTTTAATTGATTGTGTAAATTTTTCCAATTGAATAAAGATAAAGAGATATTATATGTAAAAGAAAATATTATAATTAATATCAGGGCCAAGAAAAATACGCCTCAGAAATTCGGTATGTTCGGAAATGATTTATTTCATATTCTACTTAAGAATCAGAGTACCATATCAAGGCGGCATTTACTCGTTTTCGCAAATCTGTATATATATATATATATATATATATATATATATATCAATAGTGATATCCCAGTGGATGCTGAGTAACGTGATACCTAACAATCGTCTTTCTAGTAAGTTTCCATTGGACTTTGTATCCAGTATATAATCCGCCTCAAAGATGAAGAACTCCTTTCCGTACTAGCCACGGAAATTGAAAAAGTTATATGTATTTTTAAGAGTATTAACATAAGGATAGCAACATCGCAATGTTTGAGTAATTCCAGCCCAGATGATTAGTTTGAACATTTTTTCAATCACAAATTACATACCAAGGATTCTAGTTCTGCTTGCAATTTTTTCTGCACTTTCGTTAAAAATGTCGAGTACTTTTCTCCGAGTACATAAATTTTATGATACAAATTGGCGCTTTCTTTACAAACCTCTACATCCGGGATCAAAATAGAGAGATTGTATATGTAGATCCAGAGTCTCATTTGAAAATCTGCTCATCAAACTTTCCCTAATATTATCTTATACTGGAATTTCTAAATAGTAATTGCCCTACTGTTTTCTTACATTTCCTGTAATTAAGCCCCTGCAGCTAGTTATACTTCTAGAATCGATTCACCGCCTCTTCAAACAAGGTTTGAAATTTAATTTCGCAAATTGTTCTCTTCCGAACAATGATTTGAGCGTGCCATTGAGCATATCTTGCGTTATTTTCATATCAAGATTGTTTTCTGGAACACACAGCTCAATGACATGGTACTCGCAATAACATCAGCTAGATAGACTAACGATATAAGAAACTCAGTGGACGCATAGTGATTCCGCTTAGGAGCTTGTTTGCAAATCTGACCACTTTGTGATCGCATCTAGGGAAACAATAATCCGCGGGAGACCATTATTAAGTTCAAGTATGCTTGCATGGTGATCCACCCACCAAGTTTCACATAGCCCAAAAAGTTTATACGCTAAAAAATTCTTCAACACTTCTTCATTACGGGGATTGAACACAAGAGCTTTATAATATCATTCTACCATCGACAATAAACTAAACGCTCAGCTTGTTTTTTTAATAGTTTCCACAGCTCCTTTTTAACCGATTTCCAACATTCGAGAGGTTATAAGTTCCCCCATTGATAATAATGGAAAAATTTGGCCATAGCTAGGGGCAGGGGTGGGTGGAGTGGTAGTGTAACTTCGTGACGCATGGACCGATTTGGATGACTCTCTTTTTGTAGGGTAAAGTATCCCCGATTGGAACCATGTCAAAAGTCTTTTTTGTGAGGTGGGCGGGGGTGATCACTCATTGCTAATAATGAGACAAAATTTGGCTTAGGGTGAGTGGAGACGGGGCAGGAGGTAGTCTCACCTCCAACTTTCTCTTAAACCGATTTGGTTGCTTCTTTTGGTGATGCATAGAGTATGTTCCGGCATTGACATTTGAAGCGTAGGAAAGAGGGCAGGGTTGAATAGAGTGTAATCACCCACTGCTGATACGAGGATAAATTTTGATCTAGGGTGGGGGTGGGAAGGGGTGGGCTAACTTTGTAACGTGTGAGCCGTTTGAGATGATTTTTATTTTGATGTGTAGAATATCCTTCTATATTGATACAAGGACAAACATTTATGGGTCGATGAAGGGTAAGGATGGGTCAATACCCTGCTTATTACGGGTAGAGCTATATGGATGATTCTCTTTTGTTGTATGCAGTATGATCCTCCATTGTATTGCGGAAAAATATTGACCTGATGATTCTAAATGAATAGAGTATCTATTTGTATCACAGCAAAAGTTGTGGGTTATGGCGTAACCCAATTTTGATGATTTTTATTCTGTTGAACAGAATACGTTTTCTTATTGGTAAATGATAAAAACTTTCTACCTAGAGTGAGTGCGATGATTCTCTGAGTATGATACTTCTCTCTTGTCATGGTAAGAATTTTATTTTAAAGGCTAGGGTATGAAAAGGTGATTAATTTTGTAATATGTAGCCGGATTTGGATAATACTGTTTACTTTTCATAGATTGCACTTCCATTGTTATTGTTGAAATTGCTTTGTCCGTACAAGCATTTTTTCAGTTGTATTTATGCACACAATCTAAAGTGAAATATAAAATAGTTAAAAAAATGAACCGACTTCACAAAATGCGCTAAAAAGCATAAAATAATTTTGAATTTTATATCTGACATTGAAGACGGTGAAAATTAAACAAATAAAACAACTACCCAACCACAATCGGAAATATTATATAAATCTGCACAAATATTGCAGCTAACGGAATCATAAGGAAGGAGGAAATGTTGAAATCGGTGCAAATTAAACAAAACCACAGTCGAAGGTACAATAGTTTATAAAACTACCTAAAGTTTTGAGCTCACGGGATCATAAGGACAGGATTAAACACTTTGGTTGTAGTTGTTTTGTTTGCTTAGTTAGCGTCGACTTCGAAATGTCATAATAACAAATTATTTTATACTTTTTAGCGGTTTTTGTGCAATCAGTTCAACTTTTTGTTTTTAACTATTTTTAGTTTTAATTTAGCTTCACCTGTCCGTCCGTCGTGCGAGTTTTGTATTCTCACTTTGGTGGAACAAAAAAAAATCTCACTTCGGTGAAATTCAATAAAAGAATTCACTTATTGCAAATTAATTTTATTCTTCTTCACTGATTCTTACACTTAAACTTTGTAACACTAATTACATTTGAAATTCATTAGCTTCTGTGCTACAAACTTTTACTACACTTTTACATCGATCTCTTTGGAGCCGATGATACAAAACTTTTACTGCACTTTTAATCGGTCTCTTCAGAGCCGATATTAACGATATAAAATGTGTCTTAAGACTAAATTTTCCTCTCTCATTCGAGTTACACATTCTGAATTTCTTAGTTTAAAACTGCTTACCTAATCATTGTTCCCACGATAATTTCTGATAAAGCTTTATTTTATTTCAGGTAAGTGCAAGAATGCAGAAAAATGGAATTTGTATGAATGGATGGATGGATCAAGTTTGTACATTTATTTTGTTTATGGAGAATGTAGGAAAATGGAATTTGTATGAACAGATGGATGGATCAGGTTCGTACATTTATTTTGTTTATGTCTAGAGTATTAAATTCGTTAACATTTTTGTTTCCTGTATTTTCAAGGTGAGGGAACGTAACTTGCGTGAACTCTTACAAGCCGCTTTTGACCCTTTCCCCATTATTCGATTGAGCTGAAATTTTGCATACTCATGGTGCACCCTTTTCTTCACAACTCCCTTCATATGGGTATCAAAAGAAACGGTACGACAAGTAGAATAGAATAGTAGAATATGACGTCATTCTTGACGTCCCTTGATACCCTTGATATGGGTATCAAATAAAAGGATTGGATCAGTAAAATATGATGAAGTGACGTCATTCTAAACCCAACAGGTCGGACGCCCTAAGATGGCAGATTACCTTTTCTTCACAATCGCCTTGACATGGATATTAAATGAAAGAGTTTTCCTTTACAACCTCCTTAACATAGGTATCCAATGAAAGGGATTTCATGTAAAATACGATAAACTATGTGACGTCGTTCTACATCTAATATAGCGGATGCTTCAAGATGGATTTTTTAAAATTTATATAGATTATTATTAAAACTAAAAGCGTTGAGCGCGAAAAGATCATTTCGAGTGACTTAATACTAAACATATAATAAATGTATACATAAATATAATATAATATAATAACCATGTGCATGGACTATTGGAATAACTTCTACAGTATCTTTTCGCACTCAATGCTTGTAGTTTTAATAATCTATATATATATTTAAAAAAATTGTTATATGAGCAGACAAATTTGTTTTCTTTTTGTTGATTTTATAAAAGCGTTATTTTTTAGTTTTTTAACTAGTATTTATTTTGTCTGAGATTATTACAATACAACCCTCTATTTCTTCTTCTACCTTCAGCTGAGATCCATCTACAACAAACATGTTAAACTTAAAGTCGTACATGGGCAAAATAATTAAGAACTAAGTTTATGTGCGATGCAAAAAACGAAAACTTCAATTTTCATAGAAACGCAGGTTCATTTTCTATCTTTCTACTTCGGGTGATATTTTGTTCCCAGTGATTACTCTCAAAATTGACCTAATATGAAAGTCAGTCTACTAGATCTAACAGTACACTGTAAAAACCTGCTCGCATCTATAAGAATCGCAGCATTGAAAAATTTTAAAACGTGAATTTTCAGTATTTTCAATCCTGTCTGACAAATATTTATAAAATCCGGACACACCAACTTCACTGAATTTTGCCTTTACATATGAATTTCACTGGAACTCAATATTCTTCATTTGCGTTTGATTAGGTACTATTTCGATATTTACTGAGAAAATCCAGAAGACACGAACTTGTTTCCAAGCTTAACTTTTTCCTTGAAGTTTTTAATTTAAATCGTATGTTTCGTTATGTCAACAATGAAGGATAAATCTTGCAAGTAATTTATTTTTTTGGCACGAGAGGTGAAAATCTTACTCAATAAAAACATCTCTCTCATCAGAGTATTTAAAGAATGAGGTTGCTAAAGGATTGGTTGCATCAGTGGTAGATTTAATTTTACAGTAAACATAAGCTTCCTGGTGACTGGAGTTAGGTGTGTAAGGGGACATCAGTTTGTTGATGGTACCAATTTTTTTTACGACGATAGTTAAATGTGTGAAGTCATAGCTCCACAGTAGAAATTAGAAAATCCATCACCACCATTGACGAAATTCTTTGGGCTTCCGGAAAACACTTCACTTTATTTGCCATGAAAATGCTAATATCCGTGTTAGAGCAGTTGATACACCCATTAGTTCCATTACACGTTATAATTGCGATGTGCTTGCTGGGGTGCGGAACGGTTTTGTATTACACACGTTTAATTTGAGCAAGAAAACTCAGTGCTGTATTAAATACGAAAATAATATTTTCCTATTTAATATAACACTGCGTTCGCTCGGCTGACTTTGCTATATTTTCAAAATATAGCAAAAAAAAAATCTCTAGAATGTAGCAGGCTTTAAGATCACCTTAACAGTTACTTGAGAGAATTTAATAAGTACAATTACCACATAAAGCTAATAAATTTAACATTTCAATTCCTGGACTAAATAATATAGCATATACATATCATACATTATGAAGACTTGACATTCTGCTTTATAAAGAATCTAAATGTGGTTTTATTTATTAGTTGTTACGCTTGAATAAGTCTTTTGAAAGTACAAGGTCACTTTCGCATATATGTAACCCGGAATTCATAAAATAAAACCTTCATTTTCCCCATGTTAGTGGATACATTTTATACAGTGCCCCAAGTTATAATATTTGTGTCAAAAATTTCGTAATATGTATGTACATAAGTATGTGGCGGAAAATAAACTGTGATGAAACATTAGACCGAGTTAAGGCAATGCCATTGAATTCATAAATTTGAAAATATGTTTAGCATGTGTTGTATGTGTATGCATGTTGCGGATACCTTAATGAAGCTCTTTTCTGAAATAGTCTTCAATTCCAATAATATCCAACATAATTTCTTCAATAACATAAAACGAAACATTTATTGGACATGTGTCTTTTCTGAAAATTACTGGTTTAAGCAAGAAATAGAACTAGAACAGTACAAAAATCTTTTAAACAAAATTTTAAGATTATGTCATTGAGAGGACTTGATAAGCTAACAACTTCCCTGAGAAAGTCTGAATATTCCTTAAATTGTAACTATCCATGCATGACCCTGTTTGAATAAACGATTTAGTCGACTAGATTAATCCCTACCCAAGGATGTTCAAGACAATAGTGGAATGTATAATCCTTTGGCTAGAGGTACGGCGTGTATATATGCGATTCAGTGGTAAGAAATCGTTTCGCCTAAAATCCCTGGGGCTTTCTGGAAATAATATCAAAGTCAAGCAATTTTGCAGTTGCTATGCAAAATCTCCACCCGAAAATTTAGATCCGGAATAACATTCCCCGAATAAATTATGACCTCATTGTAGGAATCCGGGATGGCAATTCGGAGGTAAATTGAACGTAACCGAAGTTGGAAGATTCTCGCAATGTAATGGCCTGCAAATGTACGATTGGTTCAAGAGGATGACCACAATTGTCCGAAGAATGGACATGAAAAATGTTCCTATTCGCTGTATGATTGTGGTAAGTGGTTGTCTTGATTTCCCAGGGGCAGAGGCCACAGTTTTATGGAATCAAAAACTTTCTACTGCTATACTGTCTTGCAAAACTTTTGTTTAGTATATATTTCTGCGGATTAGTTTCATTCGTCTTATTCGCAGGTGACCAACAAGTTTCCTGGTTTGTTAGAAGATTACTTGAATAGCCAGCGGGACACTCACTTGGATTCCATGCACCGCTTCAACTTTGCACTTCTATCGCACGTCAGGGACATGTTCAATTTCAGGTAAATGTATAAACAAAAGCTATAACAGTGTTTTTTTTAACTTTAATTTTATAGTTTTAGTTTGCATCGCACCAATTCTTGGGGATACTTAAGAAACAATACGTACGACGGTATGATTGGTGCTCTTGTTCGTCGGGAAGTAGATATCGGCGGGTCTCCTGTTTTCTTTTGGTTGGACCGAGCCAAAGTTATTGATTCCACTGCAATAACTTGGATTGCCAGGTAATTGGTGTTAGCTTGCTATTTGATTGTGGTTGTTGTATGCTACATTTGAAATCAGAAAAGAGGTTTTGGTAATGTAAGGAATATAGGTATATAAGGTATACGAGTAATTCGAAGGTATATTTCACAGAAGAAACAAAAATTTAAAGTCACATGTTATTAATTTGAACTTTTCTGCAAAAATATACTAATACGTAATTACCATAGATACAATCTTAAAAAAAAGTAAGTAAGTAGTGAAGCATAAATTGAAATGTGGAATAAATTGGAATGTTATCTGAAAGTTCACTTTCCATGGTAAACAGCCGCGCAAAAAAACAGATGCCTATGACCTGGAGTTGTGTGCGTCTGAGGATGTTATTGCGCTTTATCAAAAACTCCGTAAACGACAAGCCATGAACTGACGAATTTGTCGCACATACATAAGGCCAAAGTGGTCTGACATTTCGTTTAATTTACATTGCTTCTCATGTCAGCGCGGTGGGGGGGGGGGGGGGTGATTTTTCTTTAAACTCGTCGTAGTGTCCAGACTATTGCTTTTATGACAAAATTGTTTTGTTCTACTTGAAGTAAACAAAACAATCTTTCGAATGAAGTGAAAATATTCATGCCCTACTTAAGAAAATAATAAACATTTTTAAACCTAAATGTGCGGAAGTGGAAATTTAAAGAAAATACAAGGGACAGAGCTGGTCGGACCATGATTTACTGCTTGCATTTTGGATGAAAATTTGGTTTGCGACTAAAATTTCACATTTAATCAAAGATTTCTTGTTATTTTGCTTAATAAAGTGTACATGTTGTAACTTCGTTAGAAAGATCATTTAGTCTGCTTTTAGTTAATATAAAACTAATTTTTTCATATAACTAATAGTTTTGGCACTAGAGCGAGTTTAAGGAAGAATCACCCCCTGGCTACCATAAGAAGTAATGTTAATTGGACCATTCATTAAGACCATTTACGACCACATATAAAAGTACGGTGGTTTTGGCCTTATCTAAGCAAGAATAGATAATGCAAATCGAGCCTCTGGGCTGAAATACATTTAGGAGCAAGTAAAAAGTATCATATGGTACCATATCAATGTTTTTTTTGTTTTGTTTTTTTTGTTAGTGCCAACAGAGGAAATGTAAACAAATTTTAAAATTAATGTTGTAACTGTCAACGGAGTGAGAATATTCAAAATTTGAAATGGAAGTAGAAGTTATTTAATTTAGGAAGGAAAATAATTCTATGCATAATATAAATTCCACGGATTATAACTAGGGCTCCAGGTCAGAAACGTTGTATCGTTTTTCCGTTTAAACGTTTTCGATTAATTGTTTTAAACGTTCCTTTAAAAAAAGTTTCACTAGCTAAACGTTTTGTTTTGCAAGGAAACGTTTTTTGAAACGTTTACTTATACCTAAACGTTTTTTTGCGAAGCGTTTAATAAGCTTTTTAGAAAAGGGAAGCTTAACTTTGTAATGTGTGGGCCGATCGATTTGGATGATTCTTTTTTTGTTGTATACAGTATTTTCTCACATTGCCTCTTAACGCTTCTGCTTTAATCTGTTGAATTCAAATTGAGCCTTTCAATCCGCTTTCTGCAAACCTGCGCTTTCGTAGTAGGCTCGATTCAGTCGACGCGAATCTAATATCCCACAGAAAGACGTACTCTAAATTAATGTAAAATGCTTTCTAAGCCGGCACAACATATACCTATACATATACATAAATCTAACTTAAATTTAACTAACTTATTTAATTCTTTAATTGTCGTGTATTTACTGTAATTTGGGTCTGTTAGGAGGCTGTGGATCAGTGATGTCCAAACCTATGCCCGCGGGCAAGTGAGCTTTTGAGCTTTTAAATTCGTATATGCACATGTTTGGTTGTATTCGGTTTACTGTTTTTGCGTTTTTTAATTGTTAAAGCATACAAAAGTTAAAAAAATCGTCATATTTAAGTAGTTCTGTAAGCAATCATACAATATCTTAAGATATCCAACCTTTTACATGCATTTTAAGGTTCAAAAATAAACAAACAGTAGGAAATGCTTCTAAAGCTTTTAAGCATTCCTTACATTAAGTGGTGTGAGTTTGGCCATCACTGCTGTGGATGCACACTAGAGAGTACCAGTGGTTGCTGGCACACTACTTAAGCTGCACAACATACTAGTGTATTGAATTTATTAGTATTAAATCCGTAGTGTCAAAACCACCGTAAACTACAAGCCATGAACTGGACTTTTATATGGGGTCGTAAATGGTCTGACTGAATGGTCATATTTACATTCTTTCTTATGGTAGCCAGGGGAACATTTGCCCTTAAACTCGCCCTAGCGCCAAAACTATTAGTTATATGAAAAAATTAGTCTTATATTAACTTAAAGCTGACTAAATGATCTTTCTAATAAAGTAAAAACATGTACACCTTATTAAGCAAAATAACAAGAAACCTTTGATTAAACATGAAATTTTATTCGCAAACCAAATTTTCATCCTAAACGCAAGCAGTAAGTCATGGTCCGACCATGCTCTGTCGCTTGTATCTTCTTTAAATTTCCACTTCCGCACTTTTAGGTTTGAAAATGTTTATTATTTTCTTAAGTAGGGTATGAATATTTTTACTTCATTCGAAAGATTGTTTTGTTTACTTCAAGTAGAACAAAACAATTTTTTCATAGAAGTAATAGTTTAGGCATTAGGATGAGTTTAAAGAAAAATCACCCCCCGGCTGCCATAAGAAGCAATGTAAACTTATCGAAAAACCAGACCATTTTGGCCCTAATGTGGGTGCGTGAAATTCGTCAGTTCATGGCTTGTAGTTTACGGAGGTTTTGGTAGTGTGCATCGTAACTACAGTCTTACTCCAAATCCGTAAACTGAAATTTCTAGGTGTACAGTTTACATAGTGGGGAGAATGTTTTTTTCGAGATAAAGAAATGTACATATGTATGTGAAATAAGCATTAATTATGTACATATTATCAAAATTATCGAGAAAATTACGTAGAAAATAGAACTAACGGATGATTGTAAAAACAAATGAAAAATAAATCATTGATGTGTTAGACTATTTTTGCGCAGCGCTTTCCTCGAATAAATGAATTGCCTCTTCGGGATCGACCCTACTCCACTATATGCACAATGTTTCGCAGTACTCTTCAATTATAACCATGGGGCGATCTTGGGTATGGGAGAACGCTCTACGCAAAGGTAATAAAGCTATTTGTACTATTTGTAGCTTTGGGGAAAATAAAGAGTTCTACTGTTATGAAGGTACAACTTGAGCCATAGGTAATCATTTGAAGAATGTGCATAGCATCTATCCGCCGAGTGATCATAAACAAAAGAACAAACGGAAAACATTTTTTTATTCAAGTATACAGTAGTAGTACTACATTTTACATATTCTGTAAATACTACTGTAAATTTGGCGATCTTTCTTAATGGTTTCTTGGAAAATTTAAAAACCATTTATTTTTGATGTTAGGAAGATCAGTCTATTGACAACACGTCTTATATAGCAGCTTTTCATTTCTAATTTTTGTTCTTTTTAGAATCAGAGTAGAGGAAAATGACGACCATCCTGGTTCTGTCACAAGCTGCAGAAATTCAATTGGCGAAAGCGTTAATGGTGAAGTGCATGATTCATCTCAATCAACTTCAACAGGACAAGATGATGAAAATTACATAACACCAAAAAAGCGTGGCCGTCGAAATATTTCGTTCATCGGCAATTGAAAAAGAGGGCCTCACGTGTGCTGCGCACACACTACAGCTCTCAGCAAATGAAGCCTTAAAGCACCTACTAGCGGCAAACATCTGTGCACAAGCTAAGAAGGTTGTAGGAAATTTCAAGCACTCGAATGCCGCAAGTCAAGCACTAGAAAAAGAGCAAAAGATTCGTTTTAAAAAAACACAGAAATTGGTGCAGAGTGTGAAAACTCGTTGGAACTCAACGTGTGAAATGCTTGACCGTCTTTGCGCGATTAAGGTATCTGTGTTGAATGTTCTGGCTGATAGAAAAATAACAAGTGCGAGTGCGGCCCTCAGGCTAGAAATCTCGGTTGCCGAGTGGGACAACTTTGAGAGCCTAAGAAGTGTGCTGAAGCCGTTGCAAATGGCCAACTTCAATGGTGCGGCCGCTAATGCACAATTTGGTAAACAATCACATGAAACCTGTCGAAAGTGACTCTATCTTTGTAAAGGAAATTAAAGATATTGCAGCTAGTCAGTGCGAAAAACGGTTCAAGTTATTGACGTGGTATATATTTTCAGATGTGTCAGGAAGACTTACAGCCTCTTTCTTGGACCCGCGCTACAAAGACCTTGAGGAAGAGTTACCTGAGACCCGCCGCAAGGCAAAAGAGCATGTTTTCGATCTTTTGCGACGTGAAAATCAGTCATCATCGCCTTCAGGTGAAGAAGATTCAGAGAACGTGCATAGTTCAGCACTGGAGTTTTTGTTCAAGAAGCCCACACATTCCAAAAAAAATATTGAAACGCAACTCGAACTGTATACTACAGAACCGCAGATTTCGTTGGCAATGGACCCGTTTGACTGGTGGAAACATAGGCAGGATAAATTTCCAGCGGTAGCATCTTTGGCTAGACAATGGCTTTCAATACGGGCAACATCCGCTAGCTCTGAGCGAAATTTTTCTACTGCAGGAAATTTAGTCACCAGGGTCGCCAGACATAACACAGACAGTATCGCCAAATGTACACTTAAAAGTCGCCAAAATCGCCAATCTATTACTTTTTTGTGGCCATGATGATCGCCAAAATAACAAAGTGGAAATCAAGGTAGCGAATACGTGTAGACACGGAAGTACACGTAAGTGCAAATAGCCACTTCATTTAGCTTATCGTGATAATATTACAATAAGTTTTTTTTTATTGGGTATGTAATATACTGTGTTACTGTACGAGTAATTTCTTTAATTACATACCCAAAGTCCGTTGGTTTTTAGTCCAGCAATCGTTACCAGAAAGTTGCTTAAGCCACTAATAGTGACTTTTGCTAGGACATTTATATTTTTGAACTCGTTTTTACAATCTTTCACCCCACTCGATGACATTAAAAACAATTTCATTTGATTCCCATTTCACCCGAATGAAAATTAGACTCAAACGTGAAAATTTAACTACACGGCTGTTATTCTGCCATCAATTCCTATCTTCGGGCCAAAAATCAAATAGTTTCGGGAAAAACGCAAAACAATTAAAGACTTCCAACAAAATGTATTTCATTGTCTACATAAAGTTCAGGTGATTTGCAATTGTTTATACTAACGCTGTTTTTATCAGTAAATCCAACGCTCGTTGCACCTTATTATCTTTTAGAAGTTCAATTGTGTTTGAATCGTTTTGCAGGGATTGTATAATACATTTGGGTACAATAAATCGGATTTTGACTTCGTTATAGATGACTTATTGAGAATGCTTAGAATTTTCTTCTGCAACTCGATCTCTGGATGAGGTTCGACAATTTTCTGTTGAGGAGCTGGAATGTCAGCTGCGTCTCCTAACTCAGCCTTTAACTGACGGACTGAGAGTAAAAGTGACCTATTTATAAGGTTCGGGCAAAAAATATTCCGCGCGAAAACGAATCTCGTGAGATTCCGGGCAAAAACGAATCGTAGAAAATTTCCGGGCAAAAGCGTTTTAACTTCAAAAAGTAATGCAAAGTTAATGCAGTTAAGTCGTTTTTGGCCGGAACATTTTCTAAGCCACTTTTGCCCGAACCTTATAAATAGGTCACTTTTACTCTCAGCCCGTCAACTGTAACTCATGCCTTGCAACTGAGCTAGTTGGAGGAATGATTAGCACAGCTGTCGGCAATAATTGCTGCCTCTCTGCGCGCAATTTGTTTTAAAAATCATTCGCTATTAAGTTAATGGCATCACCCACTGACATATTTCAGTGTTCCTCAAAAGATGTCTACTGTGATACTTCGATACTGAAATATTTACGAGAACTTTCCCAATTGGTACCTCTTCATTTGGGAAAAACAAATCAACTTTTAAATGTAACCTTTCCAGACGCTGGTCTATATATTCGGCATATTCTCTATAAAAGGTAAAAAGAAACTAACGAATCTATACATATGCTTGAGCTTGAGCTATACGTGTGCTTGAGCTGCCTTATTAGCAATCGCTTCTGTTTCAAATTGTACAAATCCGAAACGTTTTGCTCCAAATAGCCAAGAATTGTTCCGTATCTATTACAGATACTTTCGAGTTCCTCTTCTTGGACATGTTGATAGGTTTCCTTAAAATATACGACTTGTTGCTAAAATAGGAGCTCTCACTTTTGATAAACCATTTTCCATTATTTCTCCTAATAGTTATCAAAAATCATAGAATTAAACTGCGAAAAAGAGGACAATTAACTCATGAGACGTGTCGTAGAGCATAATTTTCTGTCACTTCTAGTGTCACTTGCAATTGCGGCAACTTTTACTTAAATTAGCTAAATTTTTCAGAAAACTGTGCTACAATGATTTATATTACATTTGTAAAACTTTAGAAAATATTTTTAACGTATTTTTATTTGAGGTGGAATATTTGACTAATTTTTTAAAGGCAAATAATCTGTCAATTTTTCTTTCAAGAAAAATCGCCATAAAAACGCCCAAAATCGATGAAAAATCGCCAAACAAAAGTCGCCATCGCCAATTTCATATTTTTTGTCGCCAGGACTGATGAAAAATTTTGAAAAATCGCCACATCTGGCGACCCTGTTAGTCACACCAAAACGGAGTTGTTTAAATCCAGAAAATGTTAATATGCTGGTCTTTTTATTAGAGCTCTCAGTTGGAATCGGATAACCCGAAAACCCGGGTACCCACCCGACCGGGTAGGAATCGATTCCTACCAAAAATTCGATTCCAATCGGGTACCCGGTTCCAGGCGAGTACCCGGTTCCAAATAGGAATCGATTCCATCAATGGAAGCGGTTCCACTGTGAGAGTCGAATCCGCCACGGGGAATCGATTCCGTCGAATGAACTGGTTAATAAGAAAGTGAAATTGTAAAGCAAAAAATTGTCACTAATAGTAGGAAGTATAAGGAATTTTATATTTTCATTAATAAATCTTAAGTCGTATTTTATAATTTCACTACAAAAAAATCTGTACTTTCCAAAGAAACTAGACATTTCCTTAGTGAAATGCAAAATTACCACTGTTGGCCTTGAAACTGAATCAGTACTGCACGATTTCAAGAGGAACCGATTCCTGTGACGGAATCGATTCTGGCGTTGGAACCGACTCTTATAATGGAACCGATTCTCCTTTGGAACCGGATACCCGAGTAGGAACCGGGTACCCGACTTAAATCGGGTACCCGGGTGAGAACCGGATACCCGGGTAGGAACCGGGTACCCGCGGGTCGGGTTTCTGAGAGCTCTACTTTTTATACCAAAATAAACATGCGTACACTTAAGATTCAACACTGATATTTCATAAGACACCATAGGTAATGATCACGTTGAAGTGACAGTTAATTTTGCTTATTTATTATAATTTGTTTTCAAAGTTTTTACTAAAGCCTTAATAAAGCATCATGAACGCCAACGATATTGTCATTCTCTTTCCTTCCCTATTCTCAAAAAATATTTCTTCCCATTTAGCATTTATGTACTTGTTGACTGAACCATGGAAAAAACTACATCAATTTTGTAAAACTTGCCGAGCCTCACCCTTCTCCACCTCCTCCTAAGTTTCAAATTTTGTCTCATAATAGCAATGGAGAAATGTTCTCTATAAAAGAAAAAAAGAAAAATCCAAATCGGTCCATGCGTAACAAAGTTAGATTCCGCATCCATCCCCCGACCACCACCACCCATTAGTTTTTTTACATTATATCAACGAGGGAAAATACTACATGCAAAAAAAAAAAAGAATTATCCAAATCGGTCCACACAAAGTTAAGACATCCTTTTCTAAAAAACTTATTAAACGTTTTGTAAAAACATGTTTAATTAAATAAACGTTTGGCAAAACGTTTCGTACCAGAAAAACGTTTAAACGTTTCGTAAGAAAACGTTTATTTAATTAAACGTTTTTAGAAACGGGTTTTCTAAAAAAACGTTTAAACGTTTAGACGATTAAACGTTTAATAAGGAGCCCTAATTATAACATGTTTGCCAAACTTCACTTTATAAATGTGAATATTTTAAGAAACGGGTTTTCAGAAAAAAACGTTTTTAGAAACGGGTTTTCTAAAAAAACGTTTAAACGTTTAGACGATTAAACGTTTAATAAGGAGCCCTAATTATAACATGTTTGCCAAACTTCACTTTATAAATGTGAATATTTTAAGTTGCCACTTCTGTATAGTACTCGCTGCTTGGTACCTTGAATGAATTGGTTTCATTTGTCGGTATCAAATGGTACTTGCGACTTGATACTTACGGCTCTGAATGTGTTTTGGCCCTTATTGATGTGAGCCTGTACGTCAGTGTTAGCTCTGCCACCTGCTGTAACTATGCTTCTGCGATAAAAAAATTTATCTATGTGTTGAATACTAAGGGATCAAACGAGAATAATCATGTTCCTACTTTTTCCTATTTTTTTTATCTCGAGTGGACACATGGCACAGTTGATCTTCTGGACTAATGATAATTAAAACATTTGCTGAATTCTAGAACATTTTATCTTTATTAAGGGGTGAACAACACTTTGAAGCCTGAAAAAGAAAGGTACTCTTTGAGGACTTATTTTGGCTTACTGATAAATCGTGGTAATGTGGTGGTTGAAAAATACATTCTTTCAACTACGTTTTAGTAAATTGTTTTATTGAAAAGTAACAGTTTACATTAATTTTGTAAAGGAAGTTGTAACCCCCTGAACCGCAAACATGGTCTCCTGGTAGACAGCCGTGCGTGGAAGTTCTTTATAGGAAGAAGAAATTGGCATATTTATGACGCGTGGGTGGGGGTGTAACCAACCTTCTTAATGCGTGGACTGATTTGGATGGTTCTTTTGTTGTTGTATAGAATATGGTCGCCTATTGTGAATAATGGAAAAAAATCTTTTGTGGTGGATCGGGAAAGGGGGAGATGGTAGTCCAACTTCTTAACGCGTGGACCGATTTGGTTGAGTCTTTTTCTGATACATAGACTATATTACCCAATTGGGACCGCGACAAAATTTTAAACGGTAGGGTTGGGGTGGGGAGCGGGTGGATGTCAACTTCTTAACGCGGAGACCGATTTGAATGATTCGTCTTTTGATGTTTAGAACATCGTGGTGAGGGAAGTGGTCGGTTCCCAAGATATTAACGCATAGAACTATTTGGATGATTCTTTTTTGTTGTATACATTGCCACTATAAGAAAAACTGTTGTTGACCAAGGGTTGTGGTGGGGGTAGTCTAACTTTGTAACGGATGGACTGATTTAGATGATTCTAAATGCATAGAGTGTCTATTTGTGTAATGACAAAATATGTGGCTTATGGTGAGAGTTGAAGGAGGAGCGGCGCCTACCTTTGTAAGCCGTAGACCGATTTCGATGATTGTGATTATGTTGTACAGAATACGCTTTATGATTGGTAAATGATAAAAATTGTCCACCAAGAGCGACTACGATGATTCTCTGACTCTGATAATTCTCTGACTATGATAATTCTCTGACTATGATGATTCTCTCACTATGATGATTCTCTCTTGCTGATTTATTTGCACCGACTTCAAAATGTCGTAATAGATATAAAATGAAATTTTTTTAACCTTTTTAGCGCTTTTTGTCGATTCAAATATTAAAAATAAAACTATTTTGTTTAGTTTAGGTAGGTTGGGAGTTAGAAGACCCGTACCATCTGTTCATGTAGGACTTTGGTTAGACTCTTCAGCGTCGTCACTCTGACTTGAAAAGTTTGCTATTGGTACTAGCAGACCAATGTTATCCAATCCTGTTTTGTAACACAATTAGGACTCTTACCGCAAACGACATTAGTAGCTGTTTCTATCTTCAATGCATAGATACACTGCTAGGTATGTATGAGCTGAATCCATACTGGACTATTCTCTGTTTCTTCAAATTAACATTCTCGTGGGGATGAGACATGGTTTAACAGATCAATTTAACATTTACTGAATGTTGCTCCCTTCTGATAGATTGGGTGTAATTTCGCGCAGATGTAATTCTCCTCTGTTACTTCCATGCAGTCTGAAAACTCTGTGTCTGTCAGCTTATAATACCGGTCATGATGTAAAGTTACAGCTAGGTAGGACGATGATGGTTTGATCGAAACTATTAACTAATGCTGGTATGGGAATCAAGTTGAAGAGGGTAAAAGCTTCTATATTTAACAGTGGTAATATTAGCTGGAATATCACATAGTTGTCGATAATTCTGCTTTTTACCGTCATCAGTCGGTAAAATTGTAATGTATTCTCTTGATTCGCTGGAAGTCTGTACACACGGGAACTAAATTGTTTCTTATTCTTGCAAGTTCCTTTCTTAGTTGATGTGGAGATAGTAACTGTGGACTGATCTTTCCGTGATGGGTGTCAGTAGCGACATCGTAAATTGCTAATTGGATTCTTCTAAGATTCATTGAAATAAGTGTCATGTGAATCTAGAACGATGTAAACATCTGTGACATCTTGAACTGCTAGGCTTCGGTCTCATGACCGTTGATGCGGTTAACAATCTGGGTTATTTGATTGTTTAGGGATTCAAACCTTTGTTTAGTAGCTACTTCATTGGTTTTGATTATGTTTAGTTTGAATCAATTGTTGAGGCATGATTTCTCAGTATATTCAGCAAATGGTCTTCGTTTTCCTTGACATTATTAATTGTTTCTGCCACTTCCTTGGCATATTCGGCATCCAGTAGCCTAAATAACGAGTTCGCTACATTGCCCACGATGGTAAAGGCTCCTCTCTTTTTTCTATCAGATCGTTTCTTAGTTGATAGTAGTTCATTATCCGTTGTTAGTTCTTCCTGTATATGCTGAAATTGTTGGACGATTAATCTGCAAGAGCTCTTTTGCCGAACTTGTGAACACAGATGTTGCAGTGCATCTATTCCCCTTGAGAAAGTGTCAAATTCAGCCCAATATGGTTGCAGATCATAGTAAACTACAAGGCTCCATTCTGTTGATATTAAGTTAAGTTGACCAATATTATCAAAGTGAATCCCTGGATTGGCATCAAATTGAGTAATTTCAATCGGGTTTGATCGTATAACATGAAGGATGAGACACAGTAATAGTACGTTCATTATGGAAGAGCCGCATGATATTCTTGTTTTTGTCCTTTTAAGCGCTATTTGGAAAGTCCTGGATTCGGGGCTATTATCGTTGAGCTTCAATTGGCGTTTTAGAGTGGGAGATTCAATTCTGTCATCATCATCTATAATGCTTGAATTATCTGTGGAATGGTCTACTTGAACTGGTAGTAGAGTAAGTCTGTGTATTGGACGTTTTAATATCCCAGATGTTGTACGAACTTCTGCTACACGAACATAACCATCGCCGCCTTTAAAGGTGTGGATGACTCTCCCTAACGGCCATTTTAACACTGGTGTGTTATCGTCTTGTATAATTACCTCTCTGCCTGGTGATGGCGAGAAGTGCTTGTGGTCCTACATGATAATTTTCCTTGTGAAGATTTGTCATTAACAGTTTGGTCCACAAATGAGTATAGAGTAATAGCATGGGGTGCTTTGCATCATACACAAGGTTAGAAGCTTCCAATCAACCTCCCACGCGCAGAATATTCCCTTCGACAATAAATGATGTCAAAGACGCAAGTGGACTGTCGTTCTTAACCTCCTTGTACCTTTGTAACTGATGTAGTTCATCTTTGACTTGTTCTTGTTGCATAATTCTTACAATTAAATACAAGGCACCATCTAATTCCTTAGCTGAAGGCGCCTGCAGCATTGGTGGTTAAATTCCTGGTGACTTAGCATTGCGAAGGATTCTGAGCATGTATGCAACAATTCGCTGGAGTTTCTTGTTGGAGTTATTGTTGTTTATGTTATGAAACGTATTTGTTATGGTATCGTGGCCATTAGCTTCTATAATGAGCAATGCGACTTGTTTTCTCTCGAGTGCACATTCTCTTCCGTTATTAAATGGTGGTGGCCAAATACATTCACTTCCATGTAAGAATTTCGGACCATAGAACCATATATGACAGGATTATAGTTTCTGGGGTGGCAAACCTCTAGATAGAACATCAGCAGGATTGTCCTTCGAGCTAACGTGACGCCATTGTTGATGAATACCTGACTCCTGTATTGCCGCAATCCTATTAGCAACGAATGCATGAAACGTCGATGATTGTGAATTTATCCATGCCTGGACTATCTCTGAATCGCTCCCCAAATATGCAACGGTATCTGTCACCTTCAAACCAGCCTTGATGCGTTTGGTAAGGTCAGCGGCCAATTTTGCTGCACATAATTCTAATCGAGGTAGTGTTACCTTCTTTATTGGTGCTACTCTAGACTTGGCGCAGAGCAGGCGTACTATAATTTGGCCATCCTTTGTGATGGATATTATATACACCGCTGCTCCGGCAAGGTGCGGATCTGATTTTGTTTCGAGATTTCGTGAGCAAAGACATGTCTGGGAAATCGTATGTTGTTCAATGATCTAAGATTACCTCGAACATCTGTCCATTTTGTATGGAATTCTTGAGGTAGTGCTGCATCACAGTCAATTTTTAACTGCCATAGATGTTGTAGGATTATTTTCGCTGAAACAGTAACTGGTGCCAATATTTCCAGTGGATCGAATAACCGAGCGATTTCGGAGGCAATAACTCGTTTTCGCGCAGAAGTAATCCGTCTTAGGTAGCCAGGTTAATCCTAAGGTTTTTATTTTTTCTTCCCGATCCTTTGAAAAGTCTAGTTCTATTTCCTGGTCTTCTACTGGTATGTTTTGTAGAAGTCTTGGGTGGTTGCCGCACCATTCCCTGAGTTTAAAACCAGCTTCTGTTAGCATAGATATCAGCTCAGTTTGGATGCCAATGGCAGTAAATATGCTATCAGATCCCGTCATCACGTCATCGACATAAAAATCTTGTCGCAAAACTTGGGACCCGAAGGAATATTTCGTTGTTCCTTCGTCGGATAGGTTCTGGAGACATTTTGTCGCTAGATATGGTGCGGAAGTCGCGCCATAGGTGACAGTACACAGCTGATAACATTTTATTGAATGGCTGGGATCGTCTCTCCAATATAACAAGTGAAATTTGCGATCATTCGGTTAAAGTAGGATCTGGCGATACATTTTTTGGATATCCGCAGTAAGAAAATATCGTGGAAGCCGAAATCTCAACAATATAGAGAATAGATCATCTTGCACTCGTGGTCCAGCATATAAGCAGAGAAGCAGAGTATCCCAATTTTGAATTGGAACTCCCATATTCTCAAGTCCTAAGAGACATTCCTGTGTGGTATCATGGAAACTTCTAAAAGCAGCAGCCGATACGTCTGTCGATTGAGTTGGTTGCGCAAATAGTTTATTAATTAAAGCTGCAGCTAATAATCTCTTGTTTTCGTATCTATCCTCTACCATCTTCCATGCTGCGGTGTAGTTCTCATTCGATAGGGATAAATGTCGCACTAATTTTTCTGCTTCGCCTATAACATTGGCCTTGAAATACCAAATTTTCTGGCAATCTCCCATTTCTTGATTATGGATCATTTGCGTGAATAGGTCTGCAAACTGACGCCAGTTAGCATAATCGCCATCAAATTTTGTCAGCGTAGTCTTTGGCAATTATAATGAGGAATTAATGTGCTGGACTGAAGTTTTAGATGATTGGTCTAGTTTCGTGGATAATTGTATTGCACATTGCTGCATTTACTCTTCTAGAATAGCATAGTCAATTGTATTGTAGCCTTCCTTAATGGGATCATCACATATTTCCCATATGGAATAATTATGATCTTCTATTTGTGACCATAATTGTAGGATGGTTTGCAATTTGAGCTCATAATACTGATGCGTCTGATCAACAGCTATCTGTATCATAATTCCATCTAATTGGCGGCGCAACGATTCAATCACGCCCTTTTGTCGTCTCATAAGTCTCCTTATTTCTGAATCTTGCTCTTGTAGTGCCTGTAGTGGCTTAATTGGCTTTGGTATCTCCACTCTTTGCTGTGGTAATGGTTTTGGCACTGTTTCTGTGCTTACAGGTACCAGTAATTCAAAACTCCTAATTTCTTGTAGAAACACTTCCTTGTACTTCTGGTATACCTTAAATATTTCTTGGTAATATTCTTTCAGGAAGTATGGATGGTCTAATGCCGGAGTGGGTAATGCTCGTATCTGGGTGTCGGTCTGCTCAAAGGATGCCCACGCATTTTCTAGGCGGTGTAATCTTTCTTCAAAATAGTTCTTGGTGGTCTTTTGATTCTGTGACTCCTTCTTGAAATTAGATATGATGCGCTAGATAAGTTCCCCATTTTGCAATTGGAACTCTGCTAAATCTTCCATGATTCTGCACTATTCACGTGTGAATACAATCTGATGATGGTGCTGCACAATATCGTACACCGTAGCTTGGATCTGGTAAAAGTCGATTATAACGTTCAAAAAGAAGTAGTTGTACAATCCCGTGAATAATATTATTTAAATTCAGAGACAAGTGTTACACTTGTATCACGTCGGGGTCACCAAATGTTAAGATGAAACTCTTTTGTTTCACCTGCAGCTAGGGTTCTTCGTACCTTAGCTGTATAGATGAGTGAATAGGTTCTTGTTACCAATTCACTATTATAGATGTAGGTAAGGACGGTGGAGCGCGAGCACTACTGGACGTTTAATTTATTCCCAAAAATAAGACTAGAACTTTTATTCATATAACGTTAAATATACATATATACAAACTTAAATTGACACAAATGCTTACATGCGTAATTTCGCTTACAAAACAAAATTTTGATTAATGGAACAATTGGCTCAAATTACCTGATGAAATTAAAAGTTGTACAGGTCAATGAGTTATTAAAAAACGTGACATAAAATATATTTGCTTACTGATAAGATTATTGACTTTATTTATATATTTGCTTATTGATAAGGTTATTGACTTTATTTTCCTGGTTGTTAGCAAGAGAAATTATTACAGCTAATTAATGGAGTTACGTTATATTTTGTTATTTATGCTATTTCTAAACAGATACCTTACATTTTATAATTTTCTTCATAATGAAATAGCCTTTATTAACAATCATTAGTAGGACAAGGATAATTAAAGTGATATTAAAAGCCAAATTTGTCGGTTGACCGATGTAAAATGCATATAACTTTTGTAATTTTAATATTTTATTCAACTTTTAATTTTTACATGAACGTGTAATTTATTTAAATTTTTTGATTTATGTGTGGAAAATTACATAATTTAAATGACCTCCATTTTCTTGTTGACAAGGAATGGCACTTTCTAAGGCATTTTGCATTACGGAACGCAACGTTTCTGGCTATGAATTTGCTATTTCTGCACGAATATTTTGCTTAAGGTCTACAATTTTCAAAAAATCGCATATTTTTGTTTTTAATTTTTCCAAAGTATAGTCTTTCGAGAATATACTGTTAAATGTTTATAATAATATTGACAGTATTTTAGTTTCTACAGTCTTTATAGCAGGTAGTGAACGGTTGGCCCGCCTCATAAATGGAAAACTTTAAGCTCATTTATCTCAAAACTGCGGCGTAGAGAAAAAAAAACTGTCCATCCGATTGGGCTAAATTTTGAATATGTTATTCAGCATGCCAGTGGCTATCGTCGGAACTAAAAAAATGTTTTTATTTTAATAACTTTATGTTTTTTTGTTAAAAAAGTGTCGAAAAAAAGTCGTATTTTTGGTACCCAAAATTCAAAAGTGCGCCACTTCGTCAAAATTTTTTTTTTAAAGTTATTTTTGTTCCAACGATAGAGATACTCATATAGATTAATAATCTCTTTTTTTTCTATTATTCAAATGACTGACAGAGCTGAAATCATCAACGCCACCCAGGTCGATTTTTTTGAGGGTGTTATTTTCAGTTACATTGAGTAGTTTATTAAATGTACATAGTTCAATTATCGTTTTTTTAATTGGTTTTACCTTAAAAAAATCCTGAAGATGCCTTAAATTTACGCGCTAGACCACCGACCCTTAAGCTCCCGAATTGTTTGTGGTTTGTTCATGTAAACCCGTACCTTTAAGTCTCCCCACAAAAAGAAATCAGGCGCCGTCAAATCTGGCGAAAGGAGTGGCCAAGTGGAATCTGTATTTTTCGAAATAATTCGGTCACCGAAAAGTTCTCGAAGAATGCCCATGGTCGCCTTCGCGGTGTGCGCTGTGGCTCCATCTTGCTGGAACCATATGTCGGGATTATTTAGAACTGCCAGACGTAGTACCCACCCTACCTCGGATTTTCATCGTCATCTTCGAAAAAGTGTGGAACGATAACTCTATCGCCTATAATTCCACACCAAATAGTGCATGAAAAAGGGTGTAATTCACGCTAATGCAACCCTCTCGGATTGTCAGTACCCCTAATTCTACAGTTCTGTTTATTAACATATTCACTTAGATGGAAATGTGCTTCATCGTTCATAATTAAGTTCTTTAAAAAGTTGGCATTATCAGTGGCTAGCTGTACGAATCTATTGGCATGTCGTAGGCGTTGTTTTGGATCCCGTGGTAACAAGTGTTGGGCCAATTGAATTTTGTATGGAAACACCTTCAGATCAAGTTTTAAAATCCGTCTAAGTGATGATCTGGAGATGCCTAAGTGGATAGCACTTCGACGAGTAGACACAAATGGATCATCTTTAACACTCTGTCATACAGCCTCCACAGCCTCTTCATTGGCTCGTGGCTAATCAAACACTGGGCCCCGTTCCTCAAAACGGGTAATCAAGTTTCGAATCATGTTTACACTGGGAGCTGTTGCAGAATTAAAATGCCCAATGTATTTTCATTGCGTTGTCAGAATAGGTCGTCAGGGAACATAATAAAATTCAACAATTTTGCACTGTGTATGTATCTATTACAAAATTTAATTTTTCAATTGTCTGCTTATTCTGGTCAGCATTATTTACGAGAGGAATGGACGCATGAAACGTTAAAGAGTTTAGTGCGTACAGAACTTCGAGTTATTTTATTAAAGAGTTCAAGATTATCCGGAGTCGGTCTAAAAGGAAATTGCAAGTCATGGGAGAGTTCTATTTGTACTTCTTTTAATGCATTTTGGAATGTTAGTTAGTTTATTAAATGGATACCGAACTTGCCCAACTTAGCTTCATGAAGGATTTCTGTTAACTCCGCCTGTTTAGAAAGAACTTGTCCCATTAATAGGGTCATGACTTTCGTCATTTCGTCAAATAGATGTAATCCCTGTTCCATCTGATTTCTGTTTTGTATGTCTTCTTCCATAGTTATTACTTTCTGTTGAAGGGTTCGAAATTAATGATTTAAACTGGATTGAAATTGACTTATCGACTCGATACTGTTAACGATGACAGAGTTTCGAGAATAAATGAAATGATGTGCTTTATTTTGGTTTTATTTAGCATATATATTGATTTTTATATCTCGATGGCATCTTTGTAGTCCATGGTGCCGAATAAAAATTTAGAGATCCCGATCGCGTTCACTAGTCCTGTTTTTGTTTTCTTTGGAAAATGAAATATCTGATGTAGAATATTGTTATTGTCTAAAATTTCACCCAGAGAAGAGTTACCTACTTTTAATGTTGTTTTACAAGGTCCCCATGGAATATGTTTAGTAAGGTCGTTACAAGGTAGCAAACCTTTGCTGAAGTCTTTGTCCTTCGATCTCGTGACTACTGTAGTGAAGTTGAAATGGATCACAAATTTCGAAGCGACTGTTGATTTACCCGAAATTCCCTTTTTTCAAGGTGTAGGCTGCTTGCCTTATTAAGGGGGGAGTAAGGTTAATTCGATAAAAAAAAGCATATTTTCGATAATTTTTTTTGGCAACACAGTTAATATTATTTATGTCTATAATTACTACATAATAAAATAACATTTGAAGAACATTTCGTGAAATTTTCATTAATTTTTATGAAAAAATGAGCCATTGACAGCGAATCTTCGCGGACGTCTCAAAAAAAAGTTTGATTGCGGTGGCACTCATAACTCATCATTGGATCATCTGAAGTCAAAAAACCAAAATGATTTTTCAATTTCTTACAGCACTTGGAAGTCAAAATGCCGATTTTTCATCAAAAAACTAGAAAATTTTGTGATTTTAAAATACGTTAAAATTAAAAAAAAAATAATAACTCGACGTCATTACCTCGTCATTTATGTAAAGAAAAAGTGTGCAAAATTTCAAAAGGATCGGTGCAGTAGATTTTTAGCTGCAGTGGGCACCGACTCTGAAAGAGCTAAGTGTGAGAAAAACCCGTTTAAAGTTTTAACACTGATCTTTTTTATATTGGATGTTTCGGATGGAGGGAGACCCGAGGCACTGTATCTCCGGAAAAATATGCAAAAAACAATTTTTAATACCTTACAAATTTTGTCAGGTCATCCTGAAAGGTAAGTATATACTTACATTTTTTAACTTTCTGAAGTAGGCAGTGGTCCTACAATATCTAAAGATACGCGATCGAATGACTTTTTTGAGGTTGTTGTGATTTTCATTTGAATCTTAGTCCTTCGACCAGCTTAATTTTTGAAGGTGCGCGATATCCCTTGATGTCCCTTGATGATCCCTTGAACTACTAAAACGTCAAAGACAACTAGCTGAGTTAATTAAAAATTTACAGCGCAGTGTGTTTAGGGCTTTTTTTATACGATGTGGCCAAATCCTAGGGGACAACCCTTTGATGCGTTAGCATGGTTTTGGCCGGAGGGGAATTGAGTAGGGATGGGCGATCTTCGATTCGATCTCAGGAGATCGATCTTTAAGCCTTCGATTTGCCGATTTTTGAATCGATTTTACGTGGGACCGATTCAGCTCGAATCGATTTATTTGTTTCCGATTTCGGACGTACCAAAAAAACAAGCTAAGTCGTGATATTTTTGCATTTTATTTTTCATTTGTGTAATAATCCGACAAATGTAAAAAAAATGTTAAAAGAATCGTAATTGTTAGGTGAATGTACTTGAGATCGCTATAATATTTTAGTGTTAACTGTGTAGTTTTAGTGATTTTGTCATCGGTGGCTTATTATGTTTTATTTCTGGTTTGGTGATTCCACAATGAGAAAGAAATAAGTTATTTAAAGAAAAATGTAAAATATGTGATATTCGAATATGCGATTTTAAGTTTTTATACAAATTGGTTTTGGAATACTTGTAATTGCTTTGAAAGTTAGTTGAATTTTGTATACCGACGTGCTAGAAGTTATGCATATTAGTTTTTTTTATCTGATGTGGTTAAAGCCGGAAGGGAATTAAGGTAAGGGAAGTGAGGGAACTTGAAAGTCTGGTTTTTGCATTCCTTCGAGCTAGAGAACAGCCCAGAGACGTAGTTGATTATTTTAATTTCTTAATAAATGCTCACGGGGAGATCTGGTCTCGAACCTGCGACTGGATGGTGGTCGTACCGCTCAACGAATTGATCCAACTCCGTTTACGCGGATTTACCACATCAACAAAGTAGAATATTACTACTGGAATAGACACGTATAATCCTAGTAAGAAACTCATGTGGAATACACGTAGATGCGACGTAGATCTTAATCTCCTGAAAGAAGCATATATATCTTTTTTGGTTTTGCCCATTTTTACTCTATCAAAGATTTGACACTTATCAATAGTTTTTTTAATCTAAAGTCTCAAATTTGGCAGATTTTACACTTTTAAAATAATATGGATTTAGACATTTAAGCAATGGTGAATTGTGTAAAAATCTTCCACAATAACTTAAAAAGACGAAGAATTTATTTTGCGTTCTTTAAAATATTACATAGTCTTTTATTAAAACCTTTTTATATGAAAAGTGTGTAAGTGTTTTCGATCACAATTAGCACTTGAATAGTAAACCATAACTGCGTCCATTTTGAAATTTTCAACTGAGAGGTAGTCATGTTTCTCTCAAGGTGAAGACAGGGAGGAAGATAAAGGTGAACTGTCAACTTGAACTTGCGGTGATTTCCGATTTAAGCCTATTATGCAGCTCAAGCGAAATTTTCGGCATATCGGGCATATAAGTCGTCACGGAAAAAATGTATGTAGAATTTGAGTGGAGACTCAAAGGTAAATTTGACAAGTGCAAGAAAGTGTTTTTATTATATTAAATTTTCGTTAAAATGGACATCAGTAACGAAATTATAGATGCTCCATATTATATTGATTATATGGATGCTCCAACTCCCATATTTCACTATGCTCTTTAACTAAAGCAGCTAAATAAAATAAATAAATATAAATACCTTTTTGATGCAATAAACTTATATTTAAACTATGTACTTGTCTGAAAATTGCTTTTTTTTAAATATCTCAGAAATTTTTTTTAAAATAACAATAAAATCTTAATAACTGTCAAAATTTCGGTACGAAATAAATGTCCAGGCATTTAATTGCTACGAAAAAATGTCTCCACTCCAAACCAGCGCCATCTTCATTGCAATACCTTAACTTAAATTTTTTCGCTTGAGCTGCGTACTGCTTTGCGAAATTGGCAAACGAAAATTTCGGTCACACTTTTCGTGCGCGTTTTTTTTAAACGAAACGAAACGAAAATTTCGCTTGAGCTGCATACCGGGCTTAAAACGAAAGAATAAAACATTCCCAGAATATTTTCAAAAAACGTCCTCAAGACAAAAATTTTTAGGGCTAAGACCAGAAACCTTCCCAAAAAACTTACGAGAATGTTCTTCGTTCTTATAAAATGTCCTGAAATCGCTTCTGAAATCAGACATAGAAATGCCTTGGGGACGTATTTTCAAAATATTCCTGGAAGGCTTCTGGGACATGTGATATTAGTAAATGTAAATACGCGGCACAAAAGTTGTGCTTCTCTTTTACTTTTCGGGTGTACATTTTTATTTGTGTTACTTTAATGAAACAACATTTCTGAAATACCCAAGATTTTTAAGCTACAAAGCTGTTTTCTATTATTGAATAAATTGGTTTAATAATTACACTATATTTTTATATGTAGAAACAGGTTTAATTACTTGCAATTTCAAAATTCTGAAATAAATTGAAATATCAAAATAAAATCGATCTATTCGATCTATGGATATCGATCCCTTTTAAAGCGATTAATCGATCTACGAAATCGGAAAAAAATTACAGATCGATCCGTACTGAATCGATTTTCTCAGTTCGATCCCCCATCCCTAGAATTGAGTCTTGTTTTTGCATTGCTGCGAGCTAGACAACAGCCCAGAGACAGAGCGGATTATTTTAATTTCTTAATAAAAGCTCACGGGGAGTTCTGGTCTCGAACCCGATGCCCATGGCATGATGGTCCAACTCCGTCTCCAATCAGTTGTATAGCAAATATGGGATATAGACAACATTATCAAAGGAATGAGTTACTGAAACAACTATTATGAATATGAAAGATAATAAAATAGTTCGAAAAAGGGAATCTTAAAAATTTCGAAAAAGTGAAATTATTTAATAGTAGTAGTGTTTTATATACATAAAATATCGTATTTGAAAAGAGATTATTACCGTTTTGTCGGCTTTGAAATATTAAAATTAAAATTTTGTTTCACAAAATTCTGATTTACAAAAGTGCTTTTTCATATCATTGTTTTTTTAATTTTTTTATGCTCCCCTTTGTATTTCTATAGTAGTACATAAAAGTGCATAAAGTACGAAGCCGAGCTTTCCCGAATAAAGCACACGTACGTACACGATAAGCGCAAATAGTCACTTTCCTACTTATTTCTAAATTACAGTTTTTCTCGTCAATTTTACATTGGTAGTGAAAGCTCCTCTTGGCTTTCCTCTTAATTTTACAGGCTCCGGTGCCGTTACTATATTATGCCCTTTTTTCGCTTTAACTCTACTCTATCCTATCGGCACGCTACAGGCAGCCAATCGGCACTTTCATTAATTCGTGTAGCATTAATTTTCAGGATTTTGCAGTAACTGAAATTAAAACTATCAAATGTTTTCAAATAATGGGGGATATAGGCGTAAAGCAAGCATCCTTCAAAAATCACCAGAAGCTAGGGGATGATCGCTGTATGAGCTCTCTGCATGATCCCATCTGCTCTCCGTGATTTGAAGGGATCGAATGACTCAATAGCGCATTTCACTTTGGCATATATTATGACAATGTTCGCTAAAGTAACTCCCATAATTGCTGTCGAATTATCGGGAAAATGCGTGTTCATGAGCAATTCCAAATATCAATGAACCTGGCGGCTTCGTTCTTATCCTCAATGGTTTCACAGAACTTCTGCCATGATGGACGTTTAGTTCTTCTAATTTCCTTTTTTAAGTTCTTTTTGGCTTGCTTTAAAAGCAGTCCAGCCCTCCGTTAGTCTAGTAGTTTTAGGTTTCTTGTACTGCTTTCGTAAGTATCGCCTCAGTAAACTTAAACTTTCCCACCAAGAAGGATAAGACTTTCCGGATGGTCTACTAATCGGACAAGGCGTTTTCGATCGTTTCCGATAGTTTATTTACTGCTAGTTCAATCGAATTTGTGTCTGCAATCGATTTGCCGCTCGGTGGTTGGCCAATACTTACAACATATCCTTTGAACTTCTCCCGGTCGGTTCTGGCTGGGGCTCTAAAGGGTTTGGCGGGTTCTCTGGAGAGGTCAATGCTGAAGCGAATATAATAGTTGTCCGAACAGGACCCTTTTGCGGACATTTTCCAGTCTTCAGTCTTTAGGCTGTTCCATTCCTCCATGAATTTAACATCCAAGAGCTCCGCCGTATTTGATGTAATAAAAGTGGGACTGTTGCCCCTATTACAGCTACATAAATTTGTTTATGAAATGTAATTAATTAGTAGCTCACCTCGTTCATTATGTGGACCTCAGCCGGTCGGGGAGGGTTGATGCTGTCATCGCCATATACATGGTGTTTCAGATCTGACGTGGCAAAATGAGCGGGGTGATAGATCTCAACTAGACAAACAAAATTGTATGGCAGGGGGGAGGCCAAACTCATCCGTTTAGGAGTTACAGGGTGATTCATAAATTTCAGTTTTTCAAGGTATGTGCATTACTTTTTTATTTTTATCCAACACAGCCACATCAAACACACGCTCAAAAACAGCTATCCTAATGACCTTTCCAAAAACTACTGATCTAACTCCTATCATCGCACGTACAGTCACTTCCAAAAGTGAAAAAAATGGTTTGCGATTACCTAAAATTCAGCATTTTCCCAAATTTTCTCCGAAATTCATGTAATTAGTATACCTCTCTTTTATTTGCAACATGGCAAGCTGGACATAGGATTGGAAAAACCGCATTCTTAGAACTCCCTGAGTAAATAATTATTTTATTGCACTTAAGGTAGGAAATTCCTAAAGAAACAATATTTTTAAGATAAAAGGTCGAAAATGTTTGTTTTGGCTTAACAGGTAATTCATTTTAATTATTGCCCCCACACCCCTGTATCCTGGCGTTCTGTTACTCGTACCTCATGAAAATTTTGCTATGAAAAAGGATCAGTAAGCAAGAATACCTATCATAGTTAAAAAACAACTCAATAAGTATGGGTGTTCTTAAGCAAAAATTATTAAAAAATGGTAGAATTTACATTTGAGGAATACGCAGATATTATTTACATTTATGGTTTAGTAGACGGAAAAGAGAGAGCGGCTGTACTGGAATATCAAAGAAGATTCCCTAACCGGCGAGCACCCCAAAGAGGGGTACTTACATGGACTTTCCAAAGGTTAAGAAAAACAAGAAGTGTAACTTCACACGACATGTAGACACGACCCGAAACTTCGGGAACTTCTGCCGACGTCGGGCAGCAAATAATCACCATCGTGAGGCAAGACCCTGAGACGAGCACGAAACGAGTCGCAAGGCGATAAAGAGTGTCGTCATCTAAGGTTTGTTGGGTTATTCATCGAGTGGGATTACGACTATATCGCCATCAACCAGCCCAAGGACTACTGGAAAGAGATTCCTCGAGAAGCTGAAATTTAGCACTTTGGCTTCTGGAACGCAACATTGACGACAGAGCGTTTCTGGACCAAATTCTGTAGACAATTCACCAGGAATGATATCACAAACTTCCATAACCTCCATACCTGGTCAAACACTAACCCACACGGAGCAAAGGTACCAGCAGAGATTCAGTGTCAATGTTTGGGCTGGTATCACCGGCAACCATTTGGTAGTATTATTCATTTTACCGCAAGTGCTTAATAGTGAAATTTATGCTGATTTTATGGACAATACACTGCCAAATCTAATTGAGAAAATCCCCGTGCATAATCGAACGGACATGTTTTACCAACACGATGTAGCACCAGCGCATACTGCTAACATTGTGAAGGCAATACTAAGTAAAAAATTTCCTAACCGCTGGATTAGACGAGGTGCACAGATTCCTTGGCCTGTTAGAATTCCAGACCTTACCCCATTGGACTTTGTCTTATGGGGAACAATGAAGGATGCAGTTTCTTCAAGCCCAGTTAACAATAGGGAGGATTTAGTTAGCCGAATTGCGAATGCAGCGACGAAAATACGAGAGAGGCTGGCTGCAATACGCGATAAACAGAGACTTAGAAGGAGTGTGTTGGCGTGCATCCAAAGTGGTGGTGGACATTTTGAACGGCTTTTGTTACTTATCATGATTAATTGTAATTATTTTTAAATTCAATAAGAAGCATTTTAGAATTAATTTGAGTTTAATTTCTTTATTTGTTGATTTTTATAATATTCTCCGATAGGATTTCTTCGTATAAATTTCTACATATTTTCTCTACGTCGACATGTTGCACCTTTTTGAAAAGGAAATAAGATGGGCAATCTAATAAAAATAAAAAAAAGGGTGTACTAATTACATGAATTTCTGAGAAAATTTGGGAAAATGCTGAACTTGAGGTGATCGTTGAGGTTAGTTTTTCGCCTTCTCGGAAGAATATGTCGTCGTATTCTCGACATACTGGAAATAAATAATCTCTTTCGTCTTTATTTACATGAGAAGCGCGAAGTAAATGCGTTATATCTTCTCGGGAAACGTTATGGTTGGAACAATCGATGAAAAAGTTATTTACTTCGACATACTTTGATCCAAGGGACTCTACTTTTAATGGCTGTTCGAGGAGTATGTCTTAAGGTGTCTTTATTTTATTTGTTATTTCCACTGAAGCATACCAATCTTTTGAATGATAAATACCTTCAGAGATGTAAGGTCCTGGTTTAATTGCAGTACTTTTAATGTAGATATCTCCGTTTTCAATGTCAACTGGAAGATTTGTAATGATTTTAGAGGTTTCAGGGATAGTGTATTTCTTAGACATGTAGTTAGGATTAAGATATAGGGGAAGTGATGCATTTTTTGTTTTAAGTATTTTATTACCAAGATCTACTATGGCTTCTAAAGCTGTAAGTGTGTCAAGTCCTAACATGCCGTCAAAGTAATCATTAAATTTGAAGATCAAAAAGGTAATCTCGCCAGGTTGATTAAATTCCAGAAAGTTTGGTAGAGTAATCTGTTTATTTAACTTGTGCTGGTTAAGTATAGTGGTAATGACTGTTGGTTTTATTTCAACAAGATCTTCGGAGTGAACGTATTCGGGGTTTAAGAATGAAGCTGAAGCTCCTGTATCAATAAGGAATTTGACAGGGCGACCAAATGTTAACGTATGGGAAAACTGACCCGTGCTTATTGATGTCTACGTACCCGATTGGTTCTCTGAGGCTATTTAATAAAAATTTGAATCGTCTATTTCATAAATTAGATTTGGTTCCTGTTGATGCTCATGTTGGCTGTCGTTAGTATTGTCTGTCTCATAGTTGTAAGTCTGGTTTGTGTTTTTGTAATCATAATATTCATCTAAATGTTGATAGTTTAGATTTTCACACTGATCAGATTCGGTCATAGAAGATACGTTAAATAATTCTTTACTTGTGAACTTCGGAAATACTGAGGGTCGGAATGAGTTGTTTTGTGCAGGTATGTTTTGTTGCGGAGGTTGGTAGCGATTTTGCCGGGCGTTTGTAGAGCCGATGGGTTCTGGTTTTGGTAGGGCTTTATTATTTGTTGCTGTAGTAATCATATTACTTCTTTGTTGCGGTAGTTGGTGAAAGGGGTTATTTTGGAACTGTTGTTGAGGAAATCTATATTGCAATGGCCTAGAGACTGAGGCTGCATTATTAAAGTTCGAAGTAACATGCCTATTTTGGTACGGGGGTAAGTAGAAAGGATTTGATGTTCGGTTAAAGTTTGCAGAAGCAAGCCCCGTTTGTGGAAATGTACTGTACCATGACGTGGTGACGTTTTCGGTATAATAATATTTTGATGAGGTGCTTTTGTTAATGCTAAAGATGCATTGTTTGGTCTTGAATTTTGTGACGCTTTAGGTGTAGGAGTGTCATATCTTGAATAGGAGATATTCTGCTCTTTCATACAATAAGAAAATGCTTTTACCAGGGTGTCTGACTTCATTGCTCTTACGGTTGAGCCTAAGGGTTCCTTTAAACCACCTAAAAACACACAGAGACATTTTCGTATACAAAGCACGTTTTGCTTGAATAACACTTTGGTCTGTTTCATGTATTTGTATATGATTTGTCATGGTAGCTAAAATTTCGATAATCTCGCTATAGAAGCGTTCAACCGATTTATTGAATTGTTTGATCCCATGAAGATCTCTGATGTGCGAAGTTTCGTTACGCTTATCTGAGTAATGAAGGATTAGATTTTGTTTTATTTGGGTGCAAACTAGTGGAGTTCCATACATGTTTAGGACTTCGTTTGCGGGTCCTTCGATTTTGTTTCGAACAGCTCAAGCAATAGTTGCCCATAAGGCGTACCTTCCGTGCAGGAAATTAATGAACGAATTTCTTCCACATTATTTAAAAATTCAAACAGGAATCGAGGGTTACCGTCAAATTTGGGTAAGTCTTTGATTGCGTCCGGTACACGCAACGAATTGAATATATCGTTGGCGTTATTACCGGGTTATTAGTACTTGTACTAACAGTGGCAGTAGCCATGTTAGAAAAATTAGAATGAATTTGAGAATTCGAAATAAGTTCAATGTGCAAAACACTATCTTCACTTTTTTAATTGCTTTTCACTAATGGGGATTCACTTTCTTCCTCACCTTCAATTTCCGAGAGCCTGTCGAGTGAGAAGAATCTTTTAATTCTTCTTTAAGGTTGAGGTTTAATTGATTTGCGGTTTTTCAGCGGCATTAACAAACATTCACTTAATGTAATATTAATGTATTTTTGATTTTTTTTTGTAAAAAATAAATATTCCGTGTACGTGTATTTTTATAGTATATTTAATATTCACTTAATTAAATTTATCACTGAAATGTAATAATCACTTGAATTTAATTTATCTATGAAAATTTATTTCTAATTGGCAAAACAGTGCTTATGTGGAAACGTAGTTTTATAAATATGGGGAAATTAGTTAGTAAGGAGATATTCAAAATAACTTACAATACCACAGAAATCAAGATTATCATTTTTCTGGATGTGTAGCACGATCCTCATACGATTTTCTTTTCGTGATGATCTACTAGTTTTCTCCGATGTTGCGGCGGCGATATTTCCTCGTCAGTTTACACAACACTTGGTTTTTTTTTAGATGATTCGTTTCGATCGCTGTAGGTTAGAAATCTTCACTTTTCCGAATCGATAATCCGTCGATTAATAAATGAAATTTTCGATGTTGCGGCGGGGATATTCCCTCATCGGTTTACACAACACTTGGTTTTTTTTTAGATGATTCGTTTCGATCGCTGTAGGCTAGAAATCTTCACTTTTCCGAATCGATAATCCGTCGATTAATAAATGAAATTTTCGATGTTGCGGCGGCGATATTCCCTCATCGGTTTACACAACACTTGGTTTTTTTTTAGATGATTCGTTTCGATCGCTGTAGGCAGGCCCGTAGAGACAAAATTCGGGCCCGGGGGGTACCACATACGAAACGAATTTCTGGCCCGGCACTTAGCGTTTACGGGCCCATACACAATCGAATGATTGACTTTCAGTTTAAAATCTGTCTAGTATAGTACACTTTTTCGATCCTGAAGCATTTTTTTTATATAAATAATTAAAATGGAAAAAATTTTCTGTTGATGACTTAGATGACGGGGCCCTTTTCAAAGCTCGGGCCCGGGGGGTTTACCCCCTTCGCCCCCCCCCTGTCGGCGGCCCTGGCTGTAGGTTAGAAATCTTCAGTTTTCCGAATCGATAATCCGTCGATTAATAAATTAAATTTTCCTTTTAATTCACAAGAAACCGATAAACCGTCGATTTGTGGTGGAATTAGAAACTTAGCGAACGAACAAAAATCCGCACGACTGCGCCAGTTAAGTTTCTATCTTGAAACTTTATCAAAAAAAAAATATTAAATTTAATAAAATCTTTATTACAAATTAGAACGTTACAATCGAGTTACTTCAAATAGACTGACTTCTCGTCGAACTTAAGTAAGTCGCTTAGCTTATTCCTTTTTCAAAATAATTTGCACAACTTGGAAAAATAACATAGCTAGGTCACTGAATGCAATTCTTGGAATTATGTCTGTATAAATTATGAAACATGAACTTTAAGAAAAGCGTGTGAAATAAATTTTAATGAACTTTTAAAGTGCTAGGTAATCAGATATAATTATTACATGTTTCTTATGTTCTATGTTGGAGGAAGCTGGGCAAGTATGTAACTCGCGTATGGCTGCTTTTAATTGTCGGTGAAATCGTTCTATCATTCCGTTTGTTTGTGGATGATAAGGAGTAGTGCGGATTCGATGTGATCCTAAAATTTTTGTAAATTCGTCGAATAATTTGGATTCTAATTGAGTACCCTTATCTGTGGTAATTTCTAGTGGAATACCAAAACGTGGAAAATATTGTTCGTATAACGTATTGATAACTGTGCTTGCCTGAATATCTTTGATTGGATAAGCTTCTGGCCAACGAGAAAATCTATCTATTATTGTTAGAATGTAAGAATATCCATATCCCAAATCTAAATGGATATGTTCGATTCTTGCTTTGAGAAGTTTGAATTTACCAATTTCTGATTTTGTGTACTTGGTTACTTTGGCTTTTTGGCAATTGACATAATTTCCAGTCCAAATGTTAATATCTGTATTCATTCCAGTACTTAGAAACAATAGATTTTCGTGTTGTTCTAATTCCTGGATGAGATAAATTATGAATGGTATTAAAAATAATTTTTCGAAGTTCTTAGGGTATATATGACCGTGAATTTTTAGTAGAAACTTCGCACCAAATGTCAGACTCAGAAGTTTTTAATTTAATTTTTACAAGCTTATATTTTGAATTATCTGGTCTATTATGCTGAGTTATTAAAAGATGTGTAAATTCTTCGTCACTATTTTGATACTCAGCAACAGTTTTTAAATCAAATTTGGTATTGTTATGTTTTGAATGTTCGTAATTTTCAATGGAAATTCTAGATAAGGTATCTGCTACTGTATTTATTTTGCCTTTGATAAGTCTGATATCGGAGGCAAATTATGTTATGTAGTCCAGATGTCTAGTTTGTCTTGGACTTCTTTCTGTTTTAGACCATATTGCTGTAATGAGTGGTTTGTGGTCTATAAAAGCTATAAATTCTCGACCTTCTAGAAAAAGTCTAAAATGTTTGATGGCTAGATATAATGCCAAAAGTTCTCGGTCGAATGCTGAATATTTGATTTCTGCTTCTTTTAATTTTGTAGAGAAAAATGCAATGGGTTCCCAATGGTTTGCATTGGATTGTTGGAGAACTGCACCAACAGCGCTAGCAGAAGCGTCTACGGTTAAATTGAATTTTCCATTTTCAGTAGGATGCATTAATAAAGTTGCTTTTGAAAATGATTGTTTAATTTTATTAAGTTGGTCTTCACATTCTACTGGCCAAGAAAAATTTTTAGCGTTATTTGGTTTCTTTTTTGTAAATATAAGATAATCCCTTTTAAGCCTTAGTAAAAAATTTTACACCTTCAGATTTGCAATCTAATATCATTATATGAACATAAAGCCCTTATCTGGCATATCTATCGATATCTAAATTTTTAATGATTTGGTCCATGAATCGTTGAAATGTTTGTGCAGCATTTCTTAGACCAAAAGGCATCCTTGTGAATTCAAATAATCCGAATGGAGTTGTAATGGCTGTTTTGTGTATTACATTGGAATTTGGTGATAAGCTCTTACTAAACCAATTTTTGAGAAAATGGTGCAACCGTTTAAATTCATTGAGAAATTTTGTATGTGTGGTAATGGGTATCTATCCGGAACCGTGATTGCGTTGAGTCTGCGATAATCTCGACATGGTCGCCAATATGTAGAATTTTTTTTGCTACTAGATGTAGTGGAGAAGATACTGAAAAAGATGATAATTGGCACAGACCTAATTTAACCATGTGATCAAATTCTAATTTAGCAATTTTGTATTTATGTCAGTTATGTTTAACTGGAATATCATAACGAGGTGGTTGCGTTAATGTGGGAAATCTTTGCAAAATTTTACCGTACTCGTTAATGATTGCATAGTAACGAGGAGTTGGAGTATTTGCGTTTACCGTGATTCCACTAACACTTAACGTTGTTGTACCGTCGAGTAATCTTTTGTTTTTTAAATCGACCAGTAAATTAAATTTTGTTAAAAAGTCTGCTCCGATTATGGGCTTGTCGACATTAGCAATGATAAATGGGAAAAGGAATTCTCTTCTACGACCGAAATCTACTTTAAGTAGTTTCGTACCGTAAGTGTTAATGGTAGAACCGTTTGCTGCGGATAAATATTAGTTAGGGTCCTTGTTAAATTTTTTAAAGAATTCGTTAGGTACTACTGAAATATCAGCACTATGTCAAAAATGAATAAACGTTTAGTAGAAGTGTTATTTTTAAATATATTGTTCACTGAGGGTTTATTTAGTTTTTTTTTTGGTTATTAATAGTTTGGTAAGAACAGAGCGAAATGCATTTATTCGCTTTGCTACCAAATTAATTGTGGTAGCAACAATAAGAATTGTTATCTCTAGATTTTGAAATTTGTCTGCTATGCGAATTGTTTCTAGAGAATGAATGATCTCTCGATCTGATTCTAGAACGTGAGTGAGAAAATTGGTTTTGATGCGATAATCCTATTATTAATGTCCCTAAATTTTCCAATTTTTTCTCAGGGTTATTGATCTTGTTTAAAAGGAAATGACTGTCGACAAAATTGTTATCTTTCTTTGGTAGATTTTTGTTAACTTCTGAAACATATTCAATTTTGAAGATATGATATATATTATCTGCCAAATCTAAAAGTTCTTTAATATCTTGTTTTCCGGAAGATCTTAAGGCTATGTTTATATCTGCCGGCAATTTTGTCATCCATGATTCTTTAATTAAAGATTTGCTTAATGTGGATGAATTGCCTGCAAGAATTTCCATAGAGTTATAGAATTCTGAAGGTCTTCTATCTCCGATTTCGGTAGTGGATAGAAGTTGCTCTAACTTTTTTTCTTCTGATTCTGTAAATCTTTTTATTAGAGTTTTTTCAAACTTTCATATTTATTGGAGTGGAGGATTTTGTAAAAAATCTAGAATATTTGTTATGACTTCCACTGGTAAAGACTGAACAACGTGACTGTATTTTGTTTCGTCTACCGATATTCGTTTAGAAGCAAATTGGGCTGCGGCTTGAATGCACCAAGCTTCTGGATATGGAGTCCAAAAGCTTGGTTGTTTAATTGAAGTCGTGGCAACATAATTATTTTCATTGAAATTTGTAGCATTTGTATGTAAAGTTTGTTGTGAAGAATTTAAATCGTCTTCACTTTTTTTTATTTATGCACTGATTTTAACGAGACTTAACTTCGCGAATCAAAATGAAAGTACAACCCCTTATTATAACTTGTAAAAATTTTCAGATGATTATACCATGACAAAATGTATTTTAATTTGAGTGAAAGATATATTATTAATTGAGATAAATACACATTTTGAAAGGTGAAAAAAACGGATATGATGTATTGTAGTATTGTGTATGTTTCTGTTGTACAATAAAGTTAATTTTGATTAAAAAAATAGTTTTTAAAAAAAAGTTGAACCGACTTCACAAAAAGCGCTAAAAAGCATAAAATAATTTTTAATTTTATATCTATTACGACATTTTGAAGTCGCTGCAAATTAAACAAACCAAACAACTACAACAAAAATATTTAATCGTCATTTCGTATGATCCCGTAAGCTGAAACGTTCAGGTAGTATTATGTATTATTTTCAATTGTGGTTATGTAGTTGTTTTATTTGTTTAATTTGCACCGACTTCAAAATGTCGTAATAGATATAAAATTAAAAATTATTTTATGCTTTTTAGCGCTTTTTGTGAAGTCGGTTCAACTTTTTTTTTAAAAACCATTTTATTTTACACTTTTTAGTGTCTTCTACTCTATACAACGAGGAAAGAACCATTCAAATCGGTCCACAAGTTACACGTTTGTTTTAACCCCCTACCCCACCCCCATTCCACTAAACTTTTTTTCTCATGGTATCAATCAAGGAACATACTCTACTGAACAGAAAAGGAATCATCGAAATCGGTTCACGCGTTACGAAGTTACTACCCCTCTCCCTCCCCCACCACCACCATAGGACCAAATTATTCTCCTATTAGCAATGAGGGAGCACACTCTATACAACAGCAAAAGAAGCATCCTTATCGATCCAGGCGTTACAAAGTTAGGTTCCACCCCCCTTCTTCCACCCCCACCCCAGCAACATTCTTTTTCTCGTAGTATCAACCAAGGATCATATTCTACCCAATAGAAAAAGAATTATCCAAATCGCTCCACGCGTTACGAAGTTAGACTACCCCTCCCCCCCACCCACACCTTTCAACATAGGACCAAATTATTCTCCTATTAGCAATGGGGGATGATACTCTATACAAAAGAAAAAGAACCATCAAAATCGGACCACGTGTTACAAAGTTAGGTACCACCCCCACCCTCCACCACCATCCAGCAAAAAATTTTTTTACCTGGTATCAACCACGGAACATACTCTACCCAACAGAAAAAGAATTATCCAAATCGGTCCACGCGTTACAAAGTTAGACTACCCCTCCCCCCACCCTAGGCCACATTTTTTTTCTCCTATTAGCAATGGGGGATCATACTCTGTACAACAAAAAAAGAACCATCCAAATCGGACCACGCGTTACAAAGTTAGGTTTCACCCTCACCCCCCACCCCAACGCTACCAAAAATTTTTTTGACATGGTACCAATCGGAGAACATACTCTACCCAACAAAAAAAGAATCATCAAAATCGCTCGAAGCGTTACGAAGTTATGCCCGGTCAGACATAAAAAAAAAAAAAATAACAAAATACGCGTCGAACTTAGAACCTCTTTGTTTTTGGGAAGTCGGTTAAAAAGAACATACCAATATTAAATTTAATAGATGTATTGCATTTTGTTTATTTTTCTTGCTTCTTTGTTTTCTTGATTTTTCTTTCTTCCTAAAGATGTTTAATTTTGAAACGTTGACTTGAAATTGTTGATTGTTGAATATTTTAATAATAAAAAGGATGCCTTACCCTAGGTGCGAGCACCTCTTATTAAATATGTTGCTGCTGCTGTTGAATGTTGATTGCTGATTTATTGTTGATTGTTTTTTTAATATCGAGGATGCCTTACCACGGGTGGGGGCACCTCTTATTAAATTGTTGCTGGTTTTTTTTTTAAACCAGAGGATACCTTACCTTGGGTAGGGGGTACTTCTATTTTGAAAATTTGCGGGGTCACTAATGATGCGACCGGAGCGTTGGGGTCACCAATGAAGTTGTTAGTAATCGAATCGAGGAAGTTGTGAGGCCTCAAATCCTAGCACTTCTTTATATCTGCAAATGGTCTAGATACATTATATTAAAAAAAAAACATTTTTATTTTAATTAAGAAAACCTTTTTAAATTTATTTTAATTGTTACCAGTTCGGTGGTTCTGGTAAATTTTTGAAATTAGGGCATCACAAATAATATTTTTTTTTATTTAAATTAGCGCTTTACTCATCGTTATAATTGTAATGTCCTATAAAACTCTAGCTACCCTAAAAATTTCACAAATACTAAAAAAACACCAAGTTACACTTAAAAAGAACATACCAATATGACACAAAATATTACGTTATTTAAAAGTATTAAGTAAAAAGGACTCTAAAACTTGAAGGCAAAATCCTGTAAAAAATAAAATATAAGAAATTTTAAGAAGTCTTCAAGCGAGTCCCAGCCTACGAAAAGTTCCCAAAAATTTGAAAAAAAATCCGAAACAAAACCTAGAACTAAACTAAAAATGAACCGAAACTGAAAAATCAAACTAGAACACAGAGGGTAGATGCGGCACCGGGCGAAGTTTCTACTTCGGGAACCACTGCTCCCAAGCAAATGCCCGTAGAGCCGTTCGCCACTTTTCTAGTCCTCTGGGAGCACTCATCCAAACATGTTCTAAACGAACGCAAAACAATTTCGAACCGGTTAGAGTCCCGAGGGAGCAGTCTGCAGAGTCATTAACATCTGAAAACTGTTCCCATCATTCTCCCAGTTCTACCATTCCATCGTGAGACTTGTCCTCCCCGCAGCACTTGCAGCAATACCAAAGCGAAGAGAAGCCTAGTGGACAAGCTGCTGCAAGTCTGCGGCCTGTTATTCCCAGTGAAAGACGAGGCTTTCGTTCCGCACCGACGATAAAGGTTGCCGGGTACAGCTGAATGTGTCGGCCTTCGTTGCCAGTAACTCCAGACGTAATTGCCTCCTCAATCTGGTAACGAAGTGGTTCCTAAGTGCACGTTTGTGAAACAGAGGTTAGTGGGCTGTTGTCCAGGCTGGATCCGCATGCAGTACGTAGGGATGAAGCTTATTAAGCAATTCACTTGGTTACATGTCCTTGGCCCCAGTAAAAACGACGTTCTTGCTATGCTGAATGTCGGGCAGATATGCTGGCACATATCGCGAACAAGATTATTAATGTCGCACAAGGTCGGGCATGTTAATTATCTGTGGAATAGGGTTCCTTCACTAACACAAACCGTGCAGGCTTTTTGAATTCATCGATCGATATGTGAGGGTTGGTTTGAATGAACGAGGCTGTGATGGAGCAGTTTGATTGCCATATCAGAGTCTCTGTAATTGGGCGGATAACTATAGACCACTCTGCTAGTTTTGGTCCCAAAGATGTGCGCGCCATCTATTAACACCTAAGTTATCCGTAGTATTTACTCCAACGAAGAGCTCGCGCAGCCCATGTGAAGTGATTGTACTGAAGCGAGTGAGTGAGTGAGTCTACGAAAGCGTTTATCACCTCAGTGCTATGTTCTCAAGTAGAGTGACGACTGAAACGCTTTTGTTCTGTATCCACCAATTCGTTTAGTTGTGTGGTGTGTATCAGTGTGTTTCCAGTAGCATCAATGTTGGCTTCAAGAACTGTAAGTTGTCCTGTTACAGGTACAGCTCGAGCATTACTGAACACCAAATCTACTAACTCATGGTTCGACGTGATCGAAATTGTTGAGAATTCCACATACCCAAGTTCTTTCCATCGAAAATGTTGTTAGAGATCAGATCCTGGGACCGGTCATGCGAATACGGTGTAATATATATATATATATATATATATATATATATATATATATATATATATATATATATATATATATATATATATATATATATATATATATATATATATATATATACGTGCACTTAAGAACCACTTCGTTGCAGATTGAGGAGGCGATTACGTCTGGAATTACTGGCAATGAAGGCCGACACATTCAACTGTACCCGGCAACCTATATCGTCGGTGCGGAACGAAAGCCTCGTCTTTCACTGGGAATTACAGGCCGCAGACTTGCAGCAGCTTGTCCTCAAGGCTTCTCTTCGCTTTGGTATTGCTGCAAGTGCTGCGGGGAGGACAAGTCTCACGATGGAATGGTAGAACTGAGAGGATGATGAGAAAAGTTTTCAGATGTTAATGACTCTGCAGACTGCTCCCGCGGGACTCTAATCGGTTCGAAATTGTTTTGCGTTCGTTTAGAATATGTTTGAATGAGTGCTCCCAGAGGACTAGAAAAGTGACGAACAGCTCTACGGGCATTTGCTTGGAAGCAGTGGTTCCCGAAGTAGAAACTTCACCCAGTGCTGTATCTATCCTCTGTGTTCTAGGCTTAGTTCTAGGTTTTGTTTTGGATTTTTTTTCCAAATTTTTGGGAACTTTTCGTAGGCTAGGACTCGCTAGGAGGCTTTTCAAAATTTCTTGTATTTTATTTTTTACAGGATTTTGCCTTCAAGTTTTAGAGTCCTTTTTACTTAATACTTTTGAATAACGTAATATTTTATGACATGTTGGTATGTTCTTCCTAAGTGTAACTTGGTGTTTTTTTAGTATTTGTGAAATTTTTAAGGTAGCTAGAGTTTTATAATATCATATTATTTGTAAGGATGAGTAAGTTATTAAAGCGGTATTTTAAATAAAAAAAATTATTATTATTGATGTCCTAATTTCTTTGCCCTCTATTTCAAGAATTTACAACCTGTGTAATTTTAAAATTATATAACTTTTGTCAAAGATTTATAAGATTGGATTAAATTAAAAAAAAATGGGTTGCGATTGTTATTATGTTACGCACTGTGTCTATTCGCCAAGAAATGTTTTTCAAACTGCAAGAACATCCAGCGAAATTTGCAATAATTGACAGTACTAATCTGAGACATATCTGTATTTTTTCTACCACCCAGCATCAGATACTGAATGAATTAAATAATTCAATTAAAATAAACACCCTTTGTATATTCATTTTATATTTTTCTCAGATAACACAATTTATAGCAAGATTACTGTAAGAAATAAACATTCATTACTGGTTAAATGGAGCAAGCAAAATTGCTACTACAGGCCTTTGACAACGAGCCCGTTTCCAACACCTCCGGTATTTTTATCCACAAATTTTTAATAGTCTTCCACGAAACCTTGATTTTATGTAACATTGTGTGCATTATCCTCGTAATTGTTTGCACTCTATAAACAAATTAATCAAATAATATTTACGCAATACAATGTATTCTCTAACACTTGTATCGAATATTCATTTATAAGTTTCACGATTGATTTTCAATCTTCCGATCGTTGAAAATTATTTTTTATGAAATTTACAGTCACTTACTTTCAACTTCAGATATATTACAAGTTGGTAAATAGAAATAAAATATAAAATATTAAATATAAACCAATCTTGTGATGGACAGACAAATTTTGGACATTCGCTTTTTCAGTCATTGATACCAAAAAAGCTAATGGTAACATTTCATCCAAAATTACTTCTAGGCCAATAAGAAATTCCTCCTTAAAGTCGAATTCTTCTTTGAAAACCATATCTTCGTTTGCATTTCTTTTTAGACGAATTCTCGTGTGTATCATAGAATTTGTACTGTTGTCTAATTCCTCCTTTCCAACAATTTCACACTTTATTCGCACAAGCAGCTTAGTACCGTCGCACTCTGTAATCGTGGGACTACATAAGCAGCTACATAAAGTTCACGTTAGAACTACTACGTCCAATTTAAAAATTTCTATTGACCCATTTAAAATTAATATATTTTAATTGTGTTGCACTGGCACAATGATAAATCGGTACAATTTCGTGTAAACGAAATAATATAAATAGAGCGGTCTGAGCTCACGAAATAATTGTGCTCTGAACAATCATCACGTTAACATCAGCGGTCTTGAAGCTGAAGCAAAATCTTAAAATTATTTGGTGGATTCAATGAAACCAAAAGCATATTATTATTATACTTGTGCCTTGAACAATTCCCACCTAATTAGCTGTTTTGAAGTTGATAATTAAAGCGTGCAAAACTCATTATACACTGACTTAAGCAACTAGTCTAGCAATCATAGCTAGTTGTCTCACCTTCTTTCGGTAGATTTATTGAAAACGAAAACTCCGTCTTTATGACAAATACTCCGCTCGGTACGTATAAATAAACGTATTCGAGCCCACCTTTAGCATTGCGTTCTAAGCAATCACACCAATCACATCGGCAGTAACTCAAGTCAAAAAACTTGCTGCATTGAAGCAAGGACAGAGCTGGATCAATTCGTTGAGTGGCATGACCATCATGTCATCGGTCCCGGGTTCGAGACCAGGTCTTCCCGTGAATTTAGTTAAGAAATTAAAATAATCCACTCGGTCTCTCGGCTGTTGTCTAGCTCGCAGCAATGCAAAAACAAGACTCAAGTTCCCTCACTTCCCTTGCCCTAATTCCCTTCCGGCCAACACCATACTAACGCATCAAAGGGTTGTACCCTAGGCTTTGGCCACATCGGGTTAAAAATAAAGTCATCACCGACCAACATTTTTTTGATATATAATAAATTTAAAACAATTCTTTACAGCTGACAGTTGAGGAGTCTGAATAAAAAATATATTACAACAAATTCCAATTGTTATTATTTGTTACCCGACAACCTTTCTTCTTGCTTGAGCCAAGTTAGGACTCAAACACACTGTGTACAAAGAAGAATAAACCTTAACTAAACTGAACAACCAATTGGCTCTTTGACAAGTGAAAATCGATATTGTAGTAGGACAAATTGCTAATACGACACATAGTTGTTACGGGCACATTTGATGAGTTTTGCCGTCGTTCCGTCCAGTTTCAGTTTAAGTCTATTAGTAGTGGGAAATAAAAACGATCATTGTTCCACGAAGGAGCAATATGGTTCCTGTTGAACCAAGCCCATACTGGCTCAAGAATTGGTCTCACAAATGTACAGTAGAAGAGATTAGAATTAAGGTGATCACTGAATTCTTTAAACTACTCGTACTTGCTACGTCGCTTTAGGCTTACGAATAATGGTAATTATATGATCATGAAAAGAAAAGTGTGTATTGAGCAAGAACTCCCAGTGTTTAGGTTTTTCAAGTATGTTTAAAGAGCATCCATCCACGCAGGTAAGGGGATTTCTTTTATATCCAGGAGAGATTTACGTGGAGGCAGTTCACAGAACACCAATTGAAGAATTCAAAATTCAAAAGGTGACAGTCAGCACAACATAGAATTATCGAGTGGGATAGACTTAGAGATACATCATTGATATAGGCAATAAGTAACAAAAGACCAAGGCGACTGCCTGACTGGTGAAGTGTAATTTATCGAATTTTAAAGCACTCCGAAAACAGACGTCTGATAGGTAAGAGCAGAGTGAGTCAACAAAATTTCAACGAAAATCAAGATCAGACAACTTATGAAGGAAACTAATTATGATTAATACGATCAAGAGCCTTACTAAAACCGGTGAAGATATAATCAACTTGTTTAGCAGCTTCGAAGATAGATATCTAGTAATTCGAGAATTCCTATAGGAAGGACCACTAAAAAACTGTTAGTCAAGTTCGAAATATGTTTAGCACCAAAGCCTTAAACGATAAGAGAGTAATGTGATTAAAATCGTTGTTTTAAAAAAAAATTTAACCGACTTTATAAAAAACGCTAAAAAGCATAAAACAATTTTTAATTTTATATCTATTGAATATTATATCAATTTTGAAGTCCATGCAAATTAAACAAATGAAGCAATAAAAGTATTTAATCCTTCTTCCCTATCAAATATTTAGGTGGTTCTATATCTTCGATTGTGGTTTTGTTGCTATTTTGTTTGTTTAATTTGCACCGACTTCAATATGTCGTAATATTTTTGCTAAGTCGGTTAAATTTTTTTTAACTATTTTATTTTTCACTTTTTTGTGTCTTCGTATATCCTACTCGGAAAATGCGACTCGTATAACAAAGCAATCTCAAGAGTTGCAGTGATACTGCACTCTATAGAAAGGCAACGTAATCATCCAAATTCGGCAACACGCTCGGACGTTAATCACAGCCACCATTTACGCCTTCACGTTAGATACAAAATTCTTACCTAGGCGCTAGTTCGCCAACGTACTCTATGAATACAGCAAGAGAGAATCGTTAAAATCCGGGCACGCATTACGAAGCAAGGGGACTGCTACATCCTCTTCATATAGTGACCGTAGATGCACCATTTTTTATCATTTACCAATTATGAAAAGTATTCTATGAAAATCAACAAAATCGGTCTACGCCTTAGGCTCCACTCCTCCACCACCTATATATTTTAATCGTGGTACTAATGGGCGAACATAATCTTTATATCACAAAATGGGTCCACGCGTTATAAAGTTAGGGTACCCTGCGCCCTCCCCCCGTCCCAAGACGAAATTTTTTCGTATGTTAGCAATTGAGAATCAGACGCTCTTAGAAGATCTTTCCAAATTGGTCCTCGCGTTACATAGTTAGGTTCAACTCCTACTCCCCACCAAAAAGTTTTTTTTCTCATAGTTCCAACCTGGGAACATACTCTACCTGACAGAAAAAGTATTATCCGAATCTGTCTTCGATCATACTCTAAACAGCGAAAAAAAACATCCAAATCGGTGTACGCGTTACAAAGAATAATTAAAGAAACAATATCATTTAAGTCGGAAGATTATTTCGAATAAAATGGAGTTTTGAAATCTAATATTATTATATAATATAAAAATATAATAATTTAAAATGACCGGCTTTTCTATTCATTTACAGACCATGTTTCATATTTCGTCACCCGATTCAGGGAAACGTTACCCGGATATTCCTTCGACCATTTTCTACTGGCGTGTGGATTTCGTTGACGTTTTCAGGATTGGCTATTATATTTCTTTTATGGAAACTCAAAACCATTGAACGGAATTTGCTGAATGAAACAAGTAATTGCGAGTTCACGATTGTTGCACTAATTGATACATTGCATTTTTTCACCCAAGTAAGATTTTCTTTCGTGGCATGTGCAATGTGTACTACTAACATATCATACCCACACTTCTCTTCCATTAGTTTTTTAACTCATTCATTAGTGCGAACCATTTCACTTCTTCTCCTAAAATTCCAATTTATTGTGACCACTCTTTCTTTCAGGAGACAACAATAACAAATCAATTGTGAAAATTCCAAAATACCATGGTGTCTCTAACATAAGACCAGGTGGTTGCGGTGCTGGAAGGAATCATCTGAAGGTGGCGAAAAAGGAATTGTTCTTTTCTTCCACAAAAGGTGCTGAAGGAGATGCTGTTCCAGAAATAAAATGGGGAACGAGAAATAATCAACATCGAACTAACAACAAAGTGGAAACTGTAGAAACTGCTTCGAAAGTAAAAACTTCTCCGGGATTCCTGAGAGATATCCTTTACCCATGCTTCAAAAGAAGTTTTTCACGTCATAAATCAAAACTTTCGATTCAGGGATATTGGAGTTCCATCATTGCTAGGGAAACGAATTACGATAGATCTCAAAATAATAGGATGATCCCGGGGGGCGCACAGTATGGCAGGAGTGCTGCCCGAGAGGTATTTGGTGGAAGTGTTATATCGAACGCCATGGGTAGCAACATTGATGAGTTTCACATGAAGGAGGAAATACGTAATCGCTCTAAAGACACCCAGAAGGAATGGAGCCATTTGTCTCGTTGGAATTTCAATAAAGATTCGCAGACAACAAGTAGTTTTTTACAGGAGTGTACTCTATTCTTTATTGGAGTCCTATGCCAGCAAGGTAAGTTTCGCTGTATGACTAATGGAGAGTAAAAAATAATTTGATATATCATGTCAGTAGATGAAGTATAATGTATTTCAATGAACAGAGAGATGTTGTAGAGAAAACGGTGATATGCTTTCCGGAATAACTAACGCCTTTGTGCATATCATTCAGTATGTAAAGAAGCACTTTTCAAGCCCCAAGTTAACGTTGCTAGTGGAGTACAGGCACGTTGCTTTCATTATATTGGTTTTCTTAGACCGATTAAGTGTATATATTTCCAACTACTTTAAGTCAATGTCGTATTACTCACAATCTTCTTATAAAAGCTTTTACTTACAAGTTATGCGAGTTGTAAATGCTTGATATTGAATTTAGTCCTTTCTTTAGAATGGTAACATGGAAGGGTTGATCTCTTAAGTTATACGTTGAAAAATGTTTCTCATTTCTCAAAATGAATTATTTTGAATTACTTTCAAGTTTGATTTATTCTCAGAAAAATCGTGCCTGTGTAGCACAAAATACTACATATTGGTTGTATGAATGTAGGAGTTATTTTTGATGCCCTTCTTTCATTAATCTTACCTGACAGAGTTACACATATACGATACGGAGTGTTTAAGTATTACTTATTATTTTACTGCATTTTTTAGGGAACAAAATCTTCAGTTTTCAATCACACTCACTATTCCAGAATTGACAATAAAAGTCGTCTAAAATGTTTGTTATTAATCATATCTGAACGTGTACTTTAGTGTCATTGATGCCATTGGTGTGGCACGAGTGTTAGAAAAGGCGGACTTCCAGGAAAATAGCTACGCGTACGAACGTTTGGGACTCCTGCGTCGAGAAAAAAGCATATGATGGTAGATCGTATTTGTGTTGTTCTGCCTGAAAAGCTTTTCTGGAATTTGATTGTACGTCTAAATTATATGCCGATGTTATAAAAATCAGTCTAGAACCGTTAATGAACAAAGAATACACACTTGCAGCCTTCCTCGGTATAAAGGGTGCTTTCAATAACATCAAGCCAGAGGCGGTACCGGCATCCTTCAGGAGGCGTTATCTGGACGGTCTTTGCATCGAGCTTATTGAATTTATGCTAAAAATCAGGATCATTTACTACAGCTGGGGAGGATCCAGGATGCACAGAGTGGTTATTAGAGATACACCTCAGGGAGGTATCTTCTTCCTGCTCTTGTGGAACCTAACTCTTAATGACCTACTCCTGGATCTGGAGCACGCCGGTCCCAAGGTTATCGCCTGCTCTGATGAAATTGCCCTGATTTGTTCAGGTAAGCACTCTGTACATTGGTTGAGGTATTGCAACACGCCATCTCCAAGGTATTTTAATGGCGTGATGGACATGGTCTGGGTATATACCCGGATAATAATAATAATATTATCTTAACGGGGTTTGAATAAAATTAAGTAACCAAGTTAAATATCTAGGTCTTGTCCTAGATACGAAATTTGGCTGAAGCCTTATACCAAGAAAGAGTACCTAACCTACTACCTAACTACCTACCTAGAATAGCGTTGTACTCGTGCAAAAGGGCAATAGGTGCAATAGATGGGGTTTGGAGCCAAGTAATTTGTACAGGCTCTATTATATTTATTTATTTAAGCTTAATACAAGCTATTACATAAAAATACAAAAAAAAATACAAGCTATAACTTAATAGTAATTCTACAAACTAAAATAAATGATAAGTAATAATAAATAAATAAAAAGTATAAGCTACAATATGAGCTATAAATACAGTAGATACTGGCAGAAGGCGTAAGGAAGAAGAATTAAGGTAGGCGATCAGGATCAAGATGGGCGGGATAAAGATATAAGGCTTTGTGAAGGGATGATTTACTCAGATGGAAGTCAAAGGAAGGAAGGTCGTTGACTTTTCTTAGCATCCTGGTAATTGGTTAGCGTTGACCGTAGTTCGTGTGATGGCGGTCGAGTCGGAAAAAGGGAGTGCACCTGAGGTTGCGAGGCTTGGTATAGATGGATAAAGACTGCAGGATTGAAGACAGTCTATGGCACCAGCTAATAGCTGATGAATAAAGAGAACGTCGGAAACATCACGACGTTTACCTAGGGGTTGTTAGTCGATCAGTTTCAGACGATCTTCATAAGGTGGAAGGTTGAACCTGTCTACCCACGGAAGATCACGTAGAGCAAAGCGAATGAACCTACGCTGGACAGATTCAATTCTGTTAATGTGGGTTGTTTGCGTCGGTGACCATATCTGGCTGGCATATTCAAGGAGAGGTCTAACGAAGGAAATATAAAGAGATTTGGAAACATAAGGATTGGAGAACTCTCTAGACCAGCGCTTCACAAACCCTAGCGCGGAGTTAGCTCTGTTAATTACGCTATCAATATGGGAACGGAAATTTAGTTCGCTATCACAGATTATTCCTAGGTCATACAAAGAGGTAACGATAGGGACTGGGGTGGAATGATAGACCAATTTTTCCAATAGTTTAGATATGGATGATAATTTAGCAATAGGTCTGTAGTTGGATACATCGTGCTTGCAGCTTTTTTTGAATATGGGAATGATATAAAAGTTTTTTCATAATTGAGGGAAAACCCCTTGAGTGACCGAGAGGCGGAAAAGCAAAGTAAGGGAGTGAACTAGATGCATGGCACACTTTTTCAGAACGATGGCCGGAATGCCGTCAGGACCGGGGTGAAAGTCATCCTCAAGCCCGTTAATACTGGCGGCGATTTGTGCGGGGTTAGGGTCGAAAGATGTAAACGACGTTTGAGTGCATTTGTCCAAGAATGAAAAGTAGTTAAGGTCAGGTTGTAGGGAATTGTGGCCGAAAGATTTACTGAAGAAGTATGCAAAGGTGTTGGCGATAACCTGAGGATCAGATGAAGAGGTATTCTCGAGCTTTAGGATGGAGGGGTAACCATTGGATTTCTTCTTAGAATTAATAAAGCTATAAAAACGCTTGGGGTTGGATATGAGGTTTGTTTCCATCCGTTGGAGGTACTCATGGTAGAGGGTATCACAACGTTCAGAAAAAGGGGTGTAAGCAGACAAGTAGGAAGAATAGTCAGACTCAGTCTGGGTTAGAAGAAAAGTTTGCCAACGTTTATTTCTCCTGTTGCGGAGAGAGCGTAATTTTTTGTCGTACTAAACGGGGCAGGAGGAGCAGTTTTTACGAGGAAGAAGCGGGATAGATTGTGTAAGACAAGCGTGTATTTCCGAATAAAACGCCTCTACAGCAACGTCTATTGGAAGATGTTGAGGGATAGTGCCAATGTTGGAGTTGAGGAGCAAGTGATTTAATTTTTCAAAGTCGCCTTTACGAAAAGTGAAGGAAAGTGAAGACTCGGAGCTTGTTTTTGTGCGAAGCCCTCTTACGTTCTGGTAATAGACTGACAAGCTGCTGGGGAGAGGTACTTGATCGGAGACCACAGGTGCATTATGGGGGAGGTCAGAAATGTGGGCAGGCCTTCTTGATGTATACTTAACATGACGTTGGTGCTGGTTTTACCATGAACACAGACCGAATTCGGTTTGTCGTTTAGATAGGCTAGAAATAGACGCACGTTGTCATAGATGCGGCGGTCCTGTAAACGGGACAAGAGGTATCGTCCATCGTTGGAATCCACAGAGCGCAAAGTCGATTTAACTGTAGGTGGGATAAGGGGATCGATAAATGAGTTATGTTCCGATGAATGAGTTTTGGTTAGCGGAAGGGGCGGGTTTTGGTTAGCGGAAGGGGTATTATACGACCCATCCTCACTTATGGGGTGGTCGTTCCAGCCAGCTCTGGGTAAAAAACCTCACCACAAAGAACTTGATAAGATTCAAAGGATGGCAGCACTACTATGACAAGTGCTCTTGGAACCACACCCTCTAAAGCCCTCAATGTACAGTCTCCAAAACGGTTAAAGCATGCCGTTCAACTTTGACTGACATGGCTGAGCGTCTGAACATACGCTTCATTTGCGGGCCGGGCACAACTCTTCTCGACTCGGAAACATCAATCACCTACTTGGCAAGCCGCTATCCACATGCAAACTGGAGAACCCCTGTAGATTGCAAATGTAAGACGGAAGATGGAACACACATTATTACTTGGGAGATAGGGCGAATCTTTGGCCAAAAGTTCTCGGACGAAGGACTGTAAGTGTTGTCGTGGCCGCCATTTTGGACCATTCTCTCATAGGCAGACACGGCGTTCCTTTAAATGATTTTTGGAGGATTTGCTGTTTTGTCTTTATTCCTCATTCTCTTTATACATCATATGAACAAAAAAGAGTTATTCACATCCACACATACGCACATCTCTGATGCCACTATACATGTTTTATAGACGCACCAAGAGAAGCAAGATACTCCAAGATAGACCGGCAGTCAGTTCGGACAAGCATAGCATTTTATCCAGACATTATTAGTTAACCGATGTTTGAATTGTTTCAAAATAAAGTATGGAGTTTGAATAACCGCGTATAATTTTTTCCCATTTATTCTTATAGAGAACACAACGAGAACGAGGACGAAGAGGAATCGCACCTATTTTGCAGTTGCCCGGCTCCAGCTAACCGCAGGAATCGGTTTTCGGGCTCCTTTTTTTAAAGAATTAGGCTCCATTGATGTCAGGGATCTAGTTCAGTATATCAGAGCTCTAAATGGTTTCCGGCTATGTGATAGGGCTATAACCTCCTTGCTCTAGCCAACCATATCCGCTGGCACCCTGAGACCTAGGTTTCTACTTACGACAGGGATATACCTGGGCCTCCCAAAGAGATATAGGTAGACCTTCCTTTCCACAACTTCAACTGTGGTATCACAATGGGTCGTTTTGGCCTTAGTGTGCCTTTTGAGGCAGCCATTCTAACCTAACGTAGCTGTTCCAAGCGGAATGTGTACCATATCCGCATGGGAGCCAGGAAGACCGGAGCCCTCCCTAGCTACCTCGTCAGGCCTGTTATTCCTCATGATGTCTCCGTGTTCTAAGACCCTGGCGAACGTGAAGGTGATTCGGTCGCCTAGGCTGGTTAGTTCCACGTAGCAGCTTGACTGTTCGATAAATCTGTGACATTGCGCCCTGCTTTCGGAGTATATCCCGGCACCGACCATTTTGAAGCCGTGTGTAAATATTTCTAAATCAGAGTTTAGAATGTTAAGATAGATAACATAGGTGCTGTCGTCGGTGGAGTAAGTAATAACGTACCAGCCTACTAATCTGGAGGTCCCAGGTTCGAATCCCACATGCGGCGACCTATGCTTGTTCTCTGCTGACAACATATTACGATAAAGAGGCCTTGAGGGCTGCAGAGAAAATGTCACTTGCAATCGGTGTCTCGAATCGGGTGAAGTTTTTTTTCCCGCCCCGTTCTCGGGTTACGGGAACTAGAAAGAAGGTGGATAAGTTAAACCATAGGGTATGGCAGCATAAACCTGCGTCAAAATATTTTTAAAGCTGGCGCTTAAATTCGGGAATAATGCGCTCGGACAAGTATTCGAGCGAATGGAAAAAACTTGGAGCAGGTTGTCTAATTTAAATTAGTTGCAGTTTTTTTGTTTTTGTTAATTTATCGTTTTTGAAGGGTTTACAGATTTATATAATTAAGTAATTTAATCAAATATTTTTAGAAGTATAAAAAAAGATGACTTTTACAAATCATAAGCTAAGCAGAAAATCAGGTTTCCTTTTAAAACGGCTACATGGCATGACATGGGTTAATTCAAATGACAGGGAATTTTTCTGAGATTTTAAATTAATAATAAGAAAAAATTAATAAAAAAATTTCTCAAAAACTTGAACTAATGGACACCAACAACAAATAATTATTTCATAAAGAGACATCAACTATCGAATAATTACTTGATAATCGAATAACAAATAATTATTTGAAATTCGAATAAAAATCACCAAATAACAGATAATTATTTGCGAATAACTCATCAAATAAAGAATAATTATTTGATTATCGAATAACGCACGATCGAATAACAAATAATTATTTGAAATTCGAATAAAAATCACCAAATAACAGATAATTATTTGCGAATAATTCATCAAATAACGAATAATTATTTGATTATCGAATAACGAACGATCGAATAACAAATAATTATTTGAAATTGGATTAAGGAGCACCAAATAACAAATAATTATTTGCGAATAACTTAAAATAAATTGAAAATCGAATAAAAATTTATTCGAATAATTTTTTATTCGATTTTTAAAAAAAATCGTTATTTGATTGAAAATTTATTCGAATAATGCCCATCACTGATTTAAACAAAGTCTCCTTTGTCTCCCGGAATAGTCTCTATAAGTTCTAAACAATTGCTGGCCCACTTGCGAAGCTGAAACCTCTGGAAGCTAACATTTCAATCATCTGCTTCTAAATGTATGTATATTGCCTTTTGGAGATCGTTGCATCCAGACATCACGTCATCAACATAAAAGTCATATATAACTACGGAGTATGCAAGTGGGAATCTGGTACTTTCATCTTCAGCGAATTGTCTCAGTGTTCTGATGGCCAGATATGCTGCACATGACGTTCCGAAAATTACGGTAGTCAACTTAAATTCTTGGACCTTTTCTGTGGGGGAATTTCTCCAAAGGATCCGCTGATATGGTTGATCTTTCTCAGCTACACAAATCTGAAGATACATCTTCGTTATGTCGAATGTAAATGTAATTTTGTGTATCCTCCAACACATTATAACAGAAATTATATTTTCTTGCAATTTGGGGCAAATTAGCAGAGTGTCATTTCAAGAAACTCCATTGGTGATTCGATGAGAAGCATCAAACACTACCCGTAATCGCATCGTGGTGCTCTCTTTTAACACGGTGTGGTGAGGGTAGTAGTTTCCAGTATACAGTGCATTCCTGTCTTGGCAGTTTACGTCATGGTTGACTTTGGATGTGTGGACTGGTCTCATGTGGCCCAGTTCAAGATACTCGGTCAAACAATCTGAATATTGTTGGTAAATGACAGGATCTCCGCTCAATCTTCGCTCCATATAAAAGACAGATGCACTTCGTATGTGCCATCACATAATCTACGACGTGTATCTTCAAAAAATTCTTCACATGCTTTTTCCTCCTTGGTTAAAATTTTTTCTTCTCAAATTTCTTCCAATTCCCAGAATTTTCTTAAGAGGGTATCTGTTTCAACTCGATTGTGTAGAGCGACGACGTTGGTTGCTGGTAGACATCGGTCTGGCTCATTGTTAACAACTTCGTCGAACAATATACAGCTGAGATGAGTATTCTGGGCTGTTGGTTAATTTGGAATACCCTTAATTATGCCGTTAAGAACGATATGTGGGTAAATGTCTTCACCAAGTATAAGATCGATTCGTCCTGGATTGTGTAAATTAGGATCAGTTAAGGTAATTTCCTTCAAGTGTTACCAATTTTTTGAAGAATGTATGGTTTGAGATGGAAGATACCCAGTTAAAGACTTCAGTACAAAGGTGTTAACATCGATTTCTAAATTAGCATTGCGCAATGATTGAAATTTTAAATGAATTCGATTTGTGGGGAATCAAGCTAAAGAGATACTTAATCCTGTAACTCTTGCTGAAATGCGTTCCCTATTAAGCTGAAGTCCTTATACCGTTACTTCGGTAATAATGGATGCCTGCGAACCAGGATCAATTAGGGCTCGCAAAATATGAGAGACGGTGTTGGAGTTGACTTGAACAAGAGCTTTAGCTAATAGAAAGTTAGTTGCCTGTAATTTATCCGCATAAAGTGAAGTAATTGTCTTTTCTGACTTACCTAGATTCCGCTGGAAATTAAGTTGGGGTTGATGTTGAAGGTGAACTTCTCTGCCTGATGGGGAAGGCTGAGTTTTCTTATGCAGCAATGTGTTATGGCGTTGATGACAGTAGTAACAGTTCTTTGGACTATTGCATGCTTGTGTAGGGTGGATAATGGCTAAACAATTATAGCAAATACTTTTTTTTGTAACAAACTCTCTACGTGCTCCGGAGCTTAATTTCAGGAATTGTGGGCGCTGACGCAGAGTGTGAAACCCGTTGCACATTGGACATAAGGAAGACTGCCGCCCATGAAATGAACGAGCAGATTTCTGTTTTTGATTTCCGAGATCTACTTCAAGGGTGGGAAAACGAGACTCGATAAAGGCTGTAAGACTATTAAGCTTGTAAATCTGGACTTGACTCAAGAGACGCTTCCCATAATTCTCGTGTTTCGGTTGGGAGCTTTTGAACTAAATGGAAGATTAAAATTGGATTCCAGCAATCAATATCGATATCATAATTACGCAATGAATGTAAACACTCATTCGTGGAATCTAAAAGTTGCTTTAAGGCTTCAGGTGATTCGTATTTAATAGAATGTTGAGTTGTTGATGTTTCTAGCAAACTGTTAACAATAATTCTTTTGGTGTCGTATCTATTTATTAATAACTCCCACGCCGTTTTGTAAATGACGAATTAATCGCAACGCTTCGCCCTCCAAACAAGGTTTTAGAAAATATAATTTCTGAACTTTGGGAATTTGAGTATTTGTATGAATAAGTGTACCAAAAAGGTCTTAGAAGGATATCCTAGGCTGTCCTAGGTAATTTAACGCAGGAAGATGTATCTATAATTGAATTATGGTTTAATGCCGCCAGGTAATGGCGTAGATGTATCGTATAATTCACCAATAAAATTTGAGTAGAATTCTTCTGTGTTTCTAAACCTGTTCTGAGTAAAATACTCTGATATCTTCACGTGTAGCATTCGAAATAATTAGGTAATGATTTTCGCAAAATTTTTCCAACAGGCTTCAACTCCTGCTAAGCGACGTGTTATATGTATGTATAACCGCGCGTCCGCCTTTCTAATGACCGTTTTTTATAATTTGTCTGATATGTTTCTATTTCTTCAAATAATGCAATTTGTTCATTTATTAAGCTTTCTACATTGGGTCCTAATTCAGGCTGGTGTTTTACCTCCGGGACACTGCGACTTTATCTGCACTAATTACGCATATTTAATATTTCCATTTAATTAATTTTTTATTTCTTCTTAGTTTTTTATTTACTCTTGTAGTTTTATTATTCTGTTTCGTCTGTTGACCTTGCCTTTTTATTTGTTCCCTCTACTTCATCTTCTATGGCAACGTGTAGGGCCTGCTCTTCGGTGATTTCCATGGATGAAACCATTTCCGATACTTACTACCTGCAATGAGTGCCTTAATATTAAGCCCTGTCATGTCCTTCGACTTATGAAGGGTATTGCAGAATCGTCGATAGACTTGTGGATGGGTCTGTGGTGGCGACCAGCTGAGAGCTCGAGATGCCCATTTTTGATGATCTGCGCCGTAACCTTAAACATATAAGAGCGGATCTTGATTCCTGGTTGACTGCTGTTAATCGATCTCTTTCCTCAGATGTTGAGAATCTGCTGTCGCGTGCTGTTGTCGAGACCAATGCATCTTATGTTTATGGTGCATCCATCTTGTCTTCTGACTATGTCCCCCGGCACGATGGCTCTATGCGACAGTCTGGCTCACGCCGTAGACGCCGGCGTCCTATTGTACGTAATGGCTGCGTTGGCCCGTCACCTGTCGGTGATCCTTCAGCGCAACCATCGAAACCTCCTCTTATGGCTGATATTTATGCTTCTGGGCCTCCCACAATTATGTTTGCCGAAAGACGCACTGCCACTTCGTTCACAGGTACCTTTTCTACTCCTCCATCCCCCCTACATCGGCCCAGCTGTAAACATATCTCCCGCTTTTCAGTATAATCCTCACATACCCATTGAGACATATTAATGTATCTCGAAGTGAGGGTTTCACTCTGAAGATTGCGCAATCACCGAAGTCCTTCTTTGTTTCCCGACTTCTGTTAATGACATTATTGACTACGTGAAGGAGAGGAGTGGAGTTGAAGACTCTACACTTATCCGTTGTCAACTTCTAGGATCTCGTCATTTTCGGGGACTCATGTCGTCTTTGAAGTTGACGTCCTCCGCAGGTCTTTTCGAGATAATGTCTGCTCCCGATTACTGGCCCGAGAATATCATCGCACACGAGTTTGTGCCCTGCCTTAAATTCGTAGATGGCACTCACAATAGAGCCACTGTCAACAACCAAAAAAACTAAGTACGTGGTTGTTGACAGTGGCTCTATTGTGAGTGCCATCTACGAATTTAAGGCAGGGCACAAACTGCAAGAGGACTAGGAACAAATATAAGCCAATTATTTCAGGCTTCTCTTGCCTGTTGTTACGACGTCATCGCTCTGACCGAAAGCCGGCTTCATCACGGTTTTATTGCCGCAAAAATTCTTGACGAGTCCTATCAAATATTTCATATAGATAGATACTCTGATTCCATGGGTCGTGGTGGCGGTGTATTGGTTGCTTGCAAATCGCACTTGGATTGCAGTTTGGTTGATATCCCTACTTTTTCCGACACCCTCGCAATCGAACTCTTAGCTCTTAAGATCTCTCTGGTAAAGATAAACATTTTCCTGCTCTGTTGTTATATCCCTTCAAACTTGACAAACTGTGTTGATTCAGACGGTCGTCTTTTCGTCGATAACATGATGAACCCGGAGGAAGAAATCATTCTTGGTGACTTTAATTTAACCAACGTTCAGTGGGTATTCAACGCTGATGACGACGACTAAATTCCCTTAAATTGTGTTGCTGCCAATGACTCCCCTTTTCTTGACGCCATCTCCTCCTCCGGTTTACACCAAACGAGTGATGTAAAGAACTCTATGGGAAGGCAGTTAGATCTTATCTTTTCTTCTGATTCGAGTAACACTATAGTTAGTTTTTGATTTAAAAAGGGCGGATTTCTCTCACCTTGCAGATAGGATAATCATAATCGATTTTCCATCCCTATTTTATAATAAAGATATCGAAGAATGCATATCCGTATTTTATTGCAGGATTTACGATCTGTTTAACTAATATGTAACACTCAAGCTGTCAAGATCATCCTGCTGCTCTCCCCCGTGGTATTCTAGAGAACTTTGGGGCCTTAAGAATAAAAAAAAATATACTATGGAGAACTTACTTACTTAGAAACACGTCAGCATACTGTGATTTCGTCGATTGTTATGACAGCTTTTTGACGTTGTCTTCATCGTAATACACGGAACACCTTAATAGTTCGCAATAACTTGCATATTGACCTCCGTACCTTTTTCAACTTTGTAAATTATCCATCTATAATGTGGTATAACGGGTCCTCCAGTTGCAACGCGTCCGATACTGCAAATTACTTTGCGTTGTTCTTCCAGAGCGCCTTGTCTTCTCGCAATTTTGGGCCTTCCCTGGCAGACTTTGATCATATCCAGGAACGTCTTCCTCTATTCCTTTGCCCAATATATCTCGTGATATTATCATGGATAGTATCAGGGAACCTAAAATGGACTTTTCCTTGTCGCCTGGTCCTGATGGCATTCCACCTGCGTTCGTGAGGTCCTGCTTTGACGTATTACTCACTCCACTGCAACTCATCTTCAGCAAATCTCTTTAGAGCGGTAGATTTCCCACGCTATGGAAGAGTTCCTTTATAATTTCTGTTTATAAAAAGGGTCATAAAAACTTGATTAAAAAGTATAGGGCAATCGCAAAGCTTTCCTGCATACCCTAGTTGTTCGAGTCTATTTTGTATCCACAGCTTGTGGGGCCCTGTAAGGGGCTAATTTCGTCTAATCAACATGGCTTCCTGCCTGGTAGATCGACGACAACTAACCTGCTTGAATTTACCTCCCACATTATCTCTGCCTTTCCACAGGGTCTCCAGACCGACTGCGTCTACAACGACGTCAGCAAGAGATTTGATAAACTCCCTCACTCTGTGATTACGTTTAAACCTAGAAAGTTTGGTTTCCCGCCTTTAATGCTCGACTGGATCTCCTCGTACTTAAAAGATAGGACACATCGAGTATGTTTTCGTAAAACAGCATCTAGAGTCATTAGGGCTTCTTCTGTTGTACCTCTGTGAATCCATCTTGGTCCGCTGCTGTTTATTCTTGCCATTGACGACATTGTCCCTTTGATTAAACACTCCAAAGTCTTAATCTATGCAGACGATATGAAGATTTTCTCTTGCGTTAGAAACAGTTATGATTCTTCCTGCATTCAGGATGAATTAAATACCTTAAATGTTTGGTGTGGATCAAATGGCCTGCCACTTAACCTGGATAAATGTGAAGCTATCTCATTCTCTAGGAACCTCAGTCAGCTCGTCTTTGATTATACCCTTGAAGATACTACTATGCGTCGCGTGCAGTCCGGTACTGATCTTGGTGTGACGCTAGACAAAAAGCTCGATTTCACTCTGCACATAAACTATATTATGTCTAGGAGTAAGTCAGTTCTGGGTTATACCTTAATTAACTTATATTTTTCTTTGGTTAGACCAATTCTCGAGTATGCATCTTAGGTTTGGTCACCCTGCAATGCTGTTCATTCTAGACGCATCGAGTCGGTACAGCAGAACTTTATTAGGTTCGGACTAAGAGACCTCCCGTGGAATGATCCATTAAGTCTACCTCCTTATGAGGATCGCCCCCGCTTGCTTAATATGCACTCTTTTGAGATACAACGTATAGTTTTAGGAGATTGCCTTTACTACATGTCGTTCATTCTCGGTCTAACTATGGTATACACAAGCCCATAAATCGCATGTGTAGAGCCGTGAATGTGTGCCCTTTTTTCGACTTAACCCTTACTAAAGATAAGCTGAAACGATCTCTGTTCTCTGTGCACTATTGTGATTGTTATGTTGTGTGTAGTGTAGTTTTGATTATTTATGTTCTTTGCGTGTTGATGTGGGAACCTTATTCATCTCAATATATTGTTATATTCTGATGAATAGGTGAACTGATTCTAGGCTAGAGTTAGATGGCCTCTCGAAAATCCGCGACATTGTAAATATGACGCGAAAGAAATCCAAAAAGAGTTTGCTGCCTATTTTGTCGATGAAGGGGACGTCGAATGGCAATACGGTCACCTATGAATTGTCGTTGAAAGAATAGATATAGGTTTTAAAAAATAAAGCATTTGCTTATTATACAGTAAGTTTAATATTTATTTTATATAATTTTTTTTATTGATCTATCGATGATGGTGATGATGAACGCTGCGGCGTTGGCCGAGAAAAAGCGCTTGTACTTTGCTTTTTTTTGGGTCCTTGGCTTTCTTTCTGGGCTAGAGTCTTGAAATGCCAGCTTTTTCGTACATTCTGAACCAAACACAATAAATGCTGAAAAGTAATGTTGGATGGCTACATGCGGTCCACATGTAATGTTCTTATTTCGCGGAGGCACATGTTTTGTGACTGCCACATGCGAATGTAAAAATGTAGCACATGTCACAACTCACATGTACACGGCATGTAAAAAGTCACATGTTTGCATGTGTCATGACTGCTGCATGTGATACACATGCGAATGTGTACCGCATGCGAGTGTCACAAAAAGTGCTAGTACACAGCATGTAGCTAATGTGTCCACGTGATAACGTTAAAATAGCGTCAGAGCTACATGTGCATGTGGCTTTTTACATCTCGTGTACTGCCGCCTTAACAAAAGAAGGAAAGAACTAAATTGAAGCCTCAAACTTTTATTCAATTAAACATCTGCAGATTGGTTCCCTTGCGACTCCTTGCTTTAAAGACTGGCTGCAGTAACTGCTATTTCTTCTCTGTACTCATTTACTTCATATGTTATTTTATCTAGTTGAACATCAAGCCGCTATAATAACTTCAGTTGCGGCAGCAACAAATACAACTTCAACTTCGATTTTGAGAAATTTCAAAGTTGCTGAAAATTTTACAGTACTGACAACTGAATGGCCTGTAGGAAAATGCAAAAACAATTATTGGGCTGTCATATTTTAGATTGGTGACATTTTACACGAAAATTGGTTTTTTATAGTCGAATTTTCCCAGTGGCGAATTTATAATTCTCGATTAAAAATTTGGCGACATTTTTCAGATTTTGATTGGTAGCAAAACCCGACATTTCAAGTTTGGCCACATTTATTTTGACAAATTTGCTAATGTAATCGCGGAAACAATTAAATATACAAAAAACTTTACTAACTACTAACTAATAAATGATACTATTCAGAGTAGTGTCGGGTTGAGTTTCTTACTGCAACTGATCCCAAAATTTGCCGGTACTTCAACAGATGCTGCATCTCTTGATGATAGCGGTAAGTATTGGGAGAACAATAGATGATTTTGTTGTGATTTCGACTGAACCATATTTTCAGAGGAGGCCAACCTCATTTAAGTAATTAGAATTTAAGTAAAATATTTTATGTTCTTAATTAAATTCTCTGTGTTTTGTAAGCTGTCTTCGCGCGCTGTAAGTAATTATTAGGGAAAGTGCGTGTTATTTGGGCATAGTTTTATTTTTTGCAAAAATAAAATATTAATCGGTGCACAAAAATGAAATAAAAAATTTTTTCAGATAGAAGTAGGAAAAATGAACATTTTTGCTGAAGTATGTAGGTACTTTTAATGAAATTTGAATTTTTTATCGGTAAATTTCTGAAGACCGGAAAAAACCCAAATTACACGCACGTGCCTGTCAGTTGGGATGTGCTGGGATACGAGTATTTTGAAGTGAAAAGTGAAATAAAAGTCCAAATATTTTGTTTTTACAGCACTTTATTTTCTTCCAGTAGCCATATCAAGGAATCAACCATGCACATTTTTCAGAGGAAACACATAAAAGGGAGGAATGCATTTGTCGTTTGCGTACACAGCCGCTGCCATTGCCATTTTTATCTTTTGGTCTATCCTAAAAACTAAAAACTACTATCCCAATGACTTTTCCAAAATTGTCAACAATCTCGACCTAATAGTTTGCGATTACCTAATGTTCAGCGTTTCCCAAATTTTCTCCGAAATTCATGTTATTAGTACGCACCTTTTTTATTTTTATAAGATTGCCCATCTCATTACCTTTCCAAAAATGTGCAACATGTTTGCGTAGTGAAAATATGTAGCTATTTATACGTAGAAATCCTATCGGAGAATATTATAAAAATTAACAAATTAAATAAATTAAAATCAAATTAATTCAAAAATGCCTTTAATTGAATTTAAAAATAATTACAATTAATCTTGATAAGTACCAAAAGCAGTTGAAAATGTCCACAGCTACTTTGGATGCATGTCAACAATCTCCTATAAGTCCCTGTTTAAGGCGTATTGCAGCCAGCCTCTCCCGTATTTTCGTCGCTGCATTCCCAATTCATCTAACTAAATCCTCCCTAGCGTTAACTGGGCTTGAATAAACTTCATCCTTCATTTTTCCCCATAAGAATAATTCCAATGGGATAAGGTCTCAAGATCTAGTAGGCCAAGGAATCGGTGCACCTCGTACAATCCAGCGGTTAGGAAATTTTTCAATTAGTATTACCTTCACAATGTTAGCCGTATGAGCTGGTACTCCATCGTATAGGTGAAACATTCTCCTAAGATTATCCATATGGTTCTTCTCTATTAGATCTGGTAGTGTATTTTCCAAAAAGTCCGCATAAATTTCACTGTTCAGCACTTGCAGCAAAATTAATGGTCCTACCAAATGGTTGCCGATGATACCAGCCCAAACATTGACACTCAATCTCTGCTGGAATGAGGCCACCTTTGTCCTATGTGAGTTAGTTTTCGACCAGGTATGGAGCTTATGGAAGTTTGTGATACCATTCCTTGTGAATTGAGATTCATATGTCCACAGAATTCGGTCCAGAAACGCTCTTTCGTCAATGTCGCGTTCCAGAAGCCAAGTGATAAATTTCAGTCTTCTTTATGAATCTCCTTCCAGTAGTCCTTGGGCTGAGTGATGGTGATATGGATGTAATCTCAATCGAAGAATAACCCTCCAAACCTTAGATGAGGGCACTCGACGTCGGCAGAAGTTCCCGAATTTTCGGGTCGTGTCTCCATGTCGTGTGAAGTTACACTTCCTGCTATTCTTAACCTTTGCAAAGTCCGTGTAAATACCCGTCTTTGGGGTGCTCGCCGTAAAGGAAATCTCCTTTGATATTCCAGTACAGCCGCTTTCTCTTTTCCGTCTACTAAACCATAAATGTAACTAATATCCGCGTATTCCTCAAATGTAAATTCTACCATTTTTTAATAATTTTTGCTTAAAAACACCCGTATTTAAAACAAAATTACTCTAACATTTGTATATCTTTTTTGCGTAATAATTAAAATTAATTACCCGTTAAGCCAAAACAAACATTTTCGACTTTTTATCTTAAAAATTTTCTTTCTTTAAAGAATTTCCTACCTAAAGTGCAATAAAATAATTAGGTAGTCAGGGATTTCTAAGGCTGTAATTTTTTTTTTTTGGAAAGGTTGTAAGATGGGCAATCTAATAAAAATAAAAAAAAAGGAATACTAATAACATGAATTTCGGAGAAAATTTGAGAAAATGCTGAATTTTATGTAATCACAAACAATTTTTTTCACTTTTGGTAGTGACTGTATGTGCAATGGTATGAGTTAGGTAAGTAGTGTTGACATTTTTGGAAAGGTCACGAGGATAATTGTTTTTTAGCGTTTGTTGGATGTAGCCTAACAGTAGATCTAGAGATAAAAATAAAAGAGTAATATGCATACCATGGAAAACTGAAATTTATGAATCACCCTGTAACTCCCAAACGGTTGAGATTGCCCCCTCCCTACCCTTTTTATGAAGGTGAGTTCTATCACCCTACTCATTTTCGCACTTCAGATCTGAAACACGCTGTATAGAATAATGCTAAAAGGCAAATAGCAAATATCGAAATTGATGTAATTCATAATGTAAAAATATTTTAAAAATCAAAAAGATTAAAAGCAATATTCTGCACAAATAAATGTTATTCAACTGTATTTGGCATTATTTATACCTTCTGCCCAACTTACACGCACATATTGTGCCCAACTTACAAATTTTACACATGTTTTGGCAATGGAAGTTTCCAAACAAAAAAAACTATTTTTTCTAACAAACAGTTGTATTTGATAGAAAAACGACTAAAATTAATTGATAAAAAAAAATTTATTAATTTTAAAGAAATATTACCTTTAGAGCCATTTTTAATTTTAATAACTCTTTACTTTAACTTTTATAAACTCAAAAAAAAAACAAGCATCTGTCCGAACTCAAACCTTGTGTACGAATGACAACTCCGAACTGACCTAGAAAATTTCTTTGGACTTAAACAATAGTAAAACACAAGCATGGCCAGTGTCACTTGACATTAACACATCGAAATATCCCGAACCCTCCTTACACGCATGCCCAACTTACACGCACTTCACATATACATTGCCTGCGTTTAAATTAGTAAGATAATTTGGGTTTCAAAACATAACATTATATATTTAAATTTCACATATATTTGTAAATTATCCAATAAATATTTATTATAGAGAGCAATCAATGAATGAACTTTTTGATTATTTAAATACAAAGTTCAAATTACAGAGTTGTTCCAATGAAAGCATATTTCTCGACGTTGTTAACAGAATAAGAAATAAAGAAATTTTTATGTTTCCAATTTCGAAAACTTTCTACTGTTATGTACTAAAAAAGTTTTGCATTAGATTAAATTGGTTACGTAATTTTAGTTAGGTTATTGCATTTGAAATATTTTAATTTAATTTGTCGTCGCAATAAGTTCCTTCATTTTCTGAATTTCACATCTCATGTGGTAATTACTACTATATTAACATACAACTGCAGGCCCGTACAGACAAAATTCGGGCCCGGGGGGTACCACATACGGGCCCCCCGCGAAACGAATTTCTGGCCCGGCACTTAGCGTTTACGGGCCAATATACAATCGAATGATTGACTTTCAGTTTAAAATCTGTCTAGTATAGTACACTTTTTCGATCGTGAAGCATTTTTTTTATATAAATAATTAAAATGGAAAATTTTTTCTGTTGATGACTTAGATGACGGGCCCCTTTCAAAGCCCGGGCCCGGGGGGTTTACCCCCTTCGGAACCCCCCCCCCCCCCACCCCCCCCCCCTGTCGGCGGCCCAGTACAACTGCAACAACCGTTAGAAGGCAATTTAATGACTTATATTCTCAAGTTGTATGATATTAATCTAATGGAGTTGGCGTACTGCCTTATGACTTAAATTTTAACTAGTCTGATGAAAGTCTTAAAGTTGCTAATACGACTTAAATTATAAATAGTCTGTAGGAAGTTGTATATTAAGTTCTTATGACAATTTAATGACGACTACATAAGAACTGTCACCTGATTACTGATATCCAACATTTATAAAACTTTTCTTAAAATAATAACTCTAAAGTCGTACAAAAGCAGTTGACATGACGTCGTATAGGTTATTTATTTATTTATTAAGAACCAGATTCGCCAAAACTGACTACTACAAATAAAAAATTAGAATATTTAAAATATAAGCTAAAGCTAAACTAAGCAGCTTCAATCGGTGGCAGGCAGTGATGCACAAATTCGAATAGGTTAGTGATAGTGGATTTACCCTTAATGAAGCCATGCTGAAAAAAGCCAATGAAAGGTTGGCAATGAAAATGGAGCGCGTCACTGATTATGGCCTCAAACGCCTTCGCAGCGTGGAACAGGTTATCAATGAGTCTATAATTAGAGATATCAGTTTTATCACCTTTCTTGTGAAGGGGAATTATAACAGAATCCTTACAAAGCCTCGGGAAGCGGCCGCAGTACAAATATAAGTTGAACAGAAAACAAAGAACAGGCGCAACTGACAAGCAACACTTTTTCAAAAACGTAAAAGGGACACCATCAGAACCACACAAAAATCCGTCGGACAAGTATTCAGTGACAGTGTCGACGTCAAAAACTAAGTCTTTGGGTTCAAGGAAAGTGGCCCAGTGAAGTGCGAAAAATCGATAGAAATAGTAACATAGTCAGAATCACAGAAAGAAGCAAGAAAGAAGTCGGCGAAGAATTTGCAACCTTACCAAACCTAAGAGAGGAGTAACCGTCGCTGTGTCGCTTAGAATTAATAAATCCCCAGAGTTGTCTTGGGTGGACAGTAGAGTGGCTCTTGAGTTGGATAGAAAACTATTGTATTATATTGAGATCTCGAGAGAACTGTAGGTCGTAGTAAGTCTGGTAGTTTACGTCGCACCTAGAAGAGCAGACCTTTTTCCATGTCTTGCTTTACAATTTTATGAGGCGTATATTCAGAACTGAGATGAGCGGGAAGAGGAGACCGGAACACATTGAGTAAAGCAAGTGTTTAGAACGTGGCAGAAATAGTAAAAATTCGAGAAAACAAGGCATATTGACCTTCCCGATTCATGCTGGGGAGTACGCGAATGGGAAGGCAATAACTCCTCGGTAATAGAGGACCGAATCCAACCAATAGTGGGAAGGTTGAAGTCACCAAAAGCAAAAGCCTCGTCAGAGGGCGGCAGCGTATGGCTGTCTATGGACGCAGAGAGTTTATCAAATGCAACCGAAGTTGAGCCAGAGGGATTGTACAAACTTCACTGAGGAAACTTTAAGGTAACGCATACAAAATCCAAGGCATCCGAACCAGCGACCTGAAATACCGACCGATGAATGCCAGCCCTGATGCCACAAAGCACTGGAGCGCATAAATTAGAGTCGCGGTCACACCGGAATTCAGGACCAAACAGCTCGGCGTCGGATATGCCGCCACATAACCAGGTTTCGAACATACAGGTAACGCCTGGTTATGTTCGCATATTAGCAAGAGACCTCGCTGATAACATTTTTGAATGGGGAACCGGGCCACGGCGAGATCTTGGGACAAACTCACGGACTCATCGGGGACAAGGACTTTGAAAGATCCCGAAAAGGCGCTTGGCCGAGAGCTGGGCAAGCGATCATGCCCCTGGGACTACCCGCATGAGAAGATATGTTGTCAGCAATGTGCCGCTCAGAGGTCTCAGGATGGACTCTAGATACAAAGACGCATTTGGGCCGCCTGGTGGTCCGGAGGGTAAGAGCGGAAGGAGAAGAGATGGGCAGCGACCGGACCGTCGGCGCCACATCAACCACATCAACCCCACATCTTCACCCACATCAACCCCAGAACGCGATCAGCTAAGTAATCTCGAATATCCGAGGCTGCAGAGGAATTGCAGGTAGCACCACGACGGCGACTACGTCCGCGCGCAGCCCGGGGCGGTCAATGGCAGGGGAAAAAGGAGGGTTGGGTTAGCAACCTGCACAAAGGAAATGCCATGACATTCAGAGGAGGCTAAAGACGAAGAAACACCCAATGACGGGAAAGGTGTGGAGATAGCCGTGAAGGACCCGCATGAAGACGCAGATTAGGATTGAGGACAGATAACGTAGACTGAATATCCTCGACTGAACCGGACAGCAGTAGAATCCGGGAGGACATGTCGTGCGACCTATCCTAGAGAACGCATGAATTGGACTCGACCGCGTCAATGACGCTCGACAACCTGATACATCTTGGTGGTAAGGGACCCAGTATCGTCCGACATAAGCTGGAGATCGGCCCAACGAGCCGAGAAATAGCCGACCCTATCCGCGACGAGAGCGAAATCGCCAGAAAACGCTTCCATGCCCCTTACAGAAATTAGGACGTGGCAAGGCTTCATATCAGAGCACTGCCCACACGTCGAGGTGCAGGAGCATCCAGAACCGCGCCTCAGATAGTTAGCATGAAACTGAAGACCATCTCAAGTAATCCCATCGCAAGTAATCCCATCCCGGGAAATCACCCTTGCACATGACTAAATGATTAAATGAGTGGGCAAAGTCAATAAATAAAAGAAACGAAATTAGGGTCAATAGATAAAATAAATAAAGAAATAAACAAAAGAGAGGGGAGGCAAGGAATAAAATAAATAACTAAAATAAAAATAAACTGAGGTTGGAGTGTGTTAAGAGAAATAAAATAAATAAAAGAGATAAAGGTAACGGAGATTGAAGTCAAAAGAAAAAAAAATAATTAAATTAAGAAATGAAACAGAATTAAAAAGAGTTAGTCAAATAAAACAAATATATATATATATATAATATATATATATATATATATATATATATATATATATATATATATATATATATATATATATATATATATATATATATATATATATATATATATATATATATATATAGATATATATAAAAGAGACAGAATTTGAGTCAGGAAATACAATCAATAAGTAAAAAAAACTGTCAAGATTTTATGCTACTTTTATAATAAAGAACTAGAGGAAGAGCTATACCGTGTAAAATTCCTATCCGTGGGGGAAGATATTTCAAGAACTTAAAATCAACTGGGGTCGTTAAATTATAGAGACAAAAGCATACTACAAAAAAGAGACAAAGGTTGTTTACTCTTGTGCGTGAAAAGCAAGATCTCATTTCGCTTTTCCGCAATAGTGAGTTCGGCTTAAACAGCGATAGAATACGGACGCGTGGTAAAAGTTAGTGCGAGAATTTTAAAGTAAAATAGGTATTTTGAGAATAATTGATAATTGGAATTAACTAAATTTAAGTGGGAAAATAGTGCAAGTGTTTACTTTGTAATATAACCAACCCGGCGTTACCATGTGAACGGCCGGAGGGAACAAAGAACTTTATAAGTCTTTGCATAATATCGCAAAGAAGCTGGACTTTCCTATTAAATTTTCAATGAGCGAGGACTCGGAAGTGAATAAAGTGACTAGTGTCTCAAATTCGAATGAAGTTCGGGCTAATATAAGGCCCAGCGAAGTGAATGTTAAGTTCCCATTGGGACAAGCAAACAAAATGAAGAAAGAGGATGATGTTCCTGTAAAAGAAGATAGGAAAATGGATAGAGGAATAATAACGGGACTAGAATTCCACTCTGAGCAATCTGCCATTTATTGCAGAATTAATACTCCAACAACTACAGTGGTCACCTACACTACAATAACAACGGTAATGCACCCAATTATTAAAGACTCGCAGTCAACATTTAATAATCATTTCATTGATCAAGAAGGCCCCGAAGTATCCGAAGAGGCTGCTGAAAAATCAAAGGGTCAAAAGAAGGAAAATAAAACTGGTAAAATTCAATATAAAATTAATGAAACCAAGAATCTCACGTCTAGTTAACAGACGGAGAATTACACAGTAAATGAAAATTACGAAGACGTAGTCTTAGACAGCAACAAACTAAATAATACAAAAGCGAGCAGCAAAAATTATGAAGATGTAATAATATAGGATACGGATCATATGCACATCGAATCAATAACAGAAGCCGACTGGTGCAGCCAGCATAAACGCACCGGAAAAAGGAAAGTTATCATACATGAAGAGTCAGCAAAAAAAAGGTCAACTTCAGCATTCGCCAATAAACCAAAATAAGATAATCGAAAAAGATCAGTTAATCTCTCAAGAGAAAACGGAAGGAAAAATACAAGAGGCCAAATTCCGAGGAATTGGAGAATCCCTCCCTAAAAGGAAGGTAGATTTCAAAGTAAGGGCTTATGGCCCAAGCAAGTCAAAAATATTCCTTACAGACTCTCCAGAAGACGTACTGAAGGAATTCCAAAGTACATTCCCTAACATCTTAATTAGAAATGTTTCTCGTTTTGAAACAATTACTATTTAAACATGATAAACATCACAAAGGACAGGCTAACCGAGTTAATTTTTGATTTTAGCCAATCAACTCAAAACTTACCTCGACACACCACTCAAGTCAAGTTTCTAGAGTTTGCAAACAAACTATTTAACTACGGCTTTAAATAAATAAATCTTTAACCTTTCTGGAACTAATGTGAATAGCATTGTGAACAATGCTAGAAGAGTTCAATTAAATGACTATCTAACCAAGTTAAACATAGACATTGCATTCATTTTTGAGACTAAACTTAAAAACCAACATAAAGTAAAATTTACTAAGAACCTAGCCATAAGGGATGACTCGAACCAAGGGGTAATGTTAATCATTAAATAAAAGAACTTTCAAACACTGTCAAATAACAGCTATTTTAGATGTATCTGATTGCACACCAAAAACAATTCTTTTGGGCTGTGTGTACTTCTCAGCCAAGAGTACATCCAAGACAATTTCTAAATTCTTAAATGTAATTGCCGACTCCATAGATAATTATGATGGAGTAATTATAGGAGGGGACTTAAATACTTGTCACCAATATTTGGGGGATTCCAAAACTAACTATCGGGCTAGTCAACTCTATAAATGGTTAAACAGCTCGACGGGTATGGAATTTAGAATAATTTCACCTTGGAAAACAACATTCCCAAGAAGCGGGTCGATTATTGACCTCTTCTTAGTCAGCGCTACTGCGGACGCCAACTCCACAGAATATAAACAATTATCAACGGATATAGGAATTACCAATAACCTCCGAGAAAACAGAATTAAATTCCACTTTGACGAAACCTTCCGTATTCAGTTACAAATAATACGACCCGGCGGAACTGATGCTTTTGAAGAAATTAATCGCATTAATTGGCAGGAGAAAAGGTAACCCCATATCCTCCATTTTGGGGGGGGGGGGGGGGGAGTAGTATAACTTTGTAACGCGTGGACCGATTTGGATAATTCTTGTTCTGTTAGGTTAGGTTAGGTTTCTTGGTTGATACCACGAGAACAATGTTGGTGGGGGACGGACGAGGGTGGGACCTAACTTTGTAACGCGTGGACCGATTTGAATGGTTCTTTTGCTGTTGTATAGAGTGTGATCTCCCATTGCTAATAGAAGAATAATTTGGTCCTATGGTAAGGGGTTGGGTGGGGGGAGGAGTAGTCTTACTTCGTAACGCGTTGACCGATTTGTATAATTCTTTTTCTTTTAGGTAGAGTATGCTCCCTGGTTGACACCACGAGAAAAAAATGTTGGTGTTGGAGGTGGGGAGGGGTAGTAACTTCGTAACGCGTGGACCGCTTTCGATGAGTCTTTTTCTGTTCGTTAGAGTATGTTCCTTGGTTGATACCATGAGAAAAAAAAATTTTAGTGGGATTTAGGGGTAGGGGGTTAAACCTGCATTTTTATCGCGTGGACCGATTTAGATGGGTCTTTCTTCGTTGTATAGAGTAGAAGACACTAAAAAGTGAAAAATAAAATAATTAAAAAAAAAAAGTTGGACCGACTGCACAAAAAGCGCTAAAAAGCATAAAATAATTTTTAATTTTATATCTATTACGACAGTTTGAAGTCGGTGCAAATTAAACAAATAAAACAACTACAGAACCACAATTGAAAATAATACATAATACTACCTGAACGTTTCAGCTGACGGGATCAAAAGAAATGACGAATAAATATTATTGTTGCAGTTGTTTGGTTTGTTTGATTTGCACCGACTTCAAAATGTCGTAAAAGATATAAAATTAAAAATTATTTTATGCTTTTTAGCGCTTTTTGTGAAGTCGGTTCAACTTTTTTTTTCAAAACTATTTTATTGTTTTTTTTAAAAGCAATTTTACTGTGAACCAACTTTGCGTAAACACCCAAAATTTGTTCAAATAAAGTAGCACGAAGTGTCCGGTTTTTGCGTGCGCAATTAGTCAGAAATAACATGATGGGAATTAATTTTTCCTGTAAGTACATTACATGAATAACTTTTAAATTAATGATACATATAAACATGCCATGTTGAATTAAAAAAGCAAAAGTGTCGGAAGAATATTTGTGAGGTTAACGGGAAAATTGATTTAATGTTTCGGATTTGTTAGTACTAGTGGTGGCGCTAAACAAAATGTTTAGGGGACGTTCATAGAAAATCTCAAATAAAATTAAAACGATGAAAAAAAGTTATTTGTTTGAGCCCTGATATTACGTCAAACTTAATATGCAGTTTATGTATTTTATTTGAAGCAATGAAAATCAAATAATAATTTTACGAATTATCAAGATTTTATATTTACTTTTGGCCCCGCTTCAAATTTAGATTACGACTGTATTATTGACACCAATACGCAGCCTTTCAGCTTTTCTTCTAGTTCTTTATTTTAAGTGAGACATTAGGTTTGTTTGTTTCGCTCCACTTTTTCTGCACTGCCTGCACTGAGTGCAAATTTTAAGTCAAACAGCATTTGTTTCGCTCTCAGTGTAAACTTAGTGCAAATGTACAGCATTTGTTTCGCTGTAAAAATTCATAACATTTCTACACTTGGTTGGATGAAGTGCAGGCAGATATTTGACATTTGTCAGGCAATTGTCAAACAAAGCCGGTCTTAACTGAAGTGATTTTAATTAATTATCAGACGAGTCACACATAATTTCTTGCATTAAAGTCGACAATATCCTATTTTCCGTTTTATTTGTGATATTAAAAAATTGTATTAACCAAAACACGCTCTGTTAAATATAATTGACAGCAAATTACACTTAAAATGTTTGTGTCGCTGACGTTAGTGTAGGGAGAATTCCTACACTTTTGACGTCACATCGATTACACTCTACCCTACTTCTGCACTTTTTATGCAACGAAACAAACAAACCTATTGATGGTTTAGTTTCTGAGAGTTCAGTGTATACACGTCAAAGCATTAATCCAACAGTGAATAAAAGTTGTCGTGAGGCTATGCGACTACGTCATATGGGGAAACTCAGTCATGCGTACACGCGAGATGGCCACTTACTTACTAGCCTGGAAAAGAACGAGATTGCCTATAAAATTACTAATTTTAATATGCTACTTTCTTTTTGTGCCGCTTATCGTATGTTAGGTTAGGGTGGTCCGTTGTGATACCACATCCGTGGAACCGTGCCTGATTGCGGGGTTTAACTAAAACCAGCCGCAGCTGTTAATAAACCTAAGGAGCTGCTTCAGCCCGATGCCGGCTATATAGCCCATGCCACCTAAGAAGTACGCGCCCATTCTTTTTGCTAGGCCCGGGCATTCGCAGAAAAAGTGCTGAATGCTTTCCACCTCTTCCTTGTCCATACAGCTCCGGCAGAAGTCGTTCGTGGGAACGCGCAGACGTTCTGCGTGTCTACCGAAAAGACAGTGGCCAGTAATAACTGCCACAATGTTTCGGAGGTTTATCCGGCTTCCGTTTAGCAGGAACGCGGTTTTCCTCAAATCCCATTCAGGCCACAGCTGCCATCTCTGCTTAACGAGCTGAACAGCCTTAAGGTCAATTTCTCTCTTTACTGATTCTAGCGGCCAGCCGATCGATCTGTCAATACTGGAATCATCCAAATGTGATCCCTCCTTTGCCAGCTCATCAGCTGCCTCATTCCCTTGAACACCACTGTGCCCAGGGACCCAGCATATAGTTACCTTATGCCTCGCCCCTAAAGTCCGGAGACCAGCCAGACACCTGCCGACCAGCCGTGACCTGACTAAGTTTGAGTCCAGCGCCTTGATAGGTGCTTGGCTGTCGATGTACAAGCATATCTCGCTACCCTTTGGTAGGTTTGGGCATCCGTGTATTATTTCTGCCGCCCTTTCTATGGCCAAGATCTCTGCTTGGAATACACTGCAATAGTCCGGTAGCCGGTACCTACTGCATATGCCTAGGCAGTCCGAGAAGACCCCCGCTCCCACTCCGTCCTCCGTCTTAGACCCATCCGTGAAGAACGATATTTCTGCACCGGTAGCATCCCCCCACTCTTCCCATTCTTCTCTAGTTGGGATTTTTGTGAAGAGGGCCTTCCCAAAACTAAGTTGTGGGATGGTGAAGTCGGTGTTCGCCTGCAGATAGCCTCCCGGATAAGTCCTTAGTATACTGCTATGGCCGTTACGGCACTACGTGCAGCTATACTTTTGCCGTGGACGTCGAGCGGTAGGAGATGGAGCATAGTCTCCATTGCAGCCGTTGGCGTTGTGCTTACAGCTCCGGAGATGCCCAAGCAGGCTGCTCTTTGAATCTTGTTTGTTTTCTTAAGATTGCTCTCCTTCTCTAGAGCGGTCTACCAGACTGTTATGCCATAGGCAAGAATAGGTGTAACTATGGAGGTATAAATCCAGTGGACAATACGAGGGCTTATACCCCATTTCTTGCCAAACATCCTCTTGCAGGCGTAGAACGCTATTGACACTTTCTTCACCCGTTCATCTATGTTCATGCCCCAGCTTAGTTTGGAGTCGAGTATGACCCCTAGATACCTAGTGTGGGTCTTCATTGCTAGGGTATTGCCCGCTAGTTTAGGTGGCTTCGATCACTCTCCTCTTTGTGAATAGGATTGTCTCCGTCTTCTGAGGATTGACCGATAAACCACAGTTCTTCGTCCACCTGTGGAGTTTACCTAGTGCTCTTTCCATTAATTTGCTCATGGTGCTTAGGAACTTTCCTGATACCAGTAAGGCCAGGTCGTCTGCATAAGCCACCACCTTTATCCCATCTATTTCAAGTGATATCAGGATATCGTTGACCACTAGGAGCCACAATAATGGTGACAATACGCCCCCTTGGGGTGTTCCTCTGTCTACGGATTTGACTCTCTCGTGGTTGCCCAGTTTTGGGTGGTTCTGGTGGCTTGATAGCATTGCTCCAATCCACTGGCAGATAGAGTGGTCTGTACCGTGAGACATAAGGGCATCGTGAATTGCTTCAGTCTTGACGTTGTTGAAAGCCCCTTCAATATCAAGAAACACCCCCAACGTGTATTCCCTGTTACTAAGTGACTGCTCAACCGTTCTTACTACTGCATGCAGCGCAGTTTCGACTGACTTCCCCTTTGTATATGCGTGCTGGGAGCCACTGACCCCTCTTGGTAAAATACGCTCACGCAAGTATACGTCGAGAAGTTTTTCTAATGTTTTGAGTAAAAACGAGGAAAGGCTAATTGGTCTAAAGTCCTTAGCGATTATGTGTCCACTTTTTCCTGCCTTGGGGATAAAGATCACCTTGACATGTCTCCAATCTAGAGGGACATAGGAGTGGGAGAGGCAACTTTTAAATATCACCCTAAGCCACGGAATAACTGAAGCCTGTGCTTTTTGCAGCATGATAGGCCAGATCCCGTCTACTCCTGGTGACTTGTATGGCGCAAAAGTTTTAATTGCCCATTCAACCTTGTCTTGTGCTACTATGTAGCTGGCGGAGTCTAGGCTTGGTAGCTCCGATCTAGCCGGCCTACCAGCATAACTCGCCGCCCTGTTTTCATCCGAGTTACCGGGAAAATGCGTGATCATAAGCAGTTCCAGTGTCTCCTCTGCCGATTCTGTAAAGGAACCATCGTCCCGCATCAAGAAAGAGGGAACACTGGGACTGCTTGCGAGGGCATTCCTGAGCCCAGCAGATTCGCTTGCACTCTCAATGGACTCACAGAAAGCCCTCCATGATGTGCGTTTGGCCTTTTTAATGGAGTTTTTATACTCTTTAAGACCCTTTTTATAGGCGGTCCAATCCTCAGCTGTTTTTGCTGATTTAGCCCTATTGAAAAGCCTCCGCGCCTCCCGTCTTGGCGCGCTCAGGCTCCTGCTCCACCTGTTACGTATTTGGTTTTGTGTTACGAGCTTCCTTTTACCCAACTCAAACAAACAGTTCGCTCATAATTTTATTCTTTAATATAGTAAACACTCATCAATACTTTAAATTACAATTATTTATGAACAGTTCAATTACTTAAAATTATTCTTGTTACACTATTTACGATTTCCAAATCTATTTTTATTAGCATCTGATTTCCAAATCAGTACGGTTACATTAAACAGTTCACTTAGTTACAATTATTTGTGAACAATTCACTTACTTAAAATTATATTAATTACAATTATTTTCCAAATCATTACGGTTACATAAAATAGTTCACTTAGTTACCATTATTTTTGAGCAATTCACTTACTTAATATTATTCTTGTTACACTAATTACAATTTCCAAATCTATTAACGTTTGATTTCCAAATCAGTATAGTCACATAAACAGTTCACTTACTTACAATTATTTTTGAACAATTCACTTACTTAAAATTATTCTTGTTACACTAATTACAATTTCCAAATCTATTAACATTTAATTTCCAAATCTATTTTTACTAGCTTTTGATTTTCAATTATTCAATTACGATTTTCAAATCGGACCGCGACCCACACCAGTTTTCGGCGTTAAAACTCTACTCGACACACTAACGTTTTTTAAAAAATACGACTTCCCGCGCCAACGGTTAGAACCAGACTCTACGCGACTTACCGCGAACGTAATTAGAACAGAACCCTCTTTAAAACGCGACTTTCCGCGTTAACGATTAACACCAGACTCATCGAATCTCTCGGTTGATTCTTTCGATCAACCGTATCTACATGAAAAGAAAGCTTTGAGCTTTCATTTCGTTTATTCTTCGGTCCCTCTTTTGCAGGCCGAAGACGATGTAGCGAGAGATCGCGATCAGAACGACATACATGAAGAAAGCTCCCAGAGCTTTTTCTTCTTTTTGTATCTTACTGAGAAAGATACGATGTATGTTAAGAAATCGCTGAGATAGGCACCTTTATCTGGGAACGAATTTAATTTCGTTCGGTACCATATCTGCTTAAATGCATAATTAGCATTTTTAAGTTACCAATGCGCTACAAATTTCCTGGGAAAGGAATGCGCGGTAACTTGAGCGATTTGTTTTTCGCGAATTGAAATAATTTATGCCGTTTAGGCGAATTTGGTTACATCCGTTTGATGCAACTGAAATAATATTTCAATGTTTGAATATTTCATTTTTTAATTATTGAATATTTCATTTTCATGATTATATTCAATTTGAATGAATAATAATATTGACCATTTTTAGGTACTTAACAATCCTTCCCCCTTGGAAAAAGTGAGCTGTTCTTGGGAGAGGAACAGATCACAGAGGGGAGTAAAGAGAATTTGAATATATTTGTTTTATTTGATGGTCTTACCCTTGGCCTTTATTGTATGTACTCTTAGGGGATACAGAGACTACAAGTGTTGGGTTTTGTTTTGTTTTTTTTTTCAGAGTAATGAAGGATTTTTCTTTTGGGTTCTCTGCTGCGCCAATTTTTTGTTGGGGTTCCTTTCGTCATTTTCTACATATATTTTTTTTGTGTATGCGGTTATTAATTACATTTCGGCGGCTTGTGCAGCGGCCTTCGTTTGGTCGCGAATGGTCATTCTTTTTGCTTTTTTTTTGTTTTTCTTTTTTGTTTTTTATGCTGTTTTGCGCTACGGTTTCGTGTTGACCGTAGATTGTGGTCGTACTCCATGGCGCGTAAATTTTTTACTTTATTTTTTAGTATTTCTCCTTTTTTAATGTTTTCACCCCCGGTTAGTAAAACGGTTAGTACTTGCTTTGCGCTTCGGTATTTTTTCGACCGAAGATTGTGGTAGTACTCCACGGCGCGTTTAATTTTACTTTTATTTAACTTTTATCACTGTTATATTTGTTAGTACTTGCCGTGCGCTACGGTCTCTACTCGACCGTTGATTGTGGTAGTACTCCACGGCGCGTAAATTTTTTACTTTATTTTTTGTACACTATTTTGATTTTGTTATTAATCTAGGAGTCTCTAATAACTTTTGTCTTAGCCTCCTTCAAGTTTATTTGTGTCTATTGTTTAGACAAGCTGAATGGACCGTGCCCTGGGAAGTGTTTGTGGCCGTTGAGGCCGCTCTTTTGGTTGTGAGACTGCCTCTTCTAGGGGGATTTCGGGCATGGGCGTCTGATTACGCCGCGTAGTCCAAGCCTTTAGTGGAGGTATGGCGTATTTGGCTGTCATGTAAATGACGATTACCAGCAGCATTAGACCCGTAAGTGATAACGAAGTTGCCGAGAGTAGGTGGGGTGTTTTCACCCGGGAGTGTAGATTTAACTCCCGTATTTTGGCCTGTATTTGATCCAATGATTGCGTACTCTCGTGCAACATTTCGTTAGTGTTGTCACCTAGTAGTAACTTTGTATATGTTACCTCCGTCACAGAATGCTGCTTGTATTTGACCATGAAGGAATCTAATTCCTTTACCGTTTCGTTTGTTTTAGGAAAGTATGCTGGTTGCGTGAAAAGTAGTGGATGCGTATTTTCAGCCTCATAATATAGGGTGTGTGGTCCTATTTGTAAGTGGCAGGGTCGGTTAATGACCAAGAATCCCTGTCCAGAGAGGCGATGCGTGAGCAATTGTTGGGTGCATGTAATATGCACAATGGTTGTTGTCTTCAATGCATACAGCCAGGAATTGGGCCTATTTAATTTAATTAAAATGTTCCTGAAAGGTATCTGCACTTTTAGCGAACACGTAGGGTTTTCGTTCAGGGGATTGAAGAGCAACTTGATCACGCATTCATCCGATTGTGTTGCCTTTGTTATCGGCGTATTTAGCAAACCAGCGTAAGTATCTTCCTCGACATCTCGAGTGACTTTCCTATATGCTTTCATGTTCTCCGGTTTAAGCAATAGAAATTCCTGAGTCGAAAGTTGACTCGCTATGTGCGAATATTCTATTTCCGGGACCAATGAATGATTCGCTTCCGTGTGTATCGGGAAGCACCTGATCAGTTGCAACTTCATTTTTGGAAGATTGAAAATTGGTAATGTAATTCTGATTACCAATTTTTGTTGCAACTGGTGTGTCCGTAATTCAGCCGTCTGATAGAGAATTGATAGACAATTCTGGGCCTTTGAACACTTGGCATGAGATTTGTGATAAATCTCAAGGAGTGAATCAGGGGCGATCAGCAGGGGATGTATTTGGTTGTTTCGGCTAGAGGTTATTATATCCAGTAGCGCCTGCTGTCGGAACTCAATTTCTACCATTTGTAGCAGCAGACTAGAAACTATTTCCTGTCTCATTTGTCTTGCTACGAGTTTGTCGGTAGAATTATATAGGTCATTCATCTGGTAGGCTATTTGCCGTTGTCTTTCGACCAGTGAATTTAGAGGTTTTTGAATTGCATTGAGCGCAGTCTTGACTACACTGATTTGTTGTTTCTCCAAATCAGCGAGTACCTGATGGTTAGTTTCCAACTCATCCAGGCGACTGTAGACTTCACGTTCATTGGCACTATCCATGGTACCGAATAGGTAGTGCATGGCGTTTCCGATGCCGTCAAAAATAGATCTCGTTTTACGAGATTTGGGAACAGCTTGTTTAATTACCTTTGTGCGTTGTTTGATATTTTCCATCAACGCGTGCATGTGTTTTTGCTGGAGTTCGCAGAGGTCTCCTACGGTGTTGTTTCCACACAGTTGATGCACGTAGTGTTCAGCTCGTTCCGCAATCGTGGTTTGATTGTCCAACTCGGTCAGGTCCAATTCCGTGAGGATATTCCACGTCGAGTGGTAAACCATGAGGCTTCCTAAATCCTCGAATAGCACTCCTGTATTGTTGAGTGGGTTCACCGAGTACGTCTCCGACGTGCTACTTCCCATAGCGGACATTATTAGTCCGAGGATGATAGCGTTTTGTATCATACCTGGGGAGAGGAATATGGTTAGTGGAGGTCTCTAAATTAATTTTCTTATTTACTAAGCGTAGATTTTCCCTAAAGTGGTGTCATGCTTGTTTTGCATTCTTACAAGTATAATAGGTGGTTACCTTTGGGTAGTCGCTTTGATTTCTACTGTTGAATACAGTATTTCGAAAGCAGTTGAGGGTGACCTCAAGACAAGGGACTACCAGGAAGGAGTTTCTGTCCCAGCCTTGGGGCGGGTAATGTTCGATCAAAGTGGGTGTAAATTAATATATGATCGTGTAGATATAGTTAAAGGGTGAAGGTTTTTGCCTTATGCAAAACAGGTTAGACTGAGGGTCTTTTGCTAGGCATTAAAAGAAAATGTTATCATAATTATCCCCTTTCATTCGAGGGGATAGAAGCCAAGTAGGGTGTAACAGCAATTCAGATTGCCGTTAGAGGAACTACCCGTTATAGAGGTGTTTAGAGTTTTTGTGCTGTAGAAAATATGACTAAGGAGGAGGGAGTCTTCAAGACACGGGACTGCCAGGAAGAACTGCTAGATATAGCATTAAAGAGAGGGATTTTTGGTGGTTCAATCTCTGACGATATTTCCCAATAATTGGTTTGAATTTGTCGTTTTAAATTGCGACTTTTAATAGGAGTCGTTCTTTTAATTTTGGGTTGCTGTGCTAAAGATAGTGAAGTCTTGATGAGTGATATTTCTTAGCTTTAAGGACGTTTAATAGGTCGAGTGGGAGTTTTACGTTAAGAGATTCGAAATTAAGTAAGAAGGTTATAAGACATAAAAATTTATAATTACGGTTGGTTTGGACCCGATTGGACCGAGTTGTTAAAGGACTTCTTCGTTTTTCCTTTCTTGATTTTGTGCTGGCTTTGCGTTACGATCTTCATCTCGACCGTAGATTGTGTTTGCACGCCACGACGCGTTAAAAAATTTTCGATTGAAGTTATTTTTATTCGTAGAATGGCTTAAGACGGTTGTTATGAACCGTAACTGTACGTTTGCCCATTTTTAGGGTTGTATTCACTGATGATGGCCGATTACCAGATATGGTCCTACCCAGATTTGAGAGAGCTTATGCTTTCGGCTTTCGCTCTTGAGTAAGACTTTGTCACCAATGTGAAACGATAGGGGTCGAACAGCTTTATCGTAGTATAATTTCGATCGTTGGTTGCTAGCGAGCAGGTTTTTACGTGCCGTGGCATAAGACCTTTGGAGCTTGTATCGTAGGATCTGATAGTAGCTCTCGTGATTGTACACGGGTTCAGGGTCTCGCTTCAAATTTGACGGAACATCCGCTGTGAAGCCGTAAAGGCAGTCCATGGGAGTTAATTTCGTTCCCTCGTGTACACTGTTGTTGTACACGAATGCAGCGGTACGCAGATATTGATCCCATGATTTGGGATTCTCGTCCACTATGGTACGCAAGTATTCAATTAGCGGCCTGTGTGCACGTTCCAGTGCGCCGTTTGACTGTGGGTGGTAGGCAGAGGTTTTTAACTTCTTCACCCGTAGCAGTTTACATACCTTTTTGAACAGGTCACTAAGGAAGTTGCTTCCTTGATCAGTGACTATTCGCTTGGGGATGCGGTAGCGCGCGACGATTTCGTCGAAGAAGATTTGTGCTACAGTGACGGCTTCCCCGTTAGGTATGGCGTACCAATCGACAAATTTAGTGAGGTTATCCTGGAAAGTCAAGATGTACTTGTTTCCGGAGTCAGTTTCCTCGAGTGGACCAACAATGTCGAGATAGACTTTGTCGAAGGGTTGTTCTGCGATGTCCGTGATGACCATCGGCATTTTAAACTGAGGTGATGCCTTCATTTTTTGGCATTTTGAGCAACGCTTTACGTATTTCTTGATATCGCTAAGCATGTGCCTCCACCAGTACTTCCTTCGAATCCGCTTGTATGTTTTAAGTACGCCCTGATGGCCGCCAAAAGGAGAATCGTGATAATCATGTAAGATCGTTTGTATCTCCTTGGGGCTTGTGATTATCTCAGGGGGCTTAGGTTTATCGTCGATTAGCGGATTAGTATCTGGCGGGTTTTCTGTAGTGACCTCTTCTATGTTTGGAATTATTTCATTGTTCTGATGCGTGTGATCCCGTATTTCGGGGCTTTTCGACTCTGTTTGAGCGTTTTTCGCTTGAGCCCGGGTCACAGCGTTACATTTTAGGCGATTTTTGCGAATGGAGGTTATTTCATCCTCCGAGTCCGAATCCATTTTATGGTGGACTTGCGCTTTTACTATTATGTGTTGGCCATTTGAGTCTTCGTTGACTTCCCGTGGAATGCGGCTTAACGCGTCGGCATTCGTATTGTACTTTCCTGGCTTGTATTCGATTTGATAATCGAATTCAGAAAGTTTATGGTGAAATCTCACCAGACGGGAACTAGGGTCTTTAACATTAAAGACGCCTTTGAGAGGCTTGTGGTCTGTATAGACCGTAAATTTTCGGCCTTGCAAGTAACATCTAAAGTTACGCGTAGCCCAGACTATGGCGAGCAACTCTTTTTCAATAGTTGAATAGTTGCGTTCTGCCCTGTTCAGTGTACGGCTGGCGTAGGCAATGGGCTGATCGTGTCCTACTTCTCCTTGCGAGAGGACGGCTCCCAATGCCTCGCTGCTGGCGTCCGTGGTTAAATTGAATGGTTTCGAGAAATCGGGATATATAAGTAGGGGAGGAGAGGTTAATGAAGTTTTGATTTTCTCGAATGCCTCCTGACACTTCTCGGTCCATGTGAATTTGACATCCTTGCGGAGCAAATTCGTTATCGGACGCACAATTTTGGAGAAGTCGGGTATGAACTTTCGATAGTAATTGGCAAGTCCAATAAAGGATTGAACTTGTCGTACAGTTCTTGGAACTGGGAAAGTTTGGACGCAAGCCGTTTTACTGGGGTCTGGAAGTGCTCCCTCACTAGAACACTTGTGGCCTAGGTAAACAACCTCTTTTCTCAGAAACTGGCACTTTTCCGGCTGCAGTTTGAGGTTGTTCTCTCTCAACCGATTGAAGACTTTGCGGAGCTTACTATTATGGTCCGCAAGGTTTTAACCGTAGATGACTATGTCGTCTAGGTAGACAAAACATTTCAAGCCTTGTAATCCTGTTAGGACGAAGTTCATTAAGCGTTGGAATGTGGCCGGGGCTGATTTGAGCCCAAATGGCATACGCCTAAATTCATAGTGGCCATAATTGGTGCTAAAGGCAGTTTTTGGTCGATCTTGAGGATCGACGAGCACCTGGTGATAGCCGTTGGCGAGATCGAGGGTGGTAAAATACCGAGAATGACCTAATTGGTCGAGAATATCCGCGATCCGAGGTAGCGGAAAGGCGTCTCCAATTGTCTTTTCGTTTAATTTACGAAAGTCAACAACGACGAGCCACCTTTTTTCACCGTCTGGTCCCGCCTTCTTGGGGACGACTAGGAGAGGTGAATTCCAAGGGCTTTTACTTGGCTGCACTATGTCGTTTTCTAGCATTTCGCGAAGCTGTTCGTTTATCACATTTCGCTGCGTCTCTGGCAAGCGATACATTTTCTGGTTGATTGGTGCTTGGTCCTGCACCAATGGTATATCATGAGTGATGGCGTTTGTGAAAGTTAGCCGATCACCTTTGAGGAAAAAGATATCGTTGTACTCGTAACAGAGTTGTGATATCGCTTGTTTTTCCTCCGCGCTCAGATTTACGTCTAGGCTGAGCTCTTCGTCTAGCCTGACGAGGCGCGGGTTATTATTTGAGTTTTCTGTTTCTTCATATTCCTGGAATAAATATTTAACATGTTGTAAAGTGGCCATTTTTTCGGCGCTTGCAATATTTGTTTCTTTCTTTTTATTTCTTCTTTTACTTATTTTACGGAAACCTGAAATATTTTTATTTTTATTTAAATTTTCACCCCACTTTATCTTATTTAAATCACTCTTAATACTAAATGACGATGGAGTTGGGGTTTCTGAACCGCCGTAAATTGCCATGTTTGAGGCGAACTCGCTTTCGTCTTCTAATAGGCTCTTTCGCCGTTGTTTACTTACTGTGTATGTTGATTTTGGAGCTTTTGAAAATATCGTCCCTGTGGTGAGCTCGCTTCCAATGTCGACGTGTTTCGAAATTTTATTTTGCGAGGGCGTGGGAGCTGATGGAATTTTTCCATCGTAATTCCTTCTGTTTAGGTGAGCTCCGTCGACATTTGTGTTATTGGGTTTTCCTTTCCTTTGGTTCCGTTTTTTCCTTGTATTCCCTTTGTGCGTGGGTGCTGGTGGTTTCGAGTCACCGTGATTAATGGTTTTCAGGTGAGCATCCTCAGCGCGTTCTCCGTTTTTCGTGGTTTCGTTGTTATTTCTTTCCTGGTAATCCTGTTTCAGTTGGACGACGGTGTAGTTGTGGACAGGACTAGATGCAGACTAATGGTAGTCAAAACTACTTGTGAATTGTGTGTGTTGAGAACTCCAACAGACACTGCTTTCAAACCAGCGCGGGGTAGGCCATTCGCTAGGAAGACTCCTTGATCTATTTCTCTTGACAGACAGAGCATCTCCTCCTGCAGCTGCAAGGGAACCTCGACTATGATCTGTGACCTGGCAGGTATGCATACAGGCTCTTTCAGCTGTATTTGTTGCTGCCTCATTTCGCAGGTCAAATCACTTTCAGTCGGTTTGTCCATCTCGCTTTCCAGTGTTCGGCGGTCATTGTTCTCCGCTTGAGAAACTTTTGAAGTACCACAGATTGTCAGATCGGCCTTTCTGGGCTCTGTTCTCTCTGTTCGGGCATTCGTTTTGACCACTTTTTCGGAACACGGGTTATCCAATGCAGCTGTTAATGGAACAGCAAACTCCTCAGGGTTGTTTTCCGTTCGAGGGAATCGCAATGCCTTATTCGGGCCCTCAAAGTTACAATTCTTTGCTAGAAAGTCATTTCCTAGCAAGCCGTCGTCGGAAAGGCCGGGTAGGTTTTTTATTACCTGAAAATTGCAGGGAATTTTATTCTTTACTGTAAAATTGCCCTGGCATGTTCCCAGCGTCTTTCCGGTACCAAATGGTGTTTGTAAAGTATATGTTTCTCCGGTATTTATATCTTCGGGATTTTTAATTGCTTTCTTTTTTATTATGCTAACCTCAGCGCCAGTATCTACTACAAGTTTGGTATTGCCGTTCAGGCTAATATCCAACGGAAGGCTAACTATAGAGATACAGGGTTCGGGCGGCTGAGATGACCCTTTCTTAAAATTTTTACTTTTTAGTGTCGATCCGGGGTCTTTTCGGTTGACTGCTCGTCGTTTCCCTGGCTCTCAGAGTCCCATTTTTGTTTTTGGCGGCATTCCTCTATGGAATGGCCGCGACGGTTGCAGAATTTGCGTTTGAGTTTTATATTAAAAACTCGAGGACCAGCGGAAGGCTGCTGATCCTGAATCCGTCGTTCGCGGAGCCTTGCCTGGCTACTCGGGCCCGGAACCTGGCGATTGTTTCTACAATCGCGAACATCATGTCCATATATTTTGCAGGTAGAGCAGAAGGGTGTGTTTTTACGCTTCATACAGTCGGCGTAAGTGTGACCTCTTCGCTGGCAAAAGTTGCAGGTGATATTTGACCTTAAACGGTCGAGGTTCTGGCGGCGGTAGTCGATTTGTGGGGGAGACGAGCGTTGAGGTGGGGTCGTGTATAGTGGAGTCTGTCGGCGAAAGTTTTGTGGTGGCGGCGGTCTGTATAACGTTTGTTGTGGAAAATTGCGAGCAGGTGTATATGGGGTTCTATGGAATGCCCGTATTCTGGCAGTTGGGTCCATAGCAACTGGCGTGGTTAAGCCTTGTTCTACAACAACCGGAGCAGGAAAGCCTTGGGTTGTTGTGGTTTGCGTGAACTGGGCGCCCTGCTGTAGTTTCTCCATGTCGAGTGCTTTATTGATCAGCGCCTCGAGCGTGCCGTCGGTGACGGTGAGGAGATATTGGCAAAGGTGTGGATTCGTAACCCCGCTGCGGACTGCGTTTTTCGCGAAGTCCTCCAGCTGCGTTGTAACAGCTGGGGTGGCCGCAGCTCCATATTTAGTTTGTGCGGCCTCTTTGAAGAGGGCCAGCAATTGTTTCACTCTAGCCGTGAAGGCGGTGAGTGTTTCGCACGGGTTTTGGTGAGCTGTTATGAGCCTATTTACCAGTTCCTGGTAAGTTTCTCTAGGAAGGTATGCCGCGTTTAACCTTGCTTCGACTTCTTGAAATGTTGTCGGGACATCCGAGGCCAACAGTTGATATGCTCCTCCACGAAGTCTTGTGGGAAGGATCTTGAGGAAAGCCTCTTGCTCCCCTTCGGAGAGACACTGTTTGGCCTGGCGGCAGCAACCCAGGAATGTTTGCAACTCTGATCCGAGATGCGGGCCTGGCTCACCTGAAAAAATAGGCACCATTTGCGCAATTAATTTTACAATTTTTCCATAATCGGTCGCCATAGTGGAGTTCTGGTTCGAGTCGATGTCGGGCGAGTCTTGTGCGAGAAATCGATTTAGACCCTGTTTCAGGTTAATTTCTCGCAGGGAGTCTTGTAGGGATTGAATGAGGTTTTCCTCAGTTGTGCTTTCCGAATTATTTTCAATATTTTCTTCAGGAAGGAGTATGCGCGAGAATCCGTCTAGCTTGGCTTGAAAGAGTGTGGCTTCCTTTTGAAAGCGCTCTAAGTCTTCCAATCTCTCCTCGCTGGACTTTGTATTTCTATTTTCGAGGAGGTTAGAATAGAGAGTTGCTAGGCGTTCGGATTCTCGCGCGGACTCGTACAAGCTATTAAAATTATTATACTTAAGGCTTACTTGGTTTTGATTTATTCGTTGCAGGACGGTCCCGCTCCTGAGTGTGAGTCCTTCTGAACTGGGTCCTGGTTGTGCTGGGGTTATCTGGCGTTCACTGACCTGCGTAATTTTGTTTTACCACGCTTCCTTGATCCTACCGGCTGCGCCAATTTTTTGTTACGTATTTGGTTTTGTGTTACGAGCTTCCTTTTACCCAACTCAAACAAACAGTTCGCTCATAATTTTATTCTTTAATATAGTAAACACTCATCAATACTTTAAATTACAATTATTTATGAACAGTTCAATTACTTAAAATTATTCTTGTTACACTATTTACGATTTCCAAATCTATTTTTATTAGCATCTGATTTCCAAATCAGTACGGTTACATTAAACAGTTCACTTAGTTACAATTATTTGTGAACAATTCACTTACTTAAAATTATATTAATTACAATTATTTTCCAAATCATTACGGTTGCATAAAATAGTTCACTTAGTTACAATTATTTTTGAACAATTCACTTACTTAAAATTATTCTTGTTACACTAATTACAATTTCCAAATCTATTAACATTTAATTTCCAAATCTATTTTTACTAGCTTTTGCTTTTCAATTATTCAATTACGATTTTCAAATCGGACCGCGACCCACACCAGTTTTCGGCGTTAAAACTCTACTCGACACACTAACGTTTTTTAAAAAATACGACTTCCCGCGCCAACGGTTAGAACCAGACTCTACGCGACTTACCGCGAACGTAATTGGAACAGAACCCTCTTTAAAACGCGACTTTCCGCGTTAACGATTAACACCAGACTCATCGAATCTCTCGGTTGATTCTTTCGATCAACCGTATCTACATGAAAAGAAAGCTTTGAGCTTTCATTTCGTTTATTCTTCGGTCCCTCTTTTGCAGGCCGAAGACGATGTAGCGAGAGATCGCGATCAGAACGACATACATGAAGAAAGCTCCCAGAGCTTTTTCTTCTTTTTGTATCTTACTGAGAAAGATACGATGTATGTTAAGAAATCGCTGAGATAGGCACCTTTATCTGGGAACGAATTTAATTTCGTTCGGTACCATATCTGCTTAAATGCATAATTAGCATTTTTAAGTTACCAATGCGCTACAAATTTCCTGGGAAAGGAATGCGCGGTAACTTGAGCGATTTGTTTTTCGCGAATTGAAATAATTTATGCCGTTTAGGCGAATTTGGTTACATCCGTTTGATGCAACTGAAATAATATTTCAATGTTTGAATATTTCAATTTTTAATGATTGAATATTTCATGTTCATGATTATATTCAATTTGAATGAATAATAATATTGACCATTTTTAGGTACTTAACACACCAAGCGGGGTAAAACTTCTTGGGTGGTCTGCTTAGCGGACAGCTTTACTTGAAGGCGTCAGTATACGCCTTGGATAATTTCTCCACTGAAGCATCAATGGATATGGTGTTTTCGAGAATCTCGCAAGTTGGCGCTGGAACGCTTTGCGCTACTCGTCTTTTGAATTCATCCCAGTCTGCTCTGACCGGGTTTCTGAAGGGGATGCGAGGCTCTGGTAGGAGGTTGATTCTGAAACGTATCCAGGAGTGGTCCGAAAACGACCTCTTTCCCGATACTCTCCAGTCCTCCACCTTTGGATCATTTGACTCCGTTACGAGTGTCATATCTAAAACCTCTTCCCTATTTGCTGTAATAAATGTGGGCCTGTTGCCCCTGTTACAGATACTAAGTCTAGAATTTAAAATGAAGTTAAATAGAGACTCACCACGTTCGTTGATGTCCATGCTTCCCCAAACCGAATGGTGTGCGTTGGCGTCGCAACCCAACAACAGGTCTTGTCACCCTTCATCCGCTGCTTTCACCAGTGTGTGAACCTCAGTAGGTGGGATGCAGACATCATGCGCCATCTACGCCGAAGCGATCCGTGTAGGCGCCATGCTGCTGCCCTCCCATTGAACTACTGTGAGGTCGTTAGTGCTGTAATTAGACAATAAAAATAAATTAATGCCCTTCTTGGCCAGAATACAAGTTCTCGGCTTACCTGCACCCTTTTTATAGAAAAGGGTGAATGATTTGTGCTTTAATCCCAGTATGGCGTCTTCCTTGACCCACGGCTCTTGAATTAAAGCAACATCTATGTTCTCCTCCGCTAGGAGGATGAGTAAGCTTTCCGATGCTAGCTTACTGTGGTGGAGGTTGATTTGCATCCTCAGTGCTCGTCTCCTCCCGGTCAGGCCCCCCTAGTTCCTGCACCTGAGGTTCAACCTCCATCTCTTCCTCGCCCGCAATGCCTTTCTTTTGGCCGGCTACCTCCTGGACAGCTGGTTTCCCAGCCTCCGCTCCGCTTGCTGCCACCTCCATTGGCTCGGGTTTCCCAGGACGTTTCTGTTGCGTCCCCCGATAGACGTTTACTGTCACCGAGCTGAAGCCACAGTGCAGCTTAAATTCTGCACGCTTCAGCTGGGGCAGGGACTCATCTGTCAACTGCAGGATGACATTCCTCCCCGTCGGCTTCGGCTCGTCCATCCGAAGGACTTTCCAGTCCCCGCAAGGAATAGTGGGGTTCTGTGATCCCAGAACCGCCAAAAGGTGTTTTGCGGGTAAGACAGGCTCTGGCAACCAGATTCTCCCCCTCGGATATTCTGGAATATCCGTACTTGGGATGACCTGTAGCTTCGCCTTGTCCCAAAGGTCAAATCCCGAAAAAACAAAATCCCGAAATGACAAAATCCCGGCCGCGCGGCCTACCCCCCACGACAGGCTTTCCGGATTGTGTTCGGGATTTTGATATTAAAATTAAAAAATGTTGAAACATGTAGGTTTATATGCATTTATATTTATATATTTATTATAATAGTTTTAAATATATTGCAATCCCTTTTAAAAATGATAATTTAGACTTTTCATATTTGTCATGAATAATTTTTTGTAGTCTTTTTTCTTTTATAATATAGGACCTTCGTATTTCTCTTTCTACTCCAGCGTTTACAGAATCCAATATCGTTTTCACTCTTATTTGCTCTTCTCCAAAAAGCGCAATAAACTTATATAGACCCAAATGTGGTCTTACAGCTAAAAGTTTTAGTCTTCGGTGCCACGCCTCAACACTATTTTGCGTCCGCGGCAAATTTTCTTCTAAAAGTTCGGAGACACTCCAAAAGGATGGTTCATAAGAGGGTTTACTGACTACTGGAAGCCCATTGAATCTTCTTTTATTTGTAATTCCTGATCAAAATTAATAGTATTTAACCTTATAATTATTATAGTTAATTATAAATTTTACCTGCTAAATAATTCTTCGAAAACCATTTGCCTACTCTTCTGGCGTCCTTGACAAAAGTTTTTTCCAAATCTTCATAGTAACTCTCAATTTCAACGGGTGGTAAAAATGCTAAGCGGTTTAGCATTCTTATTTTTAAACTAAAATCTAAAATCGCACTTCATTATTAAGATATCATTTAAAGAGCTACGATTCTTTCAGCCAGTAAACGACCTTCTTAAATTGCATAAGACAATAGTAAAAAATAGGCTAATCCGCCGCTACAAAAACATTTAGTAATAAATTTATGAATGCACCTTCATTATTTGCATATTTTCTTTGCAATCTGTCAGCTTGCACTCGGCGCCAAATTATTTGGCCGAAATGAAATAAACAGCCTTTGCATCTTGTAGATGGAAACGTCTCTAGAGCAGCTCTCACACTAGCTTTTTCAAAGTCAGATATTATATAATCGGGGGCTAATGTAATTCCCTTTTCTCCAGAAAATAGCACTAATTCCGAAAAAAATTCTCGGTAGGCTTGCAGACTCTTGGACGTCATAAGGCCGTACGTACACTAAAGGTACAATTTCGGAACCAACTTTTCCATGTATCGGAAAAAGCTGCTGAAAAATTGCTGGAACTACCTCAAAAGTACCATCCATAAGCCATACCTTGCAGTTTGCTAACTGTCTTATATTGCCTAAGGTGCCTAGAATAATTATTTTCTGAGACAGCGCGAATGATTTTTCCTTCATTAAGAATTGTTCTCCATCAATCGTTTTAAGTTCTTCCGGAATATTTATATTTTCAATACTGTATGGCTCAGGATTTTGAACACTTTTCCTCATGCGGTTTATCTTCGTCTTCTGAGCTGCTTCATTGGGCAAATATACGCGACAATTTTGGCTGCAACTTTGTTGAGCGGTCGTTATAATTCGGGCGGGCGGTAGGGCCGTTGTTTGGGCATATGTGTCAGATTTTCATTAGTTTCCGGCACTTTTTTATTATACGCCATTGGATCATGGGTATGATCGCTTGGCCCATTCTTCACTATGTGACTGCTACCTTCCATAATAGTGCTTACTCTTCCCCGACATGAAATACTTTTTCTTGAGTCGCAACTGCAGTGGTACACTTCCTGATATTTTTTATCCAGATTATAGGAATAGCCATCTATCACTAACTTAACACCTCCTTTATTACTTTTAATCATTGAAATATTCATCATAGCACAATAATTGAAGCATATATAATCACAGAACCGGAGGATTGGCAACCCTGTTTAAGCGGTTAAGAAGTGTCATAAGTACAAAATTCAGAAAATATTATCAACTTTTAAATTACGACATAAAAATAGTTAATTTGTTGGTCAACATTTTTACTGGGCCTCACTGTTATCCAGCTATTGAAGATCTTTTTGGGATTTGCGTAATATTTACAAAACTAACAATAAAGGTTCACTGGGCAGGAAAAACTATCTGTGCGCCATTTTGAAACTTGTCCTTTCACTGGAGGCTTGAATATTTTGCAAAGGTAAAAATACATGTTGCTACTACTCAGTATATGTATCTGCTGAAGCAATTGAAATATTGGAGTTAAAACTAATTATCCACATTTTCCGGATTACGCTGCGACATAACACTGTACCACTGATTGTGTCAAGCCTGGGAATATCATATAACTAGAACATCACATCTGGCACAATTTAAACAGAGCAACATCAACATACTCGGATGAATTACTCAAATTTTACGGAGACGCCACAGGTAAACACACCCAACAAAAGACGCGCAGATCAGCTTTCCCAGTGAGTGAACCAGGGAAGGTCGGTGATTTAACTAAACGTGAGCTACTGGACGCAATGACACAAATTATTTCTAGCCAGATGGTTAATCTCGCCACAAAAAGTGATTTACAGCAAATGCAACGCGAAATAACTTCCCTGAAAAAATAAAACACCACACTTCGAAAAATTTTCACTGATGTAATGTCTCAAAACGAAGAGTTACATGAAAGAATGGATCGCATTGAGGCACAAAGTAGATGCCAAAATCTTATATTTAGAGGAGTTACAGAAGAAGACAATAGCAATCTACCAAACACGATTAACAATTTTTGCAAAGAAATTTTGGGTAAAACCGGTGAACTCGGAATATCACGGGTTACTAAACTTGGCTCTGGCTCTGGGAAAAAATCTGCATGCCTTGTTAAATTCCAATCAACATCCAAAGTTTACGAGGTTTTAAGCAACGTCAAAAAGTTAAAGGGAACTGAATATATTATTCACAGAGATTATACCAACTTGGTGCGAGCAAAAAGACGAATCCTGTTTGGAATTAGACGTGATCTGTTAAATTTGGAAAAGGAAGTTAAAATAGGTGTTAGAGATGACAAGTTGACTATAAATGGTCAGTATTTTACATGGCAGAAAAATAGGCTTATGTTAGGAAGTAACTTCGCAGTTGATGTAATTGGTAGTCTGTTTAAAAAAAGCGAAGAAGCGAAAGGGATTGTTTACAAGTATGAGAACGACGTTAGTAAATATTCTGAAATAAATAAACTTATGGAAGCTAGCGTTTCGCCAAATCAAAATAAATAGGAGTTGTCCGTCTGTCAAGATGTTAGTCATACGAAAGATTTTGAATTTGTGGATAGTAGCAGTGTTAGTAACAGTTTAAATTGTTTAGAATTAAGGCAAACTTATTTGAATTTTAGTGAGGATGAGAAGAGAAATGCTGTTAGGATTTTATCTTATAATATCGCGGGTTTACGCAGCAAATTGATTATTCCCGGATTTTTTAAATACATTAAATCTTTTGATATATTTTGCTTGTTTGAAACTCATGTACAGGATGGCAACTACGATAAGTGTACTAAATATTTTGGCGGCTACAGTTTATGCTGGGTCAGCGCATCGAGGAATTCACGCTATGGTAGAGCAAGTGGCGGCTGGATTCTTGGCATTAAAAATGAACTAGTTTCTAAGTCCTTATGCTGTTATTTATGGGCCAATAGCCGACCGTATATTATTATTTAATATTTTATATTAAATTAAAACACCATGCACATCACCTCCTTTTAATACCATCGTACATTAATTGTAACAATTGGGAAAATGATTTTAACGGCTTTGCCGAATGCATTGAAGAAATCAATAACGACAGCCTAATTATCCTTGGTGATCTTAATGCAAGAGTAGGGCAGGAACAATCATTATCTGGTGAAATAGATCTAGGCCCACATGTTCGAAACAATAGAAAATCGTCTGATTTATTAGTTAATAATAGAGGAAAGAAATTTTTGGAATTGTGTGAGGAATATAGCCTGATTATTCTAAATGGCCGAACTGATGGGGATCTTGAGGGTAGAATGACGTATATCGGCGGTAATGGGTCCTCTGTAAATGATTATGTAGCAGTGTCTGTTAGCATTATAAGTCAAGTAATGGGTTTTAATATTCAGGATGAGATCTACTCTGATCACTTCCCTATCTGCCTTGATTTGAACATTAGCACAGCTCTGAATAGGAAAGAAAAAAATTTAGCGCTTTTACCAAAACTTAATTGGAGTATTCAAAATTACAGTGAATACAAAGAAAAGATCACCAATATATGTACGAAAACTCCTAATAATGTTTTGTTACAGTCCATCGAAAGTTTAAATGAGGTGATAATTAGGGCAGCAAGAAAACAAGGCAAAACAGCTATTGTTTATAGGCAGAAATGGTTTGATGGAGAATGTTTACGTGCTAGAAATCGTTCTTTTAAATGGCTCAATTTGTTTAGGAAAACAAACTCTTACCTTGCGAGAACTAACTACTTAAAAACAAATAAAATTTTTAAGAAGTTATGTAAAAATAAGAAAGCTGCTTACTTTGAAAACCTGGCAAATAAATTAGGATCAATTAGAGATTCTAAACGTTGGTGGAATCTGGCCAAGGAATTACGCCAAAATAAATTCATAGTGGGCAACTCGATTAGCGTAGAGGCTTTCAGAACTCACTTTCAATCTCTATATAACCCAACGATTGCTTTCGATCCCATATTATATGCGGCACCATATGTACATGATACAATTTTAGACGGTAATATAACTATGGACGAATTAACATTTGTATTGAATACCTTGAAGAATGGAAAAGCGCCTGGAGTTGACCGAATTCCATATGAGTTCTATAAATATGCATCCGATGTTTTCCTTGAGAAATTATTGTGTACATATAACCTTATTGTAGATAATGAAGAGATTCCTGCCACTTTCACCAGAACGGTTATTTTCCCGATATTCAAGAAGGGGGATGCTGATAACGTTGAAAATTATCGCGGCCTCTCCTTTATGGAAAGTATAGTAAAAATTTTTACCTCAATAATTTACCAAAGATTAATCGTGTGGGAAAGGATGCATGGAATTTTTACGGAAAGCCAAGCAGGATTTCGTGCTGGATACTCTTTCCTTTTAGAGGATATTGAGATCAAAATCCTCATGTAGGCGGATGATATAGTTTTATTATCCGATGATCCGATTAAATTACAAAATCAAATAGATAAAGTACATGAGTATTGCAGGCTTTGGGGGCTAATAATTAACTTGGAAAAATCAAAAATAATGATTTTCCAGAGGGGAACTGGCCCGAGAAAAACTTCTGAAAACTGGGTTATTAATGGCCATAACATTGAAATAGTAAAAAATATACATACTTAGGTGTCATTGTTTCCCCAAAACTATCTATGACTATGCATTTGAGATCCCGTTTGTGTTCGGCTAAAGCTAGCCTTAATTCTACATGGCAAAACTTTATTATGAAAGCGGGTGTAACTCATTCGCATAAGGTCAAACTATTTAATGCAGTCAGTAGATCGGTGCTATGCTATGCTGCGCAAATATGGGGTTATAATCATTATGAGGAGGTTGAAAAACTACAAAGATTCTTTTTGAAAAAAATGTTCCATTTACCATCTCAAACTCCAAATTACGCACTTTTGTTAGAAACAGACCTACCACATTTATACATCTATACATTGAGTTGTCACTTTAGGTATATATTACGAGTACTATTTGAATATAGCACGGAAAGACTTTCTCATAAATTGAGCTGGAGAATAGTGGAAAAGAATATCTTCTGGTTTGAGAGTTGGCAAGAATTGGCGGAAAAACATGACATTTTCCTGAATGTACATCATGCTTCGGCAAATGAACTGAACGACTCTTTATTCAAAATTATGCAACTAGAAGAGAGTTGGTTCAAGAATAGAGCATTAGACAGAGCAAGAGCAACAGTAAGACACGGAGTGTATGACAAACTTAGCTATTCTGTGGAGACAAATTATTTTCTAAATGAGTTCTCTATTAAAAAGATAAACCTTATCCTGAGATATAGATGTGGTCTTTTAAATCTTAATGCTAGCCCATGGAGAAGGGAAGGTAGTAGTATTTGTTCCCTCTGTAATCTCATGGAAAATGAAGACTTGGTTCACTATCTCGGCAGGTGCCCCATCCTTGCTGAATTTCGAAGCAATGCTTTTGGCAAAAAACGGTTATCTGACAGCGAATTAGTTGAAGTCTTAAACGGAAAAAATAAATATGACGACCTTTATCAATTTGTAACAGCCTGGAGGTATAGGGAATTTCTTATTTCTGAATATAATAACTAATTAGTGTTGTATTATTCTCCTTTTTCGTTTTTTTCTTTTCTACATCCTTAATGAACTTAAAATTAATGCTATAAACATGAATTTAATTAGGATTCCTATAAGTTCTCGTATAGTTTAGTAAAATTGTACTTAATTATTGTATTAGTTTTTGTTGTCAATCTCGACAGAAGGCCTTGGTGCCATTGTTGAAGTTTAGTTGGTTAAATTCTTAGAGTAGGTACTTGGTTTACTGAATTTTTTCTTTTTAATTTTTAAACTTAGGTTAGCTTTATGAAAGAATTAGGAGCAGAAAAACAAGAACTTATATGTACTTTAAACTTAATGAATTTTTGGAAATAAACATTATTATTATTATTATTAATCACAGAACCAATAAATGACTAAATAATATCAGCAGAGCCAACAATAAAAACAAAATTGTGCAAAATCTACACAAAACGTCATAAAAAATGTCATAAAAACAAAGGTATTGTGATTGCATTATCTGCATGAGGAAAATATATTTGTTTAGTCATATGGTTCCAATTTCGTTCTTTTTGGCCATTTCGTTTGTCCATATGTACATATAAGCAACGTGTAATATTTTTGCTTTCTGATTTTTCGGGATTTTTTTCTTCGGGATAATTTTTATTCGTGATTTTCTCTTTCGGGATTTTTCTTTTCCGGGATTTTGATTTCGGGATTTAGGTTTTGGGATTTTATTTTTCGGGATTCTAACCTACTCCCTGTTTTTTGTTCTTTTCAAAATTATATTACAAATTAGAACCTTTTATATTGTTTTGTTTCAGTTAAACATAGAAACAGTGGGACGTCCTACCGTCAAAAATGAGCAATTTTTACAAATTGAACGAAACTATATTTAAAATTGTAATTTTTTAATGAAACCATTATTTTTGTAAAGTTTTGGCTTTCAATAAAATTATTTAATGCGTTGAATTGATCCTGTTTAATTGACCACTAATTAGACTCTTCCCTGACAATAAATAGGTCATTTCAGTATGTCGATGTTTTAATAGAAATTGCGAGATTCTTTAGTAAATAAGTTTTTTAGCAGTTGAGAGGAAGAGAGCTACATATTCTTAAATTCACAGATTTTTAAAGTACTAGAGAGGCATAAAATTATTTTACTCAAATTCAAATGTATAACAAACTGTTCAGTTCAAATAAGAAGTAGATATATTTTCACTTACAGGTACATTTCTAGTAACATCACTATTCTCGGGACGGTGCATAATATTCTTGTCGTTTGTGTTCTGCTTTTGTATAAATCAGTTTTACTCGGCGAGCATAGTAGGAACCCTACTGATGGAAAAACCAAAAACGATAAAAACTCTACGGGACCTAATCGATAGTTCATTACGCGTGGGCATAGAGGACATACTATACAATAGAGACTACTTCCAAGTGAGTACAAAAGCTTCATGGAAAGTTTGTTCTTAGTAAACATAGGATAACAAAATTGGTAGTCAATTGGAAAATGTAGAAACGGCAGCGATATCCAACTTTTGTGAAGTCGTTTCCGTTCCAATATCATAGATCCAAGCATACCCACCTTTACCCTTTGAATTCTAACGAATTGGAAATATTTTCATCCTTGGGCTGTACACGTTTGTGCAGGATCTTTTGGGTGGAATCAAAGGGATGCACAAATGTATACAGTCATAAAGGCAAAACGTTAAAATTCTGAACTCCTTCTGTTGTATGAATGTTTGAAAGCTACAGAATTCGGAGGGTTGGGGTGTAATCATTTCCAAATACTTTGACTTTAGATGAAAAAATTCACAAGAGACGAAAATATATTTCAATATCAAAAGCGAACAACTGATCCGGACGCCATTGAACTCTACCGGAGGAAAGTAAATCTTCATCCCGAAAATTCATCCACAGCACCCTGTAGTAGGAGCAGAAGCAACGATGGCGAGAAAGACCTTCTCCGGCCATTCATGACGCCTGACTGTACCACCTGGCGAAAGAATACGAAAAGTGCTTCATCGAGCTGGAACAGCCCGAAAGAGGGTTCGAAATTAATGAAAGCTGGCGGTAAGTACTCTTTTCATACCTACGGGCCTGCGACGGCTTCATCATAATTTTTTTTCTCCTTTTTCTTTGCTTTTCTGGTGTGATTTCATCCATAATTGATAACTGACGGAAATCAAACGTAAGCGGAAGGGAGCTGGGAGTTTTACTATCTCTAGGCAAATAAAAGTTATTTCGTGCCGAAATTGAATTGGTTTCCCGGCTTATCGCACCCTTTTTAATCAAACTCGTTAGGGACAGTTGTTTTTGTGTAGTACCCTAGTCGTCCACTTGACACTTCCAGAATTGGTTTTGACGAAGCATCCTGCTTGCTCTCTTTAATAGTCCTAAGAGCATTTGCATTAATCCGCGACGTTTCGTCTCGACGACTTTATGGTGTGCGATGAAGTAAGCTTAATTGTAATTGCACCTCGTCCCATCCAACTGCTTTAATTAAGAAAGTTCAAGGATGATTGCTAAAATCTGATTATAGTTGAAACTAGGAGCGCCAGTTCATTAGAGTAGAGCAATGCTCTTTCGGGATTACTTTAGTCAATATTGGATTGATGAATGCTTTCTAATTTTCAAGCCTGTTTTGCCGTACCTACCTATCTCAAGGCTAAATGTAATTGAGCAATTTCAGTTAAATTTCTGCAGTTGAGTTATACGCTCGTCTGAGTCATGTACAAAATTAATCGGTAGTCCAGTTGGTAGTAAGATTTCAAATGATTATCTAGATATCGATGTGAATCTACATTCGTATGCAGATGAATTAAAATATTTTTCGCGATATTGCCGCGACGCCATAAAAACACCTGTAGTGTGTACTTCGTAGTTGGTGTAATCAAAAAGGGCATGATCTTCATTAAGAAGTCAGTCGGAGTGAAATTTATGTTTAGATACATAGTTTATAAACATTTCTTAATCACTCACTTCACACTCAATTATTGTATTGAATTGTTTATAAACGAGACATACACAGCATAAATATTGTATGTAACTATATAAATTGAATGAATTGAACATATTTCTAAATGAAATTTTATTTTTTAGAGTTGTGATTAAGTTAATAAAAGAACTAAAAACCTAATTAATACACCTCTTCCTCCCAGAAAGTTTAATAAAAAAATTCGCGCTATCTTTAAGTTCGGCCATTTTGAGCCGTGAAGCGTTGTAATACTAAAATTTCAAGATCGAATATCTCGAAATCTAAGCCAGATATCAAAAAAATTTATTTATATTTTTCGTTTTATTTTATCAACAAATTTTATTAAAAAAATTGTTTTCACCCCCTTCCCTTTCGAGTCGGCAAAAATCCTTTTAGGTATTGTCATCACTGGATGACATAGTAGAGTGTCTGGTAAAAATTTGAAGCCAATCAGACAGTTTACTCCAACGCATTCAATTTATTTGATCTCTGATCTCTTAAATCTCCCAGAATTTTCTTAATTGCGTCTCGATATCTGACTGTGCTACAAGGCAGTTAACATTGATTTCTTTTTTGTGGTCGTTGCTATTGCTTACTTTTTTGATTGATTACCTTTCCACCATCAAGTATAATTTTTCCAAAAATATCTGCTCCCAAAATTATATCTACCAGTCCAGGTTTGTCATATGCTGGGTCCTCCAGTGACAGATTTTAGTAAATTAGTCGAAAACCCATGGTGTACTTGTTCTGCTGATAGTACCTTTGTTAGTTTGGCGAGCACTAGTGCAGTTGCATTTAACTTAAAGTTTAATGAAAACCTTGTCAATATTGTAAGGTGTACACTGCTTTTTGCTATCCCTGCTAAAGCTGATCGTAGACCCCCCCCCAATCTTGGAATGAATCTTCTTCTTCTCTTGAGCGATTCAGGGGTTGTGCAGCATCTTCTGTCACAAAGGATGCTTGGGAGCCTTGATCGGTGAGTACTCTTAAAAGTTCTGCATGACCAGATTTTGAAATGACTTTTACCATTGCAGTCGCTAGAAGTGCACTGATTGAGTCACTTTTCGTTATTTGGGACTGATGCGGAACAACACTGTCTTCTACTTTCGCGCTGCTTTGATTATAATTTCTTGATGATGGTACGTCCATCGAGGTAGGTCGTTCTTTAGATTTTGTCTCTGGATCAATATGAAGCATTGTGTTGTGCTTTTGCTGGCAAATCCTACAAAATTTCCAATTTTTGCATATTCGTTCATTATGTCCTGACTTTAAACAATTTTGGCATAGCTGATTCTTTTTGATGTGCCATAACCGATATTGGTTGGGCATTCCAATGAATTGCTTGCAGTTGTTTATGTTATGTTCACCTTTGCATGTAGAACACCTTCGTTTTATTGTTCTGTGAAATCCTTTGATACCCATGTATTCTTTCTTTGAGTTAACAAGATTTTGTGTTCTTGACGGTATATAACTCTTATTCGCTGGTGTTACCCTGGAATGTTCCTTCGTACTGCGCTCGTTAACTAATTCTAAACTCTGGAATCGCATTTCCAGGAATTGAAATATATCTTCCAGTAATTGGACTTCTCTGAGCGGTTTAAAATCTTGCTCATATAATTTTTGTGATTCCTTTTCTAGCTTCTGTGAAATTATATGTACGATAAATGGACCCCAACCTGTCGTATCTATATCAAGATTTTTGATGGCGAGCAAACATTCCTTTGTGTTTAGTTGGGTTGATGCCAATAATCTTGTGTTGTTGTATCGATGGTTGAGCAGCTCCCATGCAGTTTCGTAATTCGCATCCGCCACTTGCAGATGTCACTTAGGTTCGCCTTTGGATGCTGAAGTTTTAGAGCTTTTCCCAAAGCAGTATTGTTATGAATTAGTTGTACATAAAGATTATGGAACGATACCCACTTCAGATAGCTTCCGTTGAAGGTCGGTAGCTCAATTGGCGGCAGTTTTATTTGCTGGAAATCTGCTCGTTTATTTGAGTGTGGTGTTAGTAACACATCGCAACATTCCTGAAGATATATCATCGTGCTTTGATATGCATCCTCAAGATCTTCATAGAAGTGATTTTTGACACATTTCTTTTCTTCTTCCAACACTGAAGCCTTAGTGTATTGTTTTTCTCGATACTGATCAAGCATATTGATTATTCTCAAAAGATTTTCTCCAACTGTCTTTCTTTTTTTTATCGTATGATTTGGGTCTCTGCCTTGTCGTCTGTTGCTTTTCTTGTGTTTACATGATCTTCTTCATTCCATTCCCTCAATGCAACACTTCTCATAAATGATTTTCACTTGCTCGTAATATTTTTTCTCAAAATATCCGGGACATTGGCTTTCAGCAGGTAGAGATTTAATTTCTTCATATCTTCTTTCAAATGCTTCCCAGAGTGATAATAATTTACTCACTTTGTTCTCCAAGTATTTTTTATTTTTTCTTGTATTCGAGTCTTTTTGAAAATTGGCATATATCCGCTCAATTTCCTCACCTACTTGTTTCTGCAATTTTGCTAATTCATCCCTTATTGGAACAGTCGCGGCTTCGCCGGTCATGGTTAGCTCGTCAACGATCAGATGTGCAGATGATTCATTTGGCACGTTTTGGGTTGCACCTAGAATTTCTTCCTTCACCTGGCTTATTTAATTGATTGAAGTTGTTGACTTCTTGCCCTTGAAGAAACCTGAGCGTATTTGGACGGGAGTTCGGGGAATTTGCGTGCTGCAACAACTTTTTATGAGTAATTGATTATCTTGGCACCTTACTGTGGGTCTGGGGATACCAAGAGTATTAAATTAACTTTTATGAACTGTTTTATTTATTCCTTAGCACCTTACTGTGGGTCGGAGGTTACTAAGGTTACTGGTTTAAAATTTTTATGATTTCGAAGGACCAATGTTACTTAATGAATAAAACACTTTGTGAGTAACTCAATTCCTGAGGTGTATTGATTGAGAATATCATTTTTATATACAAATTTTGCTTAAACAAAATAAATTCTGCTTACATTCCTTTTATACTATACATCGATTATTGATTTTTGCTAAACATCTTGCTGACTCTAAAAATTTTCCAATTATTGATTATTACTAAACATTGCTTACAACCACATGTTTGCTGGCTTAAAGAATGTTTTACTTTACTTAATATGTCTCGATAGTATTGCATTCGGCGTGAGGTCAATGCTGGGTTCGTTTACTCTGTGGGGTCATTATCCCACAATATTAAATTTAAAATATTTATCAATCAATCAATCAATATCAATCAATGTACATATATATATATATATATATATATATATATATCAAGATTTACAAATCTTTTATACGTACTAATAAATAGAAACTGGAACTAGAAATTCTTGAATTTTAGGGAAAATATACTAACTAACTAACTAACATTTCATATGTAATCATTAACATTGCAAGAAAGGAAAAAAAAATAGAAAAAAAACAAAAATATAAAAAAAAAACTAATCGATAAAAGCTAAACAATTAAAACTAGAGAATAAAGTTAAAATTATTAAATTATTATATGTATATAAATTGTATTACCAAAAAAAAAACAAAAAACAATATCAGTAAAGTATAAGTCAATTGACTCGCAGATAGGAATCTAAAAGTGTTTACATACTGGTATTTAAGACAATGTTTAGGGAATATGAGCTTTGAGTAACGTCCTAAACGCATTGAAAGAGTGTGCCGACTGAACGAAAGAAGGAAGACCATTCCAAAGACGGGCAACCTGAACAGGGAAAGAACTCTCCATAACAGCTTTACTGAACCTAGGTATTATAATGTTACGGTGAAGTCTAGAAATGGAAACCTGAAAGAATTCTCTGAGATACTCCGGCTCATTACTGTTCAAAATATTATAAAGGAGAATTAGTATTCTATGTTTAAAATAAGAGTTTATAGATAAACCAAGCACTGCAGTTGTATAAGGTGAAACATGATCGAATTTACGCAGACCAAAAATGAAGCGAATACAGTCGTTGAAGGCTACTTCAACTTTTCGGGAACATATACTATCCAGTTTAGGGTAAACTGATTTTCCGTATGTGAAGTAAGGCATAATTACTGTTTTTATCAACTTAAGCTTCATACTAGTACTCAACATACTTGCCGAAAGCCATAGTCTACGTAAACCAGCATACACCCTACTGAGCATTTGATTAATGTAATCACAGCATTTCATGCTGCTATTCAGGACGATTCCCAAATCCGTAACTTTGCTAAATTTAGGCAGGTCAAAGCCATTCAGGGTAACAGGTGGAACATCAATATGATCCAATGCATTACTATAGAAATGCATGCACTGTGACTTTGCAGGATTAAGTGATAGTCCGTTCAGCACAGACCATTCATATATGTTACCTAAATCTATATTAATACGTGCAATGCAGTCCTCAAGCAATCCGATAGGTCTACCCAAATACAGCTGAACATCATCTGCGTACATATGAATCTTGCTACTCTCAACAACCCGCGGAAGATCATCAATAAACAGGCTAAACAGCAATGGGCCAAGTACGGAACCTTGCGGAACACCACACTTTACCGTCAATGAACTCGAAAGAGAGCCACCAACCCTTACCCGCTGATGACGGTCCGAAATAAATGCCCTTATCAGAGAAATTGCAGAGCTGCTGAAATTGTACCTGGTCAAAAGCTTCCAAAGGAGAATTCTGTGATCAACGCTGTCGGAAGCTTTAGAGAAAACAATCAAAGTGATGAAACTGTTCTGGTCCATTGCGGCCCTTATATCAGTTGAGACCTTTAATATTGAAGTTTCACAACTACGAAAAGAACGGAATCCCGACTGCCAAGGGGTCAAGTTGCCAGCCTCTATATGGCCAATTACTTGTCGATACATGAGTTTCTCCAGATCCTTAGACAAAAACGATACAATACTTATGGGCCGAAAATCGGCAGGAGATTCAGCATTAGACTTTTTAAGGACAGGCAGGACAGTAGCAATTTTCCAAGCCTCTGGGAAACTAGACGTAGTCAAGCAAGTGTTCATAATATATCATATGGAGAATATACTTGTCAATTAGAGGTAGCAAAAACTTAATAAATCGTGGTGGTATATAGTCTGGCCCAGTGGCTTCGGATTTCACAGAGAAAATTGCAGTAATCAGCTCATCCCGACTAACGCCGGATTTAACAAGAAGTCAACACTATCAGTTCCATATACTCCAGACTGCTGCAAATTACGCCAAAGAACTTTAGGTTTCAGTCCAACATTCAATTTAGCACTGAAGTAGCGTCTTTTCGCATTTCTAATAGCCAATGTAGCTTTATTACGCACAACTTTATATTGTAATCGAACCTCATTTGTTCTTAAGCGCCTAAAACGTTGGTACAAGTACTCACGTTCGGCTATAAGTGACCGAACTTGTTGCGAGAACCAAGGACAGCCATCCCTCTGGGACCGCCTGAATCTTTTCGGAACATATTTCTCGAACAAGTATTCAATTAGCAACGATAAAATGTTAACTTGCTCATCAACCGAAGTACAATTGAACAATGTCCGCCAAGGAAGTTGCATACATTCCTGAAACAAGGCATCGGTACAGATATTGTTGTAATCACGATAAAAGAAATTTTGTGGAGATTTAGGTTGCCTCACAAAATCATAACTTATGAAAAGAAGATCATGATCCATAGTGCTGATTGGGCTAATCTGGTTTAGAAATAATACTTTGCCTAAATCGGCTACCAAGAACAGGTCAAGAAGAGAGGGATTAATTGTATTAAAAAATGTAGGCTCAGTATTAACCATACCAAGATGAAGCGATTGAAAGAAATGCAGAAATTGGTCAGCTAGAGCGTCATGGCGTAGAATATTCACATTGAAATCCCCACCTACCACCACATCAGTGTAATTCTGTGTGGCAGATGCTAAGCAATTTTCCAATTCCACTGCAGATTCAACTCTAAATAAATATACGGCAGTTAATAAACATTTCTGCATTCCGAAAACTTCAATACCTATGAATTCAAGATCGCCGCCTTTAGAGAAAGATATCGTTTTAGCTTTTAGGTTGTCCTTAATATAAATTGCCACTCCTCCACCACGTCGCGTGCCACGATCATTTCGAAATAGCGTTTAACCTGGAATTGATACATGCGACGAAGGTACATTTGCATTCAACCATGTTTCACATACCAAGATTGCATGGACATCAGTACCAGAGAAAATCTCACGAACTTCATCAATTTTATTTTTAATACTTCTCGCATGTAGTGAACAAATATTAAATCCCTCAGTTCTACCACAAAAAATTTTTAACAAAGTTCTCACCCTGTTCAGACCCGTATAATCATTTACACTCATTATTAAGCCGACCTCCGCCAACACATTCATCCACGCAACGCTCAGCCAACAAGTTTTGATGAAAAACGCAAACAAACACCCATCTACGAGACAATCCAGTACAATAGGAATAAACTAAACTAATAAAATGTAAAGAATTCATTATAACAATGTCAAAATAAGCTGCCAAATTCACAAATTACCAAAAACTAATTAATACAAGGTATACTAAGAACCTTAATTGAAACAATAATTATGACTTGCAAATAATTAAATTATCCAATGGTTCAACAAATATAGTATATATATATATAATAGAATAAAAGAAAGAGAATACATAATACTCATCAGCTCCAAAATAGTATGGTTTAGCCAGGCAATAAGAAAAGCCAACTAGTCACATGCAGCATACAACTCATCAGCACTAGTAATTTTAACTGCATAATTCTCATTTGTTTTTCGTATATACAAAATACTGCTTCTAGTATGGGCAGAAAAGATTTTCCCCAGTCTATGCTGTTTAAGAGCCTCCCGATAAAGAGCAATTATTAGCTTGAGTCAAGCTCTCACTGACATATACCCGGCTGGCAGAAGAGAATCCATCCAGTTGCGACAACTGCAGACCCATATGTTTACGAAAAGCTGTCAAGAATGCTCGCTGCTCAGCTTGACCAGAAAAACGCACGACCACGGGAGAATTATTAGCTAGGGACTTAGGATTTAAGCGAAAAGCATCAATAAATGGCGTTACGGGATGTTTAACTACTGCAGCAATATTCTTAATAATGTTCACGACATTCTCTTCAGTGCTTTTAGGTACACCACGAATGATGACGTCGCTTAACTTCTGTACTCGCTGTATGTCCGCAGTTTGCTTAAGTACTGATCTCTGATTATTTTTTAACTCCAATATAGCATTTTCACATTTGCTTAAAAGGTCATTTGTGCAGCGTATGAACTACTCAATTTTGTTGATGATTCGCTCTTCAAACTGGCGAAGGAGATCACCCATTCTGTCAACAAGAAATGTTTCCAGATGATCCATGCCTTTCTCAAAAATAGACAACGGGGATTGTAAAGCAGATTCAGTGAGAGCTTTTGGCTGTTTGCCAGCTGCATTTCGGGTTAACATCGGTGTTGTATTATCCATGGTAGGACTGTTAGGCAATTTGTCTTTCTCTTGCCTCTTGTTAGACGATTTTTCTCTTTGGTTATTCATAAAGAGAAAAATAACGGAGTACACAACCACAAATAAATCGATGTGATGCAGAACTTGAAGTCAGGTTGATATAGAGCCAAGTTTTAATTAAATATCGAATTCAGGAATCACCATATGAATTCACTGCACACCACTTGTTCCAACGAAATGTTATTTGCATAAGGATGTTAAAAATTGATGGAAAAAACATCGGACACTGTTGTAAAAATTGAAAAAATGCGGGAGCCGATAACAAACACGTCTAACCTCTAGCCATAACACGTCATAATGCCATCAACAATTATTAAAAAAATTGTTATTATTCAAGTACTAAAATCAAATTTTATAAGATCAGCAGGACATTTGCAAAAAAACCTGAAAAATTTATATTAATATAAGCTTGTTTTATGTCAATCCACCTGATTTTTTTAATTTCAGTTTAAATTTGTGGTCTATGAATTCGCAATCTTGCAATCATGAGCATTCTTAGGTTTTATGAAAATTATTAAAAGCTAAGTTATTCCAAAAAAGTTAACATTTAAATTGCCACATATATATATATATATATATATATATATATATATATATTTATATATATATACATATATATATATATTGGAACGTAAAAGGGGCTCTTCTGGCGCGACGGATTAATTAAGACACTTATTTGCAATCACAAATGTTCACAAATTTTATTCATTTTACTGGTTAATTCGATGCACAATTTTCTTGACAATATTTCTTCACAATATACCGTTTCACTTCACTTATTAAAACTTATTACTTCACGGGTTAAAATACAACTGACTATTCGCAGTATCACATTAAAATACTTCGCAGTCTAAATCACGACTAAACTAACCAGGCTTCGAGTCGTCCTTGACTTTCCCCGTTTGACATTTCCTTCTCTTGAATTCTGGCCACTTGCGGCATGCGATAGACCGAGCTGTTTACCATACAAATCCGATCACAATTCTTTGACTAATATAACTTAACCGTTCTTTTCAGGAAATTACTACATACATAGTACAATGATCTAATCCAGAATTATAGAGAGCTTATTAAATCGTATTCAACTTCAATAATAATTCTCTTACTTCATGAGAATACAAGTTATATATTTATTTAGGTGCGTCGAAGACTGAATCTTACAAATCAATTACGAAATATTATTTTTAATAAAATATAACAAAATAAAAACAACAAAGCAAACAATATAAAATGAATACTGTAACTAAGAATTTAGTCTGAGCTGATCCTTGAGCTTATCTCTCGAAAGATTAATGTCAATAATATCAAGATTGTTATAAAATAAACCAGACAGTGAGGAAACAGGGCCACTAACACCATAGTTAGTCCGGTGGTAAGGTACGTGGAGCAAATTATGATTCCTTAATCAGCGTGGGTAGATATGTTGATGGCGCTCAAAAGCGAAGAACTGATAGTTCCCATCAAGCGGTTGAAAGCAAACGCAATTCCGGTATTGTTACGTCTCCCCTCAAGAGTATCCAGTGATAAAAGTTAAAGTCTGCCAATATAAGGAGGTAGGTGAAACGAATGACTCTACGTTGAACAGTCTCAATGCCGTTAACGAGAGTGAAGTATTAAGGTGACCAGAACGGGCAAGCGTATGCAAGAATGCGTATAACCAAGGTGCAATAGAGAAGTTTTTGATGCATTCGTTGTTGAATTCCTTGGACCATCTCTTCACAAAGCCCAAAGTTGCATTAGCCCTATTCGTGATAGAATCGATATGATCAGAGAAAGAAATGTGATAATTAAGGACAACACCTAAGTTTTGGTTTTTGTCAAGTTTAGATAATAAGCACTCATGAAGGGAGGAGTATTTTTCGGCTCTATTTAGCCTCTTTTGTTTCCATATTAGCTCCAAAATTAGCAGAAAAAGAAACCTCTCCTTTTTAGCTACAAAATTGACACACATGGAAGCGTGCTCTTTAGCTCCTAATTAGCAGGCCTATTTCAGGTTTCGTCGCGCGTCATCCATCCCGAATATGACAAAGCTGATATTTGATAATCTGAAACGAGCTGAAATTGGTATTGTGGTTGAAAGAGTACCATCTTACTTCAATGCCTCCAAATATGGCTTCATTCAGATTGTTAAATACCATTTGCTTCGTGTTCGGAATTGCTACGACGGATTTAAAAATAAAAACTATTTCTAAAAAGAATAGAATACCTAGAGGTAAACGAACGAACAAAATGAACCGAAACCGAAAAATCAAACTAGAACATGATTGTCTGAGTATTCCCAGAGGGTAGATGTAGCACCGGGCGAAGTTACTCCTTCGGGAACCATTTATCCTAATTAAATGTCCTCTCCACAAAGCCGTTCGCCACTTTTCTAGAACTCCGGGATCACTCATCCAAACGTTTTCAAAACGAGCGCACAAAAATTTCGAATCGATTTGAGTCCCGCGGGACCAGTCTGCAGAGTTATTGACTGCAAACTCCTCCTATCATCCTCCCATTTTTACGATTCCTTTAATTGTGTTATGTGGGGGTGTATTAGCGTGTTTCCAGAAGCATCAATGATAACTCTAAGAACTGTAAGTTGTCCTGTATCGGCCGTTACACCTCGAGCATTACTGAGCACCGAATCTAATAACTCAGGGCTTAACCTGATCGGAATCGCTGCGGATTCCCCGTCCCCAAGTACATTCCATCGCAAGTGAAATGTTGCGGATATGGTGGACGGATCGAGAGCAGATAGTAGTTCTCCCTGCGCCACTACTTCCCACATAGCTTACCTACAGCTACGAAATTAAGTTATCACTCGCTGGAATGCCCGTACCTAAAGAACACGGTTGGCAGAGCGTGCTTTTCAGTGACATCGTCCCCCCCCCCAAAGGCGTCAACGACCCACGCCTGCAGAAGTTTCACGTTCGATTTTTTTTTATATGGCACAGGCCAGAAAGAAGGCCAAGTACAATGAGGTGTCGAGGTGTGAGCGCCCCTTTAATAAGGTCTCGGGAATCCTTGAGGATCTCGACCTGGACAGGACTCTTCATCATTAGAGTCGTACAGTCTTTGTGTGTGTTCTTGCAGTTTCTTGAATGTGTAGGATAACATCGATCAATGCAGGGGGCTTGAGTGCACCCACTGGATTACACAGTATTTTCGAAGACATAAAACAATGGAACGCGGACATTGCAATTATACAGAAAAAAAATTTTACACAAGCCACATTTACACGTCTAGAACAAAATTCAAATCTACACAAGGGTTTCAAAGTTTTTGCCACAGAAACACCCCGTAGAGGTTCCGGTGTGGCAATTGCTGTGTCCCACAGCTTTACACTGATGTCTCCTGTATACACAGAAATATAACCAGGTTTCGCGTCTTCCTTGGATTTCGTCTTAGGGGACAAAACGCTAAGGATAGTAAACGTGTACCTGCCGCATGACCAGGATACTGCAAGACAGGTGTTGGACTCAATACTGTCGCATATTACGAACTTCGGTGGTGAGGTTATCCTTTTTGGTGACTTCAACTGCACACTAGATTCTTTAATCGATCGTCATTGAAAATAAAAATTTAAGGGGCTTTTATTTATCTATTTGTTTTATGGCTATAAATATTGAATAATTAATATTATATAATATTTATATTTAAATTAAATTAAATTATTAAATTCAACTCGGTGAACGCCGCGCGATTGTCGAGCCTAGTCAGACATAGCAGCCTTGTGGATGTCTACCGTTGGCTTAATCCAACGAATAGTTCATACACAAGGGTTTCCCGAAATGTCCAGAGTAGCTTTTCGGGTTCGAGGATAGACAGACTTCGTCTCGTCTAGCCTTCTTAACATTTTCGTTAGTGTCACTCATGAAGTGTGTTCATTAAGTGATCACCTTCTTGTTGTGGCGACTAGCACTTTGTTCGAAAAGCGAACTGCTTACTGAATTTTCAACAATAACTTGTTGAACTCGGAGCAGTTCATCGAAGAATTCATTCAGTTTTGGCACCAATGGCGTGATAACAAGAATATTTATTCAAACCTTAGTCATTGGTGGGATGTTGAAAATCTTCAGATACGCTCATTTATCGAGACGAGATTCAATCGGAGCAGATATCACGCATCGAATTTGACGGCCGAAGTCACCTGGATTGGTACGCTTCTGCCCGCGCAACCAGAGTTACTCGCACAATACGAGAGACGTAAAGAACGACTGACAGCAAAAAACTATTAGTATAGCTTGGAGTTTGTGCTCCGAAACCAGTCGCGCTGGTTGCGAGAGGGCGAGTCTCCCACCGACTACTTTTTCCAGACAACTCGACGCCGTACCGCTTCTTGTGAAGTGGAGTCGATTCTTGCCGAATCGGGCCAGATCCTATACGGAGAGGAACTTGCGAATAATATTCGCAATTACTACACGCGGCTTTATGCTGCATCGACGTTGCCAACATTCTCGTCCAACGATGAATTCTTTCATATTTCTCTGATGAAAGTACAGAATTCCTGGACAGAACGCTTACTCTCCATGATATGCTTACCGCAACGAAGGATCTTCGACGTCATACTTCTCCTGTGTATGATGGTCTAACTCCAGAATTTTTTGTTTTAGGAATCTTTTGATTCCGGACCTTTTGGATGTCTCTAATTCTGCAGTGGTTAGACATACCGAATTTCCGTCAAGTTGGCCGAGATCTGTTATGCGTCCAATACCTAAGAAGGGGGATCTTTAGAGGATGGGAAACTGGAGGCCAGTTACTCCGTGTAATGTCGACTACAAAATAGTTTGCAAAACACTGGGAACTCAATTTCGCTCAGTGAGTGCCTAAGTAATATACCCGTCACAGTCCTACTGCATTCCAGGTCGTTGTATCTAAGACAACATTGCCGTAGCAAAGCAACTTTTCGCCTACCATGAAAAATTTGGTTCGCAAATTGCCATGATCTCTTTGGATCAAGAAAAGGCGTTTGATAGCGTCTCGCATGAGTATCTACTGAGAGTGCTCGATAAATTTGGGCTTCCGTCCAGATGGGTTGAGATCATCAGTGGTCTGTATAGAGATTCAGTGATTCTCATAAATCATTATGGGCATATATTGTCTCCTAATCTGTTTCGTCGGGGTATCAGGCAGGGATGCCCGTTGTCAGGAATGCTTTATGACTTTTCACTGAAGCCGCTGTTAGTAAATCTTCGTCAATCGTTGAGACAATATTCAATTCACTTACCATACGCTACTATAAGGCCGCTTATTCTAGCGTATGCTGACGACCTGTCTATATTTGTAACGAAAGATGATGCATTTCCAGTCGCTCGTAGGGTTTTCGAACAATATGAGCGATTAGCGGGCGCTGGGGTTAACCTAAGCAAAAGCCAAGGCCTATGATGTGGGAGGTGGCAGAATCGTTCAGATTCTCCCCTCGGCATACAATAAGCGAATACTTGCCCGAAATATTTAGGTGTTTATGTGGGGCTCGATGGTAAAACATCTAACAGCCGCATGGCTCTGAAGAAACTCTCTGGAGCTGTGAATTCGTGGCGGACCAGACTGCAACTACTTTCGCTGAAAGGACGTGGAGTCGTTGTCAATTATTTGATTACCTCGTCCATCGTGCACCTGTTAAAATCTGAGCGCTTCGAAGAAGCTTCGTGAAACTTTTACAGACGAAGGTCGTTGACGCCTTCTGGGGGGGGGGGAGGGGGGAGGGGGTTTGGGGTGGAAGAGTCGCTGAAAGCACGCTCTGCCGACCAGTAGCGCAGGGTGGTTTGAGTCTTACAGACATGGTCGTGAAATTTCGTTGTCAATAGGTACGGGCATACGGGCATTCCAACGAGTATTCTGTCAAAGAGATAACTTAGTTTCGCAGCTGTGGGTAAGTTCTTATGGGGGGTAGCGGCGCAGGAGAGCACTACTATCTGCTCTCGGTCCCTCCACCATATCCGCATGACTGGTCCCAGGTTATGATCTGGGGCAGAATAAGACCAACATTTCATTTGCGATGGAATGAACTTGGGTACAGGGAATTCTCCGCAATTCCGATCAGGTTGAACCCTGATTAGATTTGGCGTTCAGTAATGCTCGAGGTATAACGGTCGTTACAGAACAACTCACAGTTCTTGGAGACATCATTGATGCTTCTGGGAACACACTTATACCCCCCCACACAACAAAATTAAACGAATTGGTGGATACAGCACGAGAGCGTTTAAGTCGTCTCTCTACTAGAAAACCTAGCACTGAGGTGATAAACGCTTTCGTTATTAATCGACTGCCGCATACGACATTCAGTACACTCACTTCACGTAGGCTGCGCGAGCTCTTCGTAGGAGTAAATCCTACGGATACCTTAGGGGTTAATAGATGACGCGCACATCTTGAGGTAGACTTGGGAGTAATGGGGACCATAACTAGCAGAGTCATCTATAGTTATCCGTTCAATTACAGAGACTCTGATGTGGCATTCAAACTGCTCCATCGCAGCCTCGTGCATCCAAACCAGCTGTCGCATATCGATCGACGAATTCAAAGAGCCTGCGCCGTTTGTGATGGTGAAGGAGCCCTGTTCTACAGATACTTCACATGCCCGACCTTGTGCGACATTAATAATCTTGTTCGCGATATGTGCCAGTATATCTGCTGGACATTCAGCATTACAAGAAAGTCGTTTTTACTGGGGCCAAGGACATGTAACCAGGTGAATTTGATAAGCTTTATTCTAACACTTGCTAACTCAACACTTCATCTATACTGCATGCGGATCGAGCCTGGGCAACAGCCCACACACAGTTTCACACACATGCACTAAAGAACCACTTCATTGCCAGATTGAAGAGGCGATTACGTCTAAAGTTCATGTCAGCGAAGGCCGACACATTCAACTGCACCTAGCAACCTCTATCGTCGGTGCGGAACGGAAGCCTCGTCTTTCACTGTGAATAACAGGCTCGCTGCAAGTGCTGCGGGATGTTCAAATCTCACGTTGGAATCGTAGAACTGGGAGGATGATGGGAGCAGTTTGCAGACGTCAATGACTCTGCAGACTGGTCCCGCGGGACTCTAATCGGTTCGAAATTGTTTTGCGTTCGTTTAGAACATGTTTGAATGAGTGCTCCTGGAGGACTAGAAAAGTGGCGAACGGCTCTACGGAGAGGGCATTTGTGGTTCCCGAAGTAGGAACTTCGCCTGGTGCTCCATCTACCCTCTGGGAATACTCAAACAATCACGTTCTTGTTTAAGTTTCTTCACGGTTTCGGTTATTTTTGTTTAGTGCTAGGATTAGTTTCGGAATTTTTGAAAAATTTTTTTGAATTTTTCTTAGAACTGGCGCTCGCTTATAGGCATTTTAAAAGTTCTTGTATTTTCTTTTTTACAGGTTTTTTTTACTATTTTTTGCCTTCAAGTTTTAGAGTAGTTTTTAAGAAACATTTTTAGAGTAACGTACCGTGTAATTTCTTATGTTCTTTTTGATCGTTAAATATTGTGTCTTTTTGTTTCGAATATTGTACATTTTTTGGGGTAGCTAGAGTTTTGTAGGATTTTTTGTTTATAACGATTGTGCCAAATAAAGTGCCATTATACATAAAAAAACAAAAAAACAAATTATTAGTTTTAGAGCCCTTTTTATTTAACCTATTTACAGTAACGTAGTATATTGAGTCATTTTTGTTATGTTCTTTTTGATACTGTGTCTTTAATGTTTATGTGATTTTTAGGGTAGCTAGTTTTTGTAGGATTTGTACGCTTTATAACGATTGTGCCAAATAAATAGCCATATATATATAACAAAAAAAATTATTATTATGACCTGCATTTTACCTTTCATCATGTAAATAAAAGACATTGAATTCATTTGAATTACAACGGACTTTCATTTAATAACCAAACAAAACTCAAACTGTACACGACGCGGCCAATATTATCGATCTCAATGAATTGGAGTTGGAAGGTTGATTAGGATTAATAATGGCTTATGAAGAGTTCCAATCAAGTCAATTTTAGGTGACAGGCAGTTCATGGGTCATCTAGAATAATATAAATTCTGATCGATGAATAATCAATATTTACTTTCTTCATTCAAGTGATTCTATTCTTCTATTTCAAAATATGGCTTTCATCGCATTTTGTCGAGCTGACTTTTTTGTGTGTACCCCAGTCGCGACTAGCCAACAACTGAGAAAACCTGAAACTTTCAACCCTTGAAAAATACAGACTTAGGCAGTTAAGGTCCACGGAAACTGTACCTAGTGAGGATTTAGATAATTTGCTGATAATAAATAAATAAATAAATAATACTTTATTAAAAAAACACATTTGAGCTATAAAGCTCTTTTACATGCGCAAACTCTAAAGAAAATTCTACTGGAAACAATTAAAATCAAAAAAAGTAACAAAGCAAATTAAGCATTAATGAAAGCTGATGAAAGTAAGATTAAAACATATTACCGAAAAAGAGAATCATAGTATAGAAAGTGACCATAAGTTTAGAGAATAAACTACAAAGAAAATTATGAGAAGTATAAGGTCAAAACAAAAAACAAAAAAGAAAGAAAGGAAAAAGCAGATCCTGCATGCATATAAGAGAAGGAGACTATCTATGTGAAGAGCAGAAATATAATAAAGTCTTTAACTTGAAACTTCCGAGGCACCGAAGGGTGCGGACACCCAAAGGAAGAGAATTCCAAGTTCTGACACCATGAATAAAGAAAGTGCGTGAACCGAGTAATGTGCGAAACCTTGGTACCAAAAGATACCGTGTACGGCGTGAGGACAAAGACATAGTACTGTCCTTAAGATAACCAGGAGTCAAATCATTTATAATTTTAAACATCATGACGCATAGCCGATATCTGAGGTAATCATCGAATGAGCATCCAAAGATTTGCCTGGAAATTTCCGAAATATGATCATACCTACGCAGACCAAAGATGTACCTAGAGCAAGAATTAAACGCAACGTTCAGCTTTCTGCGACTCCGGGAATCCACATTACAAAAAACAACATCTCCATAAGTTAATATAGGAATAAGCAGAGCTTTAACTAACCTTAAACGAAGGTGTCGCGGTGTGCAGTCAGCATGGCGCCATAGACATCGTAAACCCCGGTAAACTTTTGAAACCTGGGCATCAATATGCTGATGCCAAGTAAGCTTAGCGTCAATAGTCATGCCCAAACTTCTAACAGTTTCCAAATAGTTGATACGCATATTATTCAGATACAGTGGGGGGATCGTAGAAGATAAATCAATCGTTCGATTATGCAAAACAATGCTCTGGGTCTTGACTGGATTTAGTGATAGCTTATTGTTAAGAGCCCAAGAGCTGATTCGCTTTAAATCCTCGTTAAAATCAGCTATACAGGATGGTATATCATTTAAAGGAGAGGAGTGGAACAGTTGCACGTCATCTGCATAGAGCAATACAGTACAATACTTGGGAATTGTCACAAGATCATTAATATACATGATAAATAGTATGGGACCAAGTATTGATCCTTGAGGAACTCCTGAGTGTACTCCTAGCATCCTAGAACAGTTAGAGCCAGCGACCGTAACCTGACTTCGCTCAGTAAGGTATGAGTGCAAAAATGTAGCAGCAGAACTGGAGAAGTTAAATTGCGCTTCTAATTTTTTACGCAGAATAGTGTAATCAACAGAGTCAAATGCTTTTGAAAAATCCAGTAAACATAAGATAGTAGGCTGACCCAACTCAATGTTACACCTAATCCTCTCAATAAGATATAGAAGAGTTGTGACAGTACTATGCTTCGACCTGAATCCATTCTGAAGTCTGGAAATCAAATCATAACGATCAAGATATGATCTAATTTGATCAAAGAGCAAACGTTCCAGTATCTTTGAGAGAACTGAGAGAATACTTATGGGCCTAAAGTCCTGGGGCCCCCTAACTTTATCACTCTTCTTAATAGGATGAATCATAGCAATTTTCCAAATCGAAGGAAATGAAGAAGTGGTGATAGCCGAGTTAAAGATATGTTGAATTGGCTTAATTATGAAGGGGAGAATTAATTTCAAAAAGCGCAGATCGATACCGTCAAACCCAGTAGCATTAGACTTAAGTGATTTAAAAGCAAAAATTATTTCATTACTTGAGACATTTCGAAATGAAAACTGGGATTGAGTGTCTGTTGAGATTGACGTGATACTTTGATCTCTTGGGGGATAGTTTGGGATACTATTGACAAAATAGGTATTTAGTTCATTAACGTCAATATATATGATAATGAAGATAACACCTTGGAACTTACCTTGCAATGCCTGTAAAAATTGTTCCCAATGTTCCCATATTTCAGTACGATAACACATGCCTATAATATATTCTTGATAGCAGACCATTTTAAATTTGATGTATCCGCTCTTCAGAACGTAGGAATTTGTTTATGTTTTGTTCTTTGCTTCTGCTGCGGAACGTCTAAAATTGCGATCACTCAGGGGTGGTTGCATGAGGCCAGGAGGGTCTTTAAAATTTTCTGTACTTATTGATTAGGAAAAATTTACTGAAATACTTAAAATACTTAAAAAAAAACCTAAAATATATATGACCGTATTTTTTAATTGCATAATATTTCATATATTATGTACATCCATTTGTTGATAGTTTACTTTGTATAGCTTCTTTTTTTTATGAAATTAGATAAGCCCCCCACTGTAGTGTATATCCCATTAGAGCAATATGTCTTAAAGCAATTAACGACACAAAATTATTCAAGAAACAAATCTCCAAGCAAGCAAGCTCATTTCATAATAACAAGCTTATTCAAGAACTAAATCAAAGAAAAGTTTCATATATGTGTATGTATCTTACACAACTTTCTTTACCGCAATTGTGCCAGATGGTTCACTCATAATAAAGATTAAAAATAAACAAAGCGTGCCGTGATTAATTCTTTTACCTTTTAGGTAAAAGCATTAATCACGGCTCGCGATAATTGTCTGACGTGAGTCCTTGATGGTTTGTTAAAATTTTTCAGTGTGAACTCATTCAACTCTTGTTATTTTTCTTAAGCCGATAAGTAATAATCATCCTTAATCATAATCGACTTGCAATGCTTTGGATTTTGTAATTTATTCCTGTAAATTATTTCCTGTATTGATTTTGACATTGTAAATTGTACATAGATGATTCTAAGCAAGTAATTCTTAGGACAGAGAACGAGCAGTGTTATTACATCCAGTTAGGATATTTATCGGCAGTATTGCCTATCATACTATTCCCTATTCCGTCGAATGAACAAAAAGGAGGTCTTATCGTTACAGGTGTACTCATAAAGACTCTAAAGTGATAATCGTTATTAATCAGGGTGAGCAGCATTATTGCTTCAAAACTGAAACATTACACAACTTTAAATTATTAATTGTCACTTTATCCTTTTAAAAGCAGGACCTTTTAAGTTATTACTCATAGCGATTTCTGAACAGGTGCAACTGATGCGCCTCTGTTACGCATGCAGTAAGCAGTATATTGCAGGGTTTCTGATTGCAACGAACGAGGTGTGATGCCTCTGTTGTCCAACTGGTGACATTGTAACTTTGAGATTCGACGTACTCGTGTAATTCTTCTTTTGTTTGAATGGTGCTGTTTTGGATTCTGATAAAATTACATTGGAAATCTGTTGCTACAATAAAAACGGCACTAGTCAAATGGTAAAATGAACGAAATCTCCTAAAACTTACAGTTAATCTTCAAATAAAAGCGATTCTTGCAATAAGCATTATTGTATGCCATATAATTGGAGCAATAAGAGTAACAATTATGGTGTGTAGTACACATTCAGATCCATTTATTTAGGACTAAATTTAATATGTAACTTTTACTTTGTGCTTACTTGTGTAACTTGTAATACATGAACGCATTATTGTACTGTATTGTATTGCTATGAGTTAATAGTAACTCTTGGGCTTTTAAGGGCATGTTCAGCTAAGGTTAGGCATGCTAAAATTTTGTTTATATCATTTGAAGTTGAATTTGTTAACGCGAAACATGTTCTCTATGCGTTTTCGAATAAAGGCTTTGATGTGGCTAAAACAAGAAATCGTTTCGTGAGCTTTCTACAAGACAACGTGAATTAAATATGACTTTTTCTTTCTTGTTGCATACAATTTATGCTTGATGGTGCTCTTCGTTTGGTTGGTTTTGGGCTGTCTAACCACAATCACCAACCACCCATTATGAACACAATTTCGGGGAGAAAACTCTACTTTACCATAAAAGGATATGCCTTTCATGTGGATGTGGCCACAGCGTATAAAATAATAACAGAAACATTTACGGAACAAGAAATATGTGAGCTAACCGAAATTCAACTATTTCCACGCCAAAAGATGGTGAGCATCGTACAAAAAGGTTCACCACTGAGGAAAATGATTACTTACGGGTAAGTCCTATTCAAGTTTGTATGGAAGTGTGCAGTTGCGGGCTTTACGTTTGGGAATTGCATCCTTAACGTATTTGCCAGTAGATACATTCCTGCATGCGAGCCATTTGTTATAATATAGTCGTACCATAGGTACGTGTTCAAATGTTGGTTGAACTAGCAGAAATATACGATTTATGGTTGCATGCCTTCATGATTTTCCTTTCCCTCAGCACTTTCAGAAAACATTAGCACCAGCCCATTGGGAAAATCTTAGACAGCACTCATGCAATCTCTCTGTACACTTTTCCGCACACCTTCTACAGGGAGTTCCAATTCCAATTTAGGATTTCTGTGCTCTATTTGTAGGATACGACGTACTACTGAGACTGGTTTAATGGATCGGCAGAGAAAAGTTTGGCATTCCCAGAAACCACGTTGTGTTAAGCAAATTCAGCCAAATGATTTAAGAGTAAGTATGGAAGTGGATTTGAAACTTAGTCTTCCTTCATGTGAACACAGCTGCAATTGCCCTTTAGTTACATGAATGTATCTTGCGCTCATCTTTAAGTAGAGTTAAAAATGAAAGATGGTCTTTATATGCTTAGTTGGTTGTTCTGCGGTTATCATGAAAAAAAAAAGAAGAAAACTTCCTTTATTTCAGGTCGACATGCAGACATTTACGTCAGCAGTTTTTATACTTATCTTCGGGGTTGCTGCCAGTTTAGCTATTTTGGCTCTCGAGGTTATGCACGATTTATGGATAAAGTCAAGCATGAGCATAACCAGGACCAGAAATAACTGAAATATCAAATCGTATAAGGGATCCTCGACAAGAAGATTCGGAGGGATGCAACTCTCAGTGTATACTTTGGATTCGTCAACTGGGATTACGTTTTATGAATACTTAAAAATGAAAATTTCTGCACCACAGCAAAATTATTCTTCTTTTATAGCTTTTCCGTAGCTCTGGTAGAAAATGCATGTATCTGGGAGAAAGGATAAGACCGATTCTTGGAAAACGTTATGTTATGTATTTTTGAGTTTTACGTGATATAATTGAAAATTGATGTGTCTTTAAGTAGTGCCGCCCTGCATGTTCACTTGTCTGCTTAAAATTGTTAACTACGGCATTGAGTAAATTCCAATATTAAAGCTGACGACAACTTTAGCTTCGCCTGAAGCAGTCTCTGTTGTAGATTTCTGTTAAAAATTCAAAATAAAAGTTTAACTTGTGCAAGTAAAGAGGAGTTTCAGTTCTTACGTAGTTCCTGCATTATTTTTTGGCGAGCTCTACCATTTAACGTCGGAACAAATGTTTGGCGCATTTGAATACATGTGCCCTTAAAAATGAAAGCAATAAACCTTTTTCAGCGTTTATTTTTAATATGAAAAATTAAATAAGACACAAATACAAAGATAAAACAGCATACATTCAAAATTACTAAAAAATTCTTTTCGAAATTTATTTCTAGCAAAAAAATCTAACATTATGTAGAAATTCAAACTTCATAGTTTAGAATTTTCAATAGTATATTAATAAAACTTATTAATCGGGTTTGAATTATTCGGTATTTCAGAAACGATTTGATTATTTTTTATTTTGAAAGAGATCTTTCTGCTGATGCTGTGAGGACGGGTAATGTCAAGAATAATAAAATTGAAACATAGATATCAGGAAAACTTGCTTATGTGGTGCTATTGGAAATGATAAGCTTTTGATTTGATTAATATATGCTAATCAAAGTATAAAAACTTGTTTTTGCAAATCCATAACATGTCGCTGTATAGGTCTTCTTCATGTATTTCTTGTAATAACTGTAAACCTTGAACAATATCGGCGTTAGAGTATTTAATTTAAAATATAAGACATAATTATGAATAAAGTGATAACACTCCGGAAGCTGTTACAACGTATATCGAGTTTGTCATATAGAATTAACCCTTCTAACTCAGAAGGCGCACTTCACAGGCAGAAACCTGGAACCAATTGACCTATTCACCAGAATATAACATATATTGAGGTGAATGAGGCTCCCACAACCCATGCAAAGAAAAATATTAGTAAACAAAAAACAAAACCCGTCCAAAAAAAACAATCAGGGGTGCATTGATAACAGAGATCGCTTAAGCAAATCCTTAGCAAGAGCCAGGTCAAAAATAGGACACATATTCACGGCTCTACACATGCGATTAATAGGCTCATGCATACCATAGTTAGATCAGGAATGAACAACATGTAGTAAAGGCAATCTCCTTAACCTATACGGAGTATGCCTATAACTAACTAAACTTGCAGAAGAGCGAGAATCTATATTCGAGTTCAAAAGCTGGTGAATAAATACTAGGTCAGCAACTCTACTTCGTTCCTCCAACGAGTGCATATTAAGATATCGGATGCGATCCTCATAAGGAGGAAGCCTTAATTGATCATTCCACGGGAGGTCCCTTAGTGTGAACCTAACAAAGTTCCGCTGCACCGATTCAATGCATCTAGAATGAACAGCATAGCAAGGAGACCAAACCTGAGATGCATATTCGAGAATTGGTCTAACTAAAGAAAAAAATAAGTGAATGAGGGTCTGTCGATCAGAAAACTCCCTTGACCATCGCTTAACAAAACCCAGGACAGAATTACTCCGAGAAACGATATGGTTTATGTGCAGAATGAAATCGAGTTTTCTGTCTAGCTTTACACCGAGGTCAGTAACGGACTCCACACGACGGACATTAGTTTCCGCAAAGGTATAATCAAAGACGAGCTGATTGATGTTCCTAGAAAATGACACAACTTCACATTTATCCAGGTTAAGTTGCAGTCCATTTGAGGCACACCAACCCCTGAAGGTATTCAAATCATCCTGAATGCAGGAAGAATCATAACTGTTTCGGACGCATGAGAAAATCTTCATATCGTCTGCGTAGATTAAAACTTTGGAGTGCTTAATCAGAGGGACAATGTCGTCGATGGCTAGGATAAACAGCAACGGCCCCAGATGGCTTCCCTGCGGCACACCAGATGAAGCCCTAACGACTCTAGATAAATTATTACGGAAAGAGACACGGTAAGTCCTATTTTTTAAGTAAGAGTAGATCCAATCGAGCAACAAAGGCGGAAAACCCAACCTTTCAAGCTTAAGCGTAATCACGGAGTGAGGGAGCTTATCAAATGCCTTGCTGAAGTCGGTGTAGACACAATCAGTCTGGAGACCTTGTTGGAAGGCAGAGATAATGTGGGATGTAAATTCAAGCAGGTTAGTTGTCGTCGATCTACCAGGCAGAAAGCCATGTTGATTAGATGAGATTAACCCTTTACATTGCCCAACAAGCTGTGAATATATAACAGATTCGAACAACTTGGGTATGCAGGAAAGCTTCGCGCTTGGCCTATACTTTGTTATGAAGTTTTTATGCCCCTTTTTATAAACAGGGATTATAAAGGAGCTCTTCCATAACGTAGGAAAACTACCAGCCTGAAGAGATTTATTGAGGATGAGTTCCAATGGAGTGAGTAAGGCATCAGAACAGGATCTCAAGAATGCGGGTGGAACACCATCAGGACCAAAGGAAAAGTCCAGTTTAAGCTCCTTCATACCATTCAAGATAATATCACGAGATATAATGGGCAAACCAATGGAGGTAGCGGGACGGTTTTGGATATGGCCAAAATCATCCAGGGAAGGCACAAATTTGCCTGGTGAAAAGGCGCCCTCAAAAAACAATGCAAAGTAATCGGAAATATCGGGCGCGCTACAACTAGAGGATCCATTATACCACATTGTATATGGATAATTATCAGTTTTCTTCTTCAAGTTTACAAATTTAAAAAAGGTACGAGGATCATTATGCAAGTTACTGCGAATATCATCAAGGTATTCCCTGTATAAGGATGAAGATAACGCTAAAAAGCAGTCATGACAATATACGAATTCAGAATAAGCTGACGTGCTACCACAACGTAAATAGGTTTTCCATAATTTATTTATTTTATTCTTAAGACTCCGTAGCTCCCTTGTATACCACGGGGGAGAATGGCAGGATGATCTCCACCGCTTAAGTGGTACACAGGAATTAAACAGATCATAAATCTTATCATAAAATACAGAAACACAATCGTCGACATCACAATCATAAAAAAGTGATGGGAAATCGATTGAGAGGATCCTATTTGAAAGATCAGAGAAGTCCGCCCTTTTAAAATCAAGAACATACTGATCTACGTTGGGCTCAACAATATTAGAACCATCGTATTAAAAATAGATGGAAATGGGCGGGTGTAAACTGTCGATAGCGGATAATTTGCAAGAAGTTGGCTCAATTATAGTATTACTCGAATCGGAAGAAAAAAAAAGATCTAACTGCCTTCCCATAGAGTTCTTTACATCACTCATTTGGTGTAAACCAGAGGAGGAGATGGCGTCAAGAAAATGGGAGTCTTTAGCAGCAAGACAGTTTGAAGGAAGGTAGTCATCGTCATCAGCGTTGAATACCCATTGAACGTTGGGTAAGTTAAAGTCACCAAGAAGGATAATTTCGTCCTCAGGGTTTGTCATATTATTAATAAAATCTAAACTAACAATTAAAATATCGTAAAGACTTCGACCATTTGCATCAGCATAGTTTGTCAAGTTTGGGGGGATATAACAACATAGCAGGAAAATATGCATCTTCCCCAGAGATATCTTAAGAGCTAAGAGCTCGATTGAGAGTGTGTCGGAATAAGCAGGTATATCAACAACGCCGCAATCCAAATGCGATTTACATGCAACCAGCACACCGCCACCACGAGCCATAGAGTCACAGAATCTATCCTTACGAAAAATCTGATAGGACTCCTTAAGAATTTCAGCATCGTTAAAACCATTATGAAGCCAGGTCTCGGTCAGAGCGATGACGTCGTAACAACAAGCAAGAGAAGCCTGAAATAACTGGCTTGTTCTTGTTCTCAATCCCCTTACATTTTGGTAGTAAAGGGATAGCGTACTTAGTTTTTTTGGTTGTTAGAAGAGGTTCTGTTTTGAGTGCTTCCCGCGACCCTACGACGGGGCACAAACTCGTGTGCAATGATATTTCTGGGCCAGAAATCGGGGGCAGACATAATCTCAAAAAGCTCTGGCGACGATGTCAACTTAAAAGACGACATGAGTCCTTGAGAATGACGAGATCCTAGAAGTTGACAACGGAGGAGTACAGAATCTTCAGCCCCACTCCTCTCTCTCACGTAGCCAATAACGTCGTCAATAGAAGTAGATGGATCAAGTCGGGAAACAAAAAAGGAACGCGGTGGTTGCGCAATCCTCAGAGTGAAACCCTCATTTCGAGACACATTAATAGATGTTAATGGAAATGTGCCATGCGATGGGTGAGGATTAGACTGAGAGGGGGCGGGAGATATGTTCCCAGCTGGGTCCGATGCAGGTGGGGAGGTACAAGTGAACGAAGCGGCAGCGATTTCTTCAGCAGTCATGCTCGTGGGAGGCCCAGCAGCATGAACAGCAGCCATAGTGTCCACTATTATGTTAAGAACAGCATCAAAGCCTAGGGGCAACCCTAGGATGCATAATCATGGATGTGTCCAGAAAAGCGTAAAGGTAATAGGCGAGGAACCAGTGACACTGAAAGTGCACTCATAGCGGAAATTATTTAATACCGCGATGTATTTAATACCGCGGGTACTTTCAGTGTCACCGGCTCCCGGACTGTAATCAGGGAAATTAAATGTCTAGATTTTGCAATAAATAATAATAATAAAGAGACAGAGTGGAATTTTTATTTTTTAGAATTGCAACCTAAAGATTCATAGGCTGGTCGAGGCTCGCACCTGCACAGTTGGCGTGGTGATCGTTCCACTCATCGATTCCTCCAACTCCACCAGTGAATTTGAAGTCGGTACTCGATTCATCAAATTGTTTTCGTATAACTTTTGTTCTTTTATTTTTGAAGTGGGTTTCAATTTCGAACTAGGTGGTTTCATATTTCTTCTTTTGCTATTTTCAATCAAGTGTTCGCTTCCAAAATGTCAGTTTTTGGCTTGTAAGTATGAAGTTTAGTAAAATTTTTTTTCAAAGGCAACAGAAGTATGACTTGGAAATTTTCTAAATGTTTTCTGACTCTGCAGTAGTTGCTACAAAATTATTTTTATTAACTTTTATTAAAAAAATTGTAATATATTTAATATGAAAAATTATAACTACTTTGAATAGTAGATTGGATGTAAGGACAGATAAAATAGTTTTAAAAAAAAGTTGAACAGGCTTCACAATAGGCGCTAAAAAGCATGAAATAATTTTTAATTTCATATATATCACGACAAAACAAGCAACTATAGCAGTCACTTTCTGCTTGCTTGTTTAGTGGGCCAAGCTAAGTACTTTATTTCGGTGTTACTGTTTATTCCTGGTTGAGTGCATGGTGCGGTTTTCATTTGCAGTCTTGTGACGTTTGTAGCCGGTACCGGTAACCGTTTATTCTTTCTCGTTTTTATTTTTGTTGTAATTAGTTGTTTTGTTTCGAAAGTTCACTGACCTTTTACCTGTTCGTGATTTACTTTTATTTTGGACTTTATTTTGTTTCTCAAACCATGTTGTCTTAATTTTGCGTATGTTGGGCTTAGTATTTTTATTATATATTTTTTTCTATCTTGATGTATTTGCAATATATCAGCTAAATGGGCAGGCTTAGAGATTTTCATTGACGACATTATTGCCCTGAGTTTGCTGCTGGACAAGTCTCATGAGTTCTTTTCAAGGCCACCTGTATTTCGTCTTCTTTCGACGATCTCCGTTCAGTGGTCTCGGAACGCGTCTTAAGTTCTGATCCTTCGGCAGGATTTTTTATGCCAGCCATTGATGATATCCGACGTTGTATTGGTCCTGAGGTTTCTTACGGTAATGGTTCTGGAGTGCCTCCCTCGGCGGCTATTTCCCCCAAACTTGCTGGTACGGGACAGGGCGTCTCTCTCTCCCCCCTCCCTTCTTAATTTCCAACAAGCGTTGCTTTGTTCTCGGTGACGGAAGGTAGTGCTAGTAGTGGGGTTACCAACTCCTCGTCCGAGAGGGTGAAGGGCTCGAAATCTAAACCTAAATCAAGGGTAAAGCATCGGGGCAGCGTCAAAACCCTACGCATCTTTCTTGTTATCGACTCCGTCTTAAGTAACTCTTCTCAGTGATAATTTCTGGCCCAAGGATATCTTTTGTAAGGTCTTCGTACCCAATTCTCTCCGCCGCACCAAGCCAGTAATCTCCAAGTTCAAAAAACGGGGCAAGCTGTCTCTCAACTACCAGATTGTGAGACAACCCATCAACTACATCAACTACTTGTTCGATTGGGTTCTAAGGATGAAATTATCATAGTGGGGTACTTCAACTTACCCATGATATATGTAGCGGATGATGATGACGACAGCTTTCTGCCCCATGACTTAACTGAAGGACATAGGACTTTGCTAAATGAGCAATGTGGGTAACAATATGGGAAGACAGCTTGATTTGGAGTTCTCTACGAACTTGACGTGTTCCACCCTGCACTGCTTGTCGCTTTTTATTGTCCGTCGGATGTGCTTGGCAACAACCTCGTTAGATAGAAATCATATCATATCAGAGAATTGAAGACTCTTGGGAATAGGAAAAACAGACTTTGAAAAAAGTACCTTCGTGTTTACAGTGTTGACTTCTGGCAGATATTAGTGTTTGCCATGAACATTTTATAAGCCTTTCTCATTATCGTTATATAGAATATCTTCAAAATTTAAAGAGCAGATTATTCTCTGACCCAAGGGCATTTTTCGAGTATGTCAACTTGAAGAGAAAGGTTGCTAACTATCCATCGACAATGGAATTCGGGGAGATTTCCAGCAATGATTCTAATATTACTTGTAACGTATTTGATGAATCTTTTAAGGGTGCATTTGAATCATCTGATTTCTATCCGGATATTAGGAACTTTTCGCCGCGAAGTTTGTCCATGGTATCAGTTCCATCTACCACAGGGAAGACCTTGTTGAAGCATATTGCTGATCCCCGAACTGACTTTTTTTGTGGTCCTGACGGAGTTCCTGCTGCAGTCATGAATAAATGTTCTTCGGTGTTATTATAGCCTTCAGTTTTACTATTCAGGAAGTCTATTTTGCATGGCCACTTCCCAGCATTCTTGAAAACATCCTTTTTAATTCCTATTTGCAAGAGTTTCACTAAAAGAGAGATCTCCAATTACAGGCCAATTGGCAAATTGTCTTGTATTCCTAAGCTTTTCGAACTATTAATTCAATTCCAATTATCCGAAGTGTGTAAAAGCTTAATTTCTACTCGGTAGCATGGTTTTCTTCAAGGTAGGTCCACGGTTTAAAACTTGGTTGAGTTTGTTTCTGACTTCATCTACACTGATTTCAGTAAGACCTTTGATAAGCTGTCTTACTCTATCATTGTTTTTAAATTGGCTAAGTTGGCTTTCCCGCCCTCGCTCATTGTTTGGATTAAGTCATATTTATCTAATAGGACTTATAGAGAACGTATTGGTGGCGCACTCTCTGATGATTTTGTGGCTCATTCTGGCGTTCCCAAGGGCAGCCATCTGGGTCCATTGTTATTAATCTTATTTATTGATGATAGTTCGTATTTGCTTCCAAGATGAAAAATTCTTATATATGCTGACAATATTAAGACTCTTCTTCCAATAAAATCTAATGCTGATTGTGGGATTTTGCAATCAGAGCTGCACATTTTCTATGGGTGGTGCTGCAACAATAATCCTAAGCTGAACATTGGGAAATGTCAGGTTATGTCCCTCTCGAGGTCTCGCAGCTTCCTTACTTTTCAGTACATGTTTGAGGGAACTAGTATAAAATTTGTAGAAGGGGTGAGGGACTTGGGAGTGTATCTTGATGTTCAATTGAACTTGATCTCCCATATTAATAACATCGTTGCTAGGGCAAACTCTATGATTTGTTCTTCGATCGTTCAAGGAATTTCCAAGCCCTCATATAAGACTCCATCTTTATACATCCCTGGTTAGATGTTATAATAGAAAATCCTTCCATAATATAAAATATAATATTCTTTCAAATAATTTCCACAATATCTTATCATAAAATTCCATTAGTTCACTTCAACCAAATTAATCGCTGATGATGTTTAAAATATGCACTTGCACAAAGAATTCCTAAGAATTCTTTGCCACCTTAAAGTAAGTACCAAGAACTCGTTGATCCAACAGATCCGAGTCAGCACAAATCCCTCCAATCTTGCTATCCTCATTTTCTTCCTACATATAAGTCAGTTGCAGTTTGTATTGAATGTAATTTAAAAGCTAAGTTTTTGTAAAGTTAAAGTAAAAATAAATATATTTCTTTAAAATTAAATTCTTTTTTGTTAAAGAAGGAAAATTAGAGGTTAAAAGTGGCGCAGTCAGTGGGATGCGCATAGATTCGGGTATTTGTGCTTTATATAATAAGTAATTGTGCTTTGTTTCTCGTATATTAATACTTTAAATGTGCAACCTAAAACCTTAAATAAAAAGATTTGTGAATCAGAAATCTTAAGCGACCTTACAGAAAAAGATTGATCGAAAAATTTTAAGTGCTTTACATAAAAGGATTTCTGCAACAAAATTTTTTTTGGGTGATAAGAATCCACCAGAAACTAAAGCCTTTTTAAACAATAACTTTGGTGATAGAAAGTCAGTAGACCAACTTTTTGACGCAATGTGAAGCGTAATTTTTAAAACAGACAACCATGATCTATACAACAATTAGAACCATTTTAAGGAGACTTACATTAAAAACAGCTAACGACAACAGCTTAAGTCAAAAATATTTAAACTTAATTTTACAAAACCAACATTAATTCAGCTTTAAACATCTTTAAGAATAAAATCCCAGAACCAATTAAGTCGATTTTATATTGCAGGGCACCAAGTGATTTGGAAACAGCAATTAACATTCTATACGAATCGGGACATGCGTTCTATAATCCATTCGGTCAAAATCAGAGAAATTATGTCCAAAGACAAATTAATATTAACACAAACCAAAATAGTGGTAACGATGGGCAGACTTTTACTAGCCGTACAAGCCCGTCTTCATCTAACCAAACTAGAAACATTCCCTTTAGAGTTTCGAATATGGGAGACCAAAGAAGAATCACACAAAATTCCTCTTTTCCACGTCAGTATCCCCAAAATAATAATAACAATTATAATGCTAGCTCAAATAATAATTATAATCACAATCCGCAATACAGATGTAATCAAAGTAGTAATACTAATAATATTAATATTTTTATTATATTTCGAATAATTTTAATCCAAATAATAACAGATTCAATACGAATAACAATCAGTCTAATAACAATAGACCAGAGCCAATGGAAGTGGATCAAGTACATATTCCCCCAGATAGACAAGATCGTTCCGAATGTCAAAATTTTCAATCTCCAGCTTCAGACCCAAGCTTTCCTACAACAAAAAAGACAATTCCATTAAAATTTATAATAGCTACGGGAGCTACACATTCAATTATAAATCCCAATCTGTGCCATCCAAGATGGAGAGTAGAACTTAAAGAAGCTCTTAAATTAAAAACCCTCAACCATACTATAGAAATTAAAGAGAAAGTCTTAATAATCTTATTCGCTGAATTAGGCGATCCTTCAAATAAAACAGAGCTTTTAGTTTGTAAGTTTCACACAGAATACGTCGGGATAATTGGCAACAACATCCTAAGTCAACTTCAAATAAACATAGACTATAAAAATAATATTCTTACTTCAAGTGAAAATAAGCTTAAACTTCACTTTGAATTACACGAGAAATGTAAAGAAGAAAACTATAAAACTATTGATTTGAACCTACCTGTACTTCAAAAGGATGGGATAGGATATTTAAACCAAGAGCGAGCTAAAGATGGTTCGTTTACCATTAAAGAAGGAATTCATAACATTGAAGATTATAAAATTCGTGCAAAAGTGGAAATATTAATAAATGCCTCTAAATTACTAATTCAACCCCTGGAGGTAGAGAAGGTGGATCACCACAATTTTAATATAATAGAAACTAAGGAATATAAGGATCGATCATTTAAATAAAGAACTTCTTTGATAAAACTAATGAAAAATTACCATGAGATTTTCTATGAAGAAAATTAAAACCTTACGTTTACTAGCGCTATAAAACATGAGATTCAGACTACAAACGACATTCCGATCCATTATAAAACATATCGGCTATCTGTACATTCATAAAAAAGAAGTCGAGAATCAGATTCAGGAGATGCTTGAAAATAGAATCATCCGTCCAAGTAATTCTCCTTACTCCGCACCTATCTGGATTCTACTTAAGAAGGCCGATGCCTGCGGAAACCCGAAATGGAGACTGGTCATTGATTACCGTAAGCTGAACGAAGTAACGGTTGATGAAAAATACCCAATTCCAAATATTGATGAAATTCTGGACAAGCTAGGGAAAAGTCAATATTTCACAACGCTTGACTTAGCCAAAGGTTTTCATCAAATAGAGATTAATGAAAAGGACATCCATAAAACCGCTTTTAGTGTGGAAAATGGACACTACGAATTTTTACGTATGCCATTTGGCCAGCCACATTTCAACGCTTAATGAATAGCGTATTGCACGATTTTATAAACAAAATTTGCTTGGTTTATTTGGACGATATCATTATATTCTCGACCTCCTTACAGGAACATTTTAGACTCCCTTAATAAAATTTTCAGATGATTACAAGAGTTAAATCTTAAAGTAGAACTGGATAAATCCGAGTTTCTTAACAAAGAAACCGAGTTCTTGGGTCACATTGTTACACAAGAGGGTATAAAACCCAATCCTAAAAAGATAGAGTGTGTGAAAAATTCCCCAATCCCCAAAACAAGCAAGCAAATAAAACAATTCCTGGGATTAACGGGTTATTATAGAAAATTCATTAGAGACTATTCAAAAATAGCAAAACCCATGACAAAATTCTTGAAAAAAGATGCCAAGATAAATGAAGAGGTTCTTTTCAAAACTTGACTATTCCACTTTCGGCAGAACTGATTTTTTATTTTTGGTAACATTGAAAATAAAACTCAGCGAAAATAAAATTGGGCCAAAACTCAATAATTACACCAGAAAAAAAAGAATAAAAGGCATGATTTCGTCAAAAGTACTTCAAAATGACATTACCCATTCCAAATATACATTTTTGGAACAAAATATGATTAATCCAGACGTCTAAATTGCAACAAAACATGTTTTATCCCTACATGAACATGATTATTCCTCTAGAGCATATAAAAAAACTTGATTATTCCAATCAGCCGCGTCAGATTATTCCATTTCAAATTTTGGATTTATTCAAAATATATTGTTGCTAAATTTTTGAATCCTGTTCAAAGCAATGACTAATCTTTTCGTCTATAATAATCCAACAAAATTTCGCGTTAAATATGATGCTAGCCAATATGCCCTTGGAGCAGGGCTCTTTAAGGACAATCATCCTGTTTGCTACGCTAGGCGGACCCTGAACGATCATGAAATCAATTATAGTACAATTGAAAAGGAATTGTTGGCGGTCGTGTGGGCGACAACATATTTCTGTCCATATCTTTTCGGCCGAAAATTTATCATTAAAACTGATCACAAACCATTAACGTGGGTGTTTTCAATAAAGGAACCCAACTCTAAGCTAATAAGGTGGAGATTAAGATTTTCAGAATTTCACTATGAAATTAGATATAAAAAGGGAGTAAAGAATAGTAATGCTGACGCGCTTTCACGCCTAGAAAATTTAGAATTAAATCTATTGGAAGAGGATAACATCATACTCATACTCATCACTAAAAATATTTAAATCGTAAGTAATTATAAATAAATCCAATACAGAATCCATGAGAATGAAGAAAAAGTAAAGATTCGATAAAAACAGAACACTCGTTTACACAAAATCGCTGGATGTACGAACAGCCACCGCCTTACTAAAAAATCATTTTAACCCTAACGGTCTCAATTCCGTTCTCATAGGAGACGAGAATTTCTTTAATACCCTAAGGAGTACATATCTGGAACACTTTTCCACTAACAGTAAATTTAAAATAATACGATGTTTGAGTGTATTAGAGGATATAATCGACGAAGAGAAATTAGCAGAGCTAATTAAATTCGAGCACTTAAGAAATAACCATCGAGGAATTGAAGAACGATAACGAATTAAAATTAAAAATTTATAATCCGAAGTTAAAAATTAAATAACTGCGAAATTTGTAGTCTCGAAAAATACGAAAGAAATTCAATCAAAATTAAATACAAAATTACTGGTACGCCGTCCGCCCCTAACGAAATTATTCACATCGATGTTTTCTATATCTTAAAAAATTTAGCAAATTTGTTCAAGTTTAAGTTTGTATCAATCTCCGAATTAGGTTTTTAAGCTCTTCCTATACTAGAATTCCTTAGAGAAAGAAATATTGAAGTTCACTATACATTAGATAGTAATCGTACTTCTAACGCCTATATCGAACGTTTACACAACACCATAAATGAACACCTTCGCCTTCTTCCACACGACGAAAATAAGGACGTCGAGACGGTTGAAGAGAAAATCCTTAAAATTCTAGGTAGTAACCTATAATTTTAAGGACAACGCAACCCATAACACCACAAATATTTTGTTATTGGTAAAGTAACCTAAAGCGAATATGGAATCATACGCGAAAAAATTGTGTATAAAGAAAAAAAAACTATTAACAAACTGAATACTAATAAAAATGATGTTAGCCTGGACCCAGGTCCAAATTTCATTAAACAAATCAGAGGTGGCAAAAACCATCGTAAATATAGAAAGATTGAAGCGGAGAAACTAGCTGACGAACATATAATAGATGATAAGAACAACCTAAAATATTACAAGACAAATGTAAGAAAAACAAAAAAATATCAAGACAGGAAACATCCCAAAATTAAAGCTAAAAAGGGAGTGTGAATGGAAATAACACAAGACGCAAATATTAACATAACAATATAAAACATTAATCAGTTAGAGATAAATAAATTTAAATAAAACCAATTTCTAATAAATTAAATATTATAACAATATAAAATAAAAATACAAACATTATAATTTTCTCCTATATAATAAATAAATAATAATTAAGTCTGGTTTTAGGAACCAACAATGGAAATACTGTTACTTCCAGTACTGCTACTGAACATGATGAGGACAGTCCCGGATATATAACACTCAACCTGGAAAATGTGAAATTAATTAAAAGTTATAAGAAAATTCTACACATTGTCAATGTGACAGAATTCATGATAACGAAAGACCACATAAAAGATAACCTTTTAGCACTTTAACCAAAATCCGGATTAAAAGGACCAATGTATAAACGTATAAATTAAAGTCCTGTTCTCCTAGAAGCAAAAGAAAATAATATGATACCTCATCATAAACAAAAACGAGGACTAATCGAAATGTTAGGTGTATATTTAAAATATGAAGCTGGCAATATGGACCATGCAGCTGAGATTAAAATTAAAGAAAAATTAGATAAACTTTTAGAATCTAACAGAAAAGTAATTAAAGAATATAATATACAAGTTCTAATTATACAAAGAACTTTCAGATCAGATTCAAAATATTACTATACATATACGAAATCAACAACGGACTATAGAACAATACCTCAACCATTATAATAACGGACTATTAGACAAAATAGCAACTATAGAAGATGAAATTCAATTAATGCAATGTATTTATCATACTAACCACCATATACTGCTTTTAAGAAATCATGTCGATGATATAGAACAAGTCATTTTTACTGGTGGATTAGGCACCCTTTCTAAAAATATCTTAACCATGAATGAATTGAAATTCATTTCAGATTTCAAAAGTTACAAAAACATTAAAGTGACAGTTAGACTTTACAGAGATCAAATTATAATCGTCCTTCTCATTCCTCAAATTTCCGACCTGGTCTATTCCAAAATACCTAGAACCAATCCCAGATCAATCAAACAAATCTATATTTTTAGGAAAAAATGAATATTTAATAGACAAAAACAACGAAGTTTATAAGTTTCGAATTGAAGATAATTTAGAAAAAAATTTGGTTTCAATAGAAAATTCTTACATTAGAGATATAGTACCTACAGTCAAAAGAAACGTACTGCCCGAAACAAAGAGGTAGAACGGAGGAGATAATAGAAATAACAGAAGTCATCCGAATAACTAAGAATCTAAAAGAAACAAACCTAGTTCAAAATTGTAAACAACCTTATGTTAAAATCAGTAGAAACTATTTAATAAAATTTAAAAACTATAGAATAGAATTAAATAACAAAACATTTGAAAATTATGTAACAAAAATCTATGACAAAATTATTCTACCAAATTAAAGGAAGAAAAAGTTATCCAAAATATTGAACTGGAAGAATTGTATTTAAAACACATTAATAATAGAGAGTTCATAGAGGAAATAAGATTAGAAAATAAGAAATTTTGTTCAGCTACAATAAGCATAAATTTGTTAATTATTATCAGCATTTTCATTGTATAGCTAGTTATAAAATTATGAAAGAAAAAGGAAAGTAAAATCCAAAGTGACGTAAAAATAATTTCGGCGGAGCCTCAATCTAGTGGTGGGGCCGTGGGGGTGTTATAATAGAAAATCCTCCCATAATATAAAATATAATATTCTTTCAAGCTAATCGCTGATTTTTATATTCAGTGAACACAGATCAAATTGCATTGCAAAATTTGCACTTGCACAAACAATTCCTAAGAATTGTTTGCCACCTAAAAGTGAGTACGAAGAACTCGTTGATCCAACAGATCCGAGTCAACACAAATCCCTCAAATCTTGCTATCCTCATTTTCTTCCTACATATAAGTCAGTTGCAGTTTGGATCTACTCGCGCGAATTAAAACACGTACAATTGAATGTAATTTAAAAGCTAAGTTTTTGTAAAGTTAAAGTGACAATAAATATATTTCTTTAAAATTTAATTCTTTTTTTTCAAAGAAGGAAAATTAGAAGTTTAAAGTGCTATACCCCCGTTTTACGGATCTCACATTAAACGTATGGTGTCTGTCCAGCGCGACGTTGGGTTGCTGATTTGATATTTTTGCATCAGCTTCTGCAGGGAAAGCAAGCCAGCGCTGAACTAACTTCCAAAATATTGCCTAGAGAACTGTCTTATTGCCTACGCAATCGATTCCCTTTACAGATTGCTTTTTCGCTCACTAATTACGGCACGTTCGAGCCTATTACCCGCAAGTATAGGTATACTAATGCAGACGTTTTTAATACTAATGTGGACAAAGCGACACTTAAAAGGAGCACCTCCAACTTGTAAATCGTATGTGTAGAGCCGTGAATATGGCTATGCATCCCTGATTGTTGTGATTGTTTTAGTTTTTTGTTAACTGTTTTTTTTGCATGCTACATGCCACATTCGCCTCAATATATTGTTATATTCTGGCGAATAGGTCAATTGATTCTAGGCTTCTGCCTGAGAAGTGCGCCTTCTGAGTTAGAAGGATTAATTCTATTTATAAATTGAACAAATGAGGCTTGCCTTATTTCGTTCAAAATATGGCCTTCTATTTGCTCTACCAATTAATTAATTAACTCTTTCTGAATTTGAGGACAGAGGTATTTGGTAGCATCCTGAGGCATTTCTAGAAGTTTTTGCAAAAGTCGATCGTACCATGATAGCAGTGATATTATATTTAGTAAATTAAGTCCTTCAGAAATACCATCTATACATAGATGTCCACTTATAGCAATATCACATGCTGCCATAACCAGAGTGACGTTTGGAATTCAGTGTAAAGTTTATAGCCAGAAACTTTCAGATTTTATCACTTCTTCCAATAAAATTTATGAGTCAGTCAAAACCTAACTGCGTCAGAAGTGAAACTATGTTTTGCAAAAACTATCAATGAGTGTAAGTTACTTTATTTTATTATATTTTAGTTAAAAAAATTAAAACTATTTTATTTTCATATTGACTTGGCCAATTTTTATTATTAAATTTACTACACGATATCAAAGCTAACTTAAGGCTACTCATTTCTCATTCTACTTACTTAATTCTACCAGCATTTCCTCTGCTCGTGGATCGAAATCACGTTGCACTTCGTGCACCTGAGATGCCGTGCTTTTTAATTTCTTAGTAAGATATTTCGTTAACTCCTCCCCTCTTAAATCCGAGCGTCTTCGTTCGGCTAATCAAAAATAGGTTATTTGCTTAATTCGAGACCTCAAGCCGTGTTACGCTATTTCCTGTTTCTTTAGTTACAGGTTGCTTGGATGCTGCTGCCTCCTTCTCCTTTATTGTTGTGGTAACATTTATCCTGGAATGGGAAAAGTTCCATTCAGAGTATTGTTTTCGTTATTTATTTTGACTATGCCCTTGTACTGGCTCAAAAATAATAAGGGTGATATCAATTCTTCTGGTGGGATGTGTTGATTGTTGTGCAGGTTGGTGATTGACTATTCAGCAAGTTCGGTATACATTTTGAGTTTCCTAAGTCTACATCATTAGAGTTACATATAGACAGATTATTGTATTTATTACAAGCTACTTTTATTAAATATATTTTATTTTTAGGTAGGATTAAGATATTCATTATTGTATTGTTATCTAAAACTATTTTTACATTGGAAAATTCTAATGCCTCAGCTACATTTATATATGGAATATCATTTCTTTCAAGTATCATTTCTGTTATTTTTATTTTTTCATTTGTTAAGATATACGCATTTACAATATCTGCCTTTGCCGAGTTAATGGCATATTCGACATGTTTAGTTTCTTCTCTTAAATTTTCCGATTTATATTTATAATTTAATATTAAATCATTATGCATTTCTATATCTGTTTTAGCTGCTTTTAAAATTTTATTTGTGACATCTCTAATTTCATTTATTTTTTCTTCTGTTATTTTGTTAATTATCATTTGTTTATTATTATTTTCCAACACATTATTAATTTTGTTTTTATAAGCTCAAAGTCGTCATGATCTGAATTTCCTGCTACCCATTTCCGTGTACTACCTCTGTTATTGAGTGAGCGTCTAATTCTATATTTAGTTTTCAATCAATAGAGATTATTTCTAATTTGATTTATTTCGTTAAATAGATAGGGATAATGACAGTGCAGGATTTACGTATAAGCTACACAAGCTATAGCTTAGGGCCCAAAAAAAAATTGGCCGAGTGAGAAATTGTCATATATACTTAAATATACTGCAGCATTATTTGTCCCTATGCCATTCGTCCGGAACGTCCCATGCTCTTCACCCAATTCTTTTAGCGCTTTTTTTCGAAGAACAAAGCGCTATTGTGCCCAGGGTTTGCATTACTGATAACCGGTTAATCGGTATTACCGGTAATTATGTCTACCGAAATTACTAATAAATTTCGACAGCAAATGCCGGTAATTCAGGTAATATTTAAAATTATTTCATTAATATTTTATAATAGAAATAGAACATGTAAAGTATATAATCAGAGACCAAAACAAGCAAACGATTTTCAAGGGAAAACATGTTTAAAACACAGTTTAAAAGAACTTTTGTTTCTGTTTATCAGAGTTTGCATTTTTAAGTTTGTTATGAATAAAAATTATTTTAAGTTTAAGATTTATTATTTCACTATCTATATACTTCTTAATTGTATAATGAACGTATTACTAAATTAAGTTCCGCGGAAGATATAAGAGAACCACTAAGCCAACTCCTTTTTACGTTCGGCGCTCCAGAAACGATTGCCGTAGACAATGAAAAATCGTTAAACGCAAGCTCCATTATCTGTATGGTCGAAGACCAACTACTTAGACATCCAAATTTTAAACAATGCCAATAGGCAAGTTAAAGGATTTTATTCCACATTATCGGAAATAATAAGATGTTTAAAAACCGAAAGTCTCCACAGTTCATTCGATGAATTACTTAATCGCTCGGTATATGAATACAATTATTCAATACACTCGAAGACGACCAATAAACCCATCCAAGTGACTATACAGGGTGTTTCAGATCTGTAGTGCTAAAATGAGTGGGGTGATAGATCTCACCTAGCCAAACAAAAAATTGTATGTCAGGGGGGGAGGGGGGGGGCAATCTGAACCGTTTGAGGGTTACAGGATGATTCATAAATTTCAGTTTTTCATGGTTTGCATATTACTCTTTTATTTTTATCTCTTGATCTACCCAACACAGCCACAAAAAATGTTTTGAAATTACTAAAATTTCAGCATTTTTCCGTCTTATTACCTTTTGAACAAGGTGCAACATGGCAAGGTAGACAAAGAATTAGAAAAACCGCATTTTTAGAAATCTCTGACTACCTAATTATTTTATTGGTTTTAGTTTAACAGGTAATTAGTTTTAATTTTTGTTGCAAAAAAGTTATAAAAATGTTAGTGTAATTTTGTTTGATTGCCGATATTAGCATGTGTTAGCCAGAATTCACATCCTTGTATCCTGGCGTTTTGTTACTCGTAAATGATGGAAATATTTTGCTATAAAAGATGGTCAGTAAACAAGAATACCTATCATAGTTGAAACACAAAACAATAAATAAAATGGTAAGATTTACTTTTGAGGAATACGCGGATATTATTTACATTTATGGTGTAGTAGACGGAAACGAGAGAACGGCTGTACTGGAATATCAAAGGAGATTCCCTAATCGGCGAGCACCCCAAAGAGGGGTATTTGCACGGGCTTTCCAAAGGTTAAGAGAAACAGAAAGTGTAACTTCACACGACATGGAGACACGACCCGAAACTTTGGGAACTTCTGCCATCGTTAAACGCAAGCTCCATTATCTGTATGGTCGAAGACCAACTACTTAGACATCCAAATTTTAAACAATGCCAATAGGCAAGTTAAAGGATTTTATTCCACATTATCGGAAATAATAAGATGTTTAAAAACCGAAAGTCTCCACAGTTCATTCGATGAATTAATTAATCGCTCGGTATATGAATACAATTATTCAATACACTCGAAGACGACCAATAAACCCATCCAAGTGACTATACAGGGTGTTTCAGATCTGTAGTGCTAAAATGAGTGGGGTGATAGATCTCACCTAGCCAAACAAAAAATTGTATGTCAGGGGGGAGGGGGGGGGCAATCTGAACCGTTTGAGGGTTACAGGATGATTCATAAATTTCAGTTTTTCATGGTTTGCATATTACTCTTTTATTTTTATCTCTTGATCTACCCAACACAGCCACAAAAAATGTTTTGAAATTACTAAAATTTCAGCATTTTTCCGTCTTATTACCTTTTCAACAAGGTGCAACATGGCAAGGTAGACAAAGAATTAGAAAAACCGCATTTTTAGAAATCTCTGACTACCTAATTATTTTATTGCACTTTAGGTAGCAAATTCTTTAAGTAAACAAAATTTTTATGATAAAGGGTCGAAAATGTTGGTTTTAGTTTAACAGGTAATTAGTTTTAATTTTTGTTGCAAAAAAGTTATAAAAATGTTAGTGTAATTTTGTTTGATTGCCGATATTAGCATGTGTTAGCCAGAATTCACATCCTTGTATCCTGGCGTTTTGTTACTCGTAAATGATGGAAATATTTTGCTATAAAAGATGGTCAGTAAACAAGAATACCTATCATAGTTGAAACACAAAACAATAAATAAAATGGTAAGATTTACTTTTGAGGAATACGCGGATATTATTTACATTTATGGTGTAGTAGACGGAAACGAGAGAACGGCTGTACTGGAATATCAAAGGAGATTCCCTAATCGGCGAGCACCCCAAAGAGGGGTATTTGCACGGGCTTTCCAAAGGTTAAGAGAAACAGAAAGTGTAACTTCACACGACATGGAGACACGACCCGAAACTTTGGGAACTTCTGCCAACGTCGTGCAGCAAATAATCACCATCGTGAGACAAGACCCTCAAACAAGCACGAGAATAGTTGCAATGCGATTAGGGGTATCTTCATTTAAGGTTTGGAGGGTTATTCATCGAGAGAGATTACGTCCATATCACCATGACCCAGTCCAAGGACTACTAGAAGGAGATTTCGAGAGAAGACTGGAATTTAGCACTTGGCTTCTGGAACGCGACATCGACAACAGGCGAGAACAGTATGGATAATCTTAGAGGAATGTTTCACCAATACTATGAAGTACCAGCGCAAACGGCTAGATCTCCAGACCTTACCCCATTGGACTTTTTTATTATGGGGAACAATGAAGGATGCAGTTTATTCAAGCCCTGTTAACACTAGGGACGATTTAGTTAGCAGGATTCGGAATGCAGCGACGAAAATACGGGAAATGTTGGCTTCAATACACCTTAAACAGGGAGTCAGAAGGAGATTGTTGGCATGCATCCAAAGTGATGGTGGATATTTCGAACAGTTTTTGTAAGTTATGAAGAGTCATTGTAATACAAACGTTTTGAATTTAATAAAAATAATTTTTGAGTTAATATGAGTTAATCTTTTTTAAATTGTTGATTTTTATAATATTCTCCGATAGGACTTCTACGTACGTATAAATTTCTAAATACTTACCCTACGTGGACATGTTGTGCCTTTTTGGAAAGGTAATAAGACGGGTATACTAATTACATACATTTCGGAGAAAATTTGGGAAAATGCCGAATTTTTGGTAATTTAAAAACATTTTTTTCAGTTTTGGCAGTGACTGTACCTGCAGTGGTAGTAGTGAGATTAAAATTGTTGACATTTTTGGAAAGGTCATTGGGATAGCAGTTTTTTAGCGGTTGTTTGATGTCGCTATATTCAGTAGATCAAAAGATAAAAATGAAAGAGTAATTTGCATACCATGAAAAACTGAAATTTATAAATCACCCCGAAACTCCCAAACGGTTGAGATTGCCCCCCCCCTGACATGCAATTGTTTGTGTGATTAGGTGAGATCTATCACCCCACTCATTTTGGCACGTCACATCTGAAACACTCTATATGTAATATGTGTCCGGTTTCTGGATTGACCGGGTGTCTGTCATATTTATGTTGTTTGCAGGTAGGAAGTAGGATTTTTCTAATAATTGCAATTTATTTTCTTTAGCGTTACCACGAATTTGGCTTCCTCAGCTTAACTAGAGTGTCTTTGCGTGAAATTTAGACCTTTTCTTCTAATGGGTTGAAGAGGATTTTAATGACACATTCTTCTGATGTTGTTGCTTTGGTTACTGGGGTATTTAACGTGCCGTTATAGGTATCTTCTTTTACCTCTTTTGTTATTTTATGGAACATTTTCATGTTCTCCGGTTAGAGCAACATAAATTCCTGGGTTTTAATTTGACTGGCAACATGTGAGTATGCGTATTCGATGTACGGGACCAAACTATGGTTTGAATCTACACCCATGGCTTGAATCTGTACACTTCATGCTTTTTACTGTCCATAGTGCCAAAAAGGTAGTGAATCACATTTCCTATTCCATCGAAAATGGATCTAAGTTTGACAGTGCTTGGAATTTTGATTACCATGTAAGGTCCTACCCAGACTTGAGAGAGTTTCTGTTTTCTACTTTCACTCTTGAGTAGTACCTTATCCCCTATATAGAAAGTGAGGGGACGAACACCTTTATAATAATACTGTTTTGAGCGGTTTTTACTTATTAAGATATTTCGCCTTGCAGTGGCATACATTTTCTGGAGCTTATACTTCAGAAGGAGATAGTAACTTCCGTGGTTATACATCGGGTCTGGATCTATTTATTTATTTAAGCTTAATACAAGCTATTCCATAAAAATTAAAAAAAAATATAAGCTATAACTTAATACTAATTCTACAAACTACAATAAAAAATAAGTAATAATAAATAAATAAAAAGTATAAGCTACAATATGAGCTATTAATACAGTAGATACTGGCAGAAGGCGTAAGGAAGAAGAATTAGAGTAGGCGATCAGGATCAAGATGGGCGGGGTCAAGATATAAGGCTTGAAGGGATGATTTACTCAGATGAAAGTCAAAAGAGGAAAGGTCGTTGACTTTTCGTAACATTATGGTAATTGGCTCGCTTTGACCGTAGTTTGTGCGATGGTGGTCGAGTCGGAAAAGGGGAGTGGACCTAAGGTTATGGGGATTGGTATAGATGGGTAAAGATTGCAGGATTGAAGGGCAGTCTATGGCCCCAGTAAATAATTGATAAATGAAAAGAATGTCGGAAACATCACCACGTTTGCTTAGAGGTTGTAAGTCGATCAGTTTAAGACGGTTTTCATAGGGTAATAGGTTGAATCTGTCAGCCTACGGAAGATCATGTAGAGAGAAGCGAGTAAACCTACGCTGGACAGATTCAATCCTATTAATGTGAGTTGTTTGTGTAGGTGACCATACCTGGCTGGCATATTCAGAGAAAGGTCTAACGAAGGAGACGTAGAGAGATTTGGAAACATAAGGATTGTAGAACTCTCTAGACCAGCGCTTCACAAACCCTAGCGCGGAGTTAGCTCTATTAATTATGCTGTCAATGTGGGAACGGAAATTGAGTTCACTATCACAGATTATTCCTAAGTCACACAAAGAGGTAACGGTAGGGACTGGTACGTCGATTAACATATAGACTCTCGGGGTGGTGGTAAGACGCTTGCGGGAATAAGATATGGACTGGCATTTGCAGACATTGAGCTCTAGAAAGTTTTTCATGCACCATGTGGTGAATGAATCGAGGTCTTTTTGCAGGAGAAGAGAGTCGGTTGTGGAGGAGATATATTTGATTATTTTCATGTCATCAGCATAAATGGACAGCAATAAATGTTTGATGACACATTCAACATCATTTATTGTAAGAATAAAAATCAATGAGCCGAGAGTGCTGCCCTGAGGGACGCCGGAATGAGCGACAATAGGGTTAGAAATGGATGAGCTGAAAAGAATATTGTACTGACGGTTGTTGAGGTAGGATCGAATCCGGGAGATGAATCTGGGGGGGGGAAGCCTAGGGGATCAAGTTTGAACAAGATAACGGTAGGGGAGATCTTGTCGAAGGCTTTACTAAAATCGTTTGCGACAACATCAACATCTTTACCGTTTTCCAGGGCACATAGTGTCTTAGAGACGAAGTCAGTAAGGTTGGTGGTTGTAGATCTACCTTTGTGGAAGCCATGCTGGGAGAGTGAGAAGATAGACTTACAGTAAAAAAACATGGAATTATAGACCAATTTTCCGAATAGTTTAGGTATGGATGATAATTTAGCAATGGGTCTGTAGTTGGGCACATCATTCTTCCAGCCTTTTTTGAAGATGGGAATAATATACGAATTCTTCCATAATTGAGGGAAAACCCCTTGAGTGACCGAGAGACGAAAAAGCAAAGTAAGAGGTTGAACTAGATGGGCTCTAGAGAATTAAGGTCGGGCTGTAGAGAATTGTCGCTGAAAGATTTACTGAAGAAGTGTGCAAAGAGGTTAGCGATATCCTTAGGATAAGACGAAGAGGTATTCTCGAGCTTTAGGGTGGAAGGGTTACCATTGGATTTCTTCTTGGAATTAATAAAGTTATAAAAACGCTTTGGGTCGGACATGAGGCTAGTTTCCATCCGTTGGAGGTTTTCATGGTAGAGGGTATCACAACGTTCAGAAAAAGAGGTATAAGCAGATAGATAGGAAGAATAGTCAGACTCAGTCTGGGTTAAAAGAAAAGTTTGCCAACGTTTATTTCTCCTGTTGCGAAGAGAGGTAATTCTTTGTCGTACCATACGGGGGATAAGGAGTAGTTTTTACGAGGAAGAAGAGGGATAGATTGTGCATTGGGAGATGGGGATATCGCCAATATTAGAGTTGAGGAGCAAGTGATTTAATTTGTCAAATTCGCCTTTACGAAAATTGAAGTATAAAGAGGACTCGGAGCTTGAAACGGCATGAGGGTGCTCGAAGGAGAAAACGAGGAACAATGGAGGATGGTGACGGTCGAGGGAGGAGAGAAGATGGTTGCTTTCTGCGAGAGCCGAGTTAACTGGGTCTGAAGAAAAGATTAAGTCTAATTGTCTGTACAGGAAGTTCCTGACTCCGCTTACTTGAATGAGACCTGAAACGGAGAGCTGATCGGTAAAGAAGGCAAAACATGCGTTAAGGGGGACAAAGTGAGAGCAGTCCTCGGACAATGACCATTAAATACGGGGAAGGTTTATGTCACCCAATAAAATAAATTCATCGGAGGCGTTAGCGTTCTCAAGCAGGGTATCGATCGCTTCAATTATGGGCTCGTAGGCGTCTAGATGTTGAGAGGGGCGAATGTAACAACAGAGGATGTACAGAAAACAATTATTTAGTGCTATTTTTATACATACAAATTCTGATATTGTAGAGGTCTTTAGCAGGGTGGCATCATAACGGTTTTGAGCAGCTATGAGAACCCCGCGACCTGGTGGATCATTGGTGCCTATACAACCGTCAGCACGGAAAATGGTATCGTTTGGAGGGAATAGTTCGTTGTCGAGAATTCCTGGTGTTAGATTAGTTTCAGTTAAGGCAAAGATATCGTGCGGGAATTTGTGAGAGTTAAGGAAAATATTTGATGTTTTTGTGCGAAGTCCTCTTAAGTTCTGGTAATAGACTGACAAGCTGTTGGGGAGAGGTTCTTGATCGGAAACCGCGGGTGCAATAGAAGGGAAGGCAAAAATAGGGAAAGCAGGGTGTTAGGAACGAAAGTAGTTTAAGGAGTCGTTACGACTTTTTTGAAGATGGGAAATACGGCGAGAACTGACGTACGCAGCATAGGTGGATAGATCTTCTGAAACCTTATGGGAAGGTATATTGAATGATTCATGGCATTTAGTGAAAAGTTGGAGTAAGACTGATGGGTCTGTGGGCAGGCCTTCTTGTTGTATACTTAATATGACGTTGGTGCTGGTTTTACCGTCAACACAAACGGAGTTCGGTTTGTCGTGGAGATAGGCAAGAAATAGACGTACGTTGTCATAAATGCGACGGTCCCGTAAACGGGACAAGAGGTATCGTCCATCGCTGGAATGAGCAGAGCGCAAAAGTAAATTTAACTGTAGGTGGGACAAGGGGATCGATAAATGAATGATGTTCGGATAAAGGAGTTTTGGCTTGCGGAATGGGCGGGTTAACGGAGGTAGAAGTTGTTTGAGAAGGGGCGACAGTGTAGGAGGATGACGGCATGCAATAAGGTGGGCATGCGGAGGAAGTAGCGGGTACAAGGTTTGGTGTATAAAGAGTTGTAAAAAAGTGAGTGAGTAAAAAAGTTGGCTTGTGGTTAGGTGGGCACACGAAAGAAGTTCGGAGTGCATGGTTAGGTGGGTGCGCTGGATGCACAGAACTCAAAACAGTAGTGGTTGGTTTGATGGCTGGAATGGACGTGTTCGAGGGCTTCGGTTTAAATGGAACAGGGGGTTAAGGGTGTGAGAATATATAAAGTTGGGATACTTGACAGGAGTACTTAGATTAAAGTTTGGAAATATTCCCATTTTAAGCAATTGGAGTTTGGATCACTAGCTTTAGGGTTAAAAGTGAGAGGTGCGGAAGAGTGAGGAGTGATTATGTTGTTACTCGTTCTAAGGTTCTTATGATTAGGGTGAATACCAAATTTAGGTATGGGAGAAGGTCGTTTGGGGTAGTTAGTGGTTTATTAGTATTTAATTTAGGGTTAGGTTCAGAGCACTTAGGGTTAAACTTAACGTACTTCCTAGTCCACTTAGATATTTTGATGGTCCCGAGACTGAAGATTTTTTGGTAGGGGTTACTGATTAGCCAGACATACTTGTTTGGGATGGAGATCTTGAAGCTGCTCCATTTCCCTGCGTCTGATGAGAGAAACTGCAGGCAGCTAACGGGGGTGAATCCAAAATTCCGGGAATAAAGCTATGAGCCCAGGAATCGTTGGCGGTATGAGGTGCATCCTGGAATGGAGTATGGTCGCTTGATGAAGATGAATGTTTGCTGCCTAGTCTTTTTAGTCTCTGCTCCCATTCCGATACTGTTCAGGTGGTGCCAAATTTGTTAATCGTAAATGTGGTGGAAGTAGGTTGGGATGACACTGGCGGAGAGACATTGATGGCAACATCAGCAACCTTCTCTATAACGGGCTCGACCAAAACAACAGGAGCATCAACATCTGAAGCAGGCAAAGATGGAGGAGGAAAAGAGGGGCCGAGATAGCTTTTTGTGGTTAAACTCCTGATATCAGAGCCGACTTAGCCAATTAATTCAAAGTTCTTCTCAATGGCTGTGGAGCACGAATCTAGATCCCGCTTGACGTGCCGGACACCATGCCGAATATCATCTTAGATTGGCATGATAAACTAAGTAGGTTGGCCGATGGAAGGCGATGGTGAACCATCGCGAAGGTCATCCAAGGAAGCGACCACGCCGCTTAACTTGAAGGAAAGCTCGTAAATCCTGCTGGAAAGAAGCGACGAGTCGTTGGTCAAAACCTGAGCGATATTAAGCAGCTTGTCCAGTTTTGAGTTTAGACTGTCGCAGTCATCGGACAAAATTTAAAGTCCAGCAAAGTTTGAGGAGATCTCGTTGATCTAGCGATGTAAGATTGATCTGTGGAGAGCGTGGCAACGACTCCCTTCATGAGCCGTAAAACGTGACAGGGCCTAATATTGGAGCAATCTTACATGTAGAAAGACCACTTGTCTGCCATGAAAAACACCACCATAGATGCCATCACAGGCAACACCATTGTTTAGCAACTCATTAGAGCATGCCTTGCAAAGGGCCATTATGTGCGTGAAAATTAATCGGAAATATTTTAAAAATAAAAAGTTAAACAAAAAGCTTTTCACCAGGTTGCAGCAATTCCGAGTTAAAAACGAAACTATTTCCCGGCAATGTAAATAAACAAATTGAGTCACTTCCGTTTGAAAAACAAAAATATTTCCCGGCACTGTTAAAAACAAAAAAACAAACTGAGTCACTTACAAAATAGCGGCCAGTTAAAAATAAGGTCACTGACAAATAAGTAAACAAGAAGAAACTGTGTCAGGTAAGTTATTGACCGTGAAAGAGTGGCACTCACTTTGCTTAGACACGCACAAAACACACGAAACGAAAATACTGCAGAGAAATTGAACAGAGTGTGGAGCGATCACGCAACGCGTCCGATCGATTAGGCCGTAATTGGCGGAGTGGATCCCTTTTTAGATTAGAGGGGACATCCGCTGTGAAGCCGTATAGGCAGTCCATTGGGGTAAATTTTGTCCCTTCGTGTACGCTATTATTGTGCTCGAATACAGCGGTTTGCAAGAATTTATCCCAGGAGTATTGTAAGCAAATACTCTATTAGTGGTCTATGGTCATGCTCTAGTGCTCCGTTAGACTAAGGGTGGTAAGCAGAAGTTTGTAACTTCTTTACCCTTAGAAGTTTACATACCTTTATGAAAAGTCACTAAGGAAATTACTTCCATGGTCGGTGATTATTCGTTTGAGGATGCCGAAGAAGATTTGCGTTACTGTTTCGGTCTCCCCATTAGGTATGGCGTACCAATCGACAAATTCGGTGAGGTTATCCTGGAAAGTTAAGATGTACTTGTTTCCGGACTTCGTTTCCTCGAGTGGACCGACTATATCTAAATAGAACTTATCAAAAGGTTGTTGTGCGATGTCCATAATGACTATCCTCTTATAAGTTTTAATGACACATTGGTGGCCGGTGAATGGAGAATCGTGGTAGTCACGTAGAATCGTGCGGATTTCCTCATGGCTTGCAATAATTTCAGGAGTCTTTGGTTTACTTATGTCTATGGGATCCGTAGCTCTAGTGACTATGGGGTTTGTTTTCTTATTTAGTTCACTTGATTTCCTTTCGTCCCTGTCGTTTAACGAGTGAGCCTGTACCTTGGGGCTGTTTGTATCGGCGTTTTTACCCTGAGACCTGGTCACTGCGTGGCATTGTCGGCGACTTTGTCTAACTAGGTATTTTCCTCTGAGTCCGAATCAATTTTATGGTGGACTTGAGCCGTTACTGTGTAAGTTTGGCTGCAATTTTCTTCGTTTTCTTCCCGCGGAATGCGACTTAACGCGTCGGCATTCGTGTTATACTTTCCGGGTTTGTATTCGATAGTATAATCGAATTCGAAAAGTTTGTGGTGAAATATCATCAGAAAGGAAGTAGGGTCCTTTACATTGAAGACACCTTTGAGAGGTTTGTGATCGGTGTAGACCATGAATTTACGGCCTTGAAGGTTACATCTAAAATTCCTTGTAGCCCAGTCAATAGGCAGAAATTCTTTCTCTATTGTATAGCATTTGCGTTAGTCCTTGTTAAATGTGCAATAGGCTGGTCACTTCCCACTTCACCTTGAGATAGGACCGCTTCTAGAGCCTCATTGCTGGCGTCCGTAGTTAAATTGAATGGATTTGAGAAATCGGGATATATTAGGAGTGGAGGTGAAACTAATGAAGTTTTGACTTCCTCAAAAGCTTCCTGACATTTCTCGGTCCAATTGCTTTAATTACTCCTTACGGAGTAAATTCGTAATGGGACGCACTATTTTGGACAAGTCAGGTATGAAGTTTCTATAGTACTTGCGGTACAGTTCGTGGAACTAGGAAAGTTTGGACGCAGGCCGTTTTACTTGGGTCTGAAAGTGCACTTTGATTAGAACATTTATGTCCTAAATAAACAATTTCTTTTCTGAGAAACTGGCACTTCTCTGGCTGCAGTTTCAAGTTATTCTCTCTCAATCGATTGAAGACTATGCCGAGCTTTCTGTTATGGTCCGCTAAATTTTTTCTGTAGATGAATATGTCATCTAGGTAGTCGAAACATTCAAGGCCTTGTAGACCTGTTAGGACGTAGTTCATTTAGCGTTGGAACGTAGCCGGGGCTCCTTTTAGCCCAAACGGCATGCGTTTGAACTCATAGTGCCCATAGTTGGTGCTGAAAGCTGTTTTAGGTCGATCATTTTGAACGTCTAGGACTTGATGGTAGCGGTTGGCGAGATCGAGGGTAGTAAGATACCGTGAATTGGGCAAGAATGTCCTCGATCCGGGATAGTGGGAAGACGTCTCCGATCGTCCTTTCGTTTAATTTCAGAAAATCAACGACCACGCACCACTTTTTTCAACGCCTGGTCCCGCCTTCTTTGGGACGCTTAGGAGAGGTGAATTCCAAGGGCTTTTGCTCGGTTGGACTTTATCGTTGTCCAACATTTCTTTGAGCTGTTCATTAATAACATTCCGCTGTGTTTCTGGTAATCTATACATCTTTTGATTTATGGGTGCTAGATCTTGCACCAAAGGAATGTTGTGCGTGATGGTTGTTGTATATGTGATATATATCGTCCAATTCATGACAAAGTTTTTTAATTTGATATTTTTCGTCCGTGTTTAGAGATTCATCTAGGTTGAGTTCTTGCTCTAACCTAACGTGACGCGGGTTTAGACGAGTATCATGCGGTTCTTCGTATTCCGGGAATATATATTTAATATATTGCAGAGCGGCCGTATTTTCGGCGCTTTGGCTTCTGCCTTTTAGATGTTTAGTTTTATTTGACTTACTCACCATTTGTTTTTCGGCTCTTTTGCCGTGCTGAGTTTCCTTCAATTACGATGGGTCTCTTATGCCCGATATCGATGGACGCTGAAAACTGTCAAGTAATTCAACCTTTTGGTGCCTGCCTTTTGTTGTCCTCATTGACGCCGGACGTTTGTTTGACCTTAAAAACGTCGCTGCATTGATCCGCTTTACCTTTATTATTGAATGTTATTACATTTACTCGGTGATTTGAGCAATCCCTTTTATTTTTGTCTTTCTTCGGTTGTGGAATTTCCTTAGCCTTTGGTATAAGCTTGCTTTTGTCGGGCGATTGAGCTAATCGAATGACGGAGTAGTCTTTGGTTGGGACAAGATTTAGTTTAAGAATTTTCAAGACCACTGGGAAACTGGCTGAGTTGAGGACTCTAATTGACAATGTGTTTCTAGAGGGGAGTAAACAGTTGGTCAAGAAGACTCAATCGCTTATCTCTTGGGATAAACAGAGCATTTCTTCTGGCACTGTTAACGAAGTGTTGACTATGATTCGAGATCGTGTAGGTATGCAAGCAGATTCCGTTAGGATTACCTGATGGTGCCTCATTTCGAAGGTCCGATCATGATCAGCCAATTTTTCCAAATTTTGTCCTTTTCTCTGACAACCAGCGGTCTTTTGTTTAGGCGCCTTGAGGATACCACAGGTTGAAAGTATCACTAATCTGTCCTTTAACTTCCCTGCTGGTGATCCTGTTTCGATTGTGGATTCTGGACTTGGATCATATGTTATGGGTACTGTAAAATCTTTCGAATTGATTTCCGTGCGAGGAAATCTAAGTGTCTTCGCGGGTCCCTCAACATTACAGTTTATTTTAAGGAAGTCATTTCCTAAAATACCGTCATTGGTAAGACCTGCGATGTTTTCTAAGTGTCTTCGCGGGTCCCTCAACATTACAGTTTATTTTAAGGAAGTCATATCCTAAAATATCGTCATTGGTAAGACCTGCGATGTTTTTTACGACCTGGAAATTACAGGGTATTTTGTTTTGTAATTCATATTTGCCCTTGCAGTATCCCAATGTCTTACCTGTACCAAATGGTGTTTGTAACGTTGTTTTCTCCTCAGAATTTATTAGGGCGAGGCATTTTAATATTTTCTTTTTTATTATACTAACCTCTGCGCCGGTATCCACTACGAGACGTGTTTTGCCGTTTAGGCTTATGTCTAGTGGTAAATTTACTGTAGGAATACCGGATTCGGGCGCTTGAGGGGAATTCTTTTTCTTTGTAATTAATTTTGTTTCTTGTCGGGCGATATTTGTGACAGCTTCTTGTCGTTTCCCGACTGTTTATTCTCCCATTTTATTTTTTGTCTGCACTCCTCTAGGGAGTGGCCTCTGCGACTACAGAATTAACACTTTAAGTTTATGTAAAATTTCTGGTACAGGTTATACATTTGTTGGCCACTCGATTTCTGGTTTGACTGAGGAGGTCTGTTCTTGGGGAAATTTGAGGGTCCTGGACGGTTATCCCTGCAGGTGCTTATATCATGCAGAAGGGTGTATTCTTACGTTTGTAACACTCCGAATATGAGTGACCCTGCTTCTGGCAGAAACTACATATTATTAAGGTGACATCCTTTGAGGTTGGGGACGAATATTCTGAAGATTTGGGGGCCTGGCTGCGACTCCTGGTTGGAGCGGTTGACTACATGTCACGGGGGACCTCCTGGCCGGTCTCACCAGTAAGTCGGGGTCGATTAATGGCATGGTGACCGCAGAAAACGACAAGGGGGATTGTAAAAAATTGGCCCCTTGTTGCAGCCTTTCCATATCCAAGAGCTTCTGAATCAGGTTGTCAAGCGTTCCTTCGGTAATCGTCAACAAATACTGACATAGGTGAGGATTTGTAACCTCACTGCGGAGTTTCTTTCGAGCGAAATCCTCCAATTGTGTCTTTAAAAATGGGGCTGCTGTGGATCCGTACTTTGGTGTGGCTGCCTCCTTGAAAAGCGTCAGCAACTGCTTTACCCTAGTTGTGAAGGCAGTGAGATTTTGTCTTGCCGTGATCAGTCTGTTCACGAGTTCTTGATATGTTGAGTTGAGTTGAACTACTGACGGGGACAGACGTGCCGCCGTGTCTTGCCCCCAAAAAAATAAACTTTAAATTCGGTTGCGAAAGCGGGATTTTAAGTTAAAAATATTTAAAGTGCTGGTGCCATCTTCGCCGGGGTGAGGGGCTTTTATGCTCTATTTTAAAGCACGGTTTGGTGAGTCCGTTCCTTTTAAATATCTTTTGTTTACATCCAACATTCAATGTAGTACAATCGTGCTGCATTGAATGCGTTTAACGGGTCTCCACTGCTGACCATTTGGCTGCCTTTGTCGAGATCAAAGTTCAGCACAGCAGGCATAACACTGCTGCTGGCATTGTTCTCACAGAGGCGGCTTTGCTTCGCATTTGTGGATCCCGTTCGTCAGTCCTTGTGTTTGTGTACGTTTTTGTTTTGTTTTGTTTTTGGCAAATTAAGACCGGGAGTATGCAAAATTTTTATTTAATTTTTGCAACATTCGTGGCTTGAAAAGTAACCATTTTTCGGTTTACTGCCACTTGATCGCGGAAAATCCGGCTGTTTTTGCACTAAGCGAAACCAAGGTTGTTTCCGATTCTGATATTAATCAGTATCACATCCCTGGTTATCACTTAGTGCCACTCTTCTCTCCTCAGAGGGTTCGGTTATGTTAGAAAAGATGTGCCATTCTCCCTTCTCCCTCAATTTTCTTCTACTAATCCAGAATTTAATTATGTCTGGATTAGATTTAAACTCTATCGGCACATCATTCATTTTTGTTTTTTATACCACAGCCCGAATATGTCTGACACTGATACTGTGTGTTCCTTTGATAAGTTGTCCTCCGATATCGATAAGATTTTGGAAATATCCCCCTCTTCTGAAATCGTTCTTGCTGGCGATTTCAACGTCCACAACACACAGTGGCTCAGGCATTCTTCTACCACAAGCCCGTCTGGAAGACACGTCGAGTTATTAAGTGAGTCTCTTAATTTACAGCAACTGGTTGAGTGTCCGACTCGTGTTCCTGATACTTTAGGGCACAACGCGCATCTTTTAGATCTATTTCTAACATCGCATCCAGAAAAATACTCGGTTTCGGTGACGTCTCCCTTGGGTAATTCGGACCATTGTCTAATCTCCGCCCAATTCTCCATCTCCTTTCTGACAACCACTAACCTAAATCCCACCAAAAGATTAGTGTGGCATTATAAAAATGCTGATTGGGCGGGACTTAATAAGTTTCTCAGAGAGCTGGATTGGTCCGATTGCTTTTCTGTGAGAGACGTTAACAAATGCACCGATTATATCTTAAACAACCTTTGGTTTGGAATGCATCGCTTTATTCCTCATAGCTTCAAGAACATCAAATCAACTAACACCAATTGGTTCAATAATGACTGTTTCGCAGCCATTTAAAATAAGGAAGCAGCCTTCCAGGCATATAAATTGTGCCCTTCAGAGGAATTGAGACGTATCTATAGAGATGCGCGGAATATTTGCAATTCAGCAATTAGTCGGGAAAAGTTCAATTTCGACCAGAAAATCAGACGGAAGGTTTTTTCTACCCAAAAGGGTAGTAAGAACGTTGGAATCATTGTCTTCATAATTTTGGTGAGTCTGAAATCGTCGCTCTTGATATTTCAAAGGCTTTTGATAGAGTCTGGCATGCTGCCCTTTTAGCCAAACTTCAAACATTTGGTCTGCGCCCTACCCTCGTTAAATGGATAGAGAGCTTTTTGTCAGGTCGTTCAATCCATGTAGTTATTGACGGCGTCACATCTGCATCCTACGAAAGAAATGCCGGTGTACCTCAGGGTTCAGTTCTTTCACGAACCTTATTTCTTCTTTTTATTAATGATCTCTTACCCCTTACTCTCAATCCTATTCATAGTTTCGCCGACGACAGCACCCTTGATTTCGATACGCATTTGATTCTGTAATGAATTCATGTGGAAATGCTACAGAAGCCAATCGGGAACGCATGTTTAGATCATTAAACAACGACATTTCCAAGGTCTTTGCTTGGGGCAGAGCAAATCAAGTTACGTTTAATGCATCCAAAAGCCAATGCTGTCTAATGTCCCTTAAAAAACGCCCAGTTCACCCCCAACCCATTTCAGTCGACGGAGTGAATATACCCAATTCACCCTCCCTAAACATCTTGGGTTTCGAGATATCCAGCAATCTTAGCTGGACTGATCATATATTTGCAATCGCTAAAAATGCGTCATGTGGCTGCAATCAAAGTGCATACATTAAAGCGTTGTCGCTGACGTTGCCGTTGGTTGGCTGCGGAAAGGAGGCGCAGTCGTTGTCAATTATTTGGTTATCTCGTCCGTCGTGCACCTGTTAAAATCGGTGTGCTTCGAAGAAGGCTTCGTGAAACTTTTACAGACGATGTTCGCTGACGTCTTCTGGGGGGAAGACGATGGATGTCTTACATCGTGAAATTTCCTTGTCTTCAAGTACGGGCATTCTAACGAGCGTTCTGTCACAGAGAGAAATTAATTACGCAGCTATGGGAAAGTTTTAGGGAAGCACTACTATCTGCTGCGCAGAGCAGCACTACTATCTGCTCTCGATCCGTGCACCATATGGACATCACTTGTCTCAGTATCTGATCTCCGCGATTACGACCGAGGGGTAGATTTAAGAGTAATGAGGACCATAAGTAGTAGAGTGATAGGGTGTTTCAGATCTGACGTGCCAAAATGAGTGGGGTAATAGATCTCAACTAGAGAAAAAAAAATGTATGGCAGGGGGAGCAATCTCAACCGTTTTGGAGTTACAGGGTGATTCATAAATTTTAGTTTTTCATGGTATGCACATTAATCTTTTATTTTTATCTCTTGATCTACCCAACCCAGCCACATCAAACAAACGCTAAAAAACTACTGTTCCAATGACCTTTCAAAAATTTTCAATAATGTTGAGCTAGCTCCTACCATTGTAGGTACAGTCAGATCCAAACGTGAAAAAAATGGTTTGCGATTACCTAATTTTCAACATTTTCCCAAATCGGAAATTCATGTAATTACTATACCTTTTTTGATTGTTGTTAGATTTCCCATCTTATTACCCTTCCAAAAAGGTGCAACATGGCAAGGTAGACAAAGGATTTAAAAAACAGCATAATTTGAAATCCCTGACTACCTAATTATTTTATTGCACTTTAGGTAGGAAATTCTTTAGATAAACAAATTTTTTAAGATAATCGGTCGAAAATGTTTGTTTTGGGTTAGCAGGTAATTAATTTTAATTATTGCTGCAAAAAAGTTTTAAAAATTTTAGTGTAATTTTATTTTATTGCCGATATTAGCTTGTGTTATCCAGAATTCACATCCTTGTATCCTGGCGTTCTGTTACTCGTACCTGATGGAAATTTTGCTATAAAAAAGGGTCAGTAAACAAGAATACCTATCATAGTTGAAAAACAAATCAATAAGTGCCGGTGTTTTTAAGCAAAAATTATTAAAAAATGGTAAAATTTACATTTGAGGAATACGCGGATATGTTATATTTTTTTGTTATATTCCAATAGGTAGTCAACCTTTGTCTAATAGATGACTTTACCTTAGGCTTCGTGTCAGCGATTACTTTTGGTGCGTAGTAATTGTGTTGCTATACACCACTCACGTTAATCTCATAATATACCTTTTGAACTATTTTAATGGCTTTATTAGAACTTCTTATTTTATTTTCACTATTACAGTATTTATTTTCACTACTTTGTTAAGACTTCTTAATTTATTTACACTGTTACAGTATTTATTTTCCTTACTTTGTTAAAACTCCTTAATTAAGTTTCAATTTTACAGCACTTATTTTCTACTCCTTAGTTAAAACTCCTTAATAAATTCTCACTTTTGCAGCACTTATTTTTTACGAGACACTGATAACGAACCCACGGCAGACCCTCTTTTTCGACGTTTTCTTTTTTTTTTTAGACTTTTTCGCGGTTTAGTCCGGCTACTTCTTTTACCAAAAACAGACTCTTTCTCCTAAAAATCTTTTTCACGACCGCTTACCTGTTTTTTCGACTTGAACTTTTTGATCAAGGTAGAAAGCTTTGAGCTTTCTCTCTCGATCGTATAGCTTCCGTTCAGTCGCTAAACATTAGGTTAAGCTTTTGGTCGTGTGTGTGAGAGCTTTTTCCTCTCACTGGCTTGATAAAGTTCAAGCACCGATAGACCTTGGCTAAGGCGATGTACTTATCGGAATTTGATGATCACGCACCTTTCGGCTGGGAACTTAACTTTGTTCAGGTGAATGATGGTTAAAATGCTTTTTTAACATTTTAAGGTTTCCGGCGCGCCACAATTTTGTGGGAAAGGAATGCACGGAAATCTGAGCGATTTGTTTGTCGCAAAGGTAATAATTGCCGTGTAGGCGATATTTGGTTGCTTGCGTGCAACAAACTAATTTTATAAATTAATATTTTAATTTGTTATATCGCAAAATAAAATTCTTGAATTTGACGTGAAGGCAATTTTGCGAATATAACATTTTAATTTATTAATTATGCCAAAATTTAATTTACTTAAATTTGGCATATAACAATCCTTCCCCCTTGGAGAAAGTGAGCTGTTCTTTGGAGAGGAACAGATCACGGGAGGAAATAAAGGGGAGAAAATAATTAGTATAGGTCATGTTTTTATTTATAATTTCTGCGACATGTCTTTTAACTAAAAGGGTTAATAATTTGCCACAAGTATTTTAAGGAAATGTCTATAGAAAGGGGATAGGTTTTAATTAGATGGATTGCACTGATGATTTTATTGGTTTAATATTAAAGATTAAAACCGTTACATTAAATGTGTTACTTAGGGGTTAATGGGGTTAAAGTATTTAAAATGTAAAGTATACTTATTGGTTTTAGTCATAATAAGGCTTCAGCCTGTTATTATGGACGGTGATTATTCTCTTACCAACTCGTATCGTGGTATTCACTGAGCTGGGAACGCCGGTTACCAAATAGGGTCCTACCCAGATTTGACAGAGTTTATGTTTTCTATTTTCGCTCTTGAGGAGGACCCTGTCTCCTATATGGAAGGATATAGGGCGTATAGTTTTGTCGTAGTAACCTTTCGAGTTGTTGTTTTATTTTTCCGAGCCGTTGCATAAGATTTTTGAAGTTTATACCGTAATATGTGGTAATAGCTCTCGTGGTTATACACGGGTTCTGGGTCCCGTTTAAGGTTGGAGGGGACTTCCGCTGTAAAGCCGTAAAGGCAGTCCATGGGAGTTAGTTTCGTCCCTTCGTGCACACTGTTGTTGTACACGAATGCAGCGGTTCGCAGGTATTGGTCCCAAGATTTGGGATTTTCGTCCCCTATTGTTCTGAGGTATTCAATTAATGGTCTATGTGCACGCTCTAGTGCGCCATTTGACTGTGGGTGATACGCTGAAGTTTGGAGTTTCTTCACCCTTAGCAATTTACATACCTGTTTGAATAAATCACTCAGAAAATTGCTTCCCTGATCGGTGACAATTCGTTTGGGGATGCGATAGCGCGTTACTATTTCGTCAAAGAAAATTTGCGCTACTGTTACAGCTTCTCCATTTGGTATGGCATACCAGTCGACGAACTTTGTAAGGTTGTCCTGGAACGTTAAGATATATTTATTTCCGGACTCTGTTTCCTCAAGTGGACCTACCATGTCGAGGTAGACCTTGTCAAAGGGTTTTTCTGCGATGTCCGTTATAACCATCGGCATTCGGAATTGTGGTGACGCTTTCATCTTTTGGCATTTGGGGCATCGCTTAATGTATTTCTTTATATCACTAATCATGTGCCTCCACCAGTACTTTCTTCTGATCCGTTTGTACGTTTTAATTACGCCCTGGTGGCCACCGAAAGGAGAATCATGGTAGTCATGTAAGATTGTCCTGATTTCCTCGGGGTTTGTAATAAGTTCAGGGGTTTTTTGTCCATGTGTGTCTGGATCGTTTCCTGGTGGGTCTATTGGTTTTAGTTTTTGTTCGGGTTTGGGCGGTTCGTGATCCTGGTTGCTTAACGAGGGATCCTGTGTCTCGGGGCTCTTGGGTTCTGTTTGAACATGTTTTGTTTGAGTCCGAGTCACCGCGTTGCATTTTAAGCGACTGTGGGGGGTTGTACCGTTTTCTTCCTCCGAGTCTGAATCCATTTTATGGTGGACTAGGGCCTTTACTAGAAGAGTGGTGTCTTCGGTTTCTTCCCGCGGGATGCGACTGAGGGCGTCGGCATTTGTATTATATTTTCCGGGTTTGTATTCGATTTTATAATCGAACTCGGAAAGTTTATGGTGAAATCTCACCAAACGGGAAGTTGGGTCTTTGACGTTAAAGACGCCTTTGAGAGGCTTATGGTCTGTGTAGACTGTGAATTTTCGGCCTTGTAGGTAACATCTGAAGTTACGGGTGGCCCAGACTATGGCTAGCAACTCTTTCTCTATTGTAGAGTAGTTGCGTTCAGCTTTATTTAGTGTACGGCTGGCATAGGCAATAGGCTGGTCACGTCCGACTTCTCCTTGGGAGAGGACAGCTCCTAAGGCCTCGCTACTGGCGTCCGTGGTTAGGTTGAACGGTTGGGTGAAATCGGGATAGATTAGAAGTGGAGGGGAAATTAGGGATTTTTTAATTACTTCAAATGCCTCTTGACATTTGTTAGTCCAAGTAAATTTCACGTCCTTGCGAAGCAAATTCGTGATTGGACGTACTATCTTTGAGAAATCGGGTATAAATTTCCTGTAGTAGTTGGCAAGTCCCAGAAATGATTGGACTTGTCTGACTGTTCGGGGAACGGGGAATGTTTGGACGCATGCCGTTTTGCTGGGGTCTGGGAGTGCTCCTTTGTTGGAACACTTATGGCCTAAGTATACAACCTCTCCTCTTAGGAACTGACACTTCTCGGGTTGCAGTTTCAGGTTGTTCTCTCTCAGTCTGTCGAAGACTTTGCGGAGCTTTTGATTGTGGTCCGCCAGGTTTTTCCCGTAGATGACTATGTCATCTAGGTACACAAAGCATTCCAGGCCTTGTAAACCTGTTAATACGAAATTCATTAGACGTTGGAAGGTAGCCGGGGCTCCTTTGAGCCCGAACGGCATACGCTTGAATTCGTAGTGCCCATAGTTTGTGCTGAAAGCCGTCTTTGGCCTATCTTTGGGGTCGACTAATACTTGGTGATAACCATTGGCCAAGTCGAGTGAAGTATCGGGAATGACCTAGTTGGTCGAGTATGTCCTTGATACGTGGTAGTGGATAGGCGTCGCCAATCGTTTTTTCGTTTAGCTTGCGAAAGTCGACGACAACGCGCCACCTTTTTTCACCATCAGGTCCCGCTTTTTTGGGGACGACTAAGAGAGGTGAATTCCATGGACTCTTGCTCGGTTGGACTATGTCATTATCCAACATTTCTCGGAGCTGATCGTTGATTACATTGCGTTGGGTTTCCGGCAATCGGTACATCTTTTGATTAATGGGTGCTTGGTCTTGCACCAGGGGAATGTCGTGAGTGATGGCTTTGGTATGAGTGAGCCTATCACCTTTTAAAAAGAAAATATCATCGTACTCATAACATAGTTTGGTTATAGCAGATGACTCTTCCGCGCTTAAGGTGTCGTCCAGGTTGAGTTCTTGTACTAACCTGGCGAGACGCGGGTTATGTTGGGGTTCGTCCGGATCGTCACTGTCCGGGTATAGATATTTAATGTGTTGCAGAGTGGCCATCTTGTCGGCTCTAGTAACTCTGTTCTTGTTTTTATTTTTCTTTAAACTACTGTTCTTGAACGTTGGAGTTTTGTGGGCCTTGATACCTACGGGTTCAGGCATTCGTTGGAACTCGCAAGCGTTTGTCGTTTGTATTTTTGGGCTTGAGCCTCTGGGCGATGGAGTTTGCAGATCTGGGCTTTCATTGGGTACCAGACACTTGTTGTACTCCCAAGCGCCAGACGTTGGGGTTTTCTTGAGGGACCCACAAGCGTCTCTGGAGGGACTCTTATGCCATTTTACATGTTTGGACGTGTGTCTACCTTTAATTGGCGTTGGGGCTACTGGGTCTTTGTGACCGGTTAGAGTAGACCTTTTGTGGGTATTGTCAGCGCCATTATTCCGGCTCATGGGCCGTGTCTCTCTGTATTCTTTGTTTTCTTCATCTAATTTTGTTTCATCCGATCCGTTGGAGATAGGGATGACGGTGTAGTCTTTGGTGTGGACAAGCGTTATGTCGAGGCTTGTCAGAACTACTTGAAAATTGTTAGCATTGAGGATCCCAATGGGCGCTACCTTGATTCCTGATGAGAGTAAGCTATTTGCCAGGAAGACTCCATCGTCTATCTCCTGCGATAGACAGAGCATTTCTTCCGCCAATTGCAACGGGATTTTGACTACAATCTGGGATCTTGCAGGTATGCAAACAGGTTTGTCTAAGACTATCTGTTGCTGCCTTATTTCGCAAGCCGGATCTTTGGTAGTTCTTTTATCCGAGTGGTGTTCTTGTGTGCTACAGCCAGCATTCTCCATTTGAGATGCCTTGAGGACACTGCAAGTAGAAAGCTTGACCTCTGGGGCCTCCGTGCTACCTGTTAGTGTTTCTACTTCGACTGCGTTTTGTGAACACTCCTCGTCCGATGCTAATGTTAGGGGTATAGCAAACTCTTCGGGGTTAGTTTCCGTGCGAGGAAACCTGAGTGCCATATTTGGACCTTCGACATTACAATTCTTTGCTAAGAAATCATTTCCTAGCAAACCGTCGTCCGTGAGACCTGGAAGGTTTTGTATGACTTGGAAATTGCAGGGTATGTTGTGTTTTAGAGTGAAGTTTCCCTGGCAGCTTCCCAAGGTTTTTCCAGTTCCAAACGGCGTTTGTAGTGTGTACACCTCCTCGGTATTGATGTCGTCGAGGGACTGTAGTGCTTTTTTCTTAATAATACTAACCTCAGCGCCAGTATCCACTACCAATTTGGTTTGGCCGTGTAGGCCGATGTCCAATGGAAGTTTTACGGTAGAGATACTAGTCTTGGGCGTCTGAGGTGACCCTTGTTTGTTTTGCGGAGGGTTTATAGTCGAGCCGGGGAGTTTTGGGTCGAATGTGCGTCGTTTCCCGGATTCTGAGACTCCCATTTCTGTTTTAGTTGGCAAACGTCAACAGAGTGTCCGCGTCGGCCACAGAAATTACATTTGACGCTTATGTTATACACTCGGGGGCCGCTGGAGGGTCGTTGCTCTAAACCTGGCCTGTATTCTCTTGGGGGCCTTCTTTCATGGCTTGTGTCTTGGATTCTAGCCGAACGGTTGGTTCTGCAATCGCGAACATCATGCCCATAGTTTTTGCAATTCACGCAAAAAGGTGTGTTTTTGCGCTTTAGACAGTCGGAGTACGTATGACCCCGTTTTTGGCAGAAGCTACATGTAATGTTCTGTGCCGGTGTATTGGGGTTCGGTCGTCTGTTTCCAAGCCTGTGGTCCCTTTGCTGAAATGGAGGGCGTTGTGATGAGATCGGAGTGTATTGTTGGTTTTGGTAATTGGGTGGTGATGTCCTAGGGGGTACCTGTAAAAAGTTTATTTGACCATGGGCTAACGGGCTGGTCCCTGTGTGTGTGTCATAAGCTTGTGTGTGTGGTAATGTGGGCATTTGTGAGAGTGGGGATTGTATAAATAGGGCGCTTTGCTGGAGCCTCTCCATGTCCAGCGCCTTTTGTATTAGTTCGTCCACTGTAGCATCGCCTATTGTCAGGAGATATTGGCACAAATGCGGGTTACCTACTCCGCTTTTCAGTGCATTTTTAGCGAAGTCTTCTAACTGAGTCTTCACTGTGGATGCTGCATTGCCGTATTTGGTGTCGGCAGCTTCTTTGCAAAGGACCAGCAATTGTTTGAGTCTGGTCGTGTATGCATTTAACGTTTCTAGGGGTAGTTGTCGAGTTGTGATTAGTTTATTTACCAACTCTTGATAGGTTTCCCTAGGTAAGTATGCCCTATTTAGACGTTCTTCCACTTCTTTGAAGGTGGATGGAACGTCTGAGGCGAAGAGTTGATACGCTTCGCCCCGGAGTCTGGTAGGCAAAATTTGGAGGAAAGCTGCTTGTTCCTCTGTGGTAAGGCATTGCTGTGTCTGTTTGCAGCAACCTATAAAGGTTTGGAGCTCTTGGCTCAACTGAGGACTATTTGCGCCAGAGAACAAAGGAACAAGCTGTGCCGTTAGTTTGGCTACTTTGGCGTAATCTACCATCTTGGAGTGTTTGTAGGTTGTTTTGGGTTTATACTCGGGTAGACTAAGCAAGCTTTCCTCGTGACTGGTGTCCGTGAAGGATGCTTCCAGCCAATCGAATAAGAGGTCTTCGTCGGTCGGTTCGGGTTTGTTCTGATCGTCGGTGTCTTTACTTGTTGAGGCTCTTACAAGTACACTGGCCTCTTTACAATTGTTATCTCCTAAATTATCTTCCTTAACTAATTCGAGCGAGCGCGAGGTTCCCTTAAATTCGGCGATGTCCGCCTTAAATCTCTCTGTATCCTCCTGATATTTTTTCACTAAAGCGAGCCTATCCTCGCGGTTTTGTGTTAGTTTTTTATCTAACACGTCACACTGAGGTACAGAGAGTTTATCGGAGTCCCGCGCTTTCTCGAGAACCCTATCTAAATACTTATTTAAACTTACTGTACTAGCGGCTGTCAATGTGGGATAAACTGTGCCGCTTCGGAGTTTTCTTCCTTCAACTGCGGGCTCGTGTTCCGTGGATGAGAAGGGCTGTCGGTTGTCTTGTGATGAGGGTGTCCTCTCTGCGGGGAATTTGATCCTCGGAGCTGCCTTAGGTGGGGAGTCACCTTCCGACTCCGACATGCACTACGTGTTGTTGGTGGTTGCAAGGGGGGCTAGTAGCCTACTTAGATACTCCCTTGCCGTAGTTCTCTGTTGATAGGGGGGCTACTTCAGCCGTCTTTTGGTTTCCCTGTGATGCGATCTGAAAGGGGGCTTTTAGCCGTCTTCTGTTTTTCCTCTCAGACCTACCGCTGTGTCGTAATTGGTGGAGGCGAGTCGTTCCTTTGATCGTCTCGTTATCTAAAGTTGCGGACGAGTTGACCTTTGAGTCGTCCGATGTGAGGGTGGCTTTCCTTAAAATCGTCCTTCTAGGATTGGTTTCGGGAGCACCCCTGGCCCTGGAGGATGATTTCTGGGTTTCCTTCTGTTCCTCTCTGGTCACGGGGAAATGTTCGGCTCTTTTAAAGATGGTGCCTTTTTGCACTTGTACAAAGGGTAACCGCTTGCTCGCCTGGAGCAGAGGCAGCTAAAGTTGTTTAGCCCTGAGCGTTGGGGGTGACTTACTGGGCTATTGACTACCCAGCAGTGGCCAAAGGATCCCCTTTTATTCGATATTAGATCGAGGGTTTTAAAGCGTTTACGGTTTGTACCAACCAAGCTTCCTCGATCCTACCGGCTGCGCCAATTTTGTTATATTTTTTTGTTATATTCCAATAGGTAGTCAACCTTTGTCTAATAGATGACTTTACCTTAGGCTCCGTGTCAGCGATTACTTTTGGTGCGTAGTAATTGTGTTGCTATACACCACTCACGTTAATCTCATAATACACCTTTTGAACTATTTTAATGGCTTTATTAGAACTTCTTATTTTATTTTCACTATTACAGTATTTATTTTCACTACTTTGTTAAGACTTCTTAATTTATTTACACTGTTACAGTATTTATTTTCCTTACTTTGTTAAAACTCCTTAATTAAGTTTCAATTTTACAGCACTTATTTTCTACTCCTTAGTTAAAACTCCTTAATAAATTCTCACTTTTGCAGCACTTATTTTTTACGAGACACTGATAACGAACCCACGGCAGACCCTCTTTTTCGACGTTTTCTTTTTTTTTTTAGACTTTTTCGCGGTTTAGTCCGGCTACTTCTTTTACCAAAAACAGACTCTTTCTCCTAAAAATCTTTTTCACGACCGCTTACCTGTTTTTTCGACTTGAACTTTTTGATCAAGGTAGAAAGCTTTGAGCTTTCTCTCTCGATCGTATAGCTTCCGTTCAGTCGCTAAACATTAGGTTAAGCTTTTGGTCGTGTGTGTGAGAGCTTTTTCCTCTCACTGGCTTGATAAAGTTCAAGCACCGATAGACCTTGGCTAAGGCGATGTACTTATCGGAATTTGATGATCACGCACCTTTCGGCTGGGAACTTAACTTTGTTCAGGTGAATGATGGTTAAAATGCTTTTTTAACATTTTAAGGTTTCCGGCGCGCCACAATTTTGTGGGAAAGGAATGCAAGGAAATCTGAGCGATTTGTTTGTCGCAAAGGTAATAATTGCCGTGTAGGCGATATTTGGTTGCTTGCGTGCAACAAACTAATTTTATAAATTAATATTTTAATTTGTTATATCGCAAAATAAAATTCTTGAATTTGACGTGAAGGCAATTTTGCGAATATAACATTTTAATTTATTAATTATGCCAAAATTTAATTTACTTAAATTTGGCATATAACAGATATTATTTACATTTATGGTGTAGTAGACGTAAAAGATAGAGCACCTGTACTGAAATATCAAAGGAGATTCCCTAATTGGCGAGCACCCCAAAGAGGGGTATTTACACGGACTTTCCAAAGGTTAAGAGAAAAAGAAAGTGTAACTTCACACGACATGGAGACACGACCCGAAACTTTGGGAACTTCTGCCGACGTTGAGCATCAAATAATCACCATCGACGAGCACGAGACGAGACGCAAGATGATTAGGAGTGTCTTAAACTAAGATTTGGAGGGTTATTAATCGAGAGGGATTACGTCCGTATACCAATCAGCCAGTCCAAGGACTACTGGAAGGAGATTTTGAGAGAAAACTGAAATTTAGCACTTGGCTTCTGGAATGCACACACACAGGGCAAAGGTGACCTCATTCCAGCAGAGATTCAGTGTCAATGTTTGGGTTGGTATCTTCGGCAACCATTTGGAAGGACCATTCATTTCGCCGCAAGTGCTTAATAGTGAAATTGAAATTGAATTGAAAAATGTATGCTGACTTTTTGGACAATACACTTCCTGATCTAATAGAGGAGAACCCTATGGATAATCTAAGGGGAATGTTTCACCAACATGATGGAGTAACCGTTGGATTGGACGAGGTGCTCCGATTCTTTTTCTTATGAAGAACAATAAAGGATGAAGTTTATTCAAGCCCTGTTAACACCAGAGAGGATATAGTTAGCCGAATTAAGAATGCAACGACGAAAATACGGGAGAGGCTGGCTGTAATATGCCTTAAACAGGGACTTAGAAGGAGATTGTTGAAATGCATTGAAAGTGGCGGTGGACAACGTAATAAAAATAAAAAAACAGGTATACTAATTACATGCATTTCGGAAAAAATTTGGGAAAATGCTGAATTTTAGGTAATCGGAAACCATTTTCTCCACTTTTGGAAGTGACTGTACCTGCAATGGTAGGAGTTAGATCAGTAGTGTTGACATTTTTGGAAAGTTCATTAGGATAATTGTTTTTTAGCGTGTGAATTCTTCTATTGAGTTTAGTTCTAAAATATTTTATTAGAGTAAAGCGCATGTCAATGAGTCTTTGTATCTCAAATGTGCTTTTTTAGTAAAGTAATTATTAATTAATTAATTATATCGGAGCCATTGCAATTGGACGGATATGTATACAGATAGTTTCAGATCTGACGTGCCGAAATCAGTGGGGGTGATAGATCTCACCTAGCCAAACAAAAAATGGTATGGCAGTGGGGGGGGGGGGGGGCAATCTCAACCGTTTGAGAGTTACAGGGTGATTCATAAATTTCAGTTTTTCATGGTTTCCAGATTACTCTTTTACTTATTTTTATCCTTTGATCTCCCCAACACAGCGAAACTAAACAAATATTAAAAAAATACTATCCCAATGACCTTTCCAAAATTGTCAATTCGAAATTTTCTCAAAATTCGCAATTCATGTAATTTGTGCACCCCTTTTTTATATTTATTCGATTGCCCATCTTATTCCAAAAAGGTACAACATGCCCAGCTAGAGAAAGGGTGTAGAAATTTATAAGTAGAAAACTTATCGCGAAATATTTGAAAATCTGCAATTTAAAGAAACTAATCTCATAAAATCCGTTTTATTGAATTCAAAAAGTATTACAATTAATCTTAGTAAATTACAAATTACAGCTGTTCAAAATGTCCACCGCCACTTTGGATGCACGCCAACAATCTCTTTCTAAGTCCATGTTTAAGGCGCATTGCAGCCAAGCTCTCCCGTAATTTCGTTGTCCAATGGGGTAAGGTCTGGAGATCTAGCAGTCCAGGGATTCGGTGCACCTCGTCCAATTAAGCGGTTAGGAAATTGTTCCCTTAGTATTGCCTTCATAGTGTTAGCAGTAGAGGGATCTCTTCTATTGGATCTGGCAATGTATCGTCCAAAAGTCCGTATAAATTTCACTAATAAGGACTTGGGGTAAATGAATGGTCTTCTCTCGAAATCTTCTTCCAGTAGTTCTTGCACTGGGTGACGGTGATATGGATGTAATTCCTCCCGATGAGTAACCCGCCAAACTTTAAATGAAGATACTCCTAGTCGTTTTGCGATTCGTCTCGTGCTCGTCACAGGGTCTTATGGTGATTATTTCCTGCTCGACGTCCGCAGAAGTTTCAGAAGTTTCGGGTCGTGTCTCCCGGTCGTATGAAGTTACACTTCCTGTTTCTCTTAACTTTCGGAAAGTCCGTGTAAATACTAGGGATGGGGGATCGAACTTAGAAAATCGATTTGGTACGAATCGATCTGTAATTTTTTTCCGATTTTGAAGATCGATTAATCGCCTTGAGAAGATCGATGTTCATAGTTCGATTCTATTTATATTGACATTTCAATTTGGAGAAGACAAATTTTGTTTCGCTTTATTAGGCTCAATTTGTCATAACTAGCAAAAACCGGTGGACCTCACATGACAATAAATTATGTTTTCTTCACCAAGCAATTCTAAAGAACTAAAAATGAGTGATGATAGTTCAGAAGACCTTGCTCTAGACTGGATACAATATAGCGGAAGGATGGAGTGGGCAGATGTAACACCTATCCTAGTAAGCAGCGAGATATTTTCAAGGGCCTTAGAGTTAACCAGGTATGCACTAAAATTGAATGTTGCCAACTACACTGTTTGGCAGTATAGGCACTCATTGTATGCAGTGATTCACAGTACGTTTAGATGCATACTTAAAGTAAGCTTCAAGTAAACTTCGAGTAAACTTCGAGTAACCAAAATATCATGTAAACGCGCAATGACTTTAAGCTTACTTCACTCAAGTAAATCACAAAATTTTGTTCATATAAATGTGACTTGAGTACTTGAGAAAATGCAAAGCTGAAAATTGAGAATATGAAAGAAAAATTAGAAGAAAATTGTAAATAAAAATTTGCGCTTTGTAGGTTTATTTAAGTTAAATAGCAAAAAGACAACACAATTTCACAACAGAAAAAGCCAAATATGAAATTTCATTTCAAGAAAATTTGAAGTGAAGTAACTGAAGTAAATCAGTCAAAAACCCTACTTGAGTTCCGAGTAAATTTCAAGTCAAGTACTCAAGTATGCATGTAAACGTACTGAATGATAACACTACCATATTTTAGAGATCTGAAACGCATTTATTGAACATTAACAATTTTGTAGGTACGAAATTTTAAATTTGTAGGATTATTACACAAATTAATGATGATGCGAAAAAATTTCCACGTAAGCCTGCTGAGTTTTATTTTATCGCGTCGTCTTGTCTTAAATTGATGGGAATGGGAAATAAATAAATCGATTCGAGCTGAATCGGTTCCGCGAATAATCGATTCAAAAATCGAGAGATCGACGGCTAAAAGATCGATTCGCCGAGAACGAATCAAAGATCGCCCATCCCTAGTAAATACCCCTCTTTGGGGTTCTCGCTGATTAGGGAATCTCCTTTGGTATTCCAGTACAGCCGCTCTCTCGTTTCCGTCTACTACACCATTAATGTAAAAAATATCTACGTATTCCTTAAATGTTAATTCATACATTTTTTTATTAATTTTTGCTTAAAAACACCTGTACTTATTGATTTTTTTTTTCAACTGTGATAGGTATTCTTGCTAGGATAAGTCTTTTTTATAGCAAAATTTCCATCAGGTACGAGTAACAGAACGCCAGGATACAAGGGTGTGAATTCTGGCTAACACAAGCTAATATCGGCAATAAAACAAAAATACACTAACATTTTTATAACTTTCTTGCAGCAATAATTAAAATTAATTACCTGTTAACACAAAACAAACACATTCGACTCTTTATCTTAAAAATTTTGTTTATTTGAAGAATTGCCTACATAAAGTGCAATAAAATAATTAGGTAGTCAGTGATTT